>JAUPMV010000011.1:2970696-4456044 GCA_030848855.1 Branchinecta sandiegonensis
GGGGAGTAATTAAGAAGGCTACGATATCGTCTCATGTAAATAAGGTTGAAAACTAGTCAATGTAGCTTCAGCCAGATTGATCAGAAGCATCAAAAAGAGGACAAATGCAAGAATAAAATATCAGAACAAAGAGCTACCTTTTTATGGCACTCGGAAGATCCGACCTCCGTGGGGGGAGTGGAGGGAGGGGGAATCCGCAACATTGACGCATTTACAAATTTTGAACGGGGAATCGGATCGTAATGAAGCTTTTATACTTGGAGAGACCTCGTGTCTCAGATGTCACAGTTCAAGTCTGTGATGGATCGGATGACTTTGGGGGGAGTTGGAGGGGGAACGGAAATCGCGTGACATCTTCAGAGTGGATGGATCGGGATGAAAATTGGTGGGAAGAACAAGCACAAGCCGTAGATACATAGTTAAAAAGACAGGACTGGATCCGAACACTGTGGGGGGAGTTGGAGGGAGGGTTCCAGAATTACCGTGATCCCGACTGAAGATGCTTACACTTGTGCTGGGACGATGAAACTTGGCAAGCAGTTAGCGACTCCACAATTTTAACTTAAAGGACACCTGAATGAAGAGTACCAAGTATCATCCCTATCTGTATGACTTCCGTTAACATTGCCTGCAGAAAATCCCATCCAAATACGAAATAGTGTTTCCGAGCTATGAGTTTTGCTCCATTTTGCATCTGTCCTTATTTCAGTACCGAACAATTTTAGAAATTACCAAATGTCTCCAATCAACCCTTCTTCTGGATTGTTTTTAACCAGTTAAGCCCAAACGTATATCTGGAAGAAATTCCAATACGATCCGGCCAGCGCTGTACACGATTTGAATGAATTGCGCTTTTTGTCTTGGAGTCTGCATGTGCAAA
Source organism: Branchinecta sandiegonensis (assembly GCA_030848855.1). Lineage (NCBI taxonomy): Eukaryota > Metazoa > Arthropoda > Branchiopoda > Anostraca > Branchinectidae > Branchinecta > Branchinecta sandiegonensis. Next base: position 2,971,577 of record JAUPMV010000011.1, read on the forward strand.
CCTCGAGAAACGAACATCCCTAGTTTGAAAACGTCACACTCAGGAGAAGAATGCTCTCCGTGGCCATGTCTGTAAATGTATTCTCCATGGTGTGTCCAAGTATGGTTTCATTGTTCAGGTGTCCTTTAAAGGACCCCTCGCACTATTTACTCTTCAACTTAAAGTATTTTAAAATATTTTAATACTTTAAAACTAGGCTGTGCTTCCAACAAATAACCCACGGCTTTTGCTGTTTTAAGCCTTTTCCGAGACCCGTTGACTTGTAGCGAAGACAGGGAAAAAATTTACATAACCGGTTTTCCTGATGGAAAAACTGGTCGCAGACAACCATCGACAGCGTGATCCACATCGGAGGCAGCAAGACACAGCAAGTGAGAAAATCAGCATGGTTTTATTAGAGGGGCTAGAATGTACCGTACAAAGTTGGGGTCTCCGGGCTTAGAAATATATGGAGTGATTATGGAAGTAGGTTGCGTTAGTATTATAGGTAAGACAGGTCCTCTAAGAACAGCCGTTTCTCCGATTTGACCACCGTGGGGTGAGTGGAGAGGGGGAATCCAGAATCTTCAGGTATGCCTAACTTTTGAACGGGTGGTCGGATCTCAGTGAAGCTTGATATTCGGAAAGAACTCATGTCTCAGATGTCCCATTTCAAGTTCGGACAGGATCCGATCAATGTTGGGGAGCCGGGGGGGGGGGGGACCGGAAATTTTGTGACACGCTTCGAATATAGCGATTGGGATAACACTTGGTGGGAAGAACAAGCGTAAGGCCTAGATACATCAGTGACAGAACCGGACCGGATTCGGTCACTCTGGGGGAGTTGGAGGGGGATCCTGAATTCCGGTGGCCGTAATTTAATGTAGGCTACTTCCAGATGTGCTAGGACGACAAAATATGGCTGGAACATTAGAGACTTGACAAGATTGGCTTAGAAATTGTCACTTCCCAGGTCCGACCATCCCTTAAAGTACTCATCATAACCGCAAAGTACACAAAATACTTTTCAGCAAAACCTACATTTTCATGATCCCCATGAGCACATGATCATTTTTGCCAAAATGGTTCTGCTTAGAAATGAATTTCTGCACCCTTAAAGTGCGCATCTTAACCGAAAAGTAAAAAAAATACTTTTGACCAACCATATATATTCATGATCCTAAAGGGCCCATGATAAGTTTTTTGTCAATGGTTTTGATTACAGAAGAGTTTCTAGCGCCCTGAACCTGCACATAATCACAGCCAAGTGCAAAAAAAATTACCAAAAAATACATTCTCGTGATTCCCAAGAGTTATAATATTCAGTATGTACCCAACAATTGCGAAATCATAACAGAAAATATCACAAGTGTAGCGAAGTGTTATTTGTTATTGAACTAAATTACGTCACAGATATGTAATTTTTGATGCTAGTAAGACCATCCGCCTTACATGAGGGGAAGCTGGAGGAGGGAGGAGGGGGTATGGCCACAACATGCCCTTTCAACATTCTAACCACAGGCAGTTACGGTTCGGACCTAGAAACGGGTCAGTTAGCTCATCAGCTCTTACGACAAGTCTCATTAGAGCCAAACATTTTCCGGAAATGTCTTCCCCACTTTAAAACCTCCCGCAAATGAGTTTTTCATCAATTCCACACGCAATCTGGCGATCTACTAGTGATACTTTTCGCACTTCTGTGAAACTGGATACTGGATATTCCAGTTTTCCCTTACTTGATAAAAGCTTTGTTCTAAGGCCAAGTATCAGGCTGGAGAATTAACACACATATTTTCGTGCCGTTTAAAAACGGTAAGTAATGGCTTGTAAAAGTTTGACCAGAATCGACCAGAGTGCCGAGATAGGGGCATGAAAACCCTAAAGAAACAAAAATGGGGATATCATAGACGTTTTTCGGGTGGTTCCCAAAATCAGCACGATCTTTCTGCCCACCTCACAATGCCCACGACTCAAAATGCCGTATTTCAGGGTGAAATCAAAATTGTCAAAAATGTCATTCGGACAGTTAAAAATGCTCTCAGGGAAGGCTAAAATCGTCCTGGTTCAAAGTGCCGACGACTAACTGTCGGTAGGGGAGGTCAAAATGATCTGGGACAACGGACAGCGAGATTAAAAGGGACAGGATTACTACGGAAAATTATGAAAGGATTATTTTATAATTCATCAAACTAGAATGATTGGCGCGAAAGCACGAAGAAATGGCGATCTAAACCTTGCACCCTGAAGGTAAGAATCGTTAAAAATAACAGTTTTGAGCTCACTGTTGGTGTTTCATTTCTATTTTCAGAATTCGAAATTACATTGTAACTGAACAGTTTCAGTGCACGATTATCGCCAACCTGATACTCGGTCCGCGCCTTTCGTTTCACATTCATCACTAGGTCCAATTTACTACGTACGGCCTCAACACCTCAAACTGTACGACCGTGGGCATTCTGAACCGTGGGCTGGGTCGTAGGCATTTTGAATCGTGTACATTTTGAATAGTGGGCATTTTGAGTCGTGGGCGTTGTGATCATGGTCATTATGAGCGTCAGCCCATTTTTCCTGCTGGACCGATTAAGCTAAAATCAGGTTCAGCCCGGAACAACAAAAGAAATCCGGTAATAGCTTAAGTGAAAAAGTTGACTTATAATTGTCGTCGGCCAGCTGTTCTACAGAAGCTTTTAAAGCGACCGACTAATTAGTACAATTTCCGATTCATCCGACAAGGGTCATATATAAGGAAGCATAAAATGGATCAGAATATACCTTGGAGCTTCATATTCCAGCTGTAATAGTTTCATAAATATTCTCCTCTGGGTTTCCGTCGGAACCTTTGGTATTCCAACCGCCCAACTTCTAACCGACTTTGGGTCAAGTCTGCCGACCAAAGGAGTACCAGTCAAATTTTAATCTATTGAGAATCGAATGATCGTGTGGCGTTATAATTTCCTTTAACCGACAAAATAATCGCAACATGTAGCCTACCGCTTTCGGTACAAGTTGTACCTAAAAATATGGTAGCTCATTGATATTTTACTCTTGCATTCATCCTCCATTTCCTCTTTCATTATCAGCACCGAGGTCTTATATCATGTTTCTCATCATTCTGGCTCAAGCTGTATTGACTAGTTTTCACCCTTATTCACATCGGACGGTATTGTATCCTTCTTAATTACTCCCCTGTGACTCAGTCGCTTTGTTCCATCGCGTTCAATGAAAAGAGCCGCGCTGGATCAAAGGTCGGTTTTGAAAATTGGGCGAATCGACGGATATTTTGGGTCTTGTGACGGGTAGACGAACTTTCGGAAAAAGTGGGGGTTGTGACGGATTTTTTGGGCGAATCGACGGATTTCTTGGGTCTTGTGACGGGTAGGCAAACCGTCGGAAAAAGTGGGAGTTGTGACGGATATTTTGGGTCTTCTGACGGGTGGACGAATCGACGGGTCATAGAATTGGGCGAATCGACGCTCAAGCAACAGGACGTTGGGTGAATCGACATTGGGCGAATCGACGGGTGGGTGAATCAGCGGTTGGGCGAATCAGCGGTTGGGCGAATCGACGTTGGGCGAATCGACGTTTGGGTGAATCGACGGTTGGATGAATCGACGGATTTTTAGATTGGGTGTATTGATGGGTGGGTGAATCGACGGGTGGGGGTAGTGACGGCGACCCGATATCTGCTGTTACCCTAAAGATTTCTCGTTATTAAAGTTTAACCGAAAAACCAACTTATTTTTTATCATTTAACTGAACACACTAAATTATTTGGATTGTGTTAAGGGATTGTTTACATTTTACTATATGCTCTAGCATAAGGCTTAGAACTTGGTCACACTGGGCTCAAAAAACCGCCTATTCGACAAACAACTGAAAATCCCTATGGGACGTGAGAATTGATGGGCTTTGTGGCAGCTTGGGGATAATGAGCAGACTGCAATTAGTGTCAATTATGGTTCCTGTAACATAATTATACATGCTCTTTTGCTCGAATTGATCTCCTGAATTTAAAACGACAGCATTCAGAATTAGTTGTATCTTGTTCTTTTTCTTTTTTCTGCTTTTGCAACCCAAAAGCCAGGAAATGAGCCAAGTGTCACCAAGCTCTTAGAATATCTACGGCCGCCCTCACAACGCAAAATTCTACTATGACGCGGAAAATCTGAATCTCAATACAAACGCGGCTTTTTAGTGGCCAGTGGCCAGCTCGTGGAAGGTAGCTCACTGCGTGAACACTAATTTTTCGGAAACCATTTTCGTCAAGCATACAACACAGGTGAAAGCTGATAGAGGTACCACAAACCCGACAGGGAAAATTCCACTATATTAAAAATGGTTATTCGTGAATAGCGGAGCAATGACGCATTTTCATCGGGTCTTCAAGACTCTTTAAAGGACCTGTGTCTAACCTATAATACTAACGCAAACTACTTCCGTAATCACTCCATATATTTCTATACCTGGAGACCCCAATTTCGTACGGTACATTCTAACCCCTTTAACAAAACCACGCTGATTTTCTCACTTGCCTTGTTTTGCTACCTTCGATGTGTATCACGCTGTCGACAGTTGTCTGCGAGAAATTTTTCCGTCAGAAAAACCGGTTATGTAAATTGTTTCCCTGTTTTCGTTATAAGACACTCGGAAAAGGCTTAAAACAGTCGAAACCGTGGGTTATTTCTTGAAAGCACAGCCTAGTTTTAAAGTATTCAAATATTTTAAAATACTGTAAGTTGAAGAGTAAATAGTGCGACTGATCCTTTAAGTGAATAAGCGATGGGTAACTAGATTGTCCTATCTGAGACCTTTCCGGTTTAAAAAGAACTATCCTTCCAACATCGCGCAGAGCAAGTATTTTGAGAGTTGCAAAGGCGTGATAACTCCGAAGCTTATAGCTAAAGCTCCGGTTCAGGGCGGTAATTGCAGATTACCAGCAAGGATGCACTGAGACAAGGCACAGACGGGTAAAATCAAGATCAGAATGGAAACCAATCAATCAATCAGTCAATCACTTTATTTCATTCTTGATTTTAAACATCAAAGATTCAAACACAACTAAAACCGGTCTATTCTTTAACAAATATGTACAATTACTGTAATAAGTCGATGGCTCGGGGCAATAACATAGTCTACGGCACAGGCGGAAGAAGCGGCCGGACACTCCGCATTCTGGTGTATAAAGCGGATATTCAGATTTGACGGTGCAAAACGGATAAGTTAGCTACATTTTATTAGAGCTATATTTCGGCCCCTCTTGGCAAGGTTACTCTTCAGGCTCAAGCCGCTCAAGCTGGAATATTCAGGTATTTCCACCCTCTCAACAACTATAAACTATCGCTTTACGTCGCATTTCATCAAAAGATATTATTTTCTAAGAACATGTAACTAGCATAATAGCGTCGATTATATATAAAGTACACACTTATTCGGACTTTCAACCTTCTTGACCCCTAACAACATCCAGCCCATGACGTCCTCAACTAGTTTTTTGGCGAAAAATTCCAGAATGGCGTTGCTTGATTTTGCCCCGTTTTATTGTTGTGCGTTTTATTTTCCCTTTTTGGGATCCCAAAACGTAAGTTGAGGGATACCTATGACATCGCAAAAGTTGTCCGTCTGTCCGTCCGTCCGTCTGTAAGCACGATAACTCTCGAAGGGAATGAGATATTTTGATGAAACTTGGTGTGAGGATTCGTTGGGTCGGCGGACCAGTCGAGTTCGTAAATGGGCTTTGTAGCCCTACATTTAGGGGTGGGGGAGGGGGTTCAAATTAAGGGGCAAACAAAATATTTTGAAACAGCTAATGTGATAGTCAATTATGGGGTAAGAAGACATGCTGAATACGATGGTGAAAACCGGAAAGTTTGTTAAAAGTAGAAGTTTTATTTGAAGTTGATTAGATGTTCGATTTAGAGGTAGGAAGACATGCTGAAGACGATGGTGAAAACCATTTTCTCGACGGACAAGTAGTTCGCCAGGAATCCGGCCCAAACCGGAAAGTTTGTTAAAATTAAAAGTTTTATTTGGAGTTGATCAGATGTCCGATTTAGGGCAAGAAGACATGCTGAACTTCTATGTGAAAACAATTTTCTACCCGGACATGTAGTTCGCCCGGAATCCGGCCAAAACCGGAAAATTGTTAGAAGTTAAAGTTTTGTTTCTAGCTGATTAGATAACCGATTTAGGGGTAAGAAGAGACGCTGAATCCGTGTGCGACAATCATATTTTACCCGGACATATAGTTCGACCGCAATCCGTTTGGAGTCGGAAAATTTGTTATAAGTTAAATTTTTATTTGAAGTTGATTAGATGTTCATTATTGGGGAAAGAAGATACCCGGAGTTCGTTTTTGAGCTTTCTTTTTTCGCCGGACAAGTAGTTCTAGAGTTCGGCCGAAACCGGGAAATTGGCAGAAGTGGCAGGAACTTTTCGTCAAAACAGAGATGACTTATACTTGTAAACACACATGCTGAATCCATATCTGAACTTGGTTTTCTCAGATGATTAGCTATTTGGCCTTAATCTGTTTCTGAATTTTAATTGTAAGAATGTTCAAGGATTCTGGCCATGACTGGATCTGGCTAAGACAAGACCCAGTTGTCTGGATCAGATATTGAATTTTTGGGATCCCATCGAAAAGTTTGGTCTTCTTATTCTGCTCAGTGCAGGGAGACCGCAAAAGCCTCCGTGTTTTTCATGGAAAGTTGGACCTACCATCAGGATTGATAAATTTATTTATTTATTTCCCTCAGAACTGAGGAGTACAAAATAATGTATAAAACAGAAATATGCCTAAACCATCTGGTCCATTCAGTAACACATAAATACTATAAGAATACACACGATTTCGAAAACTAAATTACAACTGTTTACGTTCTATATTATTCACTTGCTAAATATCATATCGTATTACGGAAAGCTTCGTAGAACTCTTACTGGGACCATAAATGATGTTTCTTTTATTGTGAAAAACTCAGAACCTATAGTGTTGAAACTTGGAAGTAGGTTTTATAGTCTATTTCAGAGAGGACTGTCCAGAGTTGTACCGACCACAGCTTCCGTTTTTCCGTTAAAAAAAAATGCAAATTATAGTCTGTTAACCCTGAAAAGAAGTTTTAGTAAGTTCAATCTCCGTAATTTTCTGTTGTTATACAAATCCCTGGTGCGCCCTATCGTTGAATACAACACTTCAGTCTGGTTTAATTTAAATGTGACCGATGAAAACAGAGTCGAAAAAGTTCAGAGAAGGGCGACCAGGTTGATCCCATACCTTCAACACCTTCCATATTCACAGCGGGTTACTAGACTTCAGCTCCCATCGTTAAAGTTTCGATGGCGTCGTAGTGACATAATTAACGCATTGAGGATAATTAAAGGAGTAGATGATCTTGACCCCAATACATTTTTCAAATTCAGTCACTACCATGCAACTCGCCAACACCCTTATAAACTGTACCCTCCGAAGCCACATAAGAAAATTGGACAGTGTTCATTCGTCAATAGGGTAACTGAACCGTGGAACAGTTTGCCAGCAGAAGTTATTGATTCAGGCAGTATCCAGTATTTAAGCGTGGGATAGTTGACACCTCATTTTACTCAGTTGCTTTTGTAATTTGAAAATTTGTTTACTTTTGTAGTGTGTCAGTCTCTGTGTGTAAAGTGTATCTGATCCGTTTGTACTTGTGTAGTAGTGGCGACAAGCTAAAAGCTTAACGCCAAATGTAATGATAAATAAATAAATTGAAATGGCGAGTAAGAAGTAAAACGAAGTGTTGCTCCACAACACTTTATTCAGCGAAGCCGACCAAAGGTTCCTGCAATACTGCACATTGCCCAGGCAACATGAATATAGTTATGGTAGTGTACGTTTTGTGTCATCGTGTTAATGTACTTTTGAAGTGTGTTATATGCTTAGTTATTTGTTCTTTTAAAGTTTAACTGAAAAGGGCTGGGATAGGACAATCTAGTTACCCATCACTTATTCACATTGGCTTGAAGACCCGCTGAAAACGCGTTACTTCGTTGTTCCGCTATTTACAAATAATCGATTTTCAAATAGTGGAATTTCCGTGTGACTTGTGGTATATCTATGCGCTTGTATCTGTGTTGTATCCCTTACGAGAAAGATTTATGATTTTTTTTTCGGTTGAAGCACAAAGCAGTCTTCACCAAGCTCACCACCCGCAGTGAAAAGCCGTTTGTGTGTGAATTCATAGTAGAATTTACGCTGTGGGGACGGCCGCAGATATTCTGAACGTCATAGCTAGAGCAGATAGTGGAAAATAAAAATATCCCTTAGCAGAATCCAAATAATTCAGTGTATTCAATTAAATGGCACAAAAATAAGTTGGCTTTATCAGTTAAACTTTAATGTCTTCGTTCGTGCCATTTTCTTTGTTACCTCGCTGTTTCCAATATGCGAGCTAGAAACAATCGGACCCTAGACTCCAAAAAGAACACGTCCTTGAAGCCAATTAAGTCCCTCCAAACGCTCTCTGATTTCCGGATCCCATACTTGTTAATAGTCGGCAGAAACTGAGGGAAGGGGAGCAGTGGCCAGTCTTTTGTTCAAGGAAGAAAAGGAGAGCTGATCAATTTTTTGGGATCGAAGTTTTTTAGTACTTCGAAGCTGATACATTAAATCGCTGGTAAAGTAGTAGACAATTCCATCGATAGTTCAAAGGTCTCCTCAAGAAGTCTAAAAACTACTGTAACACGACTGTCCGTTCAAGGCCTACGCGGCGTGTTGAAAACAGAAATAAAAGCTTTTACCATTCCAATAAGTGTTGATAATCTGGTCGCGAACCTTAATAATAAGGATGTTGTACATCCTTGGATGGGTATTGTTTTTTGATAAGATTTTGTATCTAGGTTAATGTTGTTTTGTTTTTGTAGTCGTTGCTTTTTCTTTTTTTTCACATACTCCATCTTTTTCCTCCTTTGTGCTGTTGATGGGCAATACAATATTTCATTCATTAATTCAATATTAAAGTGCCCATCACCATTCCGCCTATTCTTGATTTTTCTATCGTACTGTTTCTCTCAAGCCAAATCAAATTCAACCACTGAGCTGATCAGAAGCGATCAGCTTCCGATCCAATTAGTATAGAAAAGCGACAAACAGGGAAAAATATTCCTTTGATCCCAAGCTGACTTTGATACATTTATTCAAATAATGTATACAACGGGTACGTCAGCGACGATGCTGACATACTGACGTACCAGTTGCATACATTATTTGAATAGACAAACAGGGAGAATGGAAGAATCAATTAGAATCACCGTTAGAGGGGATAAACATGCATCAGGAAGTTGAGAATCTCGAGAATGGGAATCAGGGGCGTCAGTTAGAGGAGGGGGGAGGCAACTGCCATCCCTGGGTTCCTAAGCGTACCCGGAGCTGCCTTGAAAACCACTGTAAAACCTAAACAGAAAAAATATATATACTCTTTCTTTTTAGTGTTTATTTATTATTACATTTGGCGTTAAGCTTTTAGCTTGTCGCCATTACTACACAAGTACAAACGGATCAGATACAATTTACACACAGAAAGTGACACACTACAAAAATAAACAATTTTTCAAAGGACAAAAGCAACTGAGTAAAATGGGGTGTCGACTATACCACGCTCAAACGTTTGGATACTGCCTGAATCAACAACTTCTGCTGGCTCCACGGTTCAGTTACCCGATTGACGAATGAGCACTGACCAATTGTTTTATATGGTTCCGGAGCGGTACAGTTTATAAGGGTGTTGGCGGGTACAAAATATAAATACAAAATATATTTTTTCCATAATTCTTCATAAATACATTGTTCACTTTTCATTCATATGTTGTTATTTTCGGTCTTACCTATGTCAGATTTACGTTAAAAAATGTAAAGGGGTCTTGGATAGCTGCGCTGATCCCCACGAGGCTGCAGCGAAATGTAACCTCTGATGGAATGGATGGAACCATTAAGGATGATCAGTAATTTTAAATACGAGTCCTTAAAGGCTACACAAAGCTCGTTCTTAGAGCATCATTCAGCATCTCTTGGTAGTTTCCGACCAAAGTACCATTTAATTAGCAAGGTATTTTTTCGAAAGTTGACAGCTATTCTCCGTTTTCTCTTATTCCCTTAGGCTTCCGATAATTGCCCGAGGCTCTAAATAGATATTCGAGACTATCACATAAAATTGGTCATATGGCCTTGGGTGTGACTGTGACATTGACCATAGTAAAAAAGCGCGGCTCGATCCCTCAAAACTGATAATAAATCGAGCAGGCTCAAATTTGATATAGGACGCTAGAATCGTGATTTTTAGATTTTCAGCGACAACAGTCTCTCAAAATCTTTCCACCTTCCAACAACATCCTCTTCTGCCAGCCGACGACATTCTTACCCGGTTTCTTAATGACACAACAGGTTAGTGTTATCACGTCAAGTGTCAATCTTTCGTTTCATTTTGTGTAATAGATATAAACATGGGTTTTGTTTTGTGTTTCCCTCATGCCTTTTCCTTTTTTTAAGCCGCTTTCACACTGACGCGTCGTTGCGACGCGTCGCGTACGCGTTCATCTTGCGTTGCGCACAGGTTGCCTAGCGTATCTTTCACACGTGCGCGAGAACATATTACACTGGATGCGTTTTTAAGTTTTCCTTTTTCGGTTTCTTCTGTCAAATTTTCATTTCTTTCATCGATTAGTAAGTTTTTTCATCATTAGTAGGTTATTCTCCAGTTGCTTTTGCACTGAAAAGTCTCATGCGTAACGCGTTGACGCAACGCAAGAATGGAAATTGGTTATATTCTTGCGTTGCGTTTTATTTGTCTGCGTAAACTTTGCGTTGCGTCGCCGCAACCGTGACGGAGAGGTTGCGTAGATTAGTGTGAAAGGCTCTACCGCGTCAATGTGAAAGCTCCGCTGTACCTAAAAAACGGGTCATTAATCAATTTTTACTCTTAATATTATTGATGTTTTACTGCTCGTTCTACCGGTCCTTGCTACCCTAGTTTTGGGGGTCTTAATAAAACAATAATCTTTGGATTCGATAATTGCCAAAAGCTATAAATGGATGTAAACAATTTGCCCAAAATAAACAGGGTGTCCAAAGTGCAGGTCGAGAAGTGGCCTACTATTGTATTCCCGCAACTTTTTTAGTCTACGCCCAAATATCAATTGAGGTCCGTCCCAATTAGCACTGTGCGTTCTCATCCTGGATCGGCCCACTTGCCAAGAGCTCTATTTAGAAATGAAGTTCGAAGATCCCAAACAATTTGCCGAAAATAAACGGGTTTGCAAAGTGCCAGAGGCGTCATTTTGCTGAAATCTAAGAGAGGCAGCGGCGGCGTCTGGGCCCCCTTCGTTTGAAGGGCTTTAACGGGGGGGGGGGGGGGGGTCTGAATAAACGCAAAATGTAGACTACTTGTCAGAAATACAGCACGACTGAAGAGTTAAATGGTTTGGGATGGACAAGACTTTCCGGAAAAATTATATGTTTTAAAATGGCCATCACCAAGATTCTGAGCCCAAACCTCAAAGTTAACAGAGCGTACTACGTAAAATTTTGGAATTCTTTGTGATCACCGTGCCTTTTGGAGTCACAGTTGAAAGCAAGGGCCCCCTATCATAGACCAGCTCATAGTGTTTGGCCACGACACATTTCAAAACAGTGAGACATTTAATCGAAAACTGGTTCATGACGGTTCTTCAACTCGGCCCTTTCCAAATAAAAACGGCCATCCGAAATAAGACTGAAACATTTTAGAATTTGCTGCAACTTACATTAAACATAGATATAAAACTTTTCTTACAGTTTTAAAAAATAAACAAGCTGGGGTTAAATTGAAAAGGCACTGAGTGTTTTCTGACTCTCAAATATAAGGTTTGAAGCCAAGCTGACCATTCATTTCAAATAAAATAGAATCAAGACCAAAGGTTTCGATGGGATCCCAAAAATCTATATTTGATCCAGACAACTGGGTCTTGTCTTCGCCAGATCAAGTCTTCGCCAGGCTAATCATTAGAGAAAACCAAGTTCAGATATGTCTCTATAAGCCATATCTATTTTGATGATCCCGATCGAAACTTCCTGCTTTACTTCTGCCAAATTTCCGGTTTCGGCCGAATTCCGAGCGAACTAATTGTCCAGCAAAAAAAGAAAATTCAGAATCGAATTCAGCGTACGGTATCTCCTTATCTTCTTATCCCTATAAAGAACATTTAATCAATTTCAAATAAAACTTTAGCTTTAAAAAAAAATGGTTTATTGCGGGCGAATCACATGTCCAGTTCAAAAATGATTGTCGCAGACTCAGCGTCTCGTCTTACCCCTAAACCTGTCATCTAATCAACTTCAAATAAAACTTATTACTTTTAACAAATTTTCCGGTTTTGGCCGGAATTCCGGGCGAACTAGTTGTCCGGGTGGAAAATGCTTTTCACACAAGTATTCAGCATGTCTACTTACCCCTAAATCGAACATTTAATCCACTTCAAATCAAAGTTTTACTTTTAACCAACTTTCCGGTTTTTGCCGGATTCCGGACAAACTACTCGCCCAGCGAGAAAATGGTTTTCACAATCGTCTTCAGCATGTTTTCCTACCCCTAAACCGAACATTTAATAAACTTCAAATGAAACTTTTACTTTTAACCAACTTTCCGGTTTTTGCCGAATTCCGGGCGAACTACTTGTCGGACGAAAAAATGTTTTGCATATTCGTGTTCAGCATGTCTTCTTAGCCCATAATCGACTATCACATTAGCTATTTAAAAATATTTTGTTTGCCCCTTAATTTGAACCCCCTCCCCCACCCCTAACTGTAGGGCTACAGAGTCCATCTACGAACTTGACCTTACCATTGACCCAAAGAGTCCTCACACCAAGTTTCATCAAAATATCTCATTCCCTTCGAGAGTTATCGTGCTAACAGACGGACAGACGGACGGACGGACAACTTTTACGATGTCATAGGCATCCCTCCACTTACGTTTTGGAATCCCAAAAACGAGATTTTCGGGGGTTTTGTTGGTTCCGCCTCGTTTTCCTGTTGTGATTGTGGTGGATTGTATGATTTAGTTTTGTTTTTTCGCTGAGGACGGTTTGCCGGAAGTGCAACCGAAATATCCAAAATTGTAAATATCCCTCGCACATCATCTTGGAGGGGCAACTAGCTGATCAAGAAAAAAAAAACAAAAAATCTCGTTTTTTCTATTTTATTTCTGACCCTCTCCCCTTCCCACTCTTCTACTTTATGCTCATTCGGGGCGGTGCCCCCACCTGAATTTCCAAGGGGGTCCTCAGCTATCCAGGACAGAATCATAAAGTATCAAAATCTAAAGAATCAAAATCTCGACGCCATGCAGTACAAAGATTATGTCTCTCTTCAGGTCCAGAATTCAGACACGCAACTGAACTGACCTAGGCTCAAACCCGCCTTGAAGACATTCGATCCTCGAACAATTGGTCACTATCGCAACCAGATGTCGCAATTCTGACGAGAAACTGATTTTTTGGGGCTATTTTTCTGTTTTTCCTCGGTAGCTCTCGGCCCCCTTGAAAGGCCAGGGAGGGGGCAGCTGCCCCCCCCCCCCCGAAATGACGCCTTTGGTGCAGATCAAGAAGTACGATTGTTTTTACGCAACCTTGTTAGTCGAAGACAAAGTAACACTCGAGCTCGCGATACCCATTAGCAAGAAGTATTTTCTTGAAACCTGATGGGCATTCATAAACAATCATCTCCTGCTTCCGATAAATGCCAAGAGCTCCAAATAGAGATTCGAGATGGACGCAAAAAAGCAGATTATAAAATACAAAATTCGATCCCCCAAAACTTTTAGTTAATCGAGCAGGCTCAATTTTTATTTACACTCGCTTTCTGAAATTAAAAGTTTAACCGAATAGGGCTTTGATACGACAGTCTAGTTACCAATCACTTATTTTTCTGTCAGACTTGTGGTACCTCTATATGCCTGTACCCCTATGCTTGAAATATTTAGCTTCTACAACGGTAAAATATTGCCGAAAAACAAATCTTGGGGGGTCACAACCAACTGCAAATTTTCCTGAGAAGTAACCTTACAATCTACAGAATTGAACATTTCCTGAGCTACGCTTCGTTCACCACTGAAACGCAGGCCATTGTTGAGATTCAAATTCTCAGAATCGGGATGAACAGCAGTGCCTATCCTGAACGTCCTTATTAGAGCCCGACAAATGAAAATTCCCTTGGCAGAGTCAAAGTAATTCAGCGGATTAAAATCCAATGTATGACTATAAGCAAGCTTCTCAGTTAAACTTTAAAGCTTTTGGGACAAAGTGGCGTTTTCCTGCCGGTTCTACTGGTGCTTGCTTTCATACTAGGAACAGCTTTGCCTTAAATTTCGTTTACGCGCCTATACGTTACAAACAACTTTGATGGAATTATCACACACAGATTTCCTTGAAAATGGTCATGCAGTCTCCCGGACACACTGATGATCGAGACACCCACCATTCACAAATTTGCCGAAACCTGTCTATATATAGACAGGTTTAGTCTGTATTAATATATTACAAGGTAGCTCTCTGCAAAAGACGTTAGTGTATTAGGATATCCTAGTCCCAAAGCCTGTGTTACATTTAAGGGCTTGCTGCGGGGTAGGGTGGGGAAATAAAGGGGCGATGCTACCCCAACTGTAATTTTTCGGTTGCTCCTTCAGTCTTCCCTAGATCCCCCGCATGCCAGTGCTAGAATAACTGGTGTCAGGTCGTAATAGGCTACTAGTCTTCATTATGTTCAGTAGGCCAATAAACGTTAAATATTCCTTGCGAGCACCAGATTCCCAAAACACCAGTAATTTTCAAGTATTCACCAAAAATTTAAGGGTTCCAAATGTACAAGACAAGCAAGACACAGGACTTGAGAAAAGTAAATTAAAAAAGATTTAAAAGGAGCCCAACACCGAATACCAAGGAGTAAGCTAAGCAAGTAATCTACAACTGGTTTTGCCCTTTGTGCTTAAAGCACATCTCGCACTGTTTACTATTTATGTTCCAAGTTTCAACACTATTTGAATACTGTGAAACTACTCTGCTTTTCACGAATTCTCCACGGCCTCGGCTGTTTTAAGCATTTTCCCAGGCCCATTGACTTCTAGCAACAACTGGGCAAAATTTGTAAAACCAGTTTTACGCATCAATAGCATGGTACGCGAACACTCGGAAGCATAATGTGCATGGGAAAAGTGAATCGTGGCAAGTGCAAAGATTAGTGAGGTGTCGTAAGCGGGTATAGAATCAAGAATGCAACATGTGAAATCTGGGTCTCCGGGACAAGAACTTATGAATGCGATTTCAGAAGTAGGTAATTTTTTTACGTGGTTTAAGAAAGAGATCTTATTTTGAAAGAAAAGAAATAACCGTAAAACTTTCGAACCTGAGTAAAAATATCCTCAACATTCCATTCCAGTTTCCCCGCACATCACTATTTTTTCCATTTCTCTGTTCGTTCTGCGCATTTTTCTTATTTTGCTTTCATCATGTACTGTATTCCATAAGAAAAATGACCGAAAATGAGTTTGATGGAAGTTGTGAGCTTCAGTAGCATGTAGCAGTACTGATACCACTACATGCTACTACATCAAGATTGGATGATGCTGGATACTACTGCTTAAGATTATCCCAGATTATCAAAGTATTTCGTACACATACGTCTTCACGAATTAAGTCGTATCATATCATTTACACAGGCTCCACATTTTTCAGCGGGCTATTCCTCCTGGTGAGTAAAAAAAAAATTAAATAAATAAATGATAAGCACCTAGATGGGACTTACAGGGAAAAAAAAGAAAACACTTACTTAATACTAGACGTCATTGGGCTTTGCCTCTCAACAATATCCAACTCTGCAGGCTCAAGGGCAGGAAGGGGTGAGCAACTCTGTTCATCTTGTATCCTATCCCTTTCTTCAATAATCGAGGGATGCATCTCAAGAATCATTTCAAGTTCATCGTCTATCCCTCTTTCTAACACTGAGTTCCTCCGCACACTTGGATCGATGCAAACGGATCCCTCCGAGATCCCAAACTCGGGGATTGTCGACAGGGAGGACAAGCGCTGGATTGCGGGGCTAGAGGGAACGCTGGGAGTGGGAGTACCATAACGAGAAGTTAGAGGGCTCTGTTGGTGCGAGCCACAGGGGCTCACGTGTGACGGGCCAGGGCTAGGGATATGCGAGGGGCATGGACTGTGCTGGTGGGACGCATAGGGGCTAACTGAGCCCGATGGGCTAGGGAAGTATGAGGGATTTGGGCTCGCTTGATGTGAGCCGCCTGGACTTGGCACAGGGCTAGCACGGCAAGAAGTTATAGGACTCGGGGAGGGGGTTTGGAAGGGGGTGCTGTAGGGGCTGAGGGTGTTTCCGTAATGCGACGTCATAACATTACGCCACTGCTTGCTCCTGTGCATGTCGAGTGATACTCTCCTATTGTCTTGTGGGTAGGGGGGAGGCAACCCGGGGCCGCTCTGCCTCATAGTCTTACTCTCCGTTGAGTCCAAGTAGGAGGAATCGAAGCTCAAGCGCTTGGCGATTCGTCGCCCAGGTTCAGCATAATCATTATCAGGCAGACTCGAACATATGTCGCTCAAATCGATCGTGCTCGGGCGCTCGTCCTGAACACTCAATTCTGCCGTTCGACTAAATGCATTGATCAGAAAAGCGTAGTTTGTCATATCGAAGCTCTGACTTGGACTAGCAACGATCGCTTTCGGTGTTGTGGCCTGGGCGCTCATTACGACCACTACAATTCTCTGCACAACTAAAGCGGGAGTCTGAACGGAGAAATCACTTGAATCATAATCTGGGCACGCTCTGCGTTTACAGCCAGACGAGATACGACCGGAATACCTGAAAGAAATTTGACTAAAATGGATATAACTAGTTCGGGCTAGCATTTGACGAGGTCAGGCCGATGGTTTATGCCAGATACGACAGAACGAAAGGGAAAGGGGGGGGGGGTAGGCACACGACTCTGTTTCATATTTGATGGTGCAAAACGGATACGTCAGCTGAATTTATTGGAGCTATATTTCGGCCCTTCTTGGCAAGGGTCATCTTCAGGCTCAAAACAGCTCAAGCTGGAAAACGTAACTTGTGGGAAGGGACTAGCGTTAAATATTTAACTTCGTAAATTCCTTCGTGAGTCTTGCTTGGAGTTAAAAAGGTTGCTGTGATTTCATTTTGGCCACGGCTGCTGATTTTGCTGCTCGATTGGGTCGTTGGTCGGGTAGAGATTTTTCTGCTTCTAGGTTGAATTTCGTTTTGTTGTAGAGAAGAGCTTGGGGTCTGAATTTTCTTTCACTGATGATGCCTTTCCATGTTTCTGGTAGTGAGTATTCGCCTGTGTCTCTGTTGATGTGACTCTGTTTCAATGTGATAACTTTCAAGCATTCGTATATTGCATTTTATTTTTTTCCTAAGTTTACTAGCCGTTCCTAGTATAATACGGAGCGACCAAAGAAATCAATTCATTAAACGCGCAAAAAACTGGTAAAAAAAATTCAATGACATTTAGAGTATAATTGCTCTTTCACAGGCATTCACGGATTTAAGACCCTGGAAGACCTATCCTATTTAATCTTTATTCCACGAATGAATTTTAACCAAACAATCGCTGTGGCCAGGTAGGCTACTATCATCACACCACATCAAGATTAATAGTTTATAGTTTATAGTTTTATTTAATTACAACAAACATAGATAAAAATCACGGACCAGTGCACATGCCTGGTGGCATACTTTAGCACTGACAATGTTGCACAACGAAAATAAAATAAAAAGCCGTCTTCTAACTACATTTTAACATCAACAAAAAGAGAACAAAAACAAAAGAAATTGCTCAACTACGCGTCGTAAATTTTTTTTTTCAGTAATTTTAGAAACTGTCGCTTATTGCTACATTCTCGCACTGATACTGGAATTGAGTTCCAGATTTTTGGCCCAGTGTGACGGATGCTGAAACTCGCTCTTGACGTAGGGCGAAATTCGCACGAAAAATCTGAACGATGAGTGGTTGGGTAATTATGAAATTGGGAATTAGTTGGAAAAATACCAGAGAAATTTGAAGGTAAACTATTGTATAGATAATCATGGCAAATATTAGAAATAGAAATTGTATGAAGTTGATCCAAGGAATATATTCCTGAAGTCCCATATAGGTGTCTAACTGAAGATCTATATTCAACATTAAAAAGAATCCTCATTGCTTTATTCTGGAGTATTTGGAGAGGTTTAAATACAGATGAAAAGGTAGAAGCCCAAACAGAAATACAATAAAGAAATATGGGTGGACAAAAGAATAATAAATTGATTTTAGAATATTTTTAGGAAAAAAATAACGAAGACGTGATAGCATACCAATATTTCGGGAAATTTTTAACGATAGTGTTTTCACATGTTTATGAAACGACAAATTTTCATCTAAAATTACACCAAGGTATTTAAACTGATCAACCCTTTTTAATTCAAGACCATTTAACAAAAGAGAGAAGCTATCTGAACTGACTGATCCAGTACGCGAAAATAACATATATTGGCATTTTTTCTCGTTAAGAGCTAGTAAATTCCTTGAGTACCAATCAGATACAGCTAGTAACGTGCTTTCAAGGTTCTGGAAAAGAACTGCTAGGTCCCGGTGAGAAGAAAAAATTACTACATCATCAGCAAACATTATAATTTTACAAAGAGGCAAAACTTCCGGTAAATCATTTAAAAAAAGAAGAAATAGAATAGGCCCAAGGACAGAGCCCTGAGGTACTCCGTAGTTAATCTGGAAAGTATCTGAACGAAGATCACGGGATTTATCAACACATTCTAGTCGTCTCCCAGAAAGATAAGATGCAAAAAAATTAACAGCTTGTGTTGAAAATCCGTAAGACTTAAGTTTTGCAAGAAGCAAAGAATGATTTACGGTGTCAAACGCCTTGGCAACATCAAGGAAAATCGCCAAAGCATGTTGACCACCATCTAATGAATCATTTATATTCAATAAAAGCTCATGAATTGCCAGTTCAGTTGACTTTCCCTTTATAAAACCATATTGAGAAGTGTGTAAAATCTTGTTATCAAATAAGTATTTTTTTAATTGATTGTTTGCAATTTTTTCCAAAATTTTACTAAAAATCGAAAGCAGAGAAATACCTCTATAATCTGAAGGATCAATTGAACTACCTGCTTTAGGTAATGCTATAACATTTGCTTTTTTTAGTAGCTCAGGAAAAATCCCATGTGTAAGTGACAGATTGAAAATATGTGCCAATAAAGGTGAAATGCTCGACGCTATGTGTTTAACAATTTGTGCTGAAAAACCAAATTCATCCGCAGAAAAACTCTGTTTAAGCTTCACAATAGTTTTTTTTATCTCCTGTGGCGCAATCTCAGAAAAAGTAAACGAACTTTCCGCATGTTGCCCATTAACTGGAATAAAAGGGGAATTCAGCTGCGTACTCATAGTCCGATGACAACGAAATATTATTACGCACTGCACTTCTGTTTTTTTTTTCGTATTTGTACTTTCGTACAAATACTTTGCCAATTGTCAAGGATCCTTTCCTGAATTCATTGACGGTTATCACGAAAAAATAATACCCCCCCCCCCCCCCAAAAAAGCAGCTAGCCTGGTGATTTTTCATTATTTCTGTCATACTTTTCCTTACATATAACTGGGGATATATAACTCCGTGAGGTATAAGCACACACCACCCAAGCTACCGAATCCGCCTGAAAAATCAGGAAAATGCTTACCGGCATTAAAACTGATAGTATTTTATTTATATCCGCCCAGTACATTGCAAAGAGAAATCACAATAATACGCATTTGATTACATAACGTAAGCACATTCATTCATATCTGTTTGATATTTAAAAAGAATAGCACCGGAACTGTAAATGCAGTAAATACATTGGCTTTGAAATCGAGCGGGTTCAGCATTTTTTAAACGGAAAAAAAATGTTAAGGTAGAAAAAACATCTGCACACAGATCTCCCGTCAAAGTCCCTGGAAGCGGATGAAGCGAACCCGTTCTCGAAAGAATACTATCCCAACAGAAGGTGTTTCATAAATCAAATTACTCTCACTGTACGCAAGTCGCTCTGACCCTTGTGCGACGTAATAGCCTATTGACCAGGACCTTCACGTTTCATTTAGGGAAAGGTTTTTTAACCTAATCTGTAATTTTGATTCACTTCCTTTTTTTTATAGAGAATTTCCATCGTCATTGAAATCTCACTGTCATTATTTTATTTTTATTTCTTTATACGCTATTTCCCTTTTCTTGTCCAGAGCATAACAAAATTTCATCATCGTATCATAATTTTTAATTCCCATCATACTTCGTTTCAAATTTCCAGCCTTTCGTCATTACTAGAAGCTAAATATAGCTCCCGGCGATTCGATTACCTTTCCAGGTGTACAATTAGGATCGTATTATTATTATTTATCTGGACTAAAATCCGACTTACTTGTTCTAAAGATATTCCCTTTATCACTACAAAGCGCTTGGATTTGGTTCTCAGGAAAAACTAAGCAAAATACTAGAGAACAGGTTGCAAAAGGATTTGTTCCAAGAATAAACTGGCCGGTAACCAAAAATCGCGACCGAACGTTCCAAGACATCTCTCCAGGAACAAGGTGGGACTTCAGTTCTAAGAGGCTTGAAAAGAAGAAGGTCAGGTCAACTATCTGGCAATTTAGAAGGTCATCGCCATTGGCCACTAGGCAGGTTTATCTGACGGGTTTCCCCCTCCCAAAATGGCTGTACGTAAATGCCCGGTGCCCTAGCGCCCAGCCGGTGGCCACGGAGGCGTGTACAGTGGTGCCAAAAAAAGAGAGTAACCCCTCGGTTGCATCCGAGCAAACCCTTAACAGCAACCCGCCCGCCTGCAGTAAACAAATGTCGGCTGTTTTAACCCAGCGATATTTGCAGGCTTGCTTCTTCTGGTTTCAGTCTGACAAGGGCCCATTACCAAAAGGAGCCGAAATATAGCTGGATTTGATCACAGTTCATAGAATCAAATAGACAACTTTTCTGCTTCTTCATTAGCCTTTATATTTTTTCTTCACGCCTCATCATTTCGGCGGATAAAAGCCTTTTTATTTATAATGATAACAATAATGGTGTAATGCAAAAAAATAAGGTCACTGGCCTCTACAGAAATAGTTCCGTCTCATCTTTACTGTTTATCACATTTTGCAGTCAGCTTATGGTGAAGCAAATCACGCACTGACATTAGGCTACAGAATACAGAAGCGGGCTCTTCTTATTATTCACAGTGGACTGAAGCTTCCATACTCATACCTTTTAAAACACTTTAACCTAACAAGAGCATATGGCAATTGATAGGAGTAGGTGGTACAAAAAAGTAGATGACAAACCAAAATACCCCGCCATCCAAAAATGCGGTTCGGACCTAGAAATACGATATCTAGTTTCACTCAAGTTTCAGTTTCACTCATCGCCGGCATCGCCTCTGATCACCTAGAGCAAATGAATTTTCTACCTCCTAAGTTTCAACCCAAAAGATCCACTCGTTTGGTCCCTACACATGCCACGAATCTGGTTCGTTACTAAATGGATCATCTGAAGCATTTTCTCTTACCACCTATCAAGTTTCACTCAAATCTGAGATTTTTTTCGGAACTTCCGGTAACTCTCCCCCAGCGTGGTCGGATCTAGTTCGGACCCTAAAATATGTCATCTAAAGCATGTGATCTCTCTGCATTTTAAGTTTCATTAAAATCGCTCAACTTGTTCAACCCTATGCGAGCCAAAACGTTTCCGGGAATCCTTCCAACTCCCCCCACTGTGGCTGAATACGACTCGGAAACATCAACGTCGCATTTCTGACATCTTCTATTCCGTCCATCAAGTTTGACTGGAACCGGAGCATAGCCTATCCAAAAATTTCCAGTCCCCATTTCACCCTCATCCCCTACCGTGGCTAGATCCGACCCATACACCAAATGACAAATCAAGGCCGCATTAACTCGGAGCTGTCCAACTTGCATCCCCCCCCCCTCATCCAACTGTCCCAACCGTGGCCGCATGTGGTTCGGACGAAAGTTTTGCTTGTCTAGGTCACCCATAAAGTTTCACCCGAATCGGACCACCCGTTCGCAACCTACGGAGCCAGTGATTTCCGGATTCCCCTTCCCTCAATTCCCCGAAGATGGTCGGATCCAGGAACACAAGTTTTCCAAGGGCATTATGTCGGGTCCTTAAGTCATTATTACGCCTGCAAAGCTTTATCGTCCTTTGAACAGCTGAAACTATCCTAACTGGCGATCACCGGAATTTCAGGAAACACCCTCCAACTCCCTCCACAGAGCCCCGACACGATCTGGTTCTGTCAATGACGTATCTAGGGCTAATACTTGTTCCATCCCCATCCCTCAACTCTAAGCGTTTCACGGGATTTCCGGTGCCCCCTTCAACCCCCCCCCCCCTCCACATGTATCGGATTCGACCAGGATCAAACATGGAACACCTGAGACGATAGCTCTTTCCACTTGCCAAGTTTCATTCAATTCTGATCACCCGTTTAAAAGTTATGCGTGCCACCAGATTCCGGGCTTCTCCCCATTCCTCCACTCCCCCCATGGTGGTCAGATCGGGGAAACGACTATTATCAAGTCAGTCTGTTCGGGTCCCTGACATGCCTTCCAAGTTTCATCGTCCTAGCACATCCAGAAGTTCCGAACTAGCGGGATCACCGGAATTCCGCCCCCCCCCCCAACTCCCCACAGTGCCCGGATCCGGTCCGGTTATGTAAACAATGTATCTAGGACTTGTGCTTCTTCTTCCCAGCAAGTTTCCACCCGATCCCTCCACTCTAAGCGTTTCCCGAGATTTCCGCCCCCCCCCCACTCCAGCTCCCCCAAAGTCGTCGGATCCGGTCCAGATTTTAAGCAGGTCGTTTGAGACACGGGGTCTTTCCAAATATCAAGTTTCATTAAGATCCGATCACCGGTTCAGAAGTTATAAATACCTCTAGATTCCGGGTTTCCCCTCCCTCCACTCCCCCCACGATGCTCGGAACGGGGAAGTGACTATTTCCAACTTAATCTTTTGGGGTCCCTGATATACCTGCCAAGTTCCATCGTCCTAGCTTCTGTGGAAGTGCCCGAACTAGCAAAACCTGGACCGACCGACCGACAGAGCGACAGACGGACAGAAATTGCGATCACTATATGGCACTTGGCCGAAAGGCAAGTGCCACAAAAACACTGCAGGAGCGCAGAAAGGAGCTAAGCGTTGACTTCGGTTCAGCCATGGTCTCTCGTCCTCTCTACTCCCAAATCCTCCCTCCCCCTATCTAAATGTTAGAAGTCGACCAGAACGAGTGGTAAGTTCTAGGGTTCCCAAGCTCTGTCCCGTAACTACAAAACACGCTAGATATACACAAGTTTTATTCCCGAGTTTGCGAAATATTTTAACGAAGCGTGATTTTTTTTTAAGCGTAGCCTACCGACATTAGATTACATAGATTGTAATTTATTCTGTTTGTTTGACAATTCGCAAATTTGGTTTATAACCACGATAGACGATTTTTACAATAAACCTTCTATCTATCTATCTATCTAAATTCAGGAGATCAATTAGAGCAAAACAGTGTGTATAATTATGTTACAGGAACCCTAATTGACCCCTAATTGCAGTCCGCTCATTATCCCCAAGCTGCCATAAAGCCCATCAAATCTCACGTCCCCTAGGGATTTTCAATTTTTTGTCGAATAGGCTGGTTTTTGAGCCCAGTGTGACGAAGCTACACGCGGAAACACTGTTTCGTCTGTTTATTGGCGGTTCTTTCAGATGTCAGAAAATAAAAATAAAATCCAGATAAAATCTCAACAAATAGGACTTGACGCTTCGTCATTTATGTGCAAAAAGGATCCTCAATTTTATGTCTATATTCTTGATAAAGTAGTAAATTTTATTATTATATACAAAAGAAAGTGAATTCCAAGTGATTTATTTTCTTTTATGTAATAATTGTATATATTTAAGTATTTTAACGCATTAAATGTAATGGTAGACTTATTTAGTGCCATTTCGGCGCTACGAGTAAAAGTTTTTATTATCAATAAAAATATCTATCTATCTATCCATCGTATTTAAACTTTATTTTGCTGCTAAATTTGATTTTTCTGCCAAACTCGAGCAACGAAATCGAAATGACCTCGACAGTTGTTTGTTGAATTCCAGACACAAACATCTTGTTGATCGTGGAACCACATTTGCAGGCGACACATACGACCGCGGAAACACTCTTTTCAAGCCTCAAACACTTTGTGGGATCGCGAAAAGACGCATCTAAGCTACTGTCTGTCGGCCATCCTCAGCTCTCCACTTCGTCAGATACTCTTGATGACTAACTCTTCTTGCCGATGCAAAATCGCCCTGTACCTAGCGGAAGAGCCGGAAGCGGTATCACAGCTGCTCCCAAAAATCGACGTGATTGGTTAACACAGAATTGAGTTGTTGAGTTTGAGTCGTTAGTGCTACGTTTTCTCGTTCTTCCCGAGGATCACTGGCGTGTTTTGGACTTAGTGATATAGAGTACTGGAGTAACACAGAACTGGTTACCGAGGACTCTTACACTGTTTGTTTTCGTAAGAATGTGGTTCGGAAACAATGTTCTAAATAGCCTGCCACCATTCGAATACCCTCCCATGATAACGACCGAACCAACTCTTATAGAGCTGTCGCTGATGCAACCACCGTTATAGCTCCAGTGTTAATGTAGGCATACGCAATATGTCAACATATTCGTCGGTCAATATTGTAATTTAAACGAGAACGCGTATTAAGAAACGCGACGAAAAAGATTTACAAAAAATTCTGTTCAGGTACTAAGCAGTCTTTACCAAGATCACCGTTGGCCACTGAAAAGCCACATTTGTGTTGAGATTCAAATTCTCTGCGCCATAGTAGAATTTGCGTTGTGGGGACGGCTGTAGATATTCTGAACGACACTACTAGAGAAGATAGTGGAAAGTCAAAAAATCCCTTAGCAGAATCCAAATACTGCAGTGTGTTCAGTTGAAGATACAAAAATAAGTTGGCTTTCCAGTTAAACTTTAAACTGTCTTTGATATCGAATTTTGCCTATTTACTATAATTAAGTGATCCGATTTGAAATTTTTTTTCTCCATATCATCGTTGACCGAAAAGCTCTTCCACCCAAAAATCTCGGTAAAATTCAGATAACCGGTTTAGCACGAGTAGCAATATCACGAGGCGAGAGCACTCGTCGGGAGCATAATGCGCATGGAAACTAGTGAATGGCGGCAAGTGTAAAGATTAGTGAGGTGCCGGTAGCGGGTTCAGAATGTAGCATATGAAATTTGGGTCTCCGGGTTTAAGAACTAATGAATGCTGTTACGGAAGTAGGTCGCATTGGCAGTGGAGTATACTCTAAATTCGGATATCAAGGTTCTGACCTTTTTGGTTGCTCATACTCGTGCGCTCCCACACGCCATCAAAGTCACCTGAAGGAATACAAGAGCTACCACAACTTAGACCAGGTAGATGTCACCTCAATTCAATGTAAAGTTTGTCATGGAAGAGCCCTAAACTGCAATACTGTGCTGACCACAACTGGCCTTACACCAGTTCAGCGCTCCACCGGGACTATTCTATGTTACGATGCTTCATCAGCGATATTTCGGCCCTTCTTGGCAAGGGCCCTCGTCAGGCTGTCGGTTTTCTTGCCTTTGCTTTTTTTGCAGTTGCCCCTTATTAATAGCAAAACCGAAGTTGATCAAAATACAGAAAAACAACCTTTCCTGTCGTCGCCTCAATCGTGCAGCAAAAACAGCGGCCGTGTCAAGAATTAAATCTCGGCGCTCATTTTTCCCTACATTGGTATTTGAAAGTAATTTGCCCGAATAAGATATTTATAGTCGGTAGAAGCTTCAATTATTTATTACAGGTTTGTTTCCTTCCCCGACGTTGGACCTGAAGATTGACAGCCTGACGAGGACCCTTGCCAAGAAGGGCCGAAATATCACTGATGAAGCATCTTAGCTGATGTATCCGTTGTATACATTATCTGAATATATGTTTCAAATTCAGCTTGGGCTCAAGGAATACTTATTCTATGTTTGTTCATCCTCGCCTTATTATCAGCATGCACCACATGGGGATAGAGAGATTGCACCATATCCGACGAAAACGGACGGGATTATAACGAAAAAATTTAACATTAGGAAGTATAGGACATTCAACTTTGAAATTAAATTATCGGCGTTTTATCATCAGTCTGAGCCAGGGACTTGCTGGAAATGTTAATTGGGCTATTCTTTAACCGTATAGTTACATTTTTGCAAAAGAGTTTCCATGGAAGTAAGAGTTTGAAGGCGTCAAAGTTTGTAAACGAAGATGGAG
This sequence comes from Branchinecta sandiegonensis, assembly GCA_030848855.1. Lineage (NCBI taxonomy): Eukaryota > Metazoa > Arthropoda > Branchiopoda > Anostraca > Branchinectidae > Branchinecta > Branchinecta sandiegonensis. The sequence goes on from JAUPMV010000011.1 coordinate 2,997,971, forward strand.
TCTCGTCCTATTGGTTGATTATGGCACATATTTTCAAATCCGCGTCATCGCCGACCAATAGGATTCGAGACTCCGAGACTCCTCCCCACCCCTAAAGTAGCGTGCACACACAGTCCGAATTTCGCAGTCCGGTGCGATTTCCTTCTCCGCTCAGGAATTTTGACGCATCGCATGCGGATTCGGTCCGATAATTTCGTTCCGATTTGAGTAGAAAATATTCTACTTTTACCGGAGCGAATTTTAAACGCATGCGAAATTGTGCCCTGAGAATTGAAAAATTAGAAGCTGTGTTTGAAATTTCAACTATTTATACAACCTATTTAATGTCAGCTGCATTCATTCATTCGGCAATCAATCAGCATCATCTGACTGTAGGCTAAGCAGTGGATTTTTCAAACCTGGGGCCAAGTTTCACGTCTGAATTTCGTTTTATCTGAAAAACCTGTCGGGCATCGTGACGCGAATTTCGTATGCACGTTTTCGCGTGCGGAATCTTACCGGACTGTGTGTGCACTTAGCTTAAATGTAGGGCTACAAAGCCCATCTACGAGCTCGACCTTTCCTTTGACCCGAAGGATCCTCACACCATGTATCATCAAAATATCTCATTCCCTTCGAGAGTTATCGTGCTCACAATTAGACAGAAAGACGGACAACTTTTGCGATGTCAATGATGTCACAGGTATCCCTCCACTTACGTTTTGGGATCCCAAAAACCAGTTATGTAAATTGTTTCCCTGTTTTCGCTACAAGTCAACGGGTCTCGGATACGGCTTAAAACAGCAAAAACCGTGGGTTATTTGTTGAAAGCACAGCCTTAAGTATTCAAATAATCATTACTCCTCAAAAGTTGATTAGTAAATAGTGCAAAGGGTCCTTTAGAGAAGTCACGTACGTTAGAATGTGGGAACAGTAACTGTATCTACTGTACGACTTGTGTTTTAATATTCGAACTACAAGAGAAGGGACTTACTGAAATAGCTTACCAATTTTGCACACTGCGGCCGTCGACTTCCCCGTTCGTCAAAGACATACCGACAGATACCAGAAGAGGGACGCGGACTGTAATGATAGTTAAGTACAGAGAATGACATCCGTTCTTCACCGCAAAACAAGACCAAAGGTTTCGATGGGATCCCACAAATTTAATATTTACAGACAATCGGGTCTTGTAGCGGTCCAATGGTAATCATCGGAGAAGACGAAGTTCAAATATGGATTCAGCATGTAAGTTTACCCCTATACCCTGCGTCATGTCTACTTTGACGAAAGTTCCTGCCTCACAACTGCCAAATTTTCGGTTTCAGCCGGATTCCGGGCGAACTACTTGTCTTGCAAAAAACTGAAGTTCAAAAACAGATTCAGCGTATTTCCATTCCATCCATATCCCATAATCAACTTCACATAAAACTTCAATTTTTAAAAAAATTTCCGATTTCAGCAGGATTCGTGGGGAAATCTGTCCAGGTATAAAATGATTGTCATACACGAATTCAGCATGCTTTCTTACCCGTAAATCGAACACCTAATGAAATTCATATAAAACTCTTACTTTTAACAGATTTTCCGGTTATGGCCAGATTCCGGGCGATCTACTTGTCCGACGACAAAATAATTTTCATATTCGGATTCAGCATGTTTCACTATCCTTAAATAGAACCTCTAATCAACTTCAGATTAATCTTTTATTTTTGACAAACTTTCCGGTTTTCGCCGGATTCCGGCTTATCTACTTGTCGGACGAGAAAATCATTTTCATATTTGGATTCAGCATGTCTCCTTACCCCTAAATCGGATATCTAATCAACTTCAGATAAAACTTTTACTTTTAACAAACTTTCCGGTTTTAGCCGTATTCCGGGTGAACTATTTGTCCGGCGAGAAAATGGTTTTCATATTCGTGATCAGCATGTCGTCTTACCCCGTAATCAACTATCTCATTAGCTTTTAAAAATATTTTTTTCGCCCCTTAATTTGAAACCCCTCCCCCTCCCCTAAATATGCAGTTATCGGGCCCATCTACGAACTCGACCTTTCCCTTGACTCGAAGAGTCCTCACACCAAGTTTCGTCAAAATATCTCATTCCCTTCGAGAGCTATCGTGCTGACAGACGGACGGACGGACAGACGGACAACTTTTGCGATGTCATAGGTATCCCTCCACTTACGTTTTGGGATCCCAAAACAGTGCTTCCACTTTCTTTTTTTGAAAATCAGGAGATAATTTTAAGAAATCGGGGGGAAAATCGGGAGTTTTAAAACAGCGATTATGTCTGACAAACCGAGTTTAGAGTTAGCTTTGTTACAAAAAGGCATTGAGTAACTGCATTCAACTTGTTAGCATGTAAAAATTCTCATTTAATTCCTCATCCTTGTAATTTCGCAAACATTTTATTATATGACCGGTTTGATAGCAAGGCTGATAGAAAAACTTCCGATCTCCATTACACCTCTAAAATTTAAAGGACACTTGGTGCTTTGAGGTCTACCGAAAGTTTCTCTTTGCGTTTCCGTAAGAGCCAGGGCCCAGATTTTGCAAATTTAGAAACAGCGCGGATTTCTCGACTGAAAATTAGCCGATTTTTCTGTGCAGTTTTATGAAATGGGTACGTCCGTCCGTGAGGAAACTGAAAATCCATTGGGAACCTGACCTTTTATCACCTTGGGCACAGTTTGCAGATCGAAAGTAGAGGATTTTAAATCGTCACTTTACCAGTTTTCCCGCAATTTAGTTTTAATTGTGTCGAACCGATGTAAACTCTTCAAGCTTCCCAGGATTACCCTAAATTACTTCTTAAGCCCTAGTTGTCTTATACTTGTCCTTAATCTGTTTCGGAATTTTAATAGTAAAAATGTTCAAGGAGTCTGGCGAAGACTGGATCTGGCGAAGACTGGATCTGGCGAAGACAAGACCCAAATGTCTGGATCAAATATTGATTTTTTGGTATTTTTTCAATAGCAGAACTATTCGATATATTTACGGGAATTCGTTAGTTGTACAGAATCCTAAATAGGCTGTCGGTACAAATCTCTTCGGTATACTGATCGGGATTCGGTATAGTTGCCAGTATTCGGTAGTTATCACAAATTTGGTGAGAGAATTTACTGAAACCATTTGGTAATTTTTTGATGCCAGAACTATTCGGTATAATTATGGAGATTTGGCAGTTACAGAGAATCCCGAATAATCTATCGGTTCCAAATTATCGGGTATCCCGATGAAAAATTTATCTCAAACTACTTAAGATTGGACCAATCTGAGGCAAATTAAATGATAGTATTCTTTGCTATTACATAGTATTACATGCAACTTTTTCGTACAACTGCCATACAACTACGCAGGCTACAAATTTTTCATCAGGATAATAACTGGGATTCGGTAATTTATTCGTTATAGTTGCCAGGATTCGGGAGTTACCACGAACCTTGGAACTCGGAAGAGGTCGAGTGAAGCACTGGTCGCGGACAAAAGGGATGATCTATGATTTCATCAATAGTCCTTATTTTTATTTGGATCCCTAAAATAATATCAATCATAAATATTTCGAGAATTCCGCCTGCATCACTTTTCGTAATATTCTCTATTTTCTGGAAGAGCGCATCATTTGATTGGGGTTTTATGCCGGTCTTAGGATTGAGATCTCGATACATTAAAAGGTAGAATCTGGATGGAAATTAAACTTGGCAGGAAAAAGCGAGATAAAATCTCGCCTGCGGCGCTCACTTTATGTGATTATGGGTAGTGTTGACCAGACTACCGTTGCTGCAGCGCTCAGTCCGGTTACTGGAACTTGTTAGAGTGTCGGTCCACGGTGAACGACAGAATTTTTAATCATCTTTTTGGGACCCCAAATGAAATGGAAGTGACCTGGGTTTTACTCGGGAATTTCGCAAGTCCTTAAAATAGTTTGAGCAAAATATACATTTTCATGATCCCCATGAGCCCATATTCATTTTTGCCTCAAGGGTTTTGCTTTCAGATGAATTTCTAGTGCCCTCAAAGTGCAAAAATAAGATACTTTTTTACCAGATCATTCTACTGATTTCCAAGGGCCCATGATCATTCTTATTTCAAGGGTATTGCTTATAAATAAACATAAGAAACCCAAGAATTTGCAAATTCCTAAATTTCATCCTCTGACCCAGCCTTGCAAGTACCATATGAGCTTCTAACTCTTGTATTCAACCCAAGCTCATGAACATTGTAGACTTGCTTCGTTCTTGGCCAATATCTGATGATATTTGTTTACATGTACGTCAGAAATCATGGTTTAACGCAATATTTTAATCTGGAAAAAATAACCCGCGGCACCGGCTCGGCACCGGCAGGGCGGCACGCGACACTTGGAGCGTGTCCGAAAGCTTTCAGGACTGTAAATGCTGCATTTAATGCTGCATTTTTATTTTTATTTTCGTCTGAAAGCTCTTACCTTATATGCAGCATTAAATGCAGCATTTACAGCACTAAAAGCTTTCGGACACGTTCTTTATTTCTTCTCTGACACTTCTAATTCCGAAATTTAGCCTTAATCGCCAGCTCCCCAGTTTCTTCTTGAAAATTCAGCGTAAAATTTAGCATCTTCGCTGAATTTTTCGATGAATTTTATGCTGAATTAATGCTGCATTAACTGAGCGAAAATTTAAGTCCGAAAGCAAAATGCTGCATAAAATGCTGAATTAATTCAGCATTTTTGTTCGTTCCCGATCGTTCGGACTCGCTCTTGGTATACATCGTTTTTGGGAGTGACTTTCACTTCAGAAAACAGACAAGAAGACTTGGAAATGAAATAGACAAGTAGTAGTGGTTGATAACCATGTTTATTTTAAAAATATATCAAAGAGGAATATACAAAATTACCTTTCTAATCACCTGCCCATCCCAATATTAGACGTCGTTTTCTCCAGATATGCTAATGGTCCTTGTAGGCCCGTGTTGGCACCTTGCATGCCCGGATGAGGCATCCGAGCCATACCACCCATGTTCGGGTAGCCGGGTTGCATTTGTGATGGAGCGGGACCGGGGTTGATCGCAACCTACGAACGACAAACAGAGGTTCAGCCTCAAATATCTTAACATTTTTCGCAAAAAAAAAATATGTTTTCAGAAGAAATTCAAATAACTGATCAAGTATAAAAGGACACTATCTTTTTAAAAGTTTAATTTCTACAAAACAAAATAATAACTCTGATCCAGACACTGGCCAAGAGGAACAAGACCAAAGGTTTCGATGGGATCCCAAAGGTGAACATTAATTTGACCTCTTCATCCAGACAACTGGGTCTTGTGGGTTTCTGGTCTTCGCCACATTCCATTAGCGTGTTGTCTGTCCCTAGGCCAAATTAAGACCAGAAAACCAATGCTCTTTGAATACCCATATTATATTATAATCGAACAAGTTCGTTTTCAATTCCCTCCCCCCCCCCTCATTCCGATTCAGTGGCAACTGGGATGGGCCCACTTCGAAACTTGCGAGCTATGAACTGGTATCAAGGTTAAAATTCGAAGTACTTGTATTCATTAAGGTCTAGATGTGCCTTCCTCAAAACGCAAACGTTCCAGGGGCAACTTGGCCCAGACTGCCAAGTGACGTTCGTAACCTGTCCACGGTTGGAGTAACTACCATAAAATTATGTAGATTAAAAGATCTTAAGGTCAGGGAGTAATTACTAAAATTACCCCCCCCCCCCATCACCACCAAAACCAAGGTGGCCAACTGGGCGCAGATTGCCTAGTAAGTTAGACCAGAAGTTAAAATTTGGTGTACTTTTCGACATTGGCGTCTAGATGAGTCTCTTAGGGGCTTCCACCCCCCACACCCTTCCGATTCAAGGGCAACTGGTTCTTGGGTTGTCCGTATTACTTCGTGTACAAGGCGCAGTAAACGTTTTACTTTCACACACCATGAGCGTGTTCCACCCTTCTAACAGTAGTAACTATTAGTTACTATTTCCGTTCCATCCTCACGAAAAGTTACTGCGCTGAACGTTCCAGCCTTCTCGAAACAGTAACTAATCGTAACTATTTGCTTACCATGCTCGGGAGCGCAGTAAGCATGGTAACTACGCATCTCTGCAACGTGATTGGTCGGATTCGCCCGTGACATGATATTCTGCTGGAAAATAGAAAAATAGTTCCAGCCTTGACGGCAAAAAGCCAGGATCCCAATGAAAAATTTGTAGCCTGCGTAGTTGTATGATACCTGTACGAAAAAGCTGCAGCCTCAGACTGGTCCAATCTTAAGAAGTAGTATCCAGTAGCATCCTGTCTTGCCATAATAGCATCCAGTCTTGCTAATAGTAGAATGTAATAGTATGCAGTAACACGGCAGCCTTTAAGTAGAAGCATGTAGTAGCATCAGTTAGTAATGCATGCTTTTTCGTACAACTTCATACTACTATTCTGAGATAAATTTTTCATCGGGATTCGTGACGTCATGCGTAGTAACTACGGTAAGAAGGGTGGAACACGCTCCATGTTTGAGCGCTTGCGCCCTTGTTTGTGGAGGGCGTGAGAAAGGCTTATTTGTGAGCCGAAAAGCTGTTTACAATGCAGTTCTATTATTTTTATTAAGCGGACAAAAATAACTTACCGGCACTGGCTGACCCATTCCTGGTCCAAACTGCGAGTTCACACCTGACTGCATTCCTTGAGACATGTTCATCTGACTCATAGTGGTTTGGATGGGCATAGGGGGTCTAGGAGGGACTTGCTGTGCTAGTGGAGACTGTTGGGGTACAACTGGTTGTTGACTTTGGGTCGGAATGGGTTGTGCTGGAGGTGCATCTGAAAGCTGTGCTTGCCAGCGTCCCACTTTTTCGTAGTGCTTCCGAATGAGATGATCTTTGCGCTCAATTTCTTGTTTCATCTCATTTATGTCCTAAAACAAGTAGAGATGTAGAAATTTAAACTCGAGCCCCTCGAGTCCCGTAGGTTGAAACCGTGCATGGCTTCTGGCAAGAAAATGCTTGATCACCCTATCCATAAGTATATTCTTCCGCCACCATTCGAGACTGCTCGCGAACGACCCGCAAGAGCGGCCTTGGTGGTGATCCCAAAACTCCAACACGTAAAATGTGACAATGTACGGTATGAAAAGACGTTTGTACCGTCTTTCGTTAAAAATTTTAATCTTATTTAGTGTTTACTTTAATATATGACGTTGACATTTTTATACTGACAGATTTGTATGAGTTTTTACATGTATATATGACGATTTCGACAAATTTGGATTTAACCATGATAGTTCGAAAGGAATAAAAGCGATATTGATCTACCATAAGATGTTAATGACGATGATCTTCTCATAATTAGCGTTCGTTAATTAATGTGACAGGAGCAGCCTCTCGATCCTGCAGCTTCTTCCGAAATGCTCGAATCGCGTAGCTTGCGAGCTATGTGTGTTTTAAGTCTTGTTTGTGGCCAAAAGCTACTGAAGGCTACATAAAATCGAGACTCCCCCCCCCCCTATATACGCCTTGGCCTATATAACTGGCTAGGGCGGCGGCTTCTTCCTAACCTAAACTCCAACCATATCGAGTCTTTCAGGAACAGTATGAGAAGAGCCTCGTCCCCTATTTCTCAAGACGTTACACAATCGTGATCTATTTAAATCTTATATAATATATTTAATAATATTATTAAATCTTATCTTATCTTGTTTTTGGACTGGCGGTTGATGTAAGTAGTAATTTGACAATTTAAATAATGTGATAAGTAAATCCGCAGTTTGCTCAACCGACTATTATATTTAGTGTATTCATGGTTTGTTTTGTGGGTGTCTAATCAACTAGTCGGCTCACCGCCATTTCAATATTTTTAATGAACAGACAGTATTAAAAAAGAAGCATGTTCTAAATTTGAGATCTTAAAATTTGAGTCGAATTCTTTTATGATGGAGACTTGTCGATTAAAAAAACCAATAGATATAAAAAAAAATTCTTTCTAAAATTCCTCGAATCCATCACAACCTCGCTGAGGCTGTAGCTGATGGTTGAGTTATTATGCATACGTTTTATTTTTTCATTTTTGTTTGATATTTGCCTGTTGATCTGTTTTATGCGATACGGCCTTGTTATGTCATAGTTTTCGTTTTATATTTTTGGCCAGCTATGTATGCGTTTACTATGTCTTTAACTCTCCGATTTCTGGAGGAATTAAATGAATTGAATTGAAATGACTGTTGGAATAATTTGAATTTGTGTTGTGTAAATCTTATTTTACGACGTTAGAACACACCTTATAAGTATCTGCTCGCCCACAGTGGCCTTTCTCGTTTGCTTTACTTTCTTGTTCTTTTGTTTTGTGAAGTGTTTGTTTTGTTTCTTTTATTGATACTCCGCTTTGATTTTTTGTAGCGGGTCAAAAATTCAAATTCAAATTCAAATATTTTATTGACCTCCAAGATCGGAGAGTATAAAGTGAAGTAAATATATACAAATTGGCCCAACACGTAATACTGCTCAAAAACAATCTGGCCAAACCATACTAAAAATACAAAAAAACAAAATTATACACACGCGTAGAACTATAGTAACCCTTTAACCGCTAAATATAGGTTATGAGTAAGAGAAGACATTTTAAACAGAAATTTTTATTGCTTTTTCCGCATAATTTGAAGTGGATCTTTCAAATGGTACAAATTTATAGCAGATGAAGTAGAATGGAATTTTGAAAGTCGACACAAAAATTTACCAAAATTAAAAAAAGTAGTTTTAATATGCGCAATATTAGAATTAGAAAAATAAGGAAGCCAACTAGAAAATAAAAGGACTTGAGGCAGAGCAACCGTATTGAAGACGCGCGCAGACGATCTCCTAGTTAAATAATCTCGAACAGAAATAACACTACCGAAGCTCGCTGAAACTCTGGACCGAACAGACTTCATCATATGAGCTCGGCAAAGGGAAACTGATGGCCCCATACGGAATTCCCAAATAAAGAAAAGATTCAAGTGGCTTAAGGACTACATCATACATCTTAATACTAAAAATATTATTAACTGGGTCAGCAGGCTTAGGACCAAAAATCAGGAGCTGACACTTTTCAGGACGAAACCTTAAACCAAATCTAGAAAAAAGTTCAATTAAATGGTCCACATTCTCCTGAAGAGCAGCGCGTGATCGACTCAAAAGAAGAAGATCGTCCGCAAACGCGATCCAAGACGCTACAAAACCTCGACCAACAACAAGCGAAGTTCTAACAGAATTAAATAAAGAAGCAATAGTTATATTGAAAATAATAGGAGACAGTACGCTACCTTGCCTCAGACCTCTCTTTAAAATCACCGAAAAAACGCTTAAGTTATTTTTCCATTTAATTCTAATACACGAAGTCTTATACCACTGATTCATAACTAGAACAACTTGCGTAGGGACCCCGTTTTTAAGAAGAGCAGACATTGACCAAGAATGAATAACAGAATCATAAGCTGCCGCAATGTCCAGGGCTAGAGCAAAAACACGATTACTAGGGCTACAAATTGAAATTAAATGTCCAAGAAGAGTATGAACTATATCCATGCTAAGACCCTTTCGAAAACCAATCTGATTCAGTCCTCGATCGCACGGCTCAAAATATTTTAGCAAAACAATTTCAAACAACTTGCTTAACTGGCAAGACACAGTTATTGGCCGATAGCATGAACAATCATTGAAATTGCCTCCCTTCTTAAGGAGAGGGGAGGTTGTAGCGCGAGAAAAACTAGAAGGAAGAATACCAGTAGAAAGGATAAGAGAGAACAAAGTAGAAATAAGAAGAACAGCATTAGGGGAAGCCCATTTAATATGGTTCGAATTCAATCCATCATGATCAAAAGACCACTTAGATTTAAGCTTCTTAATTCCAGTTACAACTTAATATTTTATTATTACTGGTACTAGTGATATTGACTGTTCGAACCTCCCACAATAACAACAAAAGTCTACCAGTGTGGTTCTGTTCTTACTTGGGAGATAATTACTATAGAAACCGCAAATACTTCATTCGATTGCAAATAACATGATTCGAAAACGGCCTTCATCAAGACCGGCGCGCGCAAGCATGGAGAGATGACTGGACTGCAATAAGTAAGTAAGTAAGTAATTTATTTATGACCCGCCATTTTGAAAAGGCGGAGTAAATGAAGAAAATAAACAAAATAAACAAAACACATAAACACGCAGAAAAAGACACTTAATTTTCAGTCTTTGGTGAAACTGTAACGAAATGAAACTGTAACGAAAACATTCACCGTCATCAAGTGAATTAATGAATAGTTCTATTATTTACCCATTTCAAACATAGAAGTGTGACAATTGGAGAATACTGAAACAAGACGAAAGGTTTCGATGGGATCCCAAATATTGAATATGTAGCCTACTGGACTAATTGATCCCGACAAGCGAATCTGGTCGACTTCCGGTCTTCGCCAACCCCCTTGAACATTTTGCTTGCTATAAACTATAACCAGGGACCCATACATTTCCTGTAATGACTCACCATTCAGGGGGCTTGCCAATAAGAGATTTCTGATGCGCTCTTGACCGAGCGTCAGATAGTTCGAAAAATACCCACGGGGATAAAATACCCGACTATCCAGATAGACAAAATTTTTCGCAGCTGTTGTGCTGAACTAGGAATATTTATCTGTAATGGAAGAGTATCCTGGATCTTTTGTCCTAGCTTAGGTACCTGGCGGCATGCTGAATAGTCCTGATTGAAGCTGGCTATCTATATTTATCTGAGCAAGAACGCCGATTCGACCCAAGAGGAATTTTTGGTAAACTAGGTGAGGCTCGGGCAACATAGCAACATAGAAGCATAGGAAATGACAAGCCCCCTGAATGGCGAGTCATTACAGGAAATTTATGGGTCCCTGGTATAACCCAGTTCACATACGGATCCAACATGCACGTTTACTCCAACATCTCAGCTCTAATTGACGTCAGACCAACTTAACCACTGGACCAAATTCCTCCTTTTAGCAGTACTCTCGGCGAACTGCATGCAGAGCAAAAGAGCTGATGAGATTGAGAGGCGAACCTTTCGATCCAAATTTCCGGCTTCTGGCAAAGTTCAAAATTGGATTCACCATGTCTCCTTTCCCTGACACCGAATCTCTAATCGATCTTTAGTATGTTCGAAAGCTGCGACAGCATGTCTCCTCAGCCTATATCGACTATATCACTGGGCTTCAAAACTTCACGCTAAATTTCCGGTTGTGGCCAGATTCCGGGCGAATTACTTCTCCGGCAAGAAATAATTTTCATATTCGGATTCAGCACGTCTCCTTACCATAAACCTCTAATCAACTTCAGATTAAACTTTCACTTTTCACGAATTTTCCGGTTGTACCGGATTCCGGGTGAACTACTTGTCCGGCGAGAAAATAGTTTTCATATTCGGATTCAGCATGTCTCCTTACCCCTAAATCGACTATTTCATTAGCTTAAAAAAAATCGCCCCTTAATTTGAAACCCCTCCCCACCCTTAAATATAAGGCTACACTGCCCATCTTCTAACTTCACCTCTTCTTTAGCCAAAAGAGTCCTCTGCCAAGTTTCAAAAAAATGTCTCAAGCTCTTCGAGAGTTATCGTGCTAACAGACGGCCAGACGGACAACTTTACTAAATCATACGTATTCCCCCAAAAAAGTAAAATAAGAGTCATACTAGCCTTAAAAAAACCCAGGAACAATAGGCTACTCCAGCAATGCCTGTTACAGGCTGTGCGGGGGATCCAGCCACTGCAGAAACTCTTCCCTATGGACGTTAATGACATCCACGGGATCAAGAACACTATATTTAACACAAACTGAAGTATTTCTCGTCCAAAGAGGAACTCCGGGCAGAAACATCGCAAACGTGAAATATACAAATCCTATAACTTTCTTTTCCTTCAATGTAAAAAGTACTCAAAACGGAGACAGAGCGAGAGTGTGTGGAATAACTAGAGCGGTATAAAGGCGGCATCGAATCAACCAATAAAGTTCAACTGCAAGCTACACAATCGCATCCTTACTGCTACTTTTTGCTTCTATAACATGGGTTTTAAAAAATAACTGGAAAATGGACTAGAAATAGGCTAGCTACAAAAAAAATAATAATGGCTATTCGTTATATAATTAGATTAAGTTTGATTATAGTATTTTAGCTAGGTACATAAATTAGAGTAGGCTAAGTTAGACTACATTAGCCAAGTAAGTAATTTGATTGATTTCTTAACATTATTTCTTAGCGTTAATGAGGACGGAGACGTTGCCACTCTCACTGGTTCACTCCATTGTGAGGGATAAGGAAAAAGAAGCTGTGCAGGTATGAAAAAAAAAAAAAAATAGGGAGTAGCGCCAAGACCTATGCTTTCCATGCTTTGCAAACGGGCCATACTTGTAGCGCCGCCAACTACGCTTGCGGCGTTTCAAGCGAGACAAACTTGCGGGTTTAGGAATCTCTAGTAAAGCAAAGGTGAGGTCTACACACCAATGAACCAATGGAGGCTGTATCATTTTTTTTTAAACGTTCAGAATGCGAAATTCTCGGAGCCCGCGGTGGTGAACGACTGAATAAGTTTCAGTAGGGACGTTCTCTATCGCTAGTGGTGCTAGTATCGCTGATTTTCGAGTATGTGTCAATTTTGTCAAGTCTTGGCGCTACTCACTAGTGTTATTTGGCTCTGGCCTATTACTAGCAAGCGCAATTCAAGGTAATAATTACCACTGGTAACTCCTGGTAGAATATCACCAGAATTCACTCCTTTGAAACTAACCTCCTTCAAAATCTGCTCAGGCTTCATAAGTGAGAGTTGAAACCGCTTTTGGAAGAAGAAAATCTCCAGCTTTTTTGCACAGTCAATGAACTGAAGGACTGACTGTTCAGCATGGTGCTTAAGCTCTTCTTTGTCCAAGCGAGGGTTTACAGTTTCATCTCGAGACAATATGTTCAGTGTACCCTAAAAAAAAAAAAATTGTCATCTGGGGTAACAGAATCAAGTAGAATTTCAAACCATTCTAAGGTCAGGGTTCCGTTTATGCCGGTTGGAACTGACATTTACAATAACGGTTTTAAAGGACCCCTCTTGCTTATTCTACCTTTTATAATATATTTAGATCCCATATGGGATTATAAGCTTCTAAAATCCCCACCTTTCTCCATTGTTTCGTTTCGTAACTACAGATTTTTAGCGCTTTTCGGCCTTGCCGAGTTTTCCCGTCACCGAACGAAAAGTTTGCCGGAATCTTCACTGTCCGCCGCCAACTCTTTCACACATAAGGATGTGATAATCTTTTGTTTATTACTTCTTTTATTTGCTCAGTTTTCCCACTTTTTAACCAAGGCACGTTCAGTTTTCAAATCTTTTGCTCACAGCCGCCGCGTCGGAGAGCAGGAAGGCTGGATAGAGTCACAAGCGCTAACAAGAGAATCGCTAGTTTCAGGTGGAAAGTAATGGTATTTTTGAAAACGTCTTTTCTGATCCATTTTAAAGGGAAAAGATCATTTCTAGTTAGAGTTGTGCTTTAAGTAGCCTTATTAAGAAAAAGCAATTTCCGCCAACAAAAATAGGCTAAAATCAAGACGCACTAATCCTTCTTTGTGTAAAAACTTTTGTTTCTTTGTTGTATCTTGATTTCTTAGTGTGTCTTTTTTTCTTAGTCTCGATTCCCAGACTAACTCGATGAGCTGGGTTACCAGGTTCATCATTCTCACAGCATTCTGATAGTTCAGCCATTGTGGTTCGGCCTACTGAAGTTTAATTTCTGCTGGAATCTAACTATATAATTGAATGTTTCTACCATGTTTCATATCTGATTTTGTTTATACTGATAGCAATGCAATGAGGTTATTTTTTCTCTGAGAAATGTGCCCAAAAAGCCTTCCAGATTATTTTCTAACAAATCAGTAGCCTGTGAACGAAATCACTGGGATTAGCTTATTACACTTGTTCAAGTTATTCTGGGTTTTATTAATATACGAAGTACCGTACGGTACAATGGTGTTAGAAAAGCAAAGCACTACCAAAATCAGCCATTGTGGTTCAGCCTACTGAGGTTTAATTTCTGCTGGAATCTAGCTATATAATTGAATGTTCCTACCATGTTTCATATCTGATTTTGTTTATACTGATAGCAATGCAATGAGGTTATTTTTTCTCTAAGAAATGTGCCCAAAAGCCTTCCAGATTATTTTCTAACAAATCAGTAGCCTGTGAACGAAATCACTGGGATTAGCTTATTACGCTTGTTCAAGTTATTCTGGATTTTATTAATATACGAAGTACCGTACGGTACAATGGTCTTAGAAAAGCAAAGCACTACCAAAATCAGAAATTTCATTTTAGCCTTGCCGCTTGATTTTCAGTATATCAGCAAAAATCACCTTTTGGCTGGTATTAACCTGCTGGTATTTTAGCCACTCAGGAACCCTATCAAGGACACCAGATTTTTTGTCTTCAGAAAAAGTCAATTTACCAATTACCTGATTTACTGAACTTTATTACCCATTAAACTGGGTCAGTCTACCACAAACCCCTGATTTTGGGAAAGCCGGGTCTATCTAACGTTTGGTATACCCTATGCCTAACGCTGAATAGATTATGCCAAATGCTGGATACTGGGACCCAATAAAATATTGATGATTGGAGTAAAGCTCAGAAATCAACCAATCAGAATTCATCTGTAGTGAGGTAGGTCAGGGTTAGGATACCAACAGCTATCCAGTGTTTGGCATAGGGTATCCAGCGTTAGGCATAGGCTATGCCAAATGTTGGATATACCCAGCCTACAGGGTATCCCAAAATCCGGGTTTGTGGTTGACTGAACTGGGTTATTACCCCAGCATCACAATGGAATAGGGTGGCAGAGAACAACCTAGGCTACTTTCAGCAGCTACGAAAGTAGTCTCGTTCAAGGGGAAACTCAATGAAGACTCCAGGAATCGCTTTCCCTTTTTCATTTTTAGTAGGCTACAAGAAAATTTACAAGTGGTTCGAGTCAAGCGAAACTTGATTGGTGGTAAGAGTTTCTGAATCCCACCAGACTATAGTGGGGAGAGTTGGCAAGGGAGGACTTGAGATTCTGTATCATGCATGGAGTTCAAACGGAAAGAAGGACTGGAATGAAAATTGGATCGTACACAGGGTACGGACTCTAGACATGTTACTTTGAGGTCCTGTCCGGATCCAGCATCAGTGGGGGGAGTTGGAAGGTACCGAAAATTTTCCAAAATTGTTCTGATTCAAGTGAAACAATTGTTGGTTGGTAGGATCAAATGTCTTAGATGCAGGGTTCCCGTCAGGCTACCGTAGCTACAACAGAATGAATGAACTTTATTTGTAACCCATCACATGAACACAGGACAAAAGATGGCTTATGAGAAAGGAAATAACCAGATGAAAAGGAAAACAACAAACAGAACAAAAATAAGAGCTGTTAACAAATGAAAAACATGGATACCTGATGGCACCGTAAACCCTGACCTACCTCAATACAGATGAGGTTAGACTGATCCAATTACTTCTATTTCTTCTTTGAACAATTGCCTGGTGCAAAACAAATTATAAAATGTAAAAATAAATGCACAGAAAAACACTCGCACAAATAGTCACGAAAATCCACGAAAGGCACAAAAGAAAACTGGAAACAGAAGCTGGAGCAAAAAGGAATTGGCCATGGTCAGCAGGTGTTTAGAAGAAAGGGATTTGGCAATGCTGTGACTTCATTCGACGAAAATGGAAAACATATTACATTGTGGAGAATACTTAGAGCTTTCAATCAAGGTGCAATTTCACACATCTGGTAAGTGAAGAGGCTGGAAAGAAATGGCGAAAATTGCATCCATATATTTCATTCAGGGGGGTGCGAAAATAGCAAGGTATGCTTTTTCATAGCCAAAATTAAAGAACATCAATCTAGAGGATACCTTGCTATTTGCAACACCCATATATTTGGGCCATCCCTAGTAAACTTGTGTAAATAAAGCCTAAGGATTGCTTGTGGAACATCAAAATATATCCATCCTGACCAAATTTATTTATTGCAAAAGTCATTCATTTACTCCTATTTGCTCTTCGAAGAATTGCCTGGCGCAAAACAAAGTCGAAAAGGCGCAAACACATGCAACAGAAAATGCTGGAGCAATTAGTCATGCGCAAGCTATTTGGGTTAACCTGGTAGCACAAATAATTCTGTGAAAGGCTCAAAAGAAAACCTGAAATGGAAGCTGGCGACAGAAGAATCCGGCCATGGTCAGCAGCAGGTCAGCAGGTGTTAAGAAAGGAATTTGGCAATGCTGTGACTTCATTCAACGAAAATGGAAAAACTATAGTCTTCTAGAGAATAATTACAGCTTTTAATTTGGTCAGTGTAGAGGCTGGAAGAAATGGTGGGAATTGCATGCATATATTTCATTCACAGGGAGCGGTGCAAACTGCAAGGTATCCTATCAGTGAAACTAGGAACACCAAACTAAATCCGAAAAAAATGCAACTTAAATTTTTTTTTTCCCTTTTGGTCTCACTGTTCTATAGTCTAGGGAAGAAACAAAGGTATGTATCAGTCAACCACAAACCCCTGACTTTTAGACACCCTATGCCAAACGCTGGATATGTCTAGCATTTGGCATACCCTATGCCTACGCTGGATACACTATGCAAGGTGCTGGATACTGTAACACGGTAAAATATTGATGATTTGAGTGAAGCTAAAAAACCAACCAATCATAACTCATTTATATTGAGGTAGGTCAGGGTTAGGTTACCAAAAGGTATCCAGCATTAGGCATAGGCTATACCAAATGCTAAATATACCCAGCGCTTGGCATAGGGTATCCAAAAACCAAGGATTTGTGGTAGAGTGGTATGTAGCAGGTATGGAGGGTACTGGTACCCTGCTGGTACTGGGAGGGGTACGGAAAATTTAAAGAGGAGTTAAATAGGCATACCCCCACTCAACCACACTCAACTGTACCATCATCCTTAAAACAAACTTAAACAGTGTGTTTTGGGTGGAAATCTGACAGTAAAAGCAAATAACAGATCAGTCTAGTACACTAGCCCTTTTTCAGTCACCACAGTGCTCAAACGTCTAGCACCATGCCTGAGTGCTAGGCATTTCAGCACTGTACCTTGAAATTGCATGGTGCGTGGATTTCTGCATACAGTGCACACATGAAAAAGCACAAGTTCTATCGTTACACACTAAATACCGGCTCGACATGCCTGTGCTCATGTGTGCACTGTGTATGCTGAAATCCATGCACCATGCATGAATTTCAAGGTACAGTGCTCAAACGTCAGAAGGTGCTAGACCTGTGCTAGACGTCTCAGCACTGTGACTGAAAAAGGGCTAGTGTGCTAGACTGTAACATATAGGCTAACTGAAGACATACCTGAAAAGCATCTTCAAAATCGTCAACCAATGATCCACCTGTTCCTTGAGCCATGTATGGCTTGTCTTTTCCTTCAAAGATATACCAACTTGAAAGCTTGGGAGATTAACAATCCCATACAGTGGACCAAATCAACAGGAGTATGAACATGGCCTAGGCTAGTCTATTAAATCCAATATGTCCAATCCAATAATTAGGTGGAAAACCAAAAGAACGATCCATCAGTGTTGCCATTGCCAACGCCTCGAAAGAAAAGGTACCAAAAAACGCCCGAAAAATGTACCGACTGACCAAAAAAATGCCACGTCCAAAAATTTTTCCAGCGCGTTGTGCTTCGCGCAACACGCGGATCTTTTTCGATGAACAGTAGCCTACACCAGAAGACATTTTTTTTTACCCATTTCTTTGCTGAAAATACTTATCAGACCCCTCTTTCCCCAACCTAGGTCAGGTTGGGTTCAGCCCCAAAATTAGCACAATATGGTATATGACTCAGTTATTTCATTGACCCGAAAAAGGTCATAACAGAGTCTTTTATTTTTGAAATTTAAACTTGCATTTAAAATCCATGATTTTGAGCGTGTTCCACCCTACTTACCGTAGTTACTACGCATGATGTCACAAATGTTGGCTTCTTGGCGTCAAGCTGGAACGCATTTTTAAATTTTCTGTAAAATACCACTCCACGGGGTAATCCAGCCAATCACGTTACAGATATCCGTAGTTACCAAGCTTACTACGCTTTCCGAACATGGTAAGCAAACAGTTAGACCACTATTTGGAACGGTCAACGTAGTAACTAAAGTATTTTCAGGCAAACTATACAACGAAAGCGACAAAAAATAGTGAACTAAAGTTTATCATCCTATGTACAAAGAAGGGCGGCACTCGAACTTGCAGATTTTCGATACCTTCTTCAAGTATTTGCCAGTTATAGTGTGTCACCATGCTCATGGGGACAGGCACGGTTCGAAGGGCTTGGGCATGGAGGAGGAGGGGTGACAACCTCGAAACTTGCGACAGGCTAATGCCCGGCGAATATACCGATTATAAGCAGCACTGTCTGATAGCAACTATCGCAGCACCCCAGAAGAGCACTAGGGTTAGTAAAGCCGAGTTTATTACATATATAGTCTCCTTCTGCAAAATAATTAAATTCTTCAGCGTATCTAACGGAGATAGAATTTAAAATGCACCCAAAAATGCCTTCATGCATTATAAAAAAAAATCTATCTCTGCACTGCATTGTACCATTTTGTACCAACTTTGGAAAATGTACGAACAAAAGTGGGATTGTGCCATATTGTACAAACCGAGTTGAAATGTACCAAAAAGGTACAATTGTACCGCTGTTGGCAATCCGTTTTCCGTGTGAAGGCAGCAAGGAGATGCAGCATTGCCACTGACGGATCAGAGTCCTATCGGAATACGAGCAAGAAAATAGGTTTTTGGGATCCCAGAACGTAAGTGGAGGGATACCTATGACATCGCAAAAGTTGTCCGTCTGTCCATCTGTCCATCTGTCCGTCCGTCCGTTCGTCTGTCTCTCGAAGGGAATGAGATATTTTGATGAAACTTGGTGTGAAGGTTCTTTGGGTCAAGTGTAAGGTCAAGTTCGTAGATGGGCTCTGTAGCCCTATATTTAGGGGTGGGGGAGGGGGTTCAAATTAAGGGACAAACAAAATATTTTTAAACAGCTAATGTGATAGTCGATTATGGGGTAAGAAGACATGCTCAACACGAATATGCAAAACATTTTCTCGTCCGACAAGTAGTTCGCCCGGAATCCAGCAAAAACCGGAAAGTTGGTGATAAGTAAAAGTTTCATTTGAAGTTAATTAAGTGTTCGATTCTGGAGTAAGAAGACATGCTGACCACGATGGTGAAAACCGTTTCCTCGCCGGACAAGTAGTTCGTCCGGAATCCGGCAAAAACCGGAAAGTTGGTGAAAAGTAAAGTTTTTTTTGAAGTTTATATTTGATTTAGGGGTAAGAAGACCTGCTGAACACGACGATAGAAACCATTTTCTCGCCGGACAAGTCACTCGTCCGGAATCCGGCAAAAAACGGAAAGTTGACTAAAATTAGAAGTTTTATCTGTAGTTGATTAGATGACAGATTTAGGAGTAAGAAGGCATGCTGAACACTTATATGAAAAGCATTTTCTACCCAGACAAATAGTTCGTCCGGAATCTGGCCAAAACCGGAAAGCAAAAGTTTATTTGAAGTTGATTAGATGACAGATTTCGAGCTAAGGAGACGCTGAGTCTGTATATGACAATAATTTTTCACCCGGTCATATAATTCGTCCGGAATCCGGTTGAAACCGGAAATTTCTTTGTAAGTTTAAGTTTTAATTGAAGTTGATTAAATTTATCCTTTATAGGGATAAGAAGATACGCTGAATTCGTTTCTAAGTTTTCTTTTTTGCTGGACAAGTAGTTCGCTTGGAATTCAGCCGAAACCGGAAATTTGGCAGAAGCAAAGCAGGAAGTTTCGGTGAGTATCGCCAAAATAGATATGGCTGATAGATGTATATCTGAACTATCTGAACTTGGTTTTCTCAGATGATTAGCCTGCGAATACTGGATCTGGTGAAGACAAGACCCATTTGTCTGGATCAAATACTAGATTTTTGGGATCCCATCGAATCCTTAGGTCTTGTTGTTAAGAACCATACAAGGCAAATCAAAGGCCTTGGAACTGTGCAATTTAACTTTGAACAGTGCCATTTGCATGCGTTTTCTGTGGCAAAAGTTGACAGCCAGTTAAGTCTGGTCTTCACCTCCCGGAACTTCCGGAATCTGGGCTTCCAGATTATTCTTTAGCGTCTCCTGTAAATTGCATCTGGAATATGAACGGGTCCAAAAGTATATCAAAATAATCCGGAAAAAAGGGGCTTTTGAACTTCCAGATTTCCAGATTTTCTAAGTATCGTAGAAGAAATTCAAAAGAAACCTCGGAAAATCTGGGAACCCAGATTCCGGAAGGTAAGTAAGTAAGTAAGTAATTTATTTATGACCCGCCATTTTGAAAAGGCGGAGTAAATGACGAAAGTAAAGAAAATATACAAAACACATATATACACACAGAAAAAGACACTTAATTTTTAATCTTCGGTCAGGAAGCAGTGGACGACATCGTGTGCTGGTTGGGCCTTGTTGTCCATGAGTTTTGAAAGTGATGACGAAACATCCAAATGGGTAACACTTGCGTCTTGAATTTTGAATTTCTCCGTCAATGTATGGTTATGACATAATTTCGACAAGTGGAGCAGGTGCTTTGAAGACTCACCTTTAGCAAAAGTAGATAATTAAACAACCATGAGAACTATGGCCCCTGAAGCCGCGCCGAGTTTTAATTTGGCGGCGGCGGAGAAGAATTTGCACGACAGCGGGCATACTGAACAGTTTTTGGCGCCGAGACACCTATTTATCGCGTTTGCTCTATTTTCAGGATTTTTGTTCCGTTTTTTTTTCAATACCACTGCAGATTTTTCCAGTTTATTCCCCCATGTAAGCGTTTTTATGGCACCAGCAGGTGCTATATAGCGATCGTATTGTCGGTCCCTCTGACTCACTTTTCTACGTATACTTGTACACTATACTGTATCACTAATATACTGTATATACTGTATCACTAATCGATGAAACTTGGCAAGCTGAAATGCTTAGGGAAACCTTGGACATCAGAACAAACCTTGACCAGGGGCGTAATTTCGTCAAAATCCTGGGGGGAGGGGGGGGGGCAAAGCTAAGAGCCGATTAAATGAAAATGAGCAGTTTTGTTTCAAGAAGAAACTAATAAAAACAAAGAAACAAAGAGTTATTTTACTAATCGACCAAGGCGAGACGACGCTTCTTCATCTTCGCGAAACTGTCCACTGCGGGAATGACGTCAAGCTTCTTGGCTTTTTCAGGTTGGGTATCAATGATCAAAAGATCACTTAGTCGGTTGTCTGACATAGACGTGCAAAGATACGTTTTTAAGCATTTTGTACATGAAAAGGATCGTTCGTTCGATGCAGTCGACACAGGAAGCGACAAAATTAGCCCGAGATTTTTGCGTCTCTTCGATGCAGACTAAACGTGTTTAACCCTGCATAGCGCATGCACATCGTTATAAAAAGTTTCAAGGCTTCCGTGTTCCAATCTTACCATAAAGACAAAGGTATACTAAAGAAAACCGATCTGTTTCTGTGGATGCTTGAATTCTGTAGGCCTATCCTAGTTTCGACGAGAGTTTCGAAGACGCTAAATTTCAGCTGGGGGGGGGGGGGGGCAGTTGCCCCCCCCCCCCCTGCCCCATAGCAAATTGCGCCCCTGCTTGAGGGAGGGGAACTTGGAATCGTGTGACCTGCGAACGTTGCGAATGGGTGATCCCTTCAAAGGAAAATTGACGGGTTGTAGGAGCAAATGCCAGAGACATTCCGTTTATATGTCTGAACTCCATCCGACCACGGGGGGGAGGGGTAGTGGGAGGAGGGCTCAGGACATTTTGGAACATCCATCCCTCCATCCCAACCGGATCGGATGACGCGTTCGCCTTATGATATCCAGGAACCCTCTCAGAACTCCCCCGCCAAAGCCGGATCCGGTCGGCAGGGGCGTCCCGAGCCTTTCTTCACTGGTGGTGGTGGTGGTGGTGGGGGAGGGGGGGGGGGTACCTGAAACAACTTACCGAATCAGTACCCGTTTTTTTTCCAAATCTATTACTTGTTTTCTGAAAAATCTATAATGTAAAAAGCTACATGGTATCTACAAAATGTTCAAAGAGAAATTCGACCCGTTTTCATGTCTCTCCAATTCTGTAATCACAGGGATCCGCAGGGGCCTTGCACTAGGCTAGCCTTACCTTGACTTTTACCTTTAGTGGAGGGGGACGTCCACTTATGCCCACGGGACTTGAAAATGAACCGATTCGCAGCAAAGTCAGTAACGGCTGTACCCAGGAACAGTTATAAAGCGCCGCAGCGAAATATGTTGAATCCGGCTTTTTTTCTGGCCGATTTGACTACTTTCCATGCAAATTCTATGTTACGTCATGTACCGTGCCGTGGTACGCGCTTCCGTTCGGGTCTCTTCTTGACCTTATCTCCGAGCGGTATTCTTCGAAGGATTAGGTTCGAATCTGTGGAGGGGGAAGTTCGGACGGTTTTCCTAGGTTCTACATTCGGTAACCACTGTCTAGAAAATACACTTACCTTTATTGGTGAACTCGATCATTATTTACATCCTTTTCAATCACTGATTATGTTCCAACTCCTTCAAAGGTGATCCTGACTAAAACTGCATCTAATTCACTAAGTGTGACGAAGACTGACTATCGTCGATTAAGAGTTGATCAAGAAGCCCCGCGAGTGCCAACTCCTGGCTTATATATTTTCTTGATCCCGGATATGCTTACTGTCTTAATTCTTGAGAATATTTAGCAATCTTGCTAAATGCGTGAACCCAGTATTGCTTACCTTGGTTCATGAAACATTTAGCAATCTTGCTAAATTCGCGAGACTCTAATTCTGTACTCGTCATCTAAACGTCATCTCGTGGTGACGTGCGCCGAGGGAGTTGTGACTCGCAGGTTTACATTCTAGTGTTATGACTATTCACTGAACGAATTGCTAGACCTAAATTAACATTCGTTACATCTAGCCTTAAATAGAGCCATAACTTCTAAAATTAGTGGTATAAACCCCCCAAAATTCCAAGGTTTAAACGCCAATTAAATGACGCCCTTTTCCGAAAGATTGAAGACTGCAAAATGCGCCGCAGGCGAAATTTTGTTAAAACACTGATGATAAAGTGCCTCCTTTTCGATCCCAAATGAAAGTACGGAACGGATTAGCCTACCAAATAAACCATAGAGCTGTCCGTCGAAAAAAATAGTGGCCATCCAGGTTAAAATAGACACAAAAGTACATGTCTTCAAACGCGAAATGGAATAATAACAAGACTAAAGGTGTCGATGGGATCCCAAAAATCCAATATTTGATCCAGACAATTGGGTCTTGTCTACGCCAGATCCAGTCTTCGCCAGACTCCTTGAACATTTTTACTATTAAAATTCAGAAACAGATTAAGGCCAAAAAGCTAATCATCTAAGAAAACCAAGTTCAAATATGGATTCAGCATGTTTATGTTTACCCCTATAAGTCATATTTGTTTGGACGAAAACTTCCTGCCTTACTTCTTCGAATTTCCCAGTTTCAGCCGAATTCCGGAACTACCTGTCTGGCAAAGAAAAAGAAGCTAAAATCAAACTCCGCGTATCTTCTTTCCCCGATATCGAGCATCTAATCAACTTCAAATTAAAATTTAACTTAAAACAAATTTTCCGGTTCCAGCCGGATTCCGGGCGAGCTATATGTCCGGGTACAAAATGACTGTCATACACGGATTCAGCATCTCTTCTTACCCCGAAATCGGATATCTAATCAACTACGAAGCCTTTTGACAATTTTCCGGTTTTGGCCGGATTCTGGGCGAACTACTTGCCCGGCGAGAAAATGATTTTCACCATCGTGTTCAGCATGTCTTACTACCCCTAAACCGAACATATAATTAACTTCAAATAAAACTTTTACTTTAAACAGATTTTCCGGTTTTGGCCGGATTCCGGGTGAACTACTTGCCCGGCGAGAAAATGATTTTCACCATCGTGTTCAGCATGTCTTACTACCCCTAAACCGAACATATAATTAACTTCAAATAAAACTTTTACTTTTAACAGATTTTCCGGTTTTGGCCGGATTCCGGGCTAACTACTTGTCCGGCGAGAAAATGGTTTTCACCATCGCGTTCAGCATGTCTTCTTACCCTTAAATCGAACATCCAATCAACTTCAAATAAAACTTTTACTTTTAACAAACTTTCCGGTTTTGGCCGGATTCCGGGCGAACTACTTGTCCGGCGAGAAAATGGTTTCCACCATCGTTTTCAGCATGTCTTCTTACTCCATAATCGACGGTCCCATTAGCTGTTTAAAAATATTTTGCTTATCCCTTAAGTTAAACCCCCTCCCCCACCCCTAAATTTAGGGCTACAAACTCGAACGAACAAACTCTACGAACTCGACCTTACTATTGACCCAAACAATCCTCACATCAAGTTTCATCAAAATATCTCAATATCAATAGCATCAAAATATCGAATTTGGTGTGTTTTTTGGCTCCCATTCTTTATCGAATTTGGTAATTCACCAAACTAAACAAAGGTCCGGTGATTAGTGAATTCGGTAACGGATGGGAACTAAATAAATAATATATTTTGTATCACCGAATTTGCAAATCGAAAGACTGAATGCGGTGAAATAGATGCGGACTAAACAAAGTTTGGTGAATTACCAAATTCGATAAAGAATGGGAGCCAAAAAACACACTGAATCAAACAAATTTGGAAATATACGAGCAAAGATTTTTTATAAAATTTAAGTTCATTTAAGTTTGCGCGGAAATTTTTACCGCCCCCCCCCCCCCCTCGGGACGCCCCTGCCGGTTGGCACCTCAAAACTAGATCGAGGAGCCACGACCTTTGTACAGTCCAAGTTTTGTTCCAAGCCGACGATCCATTTTGCCCCTAACGTTTTTACAAAATTTTCGGATCCTCCCTCCAACTCTCCACCATGGTCAGATGCGGTTCAGAACATTTCGGGCATCTGGTACTACCGCGCATATGGTGTCACTCGAATCGTACCAACCATTCGTAACTTATCTGGATCCCGCATCCCTCTCCCTCCACCACCATACGGATGGTCGGATCCGGAAAAGAAGGTTTTGTTGAGGGGGTCCTTTATATGCATCTTAAATTTTCATGGTCCTAGCTTCTACTGAATATCCACACCTAGCAAAAGTGAACCATTACCCATACAAGGTGGTTGGAGAACTGCAAGACTTACTTCGGAGAATTTGTTTTGCTCAGCTCAAATGAACGTTTTCCATACTTCTGGTTACTTCTTATTTCTCGAGATACACGATGAAACCAACCAAAATATCAGCCGAAAAAGAACTGCAGCGAACCCGAACTGATACAACGGTAGCTGCGTGACACCCAATAGAAATGGCGGCGGTTCGCTGACAATATTACGGTGGCGGTGTGCCGGGATGCATATTTCGGAAAAGGCCGAGTGTGGCCGAGCAGAAGTTGCGCTTTTGCAGACACCATGGTATCTGTTACCACGGTAACTGGATCTGCAATTAATCGTTTCTGCGGTTACCGTGTTTGCAAAAACGAAAATTGCCGAAAAGAAAGTCATCCCAAGAGAAAAACTGACCCATGTGACCCATGTGGCAACGCTGTATTGTGTATTCTCCCTGTTTTTCTACGATTAGTGTTGGGCGATATTTGGATTTTTCGATATATCGATATTTTCACTTTCGATATTCGATAATCGATATATCGATATCGATATTTCTTTAACATGTTTCACTATAGGATACGCCTCGTTTCGCCAAAATTTAATAACAAAATTGTCGTTAAATGGCATCTTGCATCATCTCAAACTCCGAATAAATAAGAACTGAATTAAAGAAAACATATTGCTCCAATTTAGGATTTATAAATGTAGGTTTTGTTCGATTATTTACAATAATTATGACTGAAAAAATATCGTTTTCGATATCGATATTTACGTTTCGATATTCGATATCGATATCTGGTTCGATATATCGATATATCGTTATCGATATCGAATATCGCCCAACAGTGCTCCTCATCAGTTTTGACATATTTATCACTTAGAGCGTGTTCCATCCTACTTACCGTAGTTACCACGCATGACGTCACAAATTCTGCCTTTTTGTCGTCAAGGCTGGAACGACTTTTGTATTTTCCAGCGAAATATCATACCACGGGTGAATCCCACCAATCACGTGACACAGATTCGTGGTTACTACGCTTACCACGCTCCCGAGCGTGGTAAGCAAATAGTTACTATTGGTTACTATTTCGACAAGGCTGGAACGGTCAGCGTAGTAACTTTTCGTGAGGCTGGAACGGGTTTAGTAACTAATAGTTACTATTGGTACGAGGGTGGAACACGCTCTTAGCCTATCAGTGAATCCAATCCCATTTCATGTTTGTGTTCCTGAAAGAACCATAAAATGCCTGTTGAATGTTTAGACGAAAGTCATTACTATTCACGAAGTACTTCTTCAGAGCTGCCTCACGCAAGATTAGCCATGCAAAGACCATTCTGGAATTATCGTAGAAAAACAGAATCCACCCAAAACTTTTTGGCTGCATTTTTTTACATGATCACAGTTGCCTTACTATGCATGTCACTGGCTCAAATAGGCTGGTTCCATGTATCCAGTTCTGTCTGCTCACATAACATTGCTGCCTATGAGTTCTTCAGCTTAGGGCACTTTGACACACTGCCAACAATCCGAGCTCATGCTTCTCAAAATCGACTACAAGAGGCTTCTGTTCACCCTGAAGCTAATGCACCTCTTGTTCGGGATGGAACTTATTGGGTTCCTCAGTTCCACACTTTTGGTAAAAGTAAGTTAGTCTATGATTGTAAGTCTTAAAGTTTAACTGAAGAGACAACTTATTTTTGTACCATCTAATTGAATACACTGAGTCCAGAATATCTATGGCCATCTCCACAACGCAAATTTTACTAAATTCTGTATACAACGGTTATGTCAGCTACGATTCTTCATCAGCGATATTTCGGCCCTTCTTGGCAAGGGTTCTCGTCAGGCTGTCAATCTTCTGGGTCAACGTCGGGGAAGGAAACAAACCTGTAATAATTAATAATTATTACAGGTTTGTTTCCTATACGTTATTTGAATATATGTTTCAAAGTCAGCTTGGGCTCAAATAATATTTAACACAGAATGACACAGAAAATTTGAATCTGAATACAAACCCGGCTGTTCAGTGGTCTTGTGAAAAGCAAAACACTGCTGGAACACTTATTTTTTGCAAATCTTTTTCTTCAAGCATACAACAACAGGTACAAGCACATAGAGGTATGCATAGTGGTAGAATGAAGATCCAAAATACCTATTCAGGTGTTTTCAGAGGCCCTTAATTACCTACTTTGGCTAACTGATAGTTAACTTTAGTCATTACAAGTGCACGAAAATGGCAAAGTCCAAAGCCCAAAGCCAACAAACATTGAAATAAGCACACCTCTACTGTATAATAGGCTTACTTTTGCTGTCATGGCGAACTTGTGGTATTCAGTAAAAACTTATCTTGTTTTGGTGAAATGCTTTGCTCTTTCAGAAGTGGCTGCTCATAGTGGAAAATAAACTATGCAAAAGCAGTATGTTTCTTTGTGCTGCCCTGAGCCCTTTGTTGCTATAGAGTCCTCCTCTCTGACAAATTGACTGTTTTTTTATGGCACGTGAGCTTACTCAAGTGCCATATAGCCATCATACTGTCTGTCTGTCTGTCCTCATTTTGCTAGTTTGGGCACTTCCACACGACCTAGGACGATAAAACTTGGCATGCATATCAGGGACCGGATTAACCCGATTAACTTAGAAATAATCACTTTCACAATCCGACCATCATTGGGGGAGTGGCAAGATGAGGAATCCAGAAATTAGTAACATTCATAACTTTGGAACGAATAATCGGACGTGCATTAAACTTGACAGGTATCAAGAACAAGTGTCTTGGATGTTCATTGTCAAAGTCGGATCGGATCGGATAACTGGGGGGGGGGGGGGGCTGGAGGGGGACGCCCGAAATCTCTTGAAACGCTTTTTCTAGTTTTTGTCAAACCCCTACCCCTTTCCTCACACTAGTATAACTCTGCACGTGGATGAGTCATTATTTCTTCACACTAGTATAGCTCTGCTCGTGGATGAGTCATTCTTTGCTTAAATTAGTTCGGATAGAGCTAGAGCAATCGAAGGTCGAAGGGGTTGGTATAATATGCTGTTGAACCTTAGTAGGGGTTGATATAGATTAAGGACTTCCACACAAGCTAGGACGACGAAACTTCGCAGGCATATCAGGGACCAGACCAGATTAACTTACAAATAATCACTTCCCCAATCCGACTTTCCCCGGATCCGGGAGTCTGGAAACTAGGTAGGAACAACGGCAGCAAAAGGGGAGCAGGCAAAAAGCGCGTTGCCCAAATGCGTTACCAATCCGCGAACCTCTGTGTCAAAGGTCCAGTGTTCTACCACTGAGCTACAACTTGATGTATTTAGAAGCGAATGCGGGAAGAAATACGGTTTAAAGATTAAAGTGAGACTAAGTGGTCTGACACCATGCTAAATGCTAACCAGAGCAAAATAACTAGAGCTATTTTGCTCTGATGCTAACTAAACTTAGACTAAACAAATCTCGTGAAACACTTCCACATAAGCTAGGACAATGAAACTTGGCAGGCATATCAGGGAACCGACCAGATTAACTTGGAGATAATCACTGTCCAGATCCGATCATAGTGGGGGGAGTGGAGGGATTTGAAATCCGGAAACTATTAACATGCATAACTTTGGAGAGGGTAATCGGACATGCGTGAAACTTGACATGTGTCAAGAACAAGTGTTTCGGATATTCAGTTTCAAATCAGGACCAGATTCGATACCTGTGGGGGGGGGGCATATGGAGGCATATGAGGGAACTAGAATCGTAGGAAACTAGAATCGTACATAACTTTGCAACGGATAATCTAACATGCATGAAACTTGACAAGTGTGAAGAACAAGTGTCTCAGATTTTCAATTTCAAATCTGGCCCGGATCCGAGAACTGGGGGTGGGGGTAGAGGGGGGGACCGGAAATCTTTTGAAACGCTAGGGTCGAGGGATCGGGATGGAACTTGAAGGGAAGAACGAGCATTAAGCCTAGATACTTTATTGACAAAATAGGACCGGATTGTGTTGCAGTGGAGGGTGTCGGAGGGGTTTCTTGGATTTCCGCGGTGATCACGAGTTAGGATACTTCCAGATGTACTATGACCATGAAATTTGGCAGACATAGTAGGTACCCTCCTAGGTTGACTTGAAGATAGTACCTTCCCCGATACGGTGATGTTGGGGGGAGTGGAAGGATGGGGGGGCATATGGAGGCATATGAGGGAACTAGAATCGTAGGAAACTAGAATCATACATAACTTTGCAACGGATAATCTAACATGCATGAAACTTGACAAGTGTGAAGAACAAGTGTCTCAGATTTTCAATTTCAAATCTGGCCCGGATCCGAGAACTGGGGGTGGGGGTAGAGGGGGGACCGGAAATCTTTTGAAACGCTAGGGTCGAGGGATCGGGATGGAACTTGAAGGGAAGAACGAGCATTAAGCCTAGATACTTTATTGACAAAATAGGACCGGATTGTGTTGCAGTGGAGGGTGTCGGAGGGGTTTCTTGGATTTCCGCGGTGATCACGAGTTAGGATACTTCCAGATGTACTATGACCATGAAATTTGGCAGACACAGTAGGTACCCTCCTAGGTCGACTTGAAGATAGTTCCTTCCCCGATACGGTGATGTTGGGGGGAGTGGAAGGATGGGG
The DNA here is from genome assembly GCA_030848855.1 of Branchinecta sandiegonensis. Classification (NCBI taxonomy): domain Eukaryota; kingdom Metazoa; phylum Arthropoda; class Branchiopoda; order Anostraca; family Branchinectidae; genus Branchinecta; species Branchinecta sandiegonensis. Next base: position 3,027,812 of record JAUPMV010000011.1, read on the forward strand.
AATCCAGCATATTAGTGACATGCATAACTTTAGAACGAGTGATCGGACGTGAATGAAACTTGACAAGTGTCAAGAACAAGTGTCTCAGATGATCAATTTCAAGTTCGGGACGAATCCAATAACTGGGGGGGAGCTGGAGGGGGTGCAAGAAATCTCGTGAAACGCTTAGAGTGGAGAGATCGGGGTGGGACTTGGAGGAAAGAACAGGCATAAGCCGTAGAGACAATACGAGACAGTACCGACAAAACAGGACCGGATCTTGTCACAGTTGGGGGAGCTTGAGAGGGTTTTCCATAGTTCTGGTATCACGAGCTGGGGTACTTCCAAATGTGCTATGACCATGAAACTTGGCAGTCTGTGCTGTGACCATGAAACTTGGCAGGCGTGTTAGGGGAGCATGATAGTCCCTCCCCCGATCAGATCATCGTTGTGGGAGAAACAGTTATCAGTAAATGGAATAACCATTTTAGATTTAGTAGATCAAGCCGATTTTCTGATGAAATGAATAACGAGAGATGCAGCCTTGACAACTGCAAACCGTATCTGACAAACATGCTATCTGTTCTTACAAGTGCCATATGAGCTTTCAGCTCTTGTTATTTGTTGTGGATATAATATAATAATGTAATATATACTTTATTTCCATAATAGCACAACATAATATGGCTAGCAGAGGATCGTCATGACGTAATACATGTCAAAGCAGTGACGTACAATATATAAAGTATATGATAATAATGAATAGGCCTACATAGTATAATACATGTCCCACAACGAGAATTAAAATGGGAAATAATAAAATAAAGTATCAAGAGTTAAAATGAGAAATAAAATAAGGTACCGTACGACTGATGATAAATATTGGTCAGACGAATTTACTAGGGGTGGGGTAATTTGAAGCCGATTTTTGTTTCAGTTTTAGTCTAGTATATATATATGTATATAAAAGTAATGGACTTGAAACTGGCCTAACAGTGACTAAAGTTGCTTTCCTTTGACTGTTCTCACAAAAGCTACACCTGTTTTTGGGTATGGTACATCAGTTATTGCCAGTATTGCATATTTCTTATTCTTTCAAGCACTGGTCTGCATTACACCACACATTGCAACAATAATGAGAACTGTGGTTGGTTTCTGCCTTCTATCTGTTGCAACTGCCCTGCTAGCCTTCATCCTAGACATCAGTGGACCCAAGAGAAGAATCCTTCGTGTATTGAAAGTAAATGCCATTCCTGGGATTATAACTGGTAAGTTGTGTGTTATAGGAGTTTGCTAGCATGTAATTTTCATCTTTTCTCCGGTGCCATCTAAATTCCCATGAAAAAGAGGGAATAAGATCCCATGGGGCATAATTATGGAACATGTACATATTCTGTGAGATTGATTTAGAGAGAGTTCATCACTGGGAGAAAGGTAAACAAATGTGAATGATGGCTGCCCAGCAAAAGCATTTGCCTGGCCTAAGGGGAAAGAAAGGGCCATGTCCTATAAGTAGATCAGACAGTTGTTATACCACTTATACCAGTGGATGTACAAGCAGTACAGTTACATGACAGGGAGAAAACCAATAAGTCGTAAAGTAGCACAGCCCATATCTGCAGTGCTGAAAAGGTGAGAACGCTTTAAGCACAACCTCAATCCAGTGCTCTATATAGTTTAACTCGTCAGTGATGTACTTGATTACCTTCATTCCAAACGATTGAGGTCCTATGGGTCTGTCTAAGTTTTTCTTTTATTGCCATTTATGTTCTTCTTTAGTCAATTTTCAAATTAGTCAATAGAGAAATTAAATACTTAGTTATCTTAATTCACACTTCGGAGCAAATTAAGATCTGTATTCAAGATCTTCGATCTGAGCGTCAGTCATCTGATCACGAGTTCGGGTTATGGTCTATTTACACCCGGGTAAAATCCAAGTTTTTTTTTAAATCCAGGCATATTTACGTCTGCCTTTGTTGCTTGAGCTTCTCTCGAGAAGAGAAATTAGCGTAAACTACATGGGTATTAGAAATACGGTTGAATTTCAAATTTCAAGCAAAACTTCCAGATGGGGCAAAAGGATAAAACTTGCCGGGTATTATAAACCCTGACCAGGTTCACTCGTCATTTCCCGGATTTGGACATCCAAGTGTGGGGGGGGGGGATCCTGGCTAGCATGCTTAACTGTTGAACGGGTGACCTGACCCGGATCTGGCCACTATAGGGTGGGGTGCTGGAAATCCTCATGCACGCTTAGAAACGGACGAAACTTTGCGGGCCATTAGCCCTAGCATGCCATTAACCCTAGCATGCCATTAACAGATCTGGGGAATAGAAGGGGGAATCCTGAATGGCGTGCTTAACTCTTGAACGAGGGATCCGATCCAGATCTGGCAACTATGGGAGGGAGTTGATAATGGGGTCCTAGAAATCTTGTTGCACGCTCAGAATAGATGGAATGCGGGGCGAAACTTTGCAGGGGTCCACGACCATTAGCCCTAGAATGCCATTTGTAGATCTGAGGAATAGAAGGGGGGGGGGGGGGGCGGGAATCCTGAATGGCATGCTCAACTCTTGAACTTGTGTCCTATCTGGATCTGGCCACTCTGGAGGGAGTTGGATTTCTGGAAATCTTGTTGCACGCGTAGAATAGAGATATGGGATGACACTTTACGGGCAGGACCATTAGACCTAGTATGCGATTTGCAATTCTGGACTCGATTTAGGGGAAGTAAAAATAAAAGTAGCCGAGCAGGGCTACCAAGTCACGGTTCCTAATGCTTAACTAAAGCTAAGCATTACGTGTTTACATTATTAGTAGCTTACTCAGTGCAGTATCGATTACGGCCCTCAAAAGCCGCCCCACAGGAACTTGCGACACACCCTAGAAAGTACAGATCCCAGTAGGTGGCAGATTTTTTAAACATAATTCTTTATAGCCTAATGGCTTCTCTATTTTAGTGGTATCCTGCATTGTGATGATTGCATTATGCAGTTACGTTACAATCCTGCTGCAGGATGAAGTCATCAAGGCGGATTATCGAAAAGCTGAAGTTTCTTTCGAATATGGATATTTCATAATCATGGCTGCAGGCAAGTCTTAATTTTCGTTCTCCATTTTATAGAGAAAGTCGACGGGGGGCCTAGGAAAGGGCTACCACCAAGGCGCATTCACAATTAGTTTACGTGGCACCCAGAGGGCCTAGTTTACGGCCCAGCTGGTTCTGACAAATGTAGTGACTCGCAGTTTCTGCTCTGATTTTTACCGGTTTCCTTATTACCTTAAATTACCTTACCTTAAATTGCACTTGCAAGCAATAAGGATGTTGTATCCCGATGAGTAGCTTGCGGATGACGATGGTGCTATGATCTGGTTGCTGCTTCCGGTGCGCACCAGTCCTTTTTCCAGGGCTGTCCGCGCCAGTCCTCGTCGAGTCGCTTTTTGAAACCTTCGGGTGTTTCGCTGGTGACAGTTGGTTCGGACAAGCTGTTCCATAGAGGAACAGCTCGGTTACTGAAGAAGTGCTGGCGAACACGAGAGGTGTTGGACCTTCTGGACAGTTTCCGGGAGTGGTTGTCGGGGGCGAAGAGGGAGGGGAGACAATTAGAGTTGAGGATTCTGTAGACTAGTAGCATGTCCCCTCTCTTCCGCCGGTAAGTAAGTGTCGGGATCTTCAGTTTCTGCAGTCGTTGTTCATAAGGTAGTGCTCTAAGGCCTTGGATGGATTCTTAGTAGTAGCCGACAATGTAAGAAGTCTCTCCTACATCGGACTTTAGTGGGTGCACGTCACCGAATTCGGAGAGTTACAATCTGAATTCGAAGAGTTACAATCCGAATTCGAAGAGTTACAATCCGATACAGGATTAAAACGCTAGAATGCAAAATCCTGCAGATTAAGTTATCCTAATCTGAAGTATTTTGCATTCTAGCGTTTTAATCCTGTATCGGATTTTAACTCTCCGGATTCGGAATAAAAATCGTCAAATTCGGTGATGTGCAACCACTAAAGTCCGATGTAAGAGAGACTTTTTACAGTGTTGTAGCTTATTCCGCAATCAATCGCTGTGAACAGATGTTCGGCTCTACAGTTTTTTTTTTCTGCACTCGGTCTCATATCTAGATGGGTTGTAAATAAAATTTAATTTAAAACTAGCCCACTAAATTCAGTAGTTGTGCCATGGACATCAAGCTGGTTCAAGGAGTTTTGACAACAATAAAAAAACATTCAAGAGGTTTAGGTTCATTTCTCAGAGCACTTGAGCAGAGTTTTTGTTTAGCTCGTTTGGACTCCAGAAAGATCATGTAGACTTAAATTAGAAAACTAGGAAACTGCACGATCAGTCCATCAGGTATTTAAAATTTTCAAATTCCCCTTGCTTATTCTGCCTTTTATAATATATCTAGCTCCCTTGTGAAATTATAAGCTTCTAAAATCCCGACCTTTCTCTATTGTTGCGTTTTGTGCCTACGAGTTTTAGCGCTTTTTTGGCCATGCCGAGTTTTGTCCGTCACACAAAGCAAAGTTTGCCCGAGTCTTTAAAGTCCACTGACAACTCTTTCAAACATAAGTATATGAAAATCTACTGTTTTTTACTTATTCCGCAATCAATCGCTGTGAACAGATGTTCGGCTCTACAGTTTTTTTTTTTTTTCTGCACTCGGTCTCATATCTAGATGGGTTGTAAATAAAGTTTAATTTAAAACTAGCCCACTAAATTCAGTAGTTGTGCCATGGACATCAAGCTAGTTCAAGGAGTTTTGACAACAATAAAAAACATTCAAGAGGTTTAGGTTCATTTCTCAGAGCACTTGAGCAGAGTTTTTGTTTAGCTCATTTGGACTCCAGAAAGATCATGTAGACTTAAATTAGAAAACTAGGAAACTGCACGATCAGTCCATCAGGTATTTAAAATTTTCAAATTCCCCTTCCTTATTCTGCCTTTTATAATATATCTAGCTCCCTTGTGAAATTATAAGCTTCTAAAATCCCGACCTTTCTCTATTGTTGCGTTTTGTGCCTACGAGTTTTAGCGCTTTTTTGGCCATGCCGAGTTTTGTCCGTCACACAAAGCAAAGTTTGCCCGAGTCTTTAACGTCCACTGACAACTCTTTCAAACATAAGTATATGAAAATCTACTGTTTTTTACTTAGTTTTCCAACTTTTTAACCACGGCTTCGTTTTGCTCCACCCGCCGCGTCGGAGAGCAGGAAAGCTGGATAGTCTCGATAAGCGCGAACAAGAAAATCGCAAATTTCTGGTGGAAAGTAATGGTATTTTTGGAAAACTTTTTTTCTGATCCCTTTCATAGATAAAACATCATTTTTAGTAAGAGTTGTGCTTTAACATTCTGAATCTGTGGTGTGGAGGGATAAAAAAATACAGGGTTGCTCTATTGTCGCATTTTTAACCTTTGTAAGCGTGAGATACAACACTTTAACGGCAGGGAGAACACGCCAGTGAACCTTGGGAAGGACGAGAAACGTCACCTGAACGGTGGTTCAACCCCATGTCAACCCATCAACAGCGTCTGTTGGGGACAGTTGTGGTGACGTTTCCGGCTCTTCGCTAGGAATACGGCGATTCTTCATCGGAACGAAAAGTTAGTCATCAAGAGTTTACTAACTTGACGTAAATCCCGTTTGGCCTCGATGGCCGTCTTGAGGACTCCGAGCGAGCGCACGGATGTGCTGCATCTACATCGCTCTGTCCTGAGCCAGTCTAAAGGCGTTTTCCGTGCTCCCACGAACAGTTTGTGGGTCGACTGTGGCTTGAAAATAGTGTTTCCGCGGTCTTTCGTGCGGCCCACTAGTGTATTTCAGCGACCAACAAGATTTTCGTGGCTCAATTCGACAAACAACTGGCGAGGTGATTGTCGATTTTGTGTCTCGATTCTGACGGGAAATTCAAATCAAGCAGCAAAATAGTGTCTAAACAATATTAACTACTTTTTCAAGCATGAAGACTTAAAACTGAAGATGCTTTTTGTACAGAATGGTAAGGAAATAAGCCTGGAGTTCTATTTATTGAGATTTTACGTGAATTTTATTTTTAGATATTTTTTAATTACCGCAAAAAAATAGACAAAACAGAGTTTCCGCGCGTTTCAATTAGTGGCTCGCCCGTGTGGCACACAATCGTGTTTCCGCGACAAACTCCCAGAAGTGTGTGGCCCATAACTGTGTCGCGGAAAAAGGCCTTATGAAGACTATACTGTCAGAAGTTTTATAACAGACAACACGAGGATGCGCAGTTTCAACAGATAATGCGTAACAGATAATACGTCGGATGTTATCTGTTGTGTTTGAATACGTTATGCATGAAATGTTATGCGTAACGAGCTTTGTTAGGAAGAGCCAAAAAAGCCTCTAGGCCTACTGACTTTATTCCTTATCGTCATGATGTCGGGAAACTCAGCAGACACTTTTTGGCGGCTTTTCGGTTCTTCCTGATGGTAACGCTTATTATGCATAACATTTTGAAAGACAACAGATAACATCCGAAGTGTTATTTGTCACGCATCATCTGTTGAAACCGCTCATCCTCGTGTTATATGTTATGAAACTTCTGACAGTGTAGAGAGATGATAGTTCAAAAAGTTTTCTTTCCAACGTTTAGAGGGAGACAACGAAGACGAGAATCCGTATCTGCCAGTCGAAGTCGATTTTTGGTAGTTGATCACTCTTAATGCGCTAGACGTGAGCTATCATAGGGGATGTTTTTTTTTTGCGTGGATGCTTGCTGAGGTCGACGAGAGCCACACAAACATGTCAATGGATTAAGCCATCGTCACGAAAATTGCCTCGGCAAGGGTTTCACGGAGTCCTGCCCGAGCACCATTGAACGTGTTGAGCTGAATTCTGACGTCACCCGATCAGCTATTCACTCGAAAAAGACTTCGAGGTGGATGGCGTCAACAACAAAACGCATATCGTGATGATGACTTGTCCCGTGAAACGTCCCCTGTTAGTTGTAGGTGGCCCGATCCCTTGTGTTATCAGTAAAAGTTAAGCAAAAGTTGTAGAGAAAGGAACTGGAATGGGAGCTTTCCTTGGCCATAAAATTAATCATTTTATTTTGTTTTATTAGGAATATTGTCACTAATAGCTACGGGTCTCGACATGGTTCAGTTCCGCACCCCACGGAATATTAGCAGAAGAAGAAGCGCTCAGCGCACCCGACTATTGAACGACTGGGACAATGAAGACACGGTCTATCGAGATATCACCTACCCAAATCACTGGGATCCCCCTCCTCCCCCACCCTACTCGCCATGAAGTGGCTCATAAGTGAGCGAATTCGCCTAGGTTGTGATCTGATAAAAACGAAAAATTGTGTGTTGGGGGGGGGGGGGGGGGGAGTGCAAGGAGAGAGTACGGGATTTCGCAGGAGGCGGGAAAGGCCCAAAAATTTAGTAATCAAATTACACCGGTTTTTGCTGTGATCTGACTGCTGTTTTAAGGGGGAAGGAGTCAGGATTGTCAGTGGGGCCTGCATGTCGGAATAATTTAAAACCAAGTTAAAAAATGAAGTGTTTTTTTTCTTTTTGTTGTGGAGTTTCGTGCTATTCTGCCAGGAGTTCATTAAAGTAGAAGACTAAAGCAAACGTAACGTATAATCTATATTTATCTATATTCCCCTTTTTTTCGTGTGGACGCTTGATGCAGATACTTAATAAAGTCCCTTACGCAACCTTTACACATATTATGATGCCTATCGTACTCCGAGTATGGATCTGTTTGTCAGTCAGTATTCTGTGTGCTTTCGCGTTTTTTTCTCAGAGTTTGTCGAAGGTATATTTTCGAAATAAAAACGATTCTATTCATTTTTGTGTTTACAAAACCAAAATACGCGAATCCGACTATTTACAAAACAAATTTGTTTCTTGAACGCGATCAGTCCTCGGCACCTAAAAAAAAAGTTATTTCTCAAGACACAGTGGCACAAGTTTGGTAACGCCATGAACAAATAAGCAGTAGAACCCCCGTCTCCCGATCTGCGTAATACGACGATGCAGAGTCGAATAGATTCCCGATGAAAAAGAGCGGAGGGTAGGAGCTACGCCAAACATCAAATTTCGTTACCTCTACAAACAGCCCAGAGATTGCAGCCTACCCAACGAAAACGGACAGGAGTAGAATGAGAGTAATTTAACATTGTAAAGTGTAGGGCTTTCGACTTTGAGACCAATTCATCCATGATTTATTACTATTATACGCCTGTAAATAGCTGGAAACGATTCCTAGTTTTTTCTTAATTGTATAATCACAGCTTTATAGAAAAGTTTGATCAGAAATGAGAGTTTGAAGGCTTGGAACTTTCACTGCAAAAACGAATACTGCTTCCTATTGGTTGGTTTTTCAATGATATGTCATAACCGACCAATAGGATTCGAGACTCCGTTTTTGTGTTCAAACTTTGAAGCCTTCAAGCTCTTATTTCCATGAAAACTCTTTTGCAAAAATAGAATTATACGATTAAGGAATAGCCCAATTAACATTTCCAGCAAGTCCTTGGATCAGAATAATGATCAAACGCCGATAGTTTTATTTCAAAGTTGAAAGTCCTATACCTCCCAATTTCAAATTTTTTTGTTACGATCCCGTGAATGATGGTGTAGCAATATCCGTTTTCATCGGGTAGGGTGCAATCTTTCTATGGCAGTAGAGCCCCGGAGAAGAAAAGTCGGAGAGTAAGCAGACTATTGGTTGTTTAACATTGTGACGTCACGCGTGGCACCCTGCAAAGGCGGGTCATACACGCCTGCTACCGTCTTTTCCTCTCAATGCGCAGCGACTAAGGGGGAAGTAGACAGGCGTCAACCCAAAGCTCGGCAATCAGCTCTAGCTCGGCTCAGTTTATTGGGGTATCCATAGTCCATGCGTCGGACCAAAAACGGAGGTTCTATTGACTTGTTTGTTCTTGGTAACGCTTAGCATAAGTACACAAGACCTAGTTCCAAATCGTATCAACTGATGTGGAAGTAACTAATAATATAACCATTCTATCCATTAAAAAGAAGAGATACATATAAATTACATTAGTTGCGTTTTTGCAGATACCATTGTATCTGATACCACGGTATCAGAATACCACTGAATACCACGTATTCAGATACCACGGTCCGACCTTGTTAACTGATCGTGGTATCTGAAAAGTCATCTCATTTTCATCGAATTTTGTCAAATTGGTGAGAAAGAGGTTTAGCACTTAATGATATTACTGGATATCAGTTTTTCTTTTGGGATGACTTCGAAAAGTGCAACTTCGGCAATAGTCGTTTTTGCAGAGTAACCGTGTATCAGATACCACGGTAACTGCCAAAACGACTAATTGCAGATTCAGAAAGTGGTAACTGATACCATGGTATCTGCAAAAACGGAACTAATAATTCGGCTGCACTTCCGGCAACTGTCTTCACTGAAGAACAAAATAAATTACAAACTCTAACAAAACAATAACAGACGAAACGATGCCGACTACGACAATGATAAAATAAAATAATAAACTGTGTGTATATACAATTAAACCAAGTCCAATCATAGAGTTCCAAGCATCTATTTTGGGTTGAGGACCAGACTCATAACAGAACAGAGAGGGTTCTCAGAATCGAACCCTGAGAATTATGCCTTATATAAAGTGCCTCCTCGTCAATTAATTCCACCTCACAACCTTAGCAGTCCGACGTGCTACTCTTTATACCAGTTTCGGGAATAATCTGCGTTCTCACCCAAGTTTTGAACACCTATTTCCAGCCCAATATTGCCCGCAAAAACCTCGATTGCCTCGATCTAAAGCACAAAAAGTTCCGGTTCTGAACCCAGTCAGTACAAGAACCGACCGTTACAGAAAGAGAACACCAGCCAAAACAGCCAGAACACCAACCAACTGGTGAAAAAGGCAAACGGATGGATGTCTGTCATCAAAATTCTCACCAAATTTAGCGTTCCTGAAGAGCGACTGGATTTTCTGTATTGCACGTTTGTCAGAAGCATCTTGGAGTACGCGTGTCCTTTATCGCATAATTGACTGACAAATGATGATTCGGAAGCACTTGAGAGTATCCAGAAACGAGCTCTATATAAAACGATCTATAGAGGGCCGAGGATGCCTTATTGTTATCTCCTAAGTCATTTTTAGACTTCAAACTTTGCATGGAAGGATGGAAAAACTTTGTTTGAATTTTGATCGAAGTTCAATGGAACACCCCACTCTACTCACTCTCCTTCCACCTTCCTTCGAAACCGAACGCCCGTGGCCAGAAAAGAGTTTGTGCTGAGCGAGTTCCAAGACTGCCCCCCCCCCCCCCCGCAGTTGCCGCACTGAGCGATATCGGAAAATTTGTTGAAGTTTACCACAAAACACTATCGCAAGGGTAGTTCTAATAATTTTAGGTTTCTTGGGTGTTTTTTTTATTAATGGATGGTTATGATTATTGTTTGTATACTGTATCATGTCAAGGCTTATAGTACGTACCGTAAGGGCAGATATACTGGTATTAGTGTTTTGGTCCGATCTGTTGAAAGTTACAATTTGACGAATATGATTATTGGCTGTGCCACGATTTGTGCTAATGTTTTTAACAAATCAATCAATCAAAAGCCAGAACGGAGCGTTACACAAAGGGCTTTGTGCCAGCGTACGTCGAAGTTCTGAACAAGCGACAAACTTGCCCTCTCAGTGTTTTAACTGTTAAATGCTTTATCTTGATGCAGGGGCGTCACTAGCCTTTTACCTTTGGGGGGGGGGGGGGGGGGACGTCCGGTTTGTGCCGACGGATTCAAAAATGAACCGACAAAAAACGGCGCACATTTCCCGCCAGCAAAGACTAGAACCGGGGTAAAACTAACTGTAATGCATCAGTTGAGATTATTCTTTTGATGTAATTTTGTATATTAAAGTTCACATATTTGGCTTTTGATTTTAGCTGTCGCTAAAAAGCGAAGCTTCCAACGACTGTACCAAGAACAAGTTAAACTAAGCGCCGCAGGCGAAATTTCTTTAATCTGCCTTTTTTTTCGGAAAAATTTAGCTATACCTACCATACAAGTTCTAGCTTTTAACGTGTTTCAGACCCCCACGAACTTCAATCTAAAACGCCAGCTAAATGAAACGCCGTTCTTCCAAATAAAGAATATTACAAATTTTGCGCAAGCTAACTGTAATGCATCAGTTGAGATTATTCCTTTGGTATGATTTCGTACATTAAAGTTCACATATTCTGCTTTTCATTTTAGCTTTCGCTAAAAAGCGAAGCTTCCAACGATTTTGTGTAAAACTAACTGTAATGCTAACTTTGATGTAAATTCATATATTTAAATTCACACATTCGGCTTTTCGTTTCAACTTTCGCTAAAAAGCAAAGCTTCCAACGACTGTACCCAGAACAAGTTGAACTAAGCAACGCCCGCGATATTTTTTTAAATCTGTATTTTTCCGGAAAAGTTTGCGCCCGATATATGTTTCCAGAATTCGATTTCTTACGTATAAAAGACCCGATGTGCCGACAAGAATAACGACGCCCGACAAAAAGAATTCAGATTGGACTTCTTCTGTGTTTTGCCCGACAAGACTGTAAAGAAATTTATTTTTAACGTTTAAATAGAAGCCGATGTACCGACGAGACTTAAACTTCCCGGGTGCGCCCGACAAAGTTTGCAGAATTTGATTTCTTACGTCTAAGTAGAACCCGATGTGCCGACGAGTCAACCGACAAAAGCATAAAAAAATTAATTCTTCTGGATTCCTTATTTATAAAAACAACCCCATATGCCGACGAGAATACCGAGGCACGACAAAAGCATTCAGAATTCGATTTCTTTAATGTTTTGCCCGACAAATGTTTGCAGGATTTCATTTCTTGCGTCTAGAAAGAACCCGATGTGCCGACGAGTTGACCGACGCCCGACAAAAACATAAACAATTTATTTCTTCTGGATTCCTTATGTATAACAAGAACCCGATGTGCCAATGAGGATACCGAGGCACGACAAAACCATGCAGAATTCGATTTCTTCAGTGTTTTGCCCGACAAATGTTTGCAGGATTTTACTTCTCGCGTATAAAAAGAACCCGATGCCGACGAGTCGACCGACGCCTGACAAAAGCATATGCTTAAGATGCCGTGTCGTATTACGCAAAGAAAGATATAAATCTTACCTTCTGTCGATTCAGACCCCCCTGTCCTTGAGGGCCGTCTTCGTGTTTGCCTTTGCTTGTACAGGTCTGAAGCGGAGTGGCTGGCCTTAGTATGCCTGGTTCTGAAAATGGAGGAAATATGAGGCAGTTTTCTTCAAAGCCTCACCTACGTACTCTGTACGTTTCTATGATGATGATGATTTTAATAACCCGTCATATTAGCACAAAGCAGGTAGATGGAGTAAATAATAAGGAAAATAAAATATTCTCCAAATTACTGTAGTATCAAAACGGCCTCAAAAAACACTGTTTCTCGAAACCATCATCATAAATATAAAGGGGCATTTTTGTTCGCACCAACTGACAAGCCATATGTAACTTCGCCAGACCTAACGTTCGTTCCAAAAACCAAATAAAACAGTTTACTTTGTGTATTTTACTCATACTCCGCTGTTATCGAAAAAGCGGGTAATAGATAAATAAATATTCATTTTCCCAAACCATCTATTTATTTGTCAAATCCGTTGTTATTTCCCCACATAATGTTAACCACGCAGATTTTGGACCTAAGGCGTATTCTCGCCGTTCCCCGAGGACTCCACTTGAGGATTCCCCGCGTTTTTGTTTGTCCCGGGGACTCACTCCCCGTATTCTCGCGAGTCCCCACGGACGGGGAATGCTCCGATTATCATCACCATCATCCAAAAGGAATCCCTTTCAAATTCGGAGGGGAATGAATTTTTGCTGTTGTAGGTGCTATGTAAAAGTAGTTAAAAAGAATCAGAATAAACAAAACCAAAAAGAAAGTGGATCTAGACTAATTTTTTCAGCTGCATATTCATTTTTCGAACAAAATCCATTTTAGAAGCATTCCCCGTATTCTCGCTGTTTCTGTACGCGGAGTCCGCGTGGAGTGATTCCCTCTATTCTCGCCGTTCCCTTCGATTCCCCGAGGAGTCCTCGGGGAACGGCGAGAATACGCCTCTAGTGGTCCTCATTCATACCGTCTATCTATTTCTCAAATTCGCTGTTCGTTTCCCACGTAATGTTAACCACGCAGAATTTGGACTCGTCATAATCAGGGCCTGCAAGTTCTCGCTCCTAGCAAGTCAAGAGTCTCCGAACATTACGTCTCGCAGATTGAACATTACGTCTGGGGAAGCTCAGAAACAGCTGACTTCGTATCGGCCGATAGTGTCCGCGCTTTTGCCAATATCGGCGTATCGATAATATCGGTCCAAAATCTGCGTGGCCATTACGTGTGAAACGAACAGCGGATCTGAGAAATAGAGAGACGGTTTGCAAGACGACAATAAATCCCGGCGACAATACGCCTTAGGGACTCGGCAGAATCTAACAGTTTAGAAGCTCCGCATATAGCGGAGCTCAGACAAGTCTGAATCTGAAATCCCAGTATGACTGAACCAGAAAGACGTCAAAGGATTACTGTAGTTGCGAAAGTACCTAAGACCTGACAAGTTAGGCTACGTATGTAATCACCCGAATCCAGAAAGTGCAATACCATAATATAAAGAAGTTAAAAAACTTTGCTTCGGTAGTTACGACTTTTCACCGCGTAGAATCGAGCGCGACTCGACACGGGCAAAGAGTGTAGCCGCGCTCATTTGACACAAATACCGCTTCCACCGACCACGACACTACGCTCTTTGAATTTCGCTACCTGATGAATGACTTTGATGCCTCAAATGAAGCGCGGCGCACGTGTCTCCATCCTACGCACTGAATAGTCGTAACTACTCTCCTATACCAAAGCATCTCTTTTTTACGGCAATCTGATCCCATATGCAACCTTTCAGGTGCCGATAACTACTGTAAGTAAACGAAGAAGAAACTTACTCGGTTTTCTGTTTCTTAGGCGTCGCAACGCCAATTTCTGCTGATTTTCCGCTCTCGACACTCGCCTTCCGCTTCCTTCTCTCCCTCTTGTCCGTATCCGAATCCGGCGGGGTTTCTTCCCGGATCCGGTCTTCTAGAACCGAATCTGATTTCCTTCTCGTCTTCCGTGTTTCCCTCGGGGGCGTTTTGGGGGGAGTCTCATCTCGAGAGGGAGATGTTCCGCCCAACTCCGATTCTTCGGATTCGCTTTTCTTATTCTGTTGATTCTTCTTAGTCGGTTCAGACGCCTTCCTTTCCTTGGCTGTCGTTATGGTTTCCGGTTGTTCGGATTTGCGGCCGGATCGCCTCGCAGGAGTAGTTTCCGCTGCGGGGGATGAGGTGCCGCCTCTTTTCGGCACTTTTCCTATTTCTTTTATCACAGCGGCAGATTTGCGCCGCGGCACTTTCCCAACCGCTTCGGCAGTTTCGACATCGCTGTCGGACTTCATGCCAGCTTTTCTTGAGCTGGTCCGCTTTGAAGCTGTTTTCTCTTTTTCTTCTGATAATGCTCCTTCGTCTCGAGCAGAGTTACTTGGAACGCTTTTCTGAGCTTTATTGATTTCCTCATTTTCAGGTACATCAAGGGGGTCATCGGCGTCGGATGCCGCAGGGTCGAGTCTTTCTTTCCTTCGTGACGTGGCTAGCCCCTCCTTACTAGCAAAAACCCCAGGAGAAGGTAGGGGTGCGTCAGCACGAGTAGGGGGGCTTTCCTGCTTAGCCATATTGAGTTCCACTGTACCGAGGGATGCAGGAGAACTGGCAATGGAAATTCCTTCGTGTTTTCGTCTCTCTGGAGGCTTAACTGAAGCGAGACTTTGCTGATTTGTAATACTGACCGCTGTTTTTATGCTAGCTTGTTTTTCAGAGGATTTTCCATTTTTCAATTTTTCTGTCGACGCTCCTTTTTTATGACTTACACACGGCTTAGAGCTGGGCGTGGCCTTAGCTGGGAAGCTCCTCCCTACGTCCGGTTTCACTTGTGCTGAAGTATCGGCGTCGTTTTTCAGGGCGTGTACTGGCGGCGAGTTGGGTTTGGGGGACCTAAGAAATGGCGGATCTTCGTACACAGGCGAGGTCTTGATGGGGGGCGTCCCTGTGCGAGGTTTGGGGATCATTACAGTCGGTTTTCTAACAAAGGGCGACACTGTATACCCCGTGGCAGACTTGGGACTATCTGACCCACTAGACCCCTCTGAAAAGGTTCGACTTGGGGCAGTTCCTCCGGAAGATTCTCCAACCTTTTTATTGCCAGAAGGGGTGGTGTTCTTTGGCTTGAAATCGTCATCAGGGGTGAGGGGTTTGAGCCTCTCCTCGCCTGCCTCTTTATAGCTTTTTGGCACCATTAGATAATCATCGCCATATTTTGTGTTGATTTTCCGAACTCTTTTTCCTTCCTGTTGCACGGGCACCTCAACGGATCCGGTAGCACTAGCCGATGGAGAGGACAAGGGCGTATGGGGAGGGGTTCGAGTCACCTTTGTTTTTTCTCCACCGATCCGCATGGGAAGCCCGTCTTTCTTGTTTGGAGTTCCGCTAGCTGCCTCGGAGATTCGAGCTTTCTTCGCAACAGGGGTGCTCCCGGATTTTTCCGGTGACGCCTTCGCACGCGATGTCTCAGTCTTCGCTGCGCTGCCGGCCGTCGGGGGTATGGAAACTGTCGACGCGACGAAAGCTTCGAACTGGGAAACGAAATTTTTTGAGTCATTTCCGGCGACCGGAGACCGAGTCTCATTCGGTTTCTTTGCGGAAGGTGCATGTTCCCCGGACAATTTACGCTTTTTCTTCGCCGGATCACTATGTGCGGAATCCGGTTCATGTGGGGGAGAGGTAGACTTTGCCCGTGGAGTCTTCGGTTTAGTCTGAGCTGGAGACCGTGAGCCCTCTGCCGAATCTTCCGCGAATCTCGTGTTCACTTTCCGGACTCGTTTTCCGGTGGGTTCTTCTTCTTTTGGAGCTTCGACTTTCATCAAATCCAGAGGATGCAAGGCTTTAAGGACATTGTTAACGCGCAGACTGTATGTTTGATCTTCTATGCGAACGGTCATCCAGGTCTTTTTGCCCCAGACGCGATACTCCTCAAAGTCATAGAGATCAAGGGCAGGTACGACTGATTCATTATCATGATTGGTTATTTCGTCGTTTTCTTCTGGAAGGATGGTCAAGATTTCCTCGTCTGATTTACCAGCGAAGATATCCGCTACTGTTCTGGTACCCGCCGGGGGTCGCATCGCCATTTGAATCAATCTAGCACGGTCGGGCATTTCAAGGGGTTGCGACGAGACAGGGCGAAGATTGCTTCCAACTGTTCCTGGTGGTTCTTCGGCTTTGCTAGTGATGGGGTTGGTTGCAGCTGCCTTTACAGCTGTGTCATCGGTGACTGATTTGCGTTCAGCATCGTTATTGTTTATACTTCCTTGTGGAAGTTCTAGACCTTTTGGATTTTTGTCTGAATCCGATATGGAGCCCTCACTTGTCTCGGTTCCGTTTGTTGTTGCTACCTCGCTGTTCTGTTTCCTCTTTTCTCCTTCTTTTCCCCTTTCCGATTTCGACTCCATTTCCTTCATCCTTTTCCTCTCTCGCATAACTATGCGCATCTCTTCGAAATTATCTGCAATTTTCGGCTTCTTGAAAGGAGATGTCATTTTCTCACTCTCTTTATCGGAAGATTTGGAACTGTCATTTTTCAATTCTTTATCCCCACTGCTTTGACTTCTACTGGAACTGCTCTTGCTACTTCTTCTGTCATTCTTTTCCTCATTGCTTCTACTCCTTCTGTCTTTGTTGTCGCTAATTCTCCTACTCTCGCTTCCACTTTTTTCTCTCCTGCTGTCACTGCTTCTGGTATCCTTTTCATCTCTGTTTCTGATTGCTTTTCGGTCGTCGCTGTTGTCTCTATCCCCTTTACTAGTTCCCTTGATTGAATCCCGACGGCTGCTGCTCGATGACTTTCGGTCATTGCTCGATGACTTTCGGTCATTGCTGGTGCTACTATGACGTTTATCATGCCTGCTAGAAGAGCTTCGATCAGACGACCGTCCCTTGCTTGAAGGGTCACGCTTTGAGCTCCCGGACTTCCGTTCCGACGGACCTTTTTCTTTCTCTTTTTCGACTGTGACTGCCGACACATCTTCCTTGCGTAAGTCAGCATCTTTCGGAATAACAACAGGTGTTTCAGTATTTGGCCCTTCAGTATTTTTTGCTTCAGGTTTCGGCACGTCAGCCTCAATGTTTTCGGGTTTCAGCTCTTCAACAGGAGCTTTTTCATCATTCAACCCTTTGAGAATAACTTTTTCCGCCACTGTCGACATTTCCTCATTTTTTGTTTCAATCTTGGCGGACTCGCTTTTCTCTTCTTTCGGAAACTCGGACACAGTCACAGCTTTCTTTTGCTGCTCAACCACGGACTCTTCTAGGACAACGTGCATTACAGCGAACTGCTGCTTCGAGACGCCTGATGTGTTTGTCGACTTCACATTCATTTCCATGATTGGTTTCTCGCCCAGTATCGGCTTCTTAACATTTTCATCAATCCGGTCCGGTGTGATATTTTCCTTGGAGCTACCAGGCGACTTATGCTCTTCCCTTTCATCCCTAACTATCTCCGCCTCGCCTGCCATCTGTCTCCCTTTCACATCACCACGGTAATACTCTTTTCCGCCGGTAGAGCTACCATAGTAACCACTCCCACGGGAGTAGTCATCTCTCCCGCTGTCTTTTCTCTCGTAAGAGCGTCTGGAATAATCATCGCGGTCTCTATCACGGTCACTGCGGTCAGGAGGTCGACGCCGGTGGTCCTCTTCTGGGGATGTTTCCGAGCTTGACGTCGTGCTCGAGCTGCTCGATGAACTCGGTTTCCGCTCCTTCTTTGATGAGCGATGGATCTCGGGGGAGCTGTCCGAAAGCTCTCCGCTGTCTGAATCACCCTTGGTTGCTTTCTTCTGCTTTTCTCGATCGCTCTCAATTTCGCCTTCATCACTAGGGCTGTTCTTGACACTATCAACAGGGCTGTCGCTGATGTCACTCAGCATTGATTCCAGGGAAGCTTTTGGGGGAGCGGGGGACCTCCTCCTAGGAGGAGAGTACCGCCTCTGCGGAGAGCGTCCCCCTCTTCTGGGGGATCCAGGAGAGCGTCTTCGTCTGGTCTCCGGAGATCTGGATCGGCGCCGCCTAGGAGAGCGGGCATTCGCGGACCGTGATCGATGTCTTCTTGGGACAGGAGACCGTTTCGGTCTCGGCGGGGAAGGGGACGAGTCAACCAAGCTCTCTGATGAAACGGAATCTGGTGAAACAGTCGTCACATTCTGAATGGCGAGTCGTTGCACCGAAGTATTCATAACGCGAACCTCAATATCTGAATCCTCGCTTACGCTAGGTGTAGATTCGTCTTTAACTTTTCCCGATCCGACCAATGAGCTTCGGCTGGCCTCATCCGGCTCTACTATTGGTTCTTTCACTGGCATTTCTTCATCAGAAACAGGTTCGGGCTCGGACACATTCGCTGGCGGTGCAGGGGGCGCTTCGTCTTCCCCAGAGGGAGGCAGTGGCGGCTCAGACAAGGGAGGAGGGGGCGCTACTTCAATTGGAGGGGGTGGTGGCGGTAGTTCCTCTTCAGGTGGTGGCGGTATTTCTTCGCTTGGAGGAGGCGGAGGAGAGTCCCCTGGGGGCCTTGGCTCAGGGGGCGTTCGGGGCATGCTAGGAGGCGAATGCTCGTCGAGTAGGGGGGTAGTTTCTCCGGGTGGTGATGGTTGTGAAGGTAGGGATTCGCTTGAGCTTATCTGAGAGAGGGCGCTGGTCGTTGCGTTGACGGGTGGTGAAGGGACAGTTACGCCTGAGTCTCCGGTTGGAAGTCGGTGGGCCTGCATAAAAGGGGGAAAATATGAAGAAGAAAAAAACATTTCAGCTGCAGAGATGCTCACACAATGGGAAAACTAGAAAGAAGAAGCCGTACGTTCTAATTTGTCAACTCCGATTGGATGCTTCCCTATCCACGACTCCATCACTCTGCTTCTCATTCGTAGATAACCTTTCTGGAAAGTGTTTCATGTTTTTTTGGTTTTTTTTTTACTGCACTTACGCCTTTGGCAGTGCGTCATGAATCCCTTACCACAAGATGAGTTTACAAGATCAGATGGCTTTTCTTAGGTAAGCTATTGTTGAAGTTTCCGAAACTATGAGTTAAACGGCATGTAAACAAAGTCTCGTGGGTCTCCGGTTTTTCGCCAAACCCCGTTAGTATGGGGCTACGCGACCCCCTCCCCGCTCCTAATATATGGAAAACTAGAAACAGCTGTGTGTGTGGGGAGGAGGAGGCTTATTTTACTACCAAATTCCTGTTTTCAAATGCATGTTATTACCCCTATACCGACATTACCTGTTCCAATTGTCCGGTTTCGGCCGTATTCCGCGCGAATTAACAGTACAGTAAGAAAACAAGGCTAAAACACGGATTTAAGCATGTCTCCTCACGCCTGTATCAAGCCATTATTAACTTAAAACGAAAACAAAGCTTTATCAAATTTTCGATTTCGGACGGATTCCAGAAGAACTATACTTGTCCGGCAAAAAAAAAGCTCCGATATGGAATCAGCATGGATTTTTACCTTTACTTCAGCTACGGCCGGATTTCGGATGAATTGCTTATCCGAGAAGAAAATAATGTTCCGATATGGATTCAGCATGTCTCCTTACCTCTAAAGTCAACTATCTTATTAGCGCTAAAGATATTTTCTGAACCTTAAACCGAACCCGCCCCTCTCCCACCCTCCACCTTTAAATATAGGGCGACATAGCCCACCTAACAACTTGACCCTGAACTTTGGACAAAAGCATCCTTGCACCCGGTTTGAACAAAACTTCACAACCACTTCCAAATTTATCGTGCTAATGAAGGACAAACTTTCCTAGGCGTTTTGGGATCCCACAAACCAGACACAACCAATGAGTTTTACGGGATACAAAAATCGCAGCTATTGTTGCCAGGCCCGTATCCAGGGATTTTTTTCGGGGGGGGGGGGGCCTTACGGGGGGGGGGGGGGGGTTGGCCTGCGGGTCGGACAAAAAAGTACAAAAAAGACATAGATCAGAGGGAAAAGCCTATAGAAATGACTATTTTTGTATGTTTCGGGGGGGGGGGGGGGGTCAACCCCCTGCCCCCCCCCCTGGATACGGCCTTGATTGTTGCTGTTAGTTTGTATGTCCTTCCTTGTCGTTAACGCACAGCTAATCCAGAAAAGAGCAATTAAGATTATCCTGGACCCAGTGTACGTTAGTTATGAAGAGAGCCTTTCAAGTCTCGGTCTCCCTTCCCGTGAGCAACGTGAGCACCACTTAAAGCACAACTCTTACTAGAAATGATATTTTCCCTATGAAAGGGATCAGAAAAAAACCTTTTCGAAAATACCATTACTTTCCACCCGAAACTAGCGATTCTCTTGTTGGCGCTTGTCGACTATATCCAGCCTCCCTGCTCTCCGACGCGGCGGCTGAGCGCAAAACATTTGAAAACTGAACGTGCCTTGGTTAAAAAGTGGGGAAACTAAGCAAATAAAAGAAGTAATAAATAGAAGATTATCACAGCCTTATGTGTGAAAGAGTTGTAGGCGGACGTTGAAGATTCCAGCAAACATTTCGTTGAGTGACAGGAAAACTCGTCAAGGCCGAAAATGCTCTAAAAATTCGTAGTTACGACATGAAATAATAGAGAAAGGTGGGGATTTTAGAAGCTTAAAATTCCATATGGGAGCTAACTAGATTATAAAAGGCAGAATAAGCAAGGGGGGTCTTTTAACAACAAGTTTTGGCAACAAATGTCTAAATTCTGAAGTTCACAGATCAATGTTGCCTGAGTATGTTGAACAAAATAAAAACAGGCCCAACACGCGTACTCAAACCCACACAAACAAAGCTAAATTAACAAATTATCCCGCGGATGCAACTGAAAGATATGTTAGCTCTTTTGTGCCGTACTTTGTTCGTACTTTTGTCGTGCTTATCTGGTATTATTTGTCATTTGTCAGTGGCCATTTTATATCCTTTTAAAAGTGTTATGTTGACTTACCTTTGCTAGCTATCTTTGCTATTTTGGTCAATAAACGATATATATAAATATTACTAGAAATCAATCAGTCCGGAAATTTTAAGTTTGAAGTCAAGCTGACACTTCATAAGACGAGATTTTCGGATTTTTTTTTGCTGATCAGCTAATTATACCCTCATAATGTTAAGCGAGATACACTGACAAAGCATCGCCCTTCTGGTCATCTTATGGTTCGTCGAGTCCGCGTAGTTTCCTCTGTTCCTATTGTGTTAGAATATTTAATTTAGTTTGTTCTTCGCTGAATACGGTTGTCGCCAATGTAGCAGGAATGCTTGAACTTGGATTAAGCCCTCGCATAACATCTTGGAGGAATAATTAGCTGATAAAAAAAAAACACGAAAATCTCCTTTGTTGTTTCTAGCACTATAATGACACACAAGGATTTTGTGAAGGCGGAGATTTCGGAGGTTACCCTGTCAGAAGCTTCATAACAGATAACACGAAGATGCGCGGTTTCAACAGATTATGCGTAACAGATAACCCTTCGGATGTTATCTGTTGTGTTTCAAAATGTTATGCATAATAAGCGTTACCATCAGCAAGAACCGAAAACCGCCAAAAAGTATCTGCTGAGTTCTCCGACATCATAACGATAAGGAATAAAGTCAGAAGATGCTTTTTTGGCTCTTCCTAACAAAGCTTGTTATGCATAACATTTCACGCATAACGTTTTCAAACACAACAGATAACATCCAAAGTGTTATCTGTTACGCATTATTTGCTGACACCGCACATCCTCGTGTTATCTGTTACGAAACTTCTGACAGTGTAGTACAGTGGTTCCCAACCGGTGGTACGCGTACCCTAAGGGGTACGCGAAGGTACCAAAATCGGTTTAGTCTGTAGCTTCAAAATCTCGCCTCACTCATTTTTGATTGCCAAAAGCCTAATATTACCAGCAAAGGCATCACTAGCTAAAATGTTTTTTTCGGGGGCAAGGTATTTTTACTGACTGTTTTTAAAGATAAAATGCGGTTTTTAAGAAAAATAGCGGCCCTTCAAAACAAAAATATTTGCGATGCAGCTAGATGAAAGCACCGAGAACATCAAAGCCAAACACAGAAACAGGCTGATTTTTGGATACAAAGAAGTGTCGATTTTTACATATTTCTACACACGTATGCTTTATCTTTATGATAACAGATATCGTCTTTTCACGGTCTGAAAAAGGGGGTACGCAACCTTTTCGAACCTTTGATTAGGTATACGCGGTACGGAAAAGGTTGGGAACCACTGGTGTAGTAGACCCCGTACGTAGTTACTGGGGGTGTGTAAACAGTGACAAGCAAGGGGTTCTTTCAGTAGCTGAAATTAATAAAATAAATTGTTTACCTGATTACTGTCCCCTGGACGCCTCGGCCCATCATTCCCATGTGCATCAGGGCTATATGAAATATCCATCGAAGAGGCATCGCTATCACTATCCACAGGCAGGCCTGGCTTCGCAGCTGGTGGAAGGGGGCTTGGTAGGTTTGGAGACGAAGATATATTCTCAGGGGAGATTCTCATTGGCGAGTAGTCACTTTTTGGACTGGGTAGCCCACCCGCGACGGGGGAGTAGGCAGGGGGTGTGGGGCTTGCACTAGAGGAACTGCTGCTGTCGATCGCCATTTCAGTATCGCTGATTGGCTCTTCTGAAATAAATACAGAGTTTACTCAAAGCGCGTCCAACTCTTCTTACAATAGTGACTATTACTACTACGGTCTCGTCTTTGTCCAAGTCTTTAGTTGCGTTTCTGCAGATACCATGGTATCTGATACCAATTTCAATTCAATTCAATTCAATTTCAGTTTATTTTCAAAACTCCTTCACGGGCAAGCCGAACATTGGATTTTTCGTCATAAATATAATAACACCAACATCTTTGTCACAATTTTGTCATAAATAATAAACTTATATACAATTCGAATTACAATTTACAATTTACATTTACAATTACACTTATATCAGAACTAAAAATCAAATACTATAACATAAACCAGAGTTACGACGAATTATAAATTTCGGCGAATGACGTCACATTACACGAATATCAGAACTAGGATTCAAACAATTATAAAATAAGCAAGAATTACGACGAGTTATACAAGAATTACGATGAGTACATTTCGACGAATGACGGTACGAAACTTTTTGGTATCGGTATAAATATATATATACTTACATACTTACTTAACATGATTCGCAGTCAGCTTGGGATGAAGGAACCCATTCGTATATA
Source organism: Branchinecta sandiegonensis (assembly GCA_030848855.1). NCBI lineage: Eukaryota > Metazoa > Arthropoda > Branchiopoda > Anostraca > Branchinectidae > Branchinecta > Branchinecta sandiegonensis. Next base: position 3,051,142 of record JAUPMV010000011.1, read on the forward strand.
TGCAGAGAGAAGTCTAAGAAACCGGAGCAGTTGTTTCAATGGTAGTGTATAGATGTAGTTCGTTCTATCAAAGCTACATTTCATACGATCTTATCCAACTCCGTCGCACCAAAATTCTCGGCAAGTCGCAAGTGTCGCAACCATGACAGCAAGGGGTCCTTACTTCTAAAACGGGTCTCGGCGAACTCCCTCCTCCCCAGTAAAAAAAAAACGGAAAAAAAGCCACCACCCCCCCCCCCCCCCCCCGACCGAACCGAACACCCTAGAATTAAAAATCTTCATAAACACTGCAGTTTTGACTGCAGACACATAAGGATTTTCCATTGACACGCAAGTTACAAGTAAACGAAATTTCATCAGCACCTCTAGACATCTCCAATTAGGGACTACTGATTGTGTGTGTGTGGGGGGGGGGGGGGGGTTTGGTACCGGGGGTGGTGGTGGCCTGAACCATTCTATAACAAAAGAATTACCTTTTTTTGTGTTGTCAGTATAACTCGGCAAGTGGAACAATCCCGGCTGGTGTCCCGGGGCTTGCTGAAGGCTCAAATTCATCAAGTTCTGTGCTGTTTCCTCTTTCTTGTTATATGGGTTCTCTATTCCCAAATGTGTATACACTGTGTCTTGAATGATTGGTAGGAATGAGCGGTTCACTTTAGGGTCCACGACTTGATCTGTGATTCTGTCGAGGCCCTTATCCAGGAACCCACCACTGAAAAACAAACAACACATATTTAAATGTTCACCGAATAGAGCTGAAATATGAAAACATGGTTCAGACTCACTTGAACAGGCTCCAAAACTAGATGAAAGCTGAGCCCCGCCCCTTGCACTATTTTTGACAAGTTTCAGCTTGAGTTCAATTAGTTCAGACTGAATCAACACATAAAATTAAATGGAGACGTTAAACCTGCAAACAAATCGGAGACAAGGAGCGTGTTCCACCCTACTTACCATAGTTACTACGTATGACGTCACGAATTCTGGCTTCTTGGCGTCAAGGCTGGAACGTGTTTTTCTATTTTCGCCGAAATATCACTCCACGGGGTAAACTAGCCAATCACAGAGATCCGCAGTTACCACGCTTATTACGCTCCCGAGCATGGTAAGCAATTAGTTACTATTTCGAGAAGGTTGGGACAGTCAGCGTAGTAACTTTTCCTGCGGCTGGAACGGAAACAGTAACTAATAGTAATAACTAACTAACAGTACCTAATTCCCTTCAAACCAGGATCCTCCGATCCCCTAGCCCACTTCTTAGGATCCTTTGTGGGCCTCAGATGCGGCTTTCTCTGCCTGTATGGCTTGCGTGGACTCGTGAGTTGTACGCAGGGCTTTTGACGGGAGTCACGTAAGTGACCTCGTATTTACATTTGTTTGTTTGTTGAGTGTGTTTTTGTTATTTTGTGGCCCATGTTGGCCTTATTTGAAAAAAAAAAAAAAAAAAAAAAAAAAAAAAATAGTTACTATTGTTGGAAGGGTGGAACACGCTCTGTCGGAAATGTTAGGCAAGATTGCGCATAATAGGTAGTGTGCTTTCAGACAGTAGACTCGAAGCATAGGAACTGATCCGTATTTTCTTCCGACGATCTCTAACTGAACTGCCTACCCTTTTGGAAGCTACGCCAATAAGTTATCTGTTCAGCAAACCTTTAAAGTTTAACCGAACACGGATGAGACACGACAGTCTTATTACCCATCACTTATTCACTTAAAGTTTAACTGAAAAGGGCTTAGATAGGACAACCTACTTACCGATCACTAATTCACTTAAAGAAGCTTGAAAACCCAGCGAAAATGCTTTACTTCTTTGCTTCGCTATTTACGAATAGCCGATTTTCAAATAGTGGAATTTCTTTGTCTGACTTGTATGCTCTATGCGCTTGTATCTGTGTTGTATGCTCTACGAAAACGATTTACGAAAAATAAGTGTTCATGCAGTGAGCTACCTTCCGTAAGGTGATCACTGGCCACTGAAACGCCCCGTACGTGAGATTCAATTTTTATTTGCGTTGTGAGGACGACCGTAGATATTGTGAACGTCATTCTAGAGCAAATATTAAAAAAAAAATCCCTTAACACAATCCAAAAACTGCAGTGTATTCATTTAAATGATATAAAAATAAGTTGGCTTTTCAGTTCACTTTAAATAGACTTGAAGACACGACGAACATGCGTTACTCCGCCGATCCGCTATTCATATACTCGATTTTGATCGAAAGAACTATGCCTTTCGGATTTGTGGTATCTCTATGTGCTTTTACCTATATGTGTGGAATATGTAGCAACTGCAAGGGAAAACTATTGACGAAAAACAAATCATTCTTGGGTCACAAGCAACAGTGGGCTTTCTTCAGAAGTGAGCCTACAATATGGAATTGAATATATACTGAGCTTTGCTTTTTTAGCTCGGCCTCGTGGTGGACTTTAACTTGTCGGGTAAGCAGTCCATATTATGAACGTCACTACTATAGCACAAGGCGGGGAAAAAAATCCATTAGCAGAATCAAAATAATTCGGTGTATTCAAATCCAAGATGCAAAAATAAGGTTGACTTTTTAGTTAAACTTTAAAAAAACACACGCAACGTTGCTTGTAAGTTGCCACAATTTGGATTTGCTTTTACCCTTTCTTTTCTTTTCAGAGAAGGTGATTTAATTTTATTAATTTTTTGAGTTTCAAATAAACGAGACACAACGTTTCATGCGCGAGAAAATAAATTGTCACTTGTCATTAAAGGAGTTATACCATAAGCATTCTAGCACTTGCAACGTCTAGAACCCCCCCACCCAAGATGAAGCCACGACTCGATCCGACCGCTGGGTCATCTAGCGGCGCGGGTCGGAACCGCCCGACACGGGGAGGCTTGGATCATAGTTTGACTATGGATCTCACAAAATGTTTTCATTGTAGCAGGCATATGGAAATTGTGAAGAAAAATCAAACTAATTATTTGCATTATCGATTTCTTTAAGTATTTTGTTTTCTGTTTTTTCTTGTTAATTCCCGGAAGTCAAAAGAAATAAGGATGGAAACTAGGTTACAATAAACTAACGCCGTAATTACACTAAATTCGTTATAGTGATTTCCTGAAGATTCTGAAACTGAGCTAAATAATATTCAGCTTCCGAGACCAAACAAGAGCTGTAAGCTCATATGGCACTTGCAAGGGTCAAGATGATTTGATTGATCAAAAGTAAGTTTCGACTTTGCGGTTGAGATGCGCACTCTAAGGGAGCTGGAACTTCATTTGTAAGCAAAACCCTTGAGGCAAAACTGCTAATGGGCTGATGGGCATCACTAAATGCATATATTGCTTAAAAGTATTTTTTTTACTTTGCGGTCAAGATTGGTACTTTAAGGAATAATCGGATTTGGGAAGTAGCAATTTCTAAGCAAATGTTGTTGAGTCTCCAATATTCCAGTGAAGTTTCATCGTCCTAGCACATCTGGAAGTACCTTAACGCGCGATCACCGGAATCCCAGACCCCCCCCCCCTTCTCCAACTCCACCCACAATAACCGGAGCCAATCCGGTTCTGTAAATGATTAATCCAGAGCATCTGTTTGTCATTCCCACGAAGTTCGATCCAGATCACACCAGTCTAAGCGGGTCAAGTATTTTCCGCCCTCCCCCCAATAATTGCCGGATTCGGTCCGGAAATGAAAAAGGTCACCAGAGAAAAATGTCCAATGTTTAATTATTAAATTTCACTCGAATCCGATCACCCGTTCCAAAGTTACGCATGACTCAATATTCCGGATTCCCCTCCCTCAACTCACCCCCCCCCCAAGATTATCATATCGAGGATTTTTTTTTATTCCAAGTCAGTTTGACCGGGTCCCTGATATGCCTTCCAAGTTTCGTCGTGAAAATCCCCCCAAAAACGGAATTCCGGGAAACACCCTCCTCCCCCCCCCCTCAAGTGTCCGGATCCAGTCAAATTATGTAAAAGATTTACATGGACCAGATGTTTGTTCTTCCCAGCAAGTTTCACTCCGGTACCATCATTCTAACCGTTTCTCGAGATTTCCGGTCCACCCCCCCCCCCGCTCCCCCGCTATGCACGTAGCCAATCCGATTCAGCAAATGACTTACCTAGAGCATCTGTTTGATCTTCCCACAAAGTTCCATCCCGATCCCTCCATTCTAAAAGGGTCACGTATTTTCCGCCCCCCCCCCCCAATAGTTGCCGGATCCGGTCCGGATATGAAAAAAATCATCGGAGAAATGTCCTCTGTTCAATTCTTAAATTTCACTCGAATCCGATCACCCGTTCCAAAATTACGCATGACTGAAAATTTCGGATTCCCCTCCCTCCACTCCCCCCACCATTCTCTGATCGACAAAATTTTTATTTTGAAGTCAGTTTGATTGGGTCCCTGATATGCCTGCCAAGTTTCATCGTGAAAATCCCAAAAACCACCATCACCGGAATTCCGGACCCCCCCCCCCATAAGTGTCCGGATCCAGTACAGTGGTCTAAAGGACTTATCTAGAGCAGATGCTTGTTCTTCCCAGCAAGTTTCACTCCGATCCCTCCATTCTAACCGTTTCTTGAAATTTCCGGTCTCCCCCCCCCCCAACTCCCCCCTGGCTACCAAACCCGGTCAAGACTTTAAACGGGACATTACAGATATATATTCTACTCAGTTATGAAGTTTCATTACAATCCGACCATCCGTTCGAAAGTTACACACTTCTCAATTTCTCGGATTCCCCTGCCCTCCACCCCCCCCCCCAATGGTCGGATCAGAAAACTGATTATTTCTAAGTTTGTTTGGTCGGGTTTCTGATATGCCTGCCAAGTTTCATGGTCCTAGCACAACTGGAAGTACCTTAACTCGAAAAAGTGTGACAAAATGCCCTAAATTTTCAAGTTTCCAGCGCCCCCACTTCCCCGCATATGGTCGGATCGGGAAACTGATTATTTCCAGGTTAGTTTGGTCGGGTCCCTGATATTCCTGCCAAGTTTCATTGTCCTAGCTCATCTGGAAGTACCCTCACTCGAAAAAGTGTGACAAAATGCCCTAAATTTTCAAGTTTCCAGCGCCCCAACTCCCCCGCATATGGTCGGATCGGGAAACTTATTATTTCCAGGTTACTTTGGTCACGTCCCTGATATTCCTGCCAAGTTTCATTGTCCTAGCTCATCTGGAAGTACCCTAACTCGAAAAAGTGTGAAAAAATGCCCTAAATTTTCAAGTTTCGAGCGCCCCCACTCCCCCGCATATGGTCGGATCGGGAAACTGATTATTTCCAGGTTCGTTTGGTCGGGTCCCTGATATTCCTGCCAAGTTTCATTGTCCTAGCTCATCTAGAAGTACCCTAACTCGGAAAAAAGTGACAAAATGCCCTAAATTTTCAAGTTTCCAGCGCCCCGCACTCGCCCGCATATGGTCGGACCGGGAAACTGATTATTTCCAGAATAGTTTGGTCGGGTCCCTGATATGCCTGCCAAGTTTCATTGTCCTAGCACATCTGGAAGTACCCTAACTCGAATAAGTGGGACAAAAAACTCGGACCGACCGACAGACCGACAGACGGAATTGTGATGGGTTCTGGCAGATGATTTCTACTTCCGAGATACCTAGACGTCCACATGGTGATATACTTAGTTGTTTTGATCCTCTTACACCCCACTCGATCTTCTCGAAGGTTTTAGTAATCTTTTGACCAGTGCCGGGGGATCAATGAATAGTTAATTAGCAATGGCGGATTTGCTTTCATGACTGACTTGTGTTCAAGTAATTTGTGGATAACGTTGGCTACCGTGAGGATTTGGGGGAAAACAAAGGTAACTGTGTAGTCCTAAAAATCCGACATTTCGAAAAATGATAGTGTCTCCCACCTTCTCGGCCCACATGAATCAAAGACTTTAAGGCCTATTATTATTCTTAAAGGGTGGATCAATAACTGGCCGAAACTCAGGCAACAAATGACCGGGGACCCGTCTATTCGCCCACCCGTCGATTCGCCCAACCGTCATTAGACCCAAAAAATACGTCACATCCCCCACTTTTTTTCAAACCGTCGGAAAAAGTGGGGGTTGTGACGGATATTTTGGGTCTTACGACGGGTGGGCGAATCGACGGATCATAGAATTGGGCGAATCGACGCTCAAGCAACAGGACGTTGGGTGAATCGACATTGGGCGAATCGACGGGTGGGCGAATCGACGGGTGGGTGAATCAGCGGGTGGGCGAATCAGCGGTTGGGCGAATCAGCGGTTGGGCGAATCGACGTTTGGGTGAATCGACGGTTGGAAGAATCGACGGATTTTTAGATTGGGTGTATTGACGGGTGGGTGAATCGACGGGTGGGGGTACTGACAGCGACCCAAATGACCCACTGTCACAGTCCCAAATTGCCACTGCTGGCGAACTGTGACTCTATACACATCTGACGAAAACACAACTTACTTATAGCAGGGACCCATAAATTTCCTGTAATGACTCGCCATTCAGGGGGCTTGTCAATAAGAGATTTCTGATGCGCTCTTGACCGAGCGTCAGATAGTTCGAGAAATACCCACGGGGATAAAGTACCCGACTATCCAGATAGACAAAATTTTTCGCAGCTGTTGTGCTTAACTAGGAATATTTCTCTGTAATGGAAGAGTATCCTGGTTCTTTTGTCCTAGCTTAGGTACCTGGTGGCATGCTGTCCCAACAAATTTTGTCATCTGAGCAAGAAAGCCGATTCGACCCAAGCGGAATTTTTGGAAACTAGGTGAGGCTCGGGCAACATAGCAACATAGAAGCATACGAAATGACAAGCCCCCTGAATGGCGAGTCATTACAGGAAATTTGTGGGTCTCTGCTTATAGCACATGTAGTCGCGATCTAAATATAAAATCAATCAACCCAGTCTTCCTGTCAACTAAAAACCTAGACCACTTCTTCAGGCGTAGCTTTCTCAAAACAACATGCAGACCAAGACGGGCGAAATATAGCTATAATAACATTCAGCTGACATGTCCATTTTGCACTGTCAAATCCATGCGGCCCTCTGAGGAATTTCCTGTGCTAATTCATTTTTTGCAGCAATTATTCCGATTTTCTCACTCACAATAATAGAATTCATCCTAGTCAAGAATCTCTAACTGGAATGTAGATGAAGACTATGGAAGCTTGACTGTATATAGTATGCCTGGAAAGATGACGTAGGCTATTTTAATTTTTTTGTTAACACCAAATGAAACATTTTCAAACAATAAAGATTTCTTTCTGATGATTAAAGGATGAATAATACCAAGAACAAATAATCAGATAGAACCTCCGTCTTTTGTACCATGCAGCGACTATGAATACCCCGACAAAACTGAGCGGACTTAGAGGTATTTACTCTAGCTTTGAGCTAATGTTGATACCCGTTTACTCATATTCCGTCTTCACCGTTGATCATCGCTGGGCAAAAAATGCAGGCGGAGTACTTCGCGCGCTGACCCGCTCTGGAGCGCGTCCGAAGAACCAATCAGCTTTGACTTCTACTTTTCCTCAAAGCGGCCTTACATCGATTTAGCTATTTGTAGAGGTAAGGAAACGTGACGTGGCGCGAAGCTACTAACCTCCGCTCATTCGCAGCGGACAGGGTACGGGGAAATGTTCTACTCCGCATAGTCATATTACAGGGACAGGGAGACGGAGGTTCTATCTGATTATTTGTTTTTGATAATACCTCATACCTAATAAATACCACAAAACAAAAAAAAACAAATAAAAACAAGTGAATTCCAAGTGATTATTTTCTTTTATGTAATAATTGTATATATTCAAGTATTTTAACACATGAAATGTAATGGTCGACGTATTTAGTGCCATGTCGGCGCTACGAGTTAGATCAACAAAAATATCATCTATCTATCTATCTAACCACCTGACTGTAATCTATCGAGCCACAGATAAAACAAAATAATGAGTTTCTTACCTTAATATGTGTTTCCTTAACCGTTCTCTGAGCTGATTCTTGTTTAACTTTTCATTCCACAACTGTTTCTCCAGGAATCTTGCAACTGTGCTCTCGACTCGCGTCTGAAGATTTTGATAAGCAGGCTGAAAAAAATTTAATATTTATCAAGTCCCTTTCATTTATAGCTGAAAAGTTGTAAAATGCCTCAGTGGGATATAACCAGGGCCGTATCCAGGGAGGGGGGGGGGGGGGGGGGTAGAGGGGTCCCCCCCCCCAAAAAAAAACAACATACAAAATAACTGTTTTTATAGGCTTTAACCCTTGATCTATGTCTTTTTTGTACTTTTTGGTCCGACACGCGGGCAACCCCCCCCCCCACCGAAATAAATTCCTGGATCCGGACCTGGATCTTACCCTGGATTAATTTTTCTCTTTTCACTCTTTCAACTACAGTAGTCATTAGGCATAACATGGTTTTTCAATCCTCTTTCCCAGAAATAAGGCCAAGGCGTCTTTCTCTGCTGAAACATGCCTCAAGAGGGCACACGAAATGCCTCAGAGGGCCTTACAAATTTGACAGTGCAAAATGGATACGTCAGCTGAATTTTATTAGAGCTTTGTTTCGGCCCTTCTTGGCAAGGGTCCTCTTTTTTCCAGTCTGAGGCTTGAGCCTGAAGAGGACCCTTGCCAAGAAGGGCCAAAACATGGCTCTAATTTATTTATTTATTTAATTCAGCCGTAGCCATGTACACAGAGGAAAAACACACATTCTAGCCTAAATATCACACATAACCACATATTTCTAAAAAAAAAAAAAAAAAAAAAAAAAAACGAACCACAAGTTCATCGCTCCATTTTTTCCACAAAGGCAGTGAAAGTTGAAAAACTGGAGCGGTAAGAATTTGGATCAGGTTATTATCTGACCTCAAAAGGCGGCTTTTTAGCTATGAAACTGCTTTACGTTTTAGTTCGAAAAACGAAGGCATTCGATTATTGGCGAACATCCTCGAGGCGCTAAACCGGTGGACCTAATAAAATTCAGCTGACGCATCCATTTTGCAGAAGAGGACCCTTGCCAAGAAGGGCCAAAATATAGCTCTAATAAAATTCAGCTGACGTATCCATTTTGCAGAAGAGAACACTTGCCAAGAAGGGCCAAAATATAGCTCTAATAAAATTCAGCTGACGTATCCATTTTGCACTGTCAAATTTGTAGACTACAGCCCTCTGAGGTGTTTCATGTGCTAGTGCATCTTTTGCAGCAATTATTCCGATTTTCTCACTTGGTTCCCTTATCTACACTAGTTTTTGTTCAAAGAATGGCATAACAGAATATATCATAGTCAAGAATCTCCAACTGGAACTCCGTTTGTTCTGAAACCTCATGCTTTCGGCTACATGGGATACAAAAAAAATTAAAGCCGAACTTGATAATTAATTAAAGTAAAAATAAGAAATAATTTGAATTTAGTGTATGAGTAAAGTGTAGGTGACGTATAAAGATAAGATATTTGATTTTGTAATAATAAAGAAAGTTGCGTCACTGAGAGGAGTGAAGGTGGGATTTTCTTCTTTAATTTGCTCCTCTAACAATCCTCTAACCAGTCCCATTTGAGATTGAAGTATTCCCTCCTTTCAGCTAGCATACCCAGCAAGACCTGTTGAAAGATACCAGCAAGACCTGTTGAAGATATCGGCCTCACTGTTCAGGACAAGGTTAAAATCCTTGGCGTTACAGTTGAGAGCGACCTGAAATGGCAATCCCACGTCATGGCCATAGTTCAGAAATGCGCTCTGTTATTACGGTCGTTTGCCGCGTTACGTCGATTCGCGATTCCTCCCAAGCAACTGAGGTCTATTTTCTGCACTTACATTAGGCCAAATGCGGAATACGCTTGCCCGGTGTGGCACCCTGGCCTCACCTCGACTCTGAGTGATAAGCTCGAGGGTATCCAAAAGCGAGCGTGCAAAATCATTTTAGGGGCCCAGTATGTTTCATATGAAGATAGTCTTAGTGTATTATGTCTACCGACCCTTAAAGAAAGAAGACATGCCCTGACGATGAAATTTGGGTTCAAATGTCTGTCGTCTGAAACTCACAGAGATATTTTGCCTGAATATGTGTCAGATTTACGACCGAAGTCCTGTACTAGGCAGTTTACACGGTCAATCGGTCTTCCAAAGCTAAGCCTGCCACCTGTAAATTCGACTGACCGGTACTTGTCTTCATTTGTACCTTATTTTGTACGTAACTTTAATTCCTGAGGCTGTTTTTTTAAGTGTGTTGTAAATAAGTATATTAACATGTAATTGACTATCCGAAGCTAGCGTGTTTCTTATGCTATTATGGAGAATAAAGGAATTATTATTATTATTATTAAAGACAAGAATCAACAGAATTTCCTGATTTACCATACTGCACTCACACAGAATCAATCAAATCGTTTATTGGCAAACCAACTTCGTAGCTTTCTCCATCAGAAGATGCTAAACTACGCTGGTCATACAGTAATAAAATAAAAATATATTACACTAATTATTCGCGTTGTTCAAAATCTCTGTAAAAAAGGGCACAAACGAGTTCATGAACCTTGAAGTTCGTCCTCTGACAGGCACTTGTTTGTTTTGCTGTCTTGTCCTGCTATTTTTCGGAGCGTCAGGGGGGAACAATGACCGGTATTTCTCATTTGCCAACAGTTTTTTTCCAAAGCTTAGGATCAGTTCTGTTCTTCGGTTGTGGAGGCTCGGGACTCTCAACACAGACAGTGCTTGCTCGTAAGACTGATAGCCAGGACCCATTATAATTTTCGTTGCGCGTTTCTGTACGGATTCGAGCTCTTCCGATTGATAAGCCGTGTTTTGTACTTGGGGTCCCCATACCGGGCAGCAGTATTCCAAAATGGGGCGCACGTGGGTAAGGTAAGCGAGGCGAAGTTAACGAATTGTAAACCCAAGTCTGCGCATTGACACAAAAGTCAGCAGTGAGCAATGTCCCTTTCGCACTACGCTTTCAACGTGATCCTTGAACGAGCAGTCGGTGTTGAAAGTTACTCCCAAAATAGTAGCACTTCTTGCAATTGGGAACGGCGATACAGGCATCGCGATTTCGCGTTTAAGCATGTTGAATCGGAGCACTTTTGATTTTTGACGGTTAACTTCAAGCATGCTTGTTTTGCACTGAATATCTCCAATCTGTCGATACAATATTTTGATTCACTTACTTATTTTTGGGATCCCAAAACGTAAGTGACGGAATATCTATAATTTCGTAGAAGTTGCCCGTCTGTCTGTCCGTGTGTTAGCACGATACCTCACTAAGGGGTTGAGATTTTTTATTCAAACCTGGTTTCTGACTTCAGGCAAAATCCCAGCCAAACTGGCCTTCCTCACTAAACAAAGCAAACATATGCCAACCAACACCTATATGAAACGCAAGTTACCCTCTGCCAAATTTTATCACCCTAACCCCATGTTAAATAATCCTGGATGGTTGTTTCGCTCAATTGTGCTCAAATCATCAAATTCAATAGACAAGAGTGCCCAGCATTCAGGTCTGGCATCTGGTAGCCTATAGGCTACTCCAAACTGTGATCAACCCATACGAAACATTTGGCAAAGCCTTTCCTAAAATCGGGGATTTGTTGCAGACTGGACTGACATATGGTTTGAGTTCCTATGTCAACTATTAGGTGAACATTGAAGATTCTGTCAGTTTCCAGTTTTCAAGGGATCCCAGTTTAACTGTTCAAGCGAAAAGTAAACTACTAGCATATCCTGACACATATTTCCGATTTATTCAACTATCTACCAAGGTAAACCCAACAATATTTGCTGAATCTCACATCATTATATCTGGCACCAATGGTCTAATCAACTTTTGCAGACAGTGTTTTGCAGAATTGTTTTTGTAACCCCTATCCCTATCCACCGTTCAGGTACACCATACAAGGCCCATCCACCAACTTGAACCTTCTTTTCACCAGAAGGGACCCTATCCGAAATTTCTTAAAATATCTCAATTCCTTTGAGAGCTCACTGGTCAACAGTATGGACAAACATACACATTTACCATGTCACTAGTCTCCCTTGCCCTTGGTACTGGACCACAGAAAGGAAGGAAACAATACAAAGTAGTGTACTAAAAACTAAGATTAAGAACAGAGCTAAAATATAAAGGAGGGGTATCCAACCTCACGACAAGATTTCAAATTTCCAGCGAAGTCTTTCCTTCAGAATAATCTATCTGGCTTAAAAAGAAACCAACAAATATGACAAACATTTTAGATTGAAGCTAATCGAATGGTTTACATATTGGATAAATAAATATTGCTTCAAAATTTCTAGTTAAACATTTTTTTCTCATAAATATTCCTTCAGCCCAAGCTGACCGCGAATCATATTTGATGGTGGAAAACGGATACGTCAGCTGAATTTTATTGTTGTGGGAAACACAAGTGTGGTGTTTCCCACAAGTTCGTCTTTCCAACTTGAGCGGTTTTGAGCCTGAAGAGGACCCTTGCCAAGAAAGGCCGAAATATAGCTCCAATAAAATTTAGCTGACGTATCCGTTTTCCACCATCAAATATCGTGTTTTTCTTTCCAAACAAGATCGCCTCATGCTAACCTTAGCTCGAATTCCGCACTGTGACTTACAAAATGATTAAAAAGGTAGAGTTACCAAAGTCAAGAGCCAGAAAATCCTTTTTCAAAGCAGCTTCAAAACAAAGAAAAGGCACAGAATCTGAATATTTTTGAACACATGAATGTTGAAGAAGTCATATTTTGCCTCTTGGCCACAACAAGATAGCTTCAGGGGGTCTTGTTTCTGGCTTTAGTTTTTTTATGTTCTGTAGTTTGTGTAGTACGAATAAATGAATGACTGTCAGGACAGCATGTACATTTCATTTTAACATTTTTGCGGCAACATTCGAGGTAGTGTGAAAACGAGGTCAGGTACCCCTCCTGTAGGCTAATGATAAACAAGAAACTCTCTAGCCTATACATCCATATACATCACAGGTCCACTTTGGAGTACAGTAGAGGTATGCTTATTTGAACACTTTTTTAACTGTTTTAACTTCCTTGGCTTTGTTACTTGCATACAAAAAGTAAAATGGAAAAGACAAATAACAAACTTGATATCACCTAACTGCCAACTATTTCAGGGTATATTTTCCTGGCACAAACTTGAAGTAGAAATTCAACTAACTTTCTTTGATTTTGAATTTAATAAAATTGTCCTCCTCTTTTGAAGGCATTTGCATGTTCGGACAGCCATCTTCTCCATCGAAGGTGCGTTCCTCATGGCAAACTTTTCAAATTATAAAAAGCAAATCAGGTGTCAGCTGAGTCACTTTCAGCCGTGAAATATTCAAAAACTGACAAAAGTCACTTTGTTGGACACTGTTTCGGGATCTTGTTCTGCAAACCGAAAAAAAAAAACACCACAGTAAGATTCCTAAAGAAGCCTAAAACTCTACCTTACCTGTCCACGTCTACTAAACAAGCAATAAAAAAGCGAAAACATGCATGGGCAAAGTACCGAAAAAATTCATCTCCCGAAAACTTGGAAGCATACAAACATGCCAGGAAAATGTGCAAAAAGGCTGTCAACAAATGCATATCTAAGCACAAAGAGTCCCTAGCGACTGAATCAGAAACAAACCCAAAGAAACTCTGGCGGCACATATCATCCCTGAGACCAGTCCGGCGAAGTATTCCCCCCCCCCTCCAAAGATGTGATGGTACCACCGCTACACCCCCCCCCCCCCCCGGAAATTGCAGAGTCCCTAAACCAGCAATTTGCCTCAGTTTACACTAACGATGTAGACGACAAAGACCTCCCTGAAACGACAAAATACCCAATCACCACACCCATGGAAAAAATTGTTGTTTCGGAATCAGACGTCAAGAAGCGGCTAGCTGCCCTAGACCCCAATAAATCAAGAGGACCTGATGGGATACATTCAAGAACAGTGAAAGAAACCAGCTCTGTCCTAGCACCAATCTTAACAAGAATATTCCAACTGTCACTTGACCAAGGATCTTTACCTGAGGATTGGAAAATGGCCACTGTCACTCCCATTTACAAGAAAGGAAACAAAAATTCACCAGAGAATTACCGTCCAATCAGTTTGACCTCTGTTATTTCCAAAGTCATAGAAGGCACTGTCAACAAAGAAATCACCCAGCACCTGACAGCAAATAAGATCATTCACCAAAGCCAACATGGCTTCATCTCTGGCAAGTCTGTAGACACCAACCTAATAGAGTCTTATGAGATTCTCACTAACTTTCTGGAGCAAGTCATACCAGTTGATGTTGCACTTCTAGACCAGGCAAAAGCGTTTGACAAGGTTAGCCACAGGAGGTTGCGCATCAAGGTTGATGCATGCTCTATTCACCCACAAGTTGCGGATTGGGTGCAGAACTTCCTGACTGGACGTAAGCAAAGAATCCGTGTCTTTGGGACGGGAGGTGAGGAGGTCCTATCATCAGAAGTGGCAGTACTTAGTGGAGTAACGCAAGGGACAGTTCTGGGAGCAACTCTCTTCAACATCTACATCAACGATGCCCGTCAGCAGCTAAAGAACCCCTTACCGCAATACGCAGATGATATTAAGCTAATTGCCAACGCTCTGACAAACACCATTCAAGAGGATCTGGACACTCTAGCTGATTGGTCAAGTGACTGGAAACTGGAGTTCAACCCTGACGAATGCCGTATACTCCACTTCGGAAACAATAATCCAAAACGGCAATACCACATGAGAAGACCCGGATCAGGCCCCCCAGTTCCAATCCCACCTACCTCAGAAGAGCGAGACCTCGGAGTCGTTGTAGATGATCAACTGAAGTTCCATTCCCACACCAAAAAAGTGATGGCAAGCGCCAATCGGACTCTAGGGATGATCAAACGCTCAATCAGATCTCGCAAACCAGCCGTTATGATGAAGCTATACAAAGCCTTGGTCAGACCCAAATTGGAGAGCGGTAACGCCCTTGCCTCGCCCTTCTATAAACATGACAAGAAGCTCATCGAAGGCGTCCAGAGGCGAGCCACAAAATCCATTAGTGGCCTCAAAACACTACCTTATGAACAACGGCTGCAGAAACTAAAACTCCCAACACTAACTTACCGGCGGAAGAGGGAAGACATGCTACTTGTCTTCAAACTACTCAACTCTAATTGTCTCCCTTCCCTCTTCGCTCCTGACAGCAATTCACGGACTAGGGGCCACTCCCGGAAGCTGTTCCGAAGATCCTGCTTCTCTCGTGTTCGCCAGCACTTCTTCAGCAATCGTGCTGTTCCTTTGTGGAACGGCCTGTCTGACTCAGCTGCGACTAGCGAAACACCTGAGGGGTTCAAAAAGCGACTCGACGAGGACTGGTGTGCGCAACCGTGGAAAGTGTACTGGAGTGCCCCGGAAACAGTGACCCAGAAATAAATGTACACCAACATCAACTGCAAGCAACTCATCAGGATTCAACATCCTTATTGCTTGCAAGTGCAATTTAAGGTAAAGCATGAGCAGTTATCACAAGTATTCAAAGTAAAAAAATGCCCGGTTTGGGTTTTAGTTTTTTTCCGGCAATCATACACTGATAATACACGTTCACATAAGCATAGCCTACCTCTACTGCAGGTAATCATGAAGGTTCATGTCATTCTGAAGAGAAAACTATTAGTTCAATAACCATGAAACAAACAGAAAACACAAGATAGCCTATTCCCAGGGGCGTCACAACTGGGGGGGGGGGAGGGGGGATACCCCCCTCCCCCCGATTTTGCGAGCCAGTCAGTAAAAGCACCACAATTTTCGTCAAAACAGTTGATTATTTTCATAAAAACAGTTGTTTTTTCTGCAAATACAGTCAGTAAAAATTACCAGCAAGTCGATAAATGCCTTGCCCCTCCCCCAAACGTTTTGGCTTGCAACGCCTTGTATCTCATATCTCAGTATCTCATATCTCCTCTATCTCGTTACTCGTATAATGAGATACGAGTTGTATCTCATTATACATTCCGTTCTGCTGGATGATCAACGGAATAGGAACGTCAGTTCTGCATGCCGTTCTCATCCCATTCTGATATGTATCGGGAACAGGTCCTTCAGCAAAATGGATAAAAGCACCCATTTTTCTACAAAATTAATGACAAAGAAAAAGGGTGTCATGGAACGGACCTTCCTATTTTCACTGACTCAGGAAAAAAAAATCCAAAATTTGTGGGCAATGCTAACAACAGAGTGAACTTGTGAAACCTTCGACATGAGTGAACAGGACACAATGTCTTGAGGAGTTTTCCTACTAAAATGTTAGAATAGAGATAGTGGCATCTAGGAAAGAAAGAAGGGAGATAGATGCTTGTAGAAAACAAGAGTAGAAAAGTTAAAAAAGAAGAGGAAAGCGGGAACGAAGGATGAAATTAGATAAAAATCAGTCCTCTTCTCAGGTTTACGATCCAGAGTAGCCTTTGCTGCAACTCACATTAAACATAGATTAAAAAAAAATCTTACCCTTTCCAAGATAAACAAACTGTGGGTGAATGGAAAAGGCACTGCATGCCCCCAAGGGGGCCCTAAGCTATCCAGGAAAAGAGGTGTGTTATGGCCATGTTACAAACATCACGTCTCTTCCCATGTTTGGAGTAGTTAAGAAACATGACTGACCTAGTCTCAAACGCATCTTGAAGATATTCGATACTTGAACGATGGGACATTATCTCGGATTAAAAGTGTTCAATTTTCCTGAGTGACCTTGGTCAACTGATATGTCACAGTTCTGATGAGAAACTGGTTTTCTGGATACTTTTCCTGGGTAGCTCTGAGCTCCCTTGGAAAGCCATGGGTCAGTTGCCCCCCTCCTACCCCACCCAAATGACGCCACTGGAAATCATACGCAATTACTGATTTTTAGTTACCAGCCCCTCAGTTTAAAATTGGTGCAAGAGGCGTTTTTTGTAACAACCTCAACGGAGAACGAGTTTGAAACTCACTGAAAAAAAACCGGTTTATAGGCAGAACGGAGAACGGCGTAAGGAAAAGGAGTTTTACAAAAAACGCGGCTACAGTATCCAGCACCTGGCATACTGTATCCAGCGTTAGGGTATCCAAAAATCAGGGGTTTGTCGTTGACTGTATTTGTCCAGGTAGAAAATAAGCATGCCTTCTTACCCCTTAACTGAACATCTAATCAACTAAAAAAAAAAAAAACTTTACTTTGAACAAACTTTCCGGTTTTGTCCAAATGCAGGACGCAGGCAGGACGAATTACTTGTCTGGTGAGAAAATCGTTTTCATGTTTGTGTTCAGCATGTCTTCTTCCCCTTAAACAACTATTTTATTAGCTGTTTAAAAGTATATTTTTAGCCCTTTCATTTGAACCCCCTCCCCCACCCCTAAATATAGGGCTACAAAAGCCCATCTACGAACTCATTCTTTCCCTTGGCCCAAAGAATCCTCACACCAATTTTCATCAAAATATCTCATTCCCTTCGAAAGTTATCGTGCTTACAGAGGGACAGACAGACAGACAGGCAACTTTTGCAATCCCCCCAAAAAGTGAGCAGATAAAGATTCAACAAAGGTCAATCATACAAAATAAAGAATGGGTGCACCAAAAAGAGGAACTCCTCTCTGTTGATTTTTGGGTAATTTTGGTAAAATTCAGTAGGCAGTTGCCAGTAAAAGTGTGTGTAGGCTTCTTCCCTTCTTTTTTAATTGGAAACCCGAAAACGCTGAAATCATACCTTGGTGTCCACATCAGCTAAGCAATCCTTTCTCCACTGATCAAATATTCCTTGAGACTTTAGCTGATTCACTATTTCATCAACGAGAGCAGCATCACCAGGCTGCATTATATTTTTACTACCATTCTCCATTGTTTTGTTGACGCTGCCGTTGAACACTTTTCTGGCTGCACTAGCGCCAGTGTCAGCCAGTAGTACACTTTTGTGAGACCAGGTGCCTCTAGCCTCTTCCACTAACCATTCAAATCAAAATAATAAGGCGTATTCTCGCCATTCCCGAGGAGTCCCCGCGTTTTTGTTTGTCCCGGGGACTCACTCCCCGTATTCTCGTGAGTCCCCACAGACGGGGAATGCTCCGATTATCATCAACATCATCAAAAAGGACTCCCTTCCAAATTTGGAGGGGAATCAATTTTTGCTGGTGTTGGTGCAATGTAAAATTAATTAAAACAATTAGAATAAACAAAGCCAGAAATAAAGTTGATCCAAACTAATTTCGTTAACTGCATATGTTTTTCGAACAAAATCCATTTTGGAAGCATTCTCCGTGTACTCGCTGTTTCTGTCCGCGGAGTCCAGTGGAGTGACTCCCTCCAATCTCGCCATTCCCTTCGATTCGCCGAGGACTCCTCGGGGAACGGTGGGAATACGCCTATAATAAAAATAATAAAAATTTATTCATAACTCAATGTACAAGGAAATGACAATTGTCAGTTGTCGTTCGAGAAGACGAATATTCCAGAGGCGTCATTCGGAGGGGGGAGGGGGGGCAGCTGCCCCTAGTTGACCACGGTCACTTATCAAAATTGAATCCTTTTAATCCAAAATACTGACCCATTGTTCGAGGATCGAATGTCGTCAAGGCGTGTTTGAGCCTGGGTTAGTTGTGCGTCTGAATGTGCGTCATGAAGAAAGACATTCTCTTTGTCACATGGCGTCAAATATCACTTAAAGGACCTGTCTTACCGATGATACTAATGCAACCTACTTCCATAATCATTCCATCTATTTCAAACCCGGAGACCCCAATTTCGTACCGTACATTCTAACCCCTCTAACAAAACCACGCTGATTTTCTTACTTGCCGTGTTTTGCCACCTTCAATGTGTATCGCGCTGTGGACGGTTGTCTGTGAGAAGTTTTTCCATCTGAAAAACCGGTTATGTAAATTGCTTCCCTGTTTTCGCTATAAGTAAACGGGTCTCGGAAAAGGCTTAAAACAGCCAAAACCGTGGGTTATTTGTTGAAAGCACGGCTTAGTTTTGAAGTATTCAAATATTTTGAAACACTGTAAGTTGAAGAGTAAATAGTGCGAGGGGTCCTTTGATTATTTTTTCCAGGATAGCTGAGGGCCCCCGTGAATTTTATTCGGAAAGGGTCGAGTTGAAACATCGTCATGTACTAGTTTTCAGATCAAGTCTCACACTTCCTTTGCAACCCAAAAAAGGGACTATGCATAAAGAATTCCATAATTTTCGCCCGCGGCGCCTTTTTTATGCTTTTTTCATTTGTTTGATGTTCCGGCTCGCAGTTTCGAAGACGGACCATTTTAAAACCTATTTGTTCGGAAAGTAGTTAGTTTAGTTGCAAAACAGGCAGATTAAAAAAAAAAACCGCTACACAGTCGTTAGAAGCTGTTGCGGTGGCTTCGCTCTCCAGCGAGTTCCTTTTATCAGGCATGACCTTGTAGCTTTCACAAACCGGTTAGTTTTCCGGATGTGGTGCAGTACGTTTCTTGTATATAGTTAGTAGTAGTAGTAGTAGATTCTGCGGAATTCATCCCCCCTCCCCCCCCTTCCCAAGCACTTCAAAGAACCCTGCGTTCCGGGGCCCACCGAAGGGGGTCCGGTACGGCGCCGCTGCCCTCCCCCCTTAGGTTTCAGCGAAATGACGCCTTTGAAACATTAGGAAATTTGTATTGGCGTTTGAAATATTCTTTGAAGAACAAATTATTGATTGATTGACAAAGTTTTCGGTCGGAAAAAGTAGAAACGTAATCAGCTAACTATTTTGGAACATTTCAAAAATCGCGGTTCTCGTGTTTCGCTAGAGGCGTATTCTCGCCTTTCCCCGAGGACTCCACTTGAGGAGTCGCCGCGTTTTTGTTTGTCCCGGGGATCCACTTCCCGTATTTTCGCGAGTCCCCACAGACGGGGAATGCTCCAACTTATCAAGACCATCATCGAACAGGACTCCCTTTCATATTCGGAGGGGAATCAATTTTTGTTGGTTTTGATGCGATGTAAAATTAATTAAAACAAGAGCTGTAAGCTCATATGGCACTTGCATGGGTCAAGATGATTTGATTGATCAAAAGTAAGTTTCGACTTTGCGGTTGAGATGCGCACTCTAAGGGAGCTGGAACTTCATTTGTATGCAAAACCCTTGAGGCAAAACTGCTAATGGGCTGATGGGCATCACGAAAATGCATATATTGCTTAAAAGTATTTTTTTTACTTTGCGGTCAAGATTGGTACTTTAAGGAATAATCGGATTTGGGAAGTAGCAATTTCTAAGCAAATGTTGTTGAGTCTCCAATATTCCAGCGAAGTTTCATCGTCCTAGCACATCTGGAAGTACCTTAACGCGCGATCACCGGAATCCCAGACCCCCCCCCCCCCCCTCCTCCAACTCCACCCACAATAACCGGAGCCAATCCGGTTCTGTAAATGATTAATCCAGAGCATCTGTTTGTCATTCCCACGAAGTTCGATCCAGATCACACCAGTCTAAGCGGGTCAAGTATTTTCCGCCCTCCCCCCAATAATTGCCGGATTCGGTCCGGAAATGAAAAAGGTCACCAGAGAAAAATGTCCTCTGTTTAATTATTAAATTTCACTCGAATCCGATCACCCGTTCCAAAGTTACGCATGACTCAATATTCCGAATTCCCCTCGCTCAACTCCCCCCCCCCCCCCAAGATTATCATATCGAGGATTTTTTTTATTCCAAGTCAGTTTGACCGGGTCCCTGATATGCCTTCCAAGTTTCGTCGTGAAAATCCCCCCAAAAACGGAATTCCGGGAAACCTCCTCCTCCCCCCCCCTCAAGTGTCCGGATCCAGTCAAATTATGTAAAAGATTTACATGGACCAGATGTTTGTTCTTCCCAGCAAGTTTCACTCCGATACCATCATTCTAACCGTTTCTCGAGATTTCCGGTCCACCCCCCCCCCCCAGCTCCCCGCGGTGCACGTAGCCATCCGATTCAGCAAATGACTTACCTAGAGCATCTGTTTGTTCTTCCCACAAAGTTCCATCCCGATCCCTCCATTCCAAACGGGTCACGTATTCCCCCCCCCCCCAATAGTTGCCGGATCCAGTCCGGATATGAAAAAAAATTATCGGAGAAATGTCCTCTGTTCAATTCTTAAATTTCACTCGAGTCCGATCACCCATTCCAAAATTACGCATGACTGAAAATTTCGGATTCCCCTCCCTCCACTCCCCCACCATTATCTGATCGACAAAATTTTTATTTTGAAGTCAGTTTGATTGGGTCCCTGATATGCCTGCCAAGTTTCATCGTGAAAATCCCCAAAACCACCATCACCGGAATTCCGGGACCCCCCCCCCCCCCAGAAGTGTCCGGATCCAGTACAATGGTCTAAAGGACTTATCTAGAGCAGATGCTTGTTCTTCCCAGCAAGTTTCACTCCGATCCATCCATTCTAACCGTTTCTTGAAATTTCCGGTCTCCCCCCCCCAACTCCCTCCTGGCTACCGAATCCGGTCAAGACTTTAAACGGGACATTACAGATATATATTCTATTCAGTTATAAAGTTTCATTACAATCCGATCATCCGTTCGAAAGTTACACACTTCTCAATTTCCCGGAGCGCCGGGAAAGCGGAGCGCCCCCACTTCCCCGCATATGGTCGGATCGGGAAACTGATTATTTCCAGGTTAGTTTGGTCGGGTCCCTGATATTCCTGCCAAGTTTCATTGTCCTAGCTCATCTGGAAGTACGCTCACTCGAAAAAGTGTGACAAAATGCCCTAAATTTTCAAGTTTCCAGCGCCCCATCTCCCCCGCATATGGTCGGATCGGGAAACTTATTATTTCCAGGTTACTTTGGTCAGGTCCCTGATATTCCTGCCAAGTTTCATTGTCCTAGCTCTTCTAGAAGTACCCTAACTCTGAAAAAAGTGACAAAATGCCCTAAATTTTCAAGTTTCCAGCTCCCCGCACTCCCCCGCATATGGTCGGATCGGGAAACTGATTATTTCCAGGTTAGTTTGGTCGGGTCCCTGATATGCCTGCCAAGTTTCATTGTCCTAGCACATCTGGAAGTACTCTAACTCGGATAAGTGGGACAAAAAACTCGGACCGACCGACTGACCGACAGACGGAATTGTGATCGATATATGGCACTTGAGCCAGAGGCTGCAAGTGCCATAAAAACAATCAGAATAAACAAAACCCAAAATAAAGTGGATCCAGACCAATTTCGTCAACTGCTTATTTTTTTTCGAACAAAATCCTTTTGGAAGCATTCCCCGTCTTCTCGTTGTTTCTGTACGTGGAGTCCGCGTGGAGTAACTCCCTCTATTCTCGCCGTTCCCTTTGGCGAGAATACGCCTTAGGACAGCCTATGGTAAAAATATTTACCGACTGGCAGGTCACCGACTGTTTTTGCAGAAAAATGACTGTTTTTAAGAAAAAAACACTGCCATGACAGAAAATCTACTGATTTTAAATAAACTCGACTTTTTGTAATAAAATATCGACTATTTTTACGAGAAAACCGACTGTTTTGAAGAAAAATCGACTGTTTCCAAGAAAAAAAAATCTGCTGCTTTTACGAAAAATCGTTGCGCTTTGTGCCGACTCGGTTATTTTTTCCCGACTGGCCGACAACATTGGGGGGGGGGGGGGTCCCCCTCTCCCATACGTGACGCCCCTGACAGGAAGTCGTCGTCTTTCTCTACCCTTTGAACAGAGCCCGAGGAGCGTCGTGGAACGGGATCCACCCCTCCAGCTAGATGGTGACGTCGTCCGTCGAGCTCTTCACCAGAAAATGACCATCGACCTGAATGGCATCAACGCTAGAAAACCATAATGAAGATGGGACGAAACATCCAAGTGAGCCATCTACACGGAAATTTTCCCTACCTCTCCTTCTCCATTAGGTGACGCTAAATTAAGCCTGTCTTCCTTTCTCCTAAACCATGAAGAACTATTAGAATGAGAATAGGGTATTTGTCCCGCAAAACTCCCAATCTTTCAAAGTAGTCAGTGTGGAGGCGGCTTTAGATCGCCGTTCCCCGGAGATTCAGACGGCTCGCTTTTCCTTCGTCCCAGGGAATCACTCCCCGCTTTTACCGCCAGTCCTCACAGACAGAGAATGCCCCGACTATCATCACCATGATAAAAAAGGACTCCCTTTCAGAGTCCGTTCGGAGCAGATTTGGGGATGCCGGTGTCGTTGGAATTGTAAAACAGACGTTAGGGATTGCTAAAAGGAATTTTTTAGATGAACACTAGTTGACAACATTCTACTGGGGGATAAGACCAATTTGAAAAAAAGTATCTACTTTACTGTGATTCCAAATATTTTCGTAATAAAAATGTAAAATCAAGTTTGAAAATCCAATACTCTTAATGACTATCTCTCCCTGCCGAATCAGAATCTCCGGGTACCTGCGGAAGAAAGTAAGAAGCGGTGTCACAGCTGCTCTCAAAGATAGCCGTGACTGTTTGACACAGGATTTGAGTCGTTGAGTTTGAGTCGTTACAGACACGTTTAGTCCTTCTTCCTAAGGATCACTGGCGTGTTTTGGACTTAGTCATATAGAGTATTCAAGAAATTTAAAAACAAAGTGGGCCGCAACCTTGTCAGACTAATTGCGTCGCCTGAACAATTTTTTTCCGGACGCAATTAGTGCGGAGGCATTCCCGTGTTCTCTTAATCTCTCTACCCCCCCCCCCCCCCCCCCCTTGACACCCCGAGATGGCCCAAGGAACGGCTGGTTCAACGGGTTGATCTAGGTGTCCAAACTTCTTTGTCAAGACTCCATCTAGTTCATATTTTACTAATAGACTTGAGTTCGTGGCTAGCAGATGGCGGCGGATGATAATAATAATAATAATAATATAATATAATTGCAATAATAAGGCTTTCGCATCTATAAATTTCTCGGGACACTTTACACACTAAACTGAATTTCAGCCAAGTGGTAGTCGACACCTGCTTTTAATTGGTTGATATCTTCGGCGTTTACCACACTTTCTGGGAGATTATTCCAGTCTTCTACTATTCTGTTTCTAAAGCTCCATTTTCCAATGTCTTTTCGGAATTTATTACCACTCAACGATCAGCAATTGGCTGATTGCGAAAACTACACATATCGCCGAGCCAATAGGTACAATCAGTCGAAAAGAATCTCTTCCCGACCTTAATTCAGGATTCGTTAGGTTAGGGGTCAAAAATTGCGTATCCGCGGTTTCTTACGGTATCTATCTGGGATTAAGGCCTCAGCTGATGCATTGAAATTTCTGTCACGGTCATTTCCAGCCAAGTCGACGCCTACAAAACAGCACTTGCCTACAAAATAGCCCAGTTTGAAACATTGTGCGAATAATTTTCGGAGAATTTTGCCGAGGCTCGCGCCTATTTTTTGCTACCAGTAATAATAATAATTACGAGGACTCAAAGAATGACGAACTTCATTTGGTAAAACAAAAATAAAATTACTTACAGATCAAAACGACAAACGACAGGGCTTCTGACTTAATACTCTATATGACTAAGTCCGAAACACGCCAGTGATCCTCGAGAAGAACGAGAAAACGTAGCACTAACGACTTAAACTCAACAACTCAATCCTGTGTTACTCAATCACGGCGATGTCTGGGAGCAGCCGCTCCCGCTTCCGGCTCTTCCGCTAGGTACAGTTTGCACCGGCAAGAAGAGTTAGTCATCAAGAGTATCAAAACAGGGCTCAAGCTTCAGAACAGTGCTTCTGTTTAAGAAAGAAGAAAACCATCAGAACAGGGATCCTAACTTCCTCGTTTTTAGCGGCGGCTTGCAGGTTTGCACGCTTCGAGCAGCATATTCTTCAATCCAACAGGGTTGCCACCTCAAAAATATTCAGAGAGTGACTTTTGGACCGAAACAGAGAGTGAATTGGGAGTGAAATTTATTTTCATGAGATGTCCACTTTTGGTCGGAATCGCCTCTATGAAAAAGACAGATTTTAATTTGACTTTCATGAAAAAACTTGAAATAGTCACTTCTGGTCGGAATCCATGCTGCAAAATGACAAATTTGGTCATTTTCTGAAATAGAGTGATTTTTATGTCCTACGTAGGACAAGAGTGACAAAGACAAAGTAGAGTGACAATTCACACTATCGAGCGACATGTGGCAACGCTGGTTAAAAGGACGTATTAGGCTCTGACAGGCTTCAGTTGTGATTCATCGAATAACGCGACGAAGAGAAATCTTACAAATAACGCTCCGACTTTTTCCAGTAATTCTTAAGCACAACCTGATTTCAAGGAATGGGATGAAGTTCTTCCGTGACCACACCACGATGCTGTTTCGAATTCTTGTCGAAATAAAACGCGGCCGCACTCTTTGCCGGTCCTGAGCATTGTTCTAATAGGTGTAACATGCTTCATAGCGCTATGCGTGATGTTTGAGACTGAATACTCTATATGGCCAAGTCCGAAACACGCCACTGATCTTCAGAAAGAACGAGAAAAACGTCTCACTAACGACTCAAACTTCCAATCCTGTGTCAACCAATCACGGCGATCGTTGGGGACAGATGTGGTGCCGCTTTCGGCTCTTCCGCTAGGTAGCCGGCGATTTGGCAATGGCAAGGAGTGTTAGTCATCAAGACTATACACACCCTTACTCAGACTGAAAGTAAAAGGTTCTTATCAATGCAACGTCCATTGTTGCCACACTGACACAATACTTGAGCTTTTACACTTACGCTTTTACTGACACAATTATTTGAGCTTTTACATTTTTACGCTTATACACACAGTTTCATAACAGACAACACAAGGATGCACGGTTTCAACAGACAAAACTCAACAGACAACACTTGGGATGTAATCTGTTGTCGCAAAAAAAGTTATGCTTGAAATGTTATGTGAACCACAGTGAACCTTGGTGATTCTGTTGTTATACTATCGCAGGAACTTCTGTATCGAGTATCATTTTATGTAGTCGACTCGAAAATTACTTATCGTTCGAACTGAGCTTAAGATACGGAATGCGTATGCTGGTGCAGTTGGAGCACAGCTTAATCTTGGTAAACTCCACCTTGCAAAAGTGTATAATGCTGTATCTCTCCCCCATGTTCTATACTTGGTTCCTTTCTGGGATATACTAACTCAATCGGATAAAACAAAAATTAGGAGGGCTTACTTCAAATATGCCAAGTTCCTCATTCGGGTGCCGCCCTGGACAAGGAACGGTAGACTGCTGGAGAGATACAACCTGCCGGATCCTCTTGATGCCGCGGATAAACTTTTTCTTAAGTTGTCAGAAAATCCTTCCAACCACCCTTGGAAGGGTTTTCTGTTCTAGTTTGGTTTTGTTGTCCTTTGTTGTTGTTCTTTTTTTTTTTTTTTTTTTTTTTTGGTTCATTATTAGGTTAATTTGTTAGAAATTAGTTTCGTGTGCTTTTGTATGGTGTCATGTCTTTCTGTACATTACTTTTTCCTCTTTTTGTATTCATACTCCGTCTTTCTCTTTGTGAGTGTGTGATGGGTCAAAAATAAATTATTATTATTATTATAACAAGCATTGCCAGGCACAGCCGAAAAACCACCAAAAAGGCGTCTGCTAATTTTTTTTTGTCGTCACGATATCGGAAAATTCAGCAAATGATTTTTTGAAGGTTTTTCGGCTCTTCCATGCAATGCTTGTTATGCATAACATTTCGTGCAGAACATTTGTCGCGACAACAGATTACATCCAAGGTGTTCTCTGTTGAAACCGCGCATCGTTATGTTATCTGTTTTGAAACTTCTGACAGTGTAATGGTCCGAAAAAGTGTTCTTAGAAGCCTCCTACTTGAAGTAATGCACGAGTAAAATTTGACTTCCATTATATTGTAAAAACTACTAATTTAACGGATGGACAGCACTGGTCCTCGAACCAACAATAAGCAGTGGCAACAGAATAAAACGTGTACTTTTGAAGAAAATTTGTTCCTTAAACTTCCAACAAAAGTAGAACTTTAGTGCTTCCCGTGACAACCCTGGTGACGCTGCTCTTTCCTTGGCCCGCCTGCGGAGACCATCCAAGCGATCTGAATGGCTCTTTTTTAGCCAAAATTGAACCCAGGTCTATCCTCCTTACACACATTAATACAGCGCGCCCCGAGGAGACGAGGAATCTGTTTACGCCGTATCACGCCTTATTACACCTATTTGAACGATGTATTTGTCGTACTCGATTCTACGCAGTGAAAAGTCGTATTTAATAAAACGAAGCAAAATATCTCTTCGCTATCTTATTTTCGTTTCCAAACTAAAGTCAGATGTCGCTACGTTGTTAACTATAAATGGGGAACGAAGTAGTAAAAATACAGATAGCGGTGATAAGCATAATCCTACAACGTTTGTACTACAGCCGGAAAACAAGGTACACTTTGGAATAGTACTTCCAACGTTCAATAATGCAATGCCATCTAGGCTCTAAAGCTTTTCAGGTCAACATTACACACATTTGGCGTGTCCGACATGGTCCTTACACTCAATAACACCTTCAATTTGTATTATCCCATTCAGCAGTGGTCCTCGCTCAAACTGATGCTCGCTATTGACACATCAATGGACACGTTTCCCCTCATTATAGGGATCTTGCCGCGGGAGAGGACCGGCCCCGACTGACGCAGAGTGAGCTTTGTCCGGTCCCTGAATCCTGATAGGGTCACTTTAGCCTCCAACCACTCATTCTCATTGGTTGACAATGTCGCCACAGGAATCTGCACTTCTTTACCTGTAGATGGCGACAGGATGACCATGAGGTTTTCTGCAGTTACGCTGACCCCAGCTAGATCTCCCGAATGGGGAATAAAGCGGATGAATTCCAAACGGAGGCAGTGACGTCCGCTGGGGGAAGGGCGGGGATCAAGCACGTCCGTAAGGATGAGTTCCGTCGCTTTCCGTGAAGCGATTTGGACTGATACTCCGTCATCTGAAAAAATAAAGGGTAAGCGGTTTTCATAAATGCTGCTAAAACGCGATTTTTTTGGTTTTCTTTAGTTTCAGTGCATTATTGAACCTATGAGTCTATCTTGCTTTGGCTTAGAAGGAGAGGTGTGATTCTAAATCCCCCCCCCCGATGAAAAATCTGGAGCCTGCGTAGTATGATAGTCGTACGAAAAAGATGCATGTTTTGATATGTATTAGTAAAGAACACTATCATTTAATGTGCATCAGACTGGACCGATCTTAAGCAGTAGTATCCAGTAGCATCCTGTCTTGCTATAGTAGCATCCAGTCTTGCTAAAAGTAGCATGCAGTAGAATGCAGTAACACAGTAGCCTTGACATAGAAGCATGTAGTAGCATCAGTTCGTACTGCATGCTACTTTTCGTACAACTTCATAACACTATTTTGAGATAAACTTTTCATCGGGCCCCCACAAAAAATTCCCCCTTCCTTGGAAAACTGCAATGACTGGTGTTCTTTGCCTAATTTCTTTGAAGAAGAAGCACGTTTCTTCTTTAAATACAACAGCTTTTGAGTTTAAAGCACAACTCTTACTAGAAATGATCTTTTCCCTATAAAATGGATTAGAATAAACGTTTTTGAAAACACCATTACGCTCCACCTGAAACTAGCGATTCTCTTGTTAGCGCTTGTCGAATATATCCAGCCTTTCTGCTCTCCGACGCGAAGGCTGGGCGCAAAAGATTCGAAAACTGAACGTACCTTGGTTAAAAAGTGGGAAAACTAAGCAAATAAAAGAAGTAATACACAGAAGATTATTACATCCTTATGTTTTAAAGAGTTGTCAGCCGACAATGAAGATTCCGTCAAACTTTTCGTTAGGTGACGGGAAAACTCGGCAAGGCCTAGAAAGCGCTAAAAATTTGTAGTTCCGAAACGAAACAATGGAGAAGGGTGGGGATTTTAGAAGCTTATAATTCCACATGGGAGCTTAGTATATTATAAAAGGCAGAATAAGCAAGATGGGTCCTTTAAGTGATCTCACAGAACTCAGCAATTAGAGTTAATGACGCGTTCAAGCTTGGAAAATCACACTTACAGAAGGACGTGTATACAGAAGTGAGGTTTGTCGAAGGTGAGGCTAATGCAGAGTTGATTGATAGCCAACAAGTGCATTAAGATTTCCAACTATAACCATTAGCAGTGTTTTCCTTTTAGAATTTTTACTCGCGGGCTTCCCCATCCCGTTTTCCGTGTCCGGCTACGAACACATGGCTCGGGAACAGCTCGTGTTTCAGCAGTTTTCTCGCCTGAATTTTTTTCATGCAAACGACAGTCGAATTGAAAATAGACTACCGTCATCCAGATCTGGATCAAAATTTTCCCACTCCTGATGCGGTACAGAGAGAAACGGTACCGAAAGCCTGATACCTAAGTAGTCACTGAATGCACTTTTATCGTGCACTAAGTGCACAGTGAAAAGATGGTAGTTTCAGCAGTCTTCAGCGCATGTATAATTGTTTCCGTGAAAACCGGTAGCAGAATTGAATTTCGGCTGCTGTTATCCATAACTGGATCAATTTTTTTCCACTCTCGATCCAGGGACAATTTAGGAACGAGAAGGAAGTTCAGGGTTCATCAGGGTTTCCCCTGACTTCGACCTGGCCAGGCATAGGTCACCATCTTTCGGGTCCCAACGTGTACGCTCTTGGTGCGTCGCATCTGCAACGGGATCGCGACGCCCCGGGGATGCGCCCGAGCCACCGAGGTGAAACGGGATCTCCTCAGCACCGCAAGCAGTGCGGCTATAGATAACCAGACCTCCAGTTAAAGCCACCATAAAAACAGTTTTGAAGTTTCTATGTTGACTTGGAACGTGGCTTAAGCTATAGCCCGCTGTTCCAAACCTATTTCCTGATCTTGGCTCCTGTTGCTCGTTTGCCTGTAGATCTACATACTTGAACGATGAAGTAGGGGCGGACAAAAGAAGACAAATGAAATATCAGAAGCCACCAGGAAGCAGCAGGGTAAGTAATTCATGTGTAAGTTACTGTGTGTGCAAGTTGTGATACCATTACGAATTTTATTTACCCAGATCCGTTTGTTGTCAGAACTTGAGTTACTTCAAGGCTACTCCCTAGACACTGTATGGCAGTTGTACCCTCTCCCCTTTCTAGATTTCCTTGTTTGTTGTCGAGGGGAATCTTCTAGCGGAAACATCAAACCTTCTCTTGTGAGCGGCCTCATTTGGCTGGGACTTGCCGGTCTGAAGGTTGCTCGGACGTTTGCTATGCTATGGCTATGACTGTTTCTTTAAATTCTTTGGGTTCGTAAGCAGATTTTTTGGCGATTTCTTAATAACGACTGAAGTTGGATGACTCTCACTGAGGACGTCCATTGTGTAGTAAGTAAGTAAGGTAAGTAAGTAATTTATTTTTGACCCGCCATTTGAAAAGCGGAGTATGCAAAATAAAATAAAAGAATTAAATAAAACACAATAAATGCAATATACGATTTTTCGTTCATCGTCCAGAAAAGAATGTAGTTTCATGTGCTGGCTGGGCGCTGTTGTCCATGATTTTTGGCAGAGCCGACGAAATTTCCAAAAGAAATTTGACGCGGTCAGCATACAGCAACTGTGTGTCCGCACTCGTTTACATTCCACGTGGAAGCTACAAATTCGTCCATTGCACTAGAGGAACTTTATTTAGATCCACAACTGTAAACCGGTGCGGAAGTTTTCATAGCACTTCCATAATCCAAAGTTCTTCGTTAATAGCATCAATGAGCGAGCCTGCCTGTACTGTTGCTCGCCGGTCTTTAAGTATTTCCTAATCTAGAACTTTCTCATTCAGAAACTTATGCGCTAGCACGATCCGATCCTTATTAAAAAACTTTCCGCAAACTGAAATCAAATTATCTCATCTTTACAGCGCGTTGAATGAAGTTCATAAATGTTATAGCTGTAGGGGATCTGAGCGAGAGGGTTCATTCTATTTCATGATCACTTGCGATCGAGCTGAACGAATGCCGAGAGCTGACTGAGTATAGTTGTCTTCCAACTGCCGTTTTAATAATAATAATAATACTATTTTATTTGTGACCCACTATACAAGAAAAGAAGCGGGGTAACTTAAGAAAAATGAAAAGGAACGTAAATTACAAAACAACAACAACACAAAATCAAACAACTCAAAACTCAGCGAGCTGTCGCTAGCCGGATGAGCGGATGGTTAACACCCAAAGTGGCAAAAATGTTCTCCTGAAGGCGGCTACTTTGTTTTTTGAGTGTGTCATATGTAATATAGTCCGCCATCTTTTTTTTTTTTCGCTTTAAAGTGACAAAGACATTAGTACATGATAGAGTATTAATCTCCAGAGAATGCCGCCATCTTTTAAATTATATTCCTCTAAATATTCTTTGAGCCCCTAGCTTACTTTGAAACATTTATTCAAACAACGTTTACAACGGGTACGTCAGCTACGATTCTTAATCAACGATATTTCGGCCCTTTTTGGCAAGGGTCCTCGTCAGGCTGTCAATCCTCTGGTTCAACTTCGGGGAAGGAAACAAGATTACAGGTTTGTTTCCTTCCCCGGAGTTGAACCAGAGGATTGACAGCCTGACGAGGAACCTTGCCAAAAAGGGCCGAAATATCGCTGATGAAATATCGTAGCTGACGTACCCGTTGTAAACATTGTTTGAATAAAAATATTCCTCTGCTGGTGATCATGTCGTTCGCAGTCTGCCTCTTCCTGTGTGGCAAACTTGGTATTGTGGGTTCACCTTAGTTGCGTTTTTGCAGATACCATGGTATCTGATACCACGGTCTAAAGTCGTTTTTTCAGTTATCGTGGTATCTGATACCACGGTCAAAAGGCGTTTTTGCAGTTATCGTGGTATCTGTCCAGTTAGCGTGGATATCTGATATTCAGATACTACCGTCCGACCGTGGTAACTGGTCGTGGTATCTGAAAAGTCATCTCACTTTCATCAAATTTTGTCAGATTGGTGAGAAAGAAGTTTACCACTTAGTGATGTGACTGAATATCTGTTTTTCTTTTGGGATGACTTCGAAAAGCGCAATTTCGGTAATTGTCGTTTTTGTAGAGCAACCGTATATCAGATACCATGGTAACTGCAAAAACGACTAATTGCAGATGCAGTTACCGTGGTAACAGATACCATGGTTTCTGCAAAAGCATTGTTCAAATAGGTGTATTACGGCGTATACAGATTCCTTTTTTCCTCGGGGCGTGCTGTAATAAGGAGAATAAACCCGGGTTTTATTTTCGCTTCTGCAGAACCAATCAAATCGCTTGGTTGGTAGATGGCAAACACATGCCCCAGATGAGCTATGTTTAGTTTCGGATCCGGGATCTTTTAGTTGTCGTGAGATTTTTCACTGAGCAGCTGAAGGACCCCTGGAGCGCCATCTAGGGAACCGCGGACCCCCCCCCCCCCCCAATGATGGAGATGAAATTTGGCAGGTGCTTTCGACAAACCTATTCGGCGGTAACCCTGGTATGTCAAATCCGATAGTCTCCCGAGGGAATCGGAAACATTATGGCACATTTACTTCCGGAGTTCCTGAACGGGGGAATTCCCGAACGAAGCATTCGGAACACTCTACGCCATACTAGTAATTGGAGTCTTGGGTTCTGTTGTCTGAGCTCACCATACATTTAAAGTAGGAATAGACGTAGATACACGGGCATACTTTATGGCTGCTACTATAATCATTACATTGCATCTGACTCCAACAGAAGTTTTTGGATGCCAAGCAAAACGCCAAGACATGCCTTGTATTGTTATTATGAGAAATTGCTATGTGGGCTTGCAGGGCTTGATGTGTAGCAGCTTTCGCTGTAGCCCAAGTTAATTTAATATAATTTTTTTCGAGCAGGTATATAGTGCATATCCTCCTATGACCCACGGTCAGTTATTTTACGACAATCTTCACACAGAAAGTTAGCGGTAGAAATGAGAGGATGATATAAGTCATATTAGCCTCCAGAGAGGATGTATTAAGTTTAAATCAGCCTCCAGAGAGGATTTTATAAGCCATATCAGCCTCCGGAGAGGATGATATAAGTCATATCAGCCTCCAGAGATGATTTCTGTTCGAAAAAGTTATAACAGTTAACACACCTCCATCTCGGTTGATATCTGAATGACAACCTCGATGGCCATTGAAAAATATCAACCTCACCTTCGGCTCGGTAGATATTTTTCATAACCTACCTCGTCTTCGGCTCGGATAGGTTATTTTCAATGACCGTCTCGGTGTTATTTTCCGATACCAACCTCGATGTCTGAAGTTAACCTTTAGTAAATCTTGTCTTATCGTATTATGCATTGTCAGAAGTTTCACAACAGATAACACGAGGATGCGCGGTTTCAACAGATAATTTGCAACAGATAATACTTCGGATATTAACTGTTATGTTTGAAAATTTTATGCATGAAATGCTATGCATAACAAGCTTTGTTGGGAAGAGCAGAAAAAGCATCTACTTACTTTATCCCTTATCGTCATGATGTTGGAAAACTCAGCAGATACTTTTTGGTGGTTTTTCGGCTCTTCCTGATGGTAACGCTTATTATGCATAACATTTTGAAACACAACAGATAACATCCGATGTGTTATCTGTTACGCATTATCTGTTGAAACCGCGCATCCTCGTGTTATCTGTTATGAAGCTACTGACAGTGTAGTCAGCATGGGCTGAAGAAATATTTATTATTGCATTGCTTCATCCTTTTGTGTTTTCTTTGTGGATTATTGTTCTTTTGTAATTATTGCCCAGTACTCGAGCTTGTCTTCCAATCTGGACAAGACGAAGTAGTTGATGCACAATGATTTTTCTTTTGGAAATAAATCTTGAGAATGTACCATTATAAAAAACAAACAAGCTATGGTAAAGTGGAAAAGGCACTGATCCTTATCTCATCCTCTTTTTCTGGATGCTTTTAGTTTTTCTTCAGACAGCTCCGGGCAGTGACCCCCCCCCCACGAATTTGCCCCTCGGCTATCCAGAAAAAAAAAATGAAATTATACTGAGCGCTGTGTTACGAGACTCTCTTTGAGACTGTCTGTCCTGTCTGTTTGTTCACACCAAACTGACCTAAGCTCAAACTCACCTCAAACGATTTTCCTAATGTCGGATTAAAAGGGTTAATTATCAATAGTGTTACCAGCCAGTTCCGGAAATCGCTCTGAGGCCGAGAATTAGCTGGGTTTCTGCCATTCGCAATTGATATTGGAGCCAGTTTCGGGTACCAGCTAGTCTCGCACCCAAGTTGAAATCAGTTCAACTTTTCAGAGTACTAGCCAATCACATTACTTACGGGAAGAAGCAGGTATGTTCCGATTGGCTAATGCTGAACCACGTCAGACCAAAGAACAATGACCTAAATTCATTTTCGGTTTTCAAGACAGCAAGGAGTGAATGTGATTTTATCTATTGGGCTTGGTTCGAAACTAGCCAATCAGAATATTCCTCAATATTCCCCAAAATAATCTGATTGGCTAGTACCCTCAAAAGTTGAACTGATTTCAACTTGGGTGCGAGACTAGCTGGTATCCGAAACTGGCCCCAATATCAATTGCGAACGGCAGAAACCTAGCTAATTCTCGGTCTCAGAGCGATTTCGGGAACTGGCTGGTTCCGAGTATTAGCTAAAACCCGTTGTGAATGGGCCTTTACAACACTACTACTCGGACCCCTAATCTTTTTCGCGGTCCATTTCTTGGCTTTACTGAGATGTCCGCATCTCATCACTGCTGCCTTTGATGCAGGATTCCCACTGAGAGAGCTTTTCAGATTCTTCGGATTTATATGTAAGAGGGCAGATTATTTCCGGAGATTTTCCTTTGCCTAAGTCTACTTCAAGACATGGAAGACAGACTTTAGGGCAAAAAGTCACATGATGGAGAGCGTATAGGACGCCCTTCTAAGGCCAATTTCATCTAAAAATATTTTCCTCTTGTAGTTTCCGTCCAAGCATCTATAGGCTGTTTTCAAAAGGCGACAAAAACAGAACGAGCTTCTTGCCGTCCGAATTAACGTCGGTCCGTCCTCTTAAGCATTGTTCAAAGAGGTGTAATAAGCTGAATAGTGCTACACGACGTTTACGTCTTAATACATACGCCTGTTCAAATAGGAACCCAAAAATTCTTATCAATGTGGCGTTCGGTATTGCCACGCTGATACAGTTTTTCGAGTTTATAAAGATCAGAAAAATTGTACGTAGTACTACTTAAAGTACACTAGTACAATTTTACGCCCATTGTAATGTAAAAAGCTATTAAATCTACGGATGCGGAGCTGAAGAAATAACTATTCTTCAGCTTCCAACAAAGTGTTGTGGCAACCCTGACGACGCTTCTCCTTTCCTCGGCCCTATGGCGGAACCAACCAAGCGATCTGATTGGCCCTGCATATGCGAAAATAGAACGCGAGTCTATTCTCCTTATTCATCTTACTACAGCGCGCTCCGTGGAAATAGGAATCTGTAATAAACCTTATACGCCGTAATCAATCAATCAATCAATCAATCATGTTTAATCCAAAAAGCTAGAAGTGGAATAATACACCTTATAACATCTATTTGAACAATGCTTTACAGTTTTAAACATTTCGGACTGAATGTTTGGTTGACATTCTGTTTCAAAAGTTTAAACTACTAGGTACCACTTTAAAGAACAAATAAGACGTTGCTCGTATCACCCTCTATGTTTGATACCGTAATTCAGTTTGAGCTGATTGCTTTACTTGTATGTTCTCTTAGTCCGGGTTATCTCGTGGAAGAAGAAACACTAAGTATTTCTTTCTCTTGCCTCTTGAAACGTTTGTCTAATTCTCGATTGCCTCGTGGGGATTTACCTAGTGTCGCTTTAGACGAAAGCTGATCAAGACATTGGAAAATGGTTGGCTTGGTACTACATTTTGACAAGACCTCCTGTAAAGTCGCATTTCAGCAACCTTTTTAAGTTCTGCTTCCGGGCCTCTCTAATGTTTTATTTGTCGCACTTTTTGGTGAATGTTGACTAGGACAAAAAAAGATTTAACTATGAAGGTTTCTGCAAATCCTGCTCTACCTCCCTCCTTGAGCGAAGAAAAAATAGCCATAAACAACCACTAAAATAGCGGTTGGACAGATTATACAGAGATTTCCCGAAATCCTCATCAGGACTGAAAGAGGCTTTTTTTTACAGTTTTCTATAATGTAAGGATTTAGTTGTGTGTATCGTGATAGATTTAAACTAAAACGCACAAGTAATATAATTGTCCTGCCTATAAATCACAAGAATGTGGGCTTAGCTATGGCAGTACGAACACGAACAAATAATAATTAAAGGTTAATAAGAAAAGCCGACTTATTTTTGTTTCATTTAATTGAATACACTGAATTAATTGGGTTCTGCAAAGCGTTTTTTATTTCCCACCATCTGCTCTAATTATGATGACGATATATCCGGCCGTCCCCACAGCGTAAATTCTACTAATAAGCGGGAAATTTTAATCTCAACACAAACGCGGCTTTTCAGTGGGCAGTGGTGAGATTAGTTAAGAACAAAAAAAATCAAAAATCTTTCTCGTAAGGCGTAGAACAAAAATACAAGCGCACAGGGGTACCACAAATTACACGGGAATTCCACTATTTGAAAATCAGTCATTCGTGAATAGCGGAACATCGAAGTAACGCATTTTCAGTGGGACTTCAAGCCAATTTAAGTGAATAAGTGATGGGTAACTAGATTGTCCTATCCCAGCCCTGTTTCGAATAAACTTTAAAGCAAGAAGAACCAAGAGATTAAGTAGATTTCCCAAGAAAAAGAGAGGAGGGAATGCTAGCCTCTAGTGTTTCTGATATGCTCGTTGGTTTGGCTCGTGACTGCGGCTTAATCTTAATGCTGCTCGGAAAAAGCCCCCTTCCTTTTTTTAGTCCTAGCAGCGGGAAAAACCCGTATATGAAAAACTATAATCCCATTTTCTCCTTTTTGGTCACAGATCCTCTCCCAGTTCTGAGCAAAATCCTCTGTCACAAGAAATTTTTGTTCGGATGCAAAAGGAGGTTGATTGGTTGGAGATCTCTCGTGGGAAACTCAGAAATACATTCGATTTTGAAAACGGATTTCCAGTAAAAAGCCGGTCTAGTCAAAATGAGATGTGCAACAGCCGGTAGGAAACTTTAACTCCACGCTATCTGGACAAATCACGAATCGCGACGGTGCAAATAGCTAAAGCCGCTTTCACGCGTTGACGCGTCGTTGCGATGCGTCGCGTTTATCTTGCGTTGCGTGGCTTATCTTTCACACCTGCGCGAGAACATGTCACGCTCGATGCGTATTTACGTTTTCCTTTTTCGGTTTGTTGTGCCAAATTTTCATTTCTTTAATCAGTTAATAAGTTTTAATCATCATTAGTAGGTTTTTCTTCACCATTAGTAGGTTGTTCTCCAGTTTCTCTTAAAAAACTTCCATTTTTAACTGAAAAATCTGATGCGTAACGCGTTGACGCAACGCAAGAATAGAACTAGGCTCTTTTCTTGCGTTGCGCTTTATTTGTCTGCACAAGCTCTGCGTTGCGCCGCCGCAACCGTCACGCAGAGGTTGCGTAGCTTAGTGTGAAAGGCTCGGCGCGTCAGTGTGAAAGCGGCTTAAAGCAAAACTCTTGTCCTGCAGAAACAGCGATGGTCGCAACCAGGAAAGCATAAACCGACAAATTTTCTTCAGCTTGGACTGATCTCGTACAACCATCCACTTAATCATGGGGTTATCAACGTCAGCCGCCTTGCCCTTGTCCAACATGCCCGCTTATGATTTTCGTCGTTTTTTTCGCCGTCTATCACTGTTTTTTGCAGGGCACGGCTTTTCACTGTTCTAATCGTCCGTCTTTGTTCTCGCCGTTTAAACTCTATAGCCAGAAAAATTAAACGCGTTGCAACTACTGATTACTAATTGATACCTTGAAGTTACTGTTGACGAATTTTTAAGTTCCAATCATATTGAACGTGTAGGTAGTAAATTAGCTAGGAATGTTGGTATTAGCAGATATATTTTTCATCGAATTACACTGTCGGAAGTTTCATAACAGATAACACAAAGATGCGCGGTTTCAACAGATAATGTGTAACAGATAACACTTCGGATGTTATCTGTTGTGTTTGAAAACGTTGTGCATGAAATGTTATGCATAACAAGCTTTGTTAGGAAGAGCCAAAAAAGCATCTACTGACTTTTTTCCTTATCGTCATGATGTCGGAAAACTCAGCTGATACTTTTTGGCGATTTTTCGGTTCTTTCTGATGATAACGCTTATTATTCATAACATTTTGAAACACAACAAAAAACACCCGACGTGTTATCTGTTACGTATTATCTGTTGAAAGCGCGCATCCTCGTGTTATCTGTTATGAAAGTTCTGACAGTGTAGGTTAAGAGTATTATATTTCTCTATGGTACATCAGTATCTACTATGTTGTTGTCTGGCATGGTACAAAACCTTGTAAGCCATCTGCCTATCTGTTATACAGAATATGGTAATAAGAGTTCTTGGTAAAAATACGAGAAATTTGGTAGAAAAACAACAACACAATTCTAAAATACCTTTTTGAGGTCGATTAGATTGGAGTAAACATGCTTGTTGAATCCGTATCTGAACTTGGTTTCCTAATTGGATTATAGTTGTTTGCAAGTAAGCAAAAAACTTCAAAATGGTAACATTTTTGTTGTAGGCTAAATATTCAAGCGGTTGATTATGGATAAATAGCAAAAATGTTAAAGGGGTCTAGCGAAGACTTGGAAATGTAGAAGATTCGATTGTCTGGATCAAGAAGTCTGATAAACATTAAAGTTTTTGGGATCCCATCGAAACCTTTGGTCTTGTCTTCTCCGGAGATCTACTGCGATGGCCTGTTTGTTGAGGAAACGGATACTCTTGACGACTAACTATTTGATCCAATGAGAAGTCGCCGTGTGCCTATCGTACTATCGAAGAACCAGAAACGTCACCACTACATACGTTGTTGATTGGTTTACAAAGGATTTTAGTCAATTATGAAGATTCGTTTGGACTTTTCTCGTTCTTCCCTTGGATCACTGGAAAATTTACAGATTCTGATGGAAAAGGTCGCTTTAACAAGTAAGAAACTGACATAGAACGTTGAAAAAAACGGCAGTGATGCTCAAGCATGTAGTTCATTTTCCATCTGAGCCAAAAGAGTACCCATGCCAAGAAGGTCCGACATATGGCTCTAATAGTAGGCTATTCTGCTGACGTGTCCGTTTTGCACTCTCAATCATGATTCTCAGTCAGCTTGGGCTGAAGGAATCTATAATTTAACTTACATTTTACACCGTTTTTAAAGTTTAAGTAAAAATGCCTTACCATTTACAGTCCAGGGCTCGCCGTGCTGCTCAAACTCACACGACTGAGCATGACCAAAAAACTGACAAGGGATGGGTATATGACTGACATTCGGGGGTTCTTCCGACTTCTCAGACGGGACTGACCGTCCAGTAAGTTCTTGAACGACGGGGCGCCTCAATGGTAGGCGGGTAAGCAAGTTTGACTGATTTCTCGCTTTTGCCAAAGACTAAAAAGGTAAAATACACAAATAAATATAAATATTTGACCGCGCGAAAGGGGTATGTCAACTGATTCTTGTGATAGTTCGGCGCTATTTCGCAAGGGTTCTCTTCTGCCGTAAGGGAGAAAGAAGAATTTGCGAAAAAGTAAAGGAAGATTATGGCAACTTCAGAGCTACGGGAACAACAAGACCAAAGGTTTCAATGGAATCCCAAAAATTTAATATTTGATCTAGACAAATGGGTCTTGTAGATATCCGGTCTTCGCCAGACTCCTTGAACATTATTACAATTAAGATTTAGAAACAGAAGAAGGCCAATGGCTAATTTGAGAAAACCAAGTTCAGAGATTGATTCAGCATGTGTATATTTACCCCTAGGCTATACGTCACATCTAATTTGACGAAATTGATCAAATCTTCCTCCCTTACTTCTGCCAAATCTCCGGTTTCGACTGGATGCCTGGCGAACTACTTGTCTTGCAAAAAACTAAAGCTCAAAAACGAATTCAGCGTATCTCCTTACCTCTCTATATATAGAGGTAAGGAGATACGATGTCAGGAGATCTATCCAACATCTATTTCACTTAAAATGAAGATTTAATTCATAAAAAAAATTCACAAGTTATGTTTGTACGTTCTTATTAATTCCAACGGCTTTCTGGATGATTTGATAATGTCCGATTTATTTTTCAGATGTTACGACTCTTAGATTCCTTTGATTTCCATTTTTGGTTAACTTAAGTCTGAAAATCAAGAGACCCGACAAATAAAATAGGAATGAAGAAGGAGAGAATAGTAGGTTTAAATAAGTGAAGACGCCGAATTAAACTTGTCGTCAACATAAAAACACTCGCTAGCTTAAATTTTACTTCTCGTAATTCGTCAAAAATTAAGTCATAAATAAATATAGAGCATATTCCTTGAGCCCAAGCTGACTTTGAAGCATATATTCAAATAAATTTCTTCTCTCTAAGCCCCAGCATCGAGACATCTTACCATCCACTGCACCGCCCAACAACCGTATGCGCCACCAAAATAAACTGGTTCCAGTAGCTTCGCGAACGAACCGCCACGCAAATTCGTTTGTACCCTTTTTTACGGATTTGCTAAACAAGCCGAGTGATATTTTCCTTTTTTTTGTGTTAATTTGTTATTTGGTATAGTGAAGCAACGCAAATTAGCTGTCAGATATTATGTTGTCTAAATAAACCCATCTCTCTCTCTCTCTCTCTCTCTCTCTCTCTCTCATAAGATACACAAATTAACTAGGGTACGGTTGCTAATTTATTGTAGAGCTCGAGAAAGACGGAACAAAGCCCTTTCTGTACCTTTCATGTTTTATAGCAATTGGAGTTAACTTTGTTACTTGTGGGTATATTCTTGTCTTGGACGTAAGGGTTAGAATCTTTCTGTGAGGACGTTGGCCAGCCGAGGGATAGTAAGGGTTCTTCTACCGAAACGCATACACTGTAAAAAGTTTCTCCGAATAAGGATTAAAGTTAACTGCAGTATTTGCTACTGGGATTAATCTTATCTCTACTGGGATAAGACAAATCGGGATTAGAGATAATCTTATTTCAATAAAGACAAGATTAATCTTTTAGCTTTTTTTGGGCGTTCTCGATCTGAGAAGTTTGTTCAGCGGGAAGCCAAAATGCCAAACATGGCATGCATATTCGAGAATTGATCGAACAAAACTACAGCTGGAGATCTTTTAAGGGCAAGAACATTTAACAAGGAGAAGGGCGATTGATGGTGATTCTTGTTTTGATATATTCCTGACATGGGAATCCCATTTTAGGTTGGGATTACTCCCAGTAGTTCGGTTTCTGTTGCCAAGGGAATTCGATCAGTGAAAGCAGGAGTGGATTTTAAGAAGTTTTTGTCATAACTGATGTTTTTTTTCATTTATACTTCTGATGTTTCTTGGGCAACTTTCGAGGCTGAGGTACTCTGGGACCTGGGCAAACACACTAATGAATCAGAATAATCGAAGGAACTAACCAACCTAACCTAAGCCAAGGAAATCATGTGGTATGCTTGTTTCTGATAAGTGCCTTTTAACCGAAATATTCTAGCACAATTGTTTGGCGACTTTGGAGTAAAATCAAAAGTACTCTAGCATTTTGTATAATAGTAGGCAAAGAACCAGGAGGTGTAAATCGCCACTACAGTAGCATAATATGTCAGCCCCTTCTCCGTTTGGCCATTCATTTCAGGGATAGATAGAAGCGTTAGTAGCCTATTTACCGCCGTGGTTTTACTGAGATACAGTAAAACCGAACTTTCGGTTAATCGTTCCTGGACCCATAACGCGTTAGTGTAAGGTGAGAAAAAGCGGGTATAATAATTGATGAGATTTACTCCCTCGAGTGTATAAATCAAAAACATTTTCACACGTTTAATTTCAAAAATTGTCGGTTATGATAATAATTCTTTGAAACAAAAGCCAAATCTGTCCAAACATCATGAGTCTGAGGCGCCAAAAAAAAATCAAAACACTAACTAAAAACACAAAGTATTTTCTTCTCATCATTGCATTTTAACCTGAAAAAGGACCTCGCGAATTGTTCTTTTATTTGTCGAGTTGAAGATACCAAGGAAGAGAACACCATCAACCAACCCAGCTGAACCCAGTGAAAAAAGCTCTTGGGACCGCCCTGAAACGTGGTCACTGGTATTCAGAGCAATCAAAATGTTATGCATAATAAACGTTACCATCAGGAAGAACCGAAAAACCGCCACAAAGTATCTGCTGAGTTTTCCGACATCATGATGATAAGGAATAAAGTCAATAGATGCTTTTTTGGCTCTTCCTAATAAAGCTTGTTATACATAACATTTCATGCATAACCTTTTCAAACACAACATATAACATCCGAAATTTTATCTGTTACGCATTATCTGTTGAAACCAGGCATCCCCGTGTTATCTGTTATGAAACTTCTGACAGTGTTGCCATTCTCCTCCGCTACCTGTTTTTATGGCACTTGCAGCCTCTGGCTCAAGTGCCATATACCGATCACAATTCCGTCTGTCGGTCGGTCCGAGTTTTTTGTCCCACTTATCCGAGTTAGGGTACTTCCAGATGTGCTAGGACAATGAAACTTGGCAGGCATATCAGGGACCCGACCAACCTAACCTGGAAATAATCAGTTTCCCGATCCGACCATATGCGGGGGAGTGCGGGGCGCTGGAAACTTGAAAATTTAAGGCATTTTGTCACACTTTTTCGAGTTAGGGTACTTCCAGATGAGCTAGGACAATGAAACTTGGCAGGAATATCAGGGACCTGACCAAAATAACCTGGAAATAATAAGTTTCCCGATCCGACCATATGCGGGGGAGTTGGGGCGCTGGAAACTTGAAAATTTAGGGCATTTTGTCACACTTTTTCGAGTGAGGGTACTTCCAGATGAGCTAGGACGATGAAAATTGGCAGGAATATCAGGGACCCGACCAAACTAACCTGGAAATAATCAGTTTCCCGATCCGACCATATGCGGGGAAGTGGGGGCGCTGGAAACCTGAAAATTTAGGGCATTTTGTCACACTTTTTCGAGTTAGGGTACTTCCAGTTGTGCTAGGACCATGAAACTTGTCAGGCATATCAGAGACCCGACCAAACAAACTTAGAAATAATCAGTTTTCTGATCCGACCCTTTGGGGGGTGGAGGGCAGGGGAATCCGGGAAATTGAGAAGTGTGTAACTTTCGAACGGATGATCGGATTGTAATGAAACTTCACAACTGAATAGAATATATATATGTAATGTCCCGTTTAAAGTCTTGACCGGATTCGGTAGCCAGGGGGGAGTTGGGGGGGGGGAGACCGGAAATTTCAAGAAATGGTTAGAATGGAGGGATCGGAGTGAAACTTGCTGGGAAGAACAAGCATCTGCTCTAGATAAGTCCTTTAGACCATTGTACTGGATCCGTACACTTATGGAGGGGGGGGGGGGTCCCAGAATTCCGGTGATGGTGGTTTTGGGGATTTTCACGATGAAACTTGGCAGGCATATCAGGGACCCAATCAAACTGACTTCAAAATAAAATTTTTGTCGATCAGATAATGGTGGGGGGAGTGGAGGGAGGGGAATCCGCAGGGGAATCCGGGAAATTGAGAAGTGTGTAACTTTCGAACGGATGATCGGATTGTAGTGAAACTTCATAACTGAACAGAATAAATATCTGTAATGTCCCGTTTAAAGTTTTGACCGGATTCGGTAGCCAGGGTGGAGTTGGGGGGGGGGAGACCGGAAATTTCAAGAAACGGTTAGAATGGAGGGATCGGAGTGAAACTTGCTGGGAAGAACAAGCATCTGCTCTAGATAAGTCCTTTAGACCATTGTACTGGATCCGGACACTTATGGAGAGGGGGGGGGGGGGGTCCCGGAATTCCGGTGATGGTGGTTTCGGGGATTTTCACGATGAAACTTGGCAGGCATATCAGGGACCCAATCAAACTGACTTCAAAATAAAAAAATTGTCGATCAGATAATGGTGGGGGGAGTGGAGGGAGGGGAATCCGAAATTTTCAGTCATGCGTAATTTTGGAATGGGTGATCGGATTCGAGTGAAATTTAAGAATTGAACAAAGGACATTTCTCCGATGATTTTTTTCATATCCGGACCGGATCCGGCAACTATTGGGGGGGGGGGGCGGAAAATACGTGACCCGTTTACAATGGAGGGATCGGGATGGAACTTTGTGGGAAGAACAAACAGATGCTCTAGGTAAGTCATTTGCTGAATCGGATTGGCTACGTGCACCGCGGGGGAGCTGGGGGGGGGGGGGGACGGACCGGAAATCTCGAGAAACGGTTAGAATGATGGTATCGGAGTGAAACTTGCTGGGAAGAACAAACATCTGGTCCATGTAAATCTTTTACATAATTTGACTGGATCCGGACACTTGAGGGGGGGGGGAGGAGGGGGTTTCCCGGAATTCCCTTTTTGGGGGGATTTTCACGACGAAACTTGGAAGGCATATCAGGGACCCGTTCAAACTGACTTGGAATAAAAAAAAATCCTCGATATGATAATCTTGGGGGGGGGGGGAGTTGAGGGAGGGGAATCCGAAATATTGAGCCATGCGTAACTTTGGAACGGGTGATCGGATTCGAGTGAAATTTAATAATTAAACTGAGGACATTTTTTTCTTGTGACCTTTTTCATTTCCGGACCGAATCCGGCAATTATTGGGGGGAGGGCGGGAAATACTTGACCCGCTTAGACTGGTGTGATCTGGATCGAACTTCGTGGGAATGACAAACAGATGCTCTGGATTAATCATTTACAGAACCGGATTAGCTCCGG
Source organism: Branchinecta sandiegonensis (assembly GCA_030848855.1). Taxonomy (NCBI): domain Eukaryota; kingdom Metazoa; phylum Arthropoda; class Branchiopoda; order Anostraca; family Branchinectidae; genus Branchinecta; species Branchinecta sandiegonensis. The sequence goes on from JAUPMV010000011.1 coordinate 3,095,864, forward strand.
TTATTGTGGGTGGAGTTGGAGGAGGGGGGGGGTGGGTCTGGGATTCCGGTGATCGCGCGTTAAGGTACTCCCAGATGTGCTAGGACGATGAAACTTCGCTGGAATATTGGAGACTCAACAACATTTGCTTAGAAATTGCTACTTCCCAAATCTGATTATTCCTTAAAGTACCAATCTTGACCGCAAAGTAAAAAAATACTTTTAAGCAATATATGCATTTTCGTGATGCCCATCAGCCCATTAGCAGTTTTGCCTCAAGGGTTTTGCTTACAAATGAAGTTCCAGCTCCCTTAGAGCGCGCATCTCAACCGCAAAGTCGAAACTTACTTTTGATCAATCAAATCATCTTGACCCTTGCAAGTGCCATATGAGCTTACAGCTCTTGTTTTTTTTTTCCTGTCAAAAGCTTTCTTTCTAGATCTTAGTAGTCTGGAGTCTGAGCCATACCCGAAGTATCTGAGCCAAATGTCTAAATTTAAAAAATGATAAATAATAAATAATAAATACTTGCTCACACTTGCTCAAACTGTCTCAGCAACTGTGACTCATGGGGTCCTAGCCCCTCGTTCCAAACCGAAGACAGCCTGCTTTATCGAGCATGGCTTTAACCTGGAATGGCGAAGACCGAGGTCCCCTCAACTCCAGTAATTCACTGCAGGGGCGTCACGACTGGCGGAGGGGGACACGAAATCAGTCGGTTTTTCGGAAAATCAGTTGATTTTTTGTCAAAACAGTCGGTTTTTCTGAAAATCAGTCGAATTTTTTCAGAACTGTCATTTTTTTCTTTGAAAACACTAGTTTCTTCTGCAAAAACAGTCGGTAAAAATTATCAGCCAGTCGGCAAATGCCTTGCCCCCCCCCAAAAAAAAAATATTTTGGCTAGTAACGCCTCTGATTCACTGTAAACGGTTTTTAGTTGCCTGTCTCTGTGCAGGCGAATCATCTTATGCCAAAATCTCAGAATGTTCACTGATCAATGTTTCCCCGTAGAATGGATACTTAGTTCACCGCTTACTGCCTGGGTATGGGTTGCTGGATATAATCAAGAATAAATATGCAAAAAAGACCCTCGTCTCCCGATTTCTGTAAGACGACTACGCGGAATTGAATGGATTCCCGATGCCCCTGCCCTATGCAAACGAGCGGAGGTAGGAGCCATGCGGAACACCATACTTCGTTACCTCTGCAAACACCTGGTCGCTGTAGAGCCCGGAGAAGAAAAATTGAGAGTAAGCCACTTTGGTTGTTTAACATTGTGACGTCACTACATAGGTGGGTTATACGTAACTGCTATTTTTTTTTCAATATTCAGCGGCTAAGAGGATAGTAGACGGGCTGCAAGTAGCTCACCAGCTCTGCTCAGTTTTCTCGGGGTATCCATAACAATCAAACACAAATCCTCCAATTTTGGGCAGGTATCCCCATAAAAAATCTGTTGTCAACTGTTGAATTGAGAATATGGACTGGAAATTTGCTTTTCAAACAGGCTTTTAAGAGGGTAACATAGCCTTGCTGCAGGGCATTGTGCCATAATGTATGAGCATCATGCCCAGACGTTGAGGCATGCCCAGACGTTGGAGCACCATGCCCAAGAGTTGAGGATTTGTGTATGACTGATCAATAGTCTGTGCACGGGACCAAAGTGTTAGGTTCTATTGTCTTTTTTATGGCACTTGCAGCGTCTGGCTCAAGTGCTATACCGATCGCAATTCTGTCGGTCGGTCGGTCGGGCAGTGTGTCCCATGATTACTTCCAGATGTGCTAGGACGATGAATCTTGACAGGCATATCAGTTACCCGACCGAACTAACTTGGAAATAATAAGTTTCTCGATTCGACCATCTCGGGGGAAGGGGGGGAGGGAGAGGGAATCCGGCGAATTGAGTCGTGCGTAACTTTCGACAGATGATCAGATTAGAATGAAACTTAATAACTGAGTAGAAGACATGTCTCTGATGTCCTACTTGAAGTCCGAACCGAATTCGACAGCTGTGGGGGAGTTTGGGGGGGGGGAGAGGGAGACCGGAAATCTCGAGAAACCGTTAGAATGGAATAGTCAGAATGAAACTTGCTGGGAAGAACAATCATCTCCTCCATTTCTAATTCTTTACACAATTGGACTGGACACTTCGGGGGGGGGGGGGGGGGGGTCCCGGAATTCCAGTGATAGCGGTTTTTGAAATTTTCACGAAGAAACTTGGCAGGCATATCAGGAACCCGGTCAAACTGACTTGGGAATAAAATTTTCTCGATCTAATTATCGTGGCGGGAGTGGAGGGAGGGGTAATCCGGAATATTGGGTCATGCGTAACTTTTGAACGGGTGATCGGATACCAGTGAAATTCAGTAATTGAACAGCAGACATGTCTCCGATGTTCTTTTTCATATCCGGACCGGATCCGACAACTGTTGGGGGGGGGGGGGGGTGACCGGAAAATACTCGACCCGCTTAGACTGAAGAGATCGGGATGGAATAACAAGCAAATGCTCTAGATAAATCATTTGAAGAACCGGATCGGATCCGGGCACTGTGGAGGAAGTTGGAGGGGGGAGGTAGTCCGGAAGTCCGGTGATCGCGAGTTAAGGTACTTCCAGATGTACTAGGAGGATGAAACTTGGCTGGAACATTAGAGATTCGACAAGATTGGCATAGAAATCATCACTTCCCAAATCGGACCATACCTTAAAGTACTAATCTTAACCGCAAAGTAAAACAAATAATTTCAGGGTTTTGCTTACAAATTTATTTCTAGCTCCCTTAAGTGCGCATCTTTACTGCAAAGTAAAAAAATTACTTAAGATCGAACGATACATTTTGGCACACGATCATTTGTACCACAAGTGTTTTGCTGAAAAATTAATTTTTAGTATCTTTACCCTTAAAGTGCGCCTCTTAACCGAAAAGTAAAAAAAAATACTTTTGCCCAGACGATACATCAATAAATATTCTTTGAGCCCAAGCTGACTTTGAAACATTTATTCAAACAATGTTTACAACGGGTACGTCAGCTACGATTCTTCATCAGCGATATTTTGGCCCTTTTTGGCAAGGGTCCTCGTCAGGCTGTCAATCCTCTGGTTCAACTTCGGGGAAGGAAACAAACCTGAAATCCCAGGTTTAAACCTGTCTATCTCTTGTGGTCTCTGACATCCCCCCCCCCAAGTTTAATCGTGGATTTCGGAGGAGGAAATAAAACGAAAACAAGAAAACGAGTAATCTGACAAAACGGAAATTATAACCTTTTTTGTTTAGTTTCATTACCTCCCAAACTCCTAGACAAACAAAAGGCCTTTGACAACTTCTCGTTTGTGTGTTTCAAGAAAGAAAAATGCCACGCTACGAGTTTACGGAATTCCAAACTTTTGAAGAGAAAGTTTTCGATAGCTTCAACTTTTATAATCTTTCTTTCCCAGTTTGAAAGCTCGTCCAGCAGTTCACATTCAGGGAGCACTTTGGGACCTTCCATAAACATATGCTAGCCACGAAATAACCTGATTTGTAAGAGCTAAAATGTTTTTGGACCACGGAACTTTAAAGCACAACTCGTACTAGCCAGAAATGATATTTTCAAGAAGAAATGCTCAGGAATTTCGTTTTCGAAAATACCATTACGGGTATTTCGAAAATACCATTACCACGAGAAATTAGTTACTTTCTTGTTAGCGCTTCTCGACTCTATCCAGTCTCCCTCTCAGACGCGGCGGCTGGACGCAAAATATTGAAAAACTGAAGGCGCTTTGGTTCAAAATTGAGAATTCCAAACGAAACGAAAGAACTACAAACGTGTCTTCCAAAATTAACTATAGTACTTATAGCTTCGCATGTTCTTATTTGTGATACAGGTCTTGAAAAACCTTGAAGCTTTCGGCAAAGTGTACGTTCCGTGACTTTCAAAACTCGGCTAGGCCCAAAAAGCGCTAAAAAGTCATGGGTACAAAACGAAACAATAGCGTAAGGCCGGGATTTCAGAATCTTATCATCCCATAAGGGAGCTGGAGATAATACAAAAGGCAAAATAAGCAAGAGGTTGGAAATGAGAGTGTCTGAAGTAGGAAAAGAAAATGTAACGGCTGAATCAAAAGTAAATAAGAAACGTCATTACTAAACACAATACAGTCTATACCGTTGCGTTGAGCTCGGGTACAGTCCGATTTGCGTGTGGTCTGCATATAGGTCTGGTCAGACGGTGAAGGCTCGTTTGTTTGATCCGCACCAAAGTGAAATTACAATTTTTTCATGAGGTCAAGACGATAGTTCTCTTTGGGTATTTAATCAACATTATATATATACTTAAATGTTAAGCATATTAAACAAACCACCTTTCAGATATGTTTATTAGTATGTGGGTTCGAATCTGTGCGAGTTTGGCGCTGACGCAAGAAGTGCGCAAACGCTCAAACGTGGGGTGTGAATAACTACCTTACGTTTTCTTGTCCGTTCATGTATTACAAAACACTTATACGGTAATTAGAATCTCCGCTGAATTTTGATTTGTGAGCAAAGCTCGAGACAAGAATTAGTCCATCTTTGTAGTTGATGTTTTGCCATATTCAAGTAGCCTATTATTCCATGTTCCATAGTGGTTCCACTTTTTGTATTAATTAATTGCCTGACTATCACTTTGTTAGTCATCATACCCGTATGGAAATAATTAAGTCGCAAACAACTGTGAACAATTCTTTACGATCGTTAACAATTGGAAACAATTGTTAACAACTGTAAACAATTGTTAACGATTGGAAACAGTTGTTTCCGATCGTAATTTTCCGATCGTTTTTTTCGTACCGATTTAAAACGATCGTTTTCAATTGTTTCCGATCGTTTTCAATTGTTTCCAATCGTTTTCAATTATTTTCGATCGGAAACACTTGGTTTAGTTTTCAAATCATGAAATACAGACCTGACTTTTAACAACGGTAATAGGGAAGTATATTTTTTTTTAGTTTTACACAATGAAAATAGTTCAAGTGAAACTGTGAATCTGAAATCCCAATCGGAAACGATTGGAAACAGTTGTTTCCGATCGTAATTTTACGATCGTTTTTTTTTCGTTACCGATTCAAAACGATCGTTTTCAATTGTTTCCAATCGTTTTCAATTGTTTCCAATCGTTTTCAGTTGTTTCGATTGGAAACACTTGGTTTTGTTTTCAAATCATGAGTTACAGACCTGATTTTTAACAAGGGTAATAGTTAAGTTTTTTTTTTTTTTTTTTTTTCACAATGAAAATAGCTCAAGTGAAACGGTGAATCTGAAATCCCAGTCGTCAGCGATTGGAAACAGTTGTTTCCGATCGTTTACGATCGTTTTTTTTCGTACCGATTCAAAACGATCGTTTTCAATTGTTTCCAATCGTTTTCAGTTGTTTCGATCGGAAACACTTGGTTTTGTTTTCAAATCATGAAATACAGACCTGACTTTTAACAACGGTATTAGGGATGTTTATTTTTTTTTAGTTTTACACAATGAAAATAGTTCAAGTGAAACTGTGAATCTGAAATCCCAATCGTAAACAATTGGAAACAGTTGTTTCCGATCGTAATTTTGCGATCGTTTTTTTCGCACCGATTCAAAACGATCATTTTCAATTGTTTCCAATTGTTTCCAATAACAGAATGAAAATAGTTCAAGTGAAACGGTGGTTCTGAAATCCCAAACGTAAGCGATTGGAAACAACTGTTTCCATTCGTAATTTTAGAACTGTTTACGCGTTTTTTTTTGTCAAGTGTTATTTAACAACTGTTTACGATCGTTTTCAGTTGTTTTCGATCGGAAACAGTTGTTTTCGATCGGAAACAGTTGTTTTCGATCGGAATTAGTTGTTTTCGATCGGAAACAGTTGTCTTCGATCGGAAACAGTTGGTTCGGTTCGAAGACCTGAAACAAGACCTGATTTCTAACAACAGTAGTAGAGAAGTTGAATTTTGTTGAGTTATAAACGATCAAAATAGTTAAGTGAAACGGCGAATCTGAAATCCCAATCGTAGTTTTATAACTGTTTACGATTTTTTTTGTTTGAAAAAGTTTAAAAGACGTGGATTTGCTTGAAGTTGAGAGCTGTCATTCGTATTTTTGCTATTTTAGCTTTTCTTTGAAGCACAAAATAATTCAAAAGCAGCTTTCGCAGTCGATGCCCCGTCTATCCGCGTCTTCTGGTAAGTTTTGTAGAGTGCTGCCGTTTAATCGATAATTTTGAAGAAAAAATATTTGCCTCTATATCACACAATGCGAATATTGCTCCTCCTTAATGTTGTCGACTGAACTGAATCACAGAAAATTAAGCATTACTTGAAGTTGGAGAGAAGTAGAAGACCTTCCAGTTATCGACGATCTACTACAGTTTAGGGCATAGGGGTGGGGATGGAGGGTGTGTTGAAAAAGAATCTGCAGTCGGAAATCCGATCGTACAAATACGATCCAAAACAATTGTTTTAGATCGTAAACATACAACTGGAAACAGTTGTTTTCAATCGTAAAATAACTATTGGAAACAATCGGTTTCGATCGTAAACAACTGTTTCCGATCATAAAAATACGATTGGAAACAGCTGGTTTTGATCGTAAAAATACGATCGTTAACAACTCTTTACAATCGCAAACGATCGGAAACAACCGTTTACAATCGCAAACGATTGGAAACAACTGTTTACAATCGTAAAGAACTGTTTCCAATCGTAAAAATACGATCTTTTCCAGTTGACTACGATTGGAAAAATGTCCCATAATTCAATTGGAAAAAAACGATCGTATACGACTTGAATTATTTCCATACGGGTACCATAAAGCCATAAAATTCAAAACCAGTTTTTGCAACTTACTCGCGTATTTTTTTTTTTAAGGTTGTACATGCTTTCTGAATCTCCTCCGTGCAGAAACCAAACTTACCGTATTTTCAACTGGAACAGTTTTCGCCGGCCGAATTCCAAGCTGTGCTTTGAAGAATCTTGAGGAATTCGAAGCTGTTTCAAAGCGGTGGATGGTTTTAACAGGTTTGGTGTTAGAATCGATGTCAGCAATGGTATTTGAATCTGCTGGCGAATCATCACCGCCTGCACCTAATTAAATAATGTCATTACTACTATGCCGCAACACTCTCAGAAGAATCATGACAGATAATACAAGGATGAAAAACTTAGGATTTTAGCTGTTATGATTTTGCAAACGTTACTGATTGGATGTTACTTATTTATTATCACTAAAAGGGGTGACGTGTCAGAAACATCGCCAAAAAAAAACCCCAGCCCATCACTATGAGACTAAAAACTGAAATAAAAAAAAATATGCTCCAAATTACCCCGCCCCTAGTAAATTCATCTGACCGCACTGTCAGAAGTTTCATAACAGATTGCGCATAACACTTTCAAGAATAACACCTTTTCACTTAGAAATAAAGTGTTATGACCAATTAAGTTTACACTATTTCGTGCCTAGATCTCCAACAACACCTTCAATTGGTAAAAATACTAACGGGAACGAAAGAAACATAACATATAACATCCCAAAGTGTTATCTGTTGAAACCGCGCATCCTGCTATTGTGGTTATGTAACTTCTGACAGTGTAGAATTTTTAGAATTTTTATAATAATCAGAATTTTTATAATCAGCTTAGGTTTGGTGTCTGTTGGTTGAAGTCTGTGACCATAGAGTTGTGTTTTATCCATGGTCGTTGCATGCATGAATTAAGATTATTATGACGAATTTATGTGCTTGTAAGTTGTATCTGCGGGGTTCCGGCTAACCCCCCTCCCCCAGCGAAACCCCCCCGGCGACCCCCCCCCCCCCCGCCCCGGGCTAAAAAAAACCCGGAACCAGAACCACCACCACCCCCGACCAAACCCCCCCCCCCCCCCGGTACCAGAACCCCCTCCCCCGACCAAAACCCCCCAGGTATCCCCCCCCCCCCGGGCGAAAACCCCCCGCCTAAATAAAAAAAGACAATACGAAAATAATCTTCTAGTCCCAAATAATCCCTACGCCACGGATAGTACAAGGGATTTATACTCCCTCTTTCTCTTTGTGAGTGTACGATGGGTCATTAATAAAGTATTACCATTATTATTATTAATTTTAGCTGGCTACCCGGATTAGCTCATGTACCTACTGACGGATACACAAGAGTAGGATAACTGGACGCAACTTTATTCGCCAACTTGACTGTACAATAATGTCTGAAGTAAAGTGGGTATCCAGTAACTGGTGTAAGAATAAGCTTGTGCATGCCCAAAGGGTATATGTATGTGAAGCAAAAAGGGCAGGCAGAACAAAGATAAACAAGGGAGGGGAATTTAAAGGTGAAGGTTGATGGTGACTGAAGAATTGCTGAAGTGAACGAACACACGCACATGTCAGTGAGGTGTTAAAAGTGAAAGATCAAATCAAAACCGTGCCACTCAATGTAACGACCCCCCCCCCCCCCACCACCAAATCCTTTCCCAGTTCCTTCCCCTTCTTGGCGAGGAAGCTACAGTTAGTTGCAGTTAGTTTTTCTTTTTGTACCAGAAGTCCATATGACTTAGACTAAGATCACGGGAAGTCAAGTTAAATGTTTTGGATTCGTATTAAATGTAAAGGGGGGGAGGGAGGGGGTTCGTCGGGGGGTTTTGGCACCGGGGGGGGAGGGGTGTTCGGGGGGTTCTGGTACTGGGGGGGGGGGGGGGGGGGTAGCCCGGGGGGTTTTCGCCGGGGGGGGGGGGTGTTGGTACCGGGAGGGTTTTGGCAGGGGTTTTTTGTCCGGGGGGGGGGTCTCGCCTAGACCCGTATCTGTGAGGGCTACCAAACAAAGTTTAGCATCAGTAAAAAGACTACAGGAGTATCACCCCCCCATTATCCCGCTCGAATGATTTATGGTAACTTAGGTATTTTCTCTACCTGTGCCGAATGTATGGGAATATATTTAAGCAGCGACCGTTACTCCGTTTTCCGGCGCTACTTCATTTTCTATTCAGGCGAGTCAAGAGTTGCGTTTTTGCTGATACCATGGTATCTGTTACCACGGTAACTGGATCTGCAATTAGTCGTTTTTGCAGTTACTGTGGTATCTAATACCACAGTTGCTCTGCAAAAACGACAATTGCCGAAATTGTACTTTTCGAAATCTTCCCAAGGGAAAAACTGATATCCAGTTAAGTGCCAAACTTCTTACCCACCAATTAAACAAAATCCAAGGCTCTATTGTTGGTGATGATGAAAGTGAGATGACTTTTTCAGATACCACGATCAGTAACACGGTCGGACCGTGGTATCTGAATATCAGATACCAAGATAACTGCAAAAATGTCTTTTGACCGCAACCGTGGCATCAGGTAATTCTGTACCTCACGTTCTTTACCTCGTATTGTTCTGGGATATATTTACTCCCTCTCGTATGATAGAAATAATTTGGACATGTTTCAAGTATGCAAAGTTCCTAATTTGTGACCGTCCCTGGACAAGGGGTGAGAAGCATCGAGTAAGACATAGTCTGTCAGATCCCTCGATGCTGCAGAAACGCTGTTCTCTAAGTTGTCAGAAAAACCTGAACGCCCGTGGTAGGATTCTTGTTTGTAGTGTCTCTATTTGATAGTGCAAAACGGATACGTCAGCTGAATTTTATTGGAGCTATATTTTCCCACAAGTTCGTTTTTCTAACTTGAGCGGTTTTGAGCCTGAAGAGAACCCTTGCCAAGAAGGGCCGAAATATAGCTCCAATAAAATTCAGCTGACGTATCCGTTTTGCACTATCAAATATGATTCGCAGTCAGCTTGGTCTGAAGGTAGTGTCTCTATTTTGTCTATGTCTCTATTTTCTTTTTTGGCTTCGTTTTGGTTCCGATCCTTATGCTTTTTTCTTCTAGATACAGCCTACCGTACTACATTCATCTCTTTGGTAATACAATGGGTTAAAAATAACTAGTTGTTCATTCCGGCAAAGGGGGGGGGGGCTGGAGCTCTCTAAGAGTACTTTCAAAATTCATGTTTCCTATGTCCTTTCAAATATCCTTCAACTTCTTTCAGTTTTTTTCAATATTTCTTCCATTGCATGTGCTGACGATTTGTTGCTTATCTAACTCTTTCTCGCATGGTCACACAACTTTTCTTTGTCTTTCTCTCAAATTGGACTGTCTCTATATATTGATAAATGTGATCTCTTTCTTTTAACTCATCTTCTTCCAATAATAAACTCCTAAACCCCTTCCAATAATAAACTCCTATAATATGTTCTTTAATGGAATATGGAGACAAATGGCATTTCAAGGAAGAAATGAGACTTATAATCGTTACAAGTAACCATGGATTTAACAGAGAAAGGACAATGACATTCATGATCTCGATGTAGGCTTATTGTTCTTAAGCGTGGAAAGACAGAGAAAAGGTAAGGATGATTCCGTATTGTTAAAAGTTCAAAAATTTTGGGAAAATGAAAGATAGTATTGATAAAGTAGGAAATGATTTGGAATTGATTTTTAATATTGGAGATTAATTTCAAATTTCTTTATAAAAAAAAAATCCTAAACCGCTTTAAGCTGCGTTTGATTTGAGTCCTCTTTGTCTCGGTCTTGTCTTCTTGTTACCACCTTGTTACAGTTTAAAGTCGTTTATTTAGCCTTGTCAGGTGAATGGCTCAACGGGCAAGCATCACAAATAAAACGAGTTGAGAAATCTACCTGAGACAGGACCGAAACTTGCTCCGAGATCATGTCATTATTCACGGCGTCTTGTCCGACAGGGCACTGACAATTGTCAGCTGACAGGACAAATAAAACGGCATTAAGCGGTCAAGGCAGTTAAAGCACAACTCTTACTAGAAATGATCTTTTCCCTATACAACGGTTCAGAAAAAACGTTTTTGAAAATACCATTGCTTTCCACCTGAAGCTAGCGATTCTCTTGTTAGCGCTTGTCGAGTATATCCAGCCTTCCTGCTCTCCGACGCGGCGGCTCGACGCAAAAGATTTGAAAACTGGACGTACCTTGGTTAAAAAGTGGGAAAACCAAGCAAATAAAAGAAGTAATAAACAGAAGATTTTCACATCCTTCTGTGTGAAAGAGTTGTCAGCGGACAATGGAGTTGTCCGGCAAACTTTTCGTTGGGTGACAGGAAAACTCGGCAAGGCCGAAAAAACGCTAAAAATTCGTAGTTAAGAAACGAAACAATGGAAAAAGGTGGGGATTTTAGAAGTTAAGAATTCCATATGTGAGCTAAGTATATTATAAAAAGCAGAATAAGCAAGAGGTGTCCTTTAAAGAAAACGGCATTTGGCTGACAGGACTGAGACAGTATATCGAGACAAGGATAAATCGACCGCGGCTTTGTGTTTTATCCCTTGGGTGTCAAAAATCAGTTGGCTCGGTATCTCAAATTACAGATAAATTTTCAAGTGTTCAACAGCAATGCAGAATTCAGACCAGGTATGCTAAAACCGTTTCCAGCCGGGGAAAATTTGACAGCCGACCTCTTGCCAAGCTACATGCCGCTTACTCCAATCACTCGGTCTTACCTTTCTGGACCCCCTACCGAAGAAAAGTATATAGCTGCTATCCGAAACTGTAAACTTCTTCTCTGCCTGCCAATTTCTTACAGAAACCGGAAAATGCTTAATAAATTTTAAGTCATATATATAACCGCTAATATTGACGAGCTTTGTCCGGACTACGGTCTTGTCCGTTTGTTCGAGTGTAAATTTTGTGTTGTGTTTAAGCTGAGACCTTTCTTTTCTCTTTATACTTCACTATTTCCGTCGGCTACTTCATTCATTAATTCATTATTTGACAAGCAACGCGACGTCCAGATCAAGGCCACTTAAGGAAACTTGAGCAGTCTTTTAGCTACAGCAGGATACTGTCAGAAACCATAACTGCGTTCAAGCAGCGAGAAGACAGACATTGGGAAGAGAATGTCAAGACTTTGAACAGTAGTTACATCACTAAGCATGTAGTCACAAAAAACAAGTGGGATCTAAGGTGATTTAAAGGACCTGTCTTACCTATAATACTAATGCAATCTACTTCCACAATCACTCCATATATTTCTAAACCCGGAGACTCCAATTTCGTATAGTACATTCTCGGCACATTTTCTCGCTTGCCGTGTTTTGCTACCTTCGATGTGTATCACGCTGTCGACGGTTGTCTGCGAGACGTTTATCCATCAGAAAAACGGTTATGTAAATTCTTTCCTTGTTTTCGCTACAAGTCAACGGGTCTCGAAAAAGGCTTAAAACAGACCAAAACCGTGGTTTATTTGCTGAAAGCTAAGTTGAAGAGGAAATAGTGCGAGGGCTCCTTATTTAAGGTAGTTCGAAAAGAATGCCAAAACTCACTTGTAGTTTCAACGCATATAAAGGATCCAAATTACCAATCGTGCCAATGTAACATAATTCCATAACTGTTCCATCCATTTTTAAGCCTGGAAACCCGAACTTCATACTTTATATTCCAATACTTTATATTCCATACATGAAACATGTCCAAATTATTTCTATCATACGAGAGGGAATAAATATATCCCAGAACAATACGAGGTAAAGAACGTGAGGTACAGAATTACCTGATAACACGGTTGCGGTCAAAAGTCATTTTTGCAGTTATCTTGGTATCTGATATTCAGATACCACGGTCCGACCGTGTTAACTGATCGTGGTATCTGAAAAAGTCATCTCACTTTCATCTTCACCAACACTAGAGCCTTGGATTTTGTCTAATTGGTGGGTAAGAAGTTTGGCACTTAACTGGATATCAGTTTTTCCCTTGGGAAGATTTCGAAAAGTGCAATTTCGGCAATTGCCGTATTTGCAAAGCAACCGTGGTATCAGATGGTGGGCGCATCGTCCCCAACCGGGGGCGCTATAATCGTAGAGCTTTGGGAAATTTGTACAGCACAGCACCGCACCTTTGTACAGCACCTTCTGCGCTCCTTCTATACTATTTCGTTCTGGCGTCACTCATGTTCTGCGAAAGAAGGAGATTAAAAAGATGAGATCATGTTATTTTAAATATGCAAAGCACCTGCTCCACTTGTCGAAATTATGTCATAGCCATACATTGACGGAGAAATTCAAAATTCAAGACGCAAGTGTTACCCTTTTGGATGTTTCGTCATCACTTTCAAAACTCATGGAGAACAAGGCCCAACCAGCACACGATGTCGTCCACTGCTTCCTGACCGAAGATTAAAAATTAAGTGTCTTTTTCTGTGTGTATACATGTGTTTTGTTTATTTTCTTTATTTTCGTCATTTACTCCGCCTTTTCAAAATGGCGGGTCATAAATAAATTACTTACTTACTTACTTACTAGTAACCAAGACATAGCCCTTCCATGATCTTCATACTTCCCTTGTTCCTCTGTTTTCAAATTTCGAAAAGTTTTCCATGCTTTCGCTAGAAGTCGACGGACCAGGAGAGAATGCTTAAGACAGCCAAAGCCATGTGTAATTTGGTAAAAGCAGGGCGTGGTTTTAAAGTATTCAACTATTTTAGTGGAATGGAACATAAACGAACCTTCTTTCTTATTGATGCTGGGCGAAACTTCTTTCTTATTAATGCTGGTTAGCTTATTCATGTTGTTTTGTTAGTTTTTTTTTTTCGTTATTTATCGTTTTTTTTCGTAATACTCCGTATTTTGTGTTTCACACTTTACGGGTTATAAAGTTCTTTCATTCATTCATTGAAACAGTAAACAGTGCGAAGGCTTTTTTACGAAAATAAAATTATCTCCGCCCAAGCCAGATCGGACCTTCCCTACCTCTCCATTAACATTGACACAAACTTACTGCAAAGGCCCTTAAATCGAGTGGAGCACTGAGTTCCCTTCGGACAAGAGCTGCAGGGAGCCCCGGGCGTGTAGAGTCGCTCTCCTAGGAAATTTCCTGAAGTTCCATAATTGCATACATACAAGTGGGCGATGGGGATGTTGTTAAACGTGGTGTCTCTGAAGCTGGTGTAGCCGCAACCGACTTTGGTAGTCTTTGCCCAGATCACTTGCGTGAAGTGTCCGATGACAATGGGTTTGGTTGGTGCCCTGAAAATAAACGGAATGAGCGATCATGCCGTCCGACTAAGGCGTCTTCTCGCTGTTCCCCGAGGACTCCTCGGGGAATCGAAAGGAGCAGCGAGAATAGAGGGAGTCGCTCCAAGTGGACTCCGCGTACAGAAAACAGGGAGAACACGGGGAATGCTTTCAAAACGGATTTTGTTCGGAATATGCAGTTGACGAAATTAGTCTGGATCAACTTCTTGTTTTTAATTCTGATTGTTTTTAATTGATTTTACATTACACCAACACCAGCAAAAATTGATTCCCCTCCGAATCTGAAAGGGAGTCCTTTTTGATGATGGTGATGATAATCGTAGCATTCCCCGTCCGTGGGGACTCGCGAGAATACGGGGAGTGAATCCCCGGGACAAATAAAAACGCGGGGACTCCTCAAGTCGAGTCCTCGGGGAACGGCGAGAATACGCCTTATTTGTTTCCCTCTGCAATCAGTGTTCGCCACTGCTATTTGTCACAGGTTTTCAACTTCTCCTCAGATTCACAGCTGTAATTTTTTTTAAAAGTTTAACTGAATAGCCAACTTATTTTTGTATCATTTTGTTCAATACACTCAATTATTTGGGTTATGCTAGAGGATTTTCTACTATCTGCTCCAGTAGTGACGTTCAGCATATCTACGGCCGTCCCTACAGCGCAAATTCTACTAAGGCGCGGAAAGTTTGAATCTCAACACAAACGCGGATTTTCAGAGGGCAGTGGTGGGACCCTGAAAAGGTAGCAATGATAAATGTTGATCAGTTTTGCCTGAAAAAATTTATTAAACCTCTTCGGGTTCACCATGTAGGCTGAAACAATAAGCACGGATGGTCCACGTTCCTGGAAATGGAGAAAAAATGCAGAGACTGCTTAGTGCCTGAATATAAATATTTCGTAAATCTACAAAGGTAGATAACAAAGGTAGAAGCGCATAGTGATACCACACATCCGACAGGGACATTCCACTATTAAAATCGATTGTTCGTGAATGCGGAGCAACGATTTCGATTGCAATTGGTTGGCCGAATGCTTTTGCGATTGGAAAGCATTACGGCCAGTTTCAAGGCAACTCTTTTCGGAAAAAAGATTTATTTGTTTTACTAGCATTAGCTCCTCCAGAGCTCCTCTTATAAAAAGCAAATTGGAACCTAGAACCGAAGAGTTTTTTGTTGAAACTGAAGAAAGAATAACTGAAGAGAAGTGGCAACACTGTCGGCAACGCTTTACGTGTTTGTGCTTTTCTTTAGGCGAAACTACTGTTTCCTGGCCGAAGATTAAATTTGTGTTATCTTATATTTTTTTTTTTTTTTTTTTCATTCTTTATTTCCTATACTCCGCTTTCCAAAATGGCTGGTGAAAATAAATTACTTACTTAGGTACTGTTTTCCCGGTTTTGGCAGCAGATTATTTATTTTCTTACTTTTCGAACTTGAAGTTTACTTAAAAATACGCCATTACTGCTTAAAGTCAACTCCTTCCTCCATATCGTGGTACCAGCCATAGTTTCCTTTCGTGAAAGTGCCATAAACACACCGTACAACATACCGTACATTGTACATAACCGTAACATGAAGTACACACGTTCAATTTCTTCGTGTTAATAGCTACAAGTGGCTAACCCCTTTGCTTTGTTATTTATTTTAGTACTCCTCATTATATATTCTTTGAGGGAAATAAATAAATAAATAATGAATGAATTACTTGTTTCCGGTGTATATGACGGTAACAACAATTGGGTAGCATGTCTTTCACGGGAAGAGGGACTTGCAAGTAAGAAGCGGTTGCTAGAAGTGCACAGATTATTTGATCTCTATAAATCTGATGAAAAGGAAATTAGTGTCCATGGTCTATCACTTTAACTTAGAATTGAGTGTTTGCGCAACTGATGATAATAAAGACAAGCTTAGAGAATTTAACTGCTGATTGAATTAAATAGTATAGGCTATATAAGATTTGAGTAATTGTAAATATGTTTTTGATTTTGATTTAGTTTATTTATTTATAATTGTTAATATTTTTGCCTAATCTCAATTTTGCGTGTTGTGAGATTTGTACCATTGTCTTCTTTGTGACGCGTCCAAACTATCTTATGATGATACTGGCAAGAAATAAATTGAAATTGAATTGAAATTGAAATTAAATGTAAATGAAAACGTAAAACAATGACGTAGTTTCGCAGTAATTAGTAGAATGTCATCTATAGTATTTGACCCGGAAAAGTTACGGATAGCTTTATAATAGGCTACCAATATATAAGATAATTTAAGTAAATTATATAAGATATAAAAGATAATATAAGGAATGTACCAAGTTTTCATTCGTCACGATGTCTACGATTGGAAACGATAAAGTTCAACTATCTGCAAAGTCAATTTAGTCCCTTCTTCCGACATTTTTCTTTTTCAACGCTGAGGGATAGCCTTTGAACATGTGAAAGTTTCGAGGGGTTGACAACTTCTGTGTGAATCCCAATTGTGCGATATGTTAGAACCTTGTAACAATCGGCTGTTAGACCATAGTCATCTTCAAATATTCAGGTATTTATTTTTTGTGCTAAAATGATACAACACTGGGCAGCTTGGTCTAATTGGCCTAGAAGGATGATGAGGGGCTTGCAACTTTTGCTGGTTGGTACCTATTTTGTTTCCGGTGTATTTGATGATAAAGAACAATTTTGTTCCCTGCCTATCATGGCGAGAGGGACTTGTAAGGATCAGTTGCGATATAGAGCATTGTCATTTTCAAGATGGGCCTATGGAGATGGTCTATCACTGTTACCTCGGACACAAATAATAATGTAAGACTGTGACGTAGTTTCGCAATAAGTGTGGCATCTCCGTACATTGATCCTGAAAACTTACAGATAGCTTTATAATACCAACTAGGTTATAAAGGTTCCAAGTTTATATCTGCCACGATGTCTATGATTTAAAAGGATACAGTTCAACTGGCTGCAAAATCAATTTACTCCCCACTTCCGATATTCTGTGTGTTTTTTTTGTTACTTTTTTTTAACGCTGAGGGATAGCCGTGTGATTACTGATTGTGTCGTCAGTTTAGAAAAACAAATCTTTTTGGAAAATGCCATTTTGTAAACCTGAATAATTCACAACTTCAGTGTATAACCGATAGCGAAGAAACAAAACCAAAGTGTTGTTCTCTCAACACTTTAGTCTGCGAAGCCGAGCAAATATTGCTGCAACACTTCACGTTGACCAGTCAACGTAGACCTAGTTTTTATTAGAAATTCGAGGATGTGGAGGTTGTGGTTGGAGCAGTTGGAAAGGGACAAATTGTGTGTAATTTTGCAACCGAACAGACCAAGAAATGTTTGGTATATAAAGGACGCTTGTGAAACCTGACAAAATTAATGTCGATCAGAACAAAGGATCAAAACGTTGTCAAGTGAATATAGAGTAGACCCATATCTTTTACCGGTCGGGCCAAGCAAGTCCTTTCTTAGTATTTCTTGATTGGTTGTGACGAGGGAATCATTTTTCTTTCCTTTTTTTTCCCTCTTTTTCTTTACCTTTTTTTTTTGAAAATTTATTAGATTAGTTTTTGTGTTATTATTTATTGAATAATTTTAAGTTAAAAGGTGGTTAGAAGATACAGCCACCCACAGAGGTTTTGTCTTTTATGTGGTTGTTGAGTTTTTTGTATAATGTAGTTGTGTTTTTTTGGTGAAGTAAAAAATATCTGAATCTAATTTGTGTCTTATCGGTTGGTTTCGGGAAGTGACAGTAAGATTATTGAGAAGACTATTAAGAGCCTTGCGGGGCTGGAACCTCACCCGTCTGAGTTCGAAGTCTACGGCCTTTACTGTTATCGATGACGCAGTTGAAACCTTCAGTTAAGCAATTACAATTGGTCATACTGTTCTCCATGGGACTTATGGGACTATGCTTTCTGCTCTCTGATTCATCCTTTCTTTGTCCACTTTCTTTACGTAAATAAAGTCTGCCATACCCAAGAATGTCTGGATTAACTATGCTTACATCAACTATGACAAGAACCTATGCAACTATAGGATGCGAACTGGGGGGGGGGGGGGAAACATAGAGAAACGGACGGCATGGGTGAACTGGCGAGTGGACGAACGGTCGGACTTAATGACTGGGTGAACTGACGGTTGGTTGGGTGTGGGGACTGTGAAGTTTCAGTTTCGGTCTAAAAACGTTGGAGAGCCCTGGTCTACGAGAAATTCTTCCCCCTGCCTATCTATCTATTAGGCCAAGACCGGCACGAGCTGCTGCCCAGCCTGTTCAAAAGTTGCAGCCAGTACCCTATTCCCATGACCGATACAAAAAAAGTTTTGTTCCTTCGTTCACTGACCTTTTTAACGGGCATTCCGAAACACCTCCATAATTTAATCGTATTTCTGTGTGTGTTGTTATTGAATTGTAGATATAATAACTGTTGGTATTATCTAGCTTTTAGTTTGGTGTGAATTTGACCAAATTATGATTTTTAATTATAGATGTTTTGACAAGTTGACATGTTACTTATGATTAAAGATTTTACTTAGAGTTTTATTGTGAGATACATGTACATTGACCAAATGAATAACATTAGTTAAAGTTGTTTCTAATTTTTTAAGTTATACATGACGGAAGAAATTCAATGTTCGGCTTCGTCCGTGAGCGAATTTTTGAAAATAAATTGAAAAAAAAGAAGAATTATAGTGCATCAAACGGTTGGGGGCCATGGGTTGAGGGAACAGTGAAGTTCTAACTACTTAGAATTTGAGTCACGGGATTTCCTCTGGCTCAGAGACAAGGCATGAAATGAAAAAGTTACATACTGGAATGACATGACGTCGCGGGAGCTGTAGTCTTTAACTTCGTTGTACCAGAGGCTAACAGCATGCTCCCAGTTAGGTTTTGAATTCTTATTAGAAGTCCATGTGGTGGCAACGTTCTGTCCTACGAACTGGAACCTTCCTAAAAATACACACAAATAAACAAATTGTTTCTCGAACTGAGTCACGAACTCTTTTAGAAATTCTGGGTTGGGTTTCCTCCTGGCTTCAACTCTCGATTCTGTCTCGATTCTCTATAAGAAATACTCAAGAAGTACACAAAGAAACAATCGTGTGTCGTTAAAAAGTTTTACCAACTCTGGAAGAAACTTGTGGCATATCTCGCATGCCCTGTAGATGAGAATAGAGTTTGGTTACCCCAGCACTTCCCATTCGTTCTGGTCGAGCTGTGAACTTTTGGTAGAGGAAGACTCTCGATGCTAACCGTGACAGACCAAACTTTATGGGATAGCATTGTCTGTGAGCTGCTATCGTCCTGGGGGCTGTAGTATACATCCTGCGGGTCAGGACATCCCGATGAAAAATTCTTTGACTGTGTAGTTACTGTATGGAAGTTGTATAAAAAAGTTGTATGTATTGATATGTAGTAGTATGGAATACTTTGATTTAACATGCCTCCGATTGGGTTAATCTTATGTAGTAGTGTCCGATAGCATTCAGTCTCGCTGTAGTAGCATCCAGTTTGCTAATAGTAGCATGCAGTTGCAACAGTTACTACTGCACACTACAACAGTAACTACTGCATGCTATCCGATAGCATCCAATCTCGCTGTAGTAGCATCCAGTTTGCTAATAGTAGCATGCAGTTGCAACAGTTACTACTGCATACTACAACAGTTACTACTGCATGCTACTTTTTCATACAAGTCCATACGACTAATTCTCGAAAAATTTTCATTGGGATCCGCAAAACAACTCGTTGCCAATTGGCAACTAGGAAACCAGATCCTCGCTACATCACAGTGACACCGCTCCGTACCTGATGTTAAGACATTTCTGTTTCAATCTTACTGTTCGTGCGTTTTTGGGTTGTCTCCTATCAATAATTTCACCAAACAAAGTCTGAGCGAAATACGCATTGCTTACAATGACAGCTTTCGATTACTTCATCGTCTCCCCCGTTTTTGCAGTGCTACAAAGATGTTCGACGATTATTGCGTTAAGAACTTTTCGCAGTTGGCGTAGTCCTCACAAATTATTTTCTTGTAGAGATGAAGATCAGACAACCCTGATTCATTCAATGTCGGTCTTCCGCCAGCCTTCTTTTTTTTTATAAAGGCTTCTCCTCCTTTCAGTGACACAAGTGTGATACCGATGTTACTCTTATAAATCATTACTTCGTCCCTACTTGTAATCTAAATTTAACCTTTTCCTTCTTTACTTCTCGCAATAACTATATTTACTAGCGAAAAATTAACGAAGTTCTTCTTGAGACATTCCAGGTGGTGCACTCAATCCAATCAGCTGGGTTAATCTGAGCGATTTGGAGCGTGACGTTTATCATTTTTCTTAGTAGTATTTTTCTCTCTCAAAATATTGTTATTGCGGCAAGTTACCCATTTGGCAAGTTTCTCGAGTGGCAAGATGGCACTTCGGTAAGTCGTCCTGTGGCAAACTGATACTGTGGCAAGGTACCGCTGGTGACTTGTCGATGTGATCCGGTCGGTGTGTGTCTGTGATGCAACTTGTCAGCTCGTAGGTGTAGTTACGGCGAGTTATCTTGTAGCGACTGAATGAATTCTGACATTCTCACAAGTCAAACTATTCTCTATGTTTAAAAATATTTGCCCCAAGAAATCGAAAATGCCAAGGTCGATAATTGTCGAAAAAGTCGAAAATCCTGTCAACCACCGTATGCCTAACGCAGGATACCCTATGCCAAATGCTGGATACAGCTGTTGGCACCCTAACCCTGACCTACCTCACTCAGGGGCGTCACGACTGGGGAGGGGAGGGGGGGGGGACGCCCCCCCCCCAATGCTGTCGGCCAGTCGGTAAAAAATAAGCGAAGCGCCGCGATTTTTCGTCAAAACAGTTGATTTTTTTCGTGAAAACAGTCGATTTTTCTGAAAATTGGTAAATTTTTCGTCAAAATAGTCGGTTTTTCTGCAAATCAGTCGATTTTTTTTTCAAAAATGTCATTTTTTTGTTGAAAACAGTCGTTTTTCTGCAGAAAAAGTTGGTAAAAATTACCAGCCAGTCGGTAAATGCCTCGTCCCCCCCCCAAACATTTTGGCTAGTAACGCCTCTGACCCCACTCTAGGTGAATTCTGATTGGTTGCTTCCTGAGCTACACTCAAATCATCTATATTTTATTGGGTTAGAGTCTAGGTATTAAGTATAGGTTTGGGTTAGGTATAGTGTATCCAGCGTTAGGCATAGGGTATGCCAAACGCTAGATGTACCCAGCGTTTGGTATAGCAGTGGTTCCCAACCTTTTCCGCACCGCGTACCCCTAATCATGGTTCGAAAAGGTTGCGTACCCCCTTTTTTCAAACATTTTCGTTAGCTTAATTAGCAACCTGAATGACAAAATCACTTGCGATGTCTTCGATTCTTGTTGAAACAGGATTGTTTGACACAGGAGCAGATTTAACGGCATTATGTCGTTTGAAACAGTTTTTTTTCAAACAGTCAGTAGAACTGACCAGCCAGTCAGTAACAATACTTTGCCCCCTAAAAAATATTTTGGCTAGCAATGCCTCTGCCGGTAGTAATAGGCTTTCGGCAATCAAAAATGAGTGAGGCGAGATTTTGAAGTTACAGACTAAACCACCTTCGCGTACCCCTTTGGGTACGCGTACCACCGGTTGGGAACCACTGTGGTATAGGGTATCCAAAAATCAAGGGTTTGTGGTAGACTGGGTAAATCCCATGCATCGTCCCCTGAACATGTCCCCCATTGTAGAAGACTCGAAAGGCTGGACGCACAGACAGTTAAATATTCAACACATTTGAATATTCATTTCGAGTTTCTTTTCCATCTTCGTGAAGATCTACAGTTTATGGCGCTTTCCATGACGTGATTTTTTTTTTGTCATATGGAATGGATTTAGCACCGTTTTTTGTCTAAAAAGTCGCCGAGAATGCGCGAAAAGTCGCCGAGAATGTCATAAATGTCGCCGAGAATGCTCTATTTGCTCCTGAGGCAATTTATGTGTAACCGAGATAACACAATTTGTCGCCGAGATAGACGCCTTTGTAGCCGAGATTTCCGCTGTCGCCGAGAAGTACAAAAATGTAGCCGAAAATGATCAATGTAGTTTCCGAGATAGTCATAAATGTAACCGAGAATCCCAGAAATGTTGCCCAAAAAATGCAAGAAAAGTCACCGAGATTGCAGAAAATGCAGCCGAGATTACGCAAAATGCAACCGAAAAAGAAATACACTGTCCAAAGAAAAACTTGTCGCCGAGAATACAAAAATGTAGCCGAGATTGCGACTGATGTCGCCGAGATAACAAGAAAAATACATTATCAGACTAAAATGCGCCGAGAATTCCAAAAATGTAGCCGAGATTACGCAAAATGTAACTGAGATTTCCAGAAAAAAAAATACACTGTCCAAAAAAAGGCGTTGCCGAGAAACCCGTAAACGTTGACAAGATTGCTCCACTGGTCAAAGCTTATTTCCAGATGGTTCCAGATTTTTTTCACAATCAGATGTACATGCCATAGAATTTGCTCCGGGTTCCATTCTTGCCACGTTGAGGATATTCGTATAGGCCTATACTTAGGTGTCAAGCGCGATAGGAGTCGGAAACACAAGAATACAACGCTCCCTGTAACAAGACCAAAGGTTTCGATGGCATCCTAAAAATCTAATATTTGATCCAGACAATTCGGTCTTCTCTTCGCCAGATCCAGTCTTCGCCAGGTTAATGATCAGAGGAAACCAAGTTCAGATATACCTCTATTCCAGAAGCAGAAGAAGAAGACTTACCTGTGGAACGCATAGCATCGTGGGCATTGGGTATGCACTGATCTGCCCACCGCTGTGCAACTGCAGCTAGGTCTTCGTCCCACTCCTAGAATTAAAATAAAAATGGAAAAAATCTTCCTCCAGGACAGGCTGAACTCGAATCACATTTGATGTTGCTCAACAAATGATTTTAGTGAGCTGAATTCGCAAGTTTAAACTACATACAAATTAGAAATTTCTGCAGGTTGTTTGGTTCAACATTCAAAAAGGTAACCAATTGTTTGGAATTTCTGTGGACCGTGATTCCTCTTGTTGTGACCACTACACTTTTTGGAAACATAGAGCGTCTTCGGAATAAATAAACCACACTCCTTCGTTTGTTCGTCACAAGGGTTACCACGGAATATCAAAAGTGCAACAAATGATTTTTGATGGTAGAAGTTTTCGATCTGGTTTTAAAAGGACCGCAAGTGTTCTACCTGCCGTTGTACTGTAACAACTTCCCTATGGAATTATGAACCTCAGAAATCCCCACCCTTTGCCAATGTTTCGTTTTGTAGCTATGAATTTTTACATTTTTTCTGCCGAGCCGAGATTTGCCGTACAAACTTTGCCGAAAGCTTCAAGGTCCGTTGACAATCCTTTCAGAACTGAGGACATGAAGAGCTTAAAATTCAACTGAAAAACCAACTTATTGTTGTGTCATTTAACTGAATACACTGGATTATTTGGATTCCGCAAAGGGATTTTTTTATTTTCCAGTATCTGCTCCAGTTATGACGTTCAGAATATCTACGGCCGTCCTCACAACGAAAATCCTACTATGAAGCGGGAAATTTTAATCTCAACACAAACCCGGCTTTTCAGTGGGCAGTCGTAAGATTGGCGAAGACTGCTTAGTGCCTGAACAAAAAAAAGTCATAAATCTTTCTCGTAAGGCATACAACAAAAATATAAGCGCATAGAGGTACCGCAAATCACACGTAAATTTCACTATTTGAAAATCGCTTATTCGCGAACAGCGGAACAACGAAGTAACTTGCGGGTCTTCAAGCCAATTTAAGTAAATAAGTGATGGGTAACTAGATTGTCTTATCCCAGGCCTTTTCGGTTAAGCTTATACCAAACCAAGTCGCGCACAGTTTTCGTTTCTCTTGCGTCGAGCCTACCCTTCGGTTAGAAGTTAGAAGGAGAGGCTTGACGGGGAAACATTTCTTATTCTCGGAAAAGGATATTTATGAACCATTTTATCGCAAACATATAATTTCCAGTAAGAGTATGAAAGGAACATTTCTGCTAGCTTAGAATGAGTAGGTGGGGTGAAGTAGTTAAAAAAAATGTCAAAGTCATTGGGAGGAGAATTAAGTTAAAAACAGGTAGCCCAAACAATAGAAATGTAAGAGCAACGCAGCTTAAAGGACTCATCGTTAGAGATGGACGAATCAGGACTCGGATTCGAATCCAGGGTTCGTCCTTTTGGCCGGATTCGAATCTTCTACTTGTCAGGCTGGATTCGGATCGGGACTCGGATTCTAAACCTTGAATCTTACGAATCCACTCCAGTTTGTGATCTTTTCCCAGTTTTTCAGTGCATCAGTGCTCACCTAGAATTTTTAATCTGTAACCTATGTACTTGATTTTTTTTTTTTTTCAAGTCGGATTCAAATCCGGAGTCGATTCCGGATTCGAATCCTCAGCATGAAATGGTGGATTTGGATTCGGAATCGGATTTATACCTAGCCCTGGATTCGGATTCGAATCCTTTTATGACTGGATTCGCCCACCTCAGCTCGTCGAACTTAGAATGCCAATGCAACCTACTTCCGAATTTCATTAATTGGTTCTTAAACCTGGAAACCGAAACTTCATATATTACGTTCCAAATCCGCTAACGACACCACACTAATCTTTGCACTTGCCATGATTCACGATTTTCCATGCGCATTATGTCCCCGATGAGTGTTTGCGTATCACGATACTGGTCAGTAAAACCAGGTTTATGAATTTTCCGATTTTTTGCTAGAAGTCAATGGACCTGGGAAAAGGATTCAAGCAGCCAAAGCCGTGGAGAATTTCTTAAAAGCAGAGGCTAGCTTTAAAAAAAATTGAATACAGGACGGGGTATGGATAGCTTTACCAAGTCATAGGTATCCGGTCACTAACATTTCCGGATCTCAAAAATGTAATAAAGCGAGTTCAAACCATGCTTCCGGTAGTTTACTTACCAAGATATAACGGCAAAACTCCAGGAGCTTTCATAATAACTTATCTGGACAAGCACATGAACGGCTTACTCCATATCACGGGCTCATCCGTTTGTTCTGTTGATTTTTGTGATTATTTTGTTGTACTAGTTTTTCTTCTGTTGTTTATTTGTTTCTTTCTCTTCTTTACTCCACTAGCTTCACATTGTTTTTGTGCAGTGGGTTACAAATAAATTATCATTATTACTGAGTCTCAACAAAAGTGCTGTTTGAGTGGAAACTCAGTCGAACCCCACAATGTAGAAACTGTGGAGTGGAAGAAGAAACCCTGCAACACATCCTGTTCCAGTGCAGATGTACTGGCCCGATGACGTCGCAACTCAATAAACTGTGCAACGAGCTTAAAATCCCCAGATCCAACTCAATCACCTCAACGATTTTCTCGAAGAAGACCGAGCATCAGATCTACAAAAGTTGCGTTTTTGCAGATACCATGGTATCTGATACCACGGTCTAAAGTCGTTTTTGCAGTTATCGTGGTATCTGATACCACGGTCAAAAGGCGTTTTTGCAGTTATCGCGGTATCTAGCCAGTTATCGTGGTATCAGATATTCAGATACTACGGTCCGACCGTGGTAACTGGTCGTGGTATCTGAAGAGTCATCTCACTTTCATCAAATTTTGTCAGATTGGTGAGAAAGAAGTTTAGCACTTAGTGATGTAACTGGATATCTGTTTTTCTTTTGGGATGACTTCGAAAAGTGCAATTTTGGAAATAGTCGTTTTTGTAGAGCACCGTGTATCAGATACCCCGATAACTGCAGAAACGATTAATTGCAGATCGAGTTACCGTGGTAACAGATACCATGGTATCAGCAAAAACGCAACTAAAGCTCTAGTCAGTGTCAAAAGAAAATATACCATTAGCGGCGATTACAGTGGTAATCTTCCCCGATACATCGAAGCATTCTGTCAGACTTCATGGACAAAGTAGTGACAAGAAGTCGCCCAAATACAAGACTGAAATAAAAGCTGAGTGAAGTGAAGCAGCTACAAAGGCCTCCTTGCAGGACAAGCCGCTATGGAGAAGTCGTTTGTGCCTTATTTCGTTCGGAATTTGAACGAAGAAAAGCTTAGAGAAATTGACTGCTGATTGAATTAAACTATAAATATAAGATCTGAGTACTTGTAAATACATTTTTGATTTTGATTTGGTTTATTTATTTATAATTGTCAATACTTTTTGCTTAATCTCAAGTGTGCATGTTGTGAGATTTGTACCATTGTCTTCTTTTTGACACGTCCAAACTATCGTATGGTAATATTGGCAAGAAATAAATTGATTGATTGATTGATAATCTGCCCTAACCAAAAGAAAGGCCGAAAGGGAAGACGCAACGTTGGCCCCATTGGCTCTACATTTTTGGGTTGGAGTTTCTCGCTTTTAAAATGACACAGTACATTTCATTTCTCTGTGACATATTGAGAGAAGGTCAAAGTCCCGTGAAGACTCACCAGTTCGTTCATATCTGATGCAGCTGGCAGGGGACCGTCCAGTGACCGTCGCTCGTTTCCCGAGGCTAGTTTACTTCTCGCCTCATTGTGAAGGGCAACAATTTCTTCCCTCTGTCCATTGTCAAGTCCTCGGGTGAGACCTTTGCATTCTTTTGAAATTCCCTGTAAAAAATATAAATAAAAAGTTTGGCCGAAATTCCGGAATAGTCATTTCGAAGAGAAGAATACGCTTTTCTCGTTTATTCGTGAAAACTGTCCAGGACTCAGGCAGTACGAATGGAAAGGAGAAAGGAGACCACATTCTATGGATTTCAAAAAGATTTTCCTGACTCGGGCTTGATTATTACCATTAGCCTATTATTTAAAATACATGGTGATGCACTAGGGGATAAACGAGAAAGTGAACTACTTCGCAACAAATAGCCTATTAGGCATTGCAAATCTCATACATGCAACACAATAAAAATAATTATCGATTAATTGAACGAAATCAATATTATTTGCGTCTTTGATCAGCTTTTGCCTTTTCCTTTACGCTCTCGGCCTTTCTTCGTTATGAGCATTTTCTCATTATGTAAGTCGGTGCTTTTCGTAAGTATTTTTAAAATCATGGCGTACTTATAACTGTCAACTGTCCGTCTTTAAAATCCAGGATTAACAATTCATTCATTCTTCTCTTATGAAACAGTATTGACTAAACTTTAGCCGATTATCTACGGCCCGTGACGTTTTGATGACGTCATGAAATAAATAGTAGAAAAATTCGATTAAATTATTGTTGCAGAACATATATTTGTATCTATATATACAGAGCCGAGCGCGTTAACGCTTATAAACCGTTCTAGGGACAATCAGTTCCGTTATTAGTAAATGGAAAATATAGACACGACACGTAGATAATTGGCTAAAGTTTAGTCAACACCTATGAAATACTGTCGTTTGTCTTACTGTCCGTCTTTGAAATCCAGGACTGCCAATTCATTCGTTCTTCTCTTATAAAATAGTATTGACTAAACTTTAGCCGATTATCTACGGCCCGTGACGTTAAAATTATTGTTGCAGAACATATATTTGTATCTATATATATAGAGCCTAGCGAATTAACACTTATAAACCGTTCTAGGGACAATCCGTTAGTAGTGAATGGAAAATACAGACTTTTCATGTGACGTCACGACCCGTAGATAATCGGCTAAAGTTTAGTCAACACCTATGAAATCATTCTACTCCTATGAACAGCTTGCGTTACTGATGGGTATGAGGAGGGATGGTTTACTACTCGGAAAACAAGAAAACATTTTTGTGAAAGCACAACTCTTACTAGAAACGATCTTTTCACGCTAAAATGACTAAAAAAACATGGTTTTTAGATTCACAGAAAATCTGAAAATATTAGAAAATGGTTTCTGAAAAACGAAGCACCGTAGAGCTTCAACGGTACTTCATACAAGCTTGTCCGTAACAAGCTCGAACTGCAAATTACCAGCAATGTGATATTGCGATTTTTCAGGTTTGGGTATGGCTGTACGGCCTAATTAATTGTGCAAACAATTATGTCCTTGGGTGTTGAAGTACATACAATCGTTCCTAGCAGTTCCTTCCTATTTGGCGAAGTTCATTGTATCCTTTACGCATTACAGTCGCGTGCCATACTGTCCAGGAGTTCATAATTCGAGGACATCCTGAAAAACCACCTATTGTGGTTGCAAAATCATCTGTGTCCGATTTCGTTTACCTAATTTTTTTCGCCAATTATACATTCCGTGACCAAGAAGAGTTACCATATCAGCTCCAAACGCATAGATAAATAAATCTTAGTAAAACCCTTTTTGCCATGAACGAAACAATACACCAGTTACATATGTTAATCCTCTAATTTGTGTTCTCCGATTGGAAACTTACCTGTCCACGACCCCATCAATGTGATTCTAAAGTAGTGAACCTTTATGGAAAATATTTGTGAGTGTTTTGCGATTGTTTATACTTCCTTGTACTTTTCTAACGAACTTATGCCCTTGGGCAGTGCGTCATAAATACTTCATTCATTCATAGCGTTGTACGGACGAAGTATTTATTTTTTACTCACCACTTTTCGAATACGTATAATTCTCTGTGTTGTCTGATCAAAAATGTTTTGAGGTTTTATCTTTGACGGATCTGTTCCTGACAGCTCTGTTTCATTCATAAACGTCTTATGTGGATCCGACAACTCTTGACGCGTAGACAGGAAATTATCTTGTTTTTTTACAACAATCTCTGCAAGCACTTTCGTTTTTGACAGGTGGTGTATTTTTCTAAGGTTCAGCCTTTTGTTCACTTGAAGCACAGCTCTTACTACAAATGATTTTTTTTTTTAGAAAATTGCCAGAAAATATAGTTTTTCAAAAAAGTAGTACTTTCCAAGTCGAATACAGGATTTCTTTTGGCAGCGCTTGCCTTTAAGCCTTTAATATCTCTTATCTTTAAAACAGGACAAACTTCAGATAGAAAATAATGGAGTGGTTCCAAAAAACCTAATATTACCAGCAGAGGCATCACTAGCCAAAATGTTTTTTGGGGAGATTACACTGACTGGCTGTTCATTTTACCGACTGTTTCAACAACAAAAAATGTTTTTACGAAAAGGCGCAGAGGCTTCTTACAAAATCACTTGTTTTTGTTGGCGAAAAACTTAAAACAAAAGCTTAAAACAAAAATGCTGGCGACTCAGAGTGAAAATATCAGAGCAAAATAACACTAAAGAGTAGCGCCAAGACCTATGCTTTCCATGCTTTTCAAACACGCCATACTGGTAGTGCCGCCCACTACACTTGCGCCATTGAAAGCGAGACAAACTTGCGGGTTTAGAAAATGTAGTGCCGCCCACTACACTTACGCCATTTAAAGCGAGACAAACTTGCGGGTTTAGAAATTTCTAGTAAAACAAAGGTGCGGTCTGCAAACACCAAGAAAACAATGCAGGCCGTATCATTTTTTTGCTATGTTTAGAATATGAAGTTATCGGAGCCAGCGCTGCTGAACGACTGATTTATTTTCAGTTGGTCTTAGCATTCAAAGCACAAATAGTCATAGAAGTAATTCACAAAGTATTTCAGGGAATTTTTTCGCTATTGATCTTGTCTTCTCTATTCCGGTATTAAAGTTTCATCTCCAGCATCATCAGAGGCAGACTACATGCCTCCTCACTGGGGGTGGGAAAATGTGAAAAGCGAGGGTGGTACTTTGAAGGCCAATGTAATAGACTCGAAGCTTGCAGCCGACTCAGAGGATGAAGAAATTCAGTGAACACGCTTTGCGTTCTACGAAAAGTGTGACTGACGTCATAGTCCTGATAATCAACAAATTAGACATCAATTTATCGCCAATCGGAAGTAACGCAGATGCGTTAGTGAACCTGATCGTCGACCGATCAGCACAGTTAATCTTCATACGGTTACTGTCTTGAGGTAATCCATGTCATTAGATCAATTATCAAATGAATGATGAAAGTAAAGGGCAACCAAGCAACTGGAAAGGTCGGACATTACGTTTCCTTGAAAAAGTACACCAGCTGTCTTTCCATCATTCGTGCCGCAGGGGTTTTGCTTAAAATTGAAAAAAATACTTTTGACATAACGATATATATTCATGATCCCCAAGGGCCCATGATAATTTTTGCCTCAAGGGTTTTGCTCAAAGTGAATTCCTTAAAGTACAAAAAAAAACTTTGAGCAAAATATACATTTTCATAGCCCCTACGAGCCTGTCATCATTTTTGTTTCAAAGGTTTCACATACAGATGAATTTCTAGCGCCCTTAAAGTGCGCATAATCACGGCCAAGAGCCAAGATAAAAGACTTTCCACAAAACGATGCATCGATTTCGTGCAGAGACTTGACAAAACCGACACACACTTGAATAGCAGCGGTACTAGCACCACTAGCGATAGAGAACATCCTTACTAAAACTCATTCAGTCGTTTACCAACGCTGGCTCCAACAATTTCATATTCTGAACTTTGCAAAACAATGATATGGCATCCATTATTTCTTTGGTGTGTGCAGACCGCACCTTTGATTTTTTTAAAATTTGTAAACCCACAAGCTTATCTCCCTTTAAATGCCGCAAGCGTAGTTGATGGCGCTACGAGTATGGTCCGTTTGCAAAGCATGGAAAGCATAGGTCTTGGCGCTACTCTCTAGTGTTATTTTGCTCTGATCTCGTGATATACAAGGGCCCATGATCATTCTTATCTCAAAGGTTTTGCTTACAAATGATCACAACAAACCCACGAATTGGCAAATTCTTACTTTCATCCTCTGACCCACCCTTACAAGTGCCATATGAGCTTCTAGCTCTTGTTTCTTTTTAAATTCCACTCGTCATCTGAATAAGCCTAGCAAGAGCATTTTCTAAGAACAAAATATAAGGAGCTGATGCAGAGGCACTCCCCTTGTTTTCTGTCTTCCATGGAATGAGTCTCCAGGAAAGCGGTTGTCTCATTGTCTCGGCGGTTGTCTCACTCCTCAAGCAGCCCCCCCCCCCACACGGGAACGGTAAGAGTTGGCAAGGTCGGTAAGCTAAAGCTCAAAATTAAGAAAGTTTCTATCTGTTTAGCAGAGTTAAGGAAACGTTTGGTTTTGTGTTTATTTTAAGTTAAATAGATTCTGTCAGTTGAATAACTTGATTCCAGCCACGCTCTAACAGTCTGCCACTCCTCAGCAAGAAGAAAATTTTTGAAAGGAAAAAGATGGTCTAGAGAAGACATACCTTTATTCTCTTTGTAAGAATGGGAAGGAGAATCTGCCCATTTTATCCTCCGTTGTCAGGAGCTTTCGATTTGTAACGAACTCAAAAAGTTTCGAAGTAAATGCAGAAACTAACAAGTTCGAATGGATGGACTAGAGGCGTTTTTCCGTGCTCCCACAAACAGTTTGTGGGTCGATTGTGGCTAAAAAAGTGTGTTTCAGCGGCCTTTTGTGCGGCCCACGAGTTTGTTTCCGCGACCAACAAGATTTTCTTGGCTCGCTTTGTGGCTCAAATTCGACAAACAACTGGCGAGGTGATTGTCGATTTTGTGGCTCGATTCTGGCGGGGAATTCAAATTAAGCAGCAAAATAGTGTCTAAACAATAAAGCTAACTACTTTTTCAAGCATATCGACTTCTGAGGATACTTTTCGTACAGAATGGTAAGGAAATAAGCATGGAGTTCTATTTATTGAGATTTTACATGAATTTTGTTTTTATTTTCAGGTATTTGAAACTACCGCCAAAAAAACAGACAAAACGGGGTTTCCGCGAGTTTCAACTAGTGGCTCGACTGTGTGGCACACAATCGTATTTCTGCGACAAACACTCAGAAGTGTGTGGCCCACAATTGTGTCGCGGAAAAAGGCCTTAGTTTGGGCTGCTGAAAGCATGACCGTTAGTTTCGTTTTGTTTTTACTTATTATTTTTGTTCTATAGTCTTTTGGCATATTCAATCTGCAAAACTTGGTAACTAGGATCCACGATTGGGTTCTGAATGAGGGATAAGTTCAAACTACTTTCTCTAAGAGCCCCCCCCCCCCCAGCCATGGCAAAAAAAATAAAAAAGGAAAATATAACATTTCAAGGTAGGCCGTGGTAATTGTATATATAATAATGACTTTTTTTCTATTGTATCAAGAGATATTATGAACTAAAGTTTTCTTTGTGTTAGTCACCACGCAACGAAAGCAGTCTATAGCCTGTATGCGTAACTCTGTACGAGACCCCCTTCCTATAAAGCTCCAACGAGATAGGCTGGAAGAAAGGTTTGAGGCCGTTCCCACCTCTGTAGATGGTTGTGGATCTCAGGTGGGTATAGGTCTCTGCCTCCGTCACTCTCCGTAGTGGGAAATCCTGCAGCGCGGCCTCACCGTGGCGGAAGGGTGGTCCTGGCGGAGTCGCCTAACCCGGCTCCGACTGCTAACTAGCGCTGCAGGGTGCCGCAGGAGACCCTACGGTCAAACATTTCTCCAAGAAATAATGGCACTGACAAACCAAGGAAATGAAACTCTGGCTACGGCATCCCCGGGAAGCGATGCGGTGGAGGTCCCGGCGCCTCCATTGAGAAGTGGGCAAGCCGGCCCCACCTTGGCTCACTCATCAACGTGCTCTGCTCGCCACCCCCATGCCCGGTTGGAAGAAACTCCGGGGATGTCAGCGTACCTCGAGCCCATCGGAGGCTTCCGCCGGCATGGGAGGAGATGGGATCCCTACTGGCTTCAAATCTCGATGCCATTCACAGAAGACCGAGATTCATGGCATGTCTTGGTCCGTCAGCTGCTGTCGCCAGGAAGAGCTGCACAGCTTGCGTCCTGACACAAGTACAAGTACAAAGTACCCTGTGTGAACGATACCGGAGTGACATCAAGCATCACAAAATCACAAAGCATGTACAAAACCAATTCAAGTGTTGGGACGTTGGTTTATCAAGTTCGTGCCTCCTTCATTATATTTAATTACAAAAACCTTTGTTTTGGTAATAATTAGTACTAATTTCGTACTGTTTTATCACAAATTACGCTGTCGGAAGTCCAGCAGAGTCAAGGCACGAGGAAATGGGTGTTAATTTTGGCTTCAAAAATCGTGCCTCGGCTAAAATGACCTTTCTGGTTGTCAGTCTACGACCATATAATATAACCTCTTTCACAACAAGACTAAAGGTTTCGGTTGGATCTCAAAAGTGAATGTAGATTGGACTCCTTCATCAAGACGGCCGCTTGCAGATTCCGTACACATTATTACACATTCCTTCAGTCCAAGCTGACTGCGAATCACAATTTATAGTGGCAAACGGATATCGAAAGTTATGCGTCAAAATTCACCGTAAACATACTGTTTTTCCCCAGCTTAGGTTAGCCGGAATGGGATCAGATTACGGCAGGAATGCCAATGCTAGTCGAAAATAAAATACTATTCAGACCCAGCAATTTCCTCGTATATCCAGCATCTTGCAATTTTTGTCGGAGGATTTGGTTCGTTCTGAGATTTTCAGATTATTTCCAATTCTGATCGCACTCAATGGAGGTAAAAAAATGCAAGTAGATCGATTCAGTCGTACTATCTTCACTCGGACAGAAATAACCCGACACAGGTTTATTAGAAATGCAAATTTCCGGTTTAGACCAAATTCCGCGCGAACTGCTTATAGTCAAGGAAATAAAGTTCAAAACTGGATTCAGCATGCCTCCTTACCCCAATACTGAATCTCTAATCGACTTCAGAAACAGCTATAAATTTCAACCAAATTTTAGGCTTTGACCGGACTCCGGATCGACAAGAAAACAAGGTTCAGACCAAGGTTGCCACTTGACTCAAATAAAATGCACTACCCATGTAGCAAAAAAGTACTACCAGGGGAGAAAATGTACTACAAAAAAAAAAATTTGCGCGCGTTTCACTTCGCACATTGTTTTCCACTGTTGCTGATGTAAATCCCTTTAGCATAACCCTACTAATATGGCCTGAATCGAACCTTCGTCAAAAAGAGTTTTTTTTATTCAGAACCAGATTAAAATGAATCAAATATTTCAGATAGAATGGGCAAAATAAAACTAGGCCCATATAAACTTTGACAGAAAGGATATTTTTTTCGAATAGTACTACCTGTCTTATAATGTACTGCATAAGTACTACTTTTTTCAAATGTACTACCAACTCACTACTTTGGAAAAAATGTACTAAAAAGAGTACAATTGTACTACCGGTGGCAACCCTGGTTCAGACACGGATTCAGCGTGTCACCTTACGCATATAACGACTGTCTTATTAGCTTAAAAACTATTTTTATACCCTTAATTTGAAACCTCTCCCCCATCCAAAATAGGTAGATCCAGGGCCCATCTACGAACTTGTCCTGTTTCTCGCGAAAAGATCATTTCAACTAAAAGCTGTGCTTTAAGGAAAAAATAGCTAGGAACTGTCTAAAAATAACTAGGGTTTTCAGAATGCGTTGCTAAAAGTGGTGAATTTAGCAAAAATCTTCGGGATTGACTAAAAAGAGGCACGGCACGGCATGGCAGGGCACAGGAGGAACAAGTAATGATAAGAGATTAGCAAGTAGTACAAGTAGACAAGTAAGTGAGAGTTCGTAACTCCAGATCCTAAAAGATGGTACGTTGGAACATTGTTCCCACCCCTCACTCTGAAGCCTGATAGGGCCCTTCTAGATTTCGTGCCTCCTAGACTATGTCCTGCCGTGCCGTGCGTCTTTTTAGTCGATCCCAATATCTTCCATAGAATCAAAAGCTCAGAACATTGATAGCATACTTCTAATGACATTTCCATCGTTTACAGGTTCTTAGTCTATATTTTACTAGAAACTCACTGACTGTTGAACTTCCTAACGTCCCTTGATTAGGGAGATGTTAATTTTCCTGAATGACGACGAAGTTTAAAGGACACCTGAATGAAGAGTACCATATCATCCCTATCTGTATGATTTCCGTTAACATTGCCTGCAGAAAACCCAATCCAAATACGAAATAGTGTTTCCAAGCTATGATTTTTGCTCCATTTCGCATCTGTCCTTATTTCAGTACCGAAGAATTTTAGAAATGGATAAATGTCTCCAATCAACCCTTCTTCTGGAATATTTTTTAACCAGTTAAGCCCAAACGTATATTTAGAAGAAATTCCAATACGATCAGGCCAGCGCTGCACAAGATTTGAATGAATTGCGCTTTTTGTCTTGGAGTCTGCATGTTCAAACCTCCAGAAACGAACATCCCTATTTTGAAAATGTCACGCTCAGGAGAAGAATGCTCTGCGTGGACATGTCTGTAAATGTCCATGGTGTGTTCAAGTATGGTTTCTTTGTTCAGGTGTCCTTTAAAGACGTTTATGAAACCAGACGTGTATATAAACCTACCTTGTACTTGCAGAGAGTATGGGCTTCCCCGAACAGCTTGCATGTCGACAACTCTTCTTTAGCAGATGTGAGTAAGCTCGAAAAGATGAATAATCCAATCAAAATCCATACGTCCATTTCTCACTGGCCTTTAAAATAATCAATTTAAACAAAAATATCCTTCCACACGTGAAGAAACAACCGTTCTTTTTAATTGGTTATTTCTTAACACACCATCGTAAAACAATATCACGTACTGAGCAATGCATGCGAACGTGTTCGGTTGGTGATTTTTTTCGTAGCGGAAGAAAACGTTCAAATTACATTTTCATTGTATTAGGAGTCTTATTTGAATGTAGTTTCCCTCAGCACATGATTTACTTAGTGTACATTTTATAACTGTGTTTTTTTTACGTTTCTTGCGTTTTCTAAATTACTGTTGTTGCCAATAATGTATTTTTTTTCCTTTATTTCTTTGTTATTTTTCTTCGTCGCTATTTAAGTACTCCGTCTTTTTCTACATTTGTGCAGTGTGTATGGGCAATAAATCTGTTATTATTGCGTGAGTACTAATACTGAAGTTCTACAATATTATAGTATGATGCGTTGGGTTTGTTTTATTCTAGAAAAACTGCACTGTCAGAAGTTTCATAACAGATTGCGCATAACACTTTCAAGAATAACACCTTTTCACTTA
This sequence comes from Branchinecta sandiegonensis, assembly GCA_030848855.1. Classification (NCBI taxonomy): domain Eukaryota; kingdom Metazoa; phylum Arthropoda; class Branchiopoda; order Anostraca; family Branchinectidae; genus Branchinecta; species Branchinecta sandiegonensis. The sequence goes on from JAUPMV010000011.1 coordinate 3,131,887, forward strand.
TATTTTGCTTTAAGATAGCATACCACTACACGAGCCACTACAGTAGATACATGCTACTCTATGAATGTTATCGCCGTGGATTGAGCTTTCTCACACCGCACTGTCAGAAGTTTCACAACAGATAACACGAGGATGCGCGGTTTGAACAGATAATGCGTAATAGATAACATTTAGGATGTTATCTGTTATGTTTCAGAATGTTATGCATAATAAGCGTTACCATCAGGAAGAACCGGAAAACCGCCAAGAAGTATCTGCTGAGTTTTCCGACATCATGACGATAAGGAATAAACTCAGTAGATGCTTTTTTGGCTCTTCCTAACAAAGCTTGTTACGCATAACATTTCATGCACAACGTTTTCAAACACAACAGATAACATTCGAAGTGTTATTTGTTACGCATTATCTGTTGAAGCCGCGCATCCTCGTGTTATGTGTTATGAAACTTCTCACAGTGCGGTTCTGTTACTTTTCATTCGTTTTAATTTTTAAAATAATCTGTTGGTCACCATTCATTACTATTATTTTACTTTTACCTATTAAAAATAAGAAAAGTCTCCAAGAAAATTTAAACGGGAAGTGAAAAGCTACACAAGTAACAAAAAAGGAGGTTCATGAAGAAAATATTGAAGAAAAATGCAAATGACACTAGATTACAGTAAGGGGGGATACAAAAAAGTAGATACAATGGCCCATTAAAACACTAATATGCCTGTTCTACACCTACCCTTTCGACCCATTTTTTCCGGTCCGGATCACCAAAAGACGAAAATGAACTTTTCGGAAACGTCTTGCAAACAAACAGACCAACGAAAAAATCTTACCTGCTTTTCTACGCTTTTATTTGATTTATAAACTCAGCAAACTCCAGTTGATCACATGTCCAGATGACGACTGCGTGAAACAAAACGCTTTTCACTGTCGCCTGACATTGAAGCCACAAATTCCGAACCGTAAAGTACAATTAACTTATATTTTTTCATAAGCTTATTGCAATTCAGTTTCGTCGCATTGATGATAAGTGCTCCGCTTGTTCACCACACGGCCAAGGACAAGCGGTCAAATTACGTCGGCTGTATCCGGTCATCATCTTTCTGACATCTTCAAAAAAAAATCAGTTTGCAATTTGACACCAAAACAAAACATGAATATGACTCAATAGCTTCCTCAGACATTACGAACTAGACTGCAAAAAAAATCTTGCAGTATTTGATACTGGGATTAATGTTGTCTCTAATAAGAGAATCTTATCTCTAATTCGGATTAATCTCATTTCAGAAGAAATAAGATTAACCCCAGTAGCAAATACTGCAGTTAACTTTAATCCATACTCGGAAAAAAAAAACTTTTTATAGTGTACACTGTCAGAAGTTTCATAACAGATAACACAAGGGTGCGCGGTTTCAACAAATAATGCGTTACAGATAACACTTCGGAGGTTGTCTGTTGTGTTTCAAAATGTTATGCATAATAAGCGTTACCACCAGGAAGAGCCGAAAAACCGCCAACAAGCATCTGCTGAGTTTTCCGACACCATGACGATAAAGAATAAAGTCAGTAGATGCTTTTTTGGCTGTTTTATACTCTTCCTAGCAAAGCTTGTTATGCATAACATTTCATGCATAACGTTTTCAAACACAACAGATAACATCCCAAGTGTTATCTGTTATCTGTTACACATTGTCTGTTGAAACCGCGCATCTTTGTGTTATCGGTTATGAAACTTCTGAGAGTGTAGACATCAGAAGATTAGAAAGTAAGAGTAGAGAAGAGTTAGAAAGTGTAGAAAGCCTCGAAGAGTAGTTTACAGCGCAAACGAGTTGTAAAATCGTCAAAAGTAGGACTGAAGTTTATTTCTATATCGAAGGCGTTTTTCCAAAAAAAAGGCACGGCACGGCACGACATAGCGTACGATCCGATGAAAAATTTGTAGCCTGCGTAGTAGTATGGTAGTAGTACGAAAACGTTGCATGTAATACTATGGAATAGCAAATAATACACGAACATCCGGTAAACAAAATGGAGTGACAATGGAGCCTTATCGGGCAAAAAATAAAAGGCTCGTCAAAAGCCACGCTCCACCTTCCAGATTACCAGATATCTGGATCTACCATACAGCCAAGCCAGCTCCTCTGGGTTCCATACAAACAATTTATATCCAATTTCGTAACACTGTAAAAAGTTTCTCCGAGTAAGGATTGCAGTTAACTGCAGTATTTGCTACTGTGATTAATCTTATCTCTACTAAGATAACATTAATCCGAATTAGAGATAAGATTATCTTTTTAGAGACACAATTAACCCCAGTAGCGAATACTGCAAGATTTCTTTTTACAGTGGACTATGCTAGAGTTCGTATTATTTCGAACCATTTCTTAATATTCAGTATTTTCTTCTACTGTTCAACTTTTAGCTCTCCTCTTGCCTCCCAATCAGTCTCCCTCTTCACCTATTCCATAACTCTGCATATTTATCCGTCTCCTAAATGTGTTGGCTTTGATGTAATGAGATTCCCTTCCAGATTCCGGAATCCGGGTATGTACGTCTCTAAGACAAAAACAGAATTCTAGAATCCGAAATAAGAATGTGGAAGGTGATATTGAAACGAGAAACGCCAAGTGGTAGCTTGCTGGTGGACGAGTCAGTGTTGCCGTTCATCCTTAGTGAAAAACTTAAGCTTTAACAGAAAAGCCAACTTATTTTTTTGTCATTTAATTGGATACACTGAATTATTTGGATTCTGCAAAGGGATGTTTTAACTTTCAACTATCTACTTTAGTTATGACATCCAGAATATCTGCGGCCGTCCCCAAAACGAAAATTCTGCTATGACGCGGGATATTTTAATCTCAACACAAATGCGGCTTTTCAGTGGGCAGTGGTGAGGCTGGTGAAGATTGTTAAGTGCCTGAACAAAAAAAAAATCATAAACCTTTCTCGTAAAGCTACAACAAAAATACAAGCGCATAGAGGTACCACAAATCACACGGAAATTCCACTATTTGAAAATCGATTATTCGTGAATAGCGGAACAACGAAGTAACGCATTTCGAGCGGGTGTTCAAGCCAATTTTAGTGAATAAGTGATGGGTAGCTAGATTGTCGTATCCCAATCCTTTTCGGTGAAGGACCTGTCTTACCTATAATACTAACGCAACCTACTTCCATAATCACTCCATATATTTCTAAACCCGGAGACCCCAATTTCGTATGGTACATTTTAACCCCTCTAACAAAACCACGCTGTTTTTCTCACTTGCCATGTTTTGCTACCTTCGATGTGTATCACGCAGTCGACGGTTGTCTGAGAGAAATTTTTCCATCAGAAAAACCGGTTATGTAAATTTTTTCCCTGTTTTCGCTGTAGATCAACGTGTCTCGAAAAAGGCTTAAAACAGCCAAAACCGTGGGTTATTTTTTGGAAGCACAGCCTAGTTTTAAAGTATTCAGAAGTTTTAAAATACCGTAAGTTTGAGAGTAAAAAGTGCGAGGGGTCCTTTAAAGAAACCAAAGATCAATACCAGAAATGGCTATTTTGACTATAATGTCTCTGAGCATTTTGTAAAGGCCAATGACCTCAAAACACGGGACTATTTCAGTATTGATTCCGAACTCAAGATCGCAGAAGGTACATGCCTATGAGCAGCCTATTTTAGCCTATAAAATGTTCGCTGCTCTTCATGCCTACAATTTTCTTGGTTACTAAACATACGATATTCGTTATTATACTGACAAAAAAAGGAAGGACAAGGGTGTCCCTGCCTACCATTAAGTTAAATTTGTTTATAGCCCGTCTAGCATGAACACGGAGTATAGTAAATCTATAAAAGAAAGAAATAGCAATACAACAACAACCAAAATAATAAAATATTTCTAAAAAGAAACATCAGGGAGCTACAGACCGGAACGAACAGTGGAATTATCGAAGTTTTATAACGACAAGCAATGAATATATGTAATGATTTCTTGTTCATTTAGCACTGTAGCACATGATGAACGTATGAGCATCATTTATTATTAAATTTTCCGTTACACTTTTATCTTGTCCTTTATAAATGTTTTATAAATAAAATTGATTTTGTATTTCCTTTTACTTTATTTTAATCTGTTCTATAGTTATAAGTGATATGCATTTATATAACGGCAAAAAACTACAGTATATTGAACTGAGTAAAATTGAAGAAATGATTGTCGTATGTCATTAGTATCGACGTGCGAAATCTGCAACGGTAGACTATTCAACTATAAACTAACTTCAACCTCGTGCATTACTGCATTCAGAAACCTGACAACTCAATATATAATTAGAAACACGTTCGCCGTATTTGAAACGAAAATGTTTCTGAAATGATGAATTTTATGGATCTTCCCTTTGACAGGAACTGCTTTATGTGTCGAGAGAGGTGAAGTGGTAAGCTCACAGTCGTTGACATGGCCAATATAGGCTAAGTATTCTTCGACTTTTTTTTATTGCACGGAAGTTCGCAACGATCCAAAATTTTAGCGTGAGACTTTGTCTGGTCCGTCGGGAGAGGTGAAAGGGTCAAGCTCACCGTCAAAGACAAGAGCCATAACACGTTTTATCGGGATCGACTGAAAAGAGGCACGGCAAGGCACGATATAGTGTGGGAGGCACAAGACTAACAAGAGGCACGAAAACTAAAAGGGTCCTTTCAGGGAGTGAGGGTCAAGAAACAATGCCCTAACCTGCCTTCTTTTAGGTTCTGGAGTTACGAGCTTTCACTCACTTGTCTACTCCTGTTAATTGCTAATCTCTTTTTATTACTCATGCCTCTTCCGCCATACCGTGCCGTGCCGTCCCTCCTTTTAGTGGATTCACTGCTATTAAAAAGTTTGCGTGAAAAAATCGGTCCAGCGCTGGACTTTAATACCAAAAAGAACGCAAAAACTGTCATAAATTCAGGATCATCCTGAGAAAAAAAGCTTCTGAAGTGGTTCTTACCCAGCAGGTTGCCCGGCAGAGACCACGGAAACAATTGCAGAAACCACGGATTGCGAACGTCGGCTCATCGCTTAAAGGATTCATAAGTGAATGCAAGCTTCACTAAACTGTATGGTGCAAATTCTGGCAATTGTTCAAAGCCGTTCCAGTTCTTGTCTTCCAAAACAAGACCAAGGTTTCGGTAAGATCCCAAAAACGTATTATTTGGTCATGACAATTGGGTCTTTTAGATATCTGGTCTTTGCCAGACTCCTTGAACATTTTCACTATTAATATTTAGAAACAGGCTAAGGCCGTCCGTCCGTGGCCGAGTGGTTAGCGCGCCCGGCTCGCAAGTGAAGGGTCGCTTGTTCGAGTCTCGGTAGGTACTGTTTGGTTTGGGACGGGGGTTAGTGGCGTAACCCTGTAAGACAAGCCAAAGTCCACCCAGCTTCAAATGGGTACCTGGAGAAATCCGGGGAAGGTGACAGGAAGGGTGTGTGAAAGCACAGGCTGGCTGGCCCCCAACCCGCCATTGCACTTCCTGGCCGAGGGCCGAGAATCGGAGATCAGCACCGCCAGCTTGGCCTGTCAAGGCTAGTGCTGAAACCTTTACCCTTTTTACCTTTAAGGCCAATGGCTAATTATCTGAGTAAACCAAATTAAGATATAGATTCAGCTTTGTTTTTATCCCAATACATCATATCTACTTTGACGAAATTGATCAAAACTACCTGCCTTACTTCTGCCGAAGTTCCGGTTTTGGCCGAATCCCGGCCAAACTACTTGTCCGGCAAAACGCTGAATCTTAGAGTGAATTTAATAGTTTAAAATGAATTTGTCAAGTTTCACCCGTCCACCCGTCCACTCGCCCCACGATGGCCACATCGAGGAAATGATTATTCCAAAGGTAATAAGATCAGGTCCCTGATATGCCTGCCAAGTTTCATCGTTCTAGCTTATGTGGAAGCGTTTCACGAGAGTCTCGGTGCCCCTCCAGCTCCCCCTCAGTTATAGGATCCGATCCGGATTTAAAACTGAACGTCTAACACACTTTTTCTTGTCATCTGTCAAGTTTTATGCATTTCGGATTACCCGTTCCAAAGATATGCATGTTACTAGTTTCCAAACTCTCCATCGCTCCCCCCCCCCCCCCTCAACGATGGCCGGATCGGGGAAGTGATTGTTTTCATGTTAATCTGGTCGAGTCCCTTATATGTCTGCCAAGTTTCATCGTCCTAGCTTATGTAGAAGTGCTCAAACTAGCAAAACCGGGACAGACCAACAGACATTATTATCGCTATATGGCACTTGAGTATGCTCAAGTGCCATACAAAAACCAAGAATTCGCAAATTCCTACTTTCATCCTTTGACCCAGCCTTGCAAGCGCCACATGAGCTTCTTGCTCTTGTTTTGCGACGTAAGACGACTTCGCGTCTTTCCTCTGCAGATTGCCTAAAGAGCAAGTGCATTTCAACTGAAAACGAGAAATGGTGTCATGAGTGCTTCCAGAAGAACAAAGAAAAAATAAATGGAAGTTAAAAGTCGATAAACAGACTTTGAAACAAAAAAAAACAGACAGGAGGAACACATTCAAAAGTTGGCGGACAGTCTGTAAATGGAGGCTAGAAGACTAGATATGGGAGGCAGGAATCCGGCCCTTATATCTGTCCGATGTACGGAAGTTTGGGCAATAAGTTCGGTGCAAATGTTTTGCGATTGTAGAGACCTGAATGAATGGAGGAAATAATTGTATGGGGAATGCGAATTTGATAAAGAGTGGATGAAAAGGAAAGGCCAGTATTTTGATAGTGTGACGCTTCCTTAGGTTGGTGGTGGAAATAAAGGATTTTTTTTTGTTCACAATTATTGTGTTTAGTTTTTGGTATGGTTCCGGCATGTTTAGAAAACAAATCTGGAAAAGTATGTTGCAGCACAGAAGAAGATGTTTGAAGGTTGAACTAGACTAGACAAACTGCCAATACGGGTACAGGCAGTGGAAGGGTAAGTATTCGGTCTATAGTTGTTTTTTTAAACGGCGTCACGAACATGTCGAGACCAATTAAGAAGTAAGGAATGTTGAGTAGCGAATACTAAAGTGAAAAGCTGTTTCACGCCAACAATAGAATTTTTTTTTGAAACGTCACCTACTCTTTCTAAACAATAATACACACTTTAAACTTTAAAATTTTTAACTTCTCCATTTCAACTATTTAATTTATTTTTTAATTTAAATTTACCAATCTTAATACTTATTTATTCTTATTTTAATACAAATATAAACTTTTTGTAGACGAATCACCTGCATGGAAATAATTCAAGTCATCGTATTATGGGACATATTTCCAATCGTCAACAATTGAAAACAACTGGAAACGATCGTAAACAATTGTTTCTTTACGATTGGAAACAGTTGTTTACGATTGGAAACAATCGGTTACGATTGGAGACAGTTATTTACGATTGTAAACAGTTGTTTCCAATCATTTGCGATTGTAAACAGTTGTTAGCGATTGTATTTTTCCGATTGAAACCGATAGTAACATCTAAACATAAAGACTCCCAACCAAAACTTCTACAAATAAAAACGAAACATACACCACCAGACAGCGTCCCCTATAAGCTAAAAATACACTCCGAAATCCATAAATGCAAACTACTGTATTTACTTTAATCTGTAGCCTACTGTAAATTTTGTTACAAACATAAAAACTTCCAATCTGCCCCTAAACCAGATTTATTTCGTTTCTACATATTCTGAACAATTAACTTTAGTTTCTATGGGTCATTTCTAATTCCTTTCATAATAAAAATTTTCTCTAAAACCTATTAATTTTCCCTTTAAACCAGTGTTATTTAAATTTTAATTATAACAGCGAAAAAGCAGACTTTCTAATCAGGTACCCTACGGTAACAAACCAAAAAAATATAAAAAATGCAACTTCCGCAGGAAGGATGCCCTTCCGCTCTAGGGAACCCCTCCTGACGGTGGCTTTTATTTAACACTTTAATTAAACAACCTTTAAACCTAATTTTCAAGTCCACTTAAAAAAAAAAGAATACGATTTACGCTCAAAAGATCCTACTTTTACAACAAGAAGATGAAGGTTTTTTTGAGTGCACAATAAAACCTTAAAAAAAAAAAAAAAACATGCCATGAAATTCTTACTAATTGATATTTAAACAACACAACTACTTTCGGTGCTATAATATTACAACCCAATATAAAATCAAAACTATTACATAAAGAAGTTTATTTTAAAGCGGGACTGAAAAGGGAGGGAATAAGGGATTTGATTAGTTCTCTACCCAAAAGGCAGACAGTCTGCCTTTTGGGTAGAGAAGGCGGTATATTGGGGGCAAAGGGTCGGTCAGGTCCTTCTTCTTGTCCGGTTTGTGAGAACTTGAAAACTTGTTGTGTGAACCCGAAAATTTGAGTGAACTTTTGTTAGAAAGTTTTGGAGTAAATCAAGAATAAATAAGGGAAGAATTGAGAAGACTTGAATCATGGAACGTTGTTTTTTTCCCGAAGCTCAAGTACCGGGGGTGTAGCCTCTTCGGCGCCTGTCCCGACCACAGAGTAATTATTGGCGCTACTTCTTTTCGCCGTTCTTCTCATCAAGAAAGTGCACCGAATTCAAATTAAACAGAAAGAGGCCGACATTTTGCCCTTCTCCATCCAAGAAATCGCAGCTACCACTAGTTTAAAAGACAAAATAAGGGGCTAAAGTACAGTGAGATGATAGAAGTCGTCCGATCCTACATTCAAGGATGACGAAAATAAAGGCAGAAAAGGACCGATTTGGACTGAACACTATAAGTTTAAAGAAGAAAGGGACATGCTCCCAAATGTTTTTACTCGAGGCTTAGAAAGTCAGTTAGAATATCCGTCTCTGGAAAAGTGGGAAGAAAGATTTACTTTTTTTTTCATACAAAAACATTCATGTAATATTTATGGCAGATTTTTAGTGATGAAAAAAAAAGACTGTTAATAAGATAGATAGTGAAGCATTTAGTCAACTTCCCGAGATAATGATATACATTTTGACCAAAAATACTAAGTTGTTATCTCAAATGTAGACGTTTTAAATGATACCGTACAATTATCAATTTCAGTAATCAATTAAAATTTAAAATTAGGAAATATTTCAAGCTAACTGTTTTTCGCAACTATCCGAGAAATGTTATGAACTAAATTTTGTGTACAGAGTACAACTTAAAAACAAAACATGACTAAACTTTGAGAACAGTTCGCCAGCTATGCCCAAATTCGAATTTGAATGATGTAAAAACATGATAACGAAGAAAACGATGACAAAAAGCAGACTGTTAAAAGCATAGATAATGACAAATTTAGGCAGATGTAAAGTGCAACTATCTGAGAAAATGATACACATTTTTGAGCAAGAATAATAAGTTGTTATCACAAATTGATGCGTCTTGAAAGATATCTTACACTCAGCAATCAGTAATTTAAAATTATTACTTTATAGCCTACTGTTTTTCGCAACTACACGAGAAAATGATATGAACTAAATTTTGTGTAGAGACTACAACTTAAAAACAAAACATAGTAACTCATTGAGTAAATTTCGACAGCTAAATACCTTAAATTGTCCAAGTTTAATACCTTTCTAGAAGCGATTCTTTACAGTCCTCAGAAGACCAATAAAATTACTAATGTTCACACGGATCTTCTTGAATCTGAACTAAATGCATGCGTGTTAGGTCTATGCTTCAACGTTCAAGTTGCATAATTGCTCCCCTGAGTCATCAAATGCCGCATTCCCTTGGGCTTCACCGTCTTTGTGAAGGGTCGTGATAACGTAAGCTTCATACTGCAAATCTGACCGGAGATTGAAAAGTCGTTTCCATTTGTCTAATCCTCAGAATCAGCACTGTTTGAACTTCCCGCCATTTTTAACTGCTTCATTACTTTTGCTCTGGAGGTACCACTTAATACTACAAGAGGTAACACGCGAAGCTCCACCCCCGTTACATAAAATCGGACAAAAAAGATCCAGGATGCTGACATCGAGGTTATGTGCGTTCTCAATTCTTCCCTTATTTAATCTTGAGTAAATGAAAGATGCGTGGTTGAAGAATGGATGTGCGGGGTCATGGGGGGTTTCATAGTTGTTTTATAAATAGTAAACAGTTGGCGAGGTTCCTAAGGGTAGCCTTAGCCCATAGGGATAGGTGTTTATAGAAGGTATAATTTGTGTTTATTTTTCATGTATTTGCCATGGCCTTTGACTCTTAGTGTAAATAAAATATTATTTTATCTTTTCTTATCAATGCAGAACACAGTGGGTGAAGAGTAGCAGAAACTCGATTTTGCAAGTTTCTAAAATTTTCTTTTCCATACGGTGCTGTTTTGAGGGAAATATTCGTGATAAATCTGATTTCTGGAAAACTAGCTAGGTAGCCTAACTCATGGCTTCCAAACCCTTTTCTTTAACCATTCTGTAGTAATATAAATATTTAATATATGGCCCACCAAACGCACAAGGCGACAGCGGTAAAAAGAAAAAACAACATAAGTAAAAATCAACATAAAGCACGACAGTTTATTCTGAATTACTAACTGGGCCTGAAAAAATTCATGAAAAAAATCAAGTAGATGATGAGCATCAGTAGCAAAGTGAAGTGAAAAGATATTTCAGGAAAACACTCAATCATGCTATGGGCCCTGAAGGAGAACAGCAACTTAATTTGGCTTTCTGTACTTTTCAGCGTCCATACCATGATAAATTTCTAAACAATTACAGCGAAAACCAATGGCTTTGGAACAATTTTCGACACCGGTATTACGGAATATCAGTAGCTATTTATTCCGCCAACCTGCAGTTAAAAATAATAATTTCCAACATGTCGTGTATTATGCGAGAATCGTGGTAGTATGGTACACGTGGTCCATTGTTCTGTCACCAGTGGATGATTTGATGTTTACAAGGTGTGAGAGCAGACCGTTCGACACGATTGACTGACTGCCCACGACATCAAAAGCGCCCTTGGTCGTTTGTCGACGTCCGTCAAGCTATCATCTTTTAACTCATCCGTTCAACTTGGAAGGCTGCGAAGGGCTATAGACTCGATGACGGACACACAAATAGTGATATTTAACTACAGCCTGCAATGTCAGAAGTTTCATAACAGACAACAGAAGGATGCGCGGTTTCAACAGACACTGTGTAACAGACAAAACTTCGGATGTTGTCTGTTGTGTTTGAAAATGGTGTGCAATAACAAATGTATCAGGAAGAGCCGAAAAATCGTCAAAAAGCATATACTGAATTTTCCGGCATCAAGACGACAAACAAAGAAGTTGGTAGATGCTTTTTGACTATTCCTGGCAATGCTCGTTCTACTTAACATTTCACGTATAACGTTTTCCAACACAACAGATAGCATCCCAAGTGTTGTCTGTAACGCACTGTCTGTTGAAACCGCGCAACCTTCTGTTGTCTCTTATGAAACCTCTGACAGTGTAGGATAACACCGGGATATTTCGGGACAGAAGGAGATTTAAAAGGGAAGAGTAGTCTGGTGACTGGACTAGTAGTTATCACGGGTTGCTAGATAGGTAAAAAAACACCGGCGCAGTTGACAGAGCATTCTTTTTCTGATGAACTTAAAATTTGTATAAGTCTCATGTCGGTCGAATCTGGATCCTTTGAAGGGGACACCACCCCAAATGACGAGTCCGGGGAGTAGCAGAGGTACACTGTCAGAAGTTTCATAACAGATAACACGAGGGTGTGAGGTTTCAACAGATAATGCGTAACAAATAACACTTCGGATGTTATCTGTTGTGTTTGAAAACGTTATAATGAATTGTTATGCATAACAAGCTTTGTTAGGAAGAGCCAAAAAAGCATCTACTGACCTTATTCCTCATCGTCATGATGTCGAAAACTTGGCAGATACTTTTTGGCGGTTTTTCGGTTCTTCCTGATCGTAACGCTTATTATTCATAAAGTTTTGAAACACAACAGACAACATCCGAAGTGTTATCTGTTACGCAGTATCTATTGAAACCGCGCATCCTCGTGTTATCTGTTATGAAACTTCTGACAGTGTATAAACGACGGGTAGGGTCCTTTTTTGTCGATGTGAGTATGAGTAGATATTACAAGTTGACTTCCTTAAAGCACTTATCTCGAAAGTATTCTACTGCAAGGTCTTTCTCTCAACGTCAACGTCAACGTCTGCAACGCCTTTCATGAGACACGGTGCGACCATGGGGCCATACAGTGGTGTGATTAGGAAAGTTAAAATAACTCTACGGAACAGTGAAAGAGAAAAATAAATATTTAGCTGGTATAATACAACAAGAGCTGGAAGCTCATATGGCACTTGCAAGGCCGGGTCAGATGGAAGTGATGGTTAAAAGTATTTTTTCACTTTTCGATGAAGAAGCGCCAAACTTGCAAAGCTGGGTCAGAGGATTTTTTTCGCTTTTCGGTTAAGATGCGCACTTTAAGGGAAAAGGGATCATGCACTCATGGCGACCGTGAAAAAGTAAATTTTGCTTTAATATATTTTTTGTATTTTGCGGTTAAGATGAGTTCTTTAAGGGATGGTCGGATCGGAGAAGTGACGATGTCTAACCCAATGATGTCAAGTTTCTAATACTCCAGCCAAGTTTTATCGTCCTAGCACATTTGGATGTACCTTAACTCACGATCACCGGAATTCCGGACACACCCCTACAGCTCCCCCCCCCCTCGGTACCCGAATCCGGTCCGATTCTGTCACTGATGCACCTAGGACTTGTGCCTGTACTTCCCACCAAGTTTCATCCTGATCGCTCCACTCTATGCGTTCCCCAAGGTTTCCTGTTCTCCCCTCCGACCCCCCCCCCCCCAGCTCGTCGGATCCGGTCCCGACTTGAAACTGGACATCTGAGACATGAGGTCTTTCAAGATATCAAGTTTTCTTAAGATCCGATAACCTGTTCGAAAGTTATGCATGCCACTAATTTCCGGATTCCGCCGTCTCCCCCTCCCCCCACGATGGTCGGATCAGGCGAGTGACCCCTTCCAAGTTAATCTGGTCGTGTCCCTGACAGGCCTACAAAGTTTTATCGTCCTAGCCCGCCTGGAAGTACATTAACTACGGATCGCCGGAATTCCGGAACCCTCCTCCCCCACAGTGTCCGAATCCGATCCAGTTCTGTCAGTTATGAATATAGAGCTTGTGCTTTTTCCTCCCACCAAGTTTCATCCCGAGTTTTTTTTCACAGTACACAGTATTTTTCGTACATGTCAATACATGCAACTTTTTCGTACAACTATCATACAACTATGCAGGCTACAAATTCATCAAGTCAAAGCTCAACAAGTACCTCTAGATCAGCTCAGTTTTGTCGGGGTAGTCACTAGTCGCTTCATGGGACCAAGGACGGAGGTTCTATTGGCTTATTGGTTCTTGCTTTTACGTATAGTAGAAGCACTTGTTGCCTTCACATCGTGTGCATAGTCATATAGTCCTGTGCTTCAAATAACACCCAGAAGTATCCAGAAAGAACCACCAGTCATCACTCATATATTTGCCGCTGACCAGATGTGTTCAATTTAGTTCAATTCACTTTATTGTTCCAAAAAATCTTCGCTGAGAAAACAGCATCGGAAATGTCGACAGAGTCACAGAGATACACTGATATGCGAGTACGTAGCATTTTTGTAAATTTACAAACACTTTGTAAGACTTCAATAAAGTTTTGTTTTAATAAAATCTTGGTCGAAATAAATACTAACACATAAACTATATACAATTTAATCGTGTTACAATGTCAATTGGGTCAATTCAATCTGTATTATTTTTCGCGAGAGTTCTTTGCGGTACAAAAGAACAATATTAGTGTAATAAATAAGCGCCGCTAGGATCCCGCTTGGGCTGGACTATCGTGAAGATGTTCTTCAGGACCCGCTTGCAGGTGTTGCCTGGTGGGGTGGCCTTTTTGGCCTTGCAGGCGTGGCCTTTTCGGCCTTCCTCTCCTGCCGGTTGCCACTCTAGCGCAATTCTGGGAAGTCTATCCTCCGCCATATCGGTAACATGCTACAAGTAGCGTCAACTATCTGTTATCAGAGACTAACCCGAAGTAGAGCGAACTGTCTGGTTAGTTATTCCTAAACCAAAGCCTTAAATTTGAATGTGAGAAAAGATATAGCTTAGGTATCCTAAAAGCGATTCAGTACATATATCGATTTTTTTATAATTATTTATTTGCTTGTTGATAATTTTTAAGACATGCAACAGAGTAGGTATTATAAATTTTATTCAGACCAATATTACTCTTAGGCTGTGAAAGTTATCATCACTGGTCTTACCTTGTCCGGGTTTTGTGGTTAACCACGGAGAAGCCCGCAGTTTCTCCTGATACAATGTTGGAGCTTGGAACACAGACGAGGTAGCCTGTTAGTAGTAAGTTAGTAGTAGCCTACTAAAAAAGTCCACGCATGGGACAATTAGAGTTACTTTAGCTTAGGAATATCTTTTACTTACCAATAAATATACAAAATTAAAAAAACACATGTTTCTCAAGATGGCTTTAAAATCACTGTCTCTTTCTCAAACTAAATCTGTTCTCTGTTTGGTTAGACGTGCAGGCTTTTTCATCCAACAAACTACTGCAAAAACATACACATATTTCACTCTATTCCGTTGTTCTCTGACGCTTGGATCCCCTAAGTCCTTCCACTGGAAGAATAAATCGTGAGTGAATGATTTACAATCGGATATTGGAGAGTTTCAAAGTGTAAACACTTAGTAGTTACAAATTCGTTTCCTCTACACTGTAAACAAAAACTTGCTGTATTTGCTACTGGGATTACTCTTGTCTTTATTGAGACAAAACTATCCCTAATACGGATTAATTTTACCCCAAAAATTAATCTTAAGATGGATTAATCTTGAGATAAAGACTCTTCTCTTTATTGAGATAAAATTATCCCTAATGCGGATTAATTTTACCCAAATAGAGATAAGGTTAATCCCAGTAGAAAATACTGCATCCTCATCCGGAGAAACTTTTTACAGTGTAGCTACAGCTTAAAAAGGACCTGGTCTACCCGATGAAAAATTTATTTCAAAATAGTAGTATGAAGTTGTAGAAAAAGTAGCAGGCAGTACTAACTGATGCTACTACATGCTTCTACTTCAAGGCTACCGTGTTACTGCATACTACTGCATGCCACTATTAGCAATACTGGATGCTACTATGGCAAGGCAGGATGCTACTGGATACTACTGCTTAAGATTGGACCAGTCTGAGGCACATTAAATGGTAGTATTCTTTGCTATTACATGGTATTACATGCCACTTTTTTGTACAACTATGATACAACTACACAAGCTACAAATTTTTCATCTGGGAGAAGGGCTGAATATCAGCTGGAACAATTACCTACTGACTCAAAGCACACCTCGCATTATTTACTGTTTATGTTCCATTATTTAAAAAATAAATACTGCTAAACTAGGCTCTGTTTTCAACAACTTATTCCCGGATTTGCTGCACTGTCAGAAGTTTCATAACAGATAACACGAGTTTGCGCGGTTTCAATAGATAACGCGTTATAGATAGCACTACAGATGTTATCTTTTGTGTTTCAAAATGCTATGCATAATAAGCGTTACCATCAGGAAGAACCGAAAAACCGCCCAAAAGTATCTGCTGAGTTTTCCGACATCATAACGATAATGAATAGAGTCAGTAGATGCTTTTTGGCTCTTCCTAACAAAGTTTGTTATGCATAAAATTTCATGCATAGCGCTTTCAAACACAACAAATAACATCCGAAGTGTTATCTGTTACGCATTATCTGTTGAAACCGCGCATCCTCGTGTTATCTAATATGAAACTTCTGACAGTGTGTTTTAAGCCTTTTCCCAGGCCTACTAACTTCTAGCAAAATCTCGTCAAAATTAGATAACCGGCTTTACGCACCAGTGGCATGATACCTCGTCTGGAGCATAACGCGCATGGGAAATCTTGAATCGTGGCTAGTACAAAGATTAGTGTGGTGTCATTAGCGGGTTTAGAATGTAACAAATGAAATGTGGGTCTCCAAGTTTAGAACTAACGAATGCAGTTCGGAAGTAGGTTCCATTGACATTATAACAACGACAGGTCCGATGACGAATTTGATTCGATGGGACAAAGGAATATTTATTGAACTTTTCTATCCAGGCAACCGTGTCTTCTAGGTTTCCGGTCTCATCCAGATCCCTTAAAGGAACCCTCTTGTTTATTCTGCTTTTTACAACATACCTAGCTCCCATACAGAATTATAAGCTTCTAAAATCCCCACCTTTCTCCCCTGTCTCCTTTTGTACCTATGAATTTTTAGCGCTTTTTTCGCCTTGCCGAGTTTTGCCCGTCCCACAATGAAACTTTTGCCGGAATCTTCAAGTCCGCTGACAGCTCTTTCACACATAAGGATCTCAGAAGCATCTGTTTATTACTTCTTTTATTTGCTTAGTTTTCCCACTTTTTAACCACGGCGCGTTTTGTTTTCAAATATTTTGCGCCCAGTTGCCGCGTCGGAGAGCAGGAAGGCTGGAGATAATCGACAAGCGCTAACAAAAAATCGCTAGCTTCAGGTGGAAAGTAATGGTATATTCGAAAACGTTTTTTCTGATCAGTTTCACTGGGAAAAGATCATTTCTAGTAAGAGTTGTGCTTTAAGCATGTTATTTATCCTTGATTAAACGCTTAGTCCGATTCAAAAGGTAATTCGCTAGTCGGGGAATTCGGAATATTTTGATCAGACATCGGATGAACCGCACTGTTCAACTTGTATTTCAAATCTTCGAAAAGGGTTTGACTCAAAATATGGATATTTCATTGCCCTAGAAATATCAAAAGCCATGTCAACCCAGTCAGCTAAGGCTAACTTGACTTACTTGACTTATGTGTCCTGCCGGGCGTCGCTCAGCGTAGAGAATGCAGTCAGCCTCCTCCATTTGGTGCGATTGTTATACGTGGATGGAGCGTACCCTGTAGTCTTAGGGTAGCGCTGGTGATAGTAGAACTATATCGTTAGGTAGCGTAACCGTAGCGTGTAAGGCGGTGGGTGAGTAAGGGTGGTAGTGGAGCTAGGCTTTACGTTAACCTACAAATAGTTTTATTTCAGACTTAAGTTGCGTTTTTTTGGATGTAGTTTTGGCGTAGTTTTGCTTAAAAACCGTTTTAATTGTCCATTCGATTTGCTGTAGTTTCGAACCTGAAACTACGAAGCTCAAACTACAAACTACCTTGCAGACGTAGTTTGACTTTTCGGAAACAAGAACTCAAGAAACGCAAGTAAGACAAAACAAGAGCCAAACTACAAACTTTGACGAAACAGAAGTGAATCCAAAAAATCGCAACTTTACTCTGTATAATGTAAATCCCAATCCGGGTAAATACAATCACTGTTGATAATAACGACAGTCTAAATAATGACTGACTGGTAAGTAACATAGACGAATAAAGAATGACGAATGACACAGCGCTAAGACTGGAAAGAGCTTATATTCTCCATTTCGCACGAGTGAAGATTGCAGATCGAGGCTTAAATATAGGAGTGATTCATGCTATGTTTAGTGCTCGTGTTGTAACTTATGTCTCTTGAATTTAGCTCTGGATCAATCGCTTGTGCCATTAATAGCTAGGAACATAGTTCAGCGCTTGAAGTTAGCATGAATCAAGGCTTAAATCAAGGTATGATTCATGCTGTAACTTACGTCTCTTTCGGTAAAAACTAGAAATACTGAAGGATTATATTTCCTTCGCTGTGTACATAGAGATAGTTCGACGCTTGACATAGAGACCGACACAACACGATCAGCAGCTACCGCTGGTGCGTCGTTGGTGTCAATGTTTGCCAACTTCAAGTATTTGGAAATACTATCGCACTATCGATGTTTCGGTCTGCCGCGGGGTCGTTTCCTGCCGGCTTCTGCGGGGTTGAAATCTAGCACGATTTTTGCAGGTAGGTGTGATGGCATTCTAAGGAGGTGACCGTACCATCGTAGAGTGTGCTGTGCAATTTGGATGCAGAACAGTGTCTGCTGCGTTGTCTGCAGTAACTTCTCGTTGCTGACGAAATCGAACCATCTCAGGCCCTCTATCCTCCGAAGGCTTTTCGTCTTGAACACGTCTACAGTCTTGAGAGCTGTGATTGTAGACGGCCAGGTTTCTGTTCCATAAAGAATTAAAGACCCGACCAGGGCGTTGAAGATTCGCAGCTTCGTGCTCCGACTGATACATGGTTTCCGCCAGAGGCGACGATTTAACCTCCCCATTGTAGCAGATGCCTTGGAAATTCGTGCTTGTAGTTCAGGGAGAAGCGAGCCGTCTGCACCAATGACAGAGCCCAAGTAGGTGAACTGCTGAACCACCGACAGTAGTTGTTGGGTCCAGGGCCACAGGAGGATTGGTGTTGCTGGAGGATGGGTCTACGACCAGAATTTTGGTTTTGTACCAGCTGACATGTAGTCCTACTTTCGCAGCTTCTTCTTGAAGGATATGAAGTGCTTCCACCAGTTTGTCCATGGATTCCACCATGAGCGCCAGGTCGTCGGCAAAGTCGGCGTCCGAGAGGATGCAATCGCCAAATTTGAGTCCAAATCCAAGCCTTGAGGTCGTCTTCGCCATGACACGGTCTATGATGACGTTGAAAAGTTCGGGCGCAACGGCACAACCTTGCCAAACCCTTGTAGAGAATTGGAAGAACGGGCTTCGTCGGCTGTTGACTTGGACGCAGCTCTCTGTCTCGTGATGGAGGGCTTCGAAAAGTCTGCAGTACGGATCTGGCAGGCCGATGGACTTCAAGATGTCCCACAGGGCCTCCCGGTCGATTGAATCGAAATTAGCTCGGAAGTCTACAAAGGCGATGAATGCTTTCTGTCGAAACTCTCTAACTAAGGCTAAAGGGGTATTTTAATTTTCTGCGGTCTTCGAGAAGGTCAGGAAGCCATCCGGTATTTCAATCTTTACCCTTTATTACCTCATTAGTGGGAACCACTTCTTAAAAAGTTTCAGAACTCCGTGCACACGACATGGCGAAATAGGATTTTCAAGTTTACCTTAGCGAATCTTACAGCACTTAATACAGACCGTCTTCACCGAAGGAAGTTCCCCGTTCGCAAACTTTTCAGCTTCTTCTTCTCGCAGCGTAAAATCAAAAGTGCTCTTCGAAAAAGTAAGTGAATTAACTGCTTCGCACCCAGATTTATTCTGAGTTGTGGGTGTCGGAAACTGGGAAAGGACCTGTATGTCCAAGCAGGCAGGGTCGGACCGAAGGGGGGGGGGAATCACCCCCCGATGAAAAATTTATCTCAAAATAGTACTATTAATTAGTACGAAAAAGTTGCATGCAGTACTAACGATGCTACTACATGCTTCTACTTCAAGGCTACCGTGCTACTGCATACTACTATATGCTACTATTAGCAAGACTGGATGCTACTATGGCAAGACAGGATGCTACTGGGTTCTACTACATAAGATTGGACCAGTCTGAGGCACATTAAATGATAGTATTCTTTGCTATTACATAGTATTATATGCAACGTTTTCGTACTACTACCATACTACTACGCAGGCTACAAATTTTTCATCTTGCCCCCCATGCTTGAGAGAATCGAACTTTTAGTCGTATGGTCTGAGATTGTCTGTATGACCGTCGTCTGTTTGGGCTTGCAAGAATAACATAAAGGCGAATTTTGCCTGCAAATGAAATTTTCTAGTCACATGTCAAACACAAAAGAAAACATCAGATGTAGTGTCTGTTACGAACTGTCTGTTGGAACCGCGCACCCTTCTGTTGTCTGTTATGAAACTTTTGACAGTGCAGAGCCTCACTAACGGTGCGAACCACACACGATAAGGCTTTCCGGGACGCATTGCCCTCACTTTCATCATAAAGTTGAAAAAATCTCTAATTCTCCGTATGGAAATGATGATGGTGCCGAAAATCCGGGCAGGAATTCCAGCCGGGGAGCGCCCGACCCTGAGTGTTCCCACTTTAAGGTGTGCAAAACTGTTTCGATATATTTTCTTTAGTCAAAAGTTGTGCCACCAACAAAAGTTTGGACAACTACAGTCGAGTCGCGAAACCCACACGAATACTAGCATATAAACCTGCGTTTGTGGTTCCAGATCTGAGCGAACAGTCTCCCTCTTAAGAGTAGGGTTAAATTATTTGAAAGAAATTCCCGAAACCCGAAGTCATGTTATACTTGCTCGTTATGTGGTTTGGAAGAGGAGAATCTGTCCCACTTCCTGTCAAGATGCAAGGGGCACTCGGATTTGAGAGTAAGATTTTTTGGTGAAGATGGGTTTCTCTTTCCTGGTATCCTAAAGTCATCTTCACGGTCAGCGATAATGGCAGTTACAGGTTTTGTCAAAGAAGCGTTAAAGAGATGTAAATAGTTATTGGTGGTGGGAGTTTAAAGCGTTTTACATGTGAGTTTATATAATCGCTCTCTCGAAGTGTTTCAAAATGTATGATTTTGTGGATGGCCTAACGGCTAAATTAAAGTATCTATCTATCTATTGTCATGGCATGGATTAAGCACAGCAAAAAGTAGCAAAGTAGCCGTGAAGACACGAAAGGTAGCCGAGAATATCGGAAACGTAGCCGAGAGAACTTCACGCTACGAGACTTGATTGTAAAGTATTTACTTCTTACTTTCGGCTTGGCTGCCTACTACTATAACTCTTGATTTACTAGCCACTGTCCTTATCTCTGTTACAGCAGTACAAAAATTAAGTTTGAGAACGCTTGATCTTTCCCCACATATTAAAGCTGTTGCCAGGCAATGGCTTCCAAACATTCCTAGAATTTTCAACAAAATGAAGAATCAGCAATTTTCAACAAAATTAAGAAAATTAAGGATAAGAACTAGCTCCCCATAAATCACATTATTCCGAGGCAGCAAACTCTTTTTGCTTAACTTAATAAAGGATAATGTCCCATTGACATCCTTTGCTTAATTTACAGACAATTTCCGAAATTCCGAATTGTCATTTTCCAAAGAAAATGCTGAGCTTTCAGTTGGAACGGAACATGAAGGTTCAGATGAAAGAATTTGTTTTTTGTAACTAACGGAAACTTGTGCAGGTATTTTTGTGTTGAAGATCAAGTTCAAGTTCTGTTTATTGACAAAACTAAATACAAAATAAAGAACCAATTTGGCAGAGAGAGGGCTCGAGGCCAACTAGGTACTACCAGGGACCCATAAATTTCCTGTAATGACTCGCCATTCAGGGGGCTTGTCAATAGTTGCGTTCTTTATCACGGGAGTTCTCACCGGTGGTCTCCGGTTTTTCTTATAAGCCGTTTTTGCATGCACCGGTGACTTCTCACCAGTCTTATAACCCGTTTTTGGACTAACCAGTGTCCGGTTTTATCTCAACGGTGCGGGCTAACCAGAACCTGCTCGTCAGCCCGGCTTCAGCGAGGAGTTAGCCAGTTTTCATCAACTCACAGGTGAACCAAAAAAACGCGTTTTAAGGGAAGAACCGGACACTGGTGACTAAACACCAGAGACAACCCGGAGTGCAACGAACGCAGCTAATAAGAGATTTCTGATGCGCTCTTGACCGAGCGTCAGATAGTTCGAGAAATACCCACGGGGATAAAATACCCGACTATCCATATAGACAAAATTTTTCGCAGCTGTTGTGCTGAACTAGGAATATTTCTCTGTAACGGAAGAGTGTCCTGGGTCTTTTGTCATAGCTTAGGTACCTGGTGGCATCCTGAATAGTCCTGACTGAAGATGGCTATATATCTATCTGAGTAAGAACGCCGATTCGACCCAAGCGGAATCTTTGGAAACTAGGCGAGGCTCGGGCAACATAGCAACATAGAAGCATAGGAGATGACAAGCCCCCTGAATGACGAGTCATTACAGGAAATTTATGGGTCCCTGGTACTACGGAATATAGATACATTACAAGTTATAAATTAACCATAATCCATCCATGTTCCAGATTCAAACCCTCTGGTGTTTACACAACCAGGAACTTTTAGATCACAATCTAAAAAACTTCAAATTGATTTTCAACGTTAGAAATGAACTCCTAGGCAGCTTAGTCTAAGAGAACAGGAACCTTACCTGATTATGTCTTTAAAAGGGACTAAAAAAATAATGTTTCTGCTCCTCTCTAAACACAAAAAAATGAAAATGTGCATTTCCCAATCATCCAGGTTACACGCAATCGGAGCAAGAATAGGGATAGGAATGAAAGGAAACTTTGGAAGTCAGCGTCGGCGCCATGGGGCGCCGTCGGCGCCCCTTTTCAATGCCGACAAACATAGAATAAAATTACATTTTTTGTTAATTACGCTGAAGCTCAAAAGTTGAAGTTTCGTTGTTTGGTAAATGGTTTCTTTCAACATGATTACATTGCTCCAGGAATAAGCGTGTCTTTTAACCCGAATTCTTCTAATTAACAATAAACTTTTAATCTGCAAATTCCAGAGGTGAAGGACTCCGACTTTAGACTGGTCTCGAGACGGTCTCAAGACGCCTTTTTTCATGGAGATGGACTTTTCTCGGTCTCGTCGTTCATGGAGCAGGACTCGGACTCGTCTTGTCTCGAAATCCGACAGAGTTGCGAGTCCAAACGTCTCGGCCAGGCAGTTTTAAAATAAAATGAACTCTCCAGCGACCAATTAAAGAGATTGGCCAATGGATGGCTATATCGCACTTTTTCCAGCAGGATTAAATCAAGTACTACCTTGGAGGACTAAGTATTAAAATAAGAACAGTATGTAACGAGGGTGTAATGGCTTCTGAAAAGTCAAATTTGTGAAGATGAGCGATCCTGACAGTTCGGTTGGGAAGTTCGGATTACAAAATTGTCTGAACAGTGCAGTGACAAGTGCAAATCCTGTGATAAAGTAATTACTGAAACCCGAAGTAACTATACACGCTCTCTGACAGCTTAGGTACACTACATCAGAAGTACAAAACTAAAACCTAATTTTTTATTTTGTTTCGTTATTTCAGTGCCCTTTCTTCTTTACAATCATTTCACAATTGTTGCTCTAAACAAGAGAAACGAGCACAAATGGCCCTTGTTCTGAGTAGGTGCTCAACTCACGAAAATCTAAAAATGGCGGTTTGGACCTGGGTATAGGATCTATGGGGGATCCTTCAACTTTAATCATCAACTTTCACTCGAGTCTGAGCAATTCCAGGGATTATCCGGTACCCCCCTCCGTCCAACTACTGTCACGAAAAGTCAAAACCTCCCGGGACTCCAAAACGGATCATCTAGGGTAAATGAGTTTTGTACCCTCAAATTTCAACCTTAACTTTTCCCGTCGTTTGATACCGTGACTTGTCAAAAAATGTCTAGAATACTCCGTCCAACTTACAGTGCAGTGCAGAATCCGATTCGAGCAAATACATACGTTATCAAGAACTCAACCCCCCTAAAACTCCGTCAGCCGTGTTCAAATCCTGTTCGGACACGTACAAAAAAAATCAATTGTTTCATCTCTTGCCACCCATCAAGTTTCATCCAGATTTATTTCGGAAAATCACTGTGCCCCCAACGTGGTGGATCCAGTCTGAGCCGCAAAATATGTGATTTCCATACTTCTAGATTTAGAGAAGTTTAATATCGCTCCACCTTTTGACCCTTATGCGAGCCGCAAAATCCCGAGACTATCACTCCAACTCCCTCCACTGTGGCCGAATGCGACTCGGACACATAAGGGTCGCATCTCCGACACCTCTTCATCCATTCATCAAGTTTGGCTCGAATTGGAGCATATCGACAAATTCCGGTCCCCCCTTCATCCCTCTAACCGTTGCCGAATTCGGTCCGGACGCCAAATAGCATATTTAGGCCGCAGATAATCGGTACTGTCCAATTTTCTTGTGCGCTTAATTCCTTACACAGTTTCTGGAAATCCCCCTCCCAACTCCTCTAGTTGCTGCTGCAAGTGGTTCGGACATATTTAAGATATCTAGGTTATCAGTTCAGCACCCAGAAATCTTACTGGAACCAGACCACCCGTTCGTAACTTACACATAAGTAATTTGAGGATTCCCTTCCCTTAATTCCCCCAAGGGCCATTAAAGTTTCATTTCATGTGACCGACCAGGATTATGGTTTGCTCTCCTGTCTCTAGCATTTTCTTCTATAAAATATCCTTCGGTTGATTTATTTTGCCTTCTCATATGAACCCTCTGTATATGACGAATGTAGTCCGTTATTTGAAGAACAAATTTATTGTTAGGACCCTATGCGTGACTCGGTCTTCGAGACGTTTTGACACACTTTCACAGACTCAGTCTCTTCTCGTCTCGAGACTTTTGTCCAGGACTCGTTGACGGGGTTATGAGGGTGGAGGTTCGGCTAGGCCTTGAGAAGGGTCCTTGGGACCAGATGAAGATCGTGACAAAACAGTCTTAAGGCCGGCGGGCCTGACCTTATTCTCCACTCTCTCACCAATCAACAATATGAGGGGAGGAAATGTCCTATCCTACTCAGCCTATGGCTCAACTCAGGTTCCTCTTTCTCGCTTCTCAAAGCAAGTACAAAGAAATCCTTGTAATTTGCACAGTACGGTACAACGCAAGACCAAGAACATGATTAAAACTCTATTGGACCAAAGCCCTTGAACATGGCGTCCGGACGACAGTCTTACGTCGAATCAGGCTATCTATCTAACGCTGACTACCTAGATGGCGTCAGCGTTCCAAGCCGTAATGTCTGTTCGCTTATAGCTTGTTCACACGGGACCGAAATAAGCGCGTAAACAGCGGCTGATCTGTTCAGACGACGGATCGACTGTTTGGGGTTGACGGGAGAATTAAAAAGAAAAACCTAATTCCGAATATTCTTTTTGTTTGTAACAAAATATATAAAATTAAAAAAAAAACATCTTGTGAGTTAGTCAAAGTCAAATCTAGTTGACTTGTAGTCTTTATACCAGGAACAAGTCACAAACTGAATATTGATAGATTTAAGGCGATTCAGCAATTTTAAGAAAGCAAATAAAAATAATTTAAAGATTTTTATTTTTGAAGGAGAACCTAAAATATAATTAACAATACAGATATAAATAATATGAGAACAGTATGCAATCATTTACTGATATTCAGTTACACTTCAGTGAAGGTTGATTGAAAAAGTTATTCAAATTATTATTTTTTTTTTAAGAAAAACAACGAAAATAAATGTTAAACATAAACAGAACATACGCTGTTGTAATTAGAAAATTATTCTACCTTTTTTTTGCAATCTTTTAGTAATCCTGAGATGCTTAGTGTAAAACCAAGTTATGTTCACATCAGTGTGACAGAATTTGAACTGGATTGACCTAAACCTCACCAAGTTTGAACTATTTCTCCTAATTACGGTCTGTTTACTGTCCCTAGAGTCATCAAAGGTCACATTCCAAAGGATTTAGTTTATCCCGATCGGAGACCGCGATGAAAATAAGCGCCTATTTGGAAAATCAGCGGCTGATTTTTGGATTTTTTTCAACCGCTATTTACGCGCGTAAATCAGCCGCTGATCGAGAATCGGCCGCTGTTTCAGCCCCGTGTGAACGAGCTATTATGTTCGAGCTGATAAAATAACGAACACTCTTCTTGAATCGTGAGCGTGCCTTCGGTCTCGGACTTGTCTCGTACTCGGCAACAGCTCTGGCAAATGATGAACAAATTTATTTTGTGTCTAGTTTATTCTGTTTGGGCACTACTTTTTTCGACGGACGGATCTGTGATAGCATAGGCAATCCTGACTTTTCTTGAGATCGCAAAAAGACCCATCAGACATCAGCGTTTCCGCAAAGCTTAGCCTGCGGCGTATTTCGAATTATTCTGCATTTAAAAGAACGGTTTGCCTTTAATTTTGGGTTTTAGGCGTGGATTTTTTTTGTGGATTTAAATCTTATTTAAAGCTAGAATTTGTATGGTAAGAATAACTAAATTTTGCTAAAAACTGGACGTCCCTCCCAGGGTTATTAAAAGGCAAAGTTAAGTATTCGCAAGAATAAACTACTCATGATAAATGTCGAAGATTTACGGATATAACATGTTTCTTTGTTCAATGATGGATCATGATGATCATGTGAAATTAAGAATCCTGGTGTCTGTGGACTGCACCCGGGTGGTGAGCAAAGGGGTTAGCCATTTTCCGCAGGCAGCATTCTGAAGGAAGTGAGTGTATGTATGTTTATTTGATTTCCTATTCAGAATTATTTTTTTTCTTGTCAACTTTCACTACTGCTGTGCATGAACAATTTTCTGTAAAAATCTTAGGCTTTATTCCAGAGGAAAGCCCGGTAAAATTTGTACCACTCAACAATCGCGACTCACAAGGGCTTTAAATGGTGGCAATGCTAGTCGTCTTTGCCCGGGAAACTCCTTAGACGGTTCCAAGAGATTGTCCAGATGTTTGTAAAGGATAATAACAAAAACGGATAACGAAATACAAAGGCGGACGGCGAGCAAAAACGCCAATATTGTGTTCCATCTTCTCGTGATTGAGAATCAGATCTCGTGCGTTTTCATCGTCTGTTTCCTTCATGTTTTCTTGAAAAATAATGACAAAAAAGAAACCTGGCAGATCCAGGGGCTGAGGACTTTACATTAAAACACAGTCACAGGTTAGTGGTTCAGCGGTTGCTGAAACCGATTGAATACATAAATTAGGTCCCGTTATGCGGCTTCTCATTTTGTCTGCGAGGCTCCAAGATAGGAGTATTAGACTTACAAATTCATCAGCGATATTTCGGCCCTTCTTGGCAAGGGTACTCGTCAGGCTGTAGAAGGGCCGAAATATCGCTGATGAAGAATCTTAGCTGACGTATCCGTCGTATAGATTATTTGAACATATGGATCAAAGACAGCTTGGGCTCAAAGAATATTTACCTCGTGTAGGATACTTCTTGAGTATAATAATTTAACCAGTTAACGCACCAAGCTGAGATTTTGGTTTGTGAGCATTTGAAATGTATGTTTGTATATTCTTTGTAACCCGTTACATTCAGACTGAACAAGAACGGAGTAAATGGAAGAAAAGAAGTAAAGAACAAAAGAGAGAACAGACAATTAGCGATCAATGACAAAAGGTATACAGTAATACAAATGAAGAAAAACACAAAGGCCGAGTTAATCAGGGTCATCCATTGGGAACAAAATACTCGTAACCACGGGTGTGCGGCCGTTCCAAGAAGTTTCTGAACTAGCTTATCTACAGCCTCGTTGGGTTCTACCAGGCTGAATTTTCTTATTCGGTACCTTTTGCGTGTCCCCGGTGGCATTTTTAGTAAATATTGTGGTTAACGAAAATAAAGAGACCGGAATCAAGACATAAGACATGGGGATATAAGACACGGAGATCTAAGACAGATATAGGACATGGGGTAGCGCCACATTGCTGTAGAGTTTGGCTAGCAGACCATGTGAAAAGTGGACCTTGTTTGTCACAATGGAAGCGTCAGCAAATCGAAGTTTCTTCTCCACGTTTTGTAAAAGGAGAGAGTCTCTTTTAAGGTCCTTCCTATGGGAGACCAAAGTACGTTATCGATTTTGTCGGACTAAGCATCGAGCTACCAAGTTGGATTGATCTGCTCATTTTTCTCGATCCTTGAAGAATAGTACATCCGACTTTGAAGCATTGAACTTGAGTCCGATCAAGCTATACACACCCTCTAAAATACTGACATTTCTTTCAGCACTTATAGTTGATCTATTTAAGTTAAATACGTCAGCATAAGGAAGCAGGGAGACATTTTTGTTTTGTTTAACACACAGGAAGAACGAACTCTTGATTCGGCATTTAGGACGTTATTATTGAACTTTAACTCGCCTTTGTAGGTCCAATCGTGATTTTGTGACGTCTTAAGAGAGAGAACGGCAGGCAGATGCTGGTTGTGCTAATTGAAATGCATAAGACGACGACGTCGTCAGAAACATTCGGTCAGAGCTTTGGTCAGACTTCTTGGGGTCAGATTCCTGAGGTCAGATTTTCCGACTCCCAGGACCTTTTCCGTGTTGCACCGATTTGTGAACAGTGCCGTCGCGATCCAAAAGGCCATCACCAGCGAGTCATAAGTGCCTAATGGAGTGGTGAATGCCACTTTGATTAACCGTACCTGGACGTGTCAGATTAGGGACTATTCACAGCCAGAGGCGTTACGAGCCAAAACGTTTGGGGGGGGGGGGAGGTATTTACCGATTGGCTGGTCATTTTTACCGACTGTTTTTCCAGATAAAAACGACTATTATTGAGAAAGAACTACTGTGTAAACGAAAAATCGGCTGATTTTAAGAAAACTACTATTTTGAAGAAAAATCTACTGTGTCCAAGAAAAAAATCGACTGTTTTTACGAAAAATAGCGGCACTTTGCGCCGAATCGGCTGCCTGTTACCGACTGGTCGACAATATTCGGAGGGGGGGGGGGGCGTCCCCCCTCCCCCCCTAGTCGTGACGCCCCTGTTAACAGCGATGATGAATAAGAGGCGGAATAACAGGCGAAGCTCTGGATTGGTTCGGATCATATCTGAGGGACCGCAGGATTTCTATGGGAGAAGATCCAGGAAACGATGTACTCGTCAACTGTGGTGTCCCCCAGGGCTCAATATTAGGACCACTGCTGTTTCTGATCCACGTTAAGGATCTGAGTCGAGTGCTGAACCCGGAACGCACAAATCTTCGCTGCTGTAAGCTATGCTACGTTGAAGATTCTTTCTAGCCCGAAGATGACGATGACGAGCTCGTGGCTTTCGGCGATGATACTAGGCTTGGCTGCTGTGAAAGGGATAAGACAACGCTCATGTCTAAACTGAGGGATATACTGGAGGAGACATATCTCTGGATGGATGCTAACCGACTTGTTATGAATGTTGATAAATCTTGCGTTTTATTGTTTTCTCGGGTCGGAAGTGTCCTGCCGGAGATATGTGGTATCCAAAAATCAAGAGGTCTGATCAGTCGGCCAGAAAAGCGCTTCGCAAAATACCTCGGAATCCTCCTTGATGAGAACCTGTCATTCCTGCATCACATCCAAGCAGTAGAGCTGAAGCTATCCCGGAATCTTGGAATAATAAAAAAACTGAAGAACACCTTGCCGCAGAAAACACTGGTCCTGCTATACAACGCTCTTATAAAACCACATATACAGTATTGTGCAATGATCTGGCAATCGACCTTCAAAGTTCACTTGCGAAAACTGAACTCGATTCACAAACGATGTCTGATAATAGTTGGAAAAAATGAAGAGGACTTGTCACTGGAGTCGCTGCATCAACTGTCATGCTTGACCTTTGTTTTTAAGTTTTTAGCTGGTGAGCTGCCATCTTCATTCAAAACCTTGTTTCGACCTATCTCGGACCAGCTTAATCGGACCCGATCATCATCAAACCTGCACATACCCTTCACCCCGACTGTACGATCAGATTTTGCTCCGAGTATAACATGAGCAAAAATATGGAACCAGATCCCAGATGAGCTGAGAGGTAGGAGCTCCCTTGCGTCATTTAAAAAAAAGGTAAAAAATCATTTATTAGCATTACAGAAGAATAATTAAGTAAGGTCTGGTAAAATAAATTAAAAAAATTAAAAAATATGCTTAAGAATAAAATAATAATAATATTTTTTTTACGATGGGGTGGCTTCCCTTGGGGTAAGGTGCAGGAAGGTAATTGGTTAGTTTTTGTTTTTTGAGAGGCAAGGTTGTGTCTGAGAGTAGGAACAGTGACCACTCTGCGCCTAATGTCTAAAATGTCAAGATTGTGGTTCTCGGCGTCCAGGAATGGACTGAGCGTTTTGGTTATGTGTGATTTATTTTGTATATGTTAATAAACCCATAGAACTTGAACTGGAACTTGAACCATTTGATGTGTACGTGTTGCGGGTTGGATGAGTTGAGGCATGAGATTTTTTGGTATGAGATTGTATGATTATGAATGGATCTTGAGAACGATGAAGAATGATTGTTTTGTGGTGATAAAGAGTTTGGGAAGATTCCTCAAGCTGGCAATGAGGCATCGTGAGAATTTCATGTAGTCTAAGTCTAATGAGTTAATTTGTTTCTATGTGATGGTATTTTCGTTTGTTTTTTCGTGGTTTATTTGGGTTGTCATGGCCCTCAAGCTTTCTTGCAATTAATATACTTGCCGAAATTATGTCATAACCATACATTGACGGAGAAATTCAAAATTCAAGATGCAAGTGTTACCCTTTTGGATGTTTCCTCATCGCTTTCAAAAATCATGGACAACAGGGCCCAACCAGCGCATGACGTCGTCCACTGCTTCCTGACCGAAGATTAACAAGAGCTGTAAGCTCATATGGCACTTGCATGTGTCAAGATGATTTGATTGATCAAGAGTAAGTTTCGACTTTGCGGTTGAGATGCGCGCTATAAGGGAGCTGGAACTTCATTTGTAAGCAAAACCCTTGAGGCAAAACTGCTAATGGGCTGATGGGCATCACGAAAATGCATATATTGCTTAAAAGTATTTTTTTTACTTTGCGGTCAAGATTGGTACTTTAAGGAATAATCGGATTTGGGAAGTAGCAATTTCTAAGCAAATGTTGTTGAGTCTCCAATATTCCAGCGAAGTTTCATCGTCCTAGCACATCTGGAAGTACCTTAACGCGCGATCACCGGAATCCCATACCCCCCTCCCCCTCCTCCAACTCCACCCACAATAACCGGAGCCAATCCTGTTCTGTAAATGATTAATCCAGAGCATCTGTTTGTCATTCCCACGAAGTTCGATCCAGATCACACCAGTCTAAGCGGGTCAAGTATTTTCCGCCCTCCCCCCGATAATTGCCGGATTCGGTCCGGAAATGAAAAAGATCACAAGAGAAAAATGTCCTCTGTTTAATTATTAAATTTCACTCGAATCCGATCACCCGTTCCAAAGTTACGCATGACTCAATATTCCGGATTCCTCTCCCTCAACTCCCCCCCCAAGATTATCATATCGAGGATTTTTTTTTTATTCCAAGTCAGTTTGACCGGGTCCCTGATATGCCTTCCAAGTTTCGTCGTGAAAATCCCCCAAAAACGGAATTCCGGGATACCCCTCCTCCCCCCCCCCTCAAGTGTCCGGATCCAGTCAAATTATGTAAAAGATTTATATGGACCAGATGTTTGTTCTTCCCAGCAAGTTTCACTCCGATACCATCATTCTAACCGTTTCTCGAGATTTCCGGTCCACCCCCCCCCCCCACCCCACCCAGCTCCCCCGCGGTGAACGTAGCCAATCCGATTCAGCAAATGACTTACCTAGAGCATCTGTTTGTTCTTCCCACAAAGTTCCATCCCGATCCCTCCATTCTAAACGGGTCACGTATTTCCCCCCCCCCCCCCAATAGTTGCCGGATCCGGTCCGGATATGAAAAAAATCATCGGAGAAATGTCCTCTGTTGAATTCTTAAATTTCACTCGAATCCGATCAACCATTCTAAAATTACGCATGACTGAAAATTTCG
The DNA here is from genome assembly GCA_030848855.1 of Branchinecta sandiegonensis. NCBI lineage: Eukaryota > Metazoa > Arthropoda > Branchiopoda > Anostraca > Branchinectidae > Branchinecta > Branchinecta sandiegonensis. The sequence goes on from JAUPMV010000011.1 coordinate 3,163,310, forward strand.
GATTCCCCTCCCTCCACTCCCCCCACCATTATCTGATCGACAAAATTTTTATTTTGAAGTCAGTTTGATTGGGTCCCTGATATGCCTGCCAAGTTTCATCGTGAAAGTCCCCGAAACCACCATCACCGGAATTCCGGGACCCCCCCCCCATAAGTGTCCGGATCAAGTACAATGGCCTAGAGGACTTATCTAGAGCAGATGCTTGTTCTTCCCAGCAAGTTTCATTCCGATCCCTCCATTCTAACCGTTTCTTGAAATTTCCGGTCTCCCCCCCCCAACTCCCCCCTGGCTACCGAATCCGGTCAAGACTTTAAACGGGACATTAAAGATATATATTCTGTTCAGTTATGAAGTTTCATTACAATCCGATCATCCGTTCGAAAGTTACACACTTCTCAATTTCCCGGATTTCCCTGCGGATTCCCCTCCCTCCACTCCCCCACCATTATCTGATCAACAATATTTTTATTTTGAAGTCAGTTTGATTGGGTCCCTGATATGCCTGCCAAGTTTCATCGTGAAAATCCAAAAAAACACCATCACCGGAATTCCGGGCCCCCCCCCCCATAAGTGTCCGGATCCAGTACAATGGTCTAAAGGACTTATCTAGAGCAGATGCTTGTTCTTCCCAGCAAGTTTCACTCCGATCCCTCCATTCTAACCGTTTCTTGAAATTTCCGGTCTCCCCCCCCCCCCCAACTCCCCCCTGGCTCCCGAATCCGGTCAAGACTTTAAACGGGACATTACAGATATATATTCTCTTCAGTTATGAAGTTTCATTACAATCCGATCATCCGTTCGAAAGTTACACACTTCTCAGTTTCCCGGATTCCCCTGCCCTCCACCCCCCCCCCCAAAATGGTCGGATCAGAAAACTGATTATTCCTAATTTTGTTTGGTCGGGTCTCTGATATGCCTGCCAAGTTTCATGGTCCTAGCACAACTGGAAGTACCCTAACTCGAAAAAGTGTGACAAAATGCCCTAAATTTTCAAGTTTCCAGCGCCCCGCACTCCCCCCCATATGGTCGGATCGGGAAACTGATTATTTCCAGGTTAGTTTGGTCGGGTCCGTGATATTCCTGCCAAGTTTCATTGTCCTAGCTCATCTGGAAGTACCCTCACTCGAAAAAGTGTGACAAAATGCCCTAAACTTTCAAGTTTCCAGCGCCCCAACTCCCCCGCATATGGTCGGATCGGGAAACTTATTATTTCCAGGTTACTTTGGTCAGGTCCCTGATATTCCTGCCAAGTTTCATTGTCCTAGCTCATCTGGAAGTACCCTAACTCGAAAAAGTGTGACAAAATGCCCTAAATTTTCAAGTTTCAAGCGCCCCCACTCCCCCGCATATGGTCGGATCGGGAAACTGATTATTTCCAGGTTCGTTTGGTCGGGTCCCTGATATTCCTGCCGAGTTTCATTGTCCTAGCTCATCTAGAAGTACCCTAACTCAGAAAAAAGTGACAAAATGCCCTAAATTTGCAAGTTTCCAGCGCCCCGCACTCCCCCCCATATGGTCGGATCGGGAAACTGATTATTTCCAGGTTAGTTTGGTCGGGCAGGCATATCAGGGACCCGACCAAACTAACCTGGAAATAATCAGTTTCCCGATCCGACCATATGGGGGGGAGTGCGGGGCGCTGGAAACTTGCAAATTTAGGGCATTTTGTCACTTTTTTCTGAGTTAGGGTACTTCTAGATGAGCTAGGACAATGAAACTTGGCAGGAATATCAGGGACCCGACCAAACGAACCTGGAAATAATCAGTTTCCCGATCCGACCATATGCGGGGGAGTGGGGGCGCTTGAAACTTGAAAATTTAGGGCATTTTGTCACACTTTTTCGAGTTAGGGTACTTCCAGATGAGCTAGGACAATGAAACTTGGCAGGAATATCAGGGACCTGACCAAAGTAACCTGGAAATAATAAGTTTCCCGATCCGACCATATGCGGGGGAGTTGGGGCGCTGGAAACTTGAAAATTTAGGGCATTTTGTCACACTTTTTCGAGTGAGGGTACTTCCAGATGAGCTAGGACAATGAAACTTGGCAGGAATATCACGGACCCGACCAAACTAACCTGGAAATAATCAGTTTCCCGATCCGACCATATGGGGGGGGAGTGCGGGGCGCTGGAAACTTGAAAATTTAGGGCATTTTGTCACACTTTTTCGAGTTAGGGTACTTCCAGTTGTGCTAGGACCATGAAACTTGGCAGGCATATCAGAGACCCGACCAAACAAAATTAGGAATAATCAGTTTTCTGATCCGACCATTTTGGGGGGGGGGGTGGAGGGCAGGGGAATCCGGGAAACTGAGAAGTGTGTAACTTTCGAACGGATGATCGGATTGTAATGAAACTTCATAACTGAAGAGAATATATATCTGTAATGTCCCGTTTAAAGTCTTGACCGGATTCGGGAGCCAGGGGGGAGTTGGGGGGGGGAGACCGGAAATTTCAAGAAACGGTTAGAATGGAGGGATCGGAGTGAAACTTGCTGGGAAGAACAAGCATCTGCTCTAGATAAGTCCTTTAGACCATTGTACTGGATCCGGACACTTATGGGGGGGGGGGGGCCCGGAATTCCGGTGATGGTGGTTTTGGGGACTTTCACGATGAAACTTGGCAGGCATATCAGGGACCCAATCAAACTGACTTCAAAATAAAAATATTGTTGATCAGATAATGGTGGGGGAGTGGAGGGAGGGGAATCCGCAGGGAAATCCGGGAAATTGAGAAGTGTGTAACTTTCGAACGGATGATCGGATTGTAATGAAACTTCATAACTGAACAGAATATATATCTTTAATGTCCCGTTTAAAGTCTTGACCGGATTCGGTAGCCAGGGGGGAGTTGGGGGGGGGGGGGGGAGACCGGAAATTTCAAGAAACGGTTAGAATGGAGGGATCGGAGTGAAACTTGCTGGGAAGAACAAGCATCTGCTCTAGATAAGTCCTTTAGGCCATTGTACTTGATCCGGACACTTATGGGGGGGGGGGTCCCGGAATTCCGGTGATGGTGGTTTTGGGGACTTTCACGATGAAACTTGGCAGGCATATCAGGGACCCAATCAAACTGACTTCAAAATAAAAATTTTGTCGATCAGATAATGGTGGGGGGAGTGGAGGGAGGGGAATCCGAAATTTTCAGTCATGCGTAATTTTAGAATGGTTGATCGGATTCGAGTGAAATTTAAGAATTCAACAGAGGACATTTCTCCGATGATTTTTTTCATATCCGGACCGGATCCGGCAACTATTGGGGGGGGGGGGAAATACGTGCCCCGTTTAGAATGGAGGGATCGGGATGGAACTTTGTGGGAAGAACAAACAGATGCTCTAGGTAAGTCATTTGCTGAATCGGATTGGCTACGTTCACCGCGGGGGAGCTGGGTGGGGTGGGGGGGGGGGGGGGGGGTGGACCGGAAATCTCGAGAAACGGTTAGAATGATGGTATCGGAGTGAAACTTGCTGGGAAGAACAAACATCTGGTCCATATAAATCTTTTACATAATTTGACTGGATCCGGACACTTGAGGGGGGGGGGAGGAGGGGTATCCCGGAATTCCGTTTTTGGGGGATTTTCACGACGAAACTTGGAAGGCATATCAGGGACCCGGTCAAACTGACTTGGAATAAAAAAAAAATCCTCGATATGATAATCTTGGGGGGGGGAGTTGAGGGAGAGGAATCCGGAATATTGAGTCATGCGTAACTTTGGAACGGGTGATCGGATTCGAGTGAAATTTAATAATTAAACAGAGGACATTTTTCTCTTGTGATCTTTTTCATTTCCGGACCGAATCCGGCAATTATCGGGGGGAGGGCGGAAAATACTTGACCCGCTTAGACTGGTGTGATCTGGATCGAACTTCGTGGGAATGACAAACAGATGCTCTGGATTAATCATTTACAGAACAGGATTGGCTCCGGTTATTGTGGGTGGAGTTGGAGGAGGGGGAGGGGGGTATGGGATTCCGGTGATCGCGCGTTAAGGTACTTCCAGATGTGCTAGGACGATGAAACTTCGCTGGAATATTGGAGACTCAACAACATTTGCTTAGAAATTGCTACTTCCCAAATCCGATTATTCCTTAAAGTACCAATCTTGACCGCAAAGTAAAAAAAATACTTTTAAGCAATATATGCATTTTCGTGATGCCCATCAGCCCATTAGCAGTTTTGCCTCAAGGGTTTTGCTTACAAATGAAGTTCCAGCTCCCTTATAGCGCGCATCTCAACCGCAAAGTCGAAACTTACTCTTGATCAATCAAATCATCTTGACACATGCAAGTGCCATATGAGCTTACAGCTCTTGTTATGACATTTGAGCAAACCCAACTGCTATATAGCAATCGTAATGTCTGTTGGTCTGCCCCGGTTTTGCTAGTTTGGGCACTTCCACGTAAGCTAAGACGATGGAAATTAGCAGGCATTTCAGGACCTCGACCAGATCAACTGAAATAATCATTTTCTCGATCCAGCCATCGTAGTGGGAGTTGACGGATGAGGGATATGGAAATTAGCAGCATGCAGCTCTGGAACGGGTAATCGGAAGAGCTGAAACTTGACGAGTGTCAAGAACAGGTATCTCGGTTGTTTATTTTTAAATTCTGGTTGAGCATCTGGGACACTTTTTCTTGACACTTGTCAAGTTTCATGCATGTCCGATCACCCGTTCTAAAGTTGTGCATGTCATTAATTCCGGATTCCCCACCCTCCACTCCCCCCACATGACCGGATTAGATAAACAATTTATTTCCAAGTTAATCTGGTCAGGTCCCTGATACGCCTGCCAAGTTTCACCGTCCTGGCGTATATGGAAGGGCCCAATGGATGGGATTAAAGTTCATCAGTAATGCAGTGGATCCTTGGAAAGGATCCTTCATTTAGAGACGCCAGCAATAGTGGGTCCTGATCCTGACAACACACAGAACTTATTATCTTTGAAGTCCCAATGGAAATCGAAGGAGTAACTGAGAAAGGGCATCTATTTCCCATAATAATTCTTTTGCAGTAAAGATCGCAGAATAGGATCCAAATCGACTACATTGTTTGACCCTACGTAGAAAATAGAACTTACTTCTTACCGAAAAAGGAAAGAAACACATTTCCGAAGTCAGGCTGAACAGGAAACTGTAGGCTCGTTTGGATTACATGACCAGGTCGCGGAGGAAAATTCCTGACAGGATATTCGGTATGGCCATCGTAAAGTCTATTTTTCCCCAAAAGCTGTTACTACTCTAAATGAGTATGTCCAAAACACGCCAGTGAACCTGGGAAAGAACGAGAAAAGTCGCCCGAACGATAATGAAATACGAAATATCTTAGTTGCCGACCCCTCGCTGGATGCAGATGATTTTAGTCGCCTACCGAAAGGGTGCTAAAAGGAGGAAAAGGCGAACTTTTACATATGTTAGCTGCCGACCCCTCACGGGATATTAAACAGAGGAAAAGCACGGTGCAGCTTGCCAGTTTTTCGAATACTAAAAGGAGGAAAAGGTGAACTTTTACAAACGTAAGTTGCCGACCCCTCACGGTGTAATGACGTAGTTAGTTCACGCCTCTCGATTGTAACTCTGAAACCTCTGCACAAGTGCGCACCGGCCGACTTGCCCATTCTCAGAACCGCGAGCTACCGAGCGTGAGTCATAGCCGTGGGACTGAGTCCTGACCGGCTCACTTGGATTTACCGACTTCAAGAATACCATGAAGACAGTTTTTGGGATCCCAAAACGTAAGTTGAGGGATACCTATGACATCGCAAAAGTTGTCCGTCTGTCCGTCCGTCCGTCTGTAAGCACGATAACTCTCGAAGGGAATGAGATATTTTGATGAAACTTGGTGTGAGGATTCGTTGGGTCGGCGGACCAGTCAAGTTCGTAAATGGGCTTTGTAGCCCTACATTTAGGGGTGGGGGAGGGGGTTCAAATTAAAGGGCAAACAAAATATTTTGAAACAGGTAATGTGATAGTCGATTACGGAGTAAGAAGACATGCTGAACACGATGGTGAAAACCATTTTGTAATCGGACAAGTAGTTCGCCCGGAATCCGGCCAAAACCGGAAAGTTTGTTAAAAGTAAAAGTTTTATTTGAAGTTGATTAGATGTTCGATTTAGCGGTAGGAAGACATGGTGAAGACTATGGTGAAAACCATTTTCTCTACGGACAAGTAGTTCGCCCGGAATCCGGCCCAAACCGGAAAGTTTGTTAAGATTAAAAGTTTTATTTGGAGTTGATCAGATGTCCGATTTTGGGCAAGAAGACATGCTGAACTTTTATGTGAAAACAATTTTCTACCCGGACATGTAGTTCGCCCGGAATCCGGCCAAAACCGGAAAATTGTTAGAAGTTAAAGTTTTATTTCTAGCTGACTAGATAACCGGTTTAGGGGTAAGAAGAGACGCTGAATCCGTGTGTGACAATCACATTTTACCCGGACATATAGTTCGACCGGAATCCTGCTGGAGTCGGAAAATTTGTTATAAGTTAATTTTTATTTGAAGTTGATTAGATGCTCATTATTGGGGAAAGAAGATACCCTGAGTTCGTTTTTGAGTTTTCTTTTTTCGCCGGACAAGTAGTTCTAGAGTTCGGCCGAACCCGGCAAATAGGCAGAAGTGGCAGGAACTTTTCTTTAAAACAGATATGACTTATACGGGTAAACACACATTGCTGAATCCATATCTGAACTTGGTTTTCTCAGATGATTAGCTATTTGGCCTTAATCTGTTTCTGAATTTTGATTGTAAGAATGTTCAAGGATTCTGTCGATGACTGGATCTGGCTAAGGTACAAGACCCAGTTGTCTGGATCAGATATTGAATTTTTGGGATCCCATCGAAAAGTTTGGTCTTGTTATTGATGACGGATGCAATATTGGCAAGTCTGCAGGTGGGCTAGTGCCTGGTTTTAGTGTATCGGTTAATTATGTATATAAGTAAGATTCTCCACGTTTAAAGGGGATCAGTCGAGCCTAAGACTAGCAGTGTTGCTGTACAGTTAGTAGTAATTGCCATATCGATATTTTGTGGATTATTTACGTATGGATTAACGTCTACTTGGAACCCACTGAGCTGTAAGTGCATTGGATAATAAAATATATTGTAACCCTAGTTTGTTCAACTCTACAAGCCCTAGGAGATAGACCCCCACGAGCCTCCCCACACTACCGAATCGACCATACCGCGTCTTATCCTCCGTATTAAAACGGGATACTAAACACAGGAAAGGCTTGCAAGTTTTTCGAATGCTCGATTTCTGGTAATTTTTCCCCGTTTTAGTTTGCCTTCCTGGTTTTAGTATCTTCGCCTCCTTTTCTCTTGCCTTTCCTTTCCTGCTTTTAGTCGTTCCCGAATCCTGTGCCGACTAATCACTGCGTTCCTTGGGGATAGCTTTGGTGACGCTTCTGGCTCTTCCGCTAGGTACACGGCGATTATTCATCGACACGGAGAGTTAGTCATCAAGAGAATTTACGGGATTGCCAAGAGGGGTTCTCGGGAAAAGGAATACCGGCAACAACAAAAATAGGTACGCTACAAAAAAGTGCAAACCAAGGTGTTTTGTTCAAGCTGTCTAGAAATCAATTTCTACTATTCCGCCGAATACTATCAAACAGGCTAAAAGCTTACCTGGCACTTGCATGGCTGGGTCAGAGGATTTAAGTGGGAATTTGTCAATTCTTGGGTTTATTGTAGTCATTTGTAGGCAAACCCCTTGAGGCACAAATGACGATGGGCCCTTGGGGATCATGATAATGTATCGTTTGGTCAAAAGTATAATTCCCTCTTTGTGGTTAATGACGCGAACTTTAAGGAATTTATTTGAAAGAAAAAAAGTGTAAGCATTCCCCCCCCCCCCCAACTCCTGGATGAGAGGTGGGAGCGAACGCGGAGATTATTTCCATGTGTTCAAAAGTTGACGCGGATACTTCCCAAGATTGGCGCTGGCGACGAGGACGTCGATCTCATTCGTTCATCTTCTGAATTTCCTAGCAGTTTGGAGTTTTTTCGGTATTTCTTTATTTCCATATAAGCTTTGGCCAACTTGCGATCCTCTGGAAGTATTGCTGCTGCTATCTTTTTGATGAGTGCGATCGGAGTAATGTACCATTCCATTACCAAAGTCTCTTCGAAAGGACCTGATGGTATCACAGTCTGGGAGAATTGATCACTGGAATTTCGCTTGAGTGTCAATGACTTGTCGATTGTCGCTCAATGACTCTATCGTTCCAACTGTAGAAAGCACCACTCTGATCTGGCAGTGCAAACGCTGCCAGTTCTATAAAGTATTGCATTCGCTTCGCAGTCTTGCTGTCGACTTACTTTTCCGCCTCCAACCATGCAGTTCCGGCAGGTCCAATTTCACAGTAAGAACACGCGACATCTAGAGGAAAGTTAGATCGTGACTTACGACGAGACTTTTATGAAGGGGACCAACCAAGTCCATAGCTGTTCTTTCAAAGGTGTATCAATTGCGGGTAGAAGTTGAAGAGGGGTTCAAAAGCTCGTTTACGAGCAGTCATTTGACAATCATGACAGCTTCTGACATACCTGTCGGCGTATCTGCACATCTGTGGCAAAAAGAATCTTTCCAAAATTCTATCAGTGGTACGATGTCTCGCCATATTTCCTCCCAAGGGTATCACCTCAGCACTTTCTGCCCACTACAAGTAGTTGCCAAGTCTGTTTTTCAGCAGCGTTGTCATTCACCACAAGATAAAGCAAGCCATCTTTCGAGGCGGCAAGAGCCTTGCTCTGATCATCAGCCTCTTCTTTTCTGCTTTCAATACTTCAGTTCAGACAAATTTGGGTCGTCGATGACCCCGATACCATCTTTTCCCGCAAAAATGCTTGCCAGACTGCCATCAGTGTCCACGATAGTTGTCTTGGTTCTCTGTGCTGTGGAAAAACTTTTTTTTCGAAGAAATAAACAAGCTGTCATCAAACTCGTAGTTCTCCCAGTTCAAACCCGGAGAAGTTTTCTTGGGTCTCTTGTTCCACATTCTCTTGTCGTATAAGTCGTATTGCTTGCGGTGGTGTTACAACAAATATACAAGCGTCTTTCTCTCGCAGGAAATCCAGTTCTGGAACATCCCTTCCAATGGGAAATCTTTTTGGACCTTCATCAATGACGGCAATGTTTAGAATCCGCTTCGTTTTCACTCCATTTGGCAGGTAAACTTCAACTTCTATTTGTACGGTATTGATGGTATCCCCATGCACACATCCGTCACTGTTGGGGTGCCGATTTGTTCTGAAAGGAGACTTGAACGAATCATGGACATGTTGGATCAATTGGACACTAGCGTATCGACTTCGTTTTCATCAACTCGTCCTTTGATTTTTGCTTTCGCGTAGCCCACTTGTCTCTTGAGGTTTTCAACAATCTCGCCATTGCGAGGTCCTTACTTCTTCTCCTCCCATTGCGAACACGCCGCAATTTTATGCGTGACCTCACCACAGTGTAAGCATCATTTCTTCTGTGTATTTTCGCCCTTGCTCTTGTTTTCAAAGAATTTGAAGTCCTTGCCACGTAATTCTTCATACAAGAGACTTTCCTGTTTCTCTGGTCCTTGCAAAAACCACCATCTTGAGCTGTCTTCCTTGCCAGTCGAGCGCATGCTTCTGCCATCTCAGTTGCATCTTTCAGCGGGATCTGCTGCGATATCGCGTACGTGCTCGCGCAACTCGTGCAGACTGAGCCATCTCGTGAGGTCTTGTCGCAACTTCTGAATACGACTCGGTATCTCCTTTCCTAAGCGACCGAAACTACATCTGTTACGATTCCTTAGTGACCGCATGGATTTCTTAGTGAACACATACTTCTTAAAGGACAACTCTTGCTTATTTTGCCGTTTATAATATACCTCGCTCTCTTATGGAATTATAAGCTTCTAGAATCCCCACATTTCTCCATTCTTTCGTTTTGTCCATACGAATTTTTAGCGCTTTTTCGGCCATGCCGAGTTTTACGCTTCATACAACGCAAAGTTCGCCAGAATCTTCAGCGTCCGCTGACATCTCTTTCACCTAAAGGATATGAGACTCTTCTCTTTTTTACTTCTTTTATTCGCTTAATTTTCCCACTCTTTAACCGTGGCGGGTTCCGTTTTCAAATGTTTTGCGCCCAGCTGCCGTGTCGGAGAGCAGGAGGGCTGGATAGAATCCACAGGCGCTAACAAGAAAATCGCTAAATTCAGACGGAAAGTAATGTTATTTTCGAAAAACGTTTCTTCTGGTTCATTTCATAGTGGAAACATCATCTCTAGTAAGAGTTGTGCTTTAAGTAAAATGGATCTGAATTCATCGTAGTTCTTAACTAGGTAGCTGGGTAAGCTATCCATAGTTTCGAGCGCACCTGCGCTCAAAATGGGATACAATTAGGACGCGCAGCCGCAGGTCGTCGCTGTGTTCTCAGACATCGACAAGAACACTTGGTCAGTTTCATCAGCTTATATAGGCCTAACTACGGCTGGCTGCTTTCAACTACCTTGCGGCTACAATCCCTGACAAATATTGCCAAGTAAATTTGCCATTTGGTCTCCTTGCTGCCTCAGTTTTTCCTAGAACTCTTTTTGCTGGTCTAGTACCTTCAGGAATCGGTCTTATTGCTTTTCTTGACTATTGGTGAAATGTTCCAAACAAATTTTTAAACTGTGTCGGGTCCATTTTAGCGTGTGAACGAGCAGATTCCGGTTTATTGGACAGAAATTTTCCGAACTATTTCGACGTCAGGAGAAGACTAGTTTTTGCAGAACGACTTTTGGTAGGCTTTACTAAAACTTTTCAGTAAAGTAATGAAAGAAACTAACCCCCTCAAAGCGTTATCACAGAGACAGGCGGACAAGGTTCACGAAGTCATCTGTGTCCTGACAGTAGGGGACAGGGGGTTAGGTCCGAACATCGGCTCTGCAAACCTCACTATTGAGATTTGAACTACCCTACATTGTTTTTTAGAGCTGTCATACTTATACGCTTCTTCTGTCAAAAGTTCCCGCAGCAGCACTCATGCAATCACAGATAACCGATGTTAGTGTCACCTTTTTAGCACGAAAGCAAGTTCTACGTCATGGGGTTGGCACCTCATTTTGGTAGTTCCGAACCCACTTACATCGTCGATGATTTTTATTTAGGTAGTTTGAGGTTGGCTGTGCCATATCAAAAACGATTTTTCGTAATTAATATAATAGTTTGAGAGGTACAAATTTATTTCTGTCAAAACAGCACCAGGGGTAGGTTTGGACAAAAACACTCGGGGCAGGTTTGGACAAACAAATAAAGAGAAGCTGAAGGGAAAAAAAGAAAAAAATAATGAAAGACGAGAAAATCGGAAGAGGGGAGGAAAAAAGTCAGCAAAAAGGCTCAGAGTGCCTTTAAAGCACAATGGACACCTATCATGCTTTCCTTTGTATTAAATGATTCACAAATAAACATTTCCGACTTCCTTTAGAAGGCGCTACGGAAATCGGCCGTTTTCTTGTTATCCCTTGTCTTTACCTCTCTGGCATTTCGGCGATCCAAATCTTACGAGCTGGGATTTCGTGGCAGGAAATTCGAAAACTCCCAGCAATGCTTGATAGAAAAGGATATATTTGAGATGTCACCAAAGTCAAGCCGCAGATGCAGTTTACCTGATTGTTCTAGTGTTTCATCAGAAGTTCCATGTCTTATAGTGACTATTAAAAGTGTTTCTTTGTGGAATAGTGTTGTGAAGCTTGATTAGCTTGCTTTATAAAATGTACCAGAATATGCAATAAGCCTTTAAAAAATAACATAGCTACAAAAATCATTCAAAAACAAATAACCTATTCAAATCTGAATTATACAAGCTGATTTATAGATAAAATAAAGATCTACTAAGTATTTCAAGAAACAACACTTTTATCTTTTTCCGAACTAGTAAATTGAGCATGTACTGGACCAAAAAATTACACTTTGAAAAATCACAGAGAGGAAACTGTTGAAAAAGCTGCTGATGGGGGTAAGCATTGTTCCTGGGTTGTTACAGAGTGGGATTGGGGTAGTTTGATGTGCCCATTGAACTTTAAGACCCATTCCGGAAGAAAACTAGTCATATCAGACCCATCGGATGCGGTAGAAATTTTTGGAGTAAATGAGAGAGGGGTGGATGAAGAATGGATGTGTAGGATCATGATTATAGGAGGTATTGTTTTTGTTAGTTTGTGTTTATTATTCATGTATTTGCCATGGCATTTGACTCTTAGTGTAAATAAATCTTATCTTGTCTTATATTATTCGGATTATAATAACAAATGTCGATAAAGTAATGGTATACTTTTAGAGTTTTCCCAAACGGAAGCAAACTGACGAAGCTGAATTGAGGCAACAGAAGCAAATTAAAAAATGTGTTTAAAACTTTCTAAAAGGTCCTTCCTGGAAAAAAAAAAGATGCCCGGAGCTCCCCCAGCCATGTCCAAACCTGCCCCCAGTCTGGGGGCAGGCCCGGACAGAAGTAGCTAACAGAAATATGTAATTTGCTCAAAATCGGCTCAAGAGAGTATAAGTCAGTCATTTGTCCAGAACCATTGCTGCAGTTTTGCTGAACTTGCTCGAAAAGCCCGGCCATCCTTGGTTTTAAGGTTATGGCGGTCGGAGAACTGTCTTATTCTCCTGGCAGCAAACCCCATTTTCCGTAATATACCAGTTTTGAGGCATCTGCTGGAGACATATTGATCTTGTACTGTTGTACCGTAGTGTTGTTTTTTTGTTATTTGTATGTTAGTTTATGGCGAAAGCTTAATTAAAAAGTTAATAATAATAATAAGATTCTACAAAGTAACAGCTAAGGCATGGTTCTAGACAGTCAGAAAAAAAATTGAATCAACACACTGTCAGAAGTTTCATAAGAGATAACACGAGGATGCGCGGTTTCAGCAGATAATGCGTAACAGATAACACTTCGGTTGTTATCTGTTGTGTTTCAAAATGTTATGCATAATAAGCGTTACCGTCAGGAAGAACCGAAAAACCGCCAGAAAGTATCTGCTGAGTTTTCCGACATCATGACGACAAGGAATAAAGTCAGTAGATGCTTTTTTGGCTCTTCCTGACAAAGCTTGTTGTGCGTAACATTTCATGCACAACGTTTTCAAACACAACAGGTAACATCCTCGTGTTATCTGTTTTGAAACTTCTGACAGTGCAGAACCTCAAACGAAATCTTGGCATGGAAAAAAGTAAAAATGTAACGAGCCTGCACTGGCTGCACCCCTCTCCCCTACGTTTTGGGATCCCAAAACGCGCAGCCGCTCTCTTCATTAGAGCCTTGAGCTCTGTGTTATCTAGCCTTGCTCTCTCTTGCAGGGAATGGTAATTAATTAGCAGTAAAATTTCTTCGTTCTGATAATAAGCCCATATTCCTTGGAAATAAGCCTATTGTTTGTCGAGTAATTTTCCTTGGAAATAAGCCCATTGTTTGCCGAGTTCCATTCCTAGCATGTAGTTCAGCTTTCTCAAGGATCTACCATTAGGTTCTGCCAGGCAAGTATAATATAGAGCCTGGGAGTAGCAATGGTCGAAAGATTCCACCTCAAACTAATGCCAAGTGTTCTTCAAACATAAGCTTTGATTATCGGAATAAGGTTTGATTGAAACAGTTATTTCAAGTTTCTTAGTAGCCTAGGAAGCAATACTAAATTTTACATCTGTGTCAAGCCTTTCAAACACCATCACTTTTATTATAATATAATATATAGCAGATATGGCAAGACGCGTGAAAATGATTAATGCACATTTTCAGCACCAACAGTAAAAGTAAGTAATAAATAAAGAACTCTTACATAAACAATATGTATCATGAATAATCAGCAAGTCGATTACTTTGTCTGCTAGAAAATCTCGGGAAAATATTCTGAAAGCTTCTCAAGTGGCACCGATCTTAAAATTTTTAAATTTCCGAGCAGGCCTGTTTACACCAGTATAGCAAAACTCGGTAAATACAAATGAAACGCTTTGTACTTTTAATTCTGGTTAAAACATCTGCTTTTTCGTTCCAGTTCTATTTTCCAGCCAAAGTGCAGCTATAAGCTCTAATGATTAAAGAAAGAACAATACGATTTCAGTTGACTGAAACGGGAAATGAAATAAGGAAAGCAAGAGATTTTCCCAACTTTCAACACAAAATAATCACTTTGTTTCGAAAGTCTTGCAGAGGAGAAGCAATACTACCGTCGACCACACCACGGCTGGGTAGTTGACCAATGAGCTTGAGGTACCTGAGACACGATTACTTCACCAAATGTTGAGGAATGAAGGAGCCGAAGCGAGGCAAAGAAAAAACTATCCATCGACATGACTACGTGTTAGACGGTCGTTGGTCAAATTTTTTAATTTTGTTTCCATGCCGAATATTACGGTTCGATGCCCCTTTCCTTTATTTCGTCAGATCCAGCCTAAGGTTACGGTGACGCCATCTAGGTAGTCAGTGGTCAATATCCAGCGTGCTCCTACGTAAGGTATACGATTGAACGACGCCATGTTTGGGGCTTTCGCCCGATGGATAAATTAATCATGTTCTTGGTCTTGTACCGTACTGTGTAAATTACAAGGATTTATTTTACTTGCTTTGAGAAGCAGAGAGAAAGAGGAACGTGAGTTGAGCCATAGGCTGAATAGGGTAGGACATTCCTTCCCCTCAAACTGTTGATCGGTGAGAGACTGGAGACAGTTTTGTCACGCTCTTCATCAGGTCCCAAGGACCCTTCTTCAAGACCTAGCCTTACCTCCACCCTCACAACCCCATCACCGAGCATACACGGGAGTTTGGACAACAGGAACAGACGCCTGCACTTTCGAACAAGGACATAGAACGATAAAAATTATCCTGACACCCAAGACTGCATAGTACACTGCAAGTCTTGGTTTTTAAACTAGTCTTAATCTAGTCTAAAATACCGACATGATAGAGCGTGAAAACCGTTCTAGGCAAGTCCGGGGATTTTCAAAAATACAAACCGAGGATCAGACTGATGAAAAACCGTGGACTCTCTCTTTCCTCAAAATTAACCAATCTCCTCAATAAACCTCGCAAAAAACGGTAAAAAGGTATTGCCGAAAGCCGGCTAGAGCGGCCACAAAAGTGGACTGTTCATATCTTAACACTGAACCTTCATGGAAAACTCTGTCAATCCTTACTGTAGAGATCAATGGCTTTTTTTTTGCATTATGGATGAATGAATACTTTTACTTCAACAAATTGCCGTAGATAAGAACAAAAAACACAAGGAAAGAAACCAACAATCAATCAATCAATCAAAAGTTTTATTAACCCATAGAAAAATGGCACAAAACGTGCTCACACGGAGTATGTGAAAAGTAATTAAGGAAAGAAAAGAAAAATATCCGACTAAACTAAACAAAATGACTACACAAACGCAAAGCCACAAAGGGATCAGCAACACCGTAAAGTTGTGTAACTTGGCGGTTACAAGCCCATGGGAGATAAGGCCGAGTAGGTACTTCACATACTTATTGAACAATTTACGAATTGTCCTTAAATCAGTTATACAAAATAATTTCCAAAAAGGAGATAGGGCTAAAATGTGGGGGATTGTGTAAGCGTTGTAAAGTCTTGCCAAAATATATGTACTATAATGGGTTTTAGCACTAACTAACAGACCGTAAGCGGCTCTAGCCTTCGCTGGAAGGCTAGACTATCATGCAGACTATTCCTGCTGCTGCGTTGCAGCAAGAAGAGACTTCCAAAGAGGTAGGCAATGGAAAATTGGCTCAGTAGAAAATTTCATAACCTCAATGTTCGAGTCTAAAAGACGGCTCAGAAGTGATACCCGTAGCCTTACGGCGAATTTCTTCAAAAGTGAGGCATCTCCTCGAGGCGAGCACCGATTTATGTAAATCTGTATTGAAAAACCCAAAGGCCATATACAGGATAAAGGAGGATAAACAAAAGGAAATAGGAAAATAAACAAAAGAACAAACCAAGGAACAGCACTTCTCAGCTCGAGTGCTTTTTGCACAAAATGTCCAAAAGAAACAATCACTCTGGGTGACGTAGTTCGTAAGATACCAAGAAGCTGCCCACCATTCCCAGAAATAATGAACCCATTAAGTGCGAAAGCCCCTGACACCTGAAAATAAAATGATCCAGACCATCCCATCAAGATGGCAAAGAGAACAAATACGTAAGAGTACTGACTTCCGCCTCAGTTATGGGTTTGATAATACCAGACGAGGG
Source organism: Branchinecta sandiegonensis (assembly GCA_030848855.1). NCBI lineage: Eukaryota > Metazoa > Arthropoda > Branchiopoda > Anostraca > Branchinectidae > Branchinecta > Branchinecta sandiegonensis. The sequence goes on from JAUPMV010000011.1 coordinate 3,179,524, forward strand.
CAGTACATGATACTCAGAGAAATCACTACCAACTGAAGAAAATAGAGCCTCAAATTTTCCATAACTCACAGATGGCCTCATCCTCAGAATACCCATCCATGGTCTGAGGGAGTACTCGTGGCACATTCAGTACTGACCGAGCAAGAGACCAACAATCTGTTACTTTACCCTCTAAGAATGATTTTTCCATCGCATTTAATCTCAGACTTTCACAATGAGCTAAATTGCTTAAGCCTTGATTTAAAACAACAACGTGCGAACTCCATAGCTTCTAGTACATCCCCCAAAAAAGCCTACCCAGGTGAGCCCTTTGAAAACAAGACCAAATGTTTCGATGGGATCCCAAAAAACGTAAGATCTGATCCAGACACAAGTCATATTTATTTCGACGAAACTTCCTGCCTTCCTGATGCCGATTTTTCTGTTTCGGCTGAATTTTGGGAGAACTACTTGTCCGGCGAAACAAAACTCGAAATCTCCTTACGCCCTGTATCGAACAGCTAATCAACTTCATATAGAACTTTACATTATAACAAATTTTTAAGTTTTGACGGGTAGCGGCGAACTATTTGTCAAGCGAGAAAATAATACGGATTCAGCATGCTTCCTGAACAGTATGTCGAACCTCTAATCAACTTCAGAGGAAACTTTTATTTATAAAGAATTTTCCAATTTCAGCTGGATTCCGGTCGAACTAAATGTCCGGCTAGAAAATAATTGTCTTATACGTATTTATCGGACATATAGTCAACTTCGAATAAAACTTTAATTTCGCAAAAAAAAACGGGTTTTGTCCGGATTCTGGGCGAGCTACTTGTCCGGCGAAAAAAAAAATTTCATGTAGGTGTTCAGCATGTCGTCTCACCCCTAAACTGAACATCAGATCAACTTCAAATAAAACCTTTTACTTCTGATAAATTTATCTACTTTGGCCGGATTGCCGGCGCACGACTTGTCCTGCGATAAAATAATTTTCATAAACGTGTTCAGCATCTCTTCTTACCTATTAATCTCAATCTCATTGGCTTTTTATAAATACTTTTCTTCGCCCCTTAACTTGACCCCCCCACACCTAAATGTACGGCTACAGAGCCCATCTACGACTCGACCTTCCCTTGATCCAAAGAATCCTCACACAGAGTTTCATCAAAATATCCCTTCGAGAGTTATCGTGCTGACAGACGGACGGACGGACAACTTTTACGAAGTCATAGGTATCCCTCCACTTACGTCTTGGGATCCCAAAAAGCAATTCTGTAAAGCCCATAAAAAGACTTCAGGTGATAATTCCAACCTAGCATGTTGGGCTTTCTACGATGATGAGTTCTGTCCTTCAACGGGATAGTACTATAGAAGCGGCAAAAATAAGAATACTGAGAAACATAGCAGATAGACTAGAACTTTCAGCACGATGTGTGCTTATTTCACAATTTCACAGGAGACACAGGGCAGGCTAAGGTCCATTTGATTGAGCTGATTCTCCGTAGCCAGTAAGTAGTTCAGAATGTCTTCTTCTGTGCAGAACATCCCAATCTGTGGCTGGCATCAGCTTTCGGATCCCATACTACATTATCATTCAGCCCACCGTACAGCATTCACTACAAACCTTAACGGTGAGTGGTCTGTACCAAACTCATACTCGATACGCATCTCGCTTATAAGGGGCACAAGCGGACTGAACATGGTCGAACACGATACCATACCTAGCCGTCTTTCACTCACGCAAGTATAGGGGCTCGTTGGAAGACTCTGCGTGTCAATCAACCACAGGTGACATCTTTGAGCAAAAGATAGCAGCTCAGCAAAGAAGTCGGGAGAGCAGCAGCGACTAGCATTGGTACTGAAGCCACCGAGGACACAAAGGTAGTCAAACTACTCAAGTTCGACTATAGAGTGAATTCGGCTAAGACAACCTTCAAATTCAGACACATTTTCGGAGCTACACGTAGGTAAGTATACGTTTACACAAAGCAGGGTATCCCCTTGAGGTCGGATTTTAAATCCAATCAAGTGGTCGTCATCGGGGTCCACTATTTCGCAGCACAACCCCAGCTGTTTTTCCACAATATAGCAACACCACCGTAAGGCCAACTGGCAAGAAGCTTCGAGTCATTTACGAGAGTGACACCTGCTCCGTAGGATGAATAATCGATGCTCTGTAACAGAGGGAGATCGCAGTGGAGCAGCCAGATCTCTTTCAAGAATATAATATAGACGTACTAAACAGTTTACTGATTTCTTGTCGACTAGAGCACAGGGACCGGCAATTAAATGAACATACTCTAATCGGTCTGCTGCACATTTCCGGTTCCCTGGGGTCTCTCATAGAATTTGCGCACAAGAACCCCGCTAGGTCAGAAGTTCAAATGCATTACCTTGCCATGGTAGTTGGCAGGAATAACCACCTGAATGAAGCACTGGTAGACTCGCGAGCATTAGTAATCCGCTCACACACAATAGGACTTCCTCTATGGTTGAGTTTTCTTGCAAGAGAATTTCCAAGAGCCTGGGCATCACTTCCAGCATCCAAACCGGCGACAAATAGCTTCCCAGACTGACCTTGAAGGGCACACCTGATGCCAACCAGGCCATCCTTAGAAATGACGATAACCGTAGAGCCAGGGAACTGGAGCATATTACTAGCATGACTTCCAGAACGTCTTGTCGGGGGCCGTGCGACCATTTCGGCAAAACTCCTACGGTTGCTTGTGCTACCATTCTCGCCACTAGGAACTGTGGTAGCTAAACTGGACAGTTGAGTTGACCAGATCACAAGGTCCTGGCTTTCAGCAATGCTTTCATCAACATCAACATTATACATGGTACCTATAGACGTGGACCTCGGTAACGACATAGGGACGGACCTGAGTCAGCATCCGCCATTTTATTCCGCTAGCTCGTCACGGGTCAAGGTGGTATTTCTGATAGTCTCAATGCTCGATTTCAGATCTTCAGTCTATGTTTGCAAAAGCTCGTATGAAGATAGCACTGAAGCAAAGTCAAAATGTTGCATGCTTAGCCGGAGGTGAGTGGCCCAGGTTTGCGGCATAAAACTGGACGTTTGGTCTGTCCATTTCACTGACAGTGCTAAAAACATTCTTCAAGGGCGAACATCTTAATCCTTCGTGCGACCGAGAAAGAACGGAATACTTTTTTGGCAGCACATACCAAAGGGGAGATTTCGCCTCACTTATTTCATCCAATTCATAAAAGTCGTGGTAAATCTTTAAGATAACATCCTTTAGAGAACTGTCAACTTTATGGTTCATGAAGCAGAGTAGCTTGGATACTATAACCTTATCAGACTCCATCCTAAGCTTCCGTACTCACAGCTTAGTTGAGATTTGCATTGCAAATAGCACTAGTCCAAAATCAATGAGGGCGAGATCCAATATCGATAAATAATTGGCTCAACTTATCGAATGCGATCTGTGGTCGCACGGAAATCGCAATTGGGTGGATTATCTCGTCTTGCAGCTAACACTGGCATCTAGGACGCTGGAAATCACGTACATCATCCGACTTTACAACCGACCTCTTTTCTTAACTTTAAATATGTAGTTGGTTTGTACCCAGAACACCTGTCCATTCTTTAATTTTGACAGCAGTCCGTCTAATATTTGCTCCTTTAGATTTGGAGGAAATGATGACAAAACTATCGGAAGGACTTTGTGGAGGCAAATAGAATAGAGCTATGAAATGGTAATTTATTCCCTCCACACTTTCATGGTAAGAAAACCAAAATTCGTAAGTATTGGCATGCACTAATTTGTCACCGTTACAGTTGCAGCTAGGCTAAACTTATCAGTAGTAAAGTTAGCCTACATTTAAAACTATGTTAAAATGTAATTTAGAATTTCAACAATCTTTGGTAGAGAACTATTTTGATAATGATTGTGTTTGGTTGCGACTGGTTGGAAATAACGTGGGACCTTCGTAGAAATTACTTGCTCTTGCCTTTCCCTCATGTTGTTACTAATTTAAATTAAGTTTTACATAGGTCAGGGAAAAAACTCGTTGTCAATGGGAGCGAAATCATTTTTTTTTACCGATCTTGAGGCACGAAAGTGAGAAAATCAGACTTGGCTAGCTTGAAATTAATTCGCCTTATTCCAGTTCAGCGCTCCAAGTGGATTAGTTTCTGTCAGTCCCCCGATCGTCTCATAATCAACATTTGTGTAGACATAGTAAAAAGTCCGATCATTAAGATAGTGGATAGCTTTCACTTTCTACCACTAAGGCATATGGAAAACCCCCATTAAATGGGAAGTAGATTGCAGATTTTCTACTCATCAGTCTGTGAATCTATTTTACTATGTCTGTCAATAAGTGCTGATGATGAGGCATGGGGGGATTAACATAAACTAGTCCGCTTGGAAGCGCTGAACAGGAATATGGCTAATTCCACCTCACACGTCAAGTGTCACTTCCGTTCATAATAGGCCAGTTGAGATTGTCGCGGAGCGAGGCCTGGCAGTGTCGATCAGAGTTCTGGTGGTGAAGAAAGTTGAGAATGGAGAATCAAGACAGTGTGGAAAAAGGGATACAATTCTGTAAACATTGCATTACAAAACAAGTGAAAGAGATCGCGAATATGGAAGAACAACAGAATTAATGGATAAGTGAAAGAAAAGGAGGGGAGGAGAACAGCGAGCCTTCAAAGGCTTTAAGTGAAAGGGAGTATTCTGCTGACCCCAAACGAATATCCCAGAAATGGTTGAATTCAGAGTCAGTCTTCCGAGTCTGATGGTAAGTCAGCGGTGATGAGGATTTGCTGAGGTAAGTGACCTGCTATTTAACTGAAGACCACGAATTTGGAGAAGGTTTATCCAAAAAATTAGCGGGACTTATTGCAGCGCTCGATCCTAGCTGTCCAGCATAACGAATATGGAGAAGGTTTATTCGAAAAATTCGCGGGATTTACTGCAGCGCTCGATCCAAAGCAGTCGAACATAAACCTTGCAGATGCAACCTTGATTAATCTCGCAACAACCTCAGCATAAGAAGCACTTGAAGTGTGGACGATGAGACGATTTCTTTGAGTATTCGCTCTGACATTAGTGATCCCTTCGTTACCTTCAACGGTGTCAATGTGTTGCGTCCTGGAATCAATGTTAAGAAGATCCGACGGGATATTACTAACAACAACAGTGTGCGTATCGGAAGGTGGTGATGAGCATGGATGGCTGTCAAAGCCTCGGCACACGTGGAAATAGCAGTGAAGCGATCAAGAGTAGAAACTGCTTCAGCGATAAAACGGACATCATTAGCAACAGCGCTTAGCTTGCTAGTTAATACAGATATGGCAACAGTTGGAACGACTGGAACTTCGCTTGGAAATTGTTTGACGAAATCCGGAACAGCAACGTCCAAGTCATCACAGCGACGGAAAGCGTCAACAATATCACACAGATGATTGGCCTGGGCATTTCTTCTCGGGGGGAGCTCACTAGGAAAAGCAAGAGCCCACAGAAACTTTTTCGCAGCGACAATCGCATCAGCAGTGAAGAACTCCGCAGCAAACTTTTTGACAGAATTTGTATCGACTCCCGAGTCAAGACTTTTCTGAAAAAAATCAGAACTGGCTGATAAACCAGACTAACTGACATCTCGTCGTTGCCTTCACTTGGCGCCATTACACAAACGCAGACTTTCAGTAACGGCTTTCAACGGTTTCACAAACAAAAAGTTACCGGTATTTGCGACGGTATAATACCAATTCTGATCCACATCACTGGTAAATCAACAATTGCTCAGAGATTTTGTTTACCCGTACTGTGTGTGTGTGTTACCCCCGCTGCAAAATCAGATTTTTCCTTTTTCTATTTTTATTCAAATACACCACCATATTACTGAGTAAACAGTTCTATATCAACATATTGTTCAGAGTTCTTATTTACCCTCATAATAGGCAGCAAAACTAGATTTTTCATTAGAAGCAACTCGCTAACAATTGCATCGTATCTCTGTGGAATAAACAAATCACAGGCTTTGTTATTATGATTAATAACTACAACCAACTTATCACCAAATTTTGTCTTAGCAATTCTCATTTTAACGATGGTATATTTCAATCCTAGAACTAGTTCTTCTTTCCTGATTGTCTCATTGTATTTGTTCATTCTGATTGTAGACAAGACTTCGCTCATTGAATCCATTTATTAGCGGCTGAATTTCTTTAATAAAAATCCAACTTTACTATTCATCACATCATCAGATTAAAATCTCTATGTGAGATCGAATCCCACTACCAGCAATCCGTTGATAGTGATGGCGAAAAAACTCAGAGATGAGTTCCTCCCCTCACGGGGCTACCCCAGACATATCTGTATATGTGTGTGTGTATGGTATTTTGACAACATCTTCAATCTTCAAAGTCTGGGGTGGGAGGTTTTGCAAAAATTTTGCATTTTTGGTAAATTTTCTTGTTTTCTTATAGGTTCATTCTTACAATATTTATAACCGTTTAAGCGAACCTGTTTCATATATTTTTCGCGAGGAAAGAATCTAAATGTTTTCCGCATTTCCGCTTCACGCTGAATGACTTCTTCAACCGTTAATTGTCCACATTTTAACAATGATAACAATTCAGTGTAAAAATTATAAGCGGTTCTATATTCTGCTTTTCTTTCTGCAATGTTTGGATGTTTTTCGATTATTTCAATGATAACATCCCCCAAACTTAAAGAAGCTAAAGGCAGCACTAGAAACGCAGACATTCCTGCTGCCGAAAAGAGGAATTTGGATAAAAGTAAGCTATTACTTATATGATTGTAGTACTTGTAACTGCGACGGTAATCATACATTTTCTTTCTAATTCTTCCATTTATTAGATAATTAAATTGTTTCGAAAATTATTTGACTAAATTAAAGCTTCACGATTCGGAACACACCCGCAATCTGAGAAACTGTACTGACTCTTGCTTGACTGGTCAGAGGCAATTAAGACGGCGCTTGCTCCGTGAAACGCAAAACACTTCTACCACGTGAGAAACTGTACTGACTCTTAACTGGTCGGAGACAAATTAGATAGCGCTTGCTCCGTGAAACGCAAAACACTTCTACCATATGAGAAACTGTACTGACTCTTGCTTGACTGGCCGGAGACAATCTAGACAGCGCTGGCTCCGTGAAACGCATATTGAAACCAGTGCTTTTCTTTATAGCTGAGAAAACGCAGACAGGAGAAATTCATTAATAAAAATATCCCCCTATTAAATGATGAAAACCGTTATTCACCGTTGTAAAACCATTATATCAAACAACGAATCTGTTATACGAAGTTTACTGCAATACCGAATTAATGAACTGCGGACATATGCGAAATTTAATAAAATCAAAACAAATGGAGCTAAGAAACATGAAATAAGAAATAGTATAATAAACCATCTTAATATGAATATTTTGCTAGCTGAAGATACAATTAATATTCGAAGCAGAAACGAAAGAATCCATAATAAGAACAGACCATCCGACTACAAGCCAGAACCTAAATTACGAACCATTCTGGAAGATGAGATAAAAGAAAATAATATCGCTATTACAAAAATAAAACAAGAGAAGAAAAAGATAAAAGAAAAAGATACAAGTGTGTTAAAAATATTCTTAAAAAACAAAAATCTATCCACCCGTGGAAACCGAGATGAAGTAATACAAAGCGTAAAAGGGTACTATAAGAAAATTATTAAAAAAAAAAAAATCCGTAAGGAAAAATAGAGATATCATAAGAGATCAAGCAGAAACAAGTGATGAGAATAAACACAAAGTAATCGATTTATTAACTCTCTTTATAAACAAGAAACGGATTAAAGAAGAAACTACCATTCCTAATTATTCAAAATTATTCAAAACGGAAGAAGAGCAGCAGCCTAGTATTTCTAGGGAAACTGAAAATTTGTATACTGTAAACGTTTCTATTGAAAGCAATGGAAGAGAAAAACAAACTCTTATTGCTTTTGTTTTTGACGATTTACAGCGAAGAATGAACGAAATAAATCAATATAGAGTTCAGTTTGTAACTCGTGTTGTATTCTATAGACAGGAGAATGATGAAGAAGTAGTAGTACTTTACAACAGTACTTTTTGGATTTAAATAAAAATAGCTTACTTACTCATAATCATTTGGATGATAATAACAAGAGACATAGTTTTTTAAGTAATACCCCTCGATCTGGGCTACAATTTAGTCGGTATGAAGGAATTGATTATAGGATGACATGAATAGAATCTTACATGGGAGGAACGTTTAAAACACTGCCAGATTTCGTAAAAAACAAAAAAGCGTGCATAAATATAAAAATTTAGATCAAAAATGCTTTCTTTGGTGTATCTTAGCACATTTATACCCAGCCAAGGACAACGCTGAAAAACTTCGAAATATAAACAATATGAGAACGAATTTAATTTTATAGGGGTTACCAACTTCCCGATGCATACAAAAGACATCCATAAATTTGAAAATAAATACAACATTAAGATTTGCTTATTTCAAATTGATAAAGTATATACTACAAAGTACAATCAACGGCAAAACAGCAAAACAGGTTATTCATTTACTATATTTTAATAATCATTATGTGCTAGTAAAGAATCTGAGCAGACTAGTTGGTTCTGAAATATCTACAAGACAAAAAATAAAATACATCTGCACTTTTTGTGGAAGGCATTTTACAAAAGAAGAACAATATGAAAAACATGAAAGTAAAAATAATTGCGAAGATCCTGATATTATAATGCCTCCTGAAGACTCAAGTATACAATATAAAAATATTACAAAACAGATGAAAGTACCTTATTGTATAATAGCAGACTTTGAGTCTTATAACGAAGAATACAATCAGGTAAACGGAAAGAAAACAATAAAAGTGGCCGAACAGAAACCATTTGCTTATGGATTTCAGGTATGCTCTTCCTTTGATACAAACCAGAACAAATACTACGATTATTTCTGTGAAGACGCTGCAGAACATTTTGTTAAAACCGTTACAAAAGTATCCACAGAAATCGCAAACAAATATGAAAACAGGCAGAGAAAACACACCTATACAGATGTAGAAATTGCAAAAATGTGGAAAAATCTAATGAGTAAGACTTGTCATATCTGTAAAACTGAAATTACTGAAAATCCCCACTTTGATCACGACCACATGACGTGAAAACATAGAGGTTTTGCTCATGCTGAATGTAATATGAAAAACAGAATTCCCAAGCATGTCCCTGTAGTGATGCATAATTTATCAAAATATGATTCTCATCTATTTGTGAAAGAATTGATACCTGATAACGGCATATTTGAAAGTGCAGAAAGTTTCATCTCATTCTCGAAATCAATAAGTATCCCAAGACAGGATAAGGAAATAAAATATGAAATCAGATTCATAGATTCCATTCGATTCATGGCTTCATCCCTGGACAAGTTCTCAGCAAATTTAGAAAAATGCGATTGCAAAGAATCCTGTAATCATCTAAGAGAGAATTTCAAGTATACATCGAATAGTTTGAAAAATGATGAAGAATTCAAAGAAATATTTAAAAAAGGGGTTGATCCGTATGAATTCGTAGACAATTTCAGTAAAATGAATTGTACAAACTTACCACCCATAGAAAGCATTTACTCTAGGTTAACGGGGAAAGGTATTGACAAAACTGATTATAAAAGAGCGGTGTCATTTGGAAGCAATTTGATTGTGAAACATTACTTGATTATACCAAGTTATACCTGAAAAGTGATGTTTTAACATTGTCGGATGTGGTAGAAAATTTCAGAAATGTTTGTATACATAATCATGATCTGGATCGACTTCATTACTTCTCAGCTCCTGGATTAACATGGGATGCTTTCCTTAAACATTCGAAAGTAGATTTACCGTTATTCTCGAAGGAAGACATGTATACATTCATTGAAAAGGGGATAAGAGGTGGTCTATCGCAATGTATAAAGAGATACGCAAAAGCAAATAATAAATATATGAGTAATTATAATAAGAATAATCCATCTAATTATTTAATATATTTGGATAAAAATAATTTATATGGGTGGGCAATGTCTCAGAATTTACCAGCGAATAATTTCCAATTCATTCCAATACCAGATGATTTGAAAGAAAGAAATGAAAACACATCAATCGGGTATTACAACCATCTAAAAAATCATGTTAACTCCGTGATACAATTACCGAATGTAGGTAATATCTATGATGTAGATTTGAAATATCCAAAAGAACTACACGAATTACACAAAGATTTACCATTAGCACCAGAACATTTCAATGGCAAACTATGTACCACATTATTAGATAAGCACAATTACGTAGTTCACCACAGGAATCTAAAATTCTATTTACAAAAGGGTTTGATACTGAAAAAAGTGTATAGAATACTAGGATTCACTGAAAGTGCTTACTTAAAGGGCTATATAGATCACAACACAACCCTTAGAACTAAAGGTACAAATGACTTTGAAAAGGATTTCTTTAAGCTTATGAATAATACTTGCTTTGGAAAAACTATGTAAAATGTGAGGAAATGAGCAGATATGGAAATAATGAGTGAAAACTTTTCTGTGGCAAGAATGTCGAAGGAAAAGATAAAAATAGACAAGCGAATGTACATCGGTTTTGCAGTATTGGAACTATCCAAGGTATTGATGTATGAATTCCATTATGATTATATGAAACATAAATATGGGGATCAAAATGATTTATGTTATATGGATACTGATTCTTTCATATACGACATTAGAACCGAAGATTTCTATGAAGATATCAAACAAGATTTGAATGAGAGATTCGATACATCTGATTATGCGAAAGATAATCCATATGGGTTTCCTAATGTAAATAAGAAAGTGATAGGAATGATGAAAGACGAACTAGCAGGACAGGTTATGACTGAGTTTGTAGGATTACGACCAAAAGTATATGCTTATTTAAAGGACAACCAAGACCAATCAAGCAAAAAACTAAAAGGAATAAAAACCAATATAGTTAAAGATAAAATTACGATTCAAAACTATAAGGATGTACTGTTTGGCAACATTGAAAACCTTTCTGTAACCCAGTATAACTTAAGATCATACAAGCACAATATGTTCCTAGAAGAACAGAATAAAAAAGCGTTAGATCCTAAGGATGAAAAAAGGATAGTAACAAGCGTAAATACACAACTTAACCTATAGGTTATGAACATTAAAATTCAAGTACCTACTTAAAAATTCAAGTACCTACTTAAAAATTTCAAGTACCTACTTAAAACAATTCAAGTACCTACTTAAACAATTCAAGTACCGGAAATCTGGAAACTTTAGCCATGTAGAACTTTCGAATTGCCCTAATCGAAATAATTCAAGTCGTAAACGATTTTTTTTCCGGTTGTATCATGGTACATTTTTTCAATCGGAAACAATTGGAAACGATCGTCAACACTTGTTTTTTACGATAGGAAACAGTTGTTTACTATTGGAATCAGTTGTTTACGATTTGAAACAGTTGTTTACGATTGGAAACAACTTTTTACAACTGTTTGCGATTGCAAACAGTTGTTTTCAATGGTTTACGATCGTAAACAGTTGTTAATGATCGTATTTTTACGATCAAAACCAGTTGTTCCCTATCGTATTTCTACGACCGGAAACGGTTGTTTCATATTGAAAACAGTTGTCTACAATCGTAGTCTTGCGATTGAAACCGATTGTTTCCAATCGTTGTTTTAAGATTGAAAACAACTGTTTCAATTGTATTTTTACGACTGAAAATAGTTGTTTCCGGTCGTATTTCTACGACCAGAATTTCCGACTGCAGATCCTTTTTCATTACACCCCCACCCGTATGCCCTAAACTGTAGCTTGTTGATAAGTGGAAGGACTATGACTTCTCTCCAACTTCAGCTAATACTTAACTTTCTGTGATTAAATTCAGTAAACGATATTAAGCAGCAATATTTGCATTGTGGTCTATAGAGGCAAATATTTTTTTCTTCAAAATTATCGATTAAACGGCAGTGCGCAAGTGCTCAGACGTGGATCGTGAAAGTAAAATGTTTATTACATTTTATACAGACACCGTCAGAACCAAGACATTTCACATCCCCTATAACCAAACAAGTATTGAAAAAACCTAATTTGTAATCATCCCACTTTAAAAGTTTTAGATGGAAACAAACCGCAAGTGTAAATCTTGCACGAAAAGCTTGAGTTCCAAGACTGACTGGTCTACCAGCCAGTGCGACCCTTTAAACCTCTTTTCAATTAGCAAGGTAATAAAAAGAACAATAGACGAAATCGTCGCAGCCTAATTTCACAATTCATTAAGAAGGGTACATCATCGATCATACGACTGAACCGTCCAGTTTCCAACTGTTCATTAAAGATTAAAGTACGTCCCGTCGTCTTTTTTGTTGCTGTTACACCAAACTCTCATCTATAGATAAATCTCCCCAGATATAAAAGAGTTGAACTTGAGGCCTGTCAAGACTCATGGGAAATGTGGGCCCAACTGCCCATGAACGGGAGGGAGGGATCGGGATCCATCTTAATGCGTATTGACACCTCTATTTCGGCATGTATATCAGCTTAGATTTTGATTCCAGTCACAGCGATTTGGGCCCACTTGCCCGTGAGATTTGAAGTACGCCGCATGGTCCACAATATACAAGATCTGAACTTGAGACATGTCATGGACGAACGTAACTCATGGCAAATCTGGGCCCAGTTAACCCATGAACGGGAAGGTGAGAGCATCAGATTCATATCTAGACCTAAATATCCTCGACTAGACTAACTTATAGTTTGATTCTAGTCAGGGGTCAAAAACTTTATTCATGGTCAAATTGGGCCTACTTGCCCATCAACGGGGGGGGGGAGTGGTTCAATTACACATTGATATTCCCAACCCCATGATCCAAAAGAACAAAGGAATTTCATCTCCATCTCCAGTTTTTGTCATTAAAAACATAAAAATGGGCAATCTGGGCCCAATTGCCCCTAAACCAAATGGGGGTGTGGTTCAAGGCCCGCAAAAAGTAAAAACAGACCCAAATGCTCAAAAGCCTACCAAGTTTCAAATTGATATCTGTTGATTCCTGTCACGGGGAACGAACTTTACTCCTGGCCAATCTAGGTCCAGTTGCCCTTGAACGGGATGGATGGGGGAGGTGAAACTTTGCAAGTAGTTCCCCAGCCCTAGGATCTACCAGTACGGGGAATTTCATCGTCCTATGCCCAGGTTTGGTTAAGTTATGAACATTATTCACTGTGCAATCTGGGCCTATTTGCCCCTGAACCTTGTGGGTGTAGGGGATGGGATTCCCAAAAAGGCACAACTAGACGACAATATCCACAAGTGTACCAAGTTTGAACTTGATACTTGCACAGGTTCACTAGTTATGAACACCATAAAATACGGTGAAAACCGAAAGCCGAAGCCGAAAGCTGCTAAAGCGCTCGCAATAGTGGGTTGTTCCAAGGAACACTCCGCTAAAAATTACCAGAAGACGCTTTAGCTGCATGGAGGGGGCTTTGACTGCGAAAGCTGCTTTTGAAATCTTTTGCGCTTCTAAGAAAAGTGAAAATAGCAAAAACACGGATGACAGCTCTCACCTCCAAGCATCCCCACGTCTTTTACAACTTAAAAAAAAAAAAATCGTAAACAATTGTAAAATTACGATTGGAAACAGTTTTTTTCAGTCGTTTACGATTGGGATTTCAGATTTACCGTTTCAATTAAACTTTTTTGATCGTTTGTAACTCGATTGTATCGTGGTGACAGATGGACGGAAAGACGAATAAACTTTTACGTAGTCGTAGATATCCCGTCACTTATGTTTTGGGACCCTAAAAAGAGTACGCTCCAGTCTCATTAGCATTGAGAGAACGCCTAAAGTACTAATATAGATGGCCAGTAACACTATGGCCCCTTTTCCATATCTGTTCTTTTTCGTATTTTATCCTCGAAGAAGATATCTCCCCATGACAAAACGTTTCCATGACTGAACGTCCTTAGCTTCTCCGTGGCAAAACGATCGCAATGCCCGAAAACAACTGAAAACGATCGAAAACAGCTTAAAACGATCGAACACAACTGAAAACCATCGCAAACTTACAGTTTTATAATGACACTTGAAAAAAACCCATCGTAAACAGTTGTAAGATTACGATTGGAAACAGTTGTTTCCAATCATTTACGTTCGGATTTCATATTCACCGTTTCAGATAAACTATTTTAATCTTTTATAAGTAAAAAAAAAAAATCAACGTCCCTATTACCGTTGTTAAAACTCAGGTCTTTTTTTTTCGCGACTTGAAAACAAAACCAACTGTTTCCGTCGAAAACAATTGAAAACGATTGGAAACCATTGACAACAATTGAAACCTATCGTTTTCAAAGGATACGAAAAAAATATTGTAAAATTCCGATCAGCTAATCAATTGTTTCCAATTGTTAACAATTGTTTCCAGTTGTTAACATTTGTTTCCAGTTGTTAATAACTGTTCCAGTTGTTTACAACTTAATTTCCGATCGAAAACAACTGAAAACGATCGTAAACAGTTGAAGAAAACAATCGTAAACAGTTGTAAATTTACTTTCCAGATTTACCGTTTCAGTTTAACTATTTTGATCGCTTACAACTCAACAAAATTCAACTTCATTACTACCGTTGTTAAAAATCAGGTCTTGTTTCAGGACAGCTGAAAACGGTCGTAAACAGTTGTCTAATGACACTTGAAAAAAATAATCGAAAACAATTGTAAAAAACTGCGATAGGAAACAGTTGTTTCCAATTGTCTATGATTGGGGTTTTAGATTCACTGTTTCAGTTAAACTTATTTTGATCGTTTATAATTAAAAAAGTTATCAACTTCCCTATTACCGTTGTTAAAACTCAGATCTGTATTTCACAGCTTGAATACAAAACCAACTGTTTCCCATCGAAAACAATTGAAAACGACTGGAAACTATTGAAAACAATTGAAACCGATCGTTTTGAACTGATACGAAAAAAAAAAAACGATCGCAAAATTACGATCAGGAAACAACTGTTTCCAATAGTTATGTTACAGTAGTTTCCAGTAGTTAACAATTGTTTACAGTTGTTAACAACTGTTTCCAGTGGTTAACGATTGTTCCCAATTGTTTACGACTTAATTTCCGATCGAAAACAACTGAAAACCATCGTAAACAGTTGAAGAAAACAATCGTAAACAGTTGTAAATTTACTTTTCAGATTTACTGTTTCAGTCACACTATTTTGATCGCTTACAACCTAACAAAATTGAACTTCCCTACTACCGTTGTTAAAAATCAGGTCTTGTTTCAGGACTTGAACACGAAACCAACTGTTTTCGATTGAAAACAACTGAAAAGATCGAAAACTCCTGAATCTGAGTTTTTCAATGACACTTTTTTACATCGCGCCGATCCGACCATCACGGGGGGAGTGGAGGGAGTCGGCATATTAGTAACCCGATCTAATACACTCCAGGGCCCGACACAATGTCCTAGCAAAACTTCCGATCATTCTTCGGGGAGATTCGTCATTTGGAGTCCGAACCGGATCGGACCAAGATAGGAGGAAGATTAAAGGGGAACTGGAAATTTGCAGATATGCGCCGATTCGAGTTAAACTTGCTAGACGGGAATAGGAGATGTTAGAGATGCGAAATTTTCGGGTCCGAGTCGTATTCAGACACAGTGGGGGGCGTTGGATGGGGAGTCCCGGAAATGTTGTGGCTCACATCGGGGTTAAACGAGTCTAGTGATTTGAATGAAGCTTGGAAAGTAGAAAGACCGTATTCCTTAGATGGCATATTCTATGGTCGGGACCGGATCCAAGAAAGGTGGAGAGGGGTACTGGAATTTCCGGGAAAATGCTCAAAACTACTTTCTCGCTTCTCACACCACCTACTTGTGACATGTGCCATATGAATATGAATATGGATATGAATATATTTAATAGCCAATTGGCCGTACAGAATACATGATGGTTACAATATGAGCTCGTAGCTCTTGTTGTCACCTATGACACAGCAGCTGCCATCCCATCTCAAAGAAAGTCCCACAGAAGTAGCGCGGTCAACAACTTTAGCCTACGTGAGATCTACTTCTGTCGGAGAAGAAGATAACCTACAGATATCGTATATAAACTGGAGATCGGTTTCGATTGAGCAAGCATTGCCTGTTCACCTATTCGCTTGTACGTCAGTCAATATTATAAATATATAGCTAGCTCTTTCGTACACCGACTTCACACCAACTTAAGACCGAGTACCAACTCGCACATCTCTGACAAGTGGCGTCAGAAGCAGGGATTTGTTTACCATACGATAAGTGTAAAGTGTCTGTAAGGCTACAAAATCCTAGTGGAAACGAGTAAGTAAATCATTTTTCTTTATTTGACTTTACGAGTTCGGGGGCAAATACAAATTTTAATTAAAAAAATATTTTTTGCTCATTTGTTCCCGAAAATTTTCTTTAGATTTCTGCCATATACCGCCGCAGGAGTTTTCATCAAAACCGCCAGTGAATTCCTTGTGACAGTACAGATCAAAACAAAGGCGCTAGTTTTTGTGGTCATAGAGATAGTAGCATTGAGGGAAAGAGCTTTACACCTCAGAGTGTGGGTGCAGTAAAGAAACTGATTTTGCATGAAGAGGACAAAGTGTACCTCAAAGCGTTGAATTTGTCGATAGTTTCAAATGAATTTCTTGCAGAAGTCCAGCCTATATTGTTGAAATATCGAGATTGCTTTGCTGAAACGCCACTAGATTGTACAAAAACTGATATACGGAAATTAAAGTTGACATTATGCCAGGTGAAGATGCAAGCATTTGCATCTCTCCATCTGACATTTTGCATCACTCCAGCTTCAAAACTCCAACCTGTTGTCAAGTTGCATATTCAATCTTTGCTTGAAAACGAAATAATTGAAGAAAGTGACGGGATGACGTCCAGTCCAATTTTGCTAGTCACGAAGAAAAATTCAGATGGCTCAAAACCTAAAGAGATCACTCTAGCTAGCTCTAGGTTAGTCCTAGATTTGCGCCACCTCAACTCCATCACATTGCGTTCTAGATACCCACAACCAGACCCAGAATCTGTTCTTTGGAAAATCGAGAATTTTACATCAGAAAAAGATAGCACAATCTGTTCTAAGTTTGATGTAAACTCCGCATTCCATTCCGTTGAAATCGAAAACGATCCCAGACAATATTTTGGTTTCACTTTTTACCGAAAAAGGTATCAGTACAAACGTATGCCATTTGGCGCTAAAGATCCGAGTCTACTTCTTAGCCGGTTTGCCAATCTTTTACTGAAAAATTTAGGACTTGCGTGTAGCTTCATTGACGACTTCGTCTTAATGGCAAAATTAATGCGTCAAAATGTCGACAATCTTGAAAACTTTTTAGCAACCATGCAACGGCACGGAATAAAACTTAAAAAGTCGAAAGCTGTATTTTCCAAGAACGAAATTGATTTTATCGGATTCAGGGTTAGTGGTAACTCCATAAAACCGATAGAAGACAAAATACAAGCACTCAGAGACTTGCAAAAGCCCAAAGATAAGAAAACTATCAAATCATTTCTTTGCATGGCTGGTTTTTACCAACGGTTTTACGAGAAATTCCAGAACATAGTTTACCCTCTCAATCTTTTACTTCGGAAAAACGTCCCATTTATTTGGAACGACGAATGTGAGCGAGCTTTCCTAGAAGTAAAACAGAAGTTAACAACAGATTGCGTCTTAAAACATTCGGATCCCAACAAACCTTACGTTTTGATCGTAGATTCATCTTCTTACGCAATGGGAGCGCAACTTCTATAAAGGCTAGGAGATGGGAAATTGTATATAGTAGCAACTATGTCGAAAACATTCAAACCAAGCCAACTGAAATGGTCTGTGACAGAGAAAAAAATGGATGGCATTGTGCAGGCTCTGAGGAAGTTTCACCACATTGTTTTTTCGGCTGAAATTTATCTTTTTACCGATCATCGCCCATTGTTCCATTTGCAAAGTTTCAAGACTGTGAACCAAAAACTGCAAAGATACGCACTAGAAATCGCATCATACTCTCTCTGCATAAGGTACATGCCAGGTAACGCGATGTCAAATGATTAATTATCGCGTTGGGGATCCTCGGGTTCAAATGCGTCCCTCCCCGTCCGCTTAGTGGCATCTAACGGAATAAAAGAGACGTCTCAGCAAACACGGTTTGCACATTTTTGCCATGAAAACATTTTTTTGCTGCAACGAAAGGACCCTGAATTAAGAACCGTCATAGATTATCTAGAACAAAAGAAATTTCTAATAAATGGAGCCGGTCCACAGTATGATTTCGATGATTTTGTTGTTTCAGCATTTGTAAAGAGTCTAAAGACAGATGCGCACCTGTCTTGCCCATCAATTCTGAAGGAAGAGGTTGCTGAGATGAAAATGGAATCGGCTATCCCTTGAAAGTCGTTCTTCCGGCTAACCTAATCCATCCGCTAATAGATAATTTTCACAAAGACTCGATCATGGGTTCCCATTTAGAATTTGTGAAAGTTTTGGCCAAACTTCGGAAATTTGTAAGCTTCAAAGATATGTCTGCAACAACTAAAAAAAAATCGTTTTCCATTGCCATGAATGTCTACTGATGAAAAAGCCTATGTTTAGGTACCTAAGCGCTCCACTACGCGAAAATAACATGTGCGATGCGCCAATGCAAATTTTATACGCTGATTCTCTTGGAAAACTCGTTTAAAACGAGTACGGCTATAGACATGTTTTGATTGTCCAGGATGGCTTCACACGTTACGTGTGGTACATCCCATTGCCAAACTTACAAGCAGAAACTGTCATTTCCGCTCTTGTACGGTCTAGCTGAAAATATAGTAACTGACAACCATGATTCATTTCGGTCAAAGCTCAATTTGCAGGTTTGGGAAGCTTTTGGAATCACGAAACAGTTTATCCTAGCGTATAATTAAAACAAATGAAAGACCAACAACTTATAACTGAGCATATGTACAGAAAGTTGTTGCCAAGAGGTTGTGTAGCACCTAGACTCTACGGTTTGCCTAATATTCACAAAGAAGGGAACCCTTTAAGACCCAACGTTTCAAACATAAATTCACCCACAGAAAAAATGGCAAAAATCTAGCTACTGTTTTCCGACTCCTCGGTCAGACACAAGTTTCCTTCATAAAAAAACTCTTCGGACCTTGTTGAAAAGCTGAGCGATTGTCTAGTCACTTCAGAAATGCTGTTGGTTAGTTTCGATATCGAATCTATGTACCCAAGTTGTAGGACTGTAGGAATGTGAGGCTCTCCTAAAGGCAAAGTTGGAACAATACCCATCAATATCGGAAAAGAGCACCCTTTCAAATGAAGTGCTACTGGCACTCACATGTTTGTGTAACAAATTTTCCAACTACTTGCAGTTTAGGGGAGTTCACCATTTATGAGGGAAGGTCTTGCTATAGGTGCTCCGCTTTCACCAATCCTAGCTAGCCTACAACTTGAGAATATCGAAAATCGAGCTGTTCAGAGCAGCACTGATAAACCAACTTTTTGGAAAAGATACATGGATGATATTTTGAGTACTTGGGAGTATGGGAAATAGAAACTAATGACGTTTCTTGACCATCTCAACTCTATTGATCTGAATGTAAAATTCACAGTTGAAATTGAGCCGGAGAACATGCTTTCTTTTCTGGATATACTTACCATAAAAAGATTTGGATCTTTATTGTTCTCAGTTTACCGAAAACCAACCCACAGTGACCGATATATCCACTTTTGATCGAACCACCATTTTTCTGTGAAGCAAGGTGTTATCATAGCTTAAGTAGATAGGGCTCTACATGTATGTTCACCACAGTTTCTGGATCTTGAGCTAGACCATCTCTGGGATGCTTTGTTCGGAAACGGTTATCCCATAAAAGTTATTGACGCAACCATTGGAAAACGTAAAGAAAAGTTTCGTCCCCCCCCCCCCCCTCACCCTCAACCACTGAACCTGAGAAAAAGGTCAATTTGCCACTTCCGTATGCCCATGGACACACAGACAAAATAAAAAAAATTCTGAGCCCTCACAGCATCTCGGCATATTTCAAAGGCTCAAACACGATATCGTCTTATCTTTACTCTGGTAAAGATCCAATTTCCGAGACAGACTGCCAAGGGGTTTATAAGATTCCATGTTCTTGCGGTAAATGGTATATTGGTAGGACACACCAGCACCTGTCTGATCGCCTCCAGGAACACAGAACCAGCATAGACGCAACTCTTCGGTGCCAAAACAGACCAGAGAACTTCTCTAGTGCTCTGGCTGGACACATTTATGACCACCCTGATCACAACATCCGTTTTGATGAAAGTAAAATAATAGGCAGAGAAATAGGTCTGGGCAGTTCATACGTGAAGCCTTTGAAATAAAAAATACAAAATAAACCCAGTGTACGACAGATTTCTTGAAAAGGATGCCGCATATTTAAAACCCCCTCAAACCCTACTTCATGTTCCCGTTAACCTACCAATTACTTCAAATATCCCTTCCACTAATACGCGACCGACTAGACACGCAGCTAGTGTTGCAAACATACGAATCGCGAGGCGCTGAATAAATAACTAAGCCGTAAAACACCCTCGGGGCATACAGAGCAAAGAGGCTAATTCGCGAGTCGCGAATGAATCTTGTTAGCAGTGGCCAGTTCTGTGGAAGTTTTATTGAAAGTGGTCAGACATATTATGGAGTTTTGGAGCGGGCCCTTTTCTGGGTGGTGAAAGCTTCTGCACTTTCCTAGACGGATTGGTAAGTTGTAAATATACACAGAATTCAGGATTGTAAATAATCACAGATTTGTACATATACACTCTGAACACGCACATTTTATCGTTTATAATTTTATTTTTATCTGCATGTCGTTCAGTCCGCATCGTTCCTCTGGTTTTTAGTTACATGTCGTCTTATTGTCTGTTGGTTCCGCATCGTTTTCCTGTTGTGATTGTGGTGGATTTAATGATTTAGTTTTGTTTTTTTCGCTGAGGACGGTTTCGCCGGAAGTGCAACCGAAAGATCCGAAATTGTATTTATTCCTCGCACATCATCTTGGAGGGGTCACTAGTTGATCAGGAAAAAAACCCGAAAATCTCGTTTTTTCTATTTTACTAGGTTTTCATAGACACCTAAAATGCGCTGCTTTCCTCGATGATGGTAACTTTGTGACAACATCCGTTGAAGACATGAAAAAGGTCTGTGAAGGTCTTCTGTGGTTTGAGAAACATTTTCATGTGCAGGTCCATAATCAGAAAACCAACATCCTACCGCTTAAAGAAACCGAAAACTTGAATCAAACTTGACTCGGGGAGCTAGCTGACATTTCAAGAATGTATCCTGAGTCGATATTGAGAGTAAGAAAAACTCTCGATTACGACCATTGCACTTTCCGAGCAGTTTCCGAGAATTCGACTTTTGAGTTTGTAGAAAAAACAAGCAAAAGGTTTTTGTGCCGGGAGTAGGAATCGAACGCACGACCTCTTGACTACTATGCCGATGTGTTAGTCAACACGGCCAAAGGCGAACTTTTACAGTGCAGAATTATAGTGCATAAGGGGCAAGTGCCTGCCAGCTAGCTTTGGGAACACTAAGGAGGGGATTCGAGATAACAAAGAAGGGGGGTCCTGTCGATAATAAGTCCCTGTATCTTTATCTAAGCACCCCAGGTCGGTTTGATGGCCGAAAGTTGTGTAGTCAAGTTTTCTGTGCCTTTAACACCAACAGTGATTATTTAGACGTGCTAGCAAATTGCTGGCTACCAGAAGTTGCCCGGACGGAAATTCTGGGTAATACTTTTGAGCCACTGATGCCAGTAGAAAAACTATGGAACGAGAAAGTCGCTACGATAACTGGGAGCATCAACGGAGCAAGGAATGGACTCCTCGAAACAGTATTTGATAGAGCTTTGCTTATAAACACGTATTGTCTACCTCACCTATTTTACTTAGCTCCGGTGTACCCTTTCCACGAAGAACAAGCAAAGAAAATCGAAAGAACGATCTGGAGATTTGTGTGGATGGGGAAACTAGAGAAACTAAGCATGAAAATGCTTATGTCCCATTAAAACTGGGCGGGCTTTGCGTCTTGGATTTCAGAGTCACGTGTAAATCTCTTTTCTTGAGGAATATTTGTGAGTTGATAGTAAAAGATGAAGCCCCAAAGGATGAAGCGTTGCCATCATGAAGAGCCGAAAAATCTCCAAAGAGTATCTGCTGAATTTTGTGGAATTTTGTTGGAAAACATTTCACGTGAAATGTTATAAAGAAGCAGAATTGCCAGGAAGAGCCAAAAAACAGCCAATAAAGCATCTGCTGACATTTTTGTTCGTCGTCATGATGTCGGAAAATTCAGCACATGCTTTTTGGCGATTTTTCAGCTCTTCCTGATGGCAACGCTTATTATGTATAACATTTTCAAACAGACAACATCGAAGTGTTGTCTGTTACGCATTGTCTGTTGAAACCGTGCATCCTTCTTTTGTCTGTTACGAAACTTCTGAAAGTGGAGCAAAATAAAAAAAATAAAAATAAACTGCGTGGGATCCATTTTAGCGTGTGAACGAGCAGCTTCAGATTTCACTTCAGGTTTCTTGGACAGAACTTCTCCGACCAATTTCGACGACTGGAGAAATTTGTGCAGAACGAGCTTCTAAAACTTTATCAGTTGAGGAATGAAAGAAACCAATCTCCTCAAAGAGCTATCAGAGAGACAGACAGAAGGTTCACGAAGTCATCTTCGTGATAAAAATTTTTCACTGAAGCCCTGAGCTCTGTATTATCCAGTCTTGCTTGCTCTTGCAGGGTAATTAATTAGCAGCAAAATTTCTTCGTTCTGAAATTGCACATGCATCATTACGACTTTCTCTAGCCTTGGAATAAGCCTATTGTTTGTCGAGTTCCATTCCTAGCATTTAGTTCAGCTTTCCACAGAACCTACCATTAGGTTCTAGTCCAGGCAAGCATAAATTACGGAATGGGGGTGACAATGGTCGGAAGATTCGACATGCCAAGTGTTTTTCAAATAAAAACTTTGAAGATCGGAATAGGTTTGATTGAAACAGTGGTTGATCTGAGCAATACCAGAACTTACATTTGTGTCAAATATATGGAATGGATTTAGCCCTAAGGCATGCATTTTGGGCCAAATTGGTGAGAATATTGCCGAGAATACATGAAATGTCGCCGAGAATGCATGAAATGTAGCCGAGAATGCTGTTTTTGTCGCCGAGATTTTTTTTGTGTATCCGAGACTGCAATGTTTGTTGCCGAGAACGACAACTTTATAGCTGAGATTGCCACTGAAAAGCGTGTCACTGAGAAATACAGATCTGTTTTCGAAATAAAAAATCTGGTTCCCGAGATGAAACAAAGTGTTGCCGAGACCGCTAGAAATGTCGCCGAGATTTCACGAAATGTCGCCGAGAATGCATGTTATGTAGCCGAGAATGCTGCATTTGTCGCCGAATGTTTTTTAGCACTTACATGCGAAAAAAGTGTCGCCGAGATTTTTTTTCGCGTGTCCGAGATTGCAATGTTTGTAGTCGAGACTGACAACTTTGTAGCGGATAATGACAACTTTGCAGCCGATATTAAATCTAGTTCCCGAGATGAAACGAAGTGCCGCCGAGATCGCTAGAAATGTCGACGAGACTTCACGACATGTCGCCGAGAATTTATCATATGTAGCCGAGAATGCTGCATTTGTCGCAGAGTTTTTTTTAACACTTGCGAAAATGCGAAAAAAGTGTCATTCTTGGCTACAAACACGCAAAAAAAATATCGGCGACACTTTTTCGGAAGTAAGTGCTAAAAAAAATACTCGGCGACAAATGCAGCATTCTCGGCTACATATCATGCATTCTCGGCGGCATTACGTGAAATCTCGGCGACATTTCTAGTGATCTCGCCGACACATTGTTTCATCTCGGGAACTAGATTTCTGGTTTCGAACACATATCTCTATTACTCGGCGACACTCTTTTCAGTGGCAATCTCGGCTACAAAGTTGTCATTTCTCGGCAACAAATATTGCATTTTCGGATACACACAAAAATCTCGGCGACAAAGCAGCATTCTCTGCTACATCTCATGCATTCTCGGCGATATTTCGGACATTCTCGGCAACATTTCGGACATTCTCGGCTACATTTCTGCCAAATCTGATCCAAAATGCATGCCATATTAGCATCATTCGTTTTGAGCCAAAAAGCAATCGAGAATGCATGAACTGTAGCCGAGAAAGTTGGAAAGGTAGCCAAAAATGCTGCATTTGTCGTTGAAATGTTTTTAGTTTACCCGAGATAGCGCAATTTTGGCGCCGAGGTTGATGCCTCTGTAGCCGATCTTGCTGAGAAAAATATGTCAACATTTTAGTCTGCTAATATATTTTCTTGTAATCTCGCCGACATTGTTTGCCATTCCGGCTACATTTTCGTATTTCTCGGCGACAGTTTTTTCTTTAACAAAAATTATATTTTATAGAAACTTCGTTTACACTTTCTTTAATCTCGGCTCCATTTTCACTAATCTCGGAGTTCTGGGTTTCTCGGGTATATGTGTGACTCTCTCTGTAATAACATTGATAATTTTTGTCTACATTTTTGGGTATCTCGGCGACATGTTTTTGCGGCAATCCCGGCTACAAAGGCGTCAATCTCGGCAACAAACGTTCTCTCCGATAGACTTATGACCGACCTCTCAGCGACAAATGCAGTATTCTCGACTACATTTCCGACATTCCCGGCTTCCTTTCGTGTATTCTCGGCTACTTTTTGGCTCAAAACGGTGCTATAAATCCATGCCATACAAGCGTTCAATGCACATTTACTTTTTATTATAATATAATATATAAAGTTTTGACAGCAGATATGACAAGACTCGTGAAAATGATTAATGCGCATTTTCAGCACCAACAGTAAAATAAGGAATAAATAAAACTCTTACAGAAACAATCTGTATCATGAATAATCAGCAAGCCGATTACTTTGTCTGCTAGAGAATCTCGTGAAGATACACCAGTATAGCAATATCTGTAAATTACAAATGAAATGCTTAGTGCATTCTGATTAAAACAATACAGATAGTCTTCTAAATTTCAACACAAAATAATCACTGAGTTTCGACAGTCTTGAAGAGCAGAAGTAGTCCTACCGTCGACCATACCACCGCTGGGTAGTTGACCGATGAGCTTGAGGCGGTTTTGCTCACTTGATGCGCCGGATCACCTGAAACACTATTACTTTACCAAAGGTTTGAGGAGAGAAGGAGGCGAAAAAAAATCTATCCAGCGACATGATTACGGGCGGTACGATTGTGGGTTGAATGTTTTTAGTTTTGTTTACATAGCGAACATACAGGGGGTGGGGACAAGAGAAACAGACGCCTGCAAACAGGAACTTAGAACTATAAAATTATTCTGAGACCTAAGACTGCACAGTATCCGACACTGCAAGTCTTAGTTTGTAAACTTTTTTTGTTTACATTCAAGCAGTTCAAGAAAGGAAAGATAATCTAGTCTAAAATATCGACAGATAATCTTGATAGAACGTGAAAACCGTTCTAGGCAATTCCGGTGATTTCTAAAAATACAAACCGAGGATCAGACTGATGAAAAACCGCGGATTCTCTCATTCCTCAAAATTAACTACTTTCCTCAATAAACCTAAATAAAAAACGGTGGAAACGTATAGCTAAAAGCCGGCTAGAGCGTCCACAAAAGTTGATAGTCCGTCATCCAATTATTATTATTCAAAAATAATAACGTTTGTTTATTAAGCCAAAAGACCATGCAAGATTCATAACATGTGTCACTTCCCAAATAAACTGTCACACCTCTAAAGCTATTATGGCACACAAACTAGGCTAAACGCTTTAGTAACATATTTACATACTTTTACGATGCATTTGGTGTTCGCAGATTTCAGGATATCGGGAAGCGATACCAGCCCACCCCAAAAAGATTTAACCCTCAAATGCGAAAGCGCTTAGCACCCTAAGAGCAAAATGTTCAAATCCTCATCCTGCAACTTGCAAAGAGGGCAAAGGTTAGTCTCACCCCTGCCAACTTTCTCCCTGTGAGAAAGTTAATTTTTATTGAGGATCGGCAGACTGTTAGATCGGAGCTGGATTAAAGGGAAAGTAAATAAGGGGATATAATTCATAAAACAGGGAAAGTTATCTCTTTAGTAAAACGTTTTATTCCATCTCAGAAAGGTTGAAGGAGGCCTCTAAACCCATCTTTATCAGGACGTTTTCGAAGTTGAAATAACCAGGTGTTGTTGGAGATCTAGGCATGAAATAGTATAAACTTAATTGGTCATAAAACTTTATGTCTAAGTGAAAAGGTGATATTCTTGAAAGTGTTATGCGCGATCTGCTATTAAACTTCTGATAGTGTACCTTTCCCTCGTGTTGTTATATGGTGGAATGAAAAAACTCGTTGTAAATGGGAGCGAAATAATTTTTTTTTTTTTTTTTTTACCGATCTTGACGCACGAAAGGGAGAAAATCAGATTTGGCTAGATTGAAATTAATCAAACTGCATATAAACAGTGAAATGAAATACGAACATGGATTGAGTTTTTGCGGATACCATGGTATCTAATACTACACTTGTTCTGTAAAAACGACAATTGCCGAAATTGCGCTTTCGAAGTCAACACAAAGGAAAACTGAAATACAGTCACATCACTAAGTTCCAAACTTCTTTCCCACCGATTTGACAAAATCCTAGGCTCTTTTGTTGGCGATGATAAAAGTGAGATGACTTTTTCAGATACCAAGCTCAGTTACCACGGTCGGACCGTGGTATCTGATATCAGACGCCACAATGACTGGCCAGATACCACGATGACTGCAACAACACCTTTTGACCGTGGCATCAGATACCAACGTAATTCTGAAAACTACTTTAGACCATGGTATCAGCTACCATAGTATTTGAAAAAAACGCAACTATGGTCATCAACCACGCATTGTTCACAAGCCCCTCGTACTAGACCGTCTGAAATGAAAACTGATCAGGTCACGTGTTCAAATTCCTCAAGAAAAAACTTACTGCATAAAACGGGAAATCGTATTGAACACTTGGCGCTCCCGAGGCATGCACTGCAAGGTTTCCCAGAACTGTAGACAGGGCTTCCCATGAAGTTACCGCTCGGTCCATAGTTACAGACGTATAACTGAGCAATTGGGTAGTTTGGTTGTGTTGGATCCTTGTACTTCATGTAACCACATCCGATTTTTGTCGTTTTCGCCCAAACAACTTGGGTGAAGTGGCCGATCTCAGCGAATCCAGCTCGGATACTACAAAAAAAAGAAGGTTCTATAGCGTTCTAGCTTGAGAAAAACTCAACGAGAAGACGACAATGTTGATTCTTCAAGTGTGTCATCCCAGTCTGATTTTTTCTCGCTTTTTTAGTAGTCTTTCAACCTGGTGCATTCAAAGTACTTCCCTTTGTCTAGCTTTTCTTTCTAAACAGTTGCGTTTTTGAAGATTCCTTGGTATCTGTTAACACGGTAACTGGATTTGCAATTAGTTATTTTTGCAGTTACCGTGGTATCTGATATATGGTTGCTCTGCAAAAACGACAATTGCCGATATTGCGCTTTTCAGATTCATCCAAAAAAAAAAATTGATATTCAGTAACATCACTAAGTTCCAAACTCCTTTTCCACCAATTTGGCAAAAAGTGATGAAAGTGAGATGACTTTTTCAGATACCACGAGCAGTTACCACGGTCGGACCTGATAGATATCAGATACCACGATAACTGGCCAGATACCACGATAATTGCAAAGGCGCCTTTTGACCGTGGTATCAGATACCATGGTATCTGCAAAAACGCAACAGTCTCAGCAGATCGTCAAATGGAAGACCATCACTAAGTGCGCGACTGGTCTCTGAACATCTTGTTTTGGTTCCTGTCCCAGATCTGTTCAGTGTCGTTCGCTACTAATCCCGTGTACCCTTTGGGGTTCTTCTCAGGGGAGGCTAGGGTAGGCATTTAGTGGTTTTAAAATCAGCTAGTATTCTACCCTCTGTCTCACTAGGTATCGGTCTCAATGTACATCGAGCCGAAACAAATCATCAAAGAAACGCTTAAAGAAGTTGATAGATCGAAAGATCTTATTTTTATCTAACTCGTAGCGCTGACATGGCACTAAATACGTCGACTATTACATTTACTGTGTTAAAATACTTGACTATATACAATTATTACATACAAGAAAATCAATCGCTTCGAATGGCAATAAAAGATAGCAGAAAAATTGCTCTGTTAGTTAATCCAGTTTTCATATTCGAACGAAAACTTTGTCAGGCACAATTAAAGCTAAATTTGACAGATGGTTTGCAAGGCCGTGCGAGGCGCATCGCCATCTAGCAAGTTAACTGAAAGATATAGTTTCACTTTTCTGAAAGTTTACATATTTTCCTATTTTTTTATTTCATTGTCTGGGCTGTAAGGTGAAAATTGGCTTGTAGACCAACTTATTTTATGACTTTGTACAAGAACTTCCCGCCAAATTTTGTTATCTTCATTGAATTAGTGCCAGCTGCGCGTAACGACATTCATAGAGCAAGGATTACTCCAATGATTGTGACTGACTGGTCTGAAGTGTCGCGAATAGAAGTTTGACGAGGAGCTGCATGACCAAACTTTCTCTGGACAATTAGATACAGGCACCAACTTCCACGGTGGGGGCGACAGGATTTGATATGTCGG
This sequence comes from Branchinecta sandiegonensis, assembly GCA_030848855.1. Lineage (NCBI taxonomy): Eukaryota > Metazoa > Arthropoda > Branchiopoda > Anostraca > Branchinectidae > Branchinecta > Branchinecta sandiegonensis. The sequence goes on from JAUPMV010000011.1 coordinate 3,208,281, forward strand.
AAGCATCGTGGAGAATTCGTCGCAGCCTAGAATCTAAAGTGCATAGCAACTAATTGGGGAGAACTTCTAAGGTCAGAGTTGTTCACCTTTAAATCTTTACACTGTCAGAAGTTTCATAACAGATTGCGCATAACACTTTCATGAATAACATCTTTTCACTTAGAAATAAAGTGTGATTACCAATTAAGTTTACACTCTTTCGTGCCTAGATCTCCAACAACACCTTCAATTGGTAAAAATACTAACGGGAACGAAAGAAACATAACATATAACATCCCAAAGTGTTATCTGTTGAAACCGCGCATCCTGCTGTTGTCGTTATTTAACTTCTGACAGTGTAGTATTTTACCTATTGAAGGTGTTGTTGGAGATCTGGGTGCGAGATAGTATAAACTTAATTGGTCATAACACTTTTTTTCTAAGTGAAAAGGTGGTAATCTTGAAAGTGTTATGCTCAATCTGTTATGAAACTTCTGCCAGTGTACTTTGCTTCATTCTCATTGAAACTAGAACCCAGAGGGATCGACTGAAAAGAGGCACGACACGGCACGGCACGGTGTGGTGCAGGAGGCACGATGAATAAAAAGAGATTAGTATGAAGTAGAAGTAGACAAGTAAGTGAGAGTTCGTAACTCCAGTTAGAACGCTGTTCCTTCCTGCCCCTCACTCTGAAGACTGAAAGGGTCCTTTTAGTTTTCGTGCCCCTTTTTAGTACTGGTGCCCCTACACTATGTCGTGCCGTGCCGTGCCTCTTTTTAGTCGATCCCAACGGGAGCCCCTGTCGGCGTTCGGAAACCAGGTCCTAAGAAATAAACTGTAAGAAATCTTGGCGACTAAGGTGTCCGGATCCAGTTCCATGTGTCCCCTTTAATTTGTTGCGAGTGTGGTGACCTTTATCAGAACAAAGGAGTTATGGAATACTTCTCACCCAAATGATCCTGTTTCTGAAGAAATGTAGTCTATCACTTCATCGTACCACATTGTGACTGCCTGTTCCCAATTGGGCGCAGAGGCCTCGTCCGAATTCCAGGTAGTGGCAATGTTTTGCCCGACGTGTTTGAACTTGTCTGAAAGCAATTCTAGTTCGGTCAAACTGAAAGGGATCGAGTAAAAAGAGGCAAGGCACGGCATAGTGTAGAAGGCACGAGTACTAAAAAGAGGTACGAACACTAAAAGGGCCCTGTCAGGCTTCAGATTGAGGGGCAGGAACAACGTTTCTATCATGCCTTCTTTTAGGCTCAAGAGTTACGAACTCTGACTTACTTGTCTACTTCTACTACTTGCTATTATCTTTTTCTTACTCGTGCCATCTGCGCCATGCTGTGCCGTGCCGTGCCTCTTTTTAGAGAAAAAATTGCAACAGAATTTTATTTTGTACACTAAAATATTCAGAAAATATTGCTGAATAATAGATTAAATCCTAAGGCTGCTTGAAAAGTTGGAATGAGTGAGAAATTAAGCGTAATAATAAATGTTTGTCTCAGCCATGGCAGTCGATTCAAAGATAAGGAGATGAGCTGAGTCCATATTTGAGTTTTATCAATTGGCCCGAAAAGTTATTCGCCCTGAGTTTGGCGAAAACCGGAAACTCAGGTGAAGTAAAAGTTTATTTTAAAGTCAATTGGAATGATATAAAGGTAAGAAATCAATGCTTGCTAAATTTGTATTGGTAAAATTTATGCTGAGCAACGGGCAATTTGTTTGCTCCCAATTCCAGCAAAAATATATTTTTTTAAGTTTGAAGTCGGTTTGGGACGCCGGAAATATGTATCCTACCGCAAAAAATGTTTTTGTCCGCAGTGTTGCCACTCTTCCCACAATGGTGTGATTTGTCACAGGTTTTCGACTTCTCCCCAGATTCACAGCTGTGAAGAATTTCCATTCTATCGTAGATAATTTGCAGTTGTCCGTCGAATTTTTACGGAAGTATTAATTTGAGTAAATTTTTGTTTCCGTCCGATAGACAAGGCTGTTACAATGGCACGCAAAACAGCTGTTGTCATTGTCGGAAAATCATTTCATATAAATCAAGGCCTTGGGTTGGGACACTTAGCAACGGTGGCCAAACCCGAGGGGTTCAAAGACATCATATTTTTGTATCGTCTGAACCTTTACTCTTGCCGAAAAACCATCCCTTAGGCTCATATTCCTTAATTTTCACCCCCTCCACCCTGTCCAGCAGCATTCCAAGTTTAGCCATCGCCATCCGGCGATTTCTGCTAACTCTGGGTATTTTGTTGAATTTTTTTTTCGGGAAAAACGTGGTCTACTTTTACTGGACTACCCGATGAAAAAAAGTGTAGTCTGCGTAGTTACATGGGTTGATATGTAATAGTAAAGAATACTATCATTTAATGTGCCTCAGACTCGGCCAATCTTAGGCAGTAGTATCTAGTAGCATCCTGTCTTGCTGCAGTAGCATCCAGTCTGGCTAATAGAAGCATGCAGTAGAATGCAGTAACACAGTAGCTTTGACATAGAGGCATGTAGTAGCATCAGTTCGTACTACCTGCTAATTTTTCGTACAACTTAATACTAATATTTTGAGATAAATTTCTCATCGGGTATAAGCCATTACAAGAACTTAAGTATTTCAGCCCTTAAGACGAGACAAATTCACGATTCTAAGTTGCCGATAATTAACAAATACAAACTCCATAGGACTCTCATATGAAATTCTTCCAAAGCACTGAAAGAATCATTGATGGTCACTTGGAAGGGCATTCCAGCTTGAAAGGCATTGGGCAAATACGTGTCTTTATTTCAATCAGAGCAAAAAAACTCTAGAGAGTAAAGGACCGTTCACGCTTGTGTTGTACCATGAATAAAAATGCTTCGCCTTGTACGCCTTATCCTCCTCTTCCGTTCACCTTGAAAATCAAGTTGTACGCCAATGTATGCGCCGATTATCAAAACCGAGCCTGAAGCATGACAATGAATCCCAAGAGAACACAACCTTTGATGACTTTAGGGAAAATGAACATCCTGAAATGTGGAGTTTTAGACCAGCGTCGACCAGTTTTGTGACAATTCAGAATGATATCTTTTGCTGTGTCTTTTGGACCAATGTAAATCCCTCGATTTAGTTTTGAGCCTACCAGGATTGCTCTTAATTATTTCAGATAAGGGAAAAGCTTGCAGTTGTCAAAACACAATTAGTTGTACAGTTTAGTATGCTGACTTTCCATTCAAAGAGATCATTCAGTTTCAATTATAATACAAATATCTCTCCTTATCAGTTTGTCTCTTCCTTAACAGTCACGTGATGGAAACACACGCTCTGATTGGTCCCGTATAACTTTTAACACACAAAATAGAACCCGTTCCTATTAATACGCCCCTCATAAAATTCCTCTCATATTAGTTCTTTTTTGGCCGCTAGATGCGCTATCGTAAAGAAAACAATGCACGTTACTTCTTGGTGTACGTTTATCCAGGTTTATTTTACTATTTTCGATTCCTCTTAGGCCTAACCATGTTTAAAACTGTTTAAAATGCCTCTTCCCCTCTTTTTGCTTTACCCAACTCTGTTCTGTCAAGCGTCATCAAGTGTGTCATTTCTGGCTTCCGACTACAGTGCCGTTGTCTGGCTGATTTTTCAGCGGGGCTAATTCGCGACTCGATATCAAGCGAAAGCCTAATCGCTTATTCACCCGTCAGTTAACTTATCCCCCGATCTCACGTGTGATTGTTATTGTTCCTCTAGCGCGTCTGGCGGCAATTCGTCATCGCATTTTCTGAAGGACATATTTTTACCACAGGAAGTCTGGCTGGATGAAATTTTTACCACATACATTCTCGGATAGCAAGTATAATTCAGAAATTCTGCGCTTAAACGTAAGCGTGAACGGTCCTTCATGCGAAGACCCATCCTTCCCATGCATCAAAACTCCGTCGCAGCGCCGCCGAGCTCGCTTTGTTCTTGTTGTGCAGTGGCGGACGTAAACATCGAGGATCAGATCGAAGCCAGCGCTCGTTAACGATTGGTTGAGCAGAGCCAGCGCTCGTTAACGATTGGTTGAGTTTCGGTAGGGATGTTCGTGTCCTCTAGAGGAGCTAGTGTCGCTGCGATTTGACTGTGTGTCACTTTTTCAAAGTTCGCGCATTACTCTCTAGAGTTATTTTGCTCTGATTTCCATTTATCTGTGGTTAGGACTAAGGGAACCAGTGACATTCTGAGACGGGACGGCAGTAATGACAGATAGAGCCTGAAAACGATACCGCAAACAAAGGTCAAACGGTACGAAGAATTGAAAGTAAGACAACAAAGTTGTTTAACGCTTTCCATTACGTGTTAATCCCTTGTGAATACAGCCGTAAAAAGCCCACGCGTTCTTACGGGAAAATATTTCCAAACAAAAGCCGTTATAACCGCAATGGTCTTTGTACGCTTTACAACTCTTGTTGCGCCCCTGTGCTACTGTTTTTAATCGGCATGTCGTATCTGTTTCGTAAAAAAGATCGCCAGACTCTGCAAGTGGCTTATTTCAAATATTGTAAATTCCTCCTCCGGCTCCCTAGATGGCACCGAAACAGAAAACTCATTGCTCCATTTGGACTAATAGAAGTGCCCTCTCGGATTCAGACTTCTAGTGATGACCTATGTAAAAAGACCATTAACTAGATTCACGCTTACGACCCTCGACGGACCTTCTTTCTTATTGATGCTGGCTAGCTTGCTCATGTTGCTTTGTTAGTTTGTTTAAATTGTGTTTTTTTTTTCGTTACTTATCGTTTTGTTTCTTTAAAAATGCTCCGTATTTTGCGTTTTACACTTTATGGGTAACAAAGTTCATTCATTCATTCTTCTTCCTTTGAAGTTCAGGAACTGAATAGCTGTTGGCAGATAAATGCTGCCAAGTCATGCGACATCTCTTAGGAATATTACGTCAGTTTAGCACCCGTGAAAGCAGACTTCTGGTTAGAACTCTGGCTGATTTCATTTTCATTTGGAACAGCAGCCGTGTCGAAAGTGAAATCACTACAACCTTTTTAATTCCAAACAACTCTCACAAAGGAATTCACAAATATTTAAAGCTAAGCTAGAATTTTTAGTTTTTCCCACAAGTTCGTTTGTTCAGTTTGTTTTTCCACAAGTTAAGCAGAAGCAGAGACACCATAAACGAGCTTACCAGTGGATCGCAACGTGTCGTGAGAAGATGTGCACTGGTCGGCCCATAGCTGTGCAACTGCAGCTAAGTCATCATCCCATGTCTAAAAGATAATATTATTATTAGCTGAACTCTTCACTCAATTTAAAGTTTAACCGCAAAGGGATGAGACAGGACAATTTAGTTACAAATCACTTATTCAGTTAAAGAGACTTGAAGACCCAATGAAAATGCATTACTTTGTTGCTCCGCTATTCACGATTAATAGTTTTTCAATTCAGTGGAGTTTCTCTTTCGCATTTGTGGTAAGTCCATGCGCTTGTACCTGTGTTGTATGCTTTACGAAAACCATTTACGAAAAACAAGTGTTCGCGCAGTGAGCTAACTTCCGCAAGATGATCACTGTTTATTGAAAAGCCGCGTTTGTACTGATGTTGAAATCTCCCGCATCATAGCAGAACTTTGCGTTGTGATGACGGCTGTAGATATTTTGGAAGTCATGCTAGAGCAAACAGTGAACAAGAAAAAGTCCCTTAACGCACTCCAAATAATGGAGTGGAAAAAAAAAAGTTGGCTTATCACTTAAGCTTTAAGGATGTTAATTTGCAAGTATTATCGCATTTTGACCCACAGTCGAGTAGTAAGTAAGTAAGTAAGTAAGTAATTTATTTATGACCCGCCATTTTGAAAATGCGGAGTAAATGAAGAAAATAAAGAAAACCTAGTGAGTCCTTAGCAGGAAACGGTAGGACAAACGAATCAAATAATAGCGCGATTTGGAAGGACGCTTCTGGGCATTGTCATTCATTACGTGTTTGCAGATACCATGGTATCTGATACCACGGTCAAAAGTCCGTGGTCAAAGTGGTATCGCCTGCGCCTCTTTTAAAGCCGGTGTAGCTTGCGAACAAGGTATGCCCAGAGTTTCGTCCCCTCGTTTGTTCGTTTATACAACCCCGAGCGCTTTAAGAACGTTAATTTTTATATTATTTATATTTTATTAATTGTAGTATACTATGTTATTAACCATATTTATTGAATGTCGCAAAGTCATATATACATGTAGATTGTTATGTTGTGAAGATATATTTTGGGGCAAAAACAACCCATCGGCTTATCCGTTCTGTGTTCTTAGATTATACTGAACTGAACTGAATTGAAAAGGCGTTTATGGAGTTACCGTGGTATCTGGCAAGGTACCGCGGTATTTGATATTCAGATGTCACGGTAACTGCAAATACGACTTCAGGATCAGTTATATCAGGTACCATGGAAAATACAAAAAAATACTAATTGCAGATCGAGTTACCGTGGTAACAGATACATTGGAAACTGCAAAAATTACTAATTGTACATCCAGTTACCGTGATAACAGATACCATGGGATCTGCAAAAACGCAACTATTAGTTCTACTGATGATTATGTTGAATTCAAACAGTTAAACAACTTTGAGTGTGCAAAACAAAACAAAAAAGAAGGTTATAGGGATATTTGGTAGTAGTCTTTCTATTTCGTTTAGCAAATTTGTTTTGTAGTCTGAAATCATTTATATTAAAACAAAACCTCAAACAAATAAAAGAAATAGCCACTGCCTAATACTTATTTGGTTTGTTTTACTATATACCCGATGAAAAATTTGTAGCCTGCGTAGTTGTATGATAGTTATATGAAAAAGTTCCAGGTATTGATATGTAGTAGTAAAGAATACTTTCATTTAATGAGCCTCAGACTGGGCCAAATTTAAACAGTAGTATCCAGCAGCATCCTGTCTTGCTAATAGTAGCAGGCAGTAGAATGCAGTAACAGGGTAGCCTTGACATAGAAGCATGTAGCAGCATCAGTTCGTACTGCATGCTAGTTTTTCGTACAACTTCATAGTACTATTTTGAGATAAATGTTTCTCCTGGTACTTCTTATTACTATTTACTCTAACTACACACAGATAGGTCCTATGACGAAGTATGACACTGACGCGCCATTCGAAGTAGATAAACTTTCTGCTCAATACGCCCCTCGTAAAATTTCTCTCAGATTAGTTCTTTTTTGGCAGCTAGATGTGCTATCGTAAAGGAAACAATGACACTTTACTTCTTGGTATAGTTTATCCAGTTTTTTTTGCTATTTTTAATTCCTCTTAGGCCTAACCATGCTTAAAACTGTTTAAAATGCCTCTTCCCCTCTTTTTGCTTTACCCAACTCTGTTCTGTCAAGCGTCACCAAGTTTGTCATTTCTGGCTTCCGGAGTTCTGGATGACTTTTCAACAGGGCTAATGTGAGACTCGGTATGAAGCGAAAGCCTAATCACTTATTCACCCGTCAGATAACTTATCCCCATATCTCACGTGTCATTGTTATTGTTCCTCTAGCGCGTCTGGCGGCAATTCGTCATCGGATTTTTTGAAGGACGTATTCGCCATATTCCAGTTCAGCGCTGCCAAGCGGACTAGTTTCTCTTAATCCCCTATTCCTCACCAACACGACTTGTCACAGACATAGTAAAATAGATCCACTGGTTGATGAGTAGAAAATCTGCAATCTGCATCACAGGTAACGTATGTCCCAATAGTAGAAAGTGAAAATTACCCACTATCTTCTAGGTCCGACTTTTTACTATGTATACACAAATGTTAATGTGAGACAATGGGGGACTAACAGAAACTAGTCTACTTAGAGCGCCGAGCTGGAACAAGGCCAATTATTCTGACGTTGGCTACCTGCCTCTCGAGTTTTTCAAAAACTATCTACGTTGCCTGGGCAACGTGAACTGTTGCGGCAACCTTTGTTCGGCTTCGCCGAAGTAAGCTGTCGTCGGAACTTCTCAAAATTGTGAGTCAAAATGTGAGTACCTGCATTTCAACCCTTCTTTAAATGGTTCGAATGCATCTAAAGCTTCTATATCTCTTGGATCGTTGTACGCTGAGGTTGTACGCTGCGGCAAAAGAGACGTGGGGTGAGGAAATATATTTTAAGGTAGGGTTAAGTAGGGAGGAGTTGGGTTTGTTTATGAGTATGAGGGCTGATGGTTTGCCGCTCGGTGAAAGTAGAAAGTATATGGGGAAAAAAAGAGGAAAGATCGGGTCCTTACTACTTCTGCCCTATGTATGGAGAGATGAACAAGGATATATGCCACCTTTTGTGTGATTGTAGAGAGTTACGGGGGCGGGGGCTAAGGGAAGAGATTCTCGGGGTGGGGGGAACCGATAAGAAATGGATTATTAAAATGATGGGAAGTAAAGATTTTAAAGAAATAAGAAATATTGGGAAGCTCCTCAGGTAAGCTTTTAAACACCGGAAAGATTTCTTCTGATGGGGAAGTTGTGTGTTTAGTGCTAATAAAGTATTCAGTGTAAATTAAAAATATTAAGAGCGTGTTAGTGTGGATATGCGCATGTAAGACTGTTCACTTTTTGTTTAGTTTTGTTGCATGATGGCCGGATGGCTTTAATTTGCAAATAACTCATTCATTCATTCATTCATTCATCGTCAAATCAACAGACTCTCTACGGTGGCTCGGCATAACATTCAAATCTTCGTTGTCAAAATTTTGCTCTTCGGTTGTTCAAGAAGTTTATAAGTCAATCCGGAGCGCCTATGGGCGCATCGTCTTCAACCGGGGGCGCTATAATCGTAAATCTTTGGGAAATTTGTACAGCACCTTCTGCGCCCCTTCTATAGTATTTCGTTCTGGTGTCACTCATGTTCTGTGAAAGAAGGAGATTTAAAAGATGAGACTGTTATTTTAAATATGCAAAGCAGCTTCTCTACTTGCCGAAATTATGTCAGAACCATACATTGACGGAGAAATTCAGAATTCAAGATGCAAGTGTTGCCCTTTTGGATGTTTCCTCATCCCTTTCAAAAATCGTGGACAACAGGGCCCAACCAGCGCACGACGTCGTCCACTGCTTCCTGACCGAAGATTAAAAATTAAGTGTCTTTTCTGTGTGTCTATGGGTTTTGTTCATTTTCTTTATTTTCTTCATTTACTCCGCCTTTTCAAAATGGCGGGTAATAAATAAATTACTTACTTACTTACTTAAAAGTGTTGCGAGAGAGAGAACACTTTGTTTTTGTTTCTTCGCTATCGGTTAAATGCTAAAGTTGTCAACCCATTGAAGCTGTCAAAACGGTATGTTCCAAGAAGAACTCAATCGCCAAAGCCTATTCCTCACCGTTGAAAAACCAACAACAAATGAACATCGGAATAAGGGACTAAATGACCTTGCTGCCAGTTAAACTTTATCCTTTTCAATCGTAGACATCGTGACGAATGAAAACTTGGAACATCATCTGATATAATCTAGTTGGTCTTATAAAGCTCTCCGTAACTTTTCAGGATCAGAATACTATAGACGACGCTCTATCAATCATTGCGAAAATAACTCATTGTTCTTAATTATCATTTATTTTGCACCCGTTGCTAAATACTTAATTCTAGGTTACAGTGATAGACCATGGAGACGAATTTTCTAACTTTCAGATTTATAGAGATCGAAGAAAATGTGCACCAATTTGCAGAAGCTTCTAGCCCCTCAAGACACCTTCTAGCAACCGATTCTTAATTAGAAGTCCCTCTCCCCTTGAGAGACATCAAATAGGCTCGAAAGAAATAACAGGTACACCAACTAGTAAAAGTTGAAAACCCCTCGTCACCGAAAATAGTTGTAGCCTAGCAGCCGATTGTTGCTTACAAGTCTCCTAAACGTCTTACTATTGGAAACAAAATTGTTCTCACCGCCACATACCCGGAAACAAAGAATAGGTATACCAAATAGCTAAAGTTGCAAGCCCCTTATCGCCGAAGATGATTATGGTCTAACAGCCCGTTGTTGCTTGCAAGTCCCCTACATGCGTCACATCTGGGATCGGCCTATGTTTTGTTTCAGTGTGTATCCTACTACTAGAGTTGTCAACCCGTCGATACTTTCAAAATGGTGTATCTCATGAAGGAATTTACCAAAAATCCGATTGTATATATTTCGATCGGCAGCAAGAACTATCAAATGCCGTTGGAAAAAAATCTATCTATCAGTTCAAAAGTTGCCTTTTTTGCCATAGGCCAACTTTCGAATGTCACCACTTAGAAAAGACCGAAGGATAAGCTCTAATAATTGAACAATGAGAGAACTTATAAAGTTTAAGAGGCATATCTGATACCATTTCTCTACCGCAATCCCCAGTGCAAAAAATGAAATGATGAACTTAGCCGAAATCACGAAAAGAAATGGGAAGAAACAATAGATGGCAGCACTTACGGACCCGTGGAAAATGACACTTTTATGTTTTTCCAAATTTTTCTATTTATCATTCAAAGAAGATATATTGGCTGTGGGGCCGGGCATATGCCTCACATATTTAGTACTCATAGATTTTATTCCATATTCAATTTGAAACTGTTTCCTGCCTGCTTGCTTGCTAGAACAGAGCTTTTCACTCGAAAGCAGAAACATGTTTTATGAAATGAAAGCTTGGCTGCACAGCTTCGGATAGTCCTCTCTGACATAGGCTATTCAACTCCGCTTCACTTCACACACCGTAGACTCTTGCTCGAGGACGAGCAAGAACCACCTTTTTTGGCCCCAGGCAAGAGTTCTACGGAACTTTCCAAAATGTAGTGTCATATTCATCAATCCGGCCTACGTTCCACACTTTCCATAAGAACCGCACAGGTTAGACCCTTACCACTTTCCAGCAATAAGCTGAAATTGGCGGCATAGGAAAAAAAAAACTAGGACAAAACCAAAGTGTTGCTTCGCAAGACAAAAATATGTGTGGTACCAAAGCAACGGTAAGACTGACATCGGAAGTCGGAAACTTCGGAAATGAGAATGGATTGAACGATAAGGCACGTATAGCCAATCACTAATAAAGGTACGACAAGTTCTTAAAAAACCCTTTATTATTCGACAATGTTCAAGACCCTAGAAACAAAAATGACGCTGTTAATTTAGGAACGTTAATTACGTATCTTTTAGATTTTGACAAAAAGCATCTTGGTCAACATACCCATAACAATATAATTGAAACAAAAATTGCTGACCAACAAACCCATATCGATAATATTGAAAGAGCAATCGTAAACATTTTAAAAAGGCTTCTAGAGCAAAAACCTGTTGACAAACCATTCGTTTCCAGAATAGAAAAAATGATGGCTGGTAAATAAATTAATATGATAAATTATTTTTCTAATAAATGGTTGAAACAATGGAGTATACAGTTTATTTGTCAAAGCTTCAGAAAGGAAAGCTGAAGAAATGCTTTGGTGCTAAACAAAAATGTCAGATACGTGTTAGTCATAGTAGACAGAATGAACGAGAACCAGTCAAGTTACTTTTAAGTAAACGACAAATTGATAAAATTGAAACATGTAAAATGAATAATGAGGGCTGTGATATTGATGTATCATACAAACAGATGAAAGAAGCGATTCAAAAGGGTGGATTACTTCCTTTCCTAATACCGTTGGCAATTACCCTTGGAAAGGCAGCTTTAACAAGCGGAGCTGCTGCTTTGGGTACATTCGCAGGTAAGAAATTGGTGGATAACATAACCAACACAGGTGGGGCGCTAAAACTTCCTGGAACACAAAAAGTTGTAGGTAATGGGGTACGTGGAAGGCCTAAAAAGGAAACCGATGATGTCAACACAGGTGGTGCGCTTACACTTCCTGGAACACAAAAAGTTGTAGGTCATGGGGTACGTGGAAGGCCTAGGAAGTCAAAAAACGGGGACATAAAAAAAGAAGCAAAAGTAAAGTAGAACCTCTAACCAATTTTGATATTATGGATGCATTAGAGAGTATACCACATTTTAGAGGTGTTTGCTCTATAGATACGCTACCCAAACAGATAAATAGTATAGAATGTGGTGTAGTTAATTATGATAAACGTGGAATGCCTGGAACTCACTGGGTTGCCTATTGTAATCTACCTAATCAACCCTATGTCGAATTTTTCTATTCTTTCGTTATACCCCCAGGAAAAGAAATAATTAACTATCTAAAAACTTCAAAGAAAAAAATAGCTTCTGAAAATCTTGCTGTTCAAAATATAGATGAATTAAACTGTGGACTTCATTGTATTTCCTACATCCAGCGCAAACTGAAGTTGGTAGCTTTTCGTTTATAAAAATTGTTTCCTAATAAATGGAGATTTGTTGTATGGAATGTAAAAAGAAAACTGACACTTAATCAATGTTTAAAGCAGTGTCACAGAAAAATAATGTTCCAATGTTGAAAGGTAATTGTGTTATTTGCGGATCGAGGAAAAATCTGTTTTTAAAAAAAACCTCGACGCAGAAAAAGATATTTTAAAGACGTATTATTCAAATTATTCAGGGGCTGATGATATTTACAGAAAATTAAAAGAAAATGGAGTGAACGTCTCTAAAGATAACATAAAACATGTTTTGCAAAATGAGAATGTGTATGCGTTACACAAACCTTCCTATCACAATTTTGAAAGGAGGCGAGTCTACGTTCACCATGTTGACGAGCAATGGCAAGCTGATTTAGTTACCTTTATTTGTTAGGAATTATAATAACACTTATCATCGTTCAATAAAAATGAAACCAGTAGGTGCTAGTAAAAAGGTAAATCAGAAAAAGGTTTACAATGCTTTGTTTCCTCCATGTGATTACAAAGTCACAGGAAATTACAAAGTAGGAGATTAGTTAGAATTAAAAAAGAAAAAAGGTTTTTTTGATAAAGGATATTTACCTAACTATACGAATGAAGTATTCCAGATAGCAACCGTTAGACCTACCACCCCCATTACTTCTGAAATATCTGACAAAAGTGGGGAATTAATTCAAGGAGGGTTTTATGAAAAAGAACTTTCAAAATTTATTACGAAATAAAATTATTTGTATATAAATGGATTCAAGACGTTTGAGTGATATGTTATCGGGTATAGTTAAGAACAGAGAAATTCAAAGAAAAAAAGTTCAACAATACGAGATGGAGAAAGCAGGGTTTCGGAATATGCTTCAGAATTAAACGCTCCAGTTGTTACGGCAGAAAAAGAAAACACTAAAGATACCAGCAAAAAATTACAAGAAAACGCTGAAGCTATCATCGAAAAATTAGAGGAGGTGGATATTAATTCAAGAAGCCGGCTTCTCCAATTACGTGAAACGTATAAAACAGCTTTACAAAGACAACCATATCAGATTCCAGTTTCAGAGGTAGAAACGCAGTCAACACAATCGACCGCTTAGAAGCATCTCCAGATTTACCAACAAGTATCAAAATCGTTGATATGGATCAAGGTGTTGATAACGAGTTATTAAAAGCACTTAATGTAAAATATAGAGAGAATCATACAAGATATAAAGGAGAATATTTTGAGATGCCTAATTATTACTTTGATAACCCAGAGAATATAGAAGATGCTTTGTCTGAATCAACACCTATCAGTCAAAGTTATGGTGGTTTGAAAAGTAAAAGTAGTTCTAGTAAGTATGATAAAATTATTTTATTTATTCAAGACTATAAGGATAGATTAAAAAAAATTCAATCTAGTAGACCCTTTATCAAACAACAAGGAACTGGAATATTTATGAATTGTGATGAAATGATTAAAAAAGTGTACACTTTGATAGGTAGTAGAGTAAACGGGAATACATCTGATGAGGTGAGGAATGAAGCTATTGATATTTTGGATTCGTTAATGCGAAATAAATTCTTAACCAAGAGAGAATACAATTCAATATATAAAAAATATTTCTAAATAAATGGTGTTGTTAAACATTGAAGGTAATGAAAGTATCATTGATATAACATTTAGTCAACCGATTGAACTGAATCGTAATTGGGATTATGAAATAGGTTTGAATCAGTGTACTTTGTGGTATTCGTGGCATAATATTAGTGATAAATTTGAAAATAATACATTTCAATACAGGAAAGATGAAGGGGGGGGGGATGGGTGAATGTTACTATTCCTAACGGAATGTATAACGATGATTGTTTGAATTATTTTTTGTGTCAGTATATTGATACTTCAAAAGATAAATGTCCTATTGTAATTTCATCCAATCCAGCATCTATGAGATTTGTCATACTATTACAAGAAAAATATGTGTTTAGATTTAATAGTGAGTTTTGTCAGATTTTAGGCTTTGAGAAGGATAGTGAGATTTCTAAGAAAATTAATGAAGGTACAACGCTTCCGAATATAACAAGAAGCGTTGATAAAATTCAAATTCACTGCTCTCTTGTAAACAGTTCTATCGTAAACAAAAGTAAATCAGACGTCATTTGGACATTTGTTCCGAATACAGAACCAGGTTGTCAAATTGTTGAAAATCCTAGACAATTAATCTACCTTCTATTAACACAAAAGACTTTATTTACTCCTTGAGAATGACAATTACTGATGAGTTGGGAAGAACTATCGATTCGAATGGTGATAATGTTGGATACGTTTTGCATTTGAGAAAACCTTAAAGGATTAGTGGAATAAAATTATTTACCTATAAATTTTGATTAATAATAAATGATTACTTTATAAAAAACAGTATGGAAGTGGAATCGGTAGTATATTCAAAAACAGTGCCAATTCTCAGTTATTTCAAACGTCAGCAAAACAAATAAAAGATGGAGCTATGTCAATGTATAACAAAATTATTAAACCGAGATTTGAGTTGTTGAAAAATGGAGCAATAGAATACGGGAAAGATCTGATTGATGTAAACAGGAAAGAACTCATTGATGTAATTGGAAATAAGAAATCGATTAAGGATCTTATAGGTACAAATACAAGAATTTTAAATCAAAGAAGTCAGGACTTGATTAAAACGTTAATGTCTGGAAGTGGATTAAAGATTTTGAAATAATTTTTATCGAATAATTTTTTTCTTATATAAATGGCAGTGAATAAAGTTACAGTCCGCAATGGAACATTTTTGATGAGCCGCTTGTGGATGATACAGTCGTCAAATATGAATTTAAAGAAATTCGAGAAACAGATGTGAATGTATCCAATAAAACAGAGTTTGAATTCGTAACGAAGAAATTGGATTCCTGGTTCTATCCAAGTGAAAGTTATCTTGAAGTGGGTGTAAGAATTGTAAAAGAGAATGGAGCTAACATAGATGCAACCGATGCCGCTACGTTAACTAATAATGGATTCAATTTATTTAGTACCGCTGAGTATGTAATAAACGATGCTCCTGTTGAAAAAATTAATCATATTGGTATTGCAACTACCGTTACAAAGTTGATTGAATATTCCGATGATTATTCTAGAAGTGCGGCTAGAAATCATTTCTGGTATAAGGATTATAATCAGGGAACCGATATCAACCCTATAAGTAGTTCATTTACCGTACCTGTAGGTGGAGCACTAGCAGGAACTGTGGTTGTCAGTTCTAAACCCAATCGAAATTATAATAAAGGGTTTAAGAAGAGATATAACAGAACTAAAAACAGCAAATTAGTAAATATATATTTACCATTATCAGAGTTGTTCGGATTCTTGAAGGGAAACAAACGATTTTTTCGAGGTGCATCGCATAGAATTTGTCTAAGAAGAAATGATGATAATAACATGATTGTAAGAAATGGGGATACTAATTGTAAAGTAGTCATTCAGTATTTATCCTGGAAAATTCCTGTCATATCTCCTAGTATTGAAATGATGAGTGAATTGGAAAAGGGTTTGGCAAAGGGTAAAAAGTATAATCTGATGTGGGAAGCTTGTAATATTCATAAAAGTGATGTTAGTCAGAATAAGGAATACACATGGAAAGTTGTGTCTGAGAGAAATAGTCCTACAAAAATCGTTGTGATGTTACAGAAAAATGAAAAGCATAACAACCAAAAAAAGAATAATATGGTGTTTGATCATATGAATTTGACGGATATAGAGGTTAGAATTAACGGGGATAAATATCCAGAAGAACCCCTCAAATGCGACTTTAGTGATGAGAAATGCACGTACTCTAATCTGTACAACAGATACATACGTATGGGTTATAAACAATTAGCGTTTGATACTGGTAGTGTAGTTAATATAGAAGAATTTAAAGAAGTATATCCACTATTCTGTTTCGATGTTTCCAAACACGAGTCAAATATTTATAATGGAACAACTGCTGATATTGAAATAAGTATAACATTAAAAGATAATCAACCCATACCACATAATATTTACTGTGTTATATATTATGAAAGAAAAGCTACACTTGATATTATTAATAAAAATATGTATGTGAGTTTGTGAGTTTGGATTTTTATTAAAGAAATTCAGCCGCTAATAAATGGAGTCCATGAGGGAAGTCATGAATACAATCAGAATGAATAAATACAATGAGACAATCAGGAAAGAAGAACTAGTTCTAGGATTGAAATATGCCATTATTAAAATGAGAATTGCTAAGACAAAATATGGTGATAAGTTGGTTGTCGTTATTAGTCATAATGGCAAAGCATGTGATTTGTTTATAAATCAGAAATATAATGCTATTGCTAACGAATTACTTGCAAAGAAAAATCTGATTTTGCAACCGATTGTACGGGTAAATAAGAGTAACGAAACATATGTGGATTTAGAACTGTTTACCAGTGATATGATTTAGAATTGTTGTAATAGTTAATAAAATAAGTGTACTTATATATTAGGGTATATTGTATTAGTTTATATGTCTTAAAGGGGTAATATTATCATTTCTTGGCACCTTATTTCGTGTAATTATGAAACTAAAAAATCAGTAAAAAAGGGGTTAATTTGGAATAGAGGATGTTAAAATTTAAGAAATTGATGATAAAATGGGGTTTTGAAATTGAGGGGAGGGTGGGATAGAAACCCCTTTATATAACTACTGAGGGGGTTTACATTAAGGGGCAAACAAAATATTTTTAAACAGCTAATGTGATAGTCGATTATGAGGTAAAGAGACATGCTGAACACGATGACGAATACCATTTTCTTGCCGGAAAAGTAGTTCGAACGAAATCCGGTAAAAACCGGAAAACTGGTTAAAATTAAAAGTTTTATTTGAAGTTGATTAGATATTCGACTTAAGGGTAAGAAGACATGCTGAACACTTATGTGAAAAGTATTTTCTACCCGGACAACTAGTTTGCCTGGAATCCGGCCAAACCGGAAAATTTGTTAAAAGCGAAAGTTTTATCTGAAGTTGATTAGATGGCAGTCTGTATGTGACAATCATTTTTTACCCGGACATATAATTCGTCCGAAATCTGGATGAAAACGGGAAATTTTTTATAAGTAAAAGTTTTATTTGAAGTTGATTAGATATTCTTTATAGGGATAAGGAGATACGCTAAATTCGTTTCTGAATTGTTCTTTTTTTGCTGAACAAGTAGTTCACTCGGAATTCGGCCGAAACCGTAAATTTGGCAGAAGTAAAAGCAGGAAGTTTCGGTCAGTATCGTCAAAATAGATATGGCTTATAGAGGTACATCTGAACTTGGTTTTCTCATGATTCGCCTAGCGAAGATTGGATCTGGCGAAGACGAGACCCAATTGTATGGATCAAATCTTAGATTTTTGGGATCCCATCGAAACCTTAGGTCTTGTTTCTTATTATCTTCTTGCTAGAAAATTAGTGCGATAGTGCAAATTTCTTGCCCCGCCTTAACCGTAGACCATAACAGAGGGAAGTTTTCTATGAAGCAAAAGCTGAAGACCGGATTAAGACGTCCCGGCTTGGGTTCTGCTTTTACTTTTACATATATTTATATCTCAGGAGGCAGCTTTCAACACAACGAAGAACTACAGTTAACGTCAAAAGCAGTCGTAACTGCCCCTGACTTCACTAAACCATTCTTCCTCCAAATAGATACTTCCGACAACTCCGTAGGTTCTATAATATCCCAGGTGAAGAAGACGGCGAACACGTCTACGTTCTACGTCTCCCGAAAACTCACTGACCGGGAAAAGAGGTATGCCACGATTGAAAAGAATGTTTCGCCATCCGCTGGAGCACGGACTACTTGCTGGGTCGACACTTCTCCATCATAACAGACCACAGCCTCTTACGGTACCTGGCAGTGGCAAAGACAACAAACAAGCGTCTTTCTAGGAGGGCACTCGAAATCTCAGAGTTCAGCTTTGATCTCCAGTCCCGGCCGGGAACCGTGAATGGCAATGCCGATGCCTAGTCCTGTTTTTACATATTGGAATATAACTGTAAAATTTCTTTTTCTGCAGCGACACAGCCACCAGCAATCAGTGGCGCCATTTGCGGGGGGGGGGCGTAGCCCCCCTGAATTTGAAAGTCCTTGTTGTTTGACATGCTGACATAAAGGCATTGCCAAACCGTAAACCGTAAATCTTCGTATTTTAGTAGAAAACAGTCTGATTCTTTTAATTTTTGCCTGCGGCGCTTAGTTTCAATATAATTTGGTGTTTGTGAGATGTTTTAATATTTTCACCCCATATCCGAAGTCAAAAGATATCATGAATCTAGATCTACTTCTCGAGATCGCGACAAAACTCAATAGGGTTTCGATCGAAAGCCTCAGGGGTCTGGTCTAAATTCGCTTATTCTGCTCTACGGATAGGTAGAGCACAGGTAGAACTCCAGCACACAGCATGTTCCAATGAGCAAGCAAGCAACAAAATTGGCAAATGAAATTAAGTGGAAAATAAAAGAAGCACAGGCTAATTATTACAAAAATGAGGTGGATCATCTTTTTGGAGTCCAAGCCTTCGCATTTCTTCAGTAAAGTTAAAAGTCTGACTGGAAAAAGTTCTCAACCAGTTGGCTTCCTGAAGGAGGAGCCACCAGAGAAAACTGCGAATGATTTAAATTCCCATTTCGCTGCAGTTGTGCACCTCTTCCACCTGAAGACCCTCCACAAAATTTAACTGCTCCTTCAAATGATAATTTAATGCCTGATATTTCTTTGTCAAGTGGAACCCGTAAACTTTCTAAGTTAAAAAGAACTTCTGTTGCTCCTTTTGATATTTCAGTTGTTCTCGTTAAAGCATTTGCTAAAGAATTAGCTTTCTTCCTTCAGATAATCTACAATAATCGCGAACAGGTTATTTTCCAAAGAAATGGAAGAAAGGTTTTATCACCCCCATTCCAAAGAAAGGAGCACCTAATGATTTCTCTGGTGTACGGCCGATCATAGTTACATCAGTTTTCAGCAGTTTGCAGTTTGGTAACATTCCTAAGTGTTCGACAGTCCATTACCTAGTTAATTTGATTGATTTTATTTTAAAACATCTTGATGAACCTGGCAATGGATAAATTTAATTGCAATTGATTTTGAAAAGGAATTTGACCTTGTTTTCCATAAAATTCTTTTAGAAAAAAATGGCGGAAAAAATATACCCGATTTTTTCTTCAGAATCATCAAGAGCTTCTTGACAAATAGAGAGCAAACTGTAAAGTGTAAAGGCCATTTTTCTTCTTCTTTACCAGTTTTTTGTGGAGTTCCACAAGGAACTGTGATCGGTCCGCTCTACTTCCTCCTCATGATAAATGAAATTGCTGCTGGGCTGGAGGACAGATGGAAATACGTTGACGATTTGTCCCTAGTGGAAGTCGTATCTGAGGATTTGAAAAGTAACGCTGCCGGTTTCATAGACCAGGTTACCTCAGAGACGACTGAAATGAATATGGTCGTGAATAAAGATAAGTGCTCGGTTACGAACTTTTCTTTTCTTAACTCGGCCGTCTTTCGAACCTCCTATCGACCCTGGGCTCATCTTGTGATAAAACAACGCTGCTAGGTGTAGTGATCTCTTCTGACCTTTCATGGCATTACTAAGACAATTGTAAAGAAAGCTAACAGCGCAATTCAAATGCTAAAAACACTGAAAAAGTTTCGGGTTCCTAAGGACAAGCTAAAGCTAATGTTTTGCTCTTTCATTCGACCCTTAGTCGAATATGCTTGTCCGGTTTGGCACTTTGCTCTTACCCAAGGTGAATCTGATAAAATAGAGCGAGTTCAGAATAGATCACTGCAAATTATCTATGGCGGTTCCCCCCTACCATACTCTTTTTACCTCAAAGAATTTAAAATTGAATCCCTTTCTTCCCGCCGCGAAAAACTATACCGCAACTTCGGCTCCTCCCTTCTCCAGCACCCCATGTACCGTTCATTCCTTCCCCCACCCTTTGTTCCTGTAAGATCTCGTCCCCCCCCCCCCCCCCCACCGAGAACTGGCTGAAAAGGTTCCCAAACTGACCCCAATCTACTGTAAGACTATGCGCTACAGTAGAAGCGTTGTGCCGAGCTTCGTAAAGCAGGACATTGATCTTTAGCATTTATCTGCCTTGTTATTTTTCTTTCTTTAAAATTATCTGTTGACAACTTATTTAATCTTACTACAAAAACATCGTATTTGGGCTCTGCCCACGAGAGATGTGTTTTGTTGTATAATTAAATAAATTGAAAAATTGGTCCTGATTTGAAACAGGAGATCTTAGACATTAGCTCTTGTCACTTGTCAACTTCTATTCACATCCGATAACCCATTCGAAAGCTATTCATGCCACTAGATTCCGGAGATATCTCCATTACCCACGATGATTGAATCGGGAAATGTGACTATTTCCTAGTCAATGTAGTCCGGTCCCTGATACGACTGCAGAGTTTCCACGTCATAGATAATCTTGAAATACCCCAAGTCATGATCACCGGCATCCCGGGAAACCTCTCCAGCTCAGCCCACAATGCCCCGGTCCGGTCCTGATCTGTCAATAATGTATCTAGGGTTTATGCTTATTGTTCCCACAAAGCTCCATCCCGATCCATCGGCTCTAAGGGTTTCACGAGATTTACGGTACCACCCTGCAGCTCCCCCCGCAAGACCTAGGATCCGGCCCAGACTTGAAACTGAACATCTAAGACGCTTGTTTTTGAGACGTGTCAAGTTTCATGCACGTTCGATCACCCGTTCCAAAACATGTCACTAGATTCCAGATTCCCCATCCCTCCACTCCCCCCAAGGGCATCGAGTTGAGGAAGGGACTAGTTTCAAGTCAATCTGGTAGTACCCAATATGCCTGCCAAGTTTCATGGTCCTGGAGCATCTGGAAGTACCCTTGCTAGTGATCACCTGTATTCTGGGAAACCCCCTCCGACTCCCCCAACTATGACATGATCCGGTCTTGTTTTGTCAATAATGAATCTAAGATCGATGCTTGTTCGTCCCACCAAGTTCCATCCGGATGCCTAGACTCTAAGTGATTTACGAAATTTTCGGTGCCCCCCCCCCCCCCTCCATCTTCCCCAGTTATCGGATCCAGTCCAAAACTGAATCAGAACATTTGAGACACTCGTTCTTGACACTTGTCAAGTTTCATGCATATCCGATTAACCGTTCAACCTTATGCAAAATACTAGTTTCCTAATTCTCCATCCCTCCCGTCCCCCCACAGTGGCCGGATCGGGAAATGACTACTTCCAGTTTAATCTGGTGGGGTCATTGATATGCCTGCCATTTTTTCATCGTCCTGGCTTATTTGGAAGTGTTTCACGATATTTCCGGTGCCCCCCTTTAGCGCCCCCCACCCCACCCCACCCCAGTTATCGGATCCGGTGCTGATCCGAAAACGAAGATCTAAAACATTTGTTCTTGAAACTTGTCAAGTTTCATGCATTTCCGATCACCCGTTCCAAAGTTATTCATGTTACTAGTTTCCGGATTCCCCATCCCTCCACTCCCCCCACGATGGCCGGATTGGGGAAGTGATTATTTCCAAGTTAATCTGGTCGTATCCCTGAGATGCCTGCCAATTTTTCATCGTCCTAGCTTATGTGGCACCGTTTCACGAGATTTACGGGTTCCCCTCCAGCCCCCCCCCCCAGTTATCGGATCCGGTCCAGATTTGAAACTGAACATCTGAGACACTTTTTCTTGACACTTGTCAAGTTTCATGCATGTCCGATTACAAATTCCAAAGTTATTCATGCTACTAGTTTCTGGATTCCCCATCCTTCCACTCCCTCCACGATGGCCGGGTTGGGGAAGTGGTTGTTTCCAAGTCAGTCTGGTCGGGTCCCTAATATGACTGCCAAGTTTCATCGTCTTATGTAGAACTGCCCAAACTAGCAAAACCGGGACAGACCGACAGAAACTACGATCGCTATGGCACTTGAGTATGCTCAAGTGCCATAAAAACATAAAGCATTGAAGATTTCGAACTACAAAGATCTTGGTGTTGAAACTATCTGCCTCGCTTCTAACGGAACCGTAATCTGATCATAAAACTCTTGATGTTGTTGCATCTTCGGAGAGAATGCCGGCTTCTCTGTTGTACAGCCTAGGTCATCAAGCCCAACGTCCGCATGATGTCTTCCATGAATTCTTCAGGTCCGATAAGAAAATCTAGCCAAATTTTCTTGTTATGCGCTGGCAGACTTTTGAGTGACTAAAAGAAGGCACGGCAAGGTACGGCGGGGTACAGGAAAAAGAGCAATAGAAAAGGGCCCGGGTACTAAAAGATTGGCATTGCAGAGTGTAATAAATGATTTATTATAGCGTATTTGGAAGCTCAGCACCGTTCCACGAATTTTTTAGATTCCTGTTTGGTTATGTTTCTTGCGGATCGGCTGGATATCTCGCGACCACCCTCCGAAGCCAAAGAGAAGGCATGGAACGGCTCTTCGTATTCGTTCGCGTAGGCCTACTCTTCTCTTCCCACTCCGGAGCCGAAAAATAGACACTGAACGGCCCCGCCATGCCTTCCTAATTGTTAGCGCGAGCCTGCTCGAGACCTCGTGCACTCCCTGCGGAGCTTGAAAGAAGGCAGGGAACGGTACGTGTCTCCTGATGCAGTATGTGTTCTCTTGGGATGCCATCTACTTTTTAGTTCCCGTGACTCGTTTTAGTACTCCTTCCGCCAACACCATGCCGTGCACTGCCTTCTTTTGCTCGATCGCAAATTCATGCCGTTTTTTTCTACTCCGCTGTCGCCTTGCGCATTTAGCGGGTAACAAAATAAAAATATTATTTCTAGGGTACTTAAAGTATGACCAAAGATTTCCGAAAATTTAACAGCTGTAATTCAGCACATAAAAGTCTCTCACTGTACATATCATACAAAGATAATTCACCCTGTTTGAAACTGGAATGTTAAAAAAGTAGTGGCCATCAGCAGAACGCTAACAACCCAACTGCACACGACTGGAAATGCCTGAGGCAAACATCGCACCAGATGGGGATACTTAAAAACACCTCTGTTCATGAACAGCATCTACCTTTGGACGACCGAGCGCTGGTGTAAGACCTCACCCTAATGGACCCTAGTTCCGTCCACGCTGGGAATGTCTCCTGGCAAGAACCTAAGGTGCTTTCAGACAGAATTCGTAAGGTTGTTAAGTAAGCTAAGATTAGTTTTGTACACTCTTTGAACCTTTCACACGTCACACCAGCCTTTCACATTGGAACAGAGCTATTCGTATTTTTCTTCAAATTACTTGACTTGAACAGACTAGCCTAGCTATGATACTTAGATCTATGTATCTATGCATCATGCTGAGGTGGTCGCTGTCATTACCACTACACGTCAGTTCGCAGAAACGTCAGTTCGTGAAATTGTCGGCTTCTCTTATTAATTCCCTGGTCGAGCTTCTGCAATTATCCCATCGACAACAACGTGTGGGTGAACTGTCGGAAAATTTGGGTGAACTGACGTTTATGCCAACTGACGCTTATGTCAACTGACGTTTCTACCAACTGACGCTTGTGTGAACCGATAGTAGACGAACTGACGGCCAGAGAGCTGACGTGTAGGTGAACTGTCGTATTTTAAGACTTTTAGGATCAGGTGAACTGACGTATAGGTCTACTGACGTTTGGGCCAACTT
This sequence comes from Branchinecta sandiegonensis, assembly GCA_030848855.1. Lineage (NCBI taxonomy): Eukaryota > Metazoa > Arthropoda > Branchiopoda > Anostraca > Branchinectidae > Branchinecta > Branchinecta sandiegonensis. The sequence goes on from JAUPMV010000011.1 coordinate 3,232,190, forward strand.
ACGGTAGGCGAAATGACGGTTGACCGTCTGACGTGTGGGTCAACTGACGTGTAGCTCAACTGACGTGTAGGTCAACTGACGTGTTGGTCAACTGACGTGGGTGTAAGTGACGTGCTGGTCAACTTACAGATTTTTGAGGGTCAACTGACGTGTAGGCGAACTTTCGGAAAATGTTTGGCGTTCTGACGGAATTCTGTGGCGAAGTTTATGTCAGCTGACGTGTTGCGGTACTGACGGGACCCCAAAGCGTGGCCTCTTATGCCAGTGTGAACGGAAGTGTCAAAGCACTTTTAAGTCAAGTAAAGCAAGTGGCAATCATTCAGGAGTCTCTAACATATTTTTGTTAATCAATAGAGTTACAGGTATGTTTCTTTGAACGTCGCCGAACTCTGAACGGCGTAGAAGAATATGATGAAAACAAAACCTAACAAAATTCATGGACAATACCGAGTTCTTAGAATAGTAAGTAAAGTAAAGTTAAATATAGGCCGTTCATTGTAATATGTTTTGAATCTATTACTCTGTTTTGCTGAGTTCCAGCCTCAAACGGCAGAATTCTGTCGTCTTTAGTACAGTTCTGCATCACTTTCAGGGCCTTCGAAGAATCTCAGCAGATGAAACAGAACTTTCAAAAATAAACAGCAGACGAAATACAATGAACTGATTTCATTCCTTGTGTCAAAAGAAACCTGCACAGACACTTAGCTGTTATAGCAGATGTTAAGTTTTTGATTTATAATTTCCTTTGGACTATTTGTTATGCAAAACAAACAAAATCAAGGTACTCCAAAGTTTAGAAATTGTTGAAAGAAGTATACCTCTACTGTATGCGGTCCCTCTCCACCGAGCGAAGGAGCGAAGGGTAAGGCTCATGGGAATACACTGCAGTCCATCAAATTGCTTCCTAGATTTAATCATTCCCCGACCACACAAAAATAAATGTCAACCTGGATTATTTCAACTACCTGGTTGGAAATGAGGCGCAGATATAAATATGTGTTTAAGACGTGCTCACACGGACGGTAGAAGGCTACTGAATATAAAGATTAAACCAAAAAGCTCCTGAAACATAGGGGACAATCCAGTTATCCAAACTGGCTCATCGCTGTGCCCATTCGGAGAAAATTAATAATAAGATAATCACAACTTGGCTCGTTTGAAGAACAGTAGAGGTATGCGTCTTTGAAAGTTATTTAACCTTGAACAGCGTCATTTTCGTCAATCAGCCGAAAAACACCTGAATTGGTGTTTTGGTGAATTTCGCGATTGGCTAGTATTGGATGTTTGGTCGGTAAATGACTACGGCGGGGAAGCGACTGAACATTCTCGATTTTTACAGTAGAGGTAGGCTTATTTCAAAATTTCTACATATGTTTCACTACCTTGGTTTCGTTGCTTTCCCAGAAAACAGTGAAGTGGAAAGGAAACATAACAAACTTGACATCAGTTAAGAGCCAAGTGTTCCAGCTTTTCTTCTGGCACAAACAATGAGTTGCATTCCATACATTGGGGAATTCGATTCAGTTTGAACGCCACCTATTCTTGTTGAAATTACGTGCCGCTTAATGTTCCGTCGCAACAGATGCAAAATGCGAAAGAAGAAATAGAAGAAAACGAAGAGCCTAATAAACAGGACATGAAAGAAATACTGTTGGCAAGTATTTTGCATTAAAATTTGCCCGGTACGGGATTTACGCTGCGTTCGCAAGCATACTTATCCAACCACAGAGGGATCAACTAAAAAGAGCACGGCACGGCACGGCGTAGTGTATAGGAGGCATGAGAACTAAAAGGAGGCACGAAAACTAAAATGGCCTTTTCAGGCTTCAGAGTGAGGGGCAGGAACAATTTTTTAACGTGCCTTCTTTTAGGCTCCGGAGTTACGATCTCTCACTTACTTGTCTACTTCTACTACTTGCTAATCTCTTCTTATTACTCGTCCCTCCTGCGCCATGTCGTGCTGTACCGTGCCTCTTTTTAGTCGATCCCAAGTCTAGATGCCTAGGCACGTGCTCAGGCGTAGCCAGGCACCGAGTTCTAGAGCCTAGGACCCCGTGCCTGGTCCAAAAGCTGTGCCTAGGCATGGGTGTGAACGGTGAAGCTAGGTCCGTGCCTAGACATCTGTACTTGGCTAGGCTTGCTTGTTTTTCGGCGACCGCTCAAAGTTAGTCGACGTTCATATGAACATACCTCGACTTTAGTGTCTCAAGTCTGACCGATTCTTTTATGATGAGCCCGTGGATTGGTCTCAAGTCGCTCCAGGTCGTCCATGTTAAGTGCTCTGACCTGTGACCTACCGAAGAGAACTGCCGTGACTTTTCAGACGCCTTTCGTCAGATAATATCACTCGGCATTCCGGTCCAGAAATTTCCGTAGTTCTGTACCGGAATTTTTCAACCCATAACCGCTGTTTTACCATAGAAACGGTCCACGATGCAATTCGTATGGGTTAAATGAAGGAGAATATTCAATCGTAGTTGCCAAACAGAATGAAAAGTGGCTTGGTGATTCTAGTCCGAGATAACCAGCAGAAAACCGAACACAAAAGGCAGTGCAAGTCCGAAAATGAACTACAGTCGCCTAGTCGACTGCGACAAGTCATTTGGGCTGAAAATGAAAATTTTCACTTAGTTTTCTTATGCACAGTGCATCCATAAATGCTTGAATATCTCAGCACACTAGTTCAATTGAGACTAGCCGCCTTTCACTGGCCACGAATGATCTGACAAACAATGGCGCGATTTTTTAGTGTGAAAAAATGCGAGACACTCGAGATCGTCGTTGAGCGAAAGTTTCCCGATTGTCGGGGAACTCATCTCAGAGCAGGCCACTGGGTCAGGAAGTTCTTCCAGCACGTCAATAACGTAAGTGACACCCAAACGAGGCTTGAATGATTTACAAGACTGGAATTCCGGTTCCTCTGCATCGCAGCATGTTGCTCGCCTGAAAAAAGTACCAACTGTTAGCGTAATCATACACCCTAACACAATCTTCAGCTTTGGGCAGACATAAAGCGTATTCTCGCAGTTCCCCGAGGACTCCACTTGAGAAGTCCCCGCGTTTTTGTTTGTCCCGGGGACTCGTTCCCCGTTTCTCGCGAGTCCCCACGGACGGGTTATGCTCCGATTATCATCACCATCATAAAAAAGGACTCATCAAGGGGAATCAATTTTTGCTGGTGTTGGTGGAGTGTAAAAATAATTAAGAACAGTCAGAATAAAGAAAACCAAAAATAAAGTGGATCCAGACTAATTTCGTCAAGTGCATATTTTGTTTTCTAACAAAACCCATTTTGAAAGCATTCCCCATACCTTCCTCGTCATTATAGGAATTCCCGCGTAACTAGTTGCGTTTTTGATCGAAGTTTTGTTCACCGTTAGCGAAGCCGGTTGCTTAATTTCCTTTTTCAAACGCCGTCGAAGTTCACCGTTTGCTTAATTAGTGTTATTACGACTCCGGCGATCCTTGCCCGGTTGACGTTTCTTCGACGATTCAAGCAAACTTCGAACTTGCTAGCTCACTAAGTTCGACGGTCAGAGTTTGAAGGACGAATAAACGGGACCGGCGACCAAAAACGGTAATTAAACAAAGACCTTTGAGGTTGCAGGTAAATTCAAACTTCGATCGAAAACGCAACTACTGCAAACTTTTCACCATGAGCGTGTTCCATCCTACTTACCGTAGTTACTACGCATGACGTCACAGATTCTGCCTTTCTGTCGTCAAGGCTGGAACGATTTTTCTATTTTCCAGCAGAATATCATGCCGTAGGCGAATCCGACCAATCACGTTACAGCGATCCGTAGTTACTACGCTCACTCCGCTCCCGAGCGTGGTAAGCAAATAGTTACTATTAGTTACTGTTTCGAGAAGGCTGGAACGGTCAGCGTAGTAACTTTTCGTGAGGTTGGAACGGAAATAGTAACTAATAGTTATTATTGGTACGAGGGTGGAACACGCTCCATGTGATCCTTGTGTAAAGCTATCATCCATTGCCCAGGGTTTCCAAGTGTCTGCTTTTAACTATTTTTCCACTTTCCATCTGGGAAGAAGATTTTTGTATAGTCTTTTTGCAGGGGCGTAGCTAGCTCTTCTCTCTGGGGGGGGGGGGGGGGGGTGAGAAGCGGCGTTTTGCCAACAGTGGGGTGTCGTAAAGTGTGGCGCCGTGGCCACCGGAACTGAGCCAACCACAGAGCAAAAAGACTTTTTGTTCTGTTGTTTGTTTGATTGTTTTTATCCTGTGCATTTACTGCGCTATCAAAAGGTCAGTGTAATTTTCCCTTTTCTTATTTGGTACTGCGCTATTTCCCTTTACTTGTCTAGTGCGATGATAAATATTCATCAGTCATACCAGCCAGGATTTCAGCCGTGAAACATCCTTGTCCTACATGCCAACCTGTTTCGAGCATGAACAGAAACAAAAATGAAAGAAATATTAAAAACTTTTGCAAAGATGAGCTTGTTACATGGTAATATTGCTTGCTATGTATTCAGTGGTAGTTTACGGACTTGGAAGGAAATGAAGAATCCACGGGTTGATGAACCGCATGCAGTTTGTGCGCGAGGGGTTAGATACTTGCGAGTATCAACCTGAAGGAACTGAATACAAATTATGCGTGTATTCAGCGTGTTTGGCACTTCAGACACACTCACTCTCTACACAAAGAAGTTCGTTGTCAGCAGAAAAGAGTATTCTTTGGTTTTCTTTAGGACGTTTTTTTGTTACTACGACATAACAAATGAGAATTATTGAAAACACATCCTTTCCTAAGACTGGTATCTATCACCTGAACAAGAAGCAATTTCTTTGATAACAAACGAGCTTGTAAGTACACGTGTACTTCGAAAGTTTGTAAAAGGTACAGAAGTTGATAAGAGGTTCGATGTAGGGTAGTTGGCTTCTGCCAACTACATTTGGCAGAAGTAAGGAAGGAAGTTTTGACCAATTTCGTCAAAGTAGATTAGTATGCTGGGTGGTATAAACACACATGCTGAATGCAAATCTGAACTTTTCTTCTCAGATGATTAACATTGGCCTTAATCTGTTTCTAAATTTTAATAGTAAAAATGTTCAAGAGGTCTGGCGAAGACCGGATCTCTAAAAGACCCAATTGTCTGGATGGATCAAATATCAACTTCTGGGATCCTATCGAAAATTTTGGTTCTTGTTATATTGGTCTTGGGAAAAGGGTAATGGTTGCAATTCTGGAACAGGCTGAGCAACAACGCGTGCCGGTCTTGATCTGGAGTCTCTCTTAGAAATTTTGAATAGGTTCTTCACACATTAGCCCTCAAATAGAAAGGAGTTCTTCCTGAAAAAAGTGGCGGCACTTGTAAGCCATCTATCTTGACTGTTTTGAGATGGGTCGTCGATCATCCTCGTCCGCGACCTCTTCCGTCACAGCTTTATCAGTTCTTGTTTGTTTTCCGCCTTCCGAAGTTATTATTCTCAAGTCGTTTTTGACAAGAAAGAAAAATTGTCCCCTTCTCCCCTCCCGAACTGTCCGGATCCTCTATTTGCTTAGAAATAAACTTCGATCGAAAGAAAAGTCGGAATAAAACAGCATACAAACGATATGCAGTATAGACACTAAGATTTTCGGCTGTTCCCACAGTCAGCACTTATGTCAGACTCAAGTGTAAAGCCTTTGGATTCTCTAATCTACCTTGGGTATCTTTTGGTGAGTCTATCCAAGAAACTGTTTCAATTCTTATAAATCAAATAAGTAAAAGAATTGCAGGTGCGTATGGATGGTCGGTATAGTTTTTACCGTTCAATTCAATTCATTTAATTTCAACATTCTTTAAACGATGCAAAGAAACATAACGCTCCCAAGAAGGGCACAACCGTTTCCTGTGCGGGAGTGTACAACTTTTACTCACCTATTACAAATAATGACAGACATCTCTCATCTTAACCTTCTCATTTCCTTTTCTTTACTTCCCCCCCCACCACCCAACCCGACCCTCATTCACTAATAATGAAATATTTACCTTAAAGAAAATTCCAAATAAATATTCCAAATTTACCTAACTATCCAAAAAATAATTTTCAATCTATTTTTAAACAAAAACTGGTTCTCCAACTTCCTGATTCTCTCCGGAAGATGATTCCACGCCTTCACACCCGAATTCCTCACACAAAACCCTTCTCCGACGACTCTCCAATAACATTCACCAATATTAAACTCACATTTCTTGTCTCACTTCATTTCTTGTTTATATTTGTTTATTGCTTTGGTGTGTGCAAGTTTAGTTTTTTCCTTTTGTTTTGTTTTTTCTTTTGTACTCCAGCCTTTTTTTTGCCGAAACGATGGGTGATAAAGAAATAAGCAGCTTCCATTTAACCATTAAGTCTTAGTGATAATTTGCCGAATCGCTCTACAATACATCCTGTGTACACTTGTTATTCGGAACACATTTCGGCCAGTTAACCAGTGACAGCAGTGGAGAGACAAACTGAAACATATGGACAAAATGTTGATCACGACCGCAAAATGCTTTTGTTGTAATAAAATCGCAAAGGGTGTTCTTTTTTTGTAAGTCGTAATTATTTTTCTCACTCCAGATTTTTCTTTTTTCCTGATATTCACCCTGTCTTCCTGCAAGGTGGTTGTTTTGATTTGTTGCAAACAAAATCAGCATCATTAGCTTAGTGGTAGCATCTACCGCAGATCATGTCAGTGGCATGATCTGCGTTTGACTGATGTCAAAATCACACTATCTTCTACTTCTGCCCACAACAACAGAATTGTGACTAAGTAGTAACTCACTGAGAATGAAACTTCTGACAGTGTGCCCTCTTTAATCTGCCGTTACGCCATAGAAAGCCCTAATTATGGCCAAGATGTATTCTTCGTATGATTCCTAAGGCTTCTTAACATTACCAGTACGAAATAAAGAAAATAACTCCGAGTCCGAACAAAGGAGCCGCCGTGGTCGTAAAAAGGTATTTTGCAGCAACATAGCGTCTTTAATGTGTTTTCGACGCGTGCATTTCTTCCGTCATTAGGACACATTGAGAAACGAGGACGTCATGTGGATAAAATCGAGGACGAAGCAAAGCTAAAAATGAATGCATTGGTTATAGTTGGTGACAGATCGTCACGAGCTTAGATCTGCTGGAAGGGCTTTGCCAGAACATAATAGGCGTACTTTTGCTGATTTGTCATGGGAACCCACGAACATACGGTCACTCCACTCCCCTGGAGACTCCCCGAACGGAGAGTGACCCGATGAAAAATTTGTAGCCTGCGTTGTAGTATGGTAGTAGTACGAAAACATTGCATGTAATACTATGTAATAGCGAAGAATACTATCATTTAATGAGCATCAGACTGGTCCAATCTTATGTAGTAGTATCCAGTAGCATCCTGTCTTGCCATAGCAGCATCCATTCTTGCTAATAGTAGCATATAGTAGTATGCAGTAACATGGTAGCCTTGAAGTAGAGGCATGTAGTAGCATCGTTAGTACTGCATGCAACTTTTTCGTACTGCTTCATAGTACTATTCTGAGATTTTCATCGGGGATTCCCATTTGTCTATGCACGTCCTGTCTGCCTAATTCAGTGTAACACAATTAATCCGTGATGTTTCACAACACTTTCAAGTATTTATTTACATACTAGAAATAACACAGCACTGGACAACATGATTCACTGGTGCAGAAGGAGAAGAAACTTGTGTCGGTCTAGCTAAACTACAACTTAAACGACTTTCTTCAATTCTGAATTTTTTTTTTTTAATTGTGCAATTGTGGCTTTGGACCAACTGCGTTCGAACTTGTTTTCTAGACCGGAGCTACTCATATTGCGGAGCATTTCTTTAATATTGCTTATGCTTACTCTGATCCTTCTGTATCTTTTCTCTCATTCTCTTTCTAGTACTTTCACCAGATTCTAACCTTCCACTGAAAAGATTCCACCAGAATCTAACCAAACTCATATGCAACAGTCATCACGAGGAGTGTTCAACAGGATCAAAAGTCCTTATTACACTCCAAGCTGTGATTTAAGGTGATTTAAGGTAAGGTAAGGTAAGGTAAGGTACAATTTTAATAGCAAATATGAATAAACCTGGAGTTTCTCAAAAGCATCAGACATGCCAGTGGCATAAAAAACGACGCTTCACTAATTCTGATGGGTTTGTAAAAATTATTAATACAATTCTAGCCTAAAGCACTGTAAAGAAAAAACAAAAAAACAACTATCACACATCAACACTAAAATTTACACTCCATTTAAGGTGATAAGGTAAGGTGATACTCTATTTGAGGACGTCTTACGTTCCCCATGGCCTAGATAGGTTGGAAAAATTACTGATCTTTGGTTTTTGTAATTACAATAAGCTCGTTTCTCATTCTTTATCCGACAATTAAAGTAACGGCTGATCACAGGAATGCCTTTTAGGGAGTTAACTGACAAAGCGAAAAATCGGTGAGAAAGCAGTAACAACCAATATCAATGACTGCTTTCATACTGCTGTACTTTTTCTATCTTCAGACACTGACCAGCTCAGGGGAAACAAGCTTTTTTTTAAATGGGGTGATTTTTAATAAGAAACGACAATATAATTCAAAACCAACTATTGAAAGAAAAGGATAGATAGGTAGATAGATGTTTAATGAAGCCCTTGGGCCATGAACAAAAACAAAACAAAACAGTACATCCTTTACATTCATTATACGGGCGAACTTTTGTACAACTTAAGAAACAACTTCCCTCAAACTCCAAGTGACCTCACATACTTTTAATTGTCTTACTTAAATGGTCCATAAATGCACCAATCCTGCACATACTTCTAGTTCTAGTGTTTGTAATATTAAGCATATCCTGCATATACTTCTAGGGTTTGTAATATTAAGCAGATCCTTAACTGACCTATATATACCGTTCAAAAACTTCTCACGCAGGACAGATAAATCCTAGCACTTTTAAAGAAGATCCCTCTTTATAGTGTTTGGAAAAAAAGGTGCTACCCGGAAATGCGGTATACTTGCCCTATTTGTGGTGATTTTGATGGGCTGGACCATTTTCTTTTTAGGTGTCAGGGGCTAAGCGAGGTAAGAGGGAGTGTTCTTGGGGATGGTGGTTGTGAGCCCCTTCTTGGAATTTTGAAGTCGACGTCGAAAGTAAATATAGTAGCAGTTGGAAATTTTGTCCGGAAAGGTCTGATTATTCGAAAGTTGAGCGTTACATGATTTTGTTTGGTAGTTGTTTGATGTTGTATATGTATGTATACGGCCTGAAAAATGGCTTTAAATACAGTCATTCATTCATTCATACTTTTAATTGTCTTACTTAAATGGTCCATAAATGCACCAATCCTGCATATACTTCTAGGGTTTGTAATATTAAGCAGATCCTTAACTGACCTATCTATACCGTTCAAAAACTTCTCACGCAGGACAGATAAATCCTAGTACTTGTAAAGAAGATGGTCAAGCTCACATATCTCAACTTTACAAAATTTACAACTCCGATTATCCCTTGACCCTGAACTTTTAATATCCTAAATATTAGGCTACTGTCAAAAACCTTAGCTGCAATTTTATACTTTTTATCCACATAGCGCAAATTTTTGTCTTTTTGTCTGATTTTCTTCTTTAGGTCTTTTGCGCTCTCCCATAAAGGTGCATTCAAATCGCGCCACTACATGATACGACACTCATATTGAGTCCTGGTTTGAAGTCGTTTTCGATGGGGTGATCTAGATATTACAAATCCTTGAATGTTTGCGATTTAACTCCTTTAACCATCCCTGACATCTTTCTTACAGAAAATCAACCCCCTAAAAATCCCCACAGAACTTTTTGATAATGGTGATGGATATTGCAGCATTCACCATCATCCAGGACTGACGATCACGCGGGAATAGGGTTCGCAGGACATACAAAAAGCACTCCTCTGTGGGGAAAAAAGGTACTCCTCTGTGACATGGGTTCCGGGAACGGTGAAAGTTTGACTACAGATGGATGAAGTAGAGCAACGCAGTATGCAGCGACGTTTTACACGCCGCTCTTACGATGGGAATGTGTTCTTATTATTTGTTTGTATGACGTGATACATGTATTCCTTGTAAACTGAACAGTTTAAAATTTTGTTTTAAGTAAAAGTCACTGTCGGAATTCACGTATTTATGGTACAAAAAAATGAAGCCAGGCTTCACTTTTTTCTTCCGAATTCCAGACATTAATTGCCGTTGAGATGGATACAGAACGTGAAACCAGGCCAAAAACGTCTGTAAGTCCGGGGTGTTGGACACCCCAGACTTCGGAAACTCAAAGGTGTCGTACATAAAAGACATTCAAGAGACACAACGCAGATGTCAATGAACGGGGTAGGACAAGAGTGTACAGTGATTGACCATTATGACTAAGAGAAAAACAAGAGCTGAAAGCTCATATAGCACTTGTAAGAACAGTCAGCATGTTTGTCAAATACGGTTTGCAATTGTCAATGCTGGATCTCTCTCCCGATGTTCCTTTCATCAGAAGACAGGCTTGATCTAGTAAATCTGAACTGGTTATTCCACTCATTGACAACAGTTACAGAATAGAAGTTTTGTCGTACTGTGGTTCCGATTCGCGTATAATTCAATCAAAGGTAGAAAGCAAATGCTCTAGCTGTGATAATTCTGTTCCCGAACTGGATCTGACCAAAGTAGCTAGAAGGGTTTTCATGAGATTTCCAGCCGCCCCCTTCGAGCTCCATACATCGTTATCGGATTGGTCCGGACTTGAAACGGGAGATCCAAGACATTAGCTCTTGCCACTTGTCAAGTTCTATTCACATCCGATAACCCCTTCGAAAGTTCCCTCCATCCCCCACGATGATCGAATCGGGGAATTTGACCATTTTCATGTCAATGTGGTCCGTTCCCGGATACGACTGCAGTATTATCTCATCATAGATAGTCTAGAAGTACCCCAAGTCTTGATCATCGGCATTCCGGGATACCCCCTCCAGCTCCACCCACGATGCCCCGGTCCGGTCCTGCTCTGTCAATAATGTATCTAGCGTTTATGCTTATTGTCTCCACCAAGTTCCATCCCGATCAATCGGCTCAAAATATTTGACGAGATTTCCGGTACCCTCCTGCAGCTTCCCCCGCCAGTTATCGGATCCGGTCCAGACTTGAAACTGAAAATCTGAGACAACTGATCTTGAGTCTTGTCAAATTTCATTCACATACGATCACCCATTCCATAGTTACGAATTTCACTGGATTCCGGATTCCCCATCCCTCCACTTCCTCTATGATGAACGAGTTGGGTATAGCGGACTTTTTCTAAGTCAATCTGATCCGGTCCCTAATATGCGTGTCAGGTTTTGCCGTCTTGACAAATCTGGAAGTACCGTAACTCTGCAATCACCGGAATTCCGGGAAACCCCCTTCCAATTCCCCCCCACTGTGACACGAACCGGTTCTGTTTTGACAATAATGTATCTAGGGTTTACGCATATTCTCCCAACCAAGTCCCATTCCGATCACTCGACTCTAAGTGTTTCATGAAGTTTCCGACGCCCCTCTCCAGCTGCCCCCCCCCCCCCCAGTTATCGGATCTGGTTTCAGATTTTAAACTCAAGATCTGAGACGTTTGACCTTGAGTCTTGTCAAGTCTCATGTATGTCCGATCACCCGTTACAAAGTTATGCATGTTACTAGATTCCGGATTCCCCGTCCCTTCACTCCCCCCACGATCATCGAATCGGGGTAGAGACTATTTTCAAGTCAATCGGGTAGAGCATCGGGGAAGAGACTATTTTCCTGTACCTAACATGCCTGCCAAGTTTCATGGTCCTAGCACATCTGGAAGTACCCTAACTAGTGACCACAAATTCTGGGAAACTCCTCTCCAACTCCCCCCCCCCCATGTGACACGATCCGGTCCTGTTTTGTCAGTAAAGTATATCCGATCAATAATGTGTCTAAGATTTATACTTGCTCGTCCCTCCAAGTTCCATCCCGATACCTCGACTCTAAGCGTGTCACGAGATTTTCGGTGCTACCCTTCAGCTCCCACCAGTCATCGGGTAACATCAATAACATTTGAGACACTTGTTCTTGACACTTGTCGAGTTTCATGCATGTCCGATTACCCGTTCCAAAGTTCTGCATGTTACTAGTTTGCGGATTCCATATCCCTCCACTCCCCCCAAGATTGCCAGATCGGGGAAATGATTATTTCCAAGTTAATCTGGTGGCGTCCCACCAGATTACAACAAAAATGTTTGAAGAGGACGCCTACAAATATCGAAGAACAGTAAAATTAGCCAAACATCCTTTTCCATAACCCGGAAGGGATTTTGTAATGTGTGAAACCCCCAGATATCCGGACGTCTGACAGGTGAAACCTGGTTTTTATGGCACTTGAGCATACTCAAGTGCCAAATAGCGAGCGTAATGTCTGTTGGTCTGTCCCGGTTTTGCTAGTTTGGGCACTTCCACATAAGCTAGGACGATGAAACTTGGCAGGCATATAAGGGTCCCGGCCAGATTAACTTGGAATAATCACTTCCCCGATCGGCCATCGTGGGGGAGTGGAGGGATGGGGAATCCCGAAACTAGTAACATGCATAACTTTGGAACGTGTAATCGGACATGCATGAAACTTGACAAGTGTCAAGAAGAATTGTCCGGGATGTTTAATTTCAAATCCGAACCGAATCCGATAAGTGTGGGGGGGGGGGGAGTCGGAGAGGGAGCTGGAGGGGGCACCAGAAATTTCATGAAACGCTTCTACATAAGGTAGGACGATGGAACTTGGCAGGTTCCATCCATTCTTGGATGGAACACTGCAGCCCTGTGTGGCATTTTGGACTTACACAGGAGCAATCGGACCGACTTGAGAAGATCCAGTACAGAGCCCTTCTAGTTGTGTCTAAATCTCCAAAAGTTCCCTATTCCTCCCTTCTCAATGATTTCCGATTAGAAACTCTGGCAACCCGTCGCCTAAATATATCCCTTAAGTTTGGTACAAGTATTCTGGCCAACCCAATCCTAAGAAAAATCCTGCCACCAGAATACGAGACGACACGTATCCGACTTCCGCGGTCAGTGGCTCGGCCAGTACCAAGGCTACAACCGGTTGCATGTTCCCACACCCGGTACCTAAATAGTTTTGTCCCTTCTTTTGTCAAGTTCCTTAACAATGGATTTACAGTTGATTCCGAATCTTTCCCTTAGATTTTAAGGTCATTTATATTTTGGTTATCTTGGCGTAATTGTTGTTAATTTAGTTATTTTAACGCAATTGTTGTTAATTTGAATTTTGACACTAAGGTTAAGTGATATTAATTATTGTAATTTATTGACAAGTTAAGTGACCTGACAGAGAAATGGCCCGTTATGGGCCATAGTGTGATATGCGATTTAGCTCTATGCATATAATTCAGTTTAAATATTATAACTTTAGTGTATACATTGTTGACGTAAAATCAACTAGTCGGCTTACCGCCGTTTCAAGATTTTTAATGAATAAACTAAATTGAATTGAAATTGAGGTGATAAACCCGACCAGGGACCCGACCAGATTAACTTGGAAATAATCACTTTCCACAAACCACACATCCTATTCCTGGAAATATTAGAGTCGAGGGATCGGGACGGGACTTGGAGCGAAGAACAAGCGCAAACCCTAGACACATTATTGACAAAACAGGACTGGATCCTGTCACAGTGGAGGGAGTTCGAGGGGGTTTCCCGGAATTCCTGGGATCACGAGTTAGGGTACTTTCAGATGTGCAATGACCGTGAAACTTGGCAGGTATGCTAGATTTCATGCTATTCATAGAATCAGAAGCACCATAATTACGACACTAGAAATGTACAGCTTCTAATTAATGAAAAAAAAAAAACTGTTAGATCATCTTATTTGATTCATAATCTGGGACTTTCTGTTTGGAATAAACTGCCGGCTGGCATCAGGGAGTCTGTCACAGTATACGGGTTTAGAAAGAAATTGAAAACTTTCCACTTAACAAATGCATGTTAAAGGGTGGGAGGTCTTTTTTTCGCTTTACAGTTGTTCGGGGGGGGGGGGGAAGCTGTAACTGGTAATGAGTAAATACTAAGGATTTTTGTTGTGTAGTGTTTTACATGTTTGTTTTTACATATTTAGTCATAGGCTGACGGATAATTGTTAGTTAAGTTAATTATGTATACTGTATACTTAGTATTAGTGAATCGCGGCACAAGTCCTTAGGACTTTCTTTTTGCTGCAAAGAAAGTTGGTTGTGCTTAAGTTTTAGTTGATGTTTAATCTTTTGGGTGAAAATAAAAAACCTACCTACCTACCAAAATATTGTAACTGTTTTTTTTTTTTTTCTTTTTTCTAATAGTCGCCAAAGGCCAAGATAGTGTTTCCTGTTCCAACGAACGACATTCCGCCACTTTCTCACCCAGAAAGCCCAGTCACAGTTATTTTAAAGCTCCTAAAGAAACTTGAAGACAGGGTCGGATCCTGGAGTTCTAGTTCCAGAAGAATTAACTATTTCCCCGCTTGATAGTTGACTGCTATTCCACTGCAACAGTAAGTGCATCAACCACGTCAAATCTATTTAAGAATATATGTGCTGGAGTACGAAAAAGAGACGGAAATTCTGTCCCTAAATATAGCAAAGCGGAATTCTTTACGAGCATTAATGGTCTGGTAATCTTCCAAGTCAAAGCGCTTATTTCATTTTCAGCTTAGCTGTTTTTTTCCGCTTATCCATTTAGAACCCAGACATTGCTTGCTTAAATAATAACGACCAGAAGAGCACCATAATAATAATAATATTGTATTTAAAGCCTTAGGGCCATATACATACAACAAAACAAAAAAACTTCATAAGTACTTCTAATATCGCACCACATAAACTAAACTGCACTCGCCCGGTCAACTTTTACTTTAATACTTTGCAACACAAATCTACATAATGCACTAATTGCTCCTGGAGATGTGCTCTTCAACATATCAGGAAACAGTATCTCCCTTACCCCCCAGCAAGATTCCCTTAAAAACGAGAGTTGGCGGCACAGTGCAACCAAATGGGCTAGGTCATCATCGCCTTCACCGCGGAGTGAGCAGGGGCTGTTCGTACTGGGGGAAACACTTTTTTCTTGTCAAACTTTCGACGCTAGTAACTGCTACACATTTAAGTCAGTGGCATTGGGTCTATCCTAGGGAATGTCGGCCCTTCCCAGCTCCCAAAGGGCTCTACCCTTCGTCAGTTAGGAGGGTCATAAAGTTGGTCTCCGAGGATTTCTGACTCCTCTGGATAATGACCAGGGTTGGAGGGTAGTCAAACAGACTGATGCATCCTAGGTTTGTGAGATTCAAAACAAAAATCTTCTGCACTGCTGTCCTGTACGTCGGATCCTTGCTCTAGGCTGCTCACTACTTAAGCTAGCTGGTGGTAAACAAGGGGATGCACTAACAAGAGGCACGGCACGGCACGACGTAGTGTAGGAGGCACGAGTACTAAAAAAGGCACGAAAACTAAAAAGCCCTTTCAGGCTTCAGAGTGAGGATCTTTCTTTTAGGCTCTGAAGTTACGAACTCTCACTTACTTGTCTACTTCTACTACTTGCTAATCTCTTCTTATAACTCGTGCCTCCTGCGCCATGCCGTGCCTCTTTTTAGTCGATCCCGTACACAAGTGGTTGTAAAACAGAGTAGACAACAACAATTTTCATTCGGAGAGGACCAAGTTTATCTCGCGGACGGGGATAAAATTTTGTTTTCAGATGGCTACAAAAAGCGATTCATTGAGCCTTTCAAGGTGTAGCACGTGTCATGTGCGATCGCCTAAGAATACCAAACGCAATAGGCTCAAAAATAGACCGTGTATGCAGTGTCAAACATGAGTTCATCCAGACCAATTTCGAGGGAACTGAATCGGAAAACGATATTCTTTGGCAGTTTAAAACAGAGTAGACAACAACAATTTTCATTCGGAGAGGACCAAGTTTATCTCGCGGACGGAGATAAAATTTGTTTTCAAATGGTTACAAAAAGCGATTCATTGAGCCTTTCAAGGTGTAGCACGTGTCATGTGCGATCGTCTAAGAATACCAAACGCAATAGGCTCGAAAATAGACCGTGTATGCAGTGTCAAACATGAGTTCATCCAGACCAATTTCGAGGGAACTGAATCGGAAAACGATATTCTTTGGCAGTTTAAAACAGAGTAGACAACAACAATTTTCATTCGGAGAGGAACAAGTTTATCTCGCGGACGGAGATAAAATTTGTTTTCAAATGGTTACAAAAAGCGATTCATTGAGCCTTTCAAGGTGTAGCACGTGTCATGTGCGATCGTCTAAGAATACCAAACGCAATAGGCTCAAAAATAGACCGTGTATGCAGTGTCAAACATGAGTTCATCCAGACCAATTTCGAGGGAACTGAATCGGAAAACGATATTCTTTGGCAGTCTGTTCGTGATCAGTGACTCCTGACATGGAGTCGAAAAGCAAAAGAGCGATTTCCTTGATACGATTGATGAAGACATCTTTCTGGCAGCAGAAGAACGATTCCAGTTTCAAGTAATCTGCATGGATAATGGTTTAGATCAGCACTGTTAAATGAGATACAACAACAGTATTTACGACACGAAACAACGAAGACTTCAAGTATTGAACTGACAAAATCAATGTTCGGTTCGAGCCAGCCCCCCTACCCGGATGGAGGAGTGAACAGGAGGCCAAGATAAGACATGATAGCTGACGATCAAGGGGATTTCGAAACCACTGAAGGCGTTAGAAAGTACGATGTGACGCCCAGTGCTATTATAGCCTTCACAAGCCAGTTTCTTCCGAGCCAGCTTCACAAGACCACGATGGGTGGAAAGAGTAGAATACACTGTCAGAAGTTTTAGAACAGATAACACGAG
Source organism: Branchinecta sandiegonensis (assembly GCA_030848855.1). Classification (NCBI taxonomy): domain Eukaryota; kingdom Metazoa; phylum Arthropoda; class Branchiopoda; order Anostraca; family Branchinectidae; genus Branchinecta; species Branchinecta sandiegonensis. The sequence continues at coordinate 3,249,072 of JAUPMV010000011.1, forward strand.
GATGCGAAATGTCAACAGATTATGCGTAACAGATAACGCTCCGCATCTTATCTTTTGTGTTTGAAAATGTTTTCCAAGCGTTACCATCAGGAAGAACCGAAAAACCACCGAATCTGCTGAGTTTTCCGACATCATGACGATAAGGAATAAAGTCAGTAGACGATTTTTGGCTCTTCCTCACAAAGCTTGTTATGCATAACATTTCATGTATAGCGTTTTCAAACATAACAGATAACATTCCAAGTGTTATCTGTTACGCATCATCTGTTGAAACCACGCATCCTCGTGTTATCTTTTATGAAATTTGTGACAGTGTAGTGAACTGACACAATGTTCGGTTCGGGCACGTACTCAAGCGACCTGAAGATGCTCTGTCTAAACGATGGCTCAAACCAACCCCCCTCACCGGATGGAGGAGTGAACAGAAGGCCAAGGTAAGACGTGGTGTCTGACGAGAAATCGACTAAAAAGAGGCATGGCGCAGGAGGCACGAGTAATAAAAATAGATTAGCAAGTAGTAGAAGTAGGGAAGTACGTGAGGGTTCGTAACTCCAGAGCCTAAAAGAAGGCAAGGAACAAAGTTCCTGCCCCTCACTCTGAACCATAGACCTTTTAGTTTTGGGGCCTCTTTTAGTACTTGTTCCTCATATACTATCTCGTGGAGTGCAGTGCCCCTTTTTAGTCAATGCTGTCTGAAGATCAAAGGGATTTCGAAACCACTGAAGGCGTTAGAAAGTACGTTGTGACACCCAGTGTCTAGCCATCACCGAGCCTGCTTCGCAGGACCACGATAGGTGGAAGGAGTAGAATAGAGTCATGGAGCCTGGTCGTGAAACAAGAACAAGTAGTGAACTGAAGGGAAAACTGTCCTCGGATGGGAGCGTCTTCTCCTGACTTCCGGTTTCCACGGCTGACCAGCTACCGACTGAGCCAACGAGGGGCTTTTCACAATAGTCAACAAATCACTACGATTACCGACAAGTTCCTGTCAAGTTCTAGAGAGAATTTAAACTGCTACTTACCCATAGCTCTCCAATGACACAACTAGTCCCCTCGACCTGCACAAGTTGAACCAACTCCATACAAGTGGCCATTCCGTGAAACTTTCCGAATGCCTTATCAAAACAAGAGTTCGAGAAAACTTCTTTTCCGAGCGAGTGATCAACGACTGGATTTTCCTTTCCGAATCAACAGTGTCAACAACTTCTTCTGAGGCTATCAAGAAGTCACACTGGACAACGAGTGGTCACATTAGGACTGGAAACACTGCTTGGGCCACCCAGACCAGTAATAAATGTCAGCCATCATGACACATGGAGCAACACAGATCCATTGGACCTTTATCACTCTGAAGTGCGAATTAAGGTAATTCAGGGAAGAGTTTTTAGAGAAAACAGATAGTGTTGTAGCAAATTGAAGGGAATGACCAACAAAGAACCCAAGCTCTGTCGTTCCACAACACACAGGGTGATTTCGAGCAACTATTTGTAAAGGACGTGCTACAAGCAACAGCTTTCAAAGCTTAGATTCTCGAGATCAAAGAGTCGAAGGCTGCGACACAACTTCAACAGAGATGCTCCCAGACCGAAGAGAACAGAACTTTGACAGAGAGAAGCCACACCTCAACTCAGTTCACTGATTAGCAACGAACTTCTGCTAGGACTGCCGGCTAGATTCCAAACTGCTGCCCCTTCGACACATCAGCACGGCTGTAAGGTCGGTTTCCTACGATTCGTATCGTTCTTGCTAATGACCTGGAGTAGGGTAATCACAGGGATTAGTGTGCTCCGCCACTACTCTAGTGAGCTCCCAAGTGGGGCTCTTGACAATAAAGTCAAACAACTGGATTGACTTCTCATTCTTCAAAGGAGTCGGATGAGGGAGGCCGTAAAATGTTCACAGAACTGTACAGACATGTGACAGATTGAACAATAACTATACTCGTACGGAGAAGAACAAGGTTTATTTCGCGGACGAGGAGAAAAAAGTATTCTAACCTAAAGATTTCATGTAAGAGATTGATTCAGTGAGCCTTTAAACGTGCCGCACGGATTTTACGCGGCGAGTATCAAACGCAACAGGGACAAAAATAAGCCACGGTCAGTGTGTCAAACATGCGTTATTCAGATCGATTCCGAGGCGCTGAACATAAAACGATCTTCTTTGACAATCGTTCAGTTTCCACTGACAGGGAATCGGAAAGCAAGAGAGCGATACCTCATGTATGGAATGATGGAGACATATTTCTGGCAGCAAAGAAGGATCCCAAATTCAAGTACTCTGCATTGATAAGGGATAAGATACTAATGGTAAAGATCATGGTACTGTTAAATGTGATGGACTACAGGTAATAATGAAAATCCTTGTGATTGTAGGGTTTTGTATTTCTTATCTTACTCTTTTTCTTTTTATGTGTAATCTCTCCTTTTTTTTAAGGAAGATAGTTTAATGACGGAAAATTCATCTGTGAATTGTATCTTCGAAATAATAAATATAAATATAAAATCAATACTTATTGCCTTTCCATTTTATTTATTTCAATTAAAATATATGTCACACTTTGAAAGAAAATTAAAAGAACACAGATGGTTACGACGTTTTAAATTTAAAAAGTTCAGGTTTCATGAAAATTTTGTTGGCTTTGAAAAAGGTTAAATACTAATTTTCTTTGGAGTGATATTGTTTTTTACGGAAAATTTGGAAAAAAGAAGCTGCAAGAACAGCATTATCGTAATTAAGCAAGAAAGACTGCAAGTGGTGAAATGCAACTCTCGACCTCCGGTTTTCACAACCGCTAAGCTACACTGTCGGAAGTTTCATAACAGATAACACGAGGATACGTGGTTTCAACAGATAATGCGTAACAGATAACACTTTGGATGTTCTCTGTTGTGTTTCAAAATGTTATGCATAATGAGCGTTACCATCAGGAAGAACCGACAAACCGCCAGAAAGTATCTGCTGAGTTTTCCGACATCACGAGGATAAGGAATAAAGTCAGTAGATACTTTTTTGTCTCTTCCTAACAAAGCTTGTTATGCATAACATTTCATGCATAAAATTTTCAAACATAACAGATAACATCCGAACTGTTATCTTTACGCATTATCTATTGAAACCGCGCATCTGCAGGGGCGTAATTTGCTATGGGGCAGGGGGGCAACTGCCCCCCAGACCCCAGTTGGCCCCTCCCCCCCAGCTTGATGTTTGCCCCCCCAGCTGAAATTTAGCGTCTTTGAAACTCTCGTCGAAACTAAGATAGGCCTACAGAATTCAAGCATCCACAGAAACAGATCGGTTTTCTTTAGTAGTCCTTTGTCTTTATGGTAAGATTGAAACAAGGAAACCTTGAAACTTTTATAGCGATATGCATGCGCTATGCAGGGTTAAACACGTCTTTGTCAGACGTAGAGGCGTTACTAGCCAAAATGTTTCGGGGGGGGGGGGGGGGCAAGGAATTCACCGACCGGCTGGAAAAAAAACGAGTATTTTGACGAAAAATCTACTGATTTCAGAAAAATCGACTTTTTTAATGAAAAAATCAACTGTTTTGGCGAAAAATCGCGGCGCTTCGCGCCGACTCGGTTATTTTTTACCGAATGGCCGACAACATTGGGGGAGGGGGGGCTCCCCCCCCCCCCCAGTCGTGACACCCCAGGTTAGACGACCGACTAAGTGATCTTTTGGTCATTGGTACCCAACCTGAAAAAGCGAAGAAGCTTGACATCAATCGCGCAGTGGACAGTTTCGCGAACTGAAAGAAGCGTCGTTTCGCCTTGGTCGATTAGTAAAATATCTCTTTGTTTTTTTTTGTTTTATTACGTTTTTCTTCTTGAAATAAAACTGCTCATTTTCACTTGACTTGGGAAAATCGGCTCCAACTTTGCCCCCCCCCCCCCCCAGGATTTTGACTGTAAGAACTGACCCTACGAAGGTCTTGTAGCCACAGCCCTCAATCACAACGATTGACCGACAGATACGGGCTACTGGATCAGTGATCCTGCTCGGGCAGATTTATCTTGAGAATCCATTTCCCCTCAATGATCCCTAAAGGGGAAATTAAAAGACTTGCTAGACAACACAGATAGTATTGTGGCGTGAACGAAAACAAGGAATGACCAAGAAAGAACCAAAGCTCCGTTGAGTCCAGACTCCAGAGAGAGAGAGAGAGATTGGTTGTATCGAAAACTTTCGTAACCGTTCCAGTTTGGGGATCGACTAAAACCAGGAAGGGAAGGGAACGCGAGAAAAGCAGGAAGGCATACTAAAACCAGGAAGGGCATACTAAGACGAGGAAGGCTGTCGCCAGAATTCAAAACTGGAAAGCCGCACCGTTCCCTTCCTCTGTTTAGTATAAGCGATAGTTAGTTTTGTTGCAAGGTTACAAGTTTCCGATAATCCATTTTTAAAGGCAATTCGTGAGAATGCAGAATGCCGTTCTGGACATTTCTACCGACTTTTCCATCGACTGTGCTATTGCCCCCAGCCACCGAATGGATAAAATGATTGTATATATTTAGTAAGAAAATTCATGTGTTAGTGTAATTTTGTTATGTGATGTGTAATATCACGAATTAAATAAATTGATTGATTGATTGATTCTTTGAGGGCTCGGCAACTTCCAAATTCAAAGTTCACCATCCCTTCCTCGTTTTAATACCCTGTAGTATCCGTCGTTTCAGTATCCGTCTGAACTAGAAATGAAAAGGTTAATTACGATTTTGATAGTTGCTGACCCCTCACTGAACCCAAGTCAGGATACTAAAACGACGAAGGGAGGGTGAACTTTGAGTTTGAAAAGTTGCCGACCCCTCGAAGAATACTAGACAGAGGAAGGGAACGGTGCAGCGTTCCATTTTTTCGCAGCCTTGAATTCCTTCCTCGTTTTAGTATGCCCTTCCTGGTTTTAGCATGCCTTCCTGCTTTTCTCGCGTTCCCTTCCCTTCCTGGTTTTAGTCGATCCCTCCAATTTGTAGTTTCGGAACAATCAATAAATGCACATGGGTATGTTAATGAATAGAAAGAAACACTTAACATACTTTCACGTCGCGCAAAAAGGAAAGAAAGAGTTTTTTTCGGATTTTTGCGGGTTGGGGTCCATTCTGTTGACACATCAAGAGCGTGTTCCATTCTACTTACCGTAGTTACTACGCATGACGTCACGAATTCTGGCGTTTTGCAGTCAAGGCTGGAACGATTTTTCTATTTTCCAGCGGAATATCATGCCACGGGTGAATCCGACTAATCACGTGACAGAGATTCGTGGTTACTACGCTTACCACGCTCCCGAGCGTGGTAAGCAAATAGTTACTATTAGTTACTATTTCGAGAAGGCTGGAACGGTCAGCGTAGTAACTTTTCGTGAGGTTGGAACGGATTTAGTAACTAATAGTTACTATTGGTACGAGGGTGCACGAACACGCTCCAAGTAGTTTATGAGGACTCGTTTGAGTAGAAGACAAAAACAGATGTCCTAGATTTTGATTATCAAATCCCGACGAAAAATTTGAGGCCTACGTAGTTGTACGATAGTTGTACGAAAAAGATGCATTTATTGATATGTAACAGTAAAGAATACTATCATTTAGTGCGCCTCAGACTGGACCAATCTTAAGTAGTAGTATCCAGTAGCCTCCTGTCTTGCCATAGTAGCATCCAGTCTTGCTAATACTAGCATACAGTAGAATGCAGGAACACGGTAGCCTGGAAGTAGAAGCATGTAGCAGCATCAGTCAGTACTGCATTCTACTTTTTCGTACAATTTCATACTACGATTCTGAGATAAATTTTTCATCGGGAAGTTAAGTCGCACTTTTGTTGGAGATATTTTCAGCTTCGCTAGCTAGTGCCTGGAAAGTCGTGGATTTGGAGGATAATTTTTGGTGGCCCTTTTCTGAACTGGCTGAAGATCTTGGAGCAGATAAGTTAGGCGGAGAGCCCACATACCGGGAAAGTATATCTGAGAAAGAGGCGAATGCAACACAGAGACCGCCTTGAACTGGGCGACTGAGAGCAAATACTTTTGTAATTGTATGTATGTATGTATGTATATTCTTTATAACCCGTTACATTCAAACTGAAAAGAACGGAGTAAATAGAAGAAAAATAAACAAAAAACAAACGAGAGAAAAGACACTTAGCGATCAATGACAAAATGCATACAGCACTACAGATGAAGTAAAACACAAAGGGCGAGTTAATCAGTGGTCATCCATTGGGCACAAAGTACTGGTAACCACGGGTGTGTGGCGGTTCCAAGAACTTTTTGAACTAACTCATCTACAGCCTCGTTGGGTTCTACCAGGCTGAATTTTCTTATTAGCTACCTGTTGCGTGTCCACGGTGGCATTTTTAGCAAATATTTTAGGTAACGAAAATAAAGCGACCGAACTCGAGACTGCTCGGTAGTGGCCTGCCAATTTTGTAATTATTACACAAATATTGAAGTATAGCACTGTCGATCCATACAGGGCAATCCAAGATAGGCTCCTTATTTCAGTTCTCTTAGTAAGAAAAGATGTTCCTGTATGATGCAGCGGTGCTAAATCTTTAACTTTTTAATATAGTTCTACTGCTCTTTCTCTCTCTGTTTCTTTTCTATTTTCCTTCTAGATACTCCACTTTTGGGTCAATAAATGTATTAATTCATTCATAGCCCAAGTCACGACTGCCATAGCACTCAAACTCGGAGTCGAAGGCCGCGACATATCTTCAAGAGCGATGAAGCCAGATCGAAGTAACATGACAGAGGTTTCACAGATACGTGCCACGCTCAACTGTGATTGGCGATGAGTCTCTGCCAGGGACTGTCGGCTAGATCACCAGCTCTCAAAGGGATCTCCCCTTTCTAGAATTAGCAGGTTTGTAAGTTTGGTCTCCTAGGATTCTTAACGCTCTTGCTAATGACCATGGGTAGAGGGTAGCCATAGAAGGCATTAGGGCATTGTAGGCTTCTAAGTATCCACATATCGTTAACCATCATTGATCTCCTGTGTTTCCAAGTGGAGTTCTTGACAGTAAAACCAACAGACTGGCTCAACAGCTCATTCCTCTGAAAAGCCCGAATACGAGGCTCGTGAAGTGTTCCATAGATCTACAGAGGTCACCTCCTAAGTGAGTAGGCCTATTTGCGGTACCCCGGTGTTATATCCGGAACCAAGCTCATGCGCCATCCGGTATTACCGTTGTTTTACGGCAGCGATAGGCAGACAGTGCCACCAGAGGGGTGTTACAAATCCTTAGTAACGCCCATTGCTCTGAATCAGTTTTTGGGATCCCAAAACGTAAGTGGAGAGATACCTATGACATCGCAAAAGTTGTCCGTCTGTCTGTCCCTCTGTCCGCACGATAACTCTCAAGTTCGATGATGGGCCCTGTAGCCCTATATTTGAGGGTGGGGGAGGGGTTCAAATTAAGGGACAAACAAAATATTTTTAAACAGCTAATGGGATAGTCGATTATGGGGTAAGAAGACATGCTGAGTAAGATGGCGAAGGCCATTTTCTTGTCGGACAAGTAGTTCGTCCGAAATCTGGCAAAAACCGGAAAGTTGGGTAAAAGTAAAAGTTTCATTTGAAGTTGATTAAATGTTCGATTTAGGGGTAAGGAGACGCGCTGAACACGACGGTGAAAACCATTTTCTTGCCGAACAAGTAGTAAAAAAACGGAAAGTTGGTTAAAACCATAATTTTCATTTGAAGTTGATTAAATGTTCGTCTCAGTGGTAAGAAGACATGCTGAACACGATGGTGAAAACCATTTACTCACCGGACAACTAGTTCACCAGGAATCCGGCCAAAACCGGAAAGTTTGTTAAAAGCGAAAGTTTTATCAGAAGCTGATTAGATGACAGATTTAGGGGTAAGAAGAGACGCTGAGTCTGTATATGACAATAATTTATTATCCGGACATATAATTAGTCCGGAATCCGGTTTTAACCGGAATTTTTTTTGAGTCAAAGTTTTATTTAAATTTGATTAGATGTCTTTATAAGGATAAAGAGATCCGCTGGATTCGTTTCTGAATTTCCTCCTTTTTTTTTGCTGGACTAGTAGTTCGCTCAGAATTCGGGTGAAACCGGAAATTTGGCAGAAGTAAAGCAGGAAGTTCGGTCAGTATCGTCAAAATAGATATGGCTTATAGAGTTATATCTGAGCTTGGTTTTCTCTGATGATTCGCCTTGCGAAGACTGGATCTGGCGAAGCCAAGACCCAATTGTCTGGATCAAATATTAGATTTTTGGGATCCCATCGAAACCTTTGGTCTTGTTCCGGACGACCTTCTCACGAGCTGGAAAGTGAAGTAGGGATCACTTTCCAATGGTTATCGCTGCTTCTAGTTTCCTTTTTCTAACTTTCCGCACCTGTTTTCCTGCTTCGGAAACTGAAGCAGCTTTCTTCAAAAGGGATTCTAGCAAGCCAATGGAAACTCCGCGGAAAGCTCAATGCTTCGGTATAAAGTGTGGAAAAACACGGCAAGTGTCATTAAAGTTTAGCCAAAAGCGCATGGATTGGACAATCTAGTTATCCATCACTTGTTCACTTAAATTGGCTTAAAGACCCGCTTAAAATGCGTTACTTCGTTGTTCCGCTATTCACGAATAATCGATTTTCAAATAATGGAATACCCGTGTGATCTGATGTGGCACCTCTATGCGCTTGTATTTTTGTTGTGTGCCTTCCGAGAAAGATTTGTTAATTTTTTGTTGTTCAGGCACTAAGCAATCTTCACCAATCTCACCACTGCCCACTGAAAAGCCGCGTTTGTGTTGAGATTAAAATTTCCCGCGTCATAGTAGAATTTACGCTGTGGGGACGGCCGAAGTTATTCTGGACGTCATTAATCGAGCAGATAGTGGAAAATAAAAAAAAATCCGTTTGCAGAATGCAAATTATTCAGTGTATTCAGTTAAATGACACAAAGATAACTTGGCTTTTCAATGAAACTTTAAGGATGGCTTTGTTGGAACAGGTTCAGGTTCAGGTTTAGGTTCTTTTTGATAACAAACTAAATAACAAAATGTCCAGAGCCCGGCTGAGAAGACAAATTCGTAATGCACGGGATGGAAAGACTTCTTTAAATAAATACAACATTTATACTTCACTACATGCCGTTCATACAAATGGAAATATGCGTATTCCCCCGTCAGCACCCGGTCCCCAACGCCACACGTTGACACGTCCAGCGAAACAAACAATAAAAAATAAAAATAAAGATAACAAGAACCGAGGGAAAGTGATTTCAGTCCAAGGAACGATCCTGGACTGAGTATTCACATCCCCCAGGTTCAGTATCTTCAAAACCAGATAAAATGGGAACAAACTTAACCTCCCAAAGGCAATCCACACTTATCACGAAACAAATTCTCAATATAACAACATAAATTTAAGTTTACCTTTGGTAAAGAAATGCCCAGTGAAAGATATTTCAACTTATTTATTTGAAATAGTTACGAATTCAAACTGCGGTTTCAGCTTTCCATATATTTCCGCGATCAAAACAGCGATTCAGGATTCTCACAGTTTCGGCGATGGGCTTCGCTCGCTGGAAAGTTATTCTAGAATCTCTCGAAAACAATCCTATATTTTCCTCCTCTTCAACACCATTTCTCAAAGGTCGTCCAAGTAAACTGTTTACTGGAGCGTTGAAATCTTTAACGATCGCTCCCTAAATCGCTTAGAAAACTGAGGAGAAACAGAAATACCATCTCTAGAAATACCACCGGAAGAACAAGGCCGTCAACAGACGCAAAACAAATGGCAGCTTTAAAATGAGACAGGAACAAGATGGCAGGCAGAAATGGAACTGTTTACAGTCGAAGCTGTTTTCCTAATTTTAAAGATGAACGACGGGCCGCTAGGCTTACAAACGTTCAGTTTTCACCACGAATTAGAATTCCGGCAAGCAAACAAGCTATAGTGCAAAAACTAATATCAAATGCGAGCTAGCGTTTTTCAGCTCGAACTTTGACTTGGAATGACAGCTCGTGCTATACCAATGCATCTGGGCGGAGAATCCCGTCAACAAACTTCTCTAGCTTTTTTTTTACATATTAATGTGTTTGTTTTTCATAGTTATTCACAAGAGCCTCCCCTTGTTGTGGACCTTTGCTACAACAATGTTACAATCGTGTAAGTATTTCTATGCGTGCTAGACTCTTCAGACAGTCTAGACGGAATTAATTTTCTGGTCAAAAAGGAAAATATATTGGTAGAGGCCTAGCTACAAGCTATGGCACGACCGTATAAAACAAAGAACACGAATTTGCGAAAGATGAGAAGGAAAAAAGAAAATCAGAAGCTATAAGGAAAGAGGAAAAAACCAAGGGGAGAAATTATCCATGAGATTGACGGAGTAAATGTATTTTTCAAAGGAGTGTTGAAATTGGTTGACAGGTAAAGGGATGTAGGTGTACTGTTCCGGAGTTCTATTCTTTCATACATTGAATGTGGGGAGAGGGTGTTCTGTATGGGTCAAGGCGCCCCCCCCCCCCCCCGGCGAAACGTCCCCCCGTACCAGACCCACCCCAGCGACCCTCCTCCCGGTACAAACCCAACTGGTCAAATCCCACCGGGTACCAACCCCTCACCCCGAATGCAAATATATCGGACAATAAGCAATCTTCGTAAAACCGCTGTTTTAAGGATTTTCGAAGTCTTCAAGCAGTTTTAGGCACTTCAGGACTTTCTCTAGGCACGCGAGTTAAATTTTAACACGGGTCGGTGGCTCACCTCTATCTATACGATACTTTCATTAAATAGTTTTTATTTACTGCAATTTTGACTGCAAGGACTTGTGGATTTTCCTTAGACACACGAGTGAAATGTAAACAAGTGGCAGGGAGGGGTGTAACCAGGGTTTTTTCGTCAGGGGTGTTATGGTACCGCGTGGGGGGCTTGTCGAGAAAGTTTTGGCGGGGGGGGGGGTATGTACGGAGAGGGTCGCCACGGTTTTCTTAACAGGAGCCGTTCATTTTTAAGGCAAGGATAAACTGACAAATAGAAGGACAACAAAATGGTGCCGAGACAGATTATCTGTAATATCTTAGGACAATAACGAAGGTTGCCTCAAGAACATCCTCTCTTCACCATTTTATACGACCCACCCTTTGTTGTGTTAACTAACTAATATCATGCAAGAAAGATAATACAAAGGAAAGCAGATACTCAAAATTTTTGTGAGGACAAAATGACGTCGAAAATTCGAAGGTACGGTCTTTCTAATTTTTCACGACAATTCATTAGGCTAATGAAATGAGTTTTAGAATCCTGGCCTCGCGGATCTACGGAATAGTGACGAGAGCCGAGCAAAGGGGTTAAAGGCTACGCAATTAAAAACCTGAAACTTTGTGCAGTTGTGCAATTGTTCACGAAAATTCAATGGAGGAAAAAGATTGCAGCTCCTAAAACACACAAACGATTTGATTTCAAGTAGAAATAGCTTATTTTGAAGCCGTATTTAAAAGTCTTTTCACTTATTAGAGACAAAATACAATAACATTATATGACTACTACTCAAATGTTACAATTTTTCTCTGTAGAAAAAATATAAGCGTTAAATCCAAGCTTTCCCCTATCCCCCAAACGCCACGAGTAACTGACGGGTCATCATTATGTCATCTTTTTGCGGGATTCCGATCTTATCATTTTTTACTATTTTTCTTAACCTTGATCACAGGAATCGATCGTAGTTTCCTAACCATCCTTTACAACGGATTGACATTTAAGGTATTCCCAGCAACCTAATCTTCTGCCAGTATGGGCAGAAACAGTCAGGCTTTTTTCAAGAAGAAATGATTGATAAGGGGCCTCACAGGTTATGTTTTTCATCGTCGCTTCACTGCTGGGGTTTTTGCTCCCCCCCCCCCCCCCCCCTAGCTCCTGTTTTCAGAATGAAATGCAAGCTTGGGATCGTTTATCTTGTGCCGATTTCCGACTAAACTATAGACGATTTAATGACATTGCATGTCTCGGCGTCAGCGCTTTCGCAAGCAGTAGACCTGAGTCAACAGTAACAGTAGACCTGAGTACCTTAAAGCTTACCCGAAAAGGGCTGAGATGGGACAGTCTAGTAACCGCCACTTATTCACTTACAGAGGCTTGAAGACCCGATGAAAATGCGTTACTTCGTTGCCCCGCTATTCACCAATAACCGATTTTAACATAGTTGAATTTCCCTCTCGGATTTATGGTACCTCTATGCGCTTGTACCTGTGTTGAATGCTAGACGAAAACGAGTTACGAAAAATACGTGGTCACATGCTTCTTTTTAGTACTTGGTGCCTATTAAACCACGCCGAGCCGTGCCTTGCCTTCTTTGAGTCGATCCCCCGTAACAGCGATTCTAAGGAGGGAAAGACTAAAAAGAGGCACGGCATGGCGAAGGAGGCACGAAACAACAAAGTAGAAGTAGACAAGCAAGTGAGAGTCCACAACTCCAGAGCCTAAAAGAAAGCACCTTAGAACATTGTTCCTGCCCCTCACGCTAAAGCCTCAAAGGGCCCTTTTAGTTTTCGTGCCTCTTTTTAGTGCTCATGCCCCTACACTATGTCGTGCCATGCGGTGCTCTAAGGACGGTATGTATTTGTGTTTTACATTTTTTGTAATAATATCAACCATCTCTACTATGTATAGTGTCAAGGTAAGAGATAGCACTATACCTAGCGGATAATGTTTGGCACAACATGGAAGTGTTGGCGTCAGTGCGGGATGTATCGCGGATAGAAATAATCCGATATGTTTTGGTAATGAAAAGAATAATACAAGGGTAGATAAAGATAATATTCAGTTATTGCGCTTGATTTAGAGTATATGGAAATGGAAAATGTTTCAAGAAATAACTACGGATTAATGCAAAATTATCGCAATGGCATTAACATAATGTTTTGTTCAAGGGTTTCCATGTCCACTTTATCAAAGGAGCTAAACATACTTGTCATCTTTGTCACCGTTTATCCGCTCGGCACGTAAGGCCCCATCCCATTTGTTTACATCCTTACTTGTTGCTGCGTTCTTTTTATGTGTCCCCTTAAATGCGAAAAACGTCAAACGATTTCAAGGATTTCATGGTATCGATTCTCGTTGTTGACTTTTGCCTCTAGTTCCCTTTAATTTTGTTTATTCACTGTCAACCTATCATCGAGGAGCCATCTTAAAATTATTTAAGAATGCCAGATGGAATTTTCGAGGTTTTTGGATTACTTTTTCATCCTACTTACTGTTTCATTTCTTTTTCTGCTGAGGAAAATTCAGCAGTGGCATAATGTATTCTGCTCTCGTCGGTTTTACAAGGAATCCTACGCTTTCCAGATGAGACTACTCTTGTTTAATTTGTTCTTTCCTGGTTCCGAATCTTTGGTGAACATTCCCATCTGCGACAAGCCTTCGGAATGCCATATAAGACTATTGAGCTAGAAAATAATCTTATTCCAAGAGTTAGTTCGGAAGCATTCTCATATATGCAATGCCTAGAACTGTTAAGTAGATGGCGGCGTGGTAGGCGAAGATATGGTTGCTGGGGTGTGGCTCAGGAAATTTCGCTCACTAGCTCACAAGCTCACTAGGAAATTTCGTCGGCGCTACCAAAATGGACAACAGGGCCCAGCCAGCACATGACACTCTAAATTCTTTTCCGGCCGGTGAATGAAAAATTGTATATTGAATTTGTTGTGTTTATTTAATATTTTAAATTTATTTTTCATACTCCGCTTTCCAAATGGCGGGTTAGAAATAAATTACTTACTTACTTACTTACTATAACCAGTACCAGTCAGGAAACCGGATATTAGGGACAAGGGAATACTAGCTCAGCCGCAGTCAATACACAAAGACCCTAGTCAATCTGATTCACACATCCTACACTGTCAGAAGTTTCATAACAGATAACACGAGGATGCGCGGTTTCAACAAATAATGCGTTCAGATAACACTTCGGATGTTATCTGTTGTGTTTCAAAATGTCCTGCATAACAAGCGTTACCATCAGGAAGAATCGAAAAACCGCCAAAGTATCTGTTGAGTTTTCCGACATCATGACGATCAAGAATAACGTCAGTAGATGTTTTTTGGCGCTTCCTAACAAAGCTTGTTACGCATAACATTTCATGCATAACGTTTTCAAACACAACAGATAACCTCCGAAGTGTTATCTGTTACGCATTATCTGTTGAAACCGCACATTCTCGTGTTATCTGTTATGACACTTCTGACAGTGTAGCGAAGCTGGATTCACATTTCCAGTCCCGGACCCTTCTAGCCGAGACGAACCTTTAGATTGGTTACTTTACTTGAAGAATAGCAAACATAACGTACATATAGAGCGTTTTCCACCCTTCTAACAATAGTTACTATTTCCATTCCATCCTCACGAAAAGTTACTACGCTGACCGTTCCAACCTTCTCGAAATAGTAACTAATAGTTACTATTTGCTTAGCATGCTCGGGAGCGTAGTAAGCGCAGTAACTATGCATCTCTGTAACGTGATTGGTTGGATTCGCCTGTGGCATGATATCCTGCTGGAATATAGAAAAATCGTTCTAGCCTTGACGGCAAAAAGACAGAATTCATGACGTCATACGTAGTAACTACGATTAGTAGGGTGGAACACGCTCATAAAGTGCAACACCGGGTCCTTAACTAATTAACACATCTTCTAACCATAAGGTTCGTTGTGAAAGAGGGGTCCTACTCACACCAAAAGCGAAACAGAACTATGTCAGGCCGTGGATTAATTACTTAACCAAAGGTTACGAATGAGGAAAAGGTTAAGTATTTGAAATTATAAAGGTATGCCCACTAAGCTTTCAAATAGATCATTTGATACTTATTGAGCCTGTGAGACCATTTGCGAATAATGTTTGCTTACTCAAACTTTAACCGAAAAGGGCTGAGACAGGACTATCTAGTTACCCGTCATTTATTCACTTAAGGAGGCTTGAAGACCCGATGAAAATGCGTCACCTCGTTGATCGCTATTTGCAATTAATTTCAAATAATGGGATTTCCCTGCCAGATTTGTTTTACCTGTCCGCTTGTACCTGGGTTGTATATATGCTTGACAAAAACGATTTACGAAATGAAAGTGTTAATGCAGTTAGCTACCATAACCAGGATGATCACTGGCCACTGGAAAGCCGCGTTTGTATTAAGATTCAAATTTTCCGCGTCATAGTCGAACCTCGGGTTGTGAGGACGGCTGTAGATATTCTTAACGTCATACTAGGGCAAACAGTGAAAAAAAGAAGTCCTTTAGAACAATCCAAATAATGCAGTGAAATGATACAAACATAAGCTGGCTTTTCAGTATGCAGAAAGACATAGTTGCAAGAAACAAAAACGAAGTTTTTTTGCAGATTAGCTAATCATCCCTCTAAGTTGTTATGCGGTAAGTTCGAATATTTCGGCTGCACTTCTGAACTTATTCTAAATATTTTGTCCGGAATATTCGAACTTATGTTTATCCCTCGCATAACATCTTAGAGGGATATCTACCTGATCTAGAAAAAAAAACGAAATCTTGTTTTTTTTCTTGTATGGTCAGCTTGGCTTGAACCTTGGCTTTTCCAACTTTTTAACCACGGTGCACACCGTTTTCAAATATTCTGCGTCGAACTTCCACTTCGTGCAGCGGGAATCAGGGGCGTCATTATGGGGGGGAGGGGGACCCCCCCCCCCGGCACCGCGATTTTTCGTAAAAAAGTTTTATTAAAACAGTTGTTTTTTGCTGCAAAAACAGTCGGTAAAAATGACCAGCCAATCGGCAGATACCTTGCCCTGCCCCCCTTAAACATTTGGCTAGGAACCTCTCTGTCTGGAAGGATTCGACAAGTACCAACAAGAAAATCGCTAACTTCACGGCGCAAGTACGGGTATCTCGCTTCTGAACCCTTTACCGTGATAAGATAATTTCTAGTAAGAATTTCGCTTTAATCTTTTCTGAATCGGTTTTCAAATTTATTATATATAAATTTCTTATACAAAATTATTTAGATGGTTTTCAAGAAGTAGAGCAGTAGACCATATATTACGATGAATGTATTTGTATGTGAAGAAGCACTCTCAACCTGATGTTATGGCGAGGGGTGTAGTAGGCCGGACATAGATGGTAAATGTCCTTAGATACAGTCATCGGAGTCAGGACAGCCTAGGACGTCTGGTGGCCTACTACACGTGCAAACTTCACGGGTTCATTGTGGATTCCCCGGTCAATTCACACTAAGGTTTGCGTACCGAAACACAATAGGCTAAAAACCACCCATCATAAACTAGGCCTTACAGGCCAGCCCACTCTAAGGAGCTTTAAACAAGACTCATAACAATGACCTAAGGTCCGTAAATAAACAAAAGTTTTATGCTCTGGCATGAGCTGTACTTAAAAATAAAAACAACCTTTACGTAAAAAGCCTTGTTGCCCGGTCGAGGCCCAGAAAAGAAGTGTGAAGAAGGAGATGACTCATGCTCGCCAGATGAGTCATGAACATGAGGTAATAAAATAATACAGAATCAAGGCAGTATCGAAGATTCAACATACTGGACGGAAAGGGAGTAAAGCTGCGTAGCGGCGGCATAGATTAGCAGTGCGGGGTGCAGATGGCACCACCATAACACATTTAGTCATTAATCAAGCGTGAAATATGGGCATTGTCAGGTAACGAATAATGCTCAGATGCTGCCCCTCCACACCAATAATCCGGTGGCTATTTAAATAATCTTCCAGTGCAGCTTAGAAGACGAATCAGTGGTGGTCGAAATTGGTATATCAACAATCCAGGATTATGGAATTATACAGTGTTGCGATGATTGGTTTGACGATTGACTTTATAAAGAACCCTCAAGGTTTATCATGACGATGAGGAACAACTCACTGAAGCTTCGATGACTTTTTGAATGAATGATGAGTGATTTTATTGACCCATTCTAAACACAAAAAATGTGACAAATGGAGTAACAGAAGGGGAAAAAATAAAAAACTGCCCCCCCCCCCAAACCCCAGTTTGCCCCCCCCCCCAGCTGAAATTTAGCGTCTTCAAAACTCTCGTCGAAACTAAGATAGGCCTACAGACTTCAAGCATCCACAGAAACAGATCGGTTTTCTTTAGTATACCTTTGTCTTTATGGTAAGATTGGAACACGGAAGCCTCGCAATTTTATAGCGATATGCATGAGCTATGCAGGGTTAAACACGTTAAAAACGTCTATGTCAGACGACTGACTAAGTGATCTTTCGGTTATTGGTACTCAACCTGAAAAATCGAAGAAGCTTGACGTCAATTGCGCACTGGACAGTTTCGCGAATTTGAAGAAGCGTCGTTTCGCCTTGGTCGATTCGTAAAATATCTCTTTGTTTCTTTGTTTTTATTACATTTTTCTTCTTGAAATAAAACTGCTCATTATCTCTTTACTTGGGAGAATCGGCTCCAACTTTGCCCCCCCCCCCCCAGGATTTTGACGAAATTACGCCCCTGCTTTGCTGGGGATCCAGGGACTGTAGAAACTTTTCCCTACCGATGTTGATGACATCCATGGGATCAAGAACACCGTATTTAACAATTAGTGAAGTATTTCTCGTCCAAAGAGGTACTCCAATCAAAAACTTCGCAAACTTGAAATAAATAATTTTTATTGCTTTCTTTTCCTTCAGTGTGAAGAGTATCCAAAAAGGATACATTATTGTTCTCTTAATTTGTCGGCCCTTCTTGGCAAGGGTCCTCTCCAGGCTCAAGCTAGAGAAACGAGCCTCTGATGAAAAAAAGAAGTAAGGATGCTAGCCATTATAAGTCTCTGATTCGGGAGTTTCTTCGTAGAAATACCGAAGAGTTAAAACTATTGTTGGGATTTCATTTTAGACAAGGCGGCTATTTTTGCTCTTCTATTGGGTTGTTGATATTTGTCTAAATTATGATTGACTTTTTGTCTAGATACGAGATTGTAGAGACTTTCCTGCGTTCTGATTGGCTTTGCTTTAGCTGTGGAGCACGGCTGGGCTCTGACTGCAATTTGATCGTTGATGTAGCTCGTCGAGCTTCCCGATACCATTGGTACCGATACCATGCCATACCGATACCGATACCATGGGTCATGTAGTTCCACGGAGGAGGACGAAGAAGGCACTGTGCGAATTTGAAATAAATAAGTTTTATTTAGTCGGTCCGAAGCGTTTAATATTTCAAAAAATCGAGCTATGTATATAATGTGGGGAAGCGCAAGAAGTTAACGTATAACGGTTGCTAATTGGTCTTAAGGTTCGCTGAATGGCCAGAAAATAGAGAGCTATGGTACAGGAAACCAAATGAAGCAACTAGCAAAGCGACCAAATAAAAATTCACATCTAAACCGAAGTCTAGTACACTATCAGAAGTTTCATAACAGATTGTGCATAACACTTTCAAGAACAACACCTTTTCACTTAGAAATAAAGTGTTATGACCACTTAAGTTTACACTATTTCGTGCCTAGATCTCCAACAACACCTTCAATTGGTAAAAAAGCTAACGAGAGCGAAAGAAACGTAACATATAACATCCCAAAGTGTTATCTGTTGAAACCGCGCATCCTGCTGTTGTTGTTATGTAACTTCTGACAGAGTAGTATTTTTACCTATTGAAGGTGTTGTTGGAGATCTGGGCACGAAATAGTATAAACTTAATTGGTCATAAAACTTTTTTTCCAAGTGAAAAGGTGTTATTCTTGAAAGTGTTATGCGCAATCTGTTATGAAACTTCTGATAGTGTACTATAGACTTCGGTTTAGATGTGAATTTTTATTTGGTCGCTTTGCTAGTTGCTTCATTTGGTTTCCTGTACCATAGCTCTCTATTTTCTGGCCATTCAGCGAACCTTAAGACCAATTAGCAACCGTTATACGTTAAAATAAAACATCACGAATCTAGATACTTAAAGGACACCTGAACCATGAAACCATACTTGAACACACCATGGAGAGTGCATTGACTGAAATCTACCTGAAATCTACTAGCCCCAAATGTATCGTAGATGTTTGTAAATATGTGACTAAAGGATTTAGTCTCAGGAATGAAAGTTTAGCTTAGTTTACGTAGCATAATACTTCTAGAGGTGTAATAGTTTATTTGTGAAGTGTATTAAATCTTGTATAGCCTTTTGGCTCAATAAACAAGCATTATTTACAGACATGGCCACGGAGAGCATTCTTCTCCTGAGCGTGACGCTTTCAAAATAGGTATGTTCGTTTCTGGAGGTTTGCACATGCAGACTCCAAGACAAAATGCGCAATAAATTCAAATCTTTTACAGCGCTGGCCGGATCGTATTGGAAATTCTTTTAGATATACGTTTGGGCTTAACTGGTTAAAAAATATTCCAGAAGAAGGGTTGGTTGGAGATATTTGTTCATTTCTAAAATTGTTCGGTACTGAAATAAGGACAGATGCAAAATGGAGAAAAAATCATAGCTTGGAAACAGTATTTCGTATTTGGGTTGGGTTTTCTGCAGGCAATGTTAACGGAAGTCATAAAGATAGGAATGATACTTGGTACTCTTCATTCAGGTGTCCTTTAAGTCTGATGATACAGTAGATTTACGCCACTTTAAACGTTAAGTTAACTTTGAGCGGTGCTATTTTCATCCACTTGCTGCGACAGAAGTCTATTACCAGTCAGCCAAAGTCTCAGGAGCGTGACGACACAAGTTCAAGGACATTTCACAAAGATACCCATTTTGCCAGGAAGGCAAGGTCCTACTACTTCTGTAGTAAAGGGCGATTCTGGCGAATCTCTTGGATTTGCTTTCCGAAAAGCAAAGCGAGAATCCGATGAGCGCAAGAACAAGCAAAAAGTCGCTGAGCCTCGGGGGCTAAAGTATGCCGAAAGTCATAGGCTCCTAAGAACACCTGAACGGTTGTTTTGGGTCCTCACTATACTCTTTAGCCCCAAACTACACAGTTCAAAGTTAACTAATGTTACTCCAGATGTAAGTATGTCTTCTCATTCAATATTTTCAGAGCATTTCCGCCAGTACCAGAATTCGTTTCATTTTATGTGCTGAAGGATTGAGAGTTTAAATATTTCGGGAGAAAATTTTCGGGGAAGGTTGGTTGGTGGAAGAGTTTAAGGAGAAAAAATTGTTTGGGGTTTGGCAGCTTGGAAGGTTTTTGCGGATAGGCTGGAAGCATAGAGAGAGATTTTGTAGATAAGATTTCTTAGAAGAGTTGATGTTTGTTTTTTATTTGTTTTGTATTTTTTTCTGTATGCGATGGCCCTCGGGCTTTAAGCAAATATATATCATCATATATATCATCTTTGTCCTTTCCCTAAAGATCGACCACGGATGGCTTTGATCACAAACATCGATAATAATACAAGGCATTTGGATTTTCTCATCGACTCCGTAGACAAAACAAAATCATGAGAATTTCCAGAGATTCTATTCCCCAATCAAGCCTCCTTCATTAGCTTCAATTTCCCTCTACATCCATCGAGCTTGCTCATTAGTAAGGAGACTAATCTCAGTTAAACTCCTACAGTAAATCTCTATGCAAACTGGCCAGCCTTTATGGTCTAAGATTTGTTGGAGAGAGGAACGGAAATCTGTCTAAGATCTAATCAATTTTGTTAATAAAGGGGAAGCCAATGACACTCATGAAAAACTGTATTAGATCCCTGGCAAATCGTGCGTCACACCACGTACAACAGGGACTAGAAACTCCAAAATGGTGTTAACATGGTCCTAGTTCGATCAGCTATGAAGGTTTTCAAACAACCGACGAAATAAATATACTGATTACAGCGCAAGTCTTCAAGTTTTCAGCCTCCAATCACTTGAATTATGGAGACTTCCTATATCCATAAACTTTGGAGAGAAAATACAGGGGTCCAGCCTAAATCGTGAAACTTTACCCGAGTTCGTCGTCATGGTAAAAACACTGTCCGAAGTTTCATAACAGATAACAAAAGGACGCGCGGTTTCAACAGACAATGCGTAACAGACAACACTTGGGATGTCATCTGTTGTGTTTGAAAACGTGATGCATGAAATTTTATGCATAACAAGCATTCCAGAAAGAGCCGAAAACAGCCAAAAAAGCATCTGCTGAATTTTCCGGCATCATGACGACAAACAAAAAAGTCAGCAGATGCTTTCTTGTCAGTTTTTCAGCTCTTCCTGGCAATGCTTGTTCTGCATGACATTTAATGCATAACGTTTCCAAACACAACAGATAAGATCCCAAGTGTTGTCTGTTACGCATTGTATATTGAAACCGCGCATCCTTCTGTTATCTGTTATGAAACTTCTGAGAGTGAAATGCACCCGACTAGAGACAACCAAGGAAAATAGCATTGTTAAGAACCTGTGATTAAAAAAAAAAGTTATACTAATGACTAATTAGTGATTACTCCACTGTCAGAAGTTTCATAACAGACAACAGAAGGATGCGTGGTTTCAACACACAATGCGTAACAGACAACACTTCGGGTGTTGTCTGTTGTGTTTGAAAATGTTATGCAGAACAAGCGTTGCCACCAGGAAGAGCCCACAAATTACCAAAAAGCATCTGCAGAATTCTCCGACATCATGACGACAAACAAAAAAGTAGATGCTTTTTCGGCTCTTCCTGGCAATGCTTGTTCTGCATAATATTTCACGTATGCTATAACGTTTCCCAACACAACAGATCACATCCCAAGTGTTGCCTGTTACCCACTGTCTGTTGAAACCGCGCATACTTCTGTTGTCTGTTATGAAACTTCTGACAGTGTAATCTACACACAAGACCAGTGTTACGAAAGATAGATTGCGAATAATTAGAATTTGACAAATCAAAATGACGAACAGCAAAGCGAAAAAAAACAGCGACGGGCAAAACTCACGACGGTCAAAACCAAGAAAGTCAATACCGCGACAGGTCAAAAACCTTGACGGTCAAACCGCGAAAGCCGTTAGTACGACAGATTAGGCAAAGGCAGAAAGACTGACCTAGACTGACACTGAAAATTGGTAATTGGTAACCCCGTGGATAAGTAGAATGGCTCTATGAGATTCCGTGCTGTGATATACCTAATAAATTAATACGTTAAATTGTGTCTGCATTTATCGTAAATTCTTTTTCTTTTATCTTCCAAATCTTGTATATGTTTATTAGCCGCTCAGGAGATAATTATTTATTTATATCTCAAGGTTGACTCGAAACAAAATACTCTACAAGCAACTATATTATAGTCTCGCAAACAAGATATTGTGTCACAGAGTCACGAAGTCACAAACTCGGACGATCGAGCCGGTCATGTTTTTTTAATGAATCACACATGGGTCCAGGATTTGTCTATATCGTGCCGATTCTTGGCATGGAAGGAAAGTATGACAAATGTTTCAAAATAGCGATAGACAGAAATCATCACGCAATCATTTCAGCAGGAAGCCACCAATGATAAAAAGTCCAAACAGGGCATAAAATATGCGATTAGCCCATTCCAGCACGCCCGGTTGAATGTTGAAAACTGGAAGACTTTTCGTGTGTTTTGCGTATTTGATTTTGTACTTAATTCAAGGCTCCCGTAGTGCTTAGGAATAAATCTAATAAAGTAATAAATAATAACGTTTTAAGGCAATTAAGGTTTCTCTTTTGCAGGGCCTGTTTAAAGGAATTGACCAAAAACGGGAACGGAACGGAAGAGCACGGTGCACGAGGAACGGTACTAAAAACGGGAATAAGTTCTAACAAGAGCTAAGAGCTCACATGGCACTTGTTACGAGTAGTTGATGCAAGAAAGTAGATGAGAGCGTCACAAAATACCCCCTTCGATCCAGGTTCGAACCTAAAAGTAGGATATCTAGTTTCACTCGAGTCTGAGCACATCTGGCATCGCCTCGGATCATCTAGGGCAAACAAAATTTTTACTTTCCAAGTTTAGATCCACTCGTTTGATCCCTAGAACTGACAAACTACTTCCGGTACCCCCTCCAACTCCCCCAATCGCGGCCGAATCTGGCTCGGACACATAAATGGATCGTCCAAAGCATCTTCTGTAACCACAAATCAAGCTTCATTCGAATCTGAGCATTTTTGGAAAATTCCGGTCACCCCCCCCCCCCCACCCACCGTGTCCAGATCCGTCCCGGACCCTAAAATATGTCATCTATGGCATATGAGTACTCTACTTTCCTGTTTCATTCAAATGGCTCCACTCGTTTGACCCCTATGCGAGCCACACAACTTTCAGGACTCCCCCTCCAACTCCCACCACAGTGGCGCAGTACGACTCGAACAAATAAACGTCGCATCTCTAACATCTCCTCCTCCCGTCCATCTAGTTTGATTGGAACTGGAGCACATCTGCAAATTTCCGGTTCCCGGTTCCCGCCAAATAATAAATCTAGGTCGCATAAACTTATTACTGTCCAACTTGCATCCCATTCGGCCCATTCGTTTGATTTTCGGACATAGGAACGGAAATTTTCCTAGGGCATTGTATCGGGTCCGTAAGTCTATTCGGTACCGATATGCTATTCGGTACCGATATGCCTGCCATGTTTCATCGTCCTTAGCACACCATCACCGGAAGTCCGGTAAACTCCCTCCAACTGGCTCCAACGCTCCCCAAAGAGCTCCGATACGATCTGGTTCTGTCACAAACGTATCCAGGGCTTATGATTGTTCTCCCCACCAAATCCCATCCTGATCCCTCGATTCTAAGCGTTTTCACGAGATTTCCCGCGCCCCCTCCAACCCCCGCACAAGTATCAGATCCGGTCCAGAACTGAAAAGGAAGAGATGATAGCTCTTGAACTTGGCAAGTTTCATTCAAATCGACTTACCCGTTTAAAAGTTATGCATGCTATTGGATTCTGGATTCCCCATCCCTCCGCTCCCCTCACAATGGTTGGATCGGAGAAAAGACTATTCTCATGTCAGTCTGTTCGGTTCTCTGATATGCCTGTCAAGTTTCATCGTCCTAGTACATCAGGAAAAACCGAACTCGCACACAACCGAATTCCGGACCCCCCTCCAACTCCCCCCCACAGTGAACGAATCCGGTCCAGTTACGTCAGCGATATATCCAGGAATTGAGCCTGTTCTTCCCACCAAGTATCATCCCAATCCCTCCACTCTAAGCGTTTCCCCAGATTTCCGGTTTCCTCCTCCAACTCCCCCAAAGTTACCGGATCCGGTTCGGAATTGAACTGGTTCGTCTGAGGCACGACAACTTTCCAAATATCAAGTTTCATTAAGTTCCGATCGCCCGTTCGAGAGCAATACATATCTCCAATTTCCGGATCCCCCCTCTCTCGACTCCCCCCCCCCCCCCCCCAGATGGTCGGATCGGGGTTAATCCGGCCAAGTTAATCTGGTCGGGTCCTTGATATGTGTGCAAAGTTTCATCGTCTTAGCTTATATGTGGAAGTGCCCGAACTAGCAAAACCTGGACCGACATTGCGATCGCTATATGGCACTTGGCCGAAGGGCAAGTGCCATAAGAACGGGAGTGGCATACTCAGATCGGAAACGCTTCAGAAGGAAGAGCACTTCTAAAATTGGGAACGTTGAACCGTCGTTCCTTCTTTTACTGCGTTCTTTGGGCACGGGTTTCAAATTGTTATCACGCACGACCATTGTTGTAGTAGTCGTGTTCCTTCTCTCAGTCGAGTTGACCCACGCACGACGACAAGCATGGCTTTTGTTCTCTAAGTACTTGTTTCTCCTGCGCCATGCCTTTCCGTTCTGTTCCCGCTTTTAGTCGATGCCCTACTGAAAGTATCAGATAATTTTACTAGGAACTAGGAACCAGAAACCGCGACCTCTAGGTCTAGAACCTCCAGAGCAGACAAAAGGGTATAACCGTGGGGTATGACCCGTAAGGGTATAACCCTCATACTACGTTTATTTTGCTAAAACGAATATTGCCGAATTTTTCCACCCCAAAATAAATACGAATGTACACTCACAAATCTAGCCGCCAAACTTCTTTCCAACCAATTTGATAAAAAAAAAAACTGCATTGGTGATGATGAAAAGAGACCACTTTTTGAGATATCCCGGTCAGTTACTACGGTTGGAACCATGTTTTGTGAACATCAAACACCACGCTAACTGGCCAGATACTCAGTAACCGCAAACCGGCTTTTGACCGTGCTATCAGATACCACGGTAACTAAAACAACGGCTTTAGACCATGGTATCTGCAAAAACGCAACTAACAAAATTCCAGTAGCCTATGTTGCTGACACAGTATGTTGCATACACAGAGTAGAACGATAGTAATTCAAGTACGTAGTTGTTGCTTAAGCATAGTTTCAGAAAGAAGAAATAATGAGAAGAGCTATTAAAAGCATCTTAAACAAATTCGTTAACACTGAACAAAGGCGGAACTGACAGAATCTATCAGCGCCTGCGACCGTCGAATTGTGTGTGCACAATAAAGACTGTCGCACCTCCACTAAAGTCCCACATCCATTAAAGTTTAACTGAAAAGCCGACTTATTTGTGTGTCATTTAACTGAATACAGTGAAATAGCTATGGGATTATTTTATTTTCCACTATTTGCTCTAGTTATGACGTTCAGAATATCTGCGGCCGTAAATTTACGTAAACAACGTAAATTCTACTATGACGCGGGAAATTTTACTCTCAGCACAAATGCGGGTTTTTCAGTGAGCAGTGGTGAGCTTGGTGAAGACTGCTTAGTGCCTGAAAAAAAAAAAATCGCAAATCTTTCTGGTAAGGCATACAACACAGATATCAAGCGCATAGAGGTACCACAAACCAAACGGAAATTCCACTATTTGAAAACCGATTATTCGTGAATACGGGAACAACGAAGTGACGCATTTTCAGCAGGTCTTCAAGCCAATTTAAGTGAATCAGTGATGGGTAACTAGACTGTCCTATCCCAGCCGTTTTCAGTTAAACTTTAAAGATTCAGTATACTGAATGTTGAACGGATGTGGGTCTGTGGGATCCAGCTAATTCCGTTCAGGAACTGAATTGTCTGAACAAGGCTTTATTGCAATTTACGGTGACGAGACTGATGTTCCAGTACACGGTATTATCTTAAGTTCTTAACGTTCGAATGAGATTACTAGTGGTATCTTAGGAGTCGAGACTCGATACCCATTTCTAGTATCTGAAGACTGAATTTCGACTTGATCAAGCTATCGGATAATCTCTTCTCAGTCACTACTCGACTAAACCGGATTTCAGTCGAAACGTTATTATCACAAATGGAATATCATGGTTAGATGTAGAGAAAATCCTATCCTTCGTTTTCCCGTGAACTTGGGCCAAAAGATGGAAGCGGAAGCACGATTCGATAAAGGAAGAAGAATGTATTATTTGTTCAGCGGCATGACTGAAACGAGCCAGGCATTCAATAATATGCACATAGGTCATAAAACGAAAGTTGAGGTTAAGAAATTCCTGATAGCCTGACATATTTAAAGTTTAACTGAAAAGGGCTGAGATACGACAATCTAGTTACCCGTCACTTATTCACTTTAAGAGGCTTGAAGACCCGATGAAAATGCGTTACTTCGTCGCTCCGCGATTCACGAATAATCGACTTTCGAATAGTGGAATTTGCTTGTCGGATTTGTGGTATCTGTTTGTGTTGTACGCTTTATAACGATTTGCAAAAAATAATTATTCACGCAGTGAGCCATCTCCCGCAAGATGATCTCTGGCCACTGAAAAGCCGCGTTTCGACGGGATCGACTAAAACCAGGAAGGGAAGGGAACGCGAGAAAAGCAGGAAGGCATGCTAAAACCAGGAAGGGCATACTAAAATGAGGAAGGAATTCAAGGCTGCGAAAAAATGGAAAGCTGCACCGTTCCCTTCCTCTGTTTAGTATTCTTCGAGGGGTCGGCAACTTTTCAAACTCAAAGTTCACCATCCCTTCGCGCGTTTTAGTATCCTGACATGGGTAGGCATTAATGGGTTCAGTGAGGGGTCAGCAACTATCAAAATTGTAATTCACCTTTTCCTTTCTAGTTAAGACGGATACTAAAACGACGGATGCTACAGGATACTAAAACGAGGAAGGGATAGTGGACTTTGAATTTGGAAAGTTGCCGACCCTCAAAGAATACTAAACAGAGGAAGGGAACGGTGCGGCTTTCCATTTTTGATTCTGACGACAGCCTTCCTCGGTTTAGTATGCCCTTCCCCGTTTTAGTGTGCCCTTCCTGGTTTTAGTATGCCTTCCTGCTTTTCTCGCCTTCCTTTCCCTTCCTGGTTTTAGTCGATCCCCGTTTCGACTGAGATTCAAATTTTCCACGTCATAGTAGAATTTTGCGTTGTGAGGACGATCGCAGATATTCTGAACGTCATTCTAGAGCAAATAGTGAAAAAAAAAATTTACACAATCCAGATAATGCAGTGTATTCAGTAAATGATTCAAAAATAAGTTGGTTTTTCACTCAAACTTTCAAAGGAACAATTACGAATTTTAGAATGAGCAGTAGGAAATATAAGAAATAGGGAACTATCATGGATACAAAATGGAGTGAAGAGATAATATCTGAAGTTGCAGAAAAATTATTACAGTAAGTCTTATGTTTTTTTTTGCGGTGTCACAAGAAGGAAAAAAGACGAAAGAAATTAGAAAAAAAGCGACGTGGGTATAAGAGAAAAAAGAAAGGTTTCGATTACATTTACAAAGGTATGTGGGATTGTAGGCTATATAGTATGCGCTTGAGAAAAAGGCTGAGTTTCCTTCCAATTAGATAGCATGCGCTGCCACACGCATGTTCCAGCACCAAAACTTATCCCTACATCAGATATTAGAGCTTCGAAGCACGTATTATCTATACACTAGATTCTTTCCTGGGTTGTGACAGTGGTGTCGTAATCCTCACGTTACACAGACACATGGTATTAAAGATCCAAACGTGGCTGTATCAGCGTGTCACAGTCTTGTACTTCGGCACAGCCTCGACCCAGCTATTAAGCACAGTGCTTATGTTTAGGCTATTTCAGTTACATTTATCCAAGTATTACTTCTTGGATTTTTTCTCTTCTTTTCCACTACATTTATAGGAAACAATACGAAAGCAGAACAAACAAAAACAACTCTCATGACTCGAAATTCATTTTTTTTGGAAAGAGTTCAAAGAATTCTTATAGAGAGCTCGGCAATCTGTTTAACATTTCCACGCCATGTCGTAATGACAAAGTTCCACTATGAGTATGACGTAAATGTGAGTAAGTAAGTAATTTATTTCTAAACCGGCATTTTGAAAAAGCGGAGTAAATGAAAGACAATAAATAAAACACATAAAGCGTAAGAAAAAGCAGAAAATTCCTCTTAGAAGAAGTTGTTGGGAATAAATGGTACTCACAGGCCACTTAAAACAGATTTAATTCTCTTATTCCTAACGAATAAACTGGAGTTGCCATCTGAAACCTTGATACTTTAAAAAAACTTAAAACTTTAGCCAGACGAAACAATTCATTTTTTAGCGCCCTTCCAGCCCACAAGAATTTGTTGTTCAAACTTTTGTTTTTCCACGAACTCTACAAATGGTCAGTTTGGGAAATCGAAAAAGAAAACCAATTCACATAAATGAACACTATAATACCTCCCTGAGCACTGGCTCCACATCCGGTTCATCTGAGATAGACTCGATACTATGTGAGGGTAGCGGTGTTTAAAATCATACCAGTTTCACCTTAGACCACGCTGAGGTGTAGACATTTTGTGTTTATAAAGTTGATGATAAATGAAGATTATAACATGGGGTTGGATTATATAAGGGAGAAGATTTGGATATTCGGAGGAAGAGGTAAGATCAGGAAATATTGTTCAAACTTTTATTGTTCCCCGAACTCCACAAATGTGACCATTTGGGAAATCGAAAAAGAAAACCAATTCACATAAGTAAACACTATTCTCCTTCACACTGTCTAGAAGTGACGACCAAATGAGACGGTAACGATGAATGCATCCAAACATGACCCGAAGCCAGGGACGGAAACGGAACTAAGAAATCACGGGGAACAAAGTCTGCCGGATAACGATTTCCACTGAGGAAAAAAGACCGTAGGCAAGCGGAAAAAGGCGGAAAACGGAAGTGTCAATTAGTAAGAGAGGCAGTGCAGTATGACGGAATTCCAGGAAATCCAAGGAAAGATAATTGCCAGTGGAAATCGGTCCCGAGTCAAGACGTGATGTCGAAGTGGGGAAGAACTAAGCATTGAGTAATTCAGACGAATCTGGGCCTCTGATCTTGCATCTCTTATATTAAACCGTTCTTTTCACAAAACTTCGACGCTTGCGAGAGCATCACTCGATTCCGCTACTAATGGTATTCGATCTGGGACTGAAAACTGTTTGTGGTGTTACAGGCTAGAACTGTGGAAGCTGTCACCTTGGATGTCTATTTCATTGTCCACGTCAACAAAAAGGTTTAGGCGAGAACCCCAGGGCGACCCCCCCCCCCCGGTCATACCCACACTGTCAGAAGTTTCATAACAGATAACACGAGGATGCGCAGTTTCAACAGATAATGCGTAACAGATAAAACTTCGAATGTTATCTGTTGTGTTTCAAAATGTTATACATAATAAGCGTTACCATCAGGAAGAACCAAAAAACGCCAAAAAGTATCTGCTGAGTTTTCTGACATAATGAGGATATGGGATAAGGTCAGTAGATGCTTTTTTGGCTCTTCCTAACAAAGCCTGTTATGCATAACATTTCAGGCATAAAGTTTTCGAACACAACAGATAACATCCAAAATGTTGTCTGTTCCGCATTATCTGTTGAAATCGCGCATCCTCTTGTTATCTATTATGAAACTTCTAACATTGCAGCCGCTACAGATAACGGCAACTACCCCCCTCCCCCCCACGGTACAAAGAACCCACCCTTCCGACCAAACCCTCTACCGTATCCGAGTATGCAATGATTTTCGAAATGTTTGGGACTGAACATGTTAGCAAATATTTAACGACTTTGTCGTCATCAGGACCACGTTGTCAAGTCTCAAGTCACTTAAGTCAAGTGGAAATCTGACGAAACAGGAAAACTAACTGAAGAGCTTTTAAAGCATCTCTGGGACCATCTTCCCAGAACAAAACCGGTGATGCATGGTACAACCGAAAACTACGTTCTGTCCCAACAGAAGAAGTCAACGCCACTGTGTTACAAGGGTTGTCCATCTTAGAGTTTCTGGTATTAATTCAGGGATAACTAAAGAGGAACGGGAATCAGGAAAGGGGGCCCGAGAGGGCAGTTGGGTGGCCTTTTCAAGCGTCTGATGGCCCTTCACATTCTAAAACGGGTGGCATCTTAACTGCGGACTCCTGCGAAACAAGACCAATTGTTTCGATGGGATCCCAAAAATTTAATGTTTACAAAGCGTTTCGTAGATACCCGGTCTTCGCCAAACTCCTTGAACATTTTTACTATTAAAATTTAAAAACAGATTAATGCCAATGGCTAGTCATCTGAGAAAACCAAGTTCAGATATGGATTCAGCATTCGTGTTTCCCCCTATACGTCATTTCTACTTTGACGAAATTGATCTAAACTTTCTGCCTTACTTCTCGTATGGAAATAATCAAGTCGTAAACAACTGTTTTCAATTGTTTACGATAGTTAACAACTGGAAACAATTGTTAACAACTGTAAACGTAACAGTTGTGAAACGATCAAAAGAGTTTAACTGAAACGGTGAATCTGAAATCCCAATCGTAAACGATTGAAAACAACTGTTTCCAATCGTAATTTTACATTTGTTTACGAATGATTTTTTCAAGTGTCATTAAACAAGTGTTTACGATCGTTTTCAGTCGTTTTCGATCGTTTTCAGTTTTTTCGATTGGGAACGGTTGGTTTGGTTTCCAAGTCCTGAAACAAGACCTGATTTTTTACAGCGGTAGTAGGGAAGTTGAATTTTGTTGGGTTGTAAACGATCAAAATAGTTTAACTGAAACGGTAAATCTAAAATCCCAATCGTAAGCGACTGGAAACAACTATTTCCGATCGTAATTTTTACAAGTGTTTACGATTGTCTTTTTTCAAGTGTCATTGAACAATTGTTTACGATCGTTTTCAGTTGTTTTCGATCTTTTCAATTTTTTTCGATCGATTTCAGTTGTTTTCGATCGATTTCAGTTGTTTTTAAACGGAAACAGTTGGTTTGGCTTTCAAGTCCTGGAACAAGGCCTGATTATTTATTAACTGTAGTAGGGAAGTCGAATTTTGTTGAGTTGTAAACGAACAAAATAGTTTAACTGAAACAGTGAATCTAAAATCCCAGTCGTAAACAACTGGAAACAACTGTTCCAATCGTAATTTTTACAACTGTTTACGATTGTTTTTTCAAGTGTCATTAAACAACTGATTACGATCGTTTTCAGTCGTTTTCAGTCGTTTTCGATCGTTTCCAGTTGTTTTCAATCGTAAACAGTTGGGTTGGTTTCAAGTTCTAAAACAAGACCTGATTTTTAACAACGGTACGGTAGTAGGGAAATTGAATTTTTTTTTGAGTAAACGATCAAAATAAGTTAACTGAAACGGTGAATCTAAAATCCCAATCGTAAACGATTGGAAAAAACTGTTCCCAATCGAAAACAATTGGAAACAACTGTTCCCAATCGTAATTCTTACAACTCTTTACGTTTTTTCTTTTCAAGTGTCATTAACGTTTTCAATTGTTTTCGATCCTTTTCAGTTGTTTTCAACCAGAAACAGCTGGTTTGGTTTTCAAGTCCTGAAACAAGACCTGATTTTTAGCAACGTTAGAAGGGAAGTTGAATTTTGTTGAGTTGTAAAGGATCAAAATAGTTTAACTGAAAGAGTGAATCTAAAATCCCAATCGAAAACAATTGGAAACAACTGTTCCCAATCGAAAACAATTGGAAAAAACTGTTCCCAATCGTAATTCTTACAACTCGTTATGTTTTTTCTTTTCAAGTATCATTGAACAACTGTTTACGATCGTTTTCAGCTGTTTTCGATCGGTTTCAGTGTGTTCAGTCGGAAACAGTTGGTTTGGTTTTCAAGTCCTGAAACAAGACCCGATATTTAAGAACGGTAGCCTAGTAGTGAAGTTGAATTTTGTTGAGTTTTTCATTCGGGTAGAGATATGCTAAACGTTTACTTCGAAACTCAATGTCTGAATATTTGTGTACTTGTCTTTTATTAAAAGACACCTCATACTTATGATAATAACTCATTCTACTTCTGCAGTACCTCCATCCATTCTCGTTCTCGAGATAAGTGTATCCTACCTCGTCTGTTAGAAATACACTAGTTGCGTTTTTGATCCGAATTCTCCTCGCGATTCTCCTTGCAATTCTCCTTTTTCGCGTTTTTGGACTATTCAGATGAAGCGAATTCTCCTTTTCTTGTGTTTTCGTCAGAATCGAGAACGGGGAAAGCCTCGCGATTCTGCAGAATCGTGAGGTTGCTCCGATGGTGAATTCTCGATTCTCTTCTCTCCGTTCTCCTCCCTGATTGGTCAACAGAGTGCAGGTGTTCAATATGCATAAACACGTATACCGGGTTGCGGACGAGCTGCCAAATTAGTGTTTTTGTCAAAAGCGAGAATGGAGAAGCCAGAGGAGCAAAAACAGTAATTTGTACAAGAATCGAGAATTCAGAAGCGGGAATTAGAACGGAGAATTCAGATCGAAAACGCAACTGCTGATTATCGCGCTTGCCACGACCTGTTCTCTTTACTTGACATATCAGGCGCTAGATAACTGTTTCCTGTTAGCTGTTTTCGACCGAAGACCAGTTTAGACAAGGTTGTCATCCATGGCAAGGGGCATGGAAAGAGACTAGAAACAGACGAAGCCGTGTCTAATTTTTTGTAAAAATAGCTTAGTTGCAAAGTGGTCAACTATCTCAGAACATCTGAGGAGAAATACTATTCAGTGCAAGGTGTCCTTTAAGGCGGAAAATTGCTTAGCCTACTTATACTCTCTTTGTGGTATAAATAATTTTCGCATTTTTCTTTATGTCTCAATCTTGCCCTCTTTTCCTTTTTCTTTTGATCTTATAAGGTTCTTTATTAGACAGCAAACGGAAAACGATACCCGCATCCGGATCCCATTCTTCTGCCAAATCACTTTGCACAAATGAGTTTTGGGTGTCAGGGTAAAAAAGAAATATGGATTTTAGGCGGGCTTTGGGACTCTGTGTCGTATCGTGATTTCAGTAGTTGTACTACGACATCATACGTTTGAGAATTTGCGCACTTTTTTTCATTTAATGTGGAAAATTGCTTTCTTGGAGGATGTAAGAATTTTCGTATTTTCCTTTACGTCTCGATCCTACCTTCTTTTCTTTTTTTGTTATATAAGATTTTTTATTCAGTCAGGAAAAGGAAAACGATTCCCGCATCTGGACCCCATTCTTCTACCAAATCACTCTGTCCGAAATGAGTTATGGGTGTCAGGTTAAACAAGACCAAAGGTGTCGACGGGATCCCACACATTTTAAGATTTATTCTATCTAGTCAGTCGGCTTTTTTATCCAGTCACTCGGGGTTTTTAGAGATCTGGTCTTGGTCTGACTACTTGACATTTTGCTATTTATCACTAGTCAGACATTTGGAAATAAACGTAAATGATACTGCAGTTGTGTTTTATTGAAAAATCAATCAACCGTACTTTAATCCGCAAAAAGCGCTGATCTGGACAAGGTCGAATTATTTCCCAACGAAGGTATTCTTTGTGACTTTTCAACTCGAACTCGTATTTCAACTCGAACCAAATCTCTCTTCAACTCCGAACAAGCCTGTGTATTTCAAACTATTCACTGCCATAAAGCTTATTATACACAAGACTTTATTTAAGAGTTCGATCATAGGAAAGGTGTCTTCAACAGCTCGGCACACGATCGCCTGTGGATTCTGTTTCTTGAACAAGATTCAATGACGCCCGCTGTAGAGTGAGAGAGACCCACTATTTGTTCGCATTTTCATCGTGTTTCGATCCTTTCCTTTTTCCAAGCGTCCTATGAGGTTCTTCATTAGACGGGGAAGAAATAGCGATACCCCCACCGGACCCGGTTGTTCTGTCAAATTAATTAGCAAGGATATGCCAAGTAAGCTTTCGAATGTCATATTTTTCGTCTGCTATTTCCAAGGGCAAGTGAGTTATCCAGAAATTGCCAAAACACCGGATTAAAAGCTCTTTGGATTCTGACATGGAAATTGATACACATTTTTTTCAAGCCTCGTTGCTCGGATTTCCGGCAATGACAAATCTCCTGGGAATTAATATGGAAGTTGCCTCAAAGAAGATTCTCGAAGAATGTCAAGCCTTGGGCTAGGTCAAATAATCCGTTCTTCCTGATTGCTATGCAGACTCTAAACAGAAATCAAGAAAAGACGGAGGAACTATCGCCCTATATCATATATAGGAGGAAGCAGATCTAAACTTTCTCGTAATTTCCTGAATAGACGGTCATGGTAACGATTATGATCGGATGCTCCGGACTGGAATTCCTGCCCGGATTTTCAGCACCATCATCAGCTCCATTTGAAAAGCTGCGATTTTTTCAACTTGATGACGAAAGTGCAGAAAATCCGTCCGGGAAATCCTTGTGTGATACTAATGTGATGATTGAACGAACACAAGGGACTTTTACCGTGACAAATAAACAGAAATCATTTTTTGCGTACAGGAAGCAAAGGAAACAGTCACCATCATCAAGTGCAAGATTTTAATTTGGATACTAGATCCTTAGTGCTTGCAAGTGAAATTATATGTAACAACAGTAGACAACTATAAGGATTGGGATTTTATTTTCTCAACAAGAAAACGATTTTTCAAATGTCACAACAGGAATCGTTTGTAACACTTGTAGATAACAAGCAAAGTGTTGTCTGTTGACAACAGACACATCCTTGTGTTAAATCTTATCAGGCTTCAGACAGTGTAGGCTATTTAATGAAACAGGGAGGGGGGGGGGGGGGGAGCATACAACGAAACGTTTAATCTCAGAAGGCATGTTCTTAGTAGTTAAAGTTTACGGATATTCTTGCATCCGCAACAATAAAAAAACAAGAGCTAGAAGGTCATACGGAACTTGCAAGGCTGGGTATGAGGATGCAAGTAGAACTTTGCATGGTTTCGCTGTGATCATCCGCGTAAAAAAACCTTGAGATAAGAATGATCATGGACCTTGGAAAGACGAGAATGTATCGTTTGGTGAAAAGTATATTATTTTTGCACTTGGCTGTGATGATGCGCACTTTAAGGGCGCTGTAAATTCACCAGTAATCAAAACTCTTGAGGCAAACATTATTATGGGCCCTTTATAGGATCACGAATCTATATGGTTTGGTGAAAAGTATTTTTTTTTTACTTTTCGGTTAAGATGCGCACTTTAAGGTGTGCTAGATCTTCAGTTTTATGCAAAACCTTTGTGGCACAAAGATCATGGGCCCTCAGGGATCATGAAATTTATCGTTTGCTCAAAAGTTTTCATTTGCCGTTTAAAATTCACACTGTATGGGAGCTCGAAATCAATTTCTAAGCAAAACCCTTGAGGCAGAAATTATCATGGGCTCACGGGGATCATGAAAATGTAAATTTTGCTTAAAAGTATTTTTTGTACTTCGCGGTTATACTTCAAGCCCTTTCAGGGATGTTCGGATCTGGGGCGTAACAATTTTTAAGCCCATTTTGTTAAGTCTCTATAATGTTCAAGCCAAGTTTCATCGTCCTAGCACATCTGGAAGTACTTAAATCGCTATCACCGGAATTCAGGAACCCCCGCTCCAACTCCCCCCAGTGCCCGAATCCGGTCCGGTTCTGTCACTGGTGTATTTAAGGCTTATGCTTGTTCTTCCCGCCAATTCTCACCCCAATCACTCCACTCTAAGCCCCCCCCCCCCGACTCCCCCCACATTGATCGGATCCGGTTCGTACTTGAAATGGGACTTCTGAGACAGGAGATACGCCTGCCAAGTTTCACTCTCCTATCACAACTGTTAGCACCTTAACTCTGGATCACCGGAATTTCAGAGCCTCCCTCCAACTCCCCCCACAGTGCCTGGGTCCGATCCGGTCTTGTGAACTATGTATCTAGGGCTTGTGCTTGTTCTTCCGACCAAGTTTCATCCCGATCCTTCTACTCTGAACGTCACACGATTTCCGATTTCCTCCCTCGCCAATTTAAGTCACTGCCGGATCCGTTCCGGACTTGAAGTGTGACATCTGAAACACGAGGTCTTTCCAAATATCAAGTTTGATTAAGATCTGATTCCACGTTAAAAAGTTAAACATACGTCAATATTTTGGATTTCCCTTCCCTCCACTCCCCCCACGGTGGTCGGATCGGTGAAGCGACTATTTCCGAGTTGGTTTGGTCGGGTCCCTATTATGCCTACCAAGTTTCATTACCCAAGCTCATCTGGAAGTACCCTAACTCGCTATCACCGGACTGACCGACCGACCGACAGACCGACCGACGAACAAAATGATCGATATATGGCACTTGGCCGGAAAACAAGTGCCATAATAATCAAGTTCTGTGAATTTCAAACGGGCTTAGGCAATTAAAGTGTAAGCGATGTGAGAGGTATCGTCTCTTGCAATTTTCTTCTCCTTCCATACCTCTTTGTATTGCCAATATGTTATGCTATTAGTTCATTCAATCACGGCAAGTTTCCATTCTCTTGTTTATAAGTCAAAGGGACGTCGCTAAAGCGACAAATTAAAGAAATTGCATCATAAACAAATGATTTTCTGTCACGGTTCCGCGTTCCAATCTGCTAACACGAAAATGAATCAGCTCTACGAATCGTCCCTGGAATCTTGGGAAAGAACAAACCGTGAATCAACAATACTCTATATGACTAAGTCCAAAACACGATAGTGATCCTCGGGAAGAACGGGAAAATGTAGCACTAACAACACAAACTGAACAATGAAAACCGAACAAAATTATGGCGATGTTTGGGAGCAGCTGTGATACCGCTTCCGGCTCTTCCGCTAGGTACAGGGCGATTTTACATCGGCAAGAAGAGTTAGTCATCAAGAGGATTCACCTGCAGTTCCACTATCAACGAAATATGTCTTCTTCAAATGACCGTTCACACTTGCGTTCAAGGTTTAACTGAAAAGGCAGCTTATTTTTACAACCGATATTGGAATAAACCAAACTGTTTGAATCGTCTAAAGGATAATTTACACGGAGGGTATTTTTCCCCGGAGACGAGAGGGTAAAGTGTTTACACGCTACCGGGGTATTTTTTCAGGGAAAGTACTGTTATGTGGCAGTAGATTCCAAGGTTGTAAAGCTCAGGATATCTCTCTTCAGTGGACCCCAACATGTGTCCATTTGAATCGCTTCTTATATAGACACAATCAAAATTATTGCTCGAAAATCCGATTTTGTTGTTGCTGACGTCGAAGAATACCCTTCGACAAACAAATCCCCGGGTAGAAAGTTCACGAAATTGAAGTCCAAAATACCCGGGGATTTGCTGCTGTTGCGGGGACCCGGCGAGTACGGGTAAATACCCTCCGTGTAAACGTAGCTTAAGGGATTATCTATTTTTTCTCATCCGAGGCTCTATTAATAAAGGTCAGT
The DNA here is from genome assembly GCA_030848855.1 of Branchinecta sandiegonensis. NCBI lineage: Eukaryota > Metazoa > Arthropoda > Branchiopoda > Anostraca > Branchinectidae > Branchinecta > Branchinecta sandiegonensis. The sequence continues at coordinate 3,286,596 of JAUPMV010000011.1, forward strand.
ATGTGCGATTCCTGCAGGACACCGCAAAATTCATCGAGACGCGGAGAATTTGAATTTCAATGAAAGCCTGCGTTTCCATGGCTAAAGACGCTAAGCTCGAAAGAGTTTACTGCTGAAGGAAAGTCAGAAAATGATGGTGAGATATGTCTTGCTTCTGACTAAAAAAAAGCTAAATTAAGCCTATCTGTACATGCTTCCCCTGGTAATCACCGAGTTTCTTTTCAAAGATTTCCCATGCATTTACTTTCAATCGTCTGTTCTTATATTCTTTCAACTTAGTAAAACTCTCTCTCTCTCTCTTAAATAATTTTGATGATTTCCTCCCACCAAATCCATTTTCCAACATAACGTGAAAAAGTTGGGACTTTTTTCAACTTTCTTAAGTGGCTAAGTTAAGTAAAAATATCCTACGTTACGTATCACCTAAGAACCTTAAGCAGACTTAAGATTCTTAAGTCGGCCAGTGTGAACGGCCCACTTAAGCTTCTTAAGTCAGTGTGAAGCGGGCTTTACCTTTGTTGTTGCTATGTATTTCAGCCAAGAGGGAAAGCACATAGAGATACTGCAAATCCGAAAGTTCATTCGATGAAATCGATTTCTTATCTTTCTTATTGTCAACGGGTTCTCAGGCTTATTTAAGTGAGTAAGTTATATGAGTGAATAAGAAAATTTAGTTCATCAAAATTGGCCCGAGAGGACCTAGACGGAGCAAACAAAACAGGAAAGAAGCGAAAAAAACAACAACACGCACTACAAGGTTACAACACAACAATAATGCTTCACCGGTTTGGCATTCTTCTCTTTCTGCAGAGCTCTCTGATCGCCTTGAAAATGTTCAAAAGAGAGCAGTGAGAATCATTCTGGGTGATCATAATATTTCACATGAAGAGGCTCTCATTAAACTTTACATTCCTAAATTAACTGAACGTAGAAATACTCTTTCAAACAAATTTGGAGCTAAGATAATGTGTCGTCCCCAGATGACCCATTTATTCCCCCCTCCTCTCCCGTCTTCCGTGCGTCGGTCCGAGAGGAATGCTGGCAATCAGTTTTCTCCATATCCTGCTAATTCTTCTGCCCCGTTCTTACATAGTTTCATCCCATCATTTATTTCTGGCCATATCTTGTAAGTGTATTTGTTAATTTGTGTCGTGTCTGTGTGTTTCGTAAATTTGTATTCCTCTTCTAGCTCTTAGCTATTTGGATTAAACTTGATTGATTGATTGATATTGTAAGAGAATACAACATTAGCGCGTAATTAGCACGTAAACATCAGACTGTCGGGTCTCAGCCCTATTCGGTTAAACGAAAGTGCAAAGTTTCTGAAATCGAACATGCTATACGCGAGTGTCGGTGGTATACCTTTGGTACCGTAAGACTTGCTGTGGAAAAATATTGGGAATGGGCTATATTTTCTGTGCTGTTCTAACCAATATCAAAATACCTTACGGAATTTACAGACAAAAGACACATTTCAGCCAATTAGACAAAATGATCTGATTGGCTAGCACCCACAGAAGTTGGATTGACTTCAACTTGGGTTGAGCTCTGCGTGGCTAATCTCCCTTGCGACCGACAGAAACCCAACAAAGCCTCGGTCTGGGAATGTTTTCCAGAACTGGCTGGGACCGAGTTTTAGCTAAAATCCGTCGTGAACCTTAAAGGACCCCTCTTGCTTATTCTGCCATTTATAATGTACTTAGCTCCCATATGGGATTACAAGCTTCTAAAATTCCCACCTTTCTCCCCTGTTTCGTTTCGTAACTACGAATTTTTAGCGCTTTTTCGGCCTTGCCGAGTTTTCCCGTCACCCAACGAAAAGTTTGCCGGAATCTTCATTGTCCGCTGACAACTCTTTCACACATAAGGATGTGATAATCTTATGTTTATAACTTCTTTTATTTGCTTAGTTTTCCTACTTTTTAACCAAGGCACGTTCAGTTTTCAAATCTTTTGCGCCCAGCCGCCGCGTCGGAGAGCAGGAAGCTAGTTTCAGGGGGAAAGTAATGGTATTTTCGAAAACGTTTATTCTGATCCATTTTATAGGGAAAAGATCATTTCTAGTAAGAGTTGTGCTTTAAGCACCTTTACAGACAACTATTCTGCTTTGCACCGTCCAGAGATCACTCTGCTGCAGGCCATTGCAGATGTTTGGAGCATTTTAAGCATCGTCCAAATAGGTGTTGTAAACTGTATTACGGCGTATAAGGCTTATTACTGATTCTTTTTTTCCTCTGGGCGCGCTGTAATCAGGCGAATAAGGAAAATGGAGCTCGGCTGTATTCTCCCTTATGCAGAGCCAATCAGATTAATTGGTTGGTTCCGCCAGCGGACCGAGAACAACTTTAAGAACACGTTTTGTTCTGTTACGACTGCTCACTGCTAGCCAGAGGACGAATGCTGTCCATCCATAAATTTAATAGCTTTTTACAATATATTGGGCGTCAAATTGTACTGGTGTACTTCAAGTAGTACCAAGAAAACTTTTTCTGATCTATAGAAACTCGAAAAACTGCATGAGCGTGGCAACACCGAACGCTGCATTCATAAGAACCTCTCGGGTTCATATTTGAACAGGCGTGTGTATTAAGACGTAAACATCGCGTACAGTGCTATTCAGCTTATTACACCTATTTGGACAATGCTTTACGAACCCCTTATCTTTACGTCCCTCGTAAAATCCGACGACGAATTGCCACCAGATGCGCTAGAGGAATAATAACAATCACACGTGAGATCCTGGTATAAGCTATCGAAGGGTGAATAAGCGATTAGCTTTCGCTTCAAATCGAGTCGCGTATTAGCCCCATGGAAAAGTCAGCCAGCACTCAGCACTGAGGTCGGAAGCCAGGAATGACAAACTGGGTGGCGCTTGACAGAACAGAGTTGCGAGGAAAGCAGAAATACAGAAAGAGGCATTTTAAACAATTTTAAACATGGCTACCCTAACAGAAATTGAAAATAGCCAAACAAACCTGGATAAACGTACACACGGCAGTAACCTGTCATTGTTTTCTTTACGATAGCGCACATAGCGGCCAGAAAAGAACTAATCTGAGAGGAATTTTATGAGGGTCGTATTACTGGCTCTTGTGAGGGATGCCGGTAATGCCACTCGATTGATTTACTGCCTAGAACCCTATTTGGGAACTGAGGAGAGCAGTGATGTGGCACAATATCTTGAGACTAGCATGGTAATTAGCAAGAGCGACAAGAACTCCTATGAGGCCAACTTTATAACAATGCTAAATGACAAAGGAGAGGCGTCTTTGAGAGATGATTGTCCCAAGCATAAGCTCATTGCCAACCACTGAGATAACAGACAAGGAGAAGCCCATAGGACCATAGGAGGGAGGTCCAAATCAATTCTGAGAAACAATAAATAAATCTAAACATAACTCTCGTTATCAGAGATAGCAGATGCGTAAGTGCAGAAACGACCCAGCACACCGAGCGAATCCGACATGGGCTAGGGCCCATTATAGTACTTTCGTAGGAAAAGGAAACTATAAGGGGGAGGAGGGAGAACTTTTATGTTGACGTTAATACGCATACATATCGTCCCTGGATAGTGAAAAAGTCGTATCTGACATGTTTTCCGAAATACGTTTTAATGTATTTCTACATAGCCGAAGGAAAGACGCGTCTTTTGGTCTAATTGTCGTATCTATACAACGCGTAGAAGCTGAGAAATTAGTATGGCAAGTCAATTCAATTCAATTTTCAATTGAACTCAGATTTATTCGACATATAATATAAAAGCATGGCAGTTATAACATTGGCACGTCGACACAATACAAAACGAACAAGAAATATTTGAAATTCCGGCCATTTCGTCGTCATACCCCCCCTGTACAATGGTCTAATTACTTTTTTTTTCGCTCTCCGGAACAGTTCTGAAAAGTGGAGACACGACCTTTCGGCTGTCCAAGGACGATATGCTCTTTTTCGTGTTTTTAGTATAGTACGCAATTGCGCTTGACTAATTTGTACGTGTAACCGTACCGCGACCATCATTTGTCCACGATTCTGTCTTTCTGCGTCCAGCATCATCTTCGCTGGGATTCGTCGGAAGATTGATTACGTCATAGAGCACTTTTCGGGCGGGAACATCCGTTACGTCACCATCTCGTACCCCGCATTGAAGGAGATAGCAGAGAAGAAGAAGAATTCGTGATCCAACAAACAAGATTCGGTCAGTATGAAACATATTAGAATATTGGACAAGATAAGGTACCCTGTGCTGCACACTCTTTAAAGTTTAACTGAAAGGCAAACTTATTTTTGTAGCATTTAACTGAATACACTGAGTTATTTGGATTCTGCTAAGAATTTTTTTATTTTCCACTATCTGCTCTAGTAGCGAGGTTCAGAATATCTACAGCTGTCCCCACAGTGCAAATTCTACAATGACGCAGAATATTTGAATCTGAGCACAGACGCGGCTTTTCAGTGGACGGTGATAAGCTTGGTGAACACTGCTTAGTGCCTGAACAACAAAAATTTCACAAATCTTTTTCGTCGAGCGTACGACCCAGGCAGTACCACGAATCTGACAGGGAAATTCCACTATTTGAAAATTGATTATTTGTGAATAGCGAAGCAACGAAGTAACGCATTTTTATCGGGTTTTCAAGTCTCTTTATGTGAATAAGTGAGGGGTAACAAGACTGTCCCATCTCTGCCCTTGTCAGTTAAACTTTCAGTGCATAAATTCGCTCATTATTTAGAACGTAAACCACCACAGCTTAGAAATACCTTTTTTGGAGGAACTGGGAGAGCAGACATCCGTCCCGCTGGGAGAGACCGAGGAGGAAGATATTGATCATTTTCTATGCCAGTGCCCACAGCTTTCTAACTTTAGAGAGCGTTTTTTTATATTATCTCTTCCTGGTATGTTAAGTAGCACAGTCCAAAAAACAACATTTACAGTCGCTTTGCTTGTAGATAGAGCCTTCAGTGGAAAATGTATACGGCTGGGAACTGTCAACGTAGCTCCCATCAGAATAATCTTAAAAAAATTCATCACGATTTAAGATTTGTTTTCACTGTTCTGAGTGACAGCTCTGAAGACCCACTTGTTGGTTGGCTTATTTGTGATAAAACAAAACTGAGGAACTTTGATATTTGTTTGCTTTCTTCGTTCGTGTTCATATCGTTTAACCGGCAAATGATTCTTCTTTCAAGGATATAATAATATGCCAATAAATATAGCCTATTCAATCGTGTCTGTAGCCACGAACTTCTTTTTTCGTACTTTAGTTTTTTTATCACCATACTATGTTTGAGGAAAAAATTTCGGCCTCGAAGTCTCGGCTTCCGCACCAAACTTGAGACTCTGGAAGCAAATGTTGTCAAAATAATAATTTTTCTGGCTTTTAAAAGCCATACATTTACTCCAGTTTCACCTTCTACAGTTTCGGACGTTAAAAACAAAAAACGACGAAGTGCAAGATAATTTGACCGTTGAAATAATCAATTCTAGAAATTTACTGACACGTACTTCCCAAACAAAATTCTAGCAAAAAACGACCATGTCTAAGAATGCTTATCATTTTATAAGTAGTAAACTGAAATATAAAAATGCTCCTCAGCCGGGATTTGAACCCAGGGCCCTCTGCTAAATTGTATTCGAAAAAACTGTTTCAGATTTTTTGGTCACGGTGCAAGTCCCTTGTGTAAAGTGCCTTCTACGTATTATTACAATGCTTATCGCGCAACCGAAGTACTGCCTGTAATCTCTGGACCGAACTCTTAGAAACCTTTGTCACATTGGAAAGGCAGAATTTTCACAGTGACTATTAACCATAGTTGGTTTACTGTGGAATGCGTTACTTGTATGCAGGGGCGTCATGTATGGGGGTAGAAGAGGAGACATCCCTCCCCACCCACCAATGTTTTTGACAACACACACATGACAACAGTCGGTTTTTCTGAAAATAAGTCGGTTTGTCGTAAAAAGTAGTTTTTTTTGTAAAAACAGTCGTTCTTTTGTCAAAACTGTCGTATTTGATCTTGAAAATGATTGTGATATGCCGTAAAGGTGGATTATGAAGTTAAATAAAAATAAATAAATTTGATCTTGAAAACAGTTGTTTTTTCTACAAAATCAGTCGGTAAAAGTTACCAGCCAGTCGGTAAATACATTTTCCCCTCCCCAAACATTTTTGCTAGTAATGCCTCTCCCTGTACGAACTATAATGTCAGAAGTTTCATAACAGATAACACGAGGATGCGCGGTATCAACAGATAATGCGTAACAGATAACACTTCGGATGTTATCTCTTGTGTTTCAAAATGTTATGCGTAATAAGCGTTACCATCAGGAAGAACCGAAAAACCGCCAAAAAGTATCTGCTGAGCTTTCCGACATCATGACAATAAGGAATAAAGTAAGTAGATGCTTTTTTGGCTCTTCCTAACAAAGCTTGTTATGCACAACATTTCATGCATAACGTTTTCAAACACAACAGATAAGATCCGAAGTGTTACCTGTTACGCACTATCTATTGAAACCGCGCATCCTCGTATTATCTGTTATGAAACTTCTGACAGTGTAGCGACTTTCATGTAGGCTAAAGATTGCCAAAAAGGAAAGTATAATAAATCATGCCGAACACAATAAATGATGTCACGAGTGCTTTAAGAGGAAAATATTCACCTACCGTTAAGAACATGGACTACCACTGACGCCGCCTCTGCTCCAATCGGTGCGCAAGTGTAGTTGCCACCATCTGCCGCAGCGGCACGCGTCAGCATTAATTTTGACGTCATACCGGAGTCAGTACGTTCCGTCTCCAAGGACACGCCTCCCCTAAAAAGAAAAAATGAATCACTCAATCAGTCAAATTTAATTCTAAATAGCTTAAAGCTAGAAGAGATGAATGAAATGACTTCTCACCTGAACTTAAGACGATTTCTCAGTTTCCCACTCTTGCTCCCTATCAGACGATGAGGTCGGTACGGAGATGATCAACTGTTTTATGGCATTTTTGTGGTCTCAAAAGTGTGTCGTGAGCTTTAATTTCGTTGGATTTGTAGTACCAAAAAGTTGTCTCTAAATGATCTTTTTTTGCGAAGCAAGAGCTTTTACTTTCAACACGATCTATACTAATGCGCATTCTCACACGTAGGCTATGTTGGATATGAATGGTGAAGAGTTAGGAATAAGACTACCTAACGGTAAGAAACCCGATCTGCCCCGCCACAGTGACAAGCCCTTGACGAACAAGAAACCATCTCACATGAAGAATAACACTTTGTGAGCATCGGCAGGCTAGTACTTCTTGCAAAGCCAGTAACACATCCGAACACAATAAAGAAGCATAAGCTGTGTTTTTGTCATCCGAATGGTCACTGTTGGTCTCTAGTTCTTAAAGCACAACAAAAATACCATTACTTTTCACAAGAAATTATCGATTTTCTTGTTAGCGCTTGTCCACTCTATCCAGCCTTCCCTCTCTCCGACACGGCGGTTGGACGCAAAATATTTGAATACTGAACGTGCCTTGGTTACAAACAGGGAAAACCAAGCAAAGCAAAACAAGTCCAAAACAGAACTTACGCCTAATTTATTTATTTTTTTTATTTATGACCCGCTTTTTGCGTAACAGCGGAGTATGAATTACAAAAGTAAAATATACATATTAAAACACTTAAACAAAACAATGTAAATAAACATGAAATCATTCTTTTCATATAGATAAAAAAACACACTAAATAGACTTAAAATTTGTACACAGTGACAAGCACATTAATCGGGTTCAGGAATGAAAAACTGGCTAATAATTTCATGGGCAGAGAGGGCAGGATGTTTGAATGATCTACCTAATGATCTACCGTCTAGCAGAGCTGGTGGTCTCGGACTCTGGACTCGTCTCGTGACGTCTTTTTCAAGGATCCGGACTCGTCTTTCACGGAGCTGTCCGTCCGCTACAGCTGTGGACTCGGACTCGTCTCGAGACACCTTTTTCAAGGACTCGGACTTGTCTTGGACTTGTCTCGGACTCGGATTTGCTGGACTCGCAGCAGCTCTGCCGTCTAGCATGCCTTCCAAAATTAAAAATAATACTTTGAAGCTTCTCGTGTCCTTATTTGTGAAATAGTCGATGACGGACCTTGAAGCTTTCGTCGAAGTTTGCGTTGCGTGATTGTCAAAACTTGGTTTGTCCGAAAAAGCACTAAAAGTCGTAGGTACAGAACGAAACAATTGCGAATGGCGGAGATTTCAGAATGTTCCAATCCCAGAAGGGAGATAGGGATAATCTGAAAAGGTAATCAGCAAGACGTGTCCTTAATATAATATGTGAAGTGGATACAAGTGACACTGTTCAAAACCAACTAATATTCAAAGAAGCGTAGCTCTACTGTCTTTCTTGGTGTTTAATTCTTTGTTTAAACTGCCAAATGCCTTTATTATATGACTTTCTTTTATTTTCCGTTATACGACTGAATATGACTGATCTAGAAATAGTGCTAGTAGAGTTGTACTTAAGTAGTACTTGAAGCACTACTTAAGTACAAGTTCTGTACTTAAAACTCAAGTACTACAATTATCTAGTCTGGTCAGTACAATTATGGCCTGGTACTTAATACTTGATACTTAAGTACAAATTTGGAAGTAGTTAATACTTAATACAAAGCACAACTCTTACTAGAAATGACCTTTTCACTATGAAATGGATCAGAAGAAACATTTTTCGATAATATACCACCTGAATTATTTAGGGGTTTTCCTGTTAGCGCTGGTCGACTCTATCCAGCCTTCCTGATCCACGACGCGGCGACTGGGCGCAAAAAAAAATTAAAACTGAACGCGCCGTCATTTAAAAGACGGAAACTAAGCAAATAAATAGAGTCAAAACAAGAGCTGTAAGCTCATACGGCACTTGCATGGGTCAAGATGATTTGATTGATCAAAAGTAAGTTTCGACTTTGCGGTTGAGATGCGCGCTCTAAGGGAGCTGGAACTTCATTTGTAAGCAAAACCCTTAAGGCAAAACTGCTAATGGGCTGATGGGCATCACGAAAATGCAGATATTGCTTAAAAGTATTTTTTTTACTTTGCGGTCAAGATTGGTACTTTAAGGAATAATCGGATTTGGGAAGTAGCAATTTCTAAGCAAATGTTGTTGAGTCTCCAATATTCCAGCGAAGTTTCATCGTCCTAGCACATCTGGAAGTACCTTAACGCGCGATCACCGGAATCCCAGACCCCCCCCCCCCCGCTCTTCCAACTCCACCCACAATAACCGGAGCAAATCCGGTTCTGTAAATGATTAATCCAGAGCATCTGTTTGTCATTCCCACGAAGTTCGATCCAGATCACACCAGTCTAAGCGGGTCAAGTATTTTCCGCCCTCCCCCCAATAATTGCCGGATTCGGTCCGGAAATGAAAAAGGTCACCAGAGAAAAATGTCGTCTGTTTAATTATTAAATTTCACTCGAATCCGATCACCCGTTCCAAAGTTACGCATGACTCAATATTCCGGATTCCCCTCCCTCAACTCCCCCCCCCCCTAGGTTATCATATCGAGGATTTTTTTTTTTATTCCAAGTCAGTTTGAATGGGTCCCTGATATGCCTTCCAAGTTTCGTCGTGAAAATCCCCCAAAAAACGTAATTCCGGGAAACCATCTCCTCCCCCCCCCCTCAAGTGTCCGGATCCAGTCAAATTATGTAAAAGATTTACATGGACCAGATGTTTGTTCTTCCCAGCAAGTTTCACTCCGATACCATCATTCTAACCGTTTCTCGAGATTCCCGGTCCATCCCCCCCCCCCCCAGCTCCCCCACGGTGCACTTAGCCAATCCGATTCAGCAAATGACTTACCTAGAGCATCTGTTTGTTCTTCCCACAAAGTTCCATCCCGATCCCTCCATTCTAAACGGGTCACGTATTTTCCGCCCCCCCCCCCCCCAATAGTTGCCGGATCCGGTCCGGATATGAAAAAAATCACCGGAGAAATGTCCTGTTCAATTCTTAAATTTCAATCGAATCCGATCACCCATTCCAAAATTACACATGACTGAAAATTTCGGATTCCCCTCCCTCCACTCCCCCCATCATTATCTGATCGACAAAAATTTTATTTTGAAGTCAGTTTGATTGGGTCCCTGGTATGCCTGCCAAGTTTCATCGTGAAAATCCCCCCTCCCCCCCCCCCATAAGTCCCCCCCAACTCCCCCCTGGCTACCGAATCCGGTCAAGACTTTAAACGGGACATTACAGATATATATTCTATTCAGTTATGAAGTTTCATTACAATCTGATCATCCGTTCGAAAGTTACACACTTCTCAATTTCCCGGATTCCCCTGCGGATTCCCCTCCCTCCACTTCCCCTACCATTATCTGATCGACAAAATTTTTATTTTGAAGTCAGTTTGATTGGGTCCCTGATATGCCAGCCAAGTTTCATCGTGAAAATCCCCAAAACCACCATCACCGGAATTCCGGGAACCCCCCCCCCATAAGTGTCCGGATCCAGTACAATGGTCTAAAGGACTTATCTAGAGCAGATGCTTGTTCTTCCCAGCAAGTTTCACTCCGATCCCTCCATTCTAACCGTTTCTTGAAATTTCCGGTCTCCCCCCCCCAACTCCCCCCTGGCCAACGAATCCGGTCAAGACTTTAAACGGGACATTACAGATATATATTCTATTCAGTTATGAAGTTTCATTACAATCCGATCATCCGTTCGAAAGTTACACACTTCTCGATTTCCCGGATTCCCCTGCACTCCACCCCCCCCCCCCCCCAAAATGGTCGGATCCTAAAACTGATTATTTCTAAGTTTGTTTGGTCGGGTCTCTGATATGCCTGCCAAGTTTCATGGTCCTAGCACAACTGGAAGTACCCTAACTCGAAAAAGTGTGAAAAAATGCCCTAAATTTTCAAGTTTCTAGCGCCCCAACTCCCCCGCATATGGTCGGATCGGGAAACTGATTATTTCCAGGTTAGTTTGGTCGGGTCCCTGATATTCCTGCCAAGTTTCATTGTTCTAGCTCATCTGGAAGTACCCTCACTCGAAAAAGTGTGACAAAATGCCCTAAATTTTCAAGTTTCCAGCGCCCCAACTCCCCCGCATATGGTCGGATCGGGAAACTTATTATTTCCAGGTTACTTTGGTCAGGTCCCTGATATTCCTGCCAAGTTTCATTGTCCTAGCTCATCTGGAAGTACCCTAACTCGAAAAAGTGTGACAAAATGCCCTAAATTTTCAAGTTTCGAGCGCCCCCACTCCCCCGCATATGGTCGGATCTGGAAACTGATAATTTCCAGGTTCGTTTGGTCGGGTCCCTGATATTCCTGCCAAGTTTCATTGTCCTATCTCATCTAGAAGTACCGTAACTCGGAAAAAAGTGACAAAATGCCCTAAATTTTCAAGTTTCCAGCGCCCCGCACTCCCCCCCCCCCATATGGTCGGATCGGGAAACTGATTATTTCCAGGTTAGTTTGGTCGGGTCCCTGATATGCCTGCCAAGTTTCATTGTCCTAGCACATCTGGAAGTACCCTAACTCGGATATGTGGGACAAAAAACTCGGACCGACCGACAGACGGAATTGTGATCGGTATATGGCACTTGAGCCAGAGGCTGCAAGTGCCATAAAAAACAGAAGATTCTCATATCCTTATGTGTGAAAGAGTTGACAGTGGACGTTCAAGAAACCAGCAATCTTTCCGTTGTGTGACGGGCAAAAGTCGGCAACTTTTTAGTACAACTACACAGGCTGCAGCTTTTCCATCGGGTACTTGGTAGCCAGCCGATCAGTTTTGCCGAAAGTCGCGGGTTCGACTCTCGTCCATGGATCACTTTTGTCTTTCAGTTCGCTACCTAGCGAATCCCATATTACTAAGAACTTGTCCGTCCTGGCCGAACGGTTGGCCCACCAAACTCGTAAGCGAAGCGTCGCTGGTTTGAGTTTCGTCGGAGCTTACCGTTTGGTTCGGGATGGGGGTTTGTGGAATAACCCTGTAAGTCAAGACAAAGTCCATCCAGCATCAAATGGGTAGCTAGATAAATCTGGGAAGGTGACAGGAAGGGTGTGCGAAGGAACCAGGATGCTACACTGTCAGAAGTTTCATAACAGATAGCATGAGGATGCGCGGTTTCAACGGATAATGCGTAATAGATAACACTTCGGATGTTATCTGTTGTGTTTCAAAATGTTGTGCATAGTAACCGTTACCATCAGGAAGAACGGAAAAACCGCCAAAAAGCATCTGCTGGGTTTTCCGACATCAGTAGATGCTTTTTGGCTCTTCCTAACAAAGCTTGTTATGCATAACATTTCATGCATAACGTTTTTAAACACAACAGATAACAGTCGAAGTGTTATCTGTTACACATTATCTGTTGAAACGCGCATCCTCGTGTTATCTGTTATGAAACTTCTGACAGTGTAGACCCCAACCGCCCAGACGATCGGACAGTATTGCCTGTATAGGCTGATGCTGATACCCTTACCTTGACCTTTTTTTACATTACTAAGAACAATAAGAAACATCCCACTTCTCAGTCATGCTTGTAAAGTACTGAATACTCCCAAACGACAAACACAGGTGCAGAAAAGAGCTGACGTGTAACAAACCATAACTTAGAGTATCGTGTCAGATTCAACGCCTCTGCAAAGGCGGTTCTAGCTTTTTACACATATACAACTACAACGTCAAGCTGTCAGGACATATCCTGCTCACAACCGGTAAAACTATAAGCGTGTCGGCAAAGCAATCAAGGCTCCCGATGAATGCGGTATTGTGATGGACTTTCCATCGTTTGCAAAGCAAACAAACGATATCCAGTAGCGCAACCTTTGGCTCCGGAGGAAGCGATTTAGCGTTGGGGTTAGAGCTTTTCTATGAGAAAGCTAGTCTCTGACACGACGCTTGTAGGGCGGCGTTTTCGCGTGGATGGCTGTAAGGCTGAACGGGTGACCCCGTCCATGCGAAAATGAGAAGATCGATCTGGCGTTGAACGACTGAGGAAGATGTGTTCCGTCCACGCGAAAATGCCCACTCAGCTGGATGGGAGTATATGGGTGAGAAGGTCCACGCAAAATCCCCGTTCAGCTCAACAATGCCCTCGGAGCGGTGTTGAACGGTAGGCGTTCATCGAGCTGGATGGCCCGTTCACCCGTTCATCCGTACACGCGAAAATGACAAAAAGATCGCCGGCATCCACGCGAAAATGTCCGTCGAGCTCAGCGGGACCATAGCCACCCAGGCGAAAACGTCCCCTAGCTTCTAAAGACGCTACTGGATTCGACCAGCGTACCGAAAAACATAGTAAGAAAACCGACGAAATGTGTTTTTCGAAAAATGGCGAATCGATAGCGTGTAATCACCAAGCTAGGCTATACCTAAAGTGTGCCACAGCCTGTGAAAACCCAGATTTGTGGTAGACTGAGGCAAGAGGATGTTTAGGAAGAGGTTAAGTATTGTCAAGAATAAATAATTATTCAGCAGACCACCGCTGCATGGTCTTTGGTTCCATGCAGCGAATATGGATACCCCTATAAAACTGAGCGGAGCTCGAGGTACTTGCTGTGAGATTTGAGTTGATACCCGTCTACTTCACTCTTCGTCGCTGTGCATACAAGACGAAAAACCGTAGAATGAATGCAGGGGGGGGGGGGGAGAGAACCCGGTCTGCAGCGAGTTAGACGTAACTTCACAATGGTAGACAACAAATCAGCTGTAAAGGACGACTGAAACGGCGTTCGTATTCTTCATCGGGGTTCTACTGCTATCTAGCTGTTTTTAGAGGTTACAAATTATGATGTCCTGCCTTGCTCCTTCTCTGCCGGTTTACATCGGGTAGGGTATCAGAATAATTATATTCAACTCCGCATGGTCATGTTACAGAGATAGGGAGGCGGAGGTTCTTGTGATTATTTGTTCTTGCTATGGTAGACTACACATTTATTGACCTCTGCGAAGCAACAGTGAATTACAAAGATTGATTAGAAAAGAAGGCATGGGAATTTAAAAATTATCGTACAACAGTAGGCAAGTCCATTCGACGAAAAGTTTGGTTAGGTAAATTTTTTTTTACAAGGATTGCTCCAGGGGTTGATAACTGGTTTCGCAAGGTCCGAGAATTACATCCGTGTTTTCCGTCACTAAAGAAGCGCTCCCGGTCTCACATCCGTTCTGAACACTTTTTCGAAGGATTTCAAACTGAACCAACAAGCTGTAATAAATTCTAGCAAAGATTAGATAGTGGTGACGGCTGCATGCCAAAATAGCAAAACTAAAAATAGCCACAGCAAATACAGCGACAGTCAAAACAACAAAAGCAGAAAGTCGCGAGCTTGTCCTGTTGCTGTTTTTGCATAGCGCAATTTTAGGCCTCAACGGTTTTTCAGCATTTCCGGCGCTACATCAGCGCAAGACTAAGCCACCACGAAGTTGAACTTTAATTTAAACTTAAGCTCAGAACAAATTTTACATCTTTATGATTTCAAGTAGTGCCCTTGAAGACAAGAAAGCTCTTGGGCCGGGATTTCAACCAGGGACCTTTGGCTGTCCAGGCCATTTCTATGCCAGAGATTTCCCGAGGGGCTTGTGAGCATGACTCGCCAACCACCGCGATGGTCAGACAGGACCAGCGATCCAGCAGAAGGTAAATTCATCTAAGCGTTCACTCGGGCGCCTATCACATAAGCTATGTTGTCTAGACGCAGACCACTGTGGGCTTTTTGAGATCCCTGAGAAAGATGAAAGTATGATGAAAGTTGGCATATTTATTAATACTGTGAGGCAGACCAAAAACTATGGCTGAAACCTAGGCCACAAATGGACCGTTGTCTCAGTTCCCCAAAATAAACAATCGATCGCAAGCCATTCGGCTGTCCTCCGACAAAACCTAGTATCTACAAAAAATCGAATTAAATCGAAGTTAGGAGTGGATCCTACCTCATCAGACGACGAGGAATTCAATGCTGAAATCAGAATTTTTCTACAAGGCTTAGTTTCTTAGATCTCACCTAGTATCTATACAAGGTCTCAACTTTATTTTCGGGCTTTGCCTAGTACGTATATACTATAAATTTGCTTTTTCTCCAAAACCTAGTATCTGATAAACTTACGCTCCACCAGCAATTAAATCACCAGCATCATCACTTTATTGTTTACAAAATTACATTAGTTTGCTGAATGTATACGAAAAAAGAAGCAGCTTTAAAAAAAACAAGGTTTTTGCGTTTTCATCGGAAGCTACTCAGGTGCGGATACTAGGTTTTGTCGGAGGAAGCCGCATTGTTCTACACCCGGTCGATGAAGGGCACGTCTAGCCGTGAGCTAGATGACCTGCGGGTTGGGATTTTTGGGGGTGTAATTACAATAAATGATGAAGTATGGATGATGAACGTTATTGAAAGTAAGTATTTTCAAGATTTGAAGAGGCTGGTAGGGTTCCTAAAGGTAGCTTTAGCCAACAGAGAGAATTTCTTTTAGTTTAGTTCTATTATTTCGTTTAATGATCTCTTTTTGTTACCATTATTGCCATGGCCTCAGGCTTTTTGTGCAATAAATTCTATTCTATTATATTCCATGCGCGGCGGTATGTCGCAACACGAGCAAGACCCTAAGCCAGACATGAGGCAAGTTGAGTATTTCTGGTGCAACAACGCTACGCCAGCGATACAGCAGCACTGAAAGTAGAAAACCACTACCAGCCAGTGGTTCAGCATGAATCGCGTCAGAATCCTCCCACACTACCCATCATTTGACTGCACTTTCCCTTAGTCCGGAACTGATTTTGTTTCAGTGTGGAAAGGTACATGTATCGACCACGGCCACTACTGCTTTTGCTAGCACCACTCCTGTTTTCCCTAGCGTGACATCTAGACTCGATCATCGAGGTCAAATAATAGTCGGCGATGGGAGTAAACGATAAAGGTCCTTCGAAATGAAAGCCTGACACGTGATGTTTATACAGGAATAAACCATGCGAATGAGCGGCTTTGAACTTTAGATTAACTGCCACCGACAAACATGATAGAAACCCTGAGTGAACTGGCCTTTTTAGTGCTACATTAACGTTGAAGGAAGTTATTCTGAGCCCCTTCAATAACAACAATAATTATTCATAGCCAGCTTAGGCAGAAATACAGCGAATTAACAGAACACAGATGAAGGAATGAGCGAAAACACGTCGTGTATTTTGCTGGAAGAGTATCTGTCGCTGTTCAATCAACGTTGTTGTAGCCATGCAATCATAATAAGACCGGGCACACACTGGAGAAACAGTTAGGGACTAACAAAGATAATGAAAACCAAAATGCTTGACAAAATATGGGACGAATGACGGTCCGGACGCCGAACTCCCGGACGCCAAACTAGGTCGCATAAACTCGGTACTATCCAGCTTGCATCCCATTTGTTTGATTCGTGTGCATGTTGCAAAGTTTCCGCCCCCTCCTCCCCCTTCCAACTGCACAAACCATGGCCGCATGTGGTTCGGACAAATTTTGTACGGATACCTATAGGTAAAAAGAACTAAAGACCTAAAGGTCATTAGTTCTTATCGTCCATAAGGTTTCACTCGAATCGGACCACCCATTCGCAAACGAGGGATCTGTAATTTCAACTCAACTCCCCCAAAGATGGTCGGATCCAGGAATGAAAGTTTTCCGAAGGAATTGTCTCGGGTCCTTCAGTCTATTTGGTCGGGTCACTAATATGCCTGCCATATTTCCTCGTCCTTAGTACACCTGGAAGTATCCTGACTCGGGATCACCAAAAAAAAACCCTCCAACTGGCTCCAGCATCACCGAAAGAGCTCCGATACGATCTGGTTCTGCACAAACGGAGGTATCTAGGGCATGTGATTGTTCTCCCCACTAAATTCCATACCGATCCCTGGACACCAAGCGTCTCGCGTGATTTACGGTGCCACCCTTCAACTCCCCCGACGAGGATCGGATCCGGTCCAGAACTGAAATGAAACATTTGAGACGATAGCTCTTTCGGCTTTGCCAAGTTTCATTCAAAGTCGATCACTCGTTCAAAAGTTATGCATGCCATTAGATTTAGAATTCCCCATCCCTCCACTGCCCCCACGATGGTCGCATGGGAGAAATGTTCTCAAGTCAGTCTGTTCGAGTTCTGATATGCCTGCCAAGTTTCATCGTCCTAGTACATCAGGAAGTACCGAACTCGTGGGATTGCCGGAATTCCGGATCCACCTCCAACTCCCTCCACAGTGCCCGAATCCGGTACGGTTTACCAGTGATATATCCAGGACTTTTGCTTGTTCTTACGCCAAGTCCATCCCAGTCCCTCTAAGCGTTTTCGAAGGTTTCCGACCCCCCTCAACTCCCCCCCAAAGTCACCGGATCTGGTCCGGAATGGAACTGGGTCATCTGAGACAAGAGGTCTTTCCAAATATCAAGTCCCTATAAGATCTGATCACCCGTTCTAAAGTTATATAAGTTTCGGGATTCCCCCTCCCTCCGCTCCCCAGATGGTCAGATCGGGGAAGTGACTTATTCCAAGCTAATCTGTTCGGGTCCTTGATAGGGGTGCCAAGTTTCATCGTCCTAGCTGATGTGGAAATGCCCGAACTACAAAAACCCGGACCGACATACCGACGGGCGGACAGAAGTTGCGATCGCTGTGGCACTTGGCCGAAGGGCAAATGTCATAAAAACAGTGACATGCTGGTGCCTACGACACTCCCCGTATCACATCTTCCTAATTATATGCCTCAAAATGATTGTTACATTTTTGAACTTATGGTAAGGAATCTGTCGCAGAATTCACTTTATTCATCAAAAAATTCTTCATTGCGAAAAATAGCATAGGAAAATGTCAATAAAATTCACTAACATACAAGTACATAATATAATATTACTTTACATAATCTTCATGCAATATACAATTTTGGTTTCTTAATTTGGTCCATAATAAAGTATTACTAATATTCTGTCTCGCTTTGTCTAAGAAGCAAACATCTATTACAAATCGCAAAATTCGGTGTCGACTAAATTGTATCGGAATTCCACATAGTCGTGACGTAAATAGTGACGTCGAGTGATTGAGGACCCAACATAGGATTTGATTGTCCCTAGGCCGTTTTATAAATGTAAACGTGACCGGCGCCTCGCTGGCCGTTCGGCTCTATATATAAATATTAAAAGTTACAGTTACAGTTACAGTAACTACAGTTACAGTTACAGTTAGTCATACAGTTTTTCGTTTTCTTTCTGAGGTAAAACAGATCAAATGGGTGTGACGTCACGCTTGTATGGAATTCCGATACAACTTAGGCCCAAAGTTCTGCGACCAGTGGCAGCCTTGATCTCGGCTGATTTAATTTTCGTTTAAAAAATTGCTATGGACACAATAGCAGTGATAGAAACAGAAGTCCCCCCCCCGCTCACAACATTAGTCAACATTAGCCATTTTATTGGAGCTATATTTTGGCCCTTCCGGGCATGGGCCGAAATATAGCTCCAATAAAATTTAGCTGACATATCCCTTTTGCACCATCAACAATGTTTGATCACAATATTCCAAAAGTTTCCGACTAGTGGATAGCCTTTTGAATCGGACTAAGCGGTTAATTAAGGATAAATAACATGCTTAACCCGATGAAAAATTTGTAGCCTGCGTAGTAGTATGGTAGTAGTACGAGAAACGTTGCATGTAATACGATGTAATAGCAAAGAATACTATCATTTAATGTGCCTCAGACTGGTCCAATCTTAAGTAGTAGTATCCAGTAGCATCATGTCTTGCTAATAGTACCATATAGTAGTATGCAGTAACACGGTAGCCTTGAAGTAGAAGCATATAGTAGCATCGTTAGTACTGCATGCAACTTTTTCGTACTACTTCATGGTACTATTTTGAGATAAATTTTTCATCGGGAAGGGAACAGGATGACACCGGAAATCATAAGACCCAATTTTCTGGATACAAAAGATCAATAAATATTCCTTTTTTGGATCCCATCGAACCCATAGTCTTGTTGTTTTCTCGGTTTTCACCTGATAATCTCGACAAGTTATATGTCCCTGCAGGCGTAGTTTTTATTATCCCCTTGAATGAATGAATAAGGGTTTATTAAAAAAAAAATAGAATCTTCAATGCCCAGAGGCGAACCTGTGAGGGACTAAATACCCTCAAAACAAAACAACAACAACAAAAACTTCGACAAGAAAAAAAAAAGGAAAGAAAGAAAGAAAGGAGCTTGACTTACCCGGTCTGGGACGCCCAACCCAAAAAAAAACAAAAACAAACATTTTCAACCAGAATCACTACTAACTATCCAAAGAAAACTAACGCAAAACACAACTTAAACGGCTGAGAATAACGCAGAAGTTCATTCCATTTACCTCATGTTTTTGTTATGGGGGCTCTTCCGTCTGGAAAACAGTCTTTGTTGTGCCCCTTTTTGGAATTGATTAGCCCGGAATTTCACGAAGGCTTCAGATCCAAAGGTGTTCCGAATGCAGAATGTTTGATTAATCCCTCTCTTTCCCTCGTCTAAAGCGAGGTTGCATTGATTGCGTTGCTTCCGCGAAAGGAGCGGAGACTCGGTCGACTGTACTTTGCCTAGTTCGATTGCTTTCTGTGTTGATTTTAGTTTTAATTTTAAGCCCACGAGCAGCAAATGAAGGGATCGACTAAAACCAGGAAGGGAAGGGAACATGAGGAAAACAGGAAGGCATACTAAAACCAGGAAGGGCATACTAAAACGAGGAAGGGCATACTAAAACGAGGAAGGAATTCAAGGTTGCGAAAAAATGGAGAGCTGCACCGTTCCCTTCCTCTGTTTAGTATTCTTCGAGGGGTTGGCATCTTTTCAAACTCAAAGTTCATCATCCCTTCGCGCGTTTCAATATCCTGACATGGGTAGGCATTAATGGGTTCAGTGAGTGGTCAGCAACTATCAATATTGTAATTCACCTTTTCCTCTCTAGTTAAGACGGATACTAAAACGACGGATACTACAGATACTAAAACGAGGAAGGGATGGTGATCTTTGAATTTGGAAAGTTGCCGACCCCTCAAAGAATACTAAACAGAGGAAGGGAACGGTGCGGCTTTCCAGTTTTAAATTCTGGCCACAGCCTTCCTGGGTTTAGTATGCCCTTCCTCGTTTTAGTATGCCCTTCCTGGTTTTAGTATGCCTTCCTGCTTTTCTCGCGTTCCCTTCCCTTCCTGGTTTTAGTCGATCCCGCAAATGAATGACTGATTTGGGGATCGACAAAAGAGGCACGGCACGGCACGACATAGTTTAGGAGGCACGAGTACTAAAAAGAGGCACGAAAACCAAAAGGGCCCTTTCAGGCTTCATAGTGGTTGGCAGGAACAATTTTCTAACGTACCTTCTTTTAGGCTCTGGAGTTACGAACTCACACTTACTTGTCTACTTTTACTATTTGCTAATCTTTTTTAATACTCGTACCTCCTGTGCCATGCCGTGCCTCTTTTCAGTCGACCCCATTGATTTGTTACGCACCACCCGAGTTCATGAGTGCAGTGAAACAGAGTAAAGATGTAAAAAACACTAACAAGAAGCACATAAAAACACACACAATATTCAAAGAAGTTTGATCAAAAAGGAGAACTAAGCCAATGGCGTAGTAAACAGGTAAACGCCACATCGAAGAAGATCATTTCGGGGACTGATTCTCCATTGGTAGGACTGGGTCGTGAATGAAACCTATGCGAAGTAGGCCGAAAAGTGGTTAGAAAACCTTTCCAGTTTATTGAGATGAAGAGGAATAATATTCTGGTTTATTAAGGGTTAGCTTCCGAAATCGAGGTTGGTTTCGCAAAATAACACCCAAACGGCTAAAATATCTACCGATAGTCGAAGGCAAGGTCGTCATTTGGAAACGGCCGTCGAGGTTCTTATTCCGTTATCAACCGAGATGGAGGGAAGACAACTATTACAACTTTTACGAACAAAATTTGAATTTGAGTTTGAATTTGTTCCTCTGCTTCTGGAAATGGCGGTTACAAATAAATCAAATATTCTTTGAGCCAAGCTGACTTTGAAACGTTTATTCAAACAATATTTACAACGGATACGTCAGCTACGATTCTTCATCAGCGATATTTCGGCCCTTCTTGGCAAGGCTGTAATTACAGGTTTGTTTCCTTCCCCGACTTTGACCCAGAGGATTGACAGCCTGACGAGGACCCTTGCCAAGAAGGGCCGAAATATCGCTGATGAAGAATCGTAGCTGACGTATCCGTTGTAAATATTGTTTGAATAGATATAAATAAATCACTTAATTACTCCTCAATCTTGAAGGATATAAATAAATATAAATAATATAAGAATATATTCTTTATTTCCATAATAGCACAACATAATATGGCTAGCAGAGGATCGTCATGACGTAACACATGTCAAAGCAGTGACGTACAATATATACAGTATATGATAATAATGAGTAGGCCTACATAATATAATACATGTCACACGACAAGAATTAAAATGGTAAATAATAAAATAAAATATCAAGAGTTAAAATGAGAAATAAAATAAGGTACGAATGATGATAAATATCGGTCAGACGAATTTACTAGGGGCGGGGTAATTTGAAGCCGATTTTTGTTTTCAGTTCTTAGTCTAGTGATGGGCCGATTGGGGTTAGGCGATTGGTAATCAGGTAGAATGGATCTGTGATTCAGATTCAAATTCAAATATTTTATTGACCTCCAAGATCGGAGAGTATAAAGTGAAGTAAATACATACAAATTGGCCCAACATGTAATACTGCTCAAAAACAATCTGGCCAAACCATACTAAAAATACAAAAAACAAAACAAAGTTATACACACGCGTAGAACTATAAACCGCATAATTTGAAGTGGATCTTTCAAATGGTACAAATTTATAGCGGATGAAGTAGAATGGAATTTTGAAAGTCGACACAAAAATTTACCAAAATTAAAAAAAGTAGTTTTAATATGCGCAATATTAGAATTAGAAAAATAAGGAAGCCAACTAGAAAATAAAAGGACTTGAGGCAGAGCAACCGTATTGAAGACGCGCGCAGACGATCTCCTAGTTAAATAATCTCGAACAGAAATAACACTACCGAAGCTCGCTGAATATATCTGAAGATAGACATTTCAGTCCAAAATCCATGGTGAGCTTGTGTCTACGGCACGCTAAAGTGGGAAGACTAAGTTTTGTGAGGCTATCTTCATATGTCATGGAGCTGATAGCTGAGTCATTCGCAAGATCGTTCCAGTTATACAGCCAACTTTTTCCCATATTGTTAGGTTTTCACAAAACCAAATCAATTTGCCATCTGTCCAAACAAAAGTGACCCTAGAATCATGAACTTTTTTGCTTTTTCTGCCCGTCATTTTCAACAAGCCAAGGAAATTTATAAGGGGGGGGGGGATTGCCTGGAATCATGTTGACAGTAGGATGTCGTGACGGAGTAAAGTTTAACTTCGGAGGCATTACAGAAGTAAGAGACAAAACTCCCAAGTTACTGTTCCTCTAAGACCCAAACTTCACAATTTAAATGGAATTAATCACGTGGGGGAGCCAACGATAGCTTAAACACAGAGGTGATGATAAATTATTCTAAGAACGAAATTACGCAGCCTACACGCCGAACTTGGCGTCAGAGGCACAAATAGTGGGCAAATTTCAGCATAAAAATAACTGTCATCGAAATTCGAAAAAAAACTCAAAATAAATAGTAGAAGTATCATTTGTTAATGAAATCTTACTCATAATAATTTTCTGTTTCGACGAGAGTTAGATGAGAGAAAAGGGTGAAAGTTGGATGAGAGAAAGAGGTGAAAGTTTGTAACATGACCCAAAAATATACCTTGATCTAGAAATACATCTTGGAACCCGGGGTGCTAACCAGATCAATTCTGGAGATGACTTGGATGTAGTTCTGACATAGAAAAGTGGAAAATTATTAATTACTGAATTAAAAAAAAAATTAGTCATGCTAAAATCAAAAACAATCCGAGAGGCCATAGCATTTTTTGATGTGTTTGTAACTCATTGATTAATTATTTGAAGGCTATAGATTATTTGCCCTAAGACCAGGACATGTCTTTATCTGAATTGTAAGTTCGTATTTTTTTTCCTCTTGTCTCTTCATTTTTGGCGGAATGCCTTTGATTAATTCTTAAGTAACGGAGAAATTTGCAAATAAATAATGTACAGCGAACTTCCAGTTCACCCTCTAGTAGAATGATATTTTCCCATAAAAATGGCGTTCTCCGGATAGGAGACAACGATATTTCGGCCCATCTTGGCAAGGGTCTTCGTCAGGCTGTGGACAGAAGAAACGAACCTGCAAACCTGTTTCAGTGACATTTCATATGATTCGTAGTCAGCTTGGGCTGAAAAAAGTTTCAAAGGTATTCTTCCGTTACCACTTTATAAATTTTCAAAGACCAAAACAATTTTCAGAATAAAATGTGAAAAGGATCATACACTTCTTGTCGTGGCGAGGAGGGAGGGTGTTGCCTAGAAATCTTGCTGGTTGAAAGTCAGCCCTAGCTGATTGCGAATCACAATTTAGAAAATTGCGTTAAAGGACCCCTCTTGCTTATTCTGCTTTTTATAATGTAACCTAGCTCCCAGACAGAATTATAAGCTTCTAAAATCCCCACCTTTGTCCACTGTCTCGTTTTGTGCCTATGAATTTTTAGCGCTTCCTTGGCCTTGCCGAGTTTTGCCCGTCACACAACGAAACTTTTGCCGGAATCTTCAACGTCCGCTGACAACTCTTCCACACATAAGCATCTCAGAAGCATCTTTTTATTACTTCTCTTATTTGCTTAGTTTTCCCACTTTTTAACCACGGCGCGTTCAGTTTTCAAATGTTTTCCGCCCAGCCGCCACGTCGGAGAGCAGGCAGGCTGGAGGGAATCGACAAGTGCTCACAAAAAAATCGCTAATTTCAGGTGGAAAGTAATGGTATATTCGAAAACGTTTTTTCTGACCCATTTCATTGGAAAAAGATCGTTTCTAGTAAGAGTTGTGCTTTAAGTCTGCCAAGGTTTGCCCTAGCTATATTTTGTTTGGAAAGTTATTTGGAGGGTTTGGGAGCAAGTTCAGACTGGTTTCTCTTAGCTATAGCTTGAGGAGGGCCCTTGCCAAGAAGGGCCGAAATATCGCAGAAACAAATGTAGTTGTGAAGCAGAATGAAACGATGTATAATTTGTGACTGATAACTCGGGTCTACTTGAAGTTGTTTTGGATTTTGGCATGTGCGCTCTCTTCTCGACATACAAAGGAGATATCAGGTTAATTGAGGGAGTTCAGAGGAGAGCAACCAAGGCCATCAAAAACCATCGAGACAAACCATACGAAGACCACTTACGGGCTCTCAACCTTCCCACCCTCGTGTACAGGCGTAATCGTAGCGACATGATGATGACCCACAAACTGCTGAACTCATCATACGCCAAGATCCTGCTTAGCCACCCAGGCCCCCCACAGTGCACCAGAGGATATGCAAAGAAGTTATTCAAACAGTCTATCTAAACCAGGGCCAGAAAAGGTTTCGTCACCAACCGAGTTGTCAACCCCTGGAATGACCTGTGCGAAGCAAAAGTCTCAGCCCCAACTCCTGATGCATTCAAGAAGGCACTAGACAACGAGTGGGCCAGGAAGGACTGGAAATATGAGTTGGATACCACCGAGTCAACTCAGTAGCATTCAACAGATCTACAGATCTTAATTTTCTCCGAAGTGCAAATTAAGGTAATTAAGGTAATTAACAAGCAGAAAATATTTGAAATCAGACTAATTACACTAAACAATTAAACCAAACAACATTCTTCACTAAACATTCCTTTTATAATCTCACACCCTTGAACAAGCTTCCACTCCAGTAAAGAGCTGCACACATTTGCACCAACGTTTCTAATTACAGAAGATGTAATTAAAAGACCATATTAGACTATTTTGTTCCCCAACGACCGGAACTTTCGAGTTTGGCTGGAACGAACACCTTGGAAAAGCTCGCAATTTTTTCTTGTCCTTACCTCGTCGCCTTCTTGAGGTATTTGATTCAGAAGTATTCTCACATTTGCTTTGCAAAGCCTCGGTACGACCACGGGATGATCTAGTAGTGATCTAGCAAGCAATGTACCAATATTTAGCTGGTGCAAGAAGAAGAACAAGACCGAAGGTTTCAATGGGATCCCAAAAATCTAATATTTGATCCAGACAATTGGGTCTTGTCTTCGCCAGGCTAATCATCAGAGAAAACCAAGTTCAGATATATACCTCTACAAGGCATATCTATTTTGAGGGCACTGGCCGAAACTTCCTGCTTTAGCTTACTTCTGCCAAATTTTCGGTTTCGGCCGAATTCCGAGTGAACTAATTATCAGCGTCTATCCTTATCCCTATGTAGAACATCTAATCAACTTAAAATAAAAAAAAATTCCGGTTACAACCGAATTCCGGACGAATTATATGTCCGGGTAAAAAATGATTGTCATATACAGACTCAGCGTCTCTTCTTACCCCTAAATCTGTCATCTAATCAACTTTAAAAAAAAACTTTTGCTTTGACAAATTTTCCGGTTTTGGCCGGATTCCGGGCGAACTAGTTGTCCGGGTAGAAAAATCTTTTCAAATAAATGTTCAGCATGTCTTCTTACCCCTAAATCGAACATTTAATCAACTTCAAATGAAACTTTTTTTTTAACCAAATTTTTCGGTTTTGCCGGATTCCGGACGAACTACTTGTCCGGCGAGAACTTTTTACCCCATAATCGGCTATCATATCACTTTAGCTGTTTTAAAATATTGGCAGAATTTTTGTTTCAACAACACATTTGAGGTTGTTACGTCATTGCCGCTTAAGTCCGCTGTGATTTCAAAAAGTAAAGGTGTGTCCGGCATAGTCAGTGAATACCATCTACCCGCTGAATAAAAGTTGCGTTTGGTCGAATTTTGTTTGCCATTGACTTAGCCGGTTGCTTGATTTCCATTCTCAAACGCCGTTGAGGTTCGAAGTTTGCTTAATTGGTGTTTATAAGACTCCGGCGATCCTTGCTCGGTCGCCGTTTCATCAACGTTTCAGGCAAACTTCGAGCTTGCTAGCTTACCAAGTTTGACGGTCAGTTTTAAGGACAAAGAAACTGTGACCGGTAACAAAAAATATATATTATTTAAAAAAGACGTTCGAGTTTGAACGTAACTTTCATCAAAGAGGCAAAACATGGAAACTAATACTATAAAGATGATGGACAAAACTGTGTTTGACTCGTCGAGAGATAAATTGTCAGCGGCGATTCTAGTTACGCGATCAGTACTGTCCAACCAAACTAAAGGTCCAACCAAACTTCAAGTAATTCAAAATATCACATTCTTTCTGTTTAGTCATTAACTGAATCGCTATGGTGGAGTAAAGGAGGGTTTTCGCGAGCTCGAAAGCAAAGTCAGAATCACTTTCTAATGGTATCCGCACTACATTCACGAGCTTTCCACACCGGTTGTCGCGCTTCACAAATTTATGCCGAAACACTGCTTTGATAAGCAATGTTTCGGCATAAATTTTTAAGCGTGGAATAAAACTAAGCAGTCGTCACTGAGAACAACTTCGTTTGATCATACGACTGAAGAGAATGAAAGAAATGTCCAATTATATTTCGATTCATTTATTCTAAAAAGTCTGGAGCTTTCAAAACTATCTTGGTGGTTTCAGCATTCCATAGTTGCGTTTTTGCAGATACCATGGTATCTGATATCACGGTCCAAAGTCGTTTTTGCAGCTATCTTGGTATCTGATACCACGTTAAAAAGGCGGTTTTGCAGTTATCGTGGTATCTGGCCAGTTATCGTGGTATCTGATATTCAGATACCACGGTCCGACCGTGGTAACTGATCGTAGTATCTGAAAATTCATCTCACTTTCACCAATTTTTGTCAAATTGGTGGGAAAGAAATTTGGCACTTAGTGATGTGACTGAATATCAGTTTGTCTTTTGGGATGACTTCGAAAAGCAGAATTTCGACATTTGTCGTTTTTGCAGAGCAACCGTACATCAGATACCACGATTACTGCAAAAACGTCTAATTGCAGATCCAGTTATTGTGGTAACAGATAGGCCTACTACGGTATCTGCGAAAACGCATCTGTTTTCACGCTCAATCTACCAGGAAAGCGGAAAGACGAGATCGAATTTCACAGTTTTCGGAATTTGCTTGGCTCACTTGAATAAAGCGATTCGGGAATATCCCGAAAGTTCTCCTTAGTTGGCTTGGAGCCAGCGTACGAAGAAAATTAACCTATGACCCTCAAAAAACTTTCCTTCATTTCAATTGTCACAGTTTTCGGAATCTGCTTTGCTCACTTGAATAAAGCGATTCCGGAATCTCGCGAAAACCCTCCTTAGCTGGCTTGGAGCCAGCGTACGAAGAAAATTAACTTATGACCCTCAAAAAACTTTCCTTCATTTCAATTGTTACAGTTTTCGGAATCTGCTTTGCTCACTTGAATAAACCGGTTTCGGAATCTCGCGAAAACCCTCCTTAGCTGGCTTGGAGCCAGCGTACGAAGAAAATTAACCTATGACCCTCAAGAAACTTTCCTTCATTTCAATTGTCACAGTTTTTGGAATCTGCTTTGCTCACTTGAATAAAGCGATTCCGGAGTCTCGCGAAAACCCTCCTTTGGAGCCAGCGTACGAAGAAAATTAACCTATGACCCTCAAAAAACTTTCCTTCATTTCAATTGTCACAGTTTTTGGAATCTGCTTTGCTCACTTGAATAAAGCGATTCCGGAGTCTCGCGAAAACCCTCCTTTGGAGCCAGCGTACGAAGAAAATTAACCTATGACCCTCAAAAAACTTTCCTTCATTTCAATTGTCACAGTTTTCGGAATCTGCTTTGCTCACTTGAATAAAGCGATTCCGGAGTCTCGCGAAAACCCTCCTTTGGAGCCAGCGTACGAAGAAAATTAACCTATGACCCTCAAAAAAATTTCCTTCATTTCAATTGTCACATTTTTCGGAATCTGCTTTGCTCACTTGAATAAAGCGGTTTCGGAATCTCGCGAAAACCCTCCTTAGCTGGCTTGGAGCCACCGTACGAAGAAAATTAACTTATGACCCTCAAAAAACTTTCCTTCATTTCAATTGTTACAGTTTTCGGAATCTGCTTTGCTCACTTGAATAAAGCGGTTCCGGAATCTCGCGAAAACCCTCCTTAGCTGGCTTGGAGCCACCGTACGAAGAAAATTAACCTATGACCCTGAAGAAACTTTCCTTCATTTCCCCCAATCAACATAAGGAACCTTAACGATGATTGCCGACACCTCTGAGGTTCCAAAACTTTTTGTTTTCCTCTCAGAACCTAAGTCGGAGTTCCCTTGGGTCTCGTTGGAAGCTGCAAATTGTTAGACAAGCAACTGGCATAAAAAGGGGTTAGTCGGAGTTTGTATTGCAAAATATACTAAACTGCCATTTAGTGTCTACAATCTTCTTGCGATGTTTTAAAAGTTAGGGGAGTGCGCGAGAGAATACTATTTTCAGTCGCCGCTCTCACTTGTACCTTACGTAATATACCACTTTTTGTTCCAAGTTCTATCCGAGCTAGATAGCTATTTCCAAGCAAAGAAAATGCTTGAAAACTTAAAATGGAATTGCGATTGCACGCTGACCTAGATTCATAAGATCCGAGAGCATCAGCACCAGTTAGGATTCTTATTTTTACAGATTTAATTTCCAATGATACTGCTCAAATGTATATTAAAACAAAGAAAAATCAAATAAAGAAGAGAAAACTCTCGCCTTTATAGAACTGCAGATATGGGCCGTGCTCCTCCATATTTACTGGACAAACTTATGCATACGCCACATAAGATTTGAGGTTTAAATGGTTTCTACATAAAAGGTTAAAAAGATTCAGGGTTGGAGCCAGGGACACATGCCGATCGATCCGAACCCTATAAAATAATGATACAAAACACAAAGTTTGACATGTGAAAAAACGCCCAACCAACCGCTTGCCAAAGGTTGGCAGCATGAGTACGCCCAAGCTACGCCTGACGTGTGGATAAGCTGCGTTTACACGGAGGGTATTGACCCGTACTCCGCGGGTATTTTTCCCTGCAACAGCAAAAAATCCCCGGGCATATTGGACTTCAATTTTGCGAGCTTTTTACCCGGGGATTTGTTTGCCGAAGGGTATTCTTTGATGTCAGCAACAACAAAATCGAATTTTCGAGCAAAAATTTTGATCATGTCCATATAAGAAGTGAACCAACCGGACACATGTTGGTGTCTATTGTAGAGAGATATCCTTAGCTTTACAACCTTGGAATATATTGCCACATGATAATCTCCTTTGAAAAATACCCGGGTACCGTGTGAACACTTTCCCCTCTCGTCTCCGGGAAAAAATACCCACCGCGTAAATGATCCTTAAATAAAGTTTAAATGAAAAGCCAACTTATTTTTATGTCATTTAATTGAATACACTGAATTATTTAGATTCTGCAAGGGGATTTTTTTTATTTTCCACTATCTGCTCCAGTTATGACGTTTAGAATATCTGCGGCCATCCACACAGCGTAAATTCGACTATGACGCGGGAAATTTTAATCTCAAAACAAACGCGGCTTTTCAGTTGGCAGTGGTCGAATTGGTGAAGATTGCTTAGTGCCTGAACCAAAAAAATCAAAAATCTTTTAAATCTTTCTCGTAAGGCATACAACAAAAATACAAGCGCACAGAGGCACCACAAATCCCACGGAAATTCCACTATTCGAAAATCGATTATTCGTGTATAGCGGAACAACGAAGTAACGCATTTTCAGCGGGTCTTCAAGCCTCTTTAGGTGAATGAGTGATGGGTAACTAGATTGTCCTTTCCCAGCCCTTTTCAGTTAAACTTTAAGGGAACCAGTTTCTAGGCAGGAGCATATATAATTGCTTACTAGTGTATTTTTGTGTATATTTATACCCATTTTTTATTGTCTTCCTTTCTTTTTCTTCTTTGTACTACGCTTGCTTTTTCTCTGGAGTTATTTGTTGATGAATACAGTATTATTATTATTATAACACACCACAGTGCACCGGCACAAGTGAATCGCTGTCTTTTGGTCAAAAATTACAAAACGGACACTTGTCATTTGAGGCAAGGCTCTTGGCAAGGATATAGATGACTCGCTATGACACACTGGTAAGAAAAAAAATACGAGAGAAACGCTGTTTTTGGGGGCAAGAGCATGGATTCCACCCAGCTTGGTGAGAGAGAGAGTCATGAACGGCAGTGCCGAGCGGCAGTAACGCTCCGTGTTACATTTCACTAGTTCGAAGCCTGCCCGCTGCCGAGTTTCGTCCTGATAGATTTCTTCGGAGCGTTTTGGGAGCAAGGCACGGAACCGGGCTGACCGTGCAAGACTTTGACAAAATTTCATTTTTATCTAATCTTTGTCTAATCTAATCAATTCTGTATAATCTTGAGGCTTGTTTAACCCATAAAAGGTTAAACCCCTCATTTTACTTTTGAAATAAAAATCGCCACTTATTTCACGCCTCAATAACAGACGTTTGAAGAAGCTCATCGTCCAATGACTAATAGAAACAGTTCTTTTCTTTATTAACATCTGGAAGAATCTCATCCATCTCTTGGTATCTATAGGCTTATCATAATGTCATCTCTAAAGACGGCATTCTTTCCTTCCGTAATTAGCAAAAAAATCTTGACGACTGACATTCGGATCTTCTTTTCTTGACTTGGGAAGGAAAAGAATCGAAAACTGATCAGGCAACGACAAAAGTAAGAGAGAAAATGAAAGGACTGTTTCATTACTAGCGTAGTCGTCCTTTGAAAAAAGAGGATTTCAGACCAGGTAAAACAGCACAGAAAGTAGCAGAACAGAAAAGCCGTACACACTGAATCGTCATAACATCTCTTGAGAGCAAAGACATACCCCCCCCCCCCAAATTCACATACAAGTAATAGCAGACGTACATGAGTCTTCAGTGATCATAAGGGATAAAAGAAACGCAATTTACAAAAAAAAAAGATTATCAGAAAAGAATACCATATTTGACGGTGCAACACGGATAAGTCAGCTACATTTCATTGGAGCTATATTTCGGCCCTTCTTGGCAAGACCCTCTTCAGGCTCAAGCCGCTCAAAAGAATACCATTATAAAAAAAACAAAATGTCTTAGATACCCTAGGGAAGTGTATTGTTCCAAATGTCTCCAGTCTTATCTTGACTTACAATTGCAGGGGGGGGGGGGGGCGGGGTTTGTCAAAACAAAGTCGTCACTGAAAGAATCTGGGGCTTTGTGTTTGACACGAATAGTTCAGAACAGAATATATTTCAGCGATGGCAATCTACAGAACAAAAAGAATACCACTGAGACCCAATTAAAATTTTAACGCGAATCAGACTGAACGTAACACAAATGCGTTAAAAATTTTTATTTTTTAAACATTTTTTAATTAAGTCAAAATTGTATCGAAGATTGTGCAAAGTAATAGTATGTATCGCATGTCAGTGCATTGAGATTGATTTATGACTTGAAAACACGTGTCCCTTTTTCTTTATTTTCGTCTCTTCGTGAATTCTATTGGAGTGAGAACTCGAATTTTAAGGAAAAAATAATTTGAAAAGTGGACGAGTTTCTGCTTCTTTGGGTAAAGCCGAATCAAAATGAAACAGTTGAGCGTGAGCTGCTTACAAAAAATGGACGGGAAGAACGATGACAGATTTCCCCTCAGGAGCGAAACGTTTTAGGAAAACAGGCCAGAGCAATTTCGAAAAGTCAAGAAATGTAGAGTCAAATCCTGGGTTTCGAGGAAACAAATATTGTGCGGGGGACGTACACTAAAACTAAAGTTTACAGGAGATGACGAAAGCAGGTTTCGGGAAAGTCCATGTCACTGAAATATCTTAAACATCTCCCTCCCTCTTCCAACTAGATAAGAGGGCAGTCCATGTCACTGAAATATCTTAAACATCTCCCTCCCTCTTCCAACTAGATACGAGTCGCCCCAGCTGTATGTGAGGATCCTGGATCTTTGCATTGTATTTTCCTGCATCTGGTGCAGTTACCTATTTGACTATCTCCATGGTTGAAAATTTGGATGTTACTTGTGGTTGTTACGTCGGCCCCCTGCCCACACGGTACACATGCCCAAAGCATTTCTCGATTTAGTAAAGGTTGAGAATCTGGTTTATTCTCTCTCAACTTATTCGTGTATTTGTTCCATGATGATAATTAAATTCGGTTCCTTAATCTCGACAACCGGTTTGTTTTGGAAGTATCAGTGGTACCGTGGTATAAATATCGCATTTGCACTATGATATAGAGAGACAAACGGGCTGCTACATAACAAATCATTTTATATACACTAAGAAAAAAAAGGATAAAAATATGTTGAAGGCATAAAGCCTCCAACAAAGAAGGCACACAAACCTCAATCAATATGGGTCGAAACCACAATAAATTTCTTCCCCCCAAGCTTGCCACACAGGCAGCGACAGGCGCATGTGCGGTCCATACATCGTCAAAGGATTGCTCGACGCCAGAAGATCGAGAAAGATAAATGGACAGTTTGTTTGAAAAATATTTTTTTCGCGTGGTATCTTTTA
This sequence comes from Branchinecta sandiegonensis, assembly GCA_030848855.1. Lineage (NCBI taxonomy): Eukaryota > Metazoa > Arthropoda > Branchiopoda > Anostraca > Branchinectidae > Branchinecta > Branchinecta sandiegonensis. Next base: position 3,319,184 of record JAUPMV010000011.1, read on the forward strand.
CTTCATTTCCGTTTAATGTGGTTTTGTCAGGTAACCAGAGATGGGCGAATCCGACCATGAAAGGATTTGAACCGAATCCAGGGCTAGATACGAATCCGATTCCGAATCCAAATCTACCATTTCGTGCTGAGGATTTGAATCCGGAAATCGAATACGACCTTAACAAAAATGAAATTATTTAAATAGGTTATAGTTCAAAAATCAGAGGTGACAAAAAGCACTTATATCCAAGGTAGCGTGATAGGTTAATGAAGATGGTTAGTGGTGGGGACAACAAGTTGGATTGCCTAAGCACACTAAGCACACAATATAACGCATTCTCAGGCCCTATTTTCTCTCATTACTTCTGGCGTGAATCTGTCTGTCGTCTATCTGTTAAAATTTTGGTATGGTCATTCTTCAGTAAGGTTCAAATGGCAAGGTAGCTTGTCAGAGATTATTTCTGTCCGAACTGGTGTTCGCCAAGGGGGAGTCTTATCTCCCTACATCTTCAAATCGGCCATATCTTCTTGTCTCGATTCTTTGCTTCCTGCTTACTTCTATAAAGACTATGCATTCAGCTACATAGCCTATGCGGACGACTTGCTCTTAGTAAGCCGTAGCCGATCCACACTCACAAAAAATATAAGTAAGCTGTCGTCAGAACTTCTGAAAATTGGCCTTGAAGTTAACCTTTCAAAATGTGAGTACCTGCATTTCAACCCTTCGTCAAGTTGTTCGAGTGCATCTAAAGCTTCTATATCTCTTGGATCGTTCATCGTCAAATCAACAGACTCTCTACGGTGGCTCGGCATAACATTCAAATCTTCATTGTCAAAATTTTGCTCATCGGTTGTTCAAGAAGTTTATAAGTCGATCCGTAGCGCCTATGGGCGCATCGTCCCCAACCGGGGGCGCTATAATCGTAAAGCTTTGGGAAATTTGTACAGCACCTTCTGCGCTCCTTCTATACTATTTCGTTCTGGCGTCACTCATGTTCTACGAAAGAAGGAGATTAAAAAGATGAGATCATGTTATTTTAAATATGCAAAGCACCTGCTCCACTTGTCGAAATTATGCCATAACCATACATTGACGGAGAAATTCAAAATTCAAGACGCAAGTGTTACCCTTTTGGATGTTTCGTCATCACTTTCAAAACTCATGGACAACAAGGCCCAACCAGCACACGATGTCGTCCACTGCTTCCTGACCGAAGATTAAAAATTAAGTGTCTTTTTCTGTGTGTATATATGTGTTTTGTTTATTTTCTTTACTTTTGTCATTTACTCCACCTTTTCAAAACGGCGGGTCATAAATAAATTACTTACTTAATTACTTACTTACTTACTTACTGTAAAAACTTGGAAAACGGAAATTGGAAGGATGTTGACTAGAAATTTTAGCGGATTCGTAAGATTGAGGGTTTGGAATATGAGTCCGAATCCGAATCCAGCCTGACAAGCAGAAGATTCAGATCCGGCCAAAAGGACAAATCTCGGATTCGAATCCGAATCTGGATTTTGATTGGCCTATCTCTGCAGGTCACTACAATTACTTCCCAGTTATCGATTTGTAATGTTACGAGGTGTTTTAAAGTAAGGAATCCGGACTTTACTCTAAAAATCGTTAGTCGCACAGGCAGTCAAGTCACCACAAGGTTCAGCTAAGATAGTGTTCCGACGCATCCAGTATCTTCAGTTTAAGTTTCATTGTGAATCAACTTTCAACTGGCTAGTCTGGATTCCCGGCTTCTCTGCCCATGATGTCCTTGAATTGGTGCAGATTTTGGCCTGGCTAAAGAACCCAGAAGTGTGCCCATAAGAACTGTCGAGCAAGAAAAAAGGGAACCTATTATATTTGAAAAATGGCTTCACCATGTTTTTGTAATGGTGGGAGGTTATGTCAGGGTTGTCTACATTCACGTATCCAGGACGCACGATTCACGTACGGGGACAACATCCCTTCAGACTTGTCCAGATTCGCATGCTCCTAACCCAGTTGGCTATATTTTGACATAAATAAAATAATATATTCAACACTGCAAGAAAAAAAGGAGAGTTGAGTTCAGTCTGTGACTCGCCTAGCCAATTAGACAGATACTGTCTGGCAGATGCTGTTATTACACTGGTAGCCAGAGCTGCTGCGAGTCCAGCAAATCCGAGTCCTTGAAAAAGGCGTCTCGAGACGAGTCTAGAGTTCGAGTCCACATCTCTGGTGGACGGACAGCTCCGTGAAAGACGGGTCCGAGTCCTTGAAAAAGGCGTCTCGGGACCGTCTCGAGACGAGTCCACCAGCTCGGCTGGTAGCAAAGGAAAAGCAGCAAGCCTGTGTAAATTCTGCATGCAAAATCAATATTTGGGCTGTGGGGGGAAATAGTGGTTGGCACAGAGGTTGGGAGAAGAATCTTTTCTTGGAATTAAAAATCTTGGAAGGTTCGTCTGTATGGGAATGTCGCACAGGGAACATTTTAAACAGTTTCGTACGGTTTAAGGTTTGGATTGTGTCTGTAAAATATGTAAATTTTGTTCTATTTTTTTTTTGTAATTACCATGGCCGCAAGGCTGTAGCTTAATGAACTACTCTAGGTCTAATCAAGGTTATTTTCTTTCTAGGCCAATAGACCAAGTTGTCCAGTGTTGTATAATTTTAGTACCTAAAGAAAATACTTGAAATACTTGAATACTACTACTACTACTATGACATTTATCACCTTATCACCTAACGAGGTCGTCAAGTGCTTATTTAAAGTCATTGAGGTAACTAAGTGTGTTTGCGGTGGTTTGCGATGGTTTGCGACAAGTTTCCATCTGCCGTAGTCTTTTCGAGGAGGTGGGAGAAACCTTCATTTTCCGATGGGTCGGATATTTACGAACACACTGTTACCTTTGTTTTCCCCAAAATCCTCACGGTAGCCAACGTTATCCTCAAATTACCTGAACACAATTCACTCCTGAATGCCAATCCGCCATTGCTAATTAACTATTCATTGATCTCCTGTCGCTGGTCAAACAATTACTAGAATCTTCGAGAAGATCGAGTGGCGTGTAAGAGGATTGAAACCACTAAGTATACACCCTGTGGACGTTTAGATATGTCGGAAGAAGAAATCATCGGCCAGTTTGACATTTTTTTGTCTCGGAAGCAGAATATTAGTTAGCTCAATTGCAGAATCTTCAAGAAATCACTACAACGAATTTAGTATAATTTTCGACGTTTGTTTATTGTGATCAAGTTTACATCCTTAATTCTTTGGACTTACTGGAATTAACAAGAAAAATCAGAAAACATAATACTTTAAGAAATCGATAATAAAAATAATTAGTTTAATTTTTCTACACATTTTCCATATGCCTGCTACAAGAACAAGAGCTGTGAGCTCATATAGCACTTGCATGGGTCATGATGATCTGATTGATCAAAAGTAAGTTTCGACTTTGCGGTTGAGATGCGCACTCTAAGGGAGCTAGAACTTCATTTGTAAGCAAAACCCTTGAGGCAAAACTGCTAATGGGCTGATGGGCATCACGAAAATGCATACATTGCTTAAAAGTATTTTTTTTACTTTGCGGTCAAGATCGGTACTTTAAGAAATAATCGGATTTGGGAAGTAGCAATTTCTAAGCAAATGTTGTTGAGTCTCCAATATTTCAGCGAAGTTTCATCGTCCTAGCACATCTGGAAGTACCTTAACGCGCGATCATCGGAATCAGAGACCCCCCCCCCCCCCCACTCCAACTCCACCCACAATAGCCGGAGCCAATCCGGTTCTGTAAATGATTAATCCAGAGCATCTGTTTGTCATTCCCACGAAGTTCGATCCAGATCACACCAGTCTAAGCGGGTCAAGTATTTTCCGCCCTCCCCCCAATAATTGCCGGATTCGGTCCGGAAATGAAAAAGGTCACCAGAGAAAAATGTCCTCTGTTTAATTATTAAATTTCACTCGAATCCGATCACCCGTTCCAAAGTTACGCATGACTCAATATTCCGGATTCCCCTCCCTCAACTCCCCCCCCCCCAAGATTATCATATCGAGGATTTTTTTTTATTCCAAGTCAGTTTGACCGGGTCCCTGATATGCTTTCCAAGTTTCGTCGTGAAAATCCCCCAAAAAACGGAATTCCGGGAAACCCCCTCCTCCCCCCCCCCCTCAAATGTCCGGATCCAGTCAAATTATGTAAAAGATTTACACGGACCAGATGTTTGTTCTTCCCAGCAAGTTCCACTCCGATACCATCATTCTAACCGTTTCTCGAGATTTCCGGTCCACCACCCCCACTCCCCAGCTCCCCCGCGGTGCACGTAGTCAATCCGATTCAGCAAATGACTTACCTAGAGCATCTGTTTGTTCTTCCCACAAAGTTCCATCCCGATTCCTCCATTCTAAACGGGTCACGTATTTCCCCCCCCCCCCAATAGTTGCCGGATCCGGTCCGGATATGAAAAAAATCATCAGAGAAATGTCTTCTGTTCAATTCTTAAATTTCACTCGAATCCGATCACCCATTCCAAAATTACGCATGACTGAAAATTTCGGATTCCCCTCCCTCCACTCCCCCACCATTATCTGATCGACAAAATTTTTATTTTGAAGTCAGTTTGATTGGGTCCCTGACATGCCTGCCAAGTTTCATCGTGAAAATCCCCAAAACCACCATCACCGGAATTCCGGGACCCCCCCCCCCCCATAAGTGCCCGGATCCAGTACAATGGTCTAAAGGACTTATCTAGAGCAGATGCTTGTTCTTCCCAGCAAGTTTCACAACGATCCCTCCATTCTAACCGTTTCTTGAAATTTCCGGTCTTCCCCCCCCCCAACTCCCCCCCTTGCTACCGAATCCGGTCAAGACTTTAAACGGGACAGTACAGATATATATTCTATTCAGTCATGAAGTTTCATTACAATCCGATCATCCGTTCGAAAGTTACACACTTCTCAATTACCCGGATTCCCCTGTCCTCCACCCCCCCCCCCTCCCCAAAAAAATGGTCGGATCAGAAAACTGATTATTTGTAAGTTTGTTTGGTCGGGTCTCTGATATGCCTGCCAAGTTTCATGGTCCTAGCACAACTGGAAGTACCCTAACTCGAAAAAGTGTGACAAAATGCCCTAAATTTTCAAGTTTCCAGCGCCCCCACTTCCCCGCATATGGTCAGATCGGGAAACTGATTATTTCCAGGTTAGTTTGGTCGGGTCCCTGATATTCCTGCCAAGTTTCATTGTCCTAGCTCATCTGAAAGTACCCTCACTCGAAAATGTGTGACAAAATGCCCTAAATTTTCAATTTTCCAGCGCCCCAACTCCCCCGCATATGGTCGGATCGGGAAACTTATTATTTCCAGGTTACTTTGGTCAGGTCCCTGATATTCCTGCCAAGTTTCATTGTCCTAGCTCATCTGGAAGTACCCTAACTCGGAAAAAAGTGACAAAGTGCCCTAAATTTTCAAGTTTCCAGCGCCCCGTATTCCCCCGCATATGGTCGGATCGGGAAACTGATTATTTCCAGGTTAGTTTAGTCGGGTCCCTGATATGCCTGCCAAGTTTCATTGTCCTAGCACATCTGGAAGTACCCTAACTCGGATAAGTGGGACAAAAAACTCGGACCGACCGACAGACCGACAGACGGAATTGTGATCGGTATATGGCACTCGAGCCAGAGGCTGCAAGTGCCATAAAACATTGCGTTAGATCCAAAGTCAAACTATGATTCCATCCTCCCCATATCGGGCGCTTCCGACCCGCACCGCTAGATGACCCAGCGGCCGGATCGAGTCGTGGCTTCATCTTGGGTGGGGGGGGGGGGGGTTCTAGCCGTTGCAAGTGCTAATGATACAACTCCTTTAAACTCGTGGGTCCCTCGGTGGTCTGAGCTGAGACAAGTTCGGCTGCGATTTGGCTGTCGTAGGCAGTGCTGCTAATGGTCACAAAATTCCGCACTTTGTGACAGGTTTTAGACTTCTTCCCAAAATTTGTCGCAGGAAGTCGCATGCATGCCAAAATTGTGGAAGAATTCTGTGATTTCACAGCTTGTTCACAAGGCGGCTTATTTCGGGAAAACGGATTTATTTTCTTTACGAAAACTAGCACGTATTGTACGAGCAAACCGGAAGTTTATTTTTGAAACCACGGATTTAATTTTTGATAACGTGACATAGGCTATTTCTTTTTTTCTCGGATTTGTTCGTTCCTTTTTCAAATGAATCAATAAAATCTGCGTCATTCAAACACGGAAATTATGAATTCTGCTACCACTTTAGCTGTAAGAACCGGTCATTTAAAGTTTAACCGAAGAGGGCTGAGATTGAGCCATCTAATTTCCCATCACCTATTTGCTGAAAGAGGCTTGAAGACCCGACGAAAATGAGTTACTTCGCTCCGCTATTCACGAACAACTGATTTTCATACAGTGGAATTTCCTTGTCTGATTTGTGGTACCTCTATGCGCTTGTACCTGTGTTCTATGCTTGACGAAATCGATTTACGAAAAATAAGTGTGCAGCAGTGAGCTCCCTTCCGGGAGCTGATCAATCGCCACTGAAAAAGCCGCGTTTGTATCGAAATTCAGATTTCCCGCGTCATAGTAGAATTTCGCCCTGTGAGGACGGCCGTAGATATTCTTAACGTCATACTAGAGCAAATAGTGAAAACCATAACGCAATCCAAATAATGAAGTGTATGGGGAGATCGGGGTTGACCCGGACACTAATTTTCCTTTTCTTACTAGGCCGCCATTTCCTGACGGATTTACATCGTTTCTGTTGTCAAACGTGTAGAATGTCTGACAGAGTAGCTGGTAGATTTTTCTGATTTTTTCTAGATTAGGTTTTAAGTAAAAAAAATTTCCTGTTTTTCAATTTGTCCGAACCAACCTCGTACCCATGGAGTTGATTCTTGTTCGACTATCTCACACAAGAAGCACTTTTGGTTTGACTTTTTCCCAAATGAACTTCACAAGGACGAACTCGTGTTTTTTCCCCTCCCTGAGAATATCGCGAGCAAACTTACATACATCAAATTCATTAAATACAGAACTTGTAATTTTTTACTTTATTGTAGACAATCCTACTAGCTAATTTTCTTCGGTTGTGGTCGTCTCTTTTTAGCGTTAATTTTTCTCGATTTTGATGACTAATTCTGTTAACAAATAATACGATATGAATTCTGATAATATTTTTGGGTTTTTTTCTAACTTAGTTTCGGGTTTTTCAGCAGGCAAAGACAGTCCGAATCAACCCCTTCAAAACTGTCCGAACCAACCCCACCGCGACTGAAATAACAAAATGGCGTACCACAGGAAAATTAACGATCTATCAAGTAAGCCGGCTGTAAACACCGATCACTAAGCTATATATTACCATTTAATTGCCGTCCAGTTACAACTAATCTTCCGAGGTACACCGTTCTATCCTATCATGAGCTAAAAACTTTTACCTCAAGGAAACCAATTTTTTCAACTTCTTGTCAAAACAAGAAAAGCAAGTACCACGAAACTTTGGTACAAAGTTGGTCATGAGAAGGAAGATGTTATGTTTTTTTTTCAGATTTTAGCGATAACTTTTAATTTTTAGACCGCGGGTGTCCAGACCAACCCCGTGTCCGATCCAACCCCGAGTTCCCCTATTCAGTTAAATTATACAATAATAAGTTGGCTGTTCATTTAAACTTTAAGAACACACCTCGGGTCAACCGCAGAAGTATACGTTTTTCTCGTTGAAATTGAAAAAAAGGCCGAATTATCACAGGTTCCGTTAGAGAAAAGGGGCATCGTAGGCTCCACTGTAAAGCTTGTATGCCTAAGTACTCTATATGACGAAGTCTAAAACACGCCAGTGATCCTCAGGAAGAAAGAGAAAACGTCTCACTAACGACTCAAATACGATAGCTCAAATCCTGTGTCAGTCAATCACAGCGATCGTTGGGGACAGCTGTGGTGCCACCTCCGGCTCTTCCGCTAGGTACACGGCTAGTTTGCATCGGCAAGCAGAGTTAGTCATCAAAAGTATTATACCGACATGGTAGTATTTTTGCCTTTCTTCGGATGTAGCGCAAGGCAGGCGCCCACGCAAGGCAGCTCACAGCAACACATCTCGGGATCAAATGCGACGAAAGCTTTTCCTATCCAACCCACACGCCCTTACGCCGTTTCAAGTTATTCACCTAGCCCCTTCTTCAACAATAACAATTTATACTAGCTTTATTCGAATTGGGAAAAAAATCTAAGAAGATATGATATGATATGATATTTATTGCAAAAAGCCAACTGGCCATAGCAACTATCACAATAAATCACATACAATAAGAACATAGATGACGAAGAGCTGCTTATAAGGAGCCTCTAATTCTGGGGGGGGGGGGGGGGGGAATTGGCCGTAGACCTTGCAACCCAGACGCATAGACGAAAGAGAGAAGTGTTAAAAAAAAAGCTCAAACTTCCTTTCTTCTCTCGTCCAAAAAGTGCGGACTCGGAGTCGCTCGAAAGCAAAAAGCCAGGCTTCACCTTCCAAATTTGTCTTCCGGATCCCAGACAGCCGTTTTCGTCGAGACGGATCTGGAAGGTGAAGCCAGGCTAAAAATGTCTGGAAGTCGGGGTGTTGGACACCCCAAATTCCGGATTTCTGGGAGGTACCATAGAGGCAATCCATTCGAGAGACAGAACAAATATGCAAATGTAGGAAGAAAAGGGAAAGTGATTGACAGTTGCTACTGGGATGCAAGAGGAATTTGAAATGCGAAGGGGGCATCTAGGAAACGTTGACGAATGGCAAAATTAGCTGCAACCATTATTATGAACATCTGGAAGGGGTTGGCTTGACTATGCGGTAGCTCCAGACGTCTGGTAATCTGGAAGGTGAAGCCTGGCTTTAACCGGAATTTTTGAGACACTCACTCAACAGGGGTAATTGTGGAGTGCTTTGTCAGAAAACACTGTCGGTTGAAGCGATTGATACTAAACGATATTTGCTTCGGGTCAAAGTCTTCGATCTCCAGTGGATCCCGAGGATTGATCTTCAAGACAAAATCCTTCGCTGTTTTAGGCAAGATCAAAGAGACTTGGTAAAGAGATCTCTTTCAAGTGGGTAGCGGGTTTGAGAAAGGAGGAAGCAAGATATTTGATTACTTTTAGGGCAGACAGTTTGCCACTTCAGGAGAAAATGGTATACTGCGTTACCGTCTTGCCTTTGTCCCTAGTTTCGTGTTAAGGTAAGCTAACCCGACTCCTTGCGATTGTCGGTCATGATATGATAAGATAAGAGGTCTTGGCCCTTGCCAAGAAGGGCTGAAATATCAGCGAAGAGTATTCTAGCTGGTTTTACGGCAAGCTTGGGCTGACGGAGCATTAAGTTCTGATGTATTTGCTTCAAGAACAAAGGGTCACGACAAATATATAAAAATAAACAAATACTATAACATCTTACAGGCAACTATCCCTATGGGCCAGGGGCCAGGCTACCGTTAGGAGCCTCGACAACTGTACGGTATGTCTCCACCAGTACCAGATACTTTCATTCACCATTTCCTTCAAATATTCTAGTCTAAGTTGATTTCTTAAGGAACGCAGGGGGTAGCGTGGTCAAGTGGGGAACGGGAAAATGGTAGTTAGAACATAAAACACATTAACAATAACTCCGATATAACTAAAAGCGGGCCATAAAGAAATAAAAAAAGCAATGCTTTAGGTTCCCTTCCGCCACCATGCACTGAACATGAATAGGAGGCTTACCGACGAAACGTCCCCATGACAACACGCCCCTGGCGAAACGTCCCCGGTGAACCGTCCCCGGCAAAGTCCCCGGTGAAACGTCCCCGTGACAAAATGTCCCCGTGAAAAAACGTCCCCGTGACAAAACGTCCCCATGACCAAACGTCCCCAGGGCTCAACGTCCCTGTGGCGAAACGTCCCCAAGCATAGATTTTTAAGTTCGCCTCGATCTTAAGGTGCATGACCGAGGTACAACAACTTCAGAGTGGGCATTACAGATTTGGGAACATTCCTTATAAGCAGGGAAGAACGGGCATAGGGCCGGTTACTTCATAAATTTATTGTTTTCAGTTAAAATATGTAGTGTAATATGCCTTGCAATTGACTCGTAACTGATCAGTTCTAGGTCGTTTGGAGTAACATGCACAATCTGAGGAGCACCAATATGCTCCTCAGAGAAAGGGGAAGCCCGCTGTAGCTCAAAGATAGTCAATCAAGGAAAAATGTAAAATAAGCGTAGTACCGGCATGCTGGATAAAAATTACATGGGAAGCGAGGAAACGAAAGCGGGCGGGACGATTAGTAAGGTAGAGAGACATAGTAAATCTAGGTTAGGCGGGTTGGTTTCTTTGATAAAATCCTTTAATATGAATATCACCAATTTAAATATCGAACAAAAGCGAGATCAATGAGTTATATCGCAGCGTAAACTAAAACACAAATAAACCAATTAAATAAAAGATAAAACGAAAACTTACAAACTTACTAAATCTTTGCACTTTCCTTAAGAAATTGCTATAGCCGAGAGTAACACTTGACTGGTTGTTTCATGACTATCAGTTAAATACTACAGTAGTCACAACCCATTGTGTTTTCAAAAGTTTGTATTCCAAGAACATTATTTTCTGAAATGTTGACGCAATCAGTAATCTCATAGGCCTACCCTCAGCGATGAAACAAACAAATTCTATAGCCGGGGACGTTTCGCCATGGGGACCTTTCGATCGGGGACGTTTCGCCTCGAGGACATTTTTCGTGGGGACGTTTTATCATGGGGACATTTTGTAACGGGGACGTTTCGTCGGGGTCGTTTCGCCAGGGGACGTTTCGAATGGGGACGTTTTGTCGACAATCCAAATAGGAACCGGTCCGACCCTAATACTGTCAACTATAGAGAGTTTATCCCTAGAGCTCTAACAAAATTCAGCTAACATATTTGACGAGGCAAAACGGATAAGTCAGCTACATTTTATTAGAGCTATATTTTGGCCCTTCTTGGCAGGGGTCTTCTTCAGGCTCAAGCTGGAAAATGAACTTGGGGAAAAACAATTAAAGTTTCTTGCTTAAACATCAGATTTTATGAACTTCGTCTCTGAAAATTGATTGGAGTTAAAGCTGGTGCTGTGGTTTCATTCTGGAAACGGCTGCTGTTTTTGCTGTTCGGTTGGGTCGTCGAAAGGGTAGAGATTCTTCTGCATCTTGGTTTTGGAGCTCCCTGTCTCTTCTTCTTCTTTCCAGCTAAGATGGATACTTGTCGGCGGCATTTGTCGCTGTCAACTATGATTCCGCAGTCAGCTTGAGCTGATGAAATACTTATATAGGCGATATATATATTAAGAAATCCGGCGTCGCCGAACCGCGTCCAGATGATGAGCAAATGTTTTAGAAAGAAACAGCGTATTTTCAGGCACTCAAATGACCCGTGAAAGGTGGGACACGGCCAATAGCAGCCGCCCGAAAAAAGTCCGACCGGGTCAATTTGGTGTTAAACCGTTTTATCTTCCTCACGCTTCGAACATTTTATTGGTACTGGACAGCTAATCTGCTAATGTGAACGTTTGCAGGGAGAGTCGATTTAGCTGCCAACGTTCTTTGCATGCCAGATTGTGTGACACTGACACACCATGTTTTCAGAGTCAATTTTAAAATCAGAAGAAAATTTGCTTACTATTATCCCATGAAAGAAGAAAAAAAGAATTGTCCTGGGTTATGAAATTGGGATCATGACAAATTCCAAGAAAGTCAAAGATACGGCACAAAGTTGTTTCCGCATGTGGGGCAGAGTGGGGCGAAGAGGGCAAATGCAGCGAAAAGCCGGATTACCTAACAACTTGCTGACACTTCGGTTGGAGTTTATCATGTTTTTGAATCATGTTTCAGTAGCTTAAATCTATTTTTATTTAAATTTAATCAATAATAATCTGAGCTTTACTTTATATTTTATTTCATTTTACAGTTCATATCAAATGACCATCACTCGAAGGCTACCTCCCTTACCCTGTAACGGGAACTTTCTAGTTTTCTTATTGTATTTTTGTGATCATTCTTGTAAACAGATTAAAGCTGGATTCCTGTATTTGAATTTGTGCAGCCTGCTATTGTGCAGCCTAGTAGACTCTAGGATTTGCTTCTTATTTTTTTTCTATCTTTGGGCCGCAGTGTAGCGAACCACTCTAGCATTTCCGAAATAAGTTAACTTTTGGCCATCCAATTAGGTCTTCCAAAGGGGTCACTAAAAGGGTCAGGAAATCTCTTTTACTCTCGAACACCCAATTTCGTTCCCAATTTCTTTCCCTACTGGACCTCAAATCAGAAACAGTACTAACCAATTCCCAGGGAAGACGAAAGCCGCCTATCATTTCACTGCCAAGCCTCTGATGGAATTCGTTATTCTCAATCAAGTAGATCCAGAAAAGAGACAACGTATAGATAGGAGTGTCTTTTGCAGGAATGGTCGATAAAAGCAAGGCTACAAGCCCCAGAGGTGATACAAGAATCACGAGCGACTAACATCCGGGATGGGTGAATGCTCCGAAGGTTCGCTACAGGGTTGTCAACAAAAGCACACAAGTTCTACTTTGTTGGAAGTTGGAGTAATAACTTTCCTTCAAAGAACACATTTTGTTCTGTTACGACTGTTTATTGTTAGTTCGAGGACCAAGACTGTCCATCGGTTAATTTAGTAGTATTTTACAATATTATGGGCGTCAAATTGTACCACTGTACTTCAGTATTACTAAGGACACTTTTTCATATCTTTAGAAGCTCAAAAAATTGTATCAATGTGGCGAACCAGTGGCGAACAATGCATAACGAACAGCGGTGCCACGTGACTTACGGAAACTTCATCACATACATTAGGCAAGAAAGCTTAAAGCATACCTCGCACTAATTACTGTTTATGTTCCAATATTCAAAACTGTTTGAACACTATAAAACTAGGCTGTGCTTTTAACAAATTATCCACGACTTTTGCTGTTTTAAGCCTTTCCCTTGGCCAATACACTTCTAGCAAAAGCTCGGCAAAATTCAGATAACCGGTTGTATACATCAATACGCGAACTCTCGCCGGGAGCATAATGCACATGGAAAATAGTGAATCCCGGCAAGTGCAAAGAGTGAGGTGTTGTTAGCGAGCTTACAATGTAACATGAAATTTAGGTCTCCGGGCATAAGAATTAATGAATGCAGTTATGGAAATAGGTTGCATTGGCATTGTAGGTACGATGGGTCTTTTAAATGCCCGAAACCGGCCAAGTTGCTTTTGTAACTGATTATAATTGCTAATCATCCCTCTAAGATGTTAAGCGAAGGGTACTACAATTACGGATATGTGTGTTTCCCACAAGTTCGTTTTTCCAACTTGAGCGGTTTTGAGCCAAGAAGGGCCAAGAAGGGCCGAAATATAGCTCCAATAAAATTCAGCTTACGTATCCATTTTGCACTATCAAATACGGATATCTCGGCTGCACTCGCAAAAGTCCATGTATCAATTTCCGTCAAAACCTCCCTCTCTGCTCGGAAGTTATCGTGATCACAGACTGGATGATATTTACGATATTAAAGCTAGCTCTTAATTTTATTGGGGATTCCGAAAAGTCGCTACGATCATAATTTTTTGGTTTAACGGAAGGATTGGTCATTTAGGTGGGGCCTAGGTTTGAGATTTGGGGTTTGAGCCACATGAAAATTGTTGGGGACATGTGAAGTAGTTGAATTTTTAAAGAAAAGAGCAAATCTAACAAATTTCGCTTGCAGCACTCAGGTTAACTTTCTCTCTTAGGCACTAGCTGCGTTTTTGATTGCCGTTCCTGATCTCGGTTCTTCTTATTTCTCGTTTTCGATCACCTTCCGAGTTCGCAGTTTGCTTAATTGTCGTTTTTGCTGAAACTGAGACCGTGTCAGTTCTCGGTTCTACAACACCAGCGAGTGAAACGGCGAACTGTGACGCAGGCGCAGTTCGAATAAATTAACCCAAAGAAATTGAAAGTCCTGGATAGTGTGTTTGGAAATGGATGATACGTAATTGTTTGTTTTGACTACAGGAATGGCGTTTTCACTGTCAAATGTAACTACCCTTTACTGACTTATTTACGCGATTTTATGAATGAGGTGCTTACTTTCCGTTTTTATTCACCTGCGTCTTGAAACGGCGAAGGCATCAGGCGTCAGGCGAACTGAGTGTAAAAACGGAAATTCAGCTGCAACGGCGAACTCACAGGAGAACTTACACAGGCGATCAAAAACGCAACTACTGTGGTTAGTAACTGCTGTCGTGGTTTTGCGTCTAGGCAAACATTTCCGATAAGGGGCTACTGACTGTCTCCGTGGGGGGACTTAACCAGGGCAAGGGGGTCGCCAGGGATTTTCCGCTGGAGCCCCGTGGCTTCGATCCATCCAGCGGAAAGTGGCGTGATGGGCCGGCTCTTCTGATAGTGTTACTCGATGAAAAAATTATCTCAAAATAGTAGTACGAAGTTGTACGAAAAGGTAACATGCAGTACTAACAGATGCTACTACATGCTTCTACTTCAAGGCTACCGTGTTACTGCATTCTACAGCATGCTACTATTAGCAGGACTGGATGCTACTATAGCAAGACAGGATGCTACTGGGTACTACTGCTTAAGATTGGCTCTGTGTGAGCCACATTAAATGATAGTATGCTTTACTATTACATATTAATACATGAACTTTTTCGTACAACTATCATACAACTACGCAGGCGACAAATTTTTCATCGGGTACTTAATCTTATACAAACTTGTGTTAATGTTTTTTTTATTCCTTCAATTTTTCACACGTTGTTACTGTATTTCTTGTCCGTTTAAATCGGTATAATTCTAGAGCCTGAAGCTCCCCCATCTCAAAACTGTTTCAGACGTTCTGAAAACTGAACCTTACAAAAGGAAAAATCTGCGTCCCTCACTACTGCTATTTTTCGTCAGCACAGACAGAAATTAACGCACCCCCTCCCCCCAGCTCTAGGATGGTTCTCTAATATTTCTGTATGGAAAAGTTTATACTTTTTTCTGTACAAAAAAGTGACGAAAGCGAGAAACCCAGCTGGAAATCCAGTCAATGCAACTAGCCAAGAAAGCCTAATGGTGCGAACACACGATCACGATCGGGAGCTACGAGTCCGGAAATCCTGCCCGAAGTTTAGGCACCATCATCACTTCCATATGGAAAAGCTGAAATTTGTTCAACTTGATGATAAACGTGCGGGAAATCCGGCTACGAAATCGTTATCGTGTGTTCGCACTTTAACCGTGTGCACGGACTTTCAGATTCATCCCACCCAATAGGAAATGATATATTCATTCATTCATCTATCTTAACGAGTGAATAAATGAATAAATTATTGGCTCATCAACTGTGGTCATCAATTTGTGGACCAAGCGGCTGCTTTGATTAAATGTCTTTGGGATATTCCCGGAACCTTCGAGAATAAGAGGAGAAATAATTATAATTGGAAATCCTGTTCTGTGCAACCTTCCAAATTGATTAATTTTATTATCGTCCGTGACTTCGCTCTGTTCCGTTAGACACAGATCGAACAAAACAACTCCACTTTTGCTATATCACTCGTTCAGTCCGTCTGTTAAAATAAGTGTTTGTTGGTTTATCTGAAATGTATGTTTTTTGTTCTTTTTTCTACTTCAATATAGCATCATAACTTGCTTGTGACAAAAAAATAATAAAAGGGGAAACTTACCACTAAAAGAATAAGCAAAAATATAGGGAACAGCACAGTTCTTTGTTCGTGTCGTTGTGTTTGCATTGGCTTTTCTTTTTTCTTTTACTTTCAATACATGCTCCATTTGTTTTTACTTTGGTAAATGTAGTAGCCAAATAAATAACATTCATTAATTCACTTCCATTGGTGTAAAAATGCCTTAGAGTCTGGAACCTCTATCAGTATGATAGCTGATATCATTAAAATACTTAACTGATGTGACGAATAGATGAGAACGCATACCAGTCAATATGAATGATTCTTGCAACCAAACTGTACCTCATTTCTGCAAAATCCCAGCACCATCTAACGTTTAATCACACGTAAGGCCTATTTACACCAAATTCAACTCTTTAGAGCAATTCTTTCTCGCTGACTCATAAGATGTTCAATAGACAGTATTAAACAAGAGATGGTACTCAATAACACTATCTGAAACGAATTTTCTTCTTGAAAATTGAGTAGAAATTTTACAAGAATCTCAAAAAATTCTTGAAAGCAATGAACACTGCTAAATATTAAATCGTATTTTTACTTGTGTTCAAATACCAGCTGAATATTCTTTTCCTTTGATAATTCCTTTGAGAGCTACTAGGCCAACAGTTTACTTTCCCGACTGCGCCAGATATCCCATCCCGATGAAAAATTCTTTGACTGCATAGTTGTATGGTAGTTGTACGGCCCAGCCGCCGCGTCGTGGAGCAGGAGGGCGGGATGGAGCCGACAAGCTGTAGCAAGAAAATCGCTAATTCCAGATGGAAAGTAATAGTATTTTCGGAAAACATTTTTTTCTGATCCGTCTCATGGGTAAAAGATCATTTCTAGTAAGAGTTGTGCTTTAAGAAGTAGTATCCGATAGTATCCAGTCTTGCTGTTGTAGCATCCAGTTTCCTAGTGAGTAGCATCCAGTGGCAACAGTTACTACTGTTACTAAAGTTACTACTTTTTCGTACAGTTCAATACGACTAGTTCTCGAAAATTTTTCATAGGGATGGTCGTATCGAGACCTGGTTTAAACGAGTGTCTTGGAAGTGAGTGACCAAGCGAGAAAGCAAGATTGCTTCCGAATTAACTACTTTAATTAACACTTCCGACTACAGGAAAGAAACCGAACCGAGCAATGGGTATCAGACCATTCCCCGTAGCAAATAATAGGAAAGGATAACTGACACTTAAAGGACCCCTCTTGCTTATTCTGCTTTTCATAATATACCCAGCTCCCATACAGAATTATAAGCTTCTGAAATCCCCGCCTTTCTCCACTGTCTCGTTTTGTGCCTATGAATTTTTAGCGCTTTTTTAGCCTTGCCGAGTTTTACCCGTCACACAACGAAACTTTTGCCGGAATCTTCAACGTCCGCTGACAACTCTTTCACACACAAGGATCTCAGAAGCATCTGTTTATTACTTCTTTTATTTGCTTAGTTTTCCCACGTTTTAACCACGGCGCGTTCAGTTTTCAAACGTTTTGCGCCCAGCCGCCGCGTCGGGGAGCAGGAAGGCTGGAGGTAATCGACAAGAGCTAACAAGAAAACCACTAATATCAGGTGGAAAGTAATGGCATATTCGAAAACCTTTTTTCTGATCCATTTAATTGGGGAAAGATCATTTCTAGTAAGAGTTGTGCTTTAAAGCAGAACTAAAGGCATACAGGATTTCACTATTCTTGTCTTAATTGCCGAAACCTCCCTTTCCAATCCCCCAATCTCATCTTCCAAGTCACCACCGTGTGTAAAATAATCATTCAGTCCGACTGTTTCGTCACAGGAAGGTTCTTGACTGTTGACGTAGATGCGACACAGTTTAGCTGTCAGTCGGCACAACCTCTTCGACAAATTTGGGACATCCCTTCTGGACCCATACCTCCACGACATCCTTCCTCGTGTTCCGAGCTGAAACACGTGCGACCACTCGTACAACGGCTACAATAGTACTGAAATTACAACCGATTTTCCCGAGGCGCGCGTTTGTATAACTCCCAGATTTATTCGCTATTGTTTACAAATAACATCTTTTTGTATTTTTTCTAACCAATCATAGATTTTCTTTATTAACGTACCTATCTTAACAAATTTTTTTAGGGATATTGCCACCTTATTTGGGCTATTTTTTAAAGTAAACAAATTTCAATTTGAAATATGCAACGATACGGTTGCTCGAGTTTAGCCTAAAAATGGGAGTAAGAAATGGCTTCTTATGAGCATGTTCCACCCTTCTAACAATAGTAACTATTACTTAGTATTTTCGTTCCAACCTCGTGACAACTTACTACGCCGACCCGTTCCAACCTTCTCGAAATAGTAACAATCCCTTACCATGCTCGGCAACATAGCGTGGTATTACGATCTCTATGACGTGATTGGCAAGATCAGGCAGTGGCGCGATATTTTGCCGAAAATAAAAAAGCGTTCCAGCCTTGACGCCAAGAAGACAGGATCCATGACGTCATGCGTATTATAGTACTACGGTAAGTAGGGTGGAACACGCTCCATGTCATTTCCGCTTGGTAAAATTTAACGAGTAAAACGGGTCTTACCTCGGGGAATCCAGGGCTACTGGTTTCCCGTCATGGAACCAATGAGGGAGCGATGGGGATCCCGTCGGTCCTTTTAAGGTACATAGTAAGCTGATTGTACTTCCACTTCTAACATAAACTTCGGCTGGGCCGGAAATCTTCGCTACAGCAGCTAGAAGAAGAGATGAAGTTATAAACTCTGCAAAGTAACGGACTATTCAACTGAGAATCTGAGATATTGAGTTCATGGGAAATATGTATAGCTTACGCTTCTATGAGAAAATTCCATAAATTCACGTTTCCACGGGAAACTCGCCCCTCTCACTTTGGGCAGGCTTGTCGAAAATCTGAAGATGACTATGCGAAGCAAGGAGTTGATTGGTGTTGCAGAAAACAAGGGAAAACCATTACTAGTCGGTAGGATGGGTGCTCGAAACTGTATCTTTTTCTTCAAAAATATCAATCAAAATAATTTGCACATTTTTAACTGTTGAAGTTCAAGTAAGTAGGTAAGTAAGTAAGTAAGGTTTATTAGACAAAACTTGCTAGCTAGCTAATTTGGTTGTCTTTACAAAATTACATTCTTTTAAACACTCACGAGTAACAGAAATACTAAATACGGTACTACAAATATTAAAGTCACACTGACATTTTACTGAACATGTTGACGAAAAATGGCACAAATGTGTTACTCTGTCTCCTTGTTTTGGTTTTTACCGTTTTTAGTTTCGGCTGCGAACGCGTGCGATTGTTTATTGGTGCATCAGGTGGGAGGATAGTTCGGTGTTGGACAGATGCAAGGATTTTAGACTGAAGTTCAAATTTTCTCTACATTTCTCCGTTCTGGAAATGTTTCACTCAGACAGCTAAGAAAAATCTTCGTATGATTTACGTCAAGTATGCGAAGTATTTGCTGGGCTACCACCGTCGTCCAGTAACCAGTATGTGATTAAAAGATTTGGTCTGATAATCCAGGCTGTTGCTGTTCCTATGAGAGTTGTTAATTTTCAAAATAAGTTCCGGACTCTAGATCACCCTTTTTTTCTTCTTTTTTTTTTAGAGCCTCGTAGTATCTTTTTTGTTCTTCCAGTCAAATATGAATTGGCCAGGTGACTACGCTTCCACTTACCCTCGGTGACGCCAACGGTCTTATCTTAAGTTAAACACATGACCGGCCTATCTATTTAGCGTCACCTACACTTTCCTCTATCTCTACGTTTCTTTTTTAATTTCTTAATTATTTTTTTTCCGTCAATTCTTTATTTATAAAATTATATTAACAAAACTAAATTCGATAACAATATTTACTCTTTCCACTATCTATACATTTCAATCATATTATACAATTTTAACGTGAGTATCTTTCCCTTGGGTGACTCTTGAGAGAACGTCTTAAATTGGAAATGACATATAATAGTTGAACGTTGAGTGTAATGAATCCGTTGTATATATTCGTGGTAAACTGCTTTTTGTTTGTTTTTTCTTTCTTTTTGTTCCTCATACTCTGCCCCCTATTGTACTTGTACAGTTTTGGCAAGTAATGAATCTATATCATATCATATCACATCACAACATTATTGAGCCAAAATAACTGAGTGTCTTGAAAAAATAATCGTAGTCCCTTTCGACGACCTCCGTCATCTGTCCCATCGTCTTCTCTGCATATTTCAGGACCAATTCTTGATTGATTCATTAACCTACTAACATTCATGAAGAACAAGACCCAAAAAACACACAATTGGGTCTTGTAGATATCCGGTCTTTGCCAGATTCCTTGAACATTTGTAATATTAAAATTTAGAAAACTATTAAGGCCATTGGCTAATCATCTGAGAAAAGCAAGTTCAGATATGCGGATTCAGCATGTGTGTTTAGTCCTATACGTTCAACTAAGTTTCAACTACTTTTCAGATTTTGGCCGGATTCCGGGCGAACTATTTGTCCGACGAGAAAATATTTTTTGCACATGGATTCAGCCTAATTCTTTACCTAAAGATTAGGATTCACCTAAATCTAACACTAAATCAACTTCAAACAAAACTTTTAACTTCAAAAATTTTCTGGTTTTGGCCAGATTTTGGGCGAACTACTTGTCCGGGAGAAAACTATTTTCATCTCCTTGCCCCTAAGTCGGACATCTAATAAACTTCAACTAAAACTTTTACTTTTAACAAATGGAGGCGAATTACTTGTCCGTCGAGAAAATGGTTTTCATATACGCGTTCAGCGTGTCTTCTTACTCCTAAATCGACTATCTCATTAGCTTTAAAAGAATATTTTGCTCGCCCTTTAGTTTGAACCTCCTCCCCATCCCAAATGTACAGCTACAGAGCCCATCCACGAACTCGACCTGTACCTTAACCGAAAGAATCCTCACACCAAGTTTCATCAAAATTTCTCATTCCCTTCGAGAGTTATCGTTCAGACTGACGGACGTACAGACGGACAATTTTTCCGAAGTCATACGTACTATCCCTCTAATTACGTTTAGAGATCTCAAAAAGATCTCATTGCTTGTCTTAAAGCCTAAACGACCAACGGAACAAGGAGAATATATTTAAAATGAAAGTATGAATGACAAATATTATTTTAAAAACAACTAACCCAAAGAACTTTCTTCACCAATCATTCCCTTCTATTACCTAATACTTTAAATACCCCTAATCACCTCCTAACCCCCTCCCCCCCCCCAAAAAAAAAAATAAAAAAATAATTAAAGATCTCCCAATAAATACTTTATTAACTTATTTTCAGAAATTACGGTTATCCGACTCCCTCTATTCCTCTCCGAAAGAGAATTATACGCTTTTACAACAATGTTACCAAATAAGAAAAAAAAACTTTTCAAGAACAATCCACTCTTGCAGCCACTCTAGCTGGAATTCGGTCTTCCATTTTCGGTTTTCCCTTTTCGGTTTTCACCGTTTTTCGACGAGTTCATAACTCCTGAACCATGACAGGTATTAAGTTGGAAGTTGGTATAATTGTCAGCATTGGGGCTCTATGTGCCTCTCTGCCCCCCCCCCTTCCGATTCGGGGGCAGCTGGGTTCGAACTCCACTTTTGAGCGCTTGCGCACTGACTGTCTACTCTGCTGGCGCCTTGTACATTTAGCATTTTTTTTTACATTATGGTATTTCTTCAGAGTTCTTCAAAACTGAATGTCCTCTTCTGATCCAACATCTTCAACTACTGTTCCAAATGTTTCTTTCCCAATCTCAGGTCCTGAATAGCTTCCTTGTTGGAACCGTAACATCTGTCCTTAAGCGAGGCAAGGACCCTGAACTGTGCAATAGTTTCCGTCCGATTACGGTATCATGTACACTCAGTAAAATTTTTGAGTATGTCCTTCTTCCCGAACTTCTTCAAAAATGAAATTTTGGAAATATGCAATTGGGTTTCAGGGATGGTACGGGTTGTGCGCATGCTCACCACATTCTGACCAAAATAATGCGACAGGCCACTCTGAACAGATCAACGATTCACATTTGTTCCATAGACATCTCTGGGGCTTTTGATAATGTTGTCCATTCTCAAGCTTTGTATTCGCTTTCTCGTTCTGGAGTCAATTCTTCTGTTCTTTGTCTTTTAAAGTATTGGTACGCAAACTCTAACGTTCGGGTAAAATGGCAGGGTCAGTTATCGGAAAATATTCCAGTGAACCATGGAGTTCGCCAAGGTGGAGTTTTGTCACCGTATATATTTAAGTCTGCGATTTCTGATTGCTTGGATTCTCTTCTTCCTGCATATTTGTTCAAGGAGATTTCGATCAGCTACATTGCGTATGCTGATGATATCCTCCTAGTCAGCCGTACAAAATCCACTCTTTTTAAAAATATGGAAATTTTAGCAAACAAACCTTCGGACATTGGACTTGAGATAAATCTGTCAAGATGTGCATATCTTTGTTTCGGTCGCACAACAACCTCTGAGCGCCCTTCTGTTGCAATTGGTTCTTTTCCTATTTTCTCGTCTTAGTCGCTGAAATGGCTCGGGCTTACTTTCAAATCCACATTATCTTTAACGTGCTCCTCTATTTTAAAAACAGTATCAAATTCCATTAGATTTGGCTACGGGCGTTTGGTCCCAAATAGAGGAAAATATTCACGCAAGGCGCTCGGAAGGTTGTACAGTGCTTTTTGTGGCCCATATATCCACAATTGTTCCGGAGTTTACCATATCCTAAGTAAAAAAGATGTAAAAATTTGAGAAGTTGTTTCTTTAAGTACGGTAAATTTCTGATGTATCTTCCAAAATCTTTTCGTAATCGTAAATTGGTTTCGAATTTTAATGTTCAGGGTAGTATTAATACACTTTTTCGATCGCATTCAAATCTATTTTCTCTCCAAAAACATCCTGCCCTCTCTGCCCTTGAAATTATTAGCCAGTTTTTCATTCCTGAACCCGATTAATGTGCTTGTCACTGTGTACAAATATTAGGTCTATTTAGTGTGTTTTTTTATCTATATGAAAAGAATGTTGTCATGTTTATTTACATTGTTTTGTTTAAGTGTTTTAATATGTGTATTTTACTTGTGTAATTCATACTCCGCTGTTACGCAAAAAGCGGGTCATAAATAATAAATTTAGCAGGAAAAATTTTGGATTATTGTTTGTAGTTATGCCTAGTTAATCCGTTTTCTTTCGGTTGAGCAACATCCGTGTCGGTATGTAACGGAACTAAAAGGAGGAGGCAGAAACCCTCTCAGTGGAAATGTAATTCGATTCTATCCCCCCCAGCCTTCGTCTAAGAGTCTCTCAGTTTTTCAGCTTCTGACAAGATGTGGTCTGACAGAGTATCTGTCTTGCTAATGCCTCTGTTGGATTCTGTCCCTTGGTTGGCCAGAATGGTTATAAAAACATTCCAGTTTCCACAACAAGAGGAAAAAAAATGTTGAGTCGCGAACAGATGACCCAAAGGCCAGCGATCAGCTTGTAGCTTGCCTGATCGCGACTAAGAACAAACCGGAATGAGTTAGACTGACTCGTCGACCCAGCTTCGACATAAGAGCAGTGAGCGATGTCGGCGAGCGCGAGGGGTTTGCGATGCCTTCTGCGAATCGCAGGAAAGACAAATGTGGTTCTGGGCAGAATAATTTTATTTTACTTTTAAATTCTTTTATTTTATTTTAAATACTCCGCTTTTCAAATGGCGGGTCAATGAAATACTAACTTACTTACTTAGTTCCTACAACGAAAGTGGTCAACTAGCTTGATAGTAAAGAATCTAGTTTAAAGTTTAACTGAAAAGCCAGCTTATTTTTGTATCTACTTTTTTAATACACGAGATTGTTTTGATTCTCGTGGGGGATTTTTAATTTTCCGCAATATGATCTATAAGAGACCCTGAGAATATGATGGCGACCGGCTCCAGAACTGAACTGCTAAACTTAAACAAGAGAATAAACGTGATCTTCCTGGCCTCTCCTCTGACTGAGATCAAGCTCCATGGCTCAGGAATTAAATATCAGACGATTCCAGTCATTGCACAAATCAAGCTGACAATCTGCCCTTTTTAGTATCATTGTCATTGATAGGCTACAGTTTTCTTGTAATGGTTTGCCATTGTAGGTGATAAATATTAAGGTATAAGTACATAGAGGTATCACAAATCCGAAAGGGAAGATCCACGATACGAAAATCGACTATTCACTATACTTGAATAGAGGAACAATGAAGTGTTGCATTTATGTCGGGTCTAAAAGACTGTTAAATGAATGGGTGATGTGTAACTAGATTGTCTATGCCCTTCAGTACCGCAGCACGTCAGTTGACATAAACGTCAGTTCGCCACACAATTCCGTCAGTACGCCAAAGTTCTCCGACAGTACGCCCACACGTCAGTTGACCCTAAAAAATCCGTCAGTTGATGTTCGTCTACCGTCAGTTGACCCAAACGTTGACCTAAACGTCAGTTCACCTAATCCTAAAATCTGACGGTTCGTCCACACGTCAGTTCGCCTACCGTCATTTCACAGAAGCGTCATTTGGCGAAAACGTCAGTTGCCATAAACGTCAGTAGACCTAAACGTCAGTTCACCTAACCCTTAAATCTGACGGTTCATCCACACGTCAGTTCCCCTACCGTCATTTCACAGAAGCGTCAGTTGGTGAAAACGTCAGTTGCCATAAACGTCAGTAGACCTAAACGTCAGTTCACCTAACCCTAAAATCTGACGGTTCGTCTACACGTCAGTTCGCCTACCGTCATTTCACAGAAGCGTCAGTTGGCGAAAACGTTAGTTGCCATAAACGTCAGTTGGCATAAACGTCAGTTCACCCAAATTTTACGACAGTTCGCCCACATATTGTTCTCGATGGGATAATGACGGAAGCTCGCCCAGGGGATTAATAAGAGAAGCTGGCATTTTCAGGAGCCTCTTTTTCAAATCTGAAAGTTATGATTTGACGTTACGAAAGGAGGAAGATACAAGGTAAAATTTTCATTGTAATTATTGGTTTCACTAAGCAGGGGTCAGGGAAGGGAATATAGGCACTCGCATCTGATAAATGCATTCTGAAGAGAATTACTTTACAACTTCAAGAGAAAAATAATAACTGTTAGGCCATGCTTTGATTATTATTAATCAGTTCCTTTTTTTCTAAACTGATGAAGCAATCAGTAGCCTTGTCACAGGGCTGTCCCTCCACGATGAACAAACAAATGTTTAATCGAGGACTTTTCGCCATGGGGACGTTTCGATTCGATAGGGGACATTTTGTCAAGGGGACGTTTCGCCATGAAGACGTTTTGTCGTGGGGACGTTTTGTCACGGGGACATTTTTCCAGGGGTTTTGTATGGGGGCATTTCGCCAAGAACCCTGCACTAATTAGTAAAAGAGAAAAAGGTCTCTGCAGATCAAACGTGGCTCAGCAGAGTGGGCAAGTTGGAGAGCCACGTCTTTGAAAGGAATCGGCACCTTGCAACTTGCTCTCTGGCACACCCCGTAGTCTATCCAGTTTCTTTGGCTTTTAAAATTCTAAACTTGCATTTCAGTTGTGTGCAATAATACTCTAGAACCACTTCTTACACCTTCCTAGTCAATAAATCTTGGGTTGTTCATCGCTGAACTATTTTTACAAGACTAAAAAACTTAATCGATTCAAGGCTCGAATTTCTACATCAACTTGATCCATGCACTACATTTCAATCGGCTTTGAGGTATCACACTCGAAAAAGCCTTTCATTTTACTATCTGATTTGCCACCGTGGAAGCCACAAGAGCTTTCTTTCTGCCATCCCGTGAGGATTGTGCTTACTACAGCTGAAGTAGATTGCTGCTGAGTTTGTTTTATCTGTCCCAGCTTCTGTCTTAATCACACAGCTTTTTTTTCTAATTATCTTGGATTTCCCAGCCCCCTTCCTATCCTACCCCCGAATGTCTAGGTTCTAGTAAAGATAAAAAATGTTAGATTGCGGCGCCTTCTTCTAGATTTTCTGTGTGACGGAAAGTACTTCATTCAGGTGGGCTTTCGGCTTAAGAGATTCGTTGAAATAAAGAGCTAAAATTTTCTTGTGATGTAGACTTTCGCAAAAAAGGAAATAAGAATATTTTGCCCTTAGTTCTCAAATTTCTTTTATGCGATGTTGCTTGTAATTGTTGTCGTGATTTCGCTGCCTAGCTAGCGGAATTTGACATGACGGTCCTTCTTGCACGTCTGTTGCCACAAGATTGATCAGGTCCGAATCCAGGAATTCATGTTTCGGGGGGGGGGGGGTTGCTTGCGGGTCAGCCCAAGAAGTACAAAAAAGACATAGATCAGAGGAAAGACAACTTATTTATGTGTCATTTCACTAAATACACTGAAGGAATCAAGGAATCTTCAAAGGAATTTTTCATTTTCCACTATCTGCTCCAGATACGACGTAAAGAATGTCTACGGCCGTTTGGGGTTCAAACCCCTCCCCCCCTGGATACGGCCCCGATATTGATCAATCTTATACATCCTTATTAATAATTGTTGTTACTTTTGCGAGAAAAAATCAGATTAATTTTCTGTTTTACACAATTGTTGTCGTTGGATCACTACCTATAGCTAGCGGAGGCTGAAATGACAGAACTTCTGGCATTTCTGGCACGGCGGTTGTTACAAAGTTTTGAAAAAATGTATATTTTGAAATTCGTCCGTAGAGATGTTCGCCCATGATGCTATAAGTCTTTGCAATTTTTTTTCGAGTAGGTACGGATCTTTACAGTCTTCCAGGTATAGACCAGTTCTCTCCTCAAAGTCGTGGTTCAGCTTTCATCTCAGCCTAAATAGTCTACTAACAAGTAGCCTATTTGGGTACAATAATCTTCTTAACAGTCCAGCACGCAGCCGTTTTCAGCATTTGTTCATCATGTCTATTAGAGTGTAGCAATTATAAATACAACATCCGATGCCAAAAGAAAAGTAATTCGTCCCTCACTGTTTCTGGGGCTTACCGACGATACGTCCCCATGACAAAACGTCCCCGACGAAACGTCACCGTGGCAAAATGTCCCCGTGAAAAAATAAAATAGATAGAGTAATAAGCCTTGCAAGGTCGTTTGAAGCAACATGTACAATCTGAGGCGCACACCAATAGGCTATGCTCCTTATAGAAAAGGGAAGCCCGCTGTGGATTGAAGAGAGTCAACAAGGAGAATGCAAAGAATGGCACAATAAATCTAAATACACAATTGGGACGATCCTTTAATGAAATCTTTTAATCGTAATATCACAAAATTAACGATCTAACAAAAGCGAGATCAACGAGCTATATCGTAGCGTAAACTAACATACAATTAAATAAAGGGTTAAACGAAAACTGTCAAACTAATAAATCTTCGCGCTTTCTTTAAAAAATGGCTATAGCCAGGAGCAACACTTCAGTTTGTTTCTTCACTGTCAATTAAATGCTGAAGTCATCAATCCATCGTGGTTTTCATAATGTTTTATTCAACGAAAATTTTTTTGTCTGACCTGATGATGCAATCAGTAATCATTGGCCCAGCTATCCCTCAGCAATGAAAAAAAAAAATCTATAGCCGGGAACGTTGAACCAGGGGACGTTTTCATTGGGGACGTGTCGTCGTGGGGTATCTTCGCCATGGGGACGTTTTGTCATGGGGGAGATTTGTCATGGAGACATTTCGTCAGGGACGTTTCTCCAGGGGATGTTTCGCCGACAACCCGTTTACGGAATCCTTACGGCAAACATTGAGATTCGCTGGCATATTTTGGTCTTTCACCCTGCGATGGTTCTTACACCCTTACGCGCGTTTAATTATACGTTAACCTTTTTTTTCAGTTTCCGTTTGACTAGCCCCGACCAAAACTGACTTTACCTGCCGTATCTGATTGCAAGCTTTCGACGATTCTGAACCCTCGTCAATACGCGCAAATGTCGGCTTCTTTATTAATCCCCTCGCTTTTGTACCCTTTGTTGAATTGCTTTCGGTAACCCAGTCGACTTCGAACTAATTGGTGGGTATGGATTTTTGGTGTATTGACGGATACTGCAGCCGAACTGACGTTGATGTGAACTGACGTTTCTGTCAATTGACGGTTGAAGAACTGACATGTAGGCGAACTGACGTGTTAACTGACGGATTTCTAAAATATGCGAACTGACAGTGGTTCAACTGACGGTAAGCGAACAGAGGTTTTGGCCAACTGACGTGTAGACGAACTGACGTGTAGCTAAACTGACGTGTAGACGAACTGACGTGTGAAAGAACTGACGGGTAGCGGAACTGACGTGTGGCGGAACTGTCGAAGTTTCGGTTTTGGCAAACTGACGAGTAGCAGCAGTGACAGCGGCCGTTTTTGTTTACACTATAAAGTTCGCCTCAAAATACGCTGCTCTCTGTTCCGTGAAAAGCACAAGCTTTTTCTTCCATCGATAGGTCATAGACAGTCACACTCTACCGTTTTTACTGCACTTATGCCCTTGGGCAGTGCGTCATAAATCCTTCCTTCATTCATTCATTCAAAACATGAGAACAAGACAAATCTGGGCAGTGAAGCCGAACTTAAACCGACCAGAAGTAGACTTTTTAGCAAAAGAATCTCTCCTCTGAGCTATTAACGAGAAACCCTCCCATCCTCGGGAACATCTGGGACATCTATAAAGAGGTATGGAAGTTGAACCAACTTTATTGGAAACTGGCACCGAACCCTTGTAGGTTTCCGGATTACTTTCACATCGGGAAGTTGCCTCTGTGATTTCCGAAATCGAGTGAATAAATAAGCAGTTGCCATTCCATTTTCCTCCGCGTCAGTAGGCGACTCTCACAAAAAAAGTTTAAGCTGACAGCTTTGGAAACTGGGGATTTCAGGCGAAAGAAGTCGAAAATGTAGCCAGGATCTCATCCATGCAGAAAGACCTAGACAGCCTTTCCAGCTAAGCAGACGCCTGGCAGATAGAATTCAAAAAATGCAAAGGTTCATTCATTGGCAGTAACAATCCGGAAAACGAATGTTCAATGGTTGATCAAAAGGGATCCAGACAGACAGCTGGTCACTCATGAATGTGAACTTGGTGTCGTTACTGAAAACGAGATAAAATCTGATCTGAATGTAAAATTTTTCGTTGTTTTGGTCCAACCAAGGAACCCTGGAACCATTTGCCGGACGAGCCTTGTCATATCAAACCTGTATAATGGTCAGTTCCAAGGGTTGAATTCGATTCGGTATGGTTGCTGCCAGTACTGTTTAAAAGGATAACTTTACTCAGTAACTGGTGCAGTAGCAAATCTCAAAACGTTCGAAGGCCTAAAGGATGCTCCCTAGAACGTGCGTTTAAGCTCCCCCCATTAACTTAAGACGAGATAGAGGCATATACGATTCTCGAATCTAGTCTGTCTTCCAAAGTCTTCTCGTCCAACCCAGACACTGAAACACGAGGCCATAGCAGAAGGCTTCTAAAACCCCATGCGTGGAGCAGAATATTAGTCATCTGACTGATGTTAGTCATCTGTCTTACGCAGATGACCTACTTCTGATGAGTGATAATTTAGAATCCCTACAAGAAGCTATTAATAGAGTGTCGTCTGCTCTTGGCGGTATAGGTCTAAGCATAGAGCCCTCCATGACTGAATTTGCCGTTACGAACGAAGAAATACAGCCAATCCGAGTTGTTGATGTATGTTGGAAGACAATTGTCCAAAAGGATACGTTTGAGTATCTCGGACTCCGTTGTGGAAATTCCATTAAAGCCACTAAAAACTTAGTTATCGCGGCTCTCAAAGAAAAATTACGGAAGACTTACGGAATGTTAGCACGAACTAAAGGCCAATTTGATAAAAAAAAAATACGCTTGGCCGTCAATGCAACGCCATGTTCGCGCCCCATGTCTTCTTTCTAACCCCTTTGTGGAATTCATTGAATAAAACTGAGCGTAAATAAGTCCGTTCTATTTTTTTCCGGTACTGCAAATATTTACTGGGAATTCCCATATGGTTCCGAAACTCTTACGTATCACAAAGGTACCGTATTTTTGAAATAAGTGAAAAAATGAATGAGCTAACCAGTCGTTTCATCAATCGAAGTAGAAAACTGCACGATTTTCCACTGGCTAGCCTGGTGTAATCATGTGACTGAGGTTTGTTCTTGTTTGGGGTATTTCTAGTTATCGCAGCCTAATTTTGTCGCGTAGTGTTGTGTGATATCTTTTCTTCTTTTTTTTTTCTTTTGTTTCCTTACCAACTCCTCCGACCATTTACCTTGTATTTGTATGGAGGGTTTAAATAAAATTATTATTAATGTGATGTCAGCTGCTTATGGCCCGCGGAATGCAAGAGCTCAGAATGTTGTTTCTTTTGTAAAATGTTAATCCAGAAAATTGCCCCGCGGTCCTTAGACTGCTAGACTACATTTTGTCATGTGCTCATAAGCTATGTTTTTTTAGTTGTCACCTTTCCGATGAAAGTTGAAACACGGTTACTGCTCGTTCACTGTCAATCAAGACAGAGCTCCTGGCTTAATCAGAACAGGGCTTCTCCTTCAGATCAGAGCCTCGTTTTTGTTGCACGCTGCAGGTTCACTTCTCGGCAGGGTCTAACCTGTGCGGTTTTTACGGAAAGTTTGGATCCTAGGCCGGATTGATGAATATGACGTTATATTTTGGAAAGCTCCGAAGAGCTCTTGCCCGGGGCCAAAAAGGATGGTTTTTGCTTGTTGCTTGTCGGTGTGTGAAGTGAAGCAGAGCTGAATAGCCTATGTCAGATAGGACTATTTGAGCTATGCAGCCAAGCTTTTGTTTCATCAAACCATGTTTCTGCTTTCCAGTGGAAAGCTCTGTTCTAGCAGGCAGGCACTAGCTTCAAATTGAATATGGACTCAAATCTATAAGTGCTAAGTACGTGAGGCACTTGCCCGGCCCCAAAGCCAATATATCTTCTTTGAATGATACTGAATGTTTGAAAAAAATTTGGAGCAACAAAAAAGTGTCATTTTCCCACGGGTCCGAAAGTGCTGCCATCTATAGTTTCTACCCATTCTGTTCGTGATTTCAGCTAAGTTCATCATTCCATTTTTTGTCCTTCGGAATTCGGTAGAGAAATGGTATCAGATATGCCTTTTAAAACTTTAAAGTAGGGAACTAATACAGATAGATTTTTTTTTAGAACGGCATCGATAGCTCTTGATGAGCTGATCAAATAATATGCAATCGTTTTTCGGTTCAAAAATTCCTTCATGAGATACATCATTTTGAAAGTCTCCAGGGGTTGACAACCCTAGTAGTAGGGTTCACACTGAAACCAAAAATAGACCGATCCCAATTGTGACACAGATAGGGGACTTGCAAGCAACAATGGGCTGTTACACCATAATAATTTTCGGCGATAAGGGGTTTGCAACTTTTGTTAGTTGGTGTACCTATTCTTTGTTTTCGGTGTATTTGGCTGTAAGAACAATCGGGTTTCCAATAGTAAGAAGTTTAGGGGACCTGTAAGTAACAATCAACTGTTGGGCTATAATTATCTTCGGCGATGAGGGGGCTGCAATTTTTTCTAGTTGTTCTACCCATTATTTGTTTCGAGTGTATTTGGTGTCTAGAACGGGGAGAGGGATTTGTAAGTACGAACCGGTTGCTAGAGGGGGTTCTTGAGGGACTAGAAAAATTTCTGCAACTTGGTGCACATTTTATTCGATATCTATAAATCTGAGGGTAAGAAAGTCCATCTCTATGGTCTATCACTGTAACCTAGAATTAAGCGTTTACGCAACGGGTGCAAATGATAATGTGGTTTACGAAATTATCTTTATGATAATATAAAACAATGAGTTAGATGTTCCTACGGCCCAAGCTGACTGCGAATCATATTTGACGGTGCAAAACGGATAAGTCAGCTACATTTTATTCGAGCAATATTTCGGCCCTTCTTGGCAAGGGTCCTCTTCAGGCTCAAGCCGCTCAAGCTGGAAAATAAACTTGTAGAAAACAATTTAAGATTCTTCCTTAAATATCTGCTTTTAGAACTTCTTCTCTGAAAGTTGGTTGGGGTTAAAGCTGGTGCTGTGATTTTATTCTGGACTCGGCGACTGTTTTTGTTGTTCGATTGGGTCGTCGAAAGGGTAGAGATTCTTCTGCATTTTGGTTTTAGAGTCACCTGTCTCTTCTTCTTCTTTCCAGCTAAGATGGATACTTGTTGGCGGCATGTATGGGCGATTAGTTCCGTACTTCGGTGATAGATGTTCCTACGGCCCAAGCTGACTGCGAATCATATTTGACGGTGCAAAACGGATAAGTCAGCTACATTTTATTCGAGCAATATTTCGGCCCTTCTTGGCAAGGGTCCTCTTCAGGCTCAAGCTTGAGCGGCATGGCAGCATGCCAAGGGTTTGTTTAGATTTGAAATCGATTGCCGAGTTGCTGTTTTGGCTCGAGAAAAAACCCACGCACGACGTCTTCTTTACTAGATGGCGGAATTTTCCAGGATTGATAGCAAAGAATTATAAGACCTAACTGATAATTTTTGTATGTCTTCAGAGGTACCACACTGGTCTTGGTATCATAATTTATTTGTTTTTGTAATAAATAGTTGGAGCATTAGATGGAAATTATTATTTTGACCCTTGGCTCCCTACGTGCCATAACAGTTGTCCGGGATAATCGGCTGAGATTTAGTCCATAAAGAGTTATTTCAAACCTAGGAAATTTGGTGTTTTTGTTTTATTTGCTCATTATTTTACGGTGTGTTTAGTGGTTTTGAACATTCATAGTGACAGTAGGGATGGTTGGCATTGTGTGTGTGGTAGAAAGACCATTTGTTGTGGCCCGCTTTAAATAAATAAATTATCACTTGATTGTGAGGGGGAAGGAAAAAGAAGTTACGTGGGCATACAAGATTCGTATGCTCTACTGGATTATATTGCATACGATGATCCCAGTTTGAAGCACAGTGATACGAAAATATTTCGTACTGAATCAAATGGTCGGAATGCATCCAAAAATTCTATCTCTCTTGGATCGTTCGTCGTCAAATCAACAGACTCTCTCCGATGGCTTGGCATACCTTTCAAATCTTCGTTGTAAAATTTTGTTCTTCGGTTGTTCAAGAAGTTTGTTAACCAATCCGTACCGTCTATGGGCGCATCGTCCCCAACCGGGGGCACTATAATCGTAAGGCTTTGGGGAAATTGTACAGCACCTTCTGCGCTTCTTCTATACTATTTCGTTCTGGTGTCACTCATGTTCTGCGAAAGAAGGAGATTAAAAAGATGAGATCATATTATTTTAAATATGCAAAGCACCTGGTCCACTTGTCGAAATTATGTCATAACCATACATTGACGGAGAAATTCAAAATTCAAGATGCAAGTGTTACCCTTTTGGATGTTTCTTCGTCGCTATCAAAAATCATTGACGACAGAGCCCCTGACACGACCTTCTCCACTGCTTCCTGGCCGAAGATGAAAACTTGTGTCTTTTTCTGTGTCTTACTGTGTTTTGTTAATTTTCTTACATTTACTCCGTTTTTTCTATAAATGGCGGGTTATGAATATATTACTTACTTAAGGTTCAAATCCCCACCCCTCCCTCGAAGTTAGGTTGCTGAGAAGTTAATATTTTCCTCTCCAGTCTTTCTCACAAAGATGGGGGGTGACCTGACGATCCACGTCTCGATTTATCCAGTCACGCTGAAAGGATCGAAGAGCTTTTAAGAATAATGAAACTGTCTTGAAAGTGTCTTGGGAAAAGGGTGAGAATTAAATTGGCGGCTCCTAGATAATGGCATAAAGACAGGAAACGTCCCGAAAATATTTCAAAAGCTGTAAAAGGACTTCCTGAGGAACAGAAAGCAACTGGTAATCCTCTTTTGAGAGTTAAAAACTTTAAAAGCTGCTTACTTTAAGTGCAGTCAGGACAAAAAGAAGATTTGGGACGCTATGAAAATATTAGATAGATCAGTGTATTTCAAAAGCCCAAGGGCCATATACATAAAAAAAAAAGAAAAAAAAAAGATAACTTAAACAATCAGACTCCTTCTTAATTTTAAACATTTGTCTATATACACGCACACTCGAGTAATAACGGTAGGGTTAATCTTCGATGTCAAAATTTTGCTCTTCGGTTATTCAAGAAGTTTATAAGTCAATCCGTAGCGCCTATGGGCGCATCGTCCCCAACCGGGGACGCTATAATCGTAAAGCTTTGGGAAATTTGTAAAGCACCTTCTGCGCTCCTTCTATACTATTTCGTTCTGGAGTCACTCATGTTCTACGAAAGAAGGAGATTAAAAAGATGAGATCATGTTATTTTAAATATGCAAAGCATCTCTACTTGCCGAAATTATGTCATAACCATACATTGACGGAGAAATTCAAAATTCAAGATGCAAGTGTTACCCTTTTGGATGTTTCCTCATCGCTTTCAAAAATCATGGACAACAGGGCCCAACCAGCGCACGACGTCGTCCACTGCTTCCTGACCGAAGATTAAAAATTAAGTGTCTTTTCTGTGTGTTTATGTGTTTTGTTAATTTTCTTTATTTTCTTCATTTACTCCGCCTTTTCAAAATGGCGGATCATAAATAAACTACTTACTTACTTACTTAGTATTACTCGAAATTTCGGGAAGTGACAAAATTACACCATCTATATAAATTTTTCTTAAATCAGAAAGCTTCGGCCTCCTTGTTAAACAGTTTATGTTGTTCACAGTTTTTTAGTATGATGTGTTTTTAAGAAATAGGATTTCAGAAAAGTTTTGATGCAATAAGGATAATAATATTTTCGTTTTTTTTTTAAATGAAGGTAAAATAGGGGGCATCTACGGAGGAAAGGCTCCAAATTTTCTTCCTCCTTCTCACAAATTGGGCAAGCATACCTCCCATCAGGAACCACACACCTCTTTCAAAAATCTTCTCCCTGCTCTGAATTGGAAGGCAGTCTGCCCTTAGTTGGATCCAACGACTTAAGACTTTCCTTGGTAGATTAAACTTAAAATACACTTCCTCTCCAAAATAAACTTCAACCACTTGATAATGAGTTAATGTTACAGAACTATTAACAATACTCTGCCAACACTGGATTTCCTGTCCTTCTAAAACCACTCTATTCAGAAGTTCTAGATCTTTTGGCAGATCATCACAACCAAGACCTTCATTCCATATATATGGCATTCCTACTCGCTCCAGTAATAGCTTTACCTGGAATCGCCAAGAATGTTTCAAACCATTCTTCAGCATCTCATTATAAGCTAACCTAGCTAGTCTATCCTTACTCAGATTTAAAATTTTTAACCGTAATCTAAGCATCAGGATAGCCCTACGTAACTTAAAAGAAAATAAACCTGTATCACCCTTTAAAATTTGAGAATGGGTTTTCTGATGTAGTCCAAATACTCTTGTGTAATACTGAAGTTGGAGCGACTCTAGTTGTTTTACCGTCTCTCCGCCCCATATCTCTGCTCCATATTCTAAAATTTTGGGACGCTACGAAAATAGTATTGTTTTGCAAAAGTCCGAGGGGTCTTTCCTTATACAAGGGAGAGCCCCCCTCTAGAGTCTAGAAAGGGAAGGCATGCCTGTCTAGCCCTCCTTGATGTTTTAGCTAGTTCTAGGTACAAGCAGTGTTTGAAAACGGGCACTTGAAAACGCGAAATCAAAGACTAGGCACAAGATTCTAGGTACAAGCAGTGTTTGAAAACGGGCACTTGAAAACGCGAAATCAAAGACCGGACAGCGCAAACCAAACCATCACCATCACTTAAAATCAACCTCAGATCTCGGGAGGTTAGACAGGGTACACTTCCAGTCGCTGACCGCGTCGCCCCTGTGTATTTTCTTGGTGAAAAACTTTGGGAAATTGACATTTTCTGTGGAACTTTTCGAATGTCTAAATGACACCGTAAAACAAAAGTGATACTCTCGGCTCGGCCCTAGGACAAATACAATTCTACGCCAACTCCCATGTGCTCCTCCTCGTCAAAAGACAAATTTCGACTCGCCTCTCGCGCAGCATGTGAAACAAGACCCAGCTCTTGGCGGGATCACGATCTGCAAGTTTTGGCCATAAATGTCTGCATTCTGAACTTCACAGATCAATTTTGCCAATTTTTTAGGTTGAGCAAAATAAAAACAGGACCAACTCTCGTGTTCAAAGCCAACCAAACAAAGTTAAATTAACTAATTATCCAATAGATGCAACTCAATGATATGGAAGTTCCTTTGTGGCGTACTTTATTCGTTCGTTTAGTAGTTCTTA
The DNA here is from genome assembly GCA_030848855.1 of Branchinecta sandiegonensis. Lineage (NCBI taxonomy): Eukaryota > Metazoa > Arthropoda > Branchiopoda > Anostraca > Branchinectidae > Branchinecta > Branchinecta sandiegonensis. The sequence goes on from JAUPMV010000011.1 coordinate 3,355,080, forward strand.
GTCGTGTTTATTTGGTATTATTTGTCCTTGCCATTTTCTATATCTTATGTTGACTTGCCTTTGCTAGCTATCTTTGCTATTTCGGTTCAATAAATGATATACAAAGAAAGAAGCAATTGGCTCTGGGGTATGGATGAAAACCGAAAACTATCCGATGTCGAAAGGTGAAAAAACGACCACAGAAAAAAAAAATTCTCTTTATTTCCGTCCCAATTCACTGTTTTAACTTTCAGAAGCTTTTACTCCAGCCAGGCCCGTATCCAGGATTTTTTCGGGGGGGGGGGGGTGCCTGCGGGTCGGACAAAAAAGTACAAAAAAGAAATCGATCAGAGGGAAAAGCTTATAAAAATGACTATTTTTGTATGTTTTGGAGGGGGGGGGGGGTGGTCAACCCCCTACCCCCCCCCCCTGGATACGGCGTTGACTCCAGCTCTCTAAGCTGAGATCGACTAAAAGCAGGAAGGGAAGGGAAGGCCGGGGTACGGTGTACGAGAAAAGCAGGAAGGCATACTGAAACCAGGAAGAGCATACTAAAACGAGAAGGGCATACTAAAACAAGGAAGGCTGTCACCAGAATTCAAGGCTGAGAAAAACTGGGAAAGCTGCACCGATGAAAGAAATGGTGGATCTTAAATCTTATTAGTTGCCGACCCTTCAAAGACTAATAATTTAGAATCCCCCATTTCCTTCCTCGTTGTAGTGCCTTACGGTACTACCCATGACAAGCTATTAGGAATGAAAAGATTAATTACAATTTTGATAGTTGGCGACCCCTCACTGGACTTTCATGCCTACACATGTCAGGATACTAAAACGTGGAAGGAATGGTGAACTTTGAATTTGAAAAGTTGCCAACCCCCCAAACAATACTAAACAGAGGAAGGGAACGGTGCAGCTTTCCAGTTATTTCACAGCCTTGAATTCTGGTGACAGCCTTCCTCGTTTTAGTATGCCCTTCCTGGTTTTAAAATGCCTTCCTGCTTTTCTCTTGCACCGTGCCCTTTCCTTCCCTTCCTGCTTTTAGTCGATCCCTCTAAGCTTTGCGGTTGGCGCTGGACAACCCATGAAAAATACCAGCTCTAACAGATTTGACCCTGCCCTTTGTACCAGCTAATCCTCTTGGTGACGTTTCGTTTACTGGGTGGCGGTCAACAACCTTTTCGCATTTAGAGACTTAGAACTCAAAACACCTGCACCAGGTACCTTCGATATCTGCACTAACGGGTTCTGCTTTGGCAGGCGACGAGCATACACTAGCTGTAGAAAACTGCTACCTTTTTTTATAGTATTCCGATCACAAAGGCCCAAGCAGAGAAATAGCAACTCCCTTGCTGACACCATCCCTTTTTCTCAATCCATGTCCAAAGACTTAAACCGACAAATTTCAACGAGTGCATACTTATTTCTTCACAGTGCTTTTTATTAAAACTTTCACACAAATTTCAATGCCGTTCTTTTATTAACATCCATCCCTTTATTCACGGTATCCCAGGCCCCAAATTCCCCCCATCCTCGTCTCGGATGACGATTTAAATCCGGAAAGCGTAGTTTAATAGTCTACGCGTTTCCGACTCCGTTCTGACGTTCGTCAGACGATTTGAATAATAGAAGCTTATAGAATGCAGCAGGGGCGTTGAATTTCTTCCGAAATATGAAAAGTAATTTCTTTCGGGAAACGAGAAGACATGAATTATTTCGATTTGTAAATAGGACTGGTGGTGACAACTCCATTTGGTTGGGCGATATGCTATTTCCGAACAACTTATGGAATCAGTCAGAGGGGAAACCTTTTAAATTGGACAAAAAGAAGCTTGGAAAGTGAACTCTTAGAGCTTGGTCACACTTGGCTCATTTCCTGACTTTTGGGTTTGCAAAAGTAGAAAAAAAGAACAAGATACAACTAATTCTGAATGTTGTCGTTTTAAATTCAGAAGATCAATTAGAGCAAAACAGTGTGTATAATTATGTTAGAGGAACCCTAATTGCGGTCTGCTCATTATCCCCAAGCTGCCGCAAAGCCCATCAAAACTCACGTCCCCTAGGGATTTTCAGTTGTTTGTCGAATAGGCGGATTTTTGAGCCCAGTGTGACCAAGCTCCATAGTCTGTACCCATAACTATGTCTTAATCCGTACGTCTTAATCCCTATTCAATCTTCAGCTTTTGGTGTCATTCGCTTTTGTCGGTGTCGGGCGGCGGTCCTCCGAAACACGGTGCAGCCTCATTAGCAAAGAAACGCCGACTGTCCTGATTCGGCCACGTGAGTAGAAGAGAGAATAATAGCTGCGTTTTCGCAGATACCATGGTATCAGAAACCACGGTCTAAAGTCGTTTTTGCAGTTATCGTGGTATCTGGCCAGTTATCGTGGTATCAGATATTCAGATACTACGATCCGACCGTGGTAACTGGTCGTGGTATCTGAAAATTCATCTCACTTTCGTCAAATTTTGTCAGATTGGTGAGAAAGAAGTTTAGCACTTAGTGATGTAACTGGATATCTGTTTTTCTTTTGGGATGGCTTCGAAAAGTGCAATTTCGGCAATAGTCGTTTTTGCAGAGCACCGTGTATCAGATACCACGATAACTGCAAAAACGACTAATTGCAGATCCAGTTACCGTGGTAACAGATACCATGGTATCAGCAAAAACGCAACTAATGTTGTGTGTTGTATGTACTAATAAAAAGAACTTGAAGATCAGAGGGCTTATGAAGAAAGAAGTTTAGCACTTAGTGATGTAACTGGATATCTGTTTTTCTTTTGGGATGGCTTCGAAAAGTGCAATTTCGGCAATAGTCGTTTTTGCAGAGCACCGTGTATCAGATACCACGATAACTGCAAAAACGACTAATTGCAGATCCAGTTACCGTGGTAACAGATACCATGGTATCAGCAAAAACGCAACTAATGTTGTGTGTTGTATGTACTAATAAAAAGAACTTGAAGATCAGAGGGCTTATGGTTTTGAGGTTAAGCCGGGCAGTGTTTGATACAAGCTCGAGGAAAGACGGAGAGGGAAAGATTGGGTCGTTCAATAATTTGTCTTCTTCTCAAGCCAATTCATTGATTGCAAGACCTTCGAACTTTTCCTATGAGCAAGGACTAACCCCGTTCTCAAAATCAATATTTGTTATATTGTTTAACGTGTCTTATCTAGGTAGCCTAGCGTGCCTCAGAAAAGGTCAGGGTCACTTTAAGACCCTAGATCTTAAGACCTTAAGACCAGGATGTACCCTGTTTCTCAAAATTAATACTGTATAGTTTTTAGAGTGTCGTCCATATGTAGTCTAAGCTAATGTGTATGAGAAAAGGACAATAGTCAGAGTCACATCTAGTGTCTACTCTTATGTGTTTAGAAGGCTGCGCCAGGTATTCATTCATGACCCAAAGGTCCAGGGAATAGGGGGAGCTGGGAGTCTTTCAATCATCTGCCTCCTTTTCAGGCCAATTCCTAGACTCTACCTCAAAAATTTTCACCAAGGGTAAGGATAGGCCCTGTTTTCTCTAGAATTAAAGTCTAGAAATTATAATATCCTACACAGACAACCTAGATTGTCTTAAAAAGTGACCAGCCAGAGTCGCATCTACACGAAATACCTATTCGTCTACGTTTTTGGGCCTAAGCCAGGTATCCATGCATAGCGCAAAGCTCGGGGGAAGACAGGGCGGGGAGGACCATTTAATCATTTGCCTTTTTTCTGGACTATTCCTAGACTTCAAGACCTAAAAACTTGTCCCTATATAAGAGTAATTATCCCTCTTATAAGAGTAAGGACAGACCTAGCATGTCTCATCGACAGAGCTAGCAAAAAAGATGACATAGGTAATTTATTGGGGAACAGGAATGTGCCTTTGTGCCTTTTAAGTATTCGTGAACACAAAATTTAAAAAGATAATAGTTGCGGTTTTGCAGATACCATGGTGTTGCCACGGTACCTGGATCTGCAGTTAGCCGTTTTTGCAATTACCGTGGTATCTGATACTACGGTTGCTCTGCAAAAACGACAATTGCCAGATTTGCGCGTTTAGAAATCATCGAAAAAGAAATACTGATATCCACTGACGTCTAGGGTGACATAACTTCTTTCCCACCAGTTTGACAAAAACTAGACAGTTGTGTTGTGTTAGGGATGATGAAAGTGAGATGAATTTTTCGAATACCACGGATGGGGGGGGGGGGCACTCAATCATTGGCCTTCTCATCTAATTCCTAGACTGTAATACCTCCAGCCTTGTTTCTAAGTCTGGCCCTACTTTTCAAGAATGAGATATAACCTCTAAAACCTAACCTATTAATCTACGGGGAACAAGTAATCTAAGAGGAACGTGATTTATACTCCATATGACTAAGTCCAAAACACGCCAGTGAACCTCGGGAAGAACGAGAAACGACGCCCGAACGATGACTCAAGTCCTGTGTCAACCAATAGACGGCGTTCGTTGGGAACAGATTTGGTGACGCTCTTCCGCTAGGTTCAGGGCATTTCTTCATCGGCAGTCCCAGTGTTGCCAGTTCTACCGTAGTTCGCGGTAAAATAATGCGATTCTGAGGGAAATACCTCATACCATTTTGATTGTACCGTGAAACGGCTAAGGGAATTCCAGCATTAGTGAATTCAAATTCATAAGAAGAATGGATTTTAAGATATGGAGCACAGCGAAATGCGACCTAGCACGAGTTTTCTCGCATTTGCGGCGGGTTTTACTGCGATAGATGTTCCTTCAGCCCAAGGCTGACTGCGAATCATATTTGACGGTGCAAAACGGATAAATTGCAAGAGCAAATAAATTTCGGCCCTTCTTGGCAAGGGTCCTCTTTAGGCTCAAACCGCTCAAGCTGGAAAATGAACTTGTGAAAAACAGTTAAAGGACCCCTCTTGCTCATTTTGCCTTTTGTATCATACTTAGCTCCCACATGGAATTATAAGTTTCTAAAATCCCCACCTTTCTCCATTGTTTCGTTTCGTAACTACGAATTTTTAGCGCTTTTTCGGTCTTGCCGAGTTTTCCCGTCACCCAACGAAAAGTTTGCCCGAATCTTCAACGTCCACTGACAACTCTTTCACACATAAGGTTGTGATAATCTTCTGTTTAGTACTTCTTTTATTTGCTTAGTTTTCCCACTTTTTAACCAAGGCACGGTCAGTTTCCAAATGTTTTGCCCCCAGCCGCAACGTCGGAGAGCAGGAAGGCTGGATATAGTCGACAAGCGTTAATAAGAGAATCGCTAGTTTCAGGTGGAAAGTAATGGTATTTTCGAAAACATTTTTTCTGATCCATTTCATAGGGAAAAGATCATTTCTAGTAAGAGTTGTGCTTTAAAGATTCTTCTCTTCCTCTAATAAATGTAATAAAACAAAGCCTGTCACTTCAGAAATAAAATGACAATTTTGAGACCTCTGTACTCTCCCATAAATACACAAATTCGTGTCTTTGGGGCAAGCCGCAAAGTTTACCGCATTTTGGTTGGAGCATATAGCGGAAATACCGCGTTTTCAGGAGGGCGGCACTACGAAGCGGTGACGGTTGAGTGGCAACGCTAATCGGCACGTAGAATTAAGGCGTATTCTCGGCGTTCAAAGGGAACGGCGAGAATAGAGGGAGTTACTCCACGGGGACTCCGCGTACGGAAAACAACGAGAACACGGGGAATGCTTCCAAAATGGATTTTGCTCTAAAAACAAATATGCGGTTGTGAAATTAGTTTGGATCCATTTTATTTTTGGTTTTGTTTATTCTGATTGTTTTCAATTAATTTTACATTGAACCAACACCGGCAAAAATTGATTCCCCTCTGAATCTGAAAGGGAGTCCTTTCTGACGATGGTGATGATAATCGGAGCATTCCCCGTCCGTGGGGACTCGCGAGAATACGGGGAGTGAGTCCCCGGGACAAACAAAAACAAGGGGACTCCTCAAGTGGAGTGGGTGAGAGACGGATGGATGCGGGGGGAGCGGGCAGGACAAAAGGACAAAACGTCACTCACATTCCATACCTTCCACCCTGAGGCTCACTGGCCACTGCAGCTTCGGCTCTATGTTAATCTGACATAAATACACCCCCGAGTCCTTAATAGCTGCGGGGTTAATTCTTAACGTCCACTCGTCTGTGTCTGCATCGTGGAGGGGCGCCACTCGCAAGTCGGACGTGTGGCTTTCTGTGGCTGAGGCGAGCACTGCGAGGTCACGCGCTCTTACCCAGGAAACCTACAAGAGTAAGTTCAAGAGTAAATTCGAATAAGCCACCAAAATTACCGTAAAATAAACTTAATAATGGTTTTATTCTTAACTGGATAACTTAATAAATAAATAAATAAGGATGTAGAATCCAACTCAAATTCTTGTATTTTTAAAACCAGCTTGTTAAAGGACCTGTCTTACCTATAATACTAATGCAATTACCTATAATACTAATACCTCCACATTCACTCCATATATTTCTAAACCCAGAGACCCCAATTTCGTACGGTACATTTTAACCCCTCTAACAAAACCACGCTGATTTTCTCACTTGCCGTGTTTTTACACCTTCGATGTGTATCACGCTGTCGACGGTTGTCTGCTCCATCAGAAAAACCGGTTGTGTAAATTGTTTCCCTGTTTCCGCTACAAGTCAACGGGTCTCGGAAAAGGCTTAAAACAGCCAACACCATGGGTTGTTTGTTGAAAGCACAGCATAGTCTTAAAGTATTAAAATATTTTAAATTACTGTAAGTTGAAGAGTAAATAGTGCGAGGGGTCCTTTAAGCGTTCATTTACTTTTTTTCTGTATGTACTGTCCAAATGACTTATTACTAGGCTGCATGTAATAAATTCATTCTTTCGTTCAAAAGCGGTAAAATTTCGAATTTTTATTTTACTGTCAAGATATTTGTGTTAAAAATTCAAAGACAACAGTGTTTAGACGAACAATAGAAATCCAACAAGATGTTGGTTGACAAGTTTAGTCAAGCCACGTTCACAAGCATTTCTAGTCTATGTGGATTTGAGGTTAAATACGTCGAAGATGTATTCGAGAATCTTGGAGGAATCGGTTTCTGTATTTAAGAATCGACGAAAAGTTTTCGAGATTTTTCCTAGGTCTTCAAGAAACTACTAAAATTATTCAAGAAAAGATGAAAAGTATTCGAGAATTTCTAAAATGTATTTGACATTTAAACTGAAATAAGAACTCCAGAATGACAAAAATATATTCACTCGTCTATTGTTAAAAAGGTTTTTTCGCTGAAAAAACTCGTAAAGCCTATGGCTTTCTTATTGCTGTAAATTACAAGTTTTGTAGAAGCATTCTAGGTAAAGTGTATAATGCGTTCGTTATTCCCCACTTCCTTGCATTAGCACCGTTTTGGTGAATTTTTACTGTGTCAGATATTAAAGCATTATGCAAGTGTTTTTAGAAGTTTGCAAAATGTCTGCAGAGACTTCCGCCTTGGTCAAGCAACACCAGCATATCAAGGAAGTATGGAGTGGCCCAGCCCGTAATTGCTGTGCAGAAACTTTTACTGCTGTATAGGCACGACCTGGATCCGACAAGCGATGTGGTATGGCCTTTTGGCAATAAACAAGCATTATTATTATGATACGTAGACTATTGAAATAGTTGATAAATTGTTGTTGATTACGTGGTACTGTGTATTGTGTAGCTTTTCCTTATTTTCCCTACTCCATTTTTGTGTATTTATACATTACGGTGGGTAATAAAATTATTAATTTATTAATTAATTAATGACAAAAATACATTCGAGAAGTTAAAAATTGAAAATTCTCGAATAAATTTTGTCATTCGCCAATATGTTTATGTCATTCTGGAGTACCTAATCTCAATTTAAATGTCAAATACTTTTAAAACATCCTCGATTCTTTTTATCGTTTCTCGAATACTTTCTGTAGTTTCTCGAAGACTTTTTACCGATTCTGAACACAAACAGCGATTCCTAGAAGACATTTGAGGGATTCTCGAATAAGATAAGATAATCTGTATTTGAAAGCCGTATGGCCATATACAGTAACAATCAACATACATAAATACAACCAGCATTCATTCACCACTACTATAATTTCTACGGCGCACTTGCTCTATCTCTTTCCTCAATCTTACTAAACTCTAAAGCCCTTCCAACAAAATTCCCTACTGCGATTATATACTTTGGCGACGTTTATTTCAAGATCTCAGGGAGAAAGCCATCATTCCCCTTTTCAAAGATACTTCCCCTCAAATGTGAGAGGCTACGACACCGAATACATTTTCGACGTATTTAGCCTCAACTCCATTCCATACTAGTCAAGCACAGATGCCGAGGCTTAGCCAGGCACCGAGTTCTAGAGCCCAGAACTCCGTGCTTGGCCCAAAGTCTGAGCCATAGGTTTGACCCAGGTATGACCGGTGATGGTAGGCCACCTGCCCATAGATGCGTTTTTGATCGGAGTTTGAAGTTACCTTCAGACTCAAAGGTCCCTGATTAAATACCGTTTTTAATCGCCGGTCACGGTTTCTTTGTCCTTCAGACTGACCGTCAAAGTTCGTGAGCTAGCAAGTTCGAAGGATCGCCGCAGTCGTAAAAACACTGATTAAGCAAACTGTGACCTTCGACGGCGTTGTGAAAAGGGAAACAGAGCAACCGGCTAAGGCAACGGCGAACAAAACTTAGATTAAAAACGCAACTTATGCATCTGTGCTTGGCTAGGCATGCTTGTGAACGAGGCTTCAAGACTGCTTCAAGAAATATTTCAGTGTGCTTTCACAAGTTGAGAGACATTAGAAGAGTTAATGCGTAATAGTTAATCAGTTCTTTTTCAAGGACTTAGAGCTGGAATGAAGCAACTGTTTGCGTGTGGAGATAAACTGAAGCTATAAGCTCGTCATTGAACGTTCAAAAGTTGTCATGGGCTCATTTGCTCTTACAAGCTACTGAAAGCCACCATCGTCGCTGCAACATCTATGTGACGATAGGCTTTTAAAAATCGTCAGCTTTTCCGTCATGAAAACCAACCTCTTATTTCAGTTCATGGCCAAGACCAAACAGCGTTTCAGATCGCATATACCCCCACGGCAACTATCCAAAAATAGTAAAAACGAAAATATTCGGAAGGATCAGAGAGATGCAAGAAGGTAATAAAATTCACAAACATGCCATTACTAATTATTCACTGATGATTCATCATTCTAAGAAATCTGAAAATCGCAGAACAACGGAATGGAATGACTGGCTATAAGTGGTTAGAGACAGGGTGAATAAAAACGGGAATGAACTGAGTGTCTGTCCAGGGGATCGACTAAAAAGAGGCATGGCGCGGCACGGCACGGCGCAGGAGGCACGAGTAATAAAAAGAGATTAGCAAGTAATAGGAGTAGACAAGTAAGTGAGAGTTCGTAACCGTAGAGCCTAAAAGAAGGCACGTTAGAACATTGTTCCTGCCCCTAAATCGAACGCCTGAAAGGGCCCTTTTAGTTTAAGTGCCTCTTTTTAGTACTCGTGCCTCCTACACCATGTCGTGCCTCTTTTTAGTCGATCCTTTTTTCCAGTTGCGTCATTCCTGCTTTAGTGTTAAAAGCGAGTATTTATCATAAAACAGAAAGCGACTTTGGTTCCGAGCAGAAACAGCTTATTTTGAGACCGTCTTTAATAAATATCAGAACAAGCACTGAAAACAACTATCGGGTGCGTTCAACTTCTGTTTTTTAAATTGATTGATTGATTGGAACTCTCCAAGCAGGATAAGGGTTTGACGTGCTTGTTTCAACTGGTGCCAAGAGCTTTGAAAATTCTTAGGGAGATTTTGAGTAGGGATATCTCTGTTCCCTGGTACTCTGAATTGCACTTCCGCCAAATCGATAATCAAGGTTTCCAGATTTTTAAATTAGAGCGCTAGGAGTTGGCAAGCATTTTGTTGAGTAGTTTTAGGGATATATAGCCTAAAGTTTTTTAACCCCCGTGGCATATTTTATGATATTTTTTCCAGATTTTTTCTTTTTGGGATACGACTCCTCCTTCACTCGGTGGCGTTGATATTTCCTTAAACTTAACGTCACCTACTCTTTCCAAAACAAAATAATGTGAACGGATGTATGTGTGGATGTATATGTGATTGTGTACTAATGTCCAGGGCTGTGAGGATATGAGGATGTATATGTGATTGTGAACGTGTATATGAAACTCGGGCTTTCATTCAAATACAATTACCACTGTTATTCTTTTACGTTCGGCAATTCTGTAATTCTTTATGGAACAGAGACCTGGCCGGCTCCAATCACAGCTCTCAAGACTGTAGACGTGTTCCAGACGAAAAGCCTTAGGAGAATAGAGGGCCTGAGATGGTTCGACTTCGTCAGCAACGAGAAGTTACTGGAGACAACGCAGCAGACATTGTTCTCCATCTAAATTGCACAGTGCACTACGATGGTACGATCACCTCCTTTGAATGCCATCACACCTACCTGCGAGAATCGTGCTGGACTTCAACCCCGCAGACGCCGGCTGCAAACAACCCCGCGGCAGACCGAAACATCGATGGTCCGATATTCTTTCCAAATACTTAAAGTTGGCAAACATTGAAACCCACGACGTACCAGCGCTAGCTGCTGATCGCACCAGATGAAGGAGGCTGACATCACTCTCTACGCTGAGCGACGCCCGGCAGGAGATATAAGTAATGTATTCTTTGACGTTCGCTTAGACAACATGATACCCACTCTATCCAGTCAACCCCTGAAACAAAGCCCATTCAACTGCATCCACTCTCCTCGTCTGACATTCGCGTAAAGAACCTGATACCCACTCTTTCCTAAAACAAAGCTTCGTCCACCTAGATTCACTTTCCCCGTCTCTTCCACGAAAGCCATTAACAGATAGCAGTATCTAGTCGGCGCGCTTGATAGGATCCCTCGCACCAAATTAATCCGTTGATTAGTAGATAAAACGGCCTCAAATGATCAAGTCCGGTCCATTACGAGATACTCTAATGGAAGAGGAGCCAATTACTCCTGGACAAAAGGCATGGCTGGCTGGTAGGCTAGTGTGATCGCATCAGGGAGACGGTTCCGAGAAGTTGGTCCCTTGGAAATGCATTGAGGCACGCCAATAGGAAGAATACATCAGCATGAGAAAGACGATCCTCGCCACTCTTGTTCCTAGAAGACGCCATTTCACTATCCCCAGCTAGGCGGGGGAGGACACATTTTCGTCAAATTCGTTGGTTTAGACACCAGCAGTGTTCTTGCCACCTATCTTCCAAGACCTGGTTTATTTTCCCATTTTTGGGATCCCAAAACGTGACTGGAGGGATACCTATGACTTCGTAAAAGTTGTCCGTCAGTCTGTCAGCGCGATAACTCTCGAACGGAACGAGATATCTTGATGAAACTTGGTGTGAGGATTATTTTGGCTAAGGGACAGGTCGAGTTCGTAGATGGGCTATGTATCCCTACATTTTGGTATGGGGGAGGGGGTTAAAATGAAGCGGCAACCAAAATATGTTTTAACAGCTAATAAGCTAGTCGGTTTACGGGTAGGAAGACATGCTGAACACATGTAAGAAAATCATTTTCTCGCCGGACAAGTAGTTCGGCCGAAATCCGACCAAAACCGGGAAATTTATTAAAAGTAAAAGTTTTACTTGAAGTTGATTAGATGTTCGGTATAGGGGTAAGAAGACATACAGAATCCGTATACGACAATCATTTCCTACCCGGGCATATAGTTCGCCTCGAATTCGGCTCAAACCGGAAAATCTGTTTTAAGAAAAAGTTTTATCTGAACTTGATTTGAGGTTCGATGCGCCGGATACATACTTCGCCCGGAATCCGGCCAAAAGCTGAAAATTTGTTAAATGTCAAAGTTTTATCTGAAGTTGATTAGAGGTTCGATATAGGGGTAAAGAGATAAGCTGAGTTCGTTTTTGAGCTGTAGGTTTTTGCCTGACAAGTAATTCGCCCGGAATCCGACCGAAACCGGAAATTTGGCAAAAGTAAGGCAGGAGGTTTTGATCAATTTCGTCAAAGAAGAATCCATATCCGAACTTATTTCTCAGATGATTAGCCATTTTCCCTAGCCTGTTTCTAAACTGTAATAGAAAAATGTTCATGGAGTCTGGCGAAGACCGGATATCTACAAGACCCAATTATATGAATCAAATATTTCATTTTTGGGATCCCATCGAAACCTTTGGTCTTGTTGCACCAAGCGCTTACTGCTCGCTTCTCAGCTGCCCGTTTTTAACAAACCTTGTGTAGTTTCTACCTAAACCTGCGAAAAAATGAGATTGGCAACTTGAGTCGAGTTGGCCAATCAGGAGAATTGCGCTGCCGGACTCCTTTCTACCAAAAACTTTTAAATTACCAGAAAAAATAAGGGGACTTGGAAGAAAGGCCTGTGATCTCTTTTCGCACAAAAACGCAACTGCTATCCCTGCATTTAAATGGCCCCAAATGTGTGAGCTCCAAGGCCGTATCCAGGGGGGGGGGTTAGGGGGATGACCCCCCCCCCCCCGAAACATACAAAATCACAATTTTTACATGCTTTTCCCTCTGATCTATGTCTTTTTTGTCCGACCGGCAGGCAACCCTCCCCCCCCCCGAAAGGCGCCCCCCCCCCCCCTCGAAATAAATTCCTGGATACGGGCCTGGTGAGCTCGCAGAGGAGCTTGCGCGGAGTTAGTTCCCGATCTGGCTGAAGGACTGCTGCTTCAAAATACGCCACTACCAAAAAAAAGTAAAAAAAATCGATGACCCTCGACTCTTTGTTACGTTGTCTAAAGCTCCGATGGAAATATGTCCTCCGTATCCCGCACTATTTTATTTTGTTATCGTTAGGCAGAGCTGCCCCTCCTTGTGAACTATGAGATAGTAGCGCTCCGCCTCTTTATTCTTACCTTAATCCCGTGTCTTACAAGAGCCTCGTTTTTGTTACAATAGCGCTGCCGCATCGCTGCTGCAGCACTTCTTTGCTTTTGCACAATATGCGTTTTTGGAATAACTTTCTTCTTGGTTGAAGCGGCAGCGCTGCAGCATCTTGCAGGGAAGCACGGACTTGGTCGGTGAGCAAGTCCGTGATTCTCGAGAAGTGCTACCGTCTTCCTCGGAAGCGCTGCAGTGCAAAAACGGATGTAGGAAGAATCAGTCCGGAATCGGCCGAGAAGTGGACCTGCAGCATGCGACAAAAACGAGGCTATGGTCTTTAGGTGATTCTTCAGTTACGCCGCCATCATTACTCTTTTCCGTCTCTAACATTAGTATATAGCTTCTAGATATTCCGTCAGCCCACGCTGACTAATAAAATGTAGCTGACGTATCCGGTTTGCATTGTCAAAACATATATAACTTATAGTGTACTTATAAGTTTCTTTTTAACAGATTGCAGTACCATAGGTCATATTTTGGGTATTGACTAGAACTCCTTAAAGTTTAACTGAAAAGCCAACTTATTTTTGTGTCATTTGGTGAATACATTGAATTATGTGGACTCTGCAAAGGAATTTTTTTATTTTGCACTATCTGCTCTAGTTATGACGTTAAGAATATCTGCGGCCGTCCCCACAAGGTAAATTCTACTATGACGCGGGAAATTTTAATCTCAACACAAACGCGGCTTTCAGTCGGCAGTAGTGAGATTGGTGAAGATTGCTTCGTGCCTGAACAACAAAAAAATCATAAATCTTTCTGATAAGGCATACAACAAAAATACAAGCGCATATAGATACAACAAATCATACGGAAATTCCACTATTTGGAAATCGGTTATTCGTGAACAGCGGAACAGCAAAGTAACGCATTTTCAGTGGGATTTCAAGCCAATTTGAGTGAATAAGTGATGGGTAACGAGATTGTCCTATCCCAGCCATCTTCAGTTAAACTTTAAAGTGTACTGGCCTATGAGGACGGGTGTATGATGGGAGGCTGTTAGCCTAATGTATGTTCGGTCTGCAGACCGTATTGTTCATTGAACACCATTCTACGTCATGAAAACGAGAAGCTCTCCTTAGGTTTGGTAGGTGTCAGTGAATAGCTCCACGCTATTCTAACAATGATTACCGTGTGGCTCAACTTTGGATGCCTCTCCGCATCCAATCTTAAAGGACCCCTCGCACTATTTACTCTTCAACTTAGTATTTTGAAAAAAATTGAATACTTTAAAACTAGGCTGTGTTTTCAACAAGTAACCCACGGTTTTGGCTGTTTTAAGCCTTTTCCGAGACCCGTTGACTTATAGCGAAAACAGGGAAACTATTTACAAAACCGGTTTTTCTGATGGAAGCAGGGTGATACACATCGAAGGTAGCAAAACACGGCAATTGAGAAAATCAGCGTGGTTTTGTTAGAGGGGTTAGAATGTACCCTACGAGATTGGGGACTCCGGGTTTAGAAGTACATGGAGTGATTACGGAAGTAGTTTGCGTTAGTAATATAGGTAAGACATGTCCTTTAAGAGCCAGAGCATCGAAGCGATGTTCTAAAGAGATATTTCTTCAACGGTAAGACACAATATTATTTGAAACGGGAAGATCTTGTGATTTAAACGCCAGAAAGAAATTCTTAACAGAATCCGGAACGGAACCTGGCCAAGCCCGTACCGACATTTTTCCTCATTTAACTCTATGTACGGCCTACTACCTCTTCATAACATCCTGTTGAGTCTGAATGAGTCTTCAACGTCCAAATACGGCAGTCCTACTACAATGGTTCATTGCCAGTCAGTGACGTCACAAGGAAAAGGTCCCGCGTTTTTGTTTCAAAAGCTGGCCCCCATAGAGCGGAGGTGACACTGGCAAAGATCATTTCCAATTCCGGGGTTAGCGCTTTCATCCACAAGGAAAAGCAAAACAAGTCGCCCTAGGATCATCAGCAAAGCCGGAATTCCCAGTGCACACCAGGATTCCTGACCATTCAGGAAATTCCCGTATGTCATAAAACTTGGTCACACCCCATAAATGACGACACTAGTGCAGGCATCCGTACCTAGCGAAACTGATGCTGAGCCCCAAAGATAAAGGGAAAGAAAGAAAAGACAGAAATGAGTAAGGCTTTTTGGGATCCCAAAACGTAAGTGGCGGGATACCTATGACATCGCAAAAGTTGTCCGTCTGTCCGTCTGTGCGCACTATAAATCTCGGAGGGAATGAGATACTTTGATGAAACTTGGTGTGAGGATTCTTCTGGGTCAAGAGTAAGGTCGAGTTCTGTAGCCCTACATTTAGGGGTGGGGGTTTAAATTAAGGGGCAAATGAAATATTTTTAAACAGATAATATGATAGTCGATGATGGGGTAAGAAGACATGCTGAGCACGATGGTGAAAACCATTTTCTCGCTGGGAAAGAAGTTCGCCGGGATTTCGGCCAAAACCGGAAAGTTTGTTAAAAGTAAATGTTTTATTTGAAGTTGATTAGATGTTCGATTTAGAAGTAAGAAGACATGCTGAACACTTATGTGAAAATTATTTTCTACCCGGACAACTTGTTCGCTCGGAATCAGGCCTAAACCGGATAATTTGTTAAAAGCAAAAGTTTTGTTTGAAGTTGATTAGATGACAGATTTAGGGGGAAGAAGAGACGCTGAATCTTTATATGACAATCTGTTTTTTACCGGGACATATAGTTCGTTCGGAATCCGGTTGAAACTGGATTTTTTGTATATAAGTTAAAGTTTTACTTGAAGTTCATTAGATGTTCTTTATACAGATTAGCAGATACGCTGAATTCGTTTCTGAACTTTTCTTTTCTTTTCTGGACAAGTATGGTAGTTCGTTTGGGATTCGGCCGAAACCGGAAATTTGGCAGAAGTATAGCAGGAAGTTTCGATCAGTATCGTCAAAATAAATATGGCTTATGTATATCTGAACTTGGTTTCCTCTGATGATTAGCCTGGCAAAGACTGGATCTGGCGAAGACAAGGCCCAATTGTGAAGATTATGTAAAGTAACAGTATCTTATGTGCTTGTATGTCAGTGAATTTTTTCTGACATTTTCCTATGCTATTTTTGGCAATGAAGAATTTTTGGACAAATAAAGTGAGTCTGAATTTGAATTGTCTGGTTAAAATATTAGATTTTTGGTATCCCACAGAAACCTTTGGTCTTGTTTTTAGAGAAATATGGAAATTCAAGAAGTACGGGGTGGAAACGCTATTATGCTATTTTTCGCAATGAAGAATTTTTGAATAAATAAAGTGAATTTGAATTTGAATTGTCTGGATCAAATATTAGCATTTTGGGATCCCATCGAAACCTTTGGTCTTGTTTTTAGAGAAAATATGGAAATGCAAGAAGTACGGGGTGGAAACTCGGCCGTTAGATCGATCTGCTCGGATACAATACAACTCAGATACTTTAATACAAATGTAAAAAAAACAACAGATTTACATCTTCTGATCTGATCTAGGCTACCTCTGATAAAAATCTTGTAGCTTTTGAATTGTCCAATCCCTTTGCTATTTCTATAACACCTATGGTCAACTAGGGTGTCACATTGAGCTGTTTATGCTTAAATCAATTCCTCTCTGTCTGTCGTATTTCTGTGACAAAATTGCCCTAATGACTAGAAAACGGGGATCGACTAAAACCAGGAAGGGAAGGGAACACGAGAAAAGCAGGAAGGCATAGTAAAACCAGGAACGGCATACTAAAACGAGGAAGGGCATACTCAGAATTCAGTGTAAAAATTGTAATTAACCTTTTCATTCCTTGTTGTAGTAGCTGGTCAAGGGTAGTACCTTAAAGGACTAAAGCGAGGAAGGAAATGGATTATCAATTATTAGTCTTTGAGGGGTCGGCAACTATACAAATTTTAAGTCCACCACAGTTCTTAGTTCACCGTTCCCTTCCTCGTTTTAGTGCTTCGAGGGGTCGGCAACTAAGACATTTCAAGTCCATCATTTCCTTCCTCGTTTTAGTACCTTGAGAGTACTAAAACGAGGAAGGAAATGGGAATTTTATTTTATTCTTCTTTGAGGGGTCGGCAACTATCAAAATTCTTAGTTCACTCTTCCCTTCCTCGTTTCAGTGCTTTGACGGGTCGGCAACTAGAATTCTCAGTCCAGCGAGGGGTCGGCAACTAAGATATTTCAAGTCCACCATCTTATTCCTAGTTTTAGTACTTTAAGGTACTACCCGTGACAAGCTACTAAAACCATGAAAGAAATGGTGGACTTTGAAATTCGATGATTGCCGACCGCTCAAAGAAGAATAATTTAAAATTTCCCTTTTCCTTCCTCGTTTTAGTACCTTCAAGGTACTAAAACGAGGAAGGAAATGCTGGACCTGAAATATCTTAGTTGCCGACCCCTCGCTGGACTGAGAATTTTAGTTGCCGACCCCTCAAAGCACTAAAACGAGGAAGGGAACGGTGAACTAAGAACTTTGGTGAAATTTAAATTTGCATAGTTGCCGACCCCTCAAAGACAAATAACTGAGAATCCATTTCCTTCTCGCTGGACTCGGAGGATTTTAGTCTCCTACCGTCAGAACAAGAAATGAAAATGTGAATTACAATTTTTATAGTTGCCGACCCCTCCCTGAACTTACTTCCTACCTATGTCAGGATACTAAAAGGAGGAAGGGATGGTGAACTTTGAATTTGAAAAGTTGCCGACCTCTCAAAGAGTACTCAATAGAGGAGGGGAACTGTGCGGCTTTCCAGTTTTTCCCAGCATTGAATTCTGGCGACAGCCTTCCTCGTTTTAGTATGCCCTTCCTCGTTTTAGCACACCCTTCTTGGTTTTAGTATGCCTTCCTGCTTTTCTCGTGTTCCCTTCCCTTCCTGGTTTGAGTCGATCCCTAGAAAACGCACATACATTCATTTCCTTCAGTTGCTACTTGTAAGTGGTTAACTCCTTTGCCCACCACCTGCATGTGGTTTGGCGGCGCCAGGACTCTTAATATCTCTCCACAGGGAATCATAACTGAATGATTAGCGATGCAATTTGTGAGATTTTTGTTCATCTTGTCGAATATTTTCAATGTATTGACGTTGACCCTCAAGAGAAGCTAGATGTGTACTAAGCCGACGCAGAATACTATATAACGTGGGATACAGTGTAGAGTGGTAGTGTAGGCTCGAGAATCCAACACTTTTCAACATTTGAACTCATCCCAATGTTTGTTCATGGATATCTAACTTCTTCCCTTACTTCTGTCTGTGTTAGCACAGCGACATTAGGTTAGGGATAAATTGAGTGATATCTTGGCGGAATCGTTTCCTTCCATTTTCCCTTCCACGTAAGGGAAAGACGAGCAAAGCCGCTTCGTTTATTTTCATCTCTACTGCAAATACACGCCCTGTTAGAGCGAGAGCTTGTTTTAGTCTAGAATGTTCCCTAGGGCTTGGAAAGCTGAGACGAAGTAATTTGCTAACCTCTAAGAAACTAGATTTTTCTCAAATCAAGTTGGTAACGGCACAGCTGCTAAACAACCAACAACAGTAAATTAATCCACCCATTTCACTAACATGCAACTGAGACAAATTCATTTTCATGCTTCCACTGGGAGCCTTAAAGATTAACTGAAAGGCCAGTTTATTCTTATATTTGGGACCTAAACACACTGTGTTATTTTGACTATACTCAGGTATATTTTTTTATTTTTCCCCCTCTGGCCTCTCTGACGTTAAGAAAATGCACTAATGGCCTGGCAAAGTTCACCCGACGCGTAGAATTTGAATTTCAATACATTGTTTACGATTGTATATTTCTCAAGCATAGGCAATATTTAAAGCATACAAGCATATGGAGATTTTGCAAACCTGTTCATTCGCTGAAGATCGGTTATATGAATCAACGAAGAAAGGCATTTTCGCCAGGTGTTCAGTACCATTCAAGTGATGGGTAACTAGACTGTCAATATTGCAGTCCAACAAGAACCGTGCCTGACTAGTTTTGAAGTTTCGTTTCTTGTACAGTAGAGGTATTTATGTGAACGTTTGTTGACATTTGACTTTGCCATTTTCATACAGTTGCTGTGTCTAAAGCTAACTACCAGTTAGCCAAAGTGGGTAATTAAGGGCATCTGAAAACACCTGAATATTTATTTTGTATCTTCATCTTACCATTTAGCCTAAAACTGCATTGTTCACATTAAAGTAACTGTTCACATAAACGTACCTCTACGTAAATTAAGATTTGTTCAGATTTTAAAATGATGTTTAAAATACAATGCTTCCTCGGGAGTTTCGACTAGTGCAGCCGTCAATAGGATCGGAGGAGGAGGGGGGAGGGGCAATGTGTGTCAAATTCCTTCTCGTTAACATATCGCGGTAAGGAATTCCGCGGTTAATGCCGTCACGGCAACCAATCCGTTAACTTTATTTCAGTGCAAATGCCATAAATAATAGAACAGAGGACCAAAAAAAATACTAAAGAATTGAAGTGTTTGTACCCGTTACTCAACTGTTGTATCACGTATTCCGCAATCCTGTCAGTATTCGTTGGTCACGTGTTTTAGTCTGGTACTTCGTAATCACGTGGAATAGTTGTGTAGAAGTGCCTCGGGGGTTGAATCGCGATAGGGGGAATCTCATTCTTTGATTTGTATTTGAGTCAGTGGTCAGTGGTCAGAGTCTGAGTCAGATGATTTGTCATTATGAGCGTGTAATAAATAGTTGATTAGATTGGCTGGAGAAACACAACAAGAATATAAGAATTTGTCACTATTTGCCTGTCGTGGTAATGATGTCCACGGTGCTGAGCATCGTTGCTTTTGCATTGTTAAAAGCAAAACCGGGGGGAGGGGGGGGGGGCAAAGCGGTGACATGAGATCGCTGAAAAACGAAAACCCGTCTACACAAAAGGTGTCTTATTTGTGTCTTCTTTTTGTTATACCTAAATTCTACGCGTATGTTGAACGGTGCCATGAAACTGTAGCAAAACGAAGACCCGTCTACACATAAGGTGCTATGTTCCACGCTAAATTTACATGCATTGTAACCCATTTTTTTTATTTCTGCAGCTTTTCTTCTTCCTCTCACACATTACACTGTTTTTCTTTCTTTTAGGTATTTATTATTGTTGTAGTGTTTATTGATTACTTTAAAGTTTGGGTTTAGTTTGACGGCCCTCACAGGCCCATTAAGGCTTTTCTGCAGTCAGCTGTATTGACTACAGGTCTATTGTATAATAACAGAGTGTTATAATCTTTCCTTATGCTGTCTTTGTTAAAATATTTGTTATATACAGTAGAGGTATGCTTATGTGAACAGTTACTTTAATGTGAACAGTGCAGTTTTGGGCTAAATGGTAGAATGAAGATCCAAAATACCTATACAGGTGTTTTCAGATGCCCTTAAATACCTACTTTGGCTAACTGGTAGTTAGCTTTAGACACAGCAAGTGCATGAAAATGACGAAGTCCACTGTCAACAAACGTTCACATAAGCATACCTTTACTGTAATAAAGGTTATTAAAGGTTAAATTAAAAAGGTTATTAAACGCTGGCGTCGATTGCTCCAGACTTACAAAAGTGACTTCGCTATTGTCGGTCGCTTATCTGCTGCATCCAGAAACAAGAACCAATCATGCAGATTGTTGAAAGAACTGGAGTGTTATCAATTTAACACAATTTTTATCGTACTCTATATCAGCTAGGAAATGAAATGTCGGGAGCTCAGGACATTTCGCATTTCGCCTGGAGCAATGACAGCTCCGCGACAGGGAAAATAGCTTTCGAGCCGTAAAGAAAACGACTGTGAGGGCACTTCCGGAAAAAAAAAAGTGTTTATGAGGGTATCTATTTTACGGAAAAACCAAAAAGCAAAGAAAATCTAAATTTAACAGTTGAATTTCGAGTCTTCAGCAGTCGTGTTCAAAACGAAATCACAATACCAATTTTAGTTAGTTAGTTAGTTATAGCTTTATTCCGGCCAAAGACGATAATCTACACTCTACAATAAAAACTTAAACAAAGAAAACAAACAAACAATAAACAAAAAAACAATTAACCAGCTTCAGGTTCATATAGCTGCAGCCAGATAGGCAGTGACAAACGGCGTACCGCACAAGAAAGAACGAGGAGTTAACTCCAAGCAGCTCTCACGAAGAAATTCACTGAATCAGATATGGAAGGCTAAGCTAGAATCTTTAGTTGTAAGTTCATTTCCCAGATCGAGCGGCCGAGCCCGAAGAGAACGCTAGCCAAGAAGGGGCAAAATATAGCTCTAATAGAATTCAGCTGACGGATCCTTGTTGCACTGTCAAATAGTCTTCAGTTGGTTTTGCATTGATTGGAAAACAAGAGCCCGGACCCTGAGCTGTCAAGGGTCCGGAGTCACTTTACTACAATATTACCTCATATAATAATAATAATGCTTGTTTATTGAGTCAAAAGGCCATACAAGATTTAATACACTTCACAAATAGACTATTATACCTCTCGAGATACTATGCTACGTAAACTAAGCTAAATTTTCCTTCCTGAGATTAAATCCTTTAGTCACATATTTACAAACATCTAGGATACATTTGGGGTTCGTAGATTTCAGGATACGGGGAAGCGATACCAGCCCACCCCCAACAAATGTTACTCTCAAATGCGAAAGCTCTTGGCACTCTAAGAGGAAGTGGTTCAAATCCTCATCCTGCAACTTGCAAAGAGGGCAAAGGTAATTCTCTCTCGTGCCAGCTTTCCTCCTATTGAAAATATTCGAAAATATCAGACAGTCTTAGCGAGTCCCTGCTCCCACTTTCAACAACGTCTCAGAAGCGCAGTTGTCCACCGTTGTCCGGGTTCCGGGTCCGGTTTTCAAAAGAACGTAATCGGCGATCAAAATGTGGTTGTAACCAAGAATAGATCGCAAGAATAGATAGGCTAATAGGACCTGCGTCTTTGATACCATCCGCCTGCTATGGATACCCTGACAGGGTTACCACATCAAAAATATTTAGAGGCCCAAAACAGCACAAAATTGGCCCAAAACAGAGAGTGAAATTTATTTTCATGAAAAGTTCACTTTTGGTCGGAATCGCGTTTGTAAAAATGACACATTACTTTCATGAAAAAAAACTTGAAACAGTCACTTCTGGTCGGAATCCCTGATGCAAAAATGAAACATTTGGTAATTTTCTGAAATAGAGTGATTTTTATGTCCTACGTAGGACAAGAGTGACAAAAACAAAATAGAGCGGCAACTCACATGCGACACGTGGCAACGCTTTACCCTGACAATACTCAGCAGAGCTAGAGATACTTGCAGAGCTTTAAGTTGACGCCCCTCTATGCCTTCTTGCCGCAGCGCAGGTGAGAGGAAAAGACTGTAGCAGGCATGTAAGACCCGCCTCTGCTGCGCGTCACAATAGTCTGTTAACTCTCGTCTTTTCTTCTCCGGGGCCCTAATACGATGAGCTGTTTGTAGAGGTATCGGATTGTGATTATCCGCGTAGCTCCTGCCATTCGCGGTTGCATCGAGCAGGGTATCGGAAATCAATTCGGCTTAGCATGGTCGTAAAACAAAGACCGGGAGACGGAGGTTCTACTCCTGTTTTGTTCTTGGTGCGAGTTATTAATTTACTAGAGTTTATTAATTTAGTGAAGGTTTCAAGTTCTGAGTTTCAACGTTCGGGGTTTGACGATCCGAGGTTTGGGTTTTGCAACTGATGGGAATTTGAGAGGAAGACTGGCAGTCGGAAGTCAGAGTCCCTTGTAAGTTGAATGGGCTAAGATCAAGGGCAAGTTAAAGGGCAAAAATATGAAGACGAAATTAGTTGAGTATCAGGTCACAATATTTACAGGGCTCTTCGTAAGTATCTGCGTATATCTTTGCTATGCTAAGTTTGTAAATAAACTATAGTTTAACCAATCACGACGTAGCCTCCCCCTTCTCCCGGATGCAAAGAATTTCGCAATGGTGTCTAGATATCAGTAAATGTTCTTCTCTTCATAATTACCGGGGACGTTAACGAAAAATACGTTTGAGAACAATAGAGGTAGCCTATGTGAATTCGGAAGTCGGCCTACTCTGAATGAGATACGTGTTTTAGCGCCACCGTGATTTTTCGCCACTGGGTATTTTTCGCCACTATAGATAACGCAGCAGGTAAAAAAGAACTAAAAAAAAGTACAGATAATTGGTGGGATTAGCGAAAGCATCTCAGTAGGGTTTTGTGCCACTCCTTGGATTAACTCTGGAAAAGTATCAAAAGAAAAACTGCTGGTTTGATACTATCGCTACACGGTGACAGATTTTCGTTTCGCATAAGTTCAAGAATGGAGACAATAAGTACTATGCCTGCCCCAAGGTTCTCTGTACCACAAGATCGGTTTTGCGAGCTACGAGGGAATTCGCGCGCACCAAACCGCATGAGGGACATGGGCCTAAATGTGCAAAAACAGAAGTTGTTCAAGCGAAAGCGGCGATTCGGAAACGCGTTCGCGTCCTAAAAAAGTCACAAGATTTTACTTGTTAAATTGCTAGGCCAATTAGATTACTTTATGAGTTATGAGAGTGGCGAAAAAGTCCTATTGGTCATTAATGTCTCTAAGCCTTCAGGTAACGAAACAAGGTTCAGCTCGTCATTAAGATATGGGTCGAAACCCAAAGTGGCGAAAAATACATAGTGGCGAAGAATCCCGGTGGCGCTAAAGCACTGCTACGCTCTGAATGGGACCGAAGAATGTGACAGAAATCAAACCTCGCGATTAGTGCTGACCACAAACAATAGGTCAAATAAAGTCAAGTTGACCCGAAGTCATAAACAGTTGCGTTCTTACTCTTGGAGTAGAGGTCAGCAACCTTGAATAAAATAACCTCGAAATTGGCCTCAAGAATATTAAAAGGACATTTCTGTGTGGTCCTATAGCTTTCAAAAATCTTGATGAACTAGGCCCTCTTTAGGACTCTACAGACGTTTATTTTTAAAACTCTTTGAGGCCATTCGAGATAATGTAATCACTGTAAAAAGTTTCTCCGAGAAAGGAATAAAGTTAACTGCAGTATTTGCTACTGGGATTAATCTTATCTCTACTGGGATAAGATTAGTCCAAATTGTAAATAATCTTATCTCAATATAGACATTATTAATCCCAGTACCAAATACTGCAAGATTTTTTTTTTACAGTGATGCGAGGTCGGTTATCCCTCAGTACTTTTCTTTTTTGCTCAGTTGTTTTGCCAAATTTTCCCACCAGGTTACAGAGTCCAAAGACTTGCAACAGTTTCAAATGCACGATCGTTTCAACGAAACATAAAAAAAATAAACAGAAAATCAAGATTGTAAAGGTTAATTTAATTTTTTATGTAAGAAGAAAGCTGAAACACTTGGCTCCTAGCTGATGTTCAGATCTTACTTTATTGTTCCCACTCGACTGTTAGAGCCGACATTCAAAATAACGTTGGTCGAAAATATAGAGAATGTGTTCAAAGAAGCATCAGTCAAGTTGACGACCAAAAAAGAAGTTAAACCTCAATTGAGAAGGCGGACTTCACGTCTACAGTCGGAATTGGTGACGGAATCCGTTTCACTGGTAGAATGTTTGCGTCAGTTCGGACGACCAAAGAGGAAACTATAGCTAGAGCCAGCGGACTCAGCATGTCTCTTGATAAATACTCCTTTATCCCAAGCTGACTGGAATACATTCGACACAACAGAAATACAAAAGTAATGTGATGTCTAAAAGAACAGAATATTTCGGTAGAAGGTTCGTTTCTTCCCCAACGTTGTCCCTGAAGTTCGACAGCCTGACGAGCAGGGGCGTCACGTATCGGGGCGAGGGGGCGACACCCCCCGCCAATGTTGTAGGCCGGTCGGTAAAAATCATCCGAGTCGGCGCGAAGCGCCACGGCTTTTCGCAAATATAGTTCGTTCTTTTCATGAAAACAGTCGGTTTTTCTGAAAGTCAGTCGATTTTTTATTAAAACAAAAGTTTTTTTTTAAACAGTTGGTTTTTCTGAAGATCAGTCGATTTTTCGTCAAAACTGTAGTTTTTCTGCAAAACCAGTCGGTAAAAATGACCAGTCAGTGAGTCAATACCTTGCCCCCTGACACATTTTCGCTTGTAGCGCCTCTGCTGACGAGGACCCTTGCCATGGAGGGCCGAAATATTGCTGCCAAAGCATCGTAGCTGACGGATCCATTTTATCCATTGTTTGAATATATTCCTCTTGACCTCTATGCCGAATGTTCAATACACTTCAGAAACAACTCGTAAGTCATCCGCATAAAAAAGCCACCCCTTAAGGCGTATTCTCGCCGTTCCCCGAGGACTCCACTTGAGGAGTCCCCGCGTTTTTGTTTGTCCCGGGGACTCACTCCCCGTATTCTCGCGAGTCCCCACGGAAGGGGAATGCTCCGGTTATCATCACCATCATCAAAAAGGACTCCCTTTCAGATTCGGAGGGGAATCGCTGGTGTTGGTGCAATGTAAAATTATTTAAAAACAATCAGAATAAACAGAACCAAAAATAAAATGGATCCAGACTAATTTCGTCAATTGCATATATTTTTTTTTTCGAACAAAATCCATTTTGGAAGCATTCCCAGTCTTCTCGCTGTTTCTGTACGCGGAGTCCGCGTGGAGTGACTCCCTCTATTCTCGCCGTTCCCTTCGATTCCGCGAGGAGTCCTCGGGGAACGGCAAGAATACGCCTTTAATATGAAACTCCATCTACTTTTTTAGTCGTTTTTTTTACTCGACGAAGCGGAATATGTCATCTCATGAATTCCGTGCAAACAGCGCTAAAAGCTTGTTCAGACGGGAACGAAAAACAAGCGGAAAAAGCGGCTAAATTATTCCAACATCTGGTCAACTTTTTTTTCGGGTTGATTGAATAGCAAAGAAAAACCCTATATGCAAGACAAAAATATCAAACTAAAACAAACCATCTTGTGAATGCTTCACGGTAAAATGCTGTGGCGTTTTAGTAGAATAATTACATGTTTCGGGGTTAATGGATCATTTGTAATAAAAAGGAGTAATATTTTATTTTGAATTCAGGAGAACAAATAATACACAATCATTTTTAAATAAAAAACAGCTTTTCTTCTTCTTGTGGGAGAACGTAAACTGAGATAAGTGATTGGTTTTTCAAGGAAAAAAAAAGCGAGACATAAATAGAACAAGGAGAGTGTTGGTATTTCCTTGGCAACCAGAAACTATTCTACCTTTCTTTTTCAAAATAACATAGATTAAACCAGGGGAGCTTGATGTAACGTCACTATAGTTCACGTTGGTCTGACGGAATGTAAGCAGGGTTGTCATAAAGCTCACCAAGTTTGATCCAAAGCCAATCCCCAAATTTCAGTTTATTCGTTTGTCCCCAGAGTCATCAACGGTCGCATTCCAAAGAAATTCCTAGTTCCAACAGATGATTGTGAAAAAAATTATCACTAACTTGGACGATCAGTGGATCATCCTTAAAAAAAAAATCAATCCCGCCACCCCAGCAATACAACATTTGGCCTTAGAAAAAAATATAAGACCAACCACCACACACAACACAAGGATGGCTGAAAGGGTCCGAGCTTGGAACGCAAGTGCTTAAGGTTTAACTGAAAAGCCAACTTATTTGTGTGTCATTTAACTGAATACACTGAATTATTTGGATTCTGCAAAGGGATTTTTTTATTTTCCACTATCTAATCAAGCTATGACGTTCCGAATATCTGCGGCCGTCCCCACAACGAAAATTCTAATATGACGCGGGAAATCTTAATCTCAACATAAACGCGGCTTTTCAGTGGGCAGTGGTGAGATTGGTGAAGATGGCTTAGCGCCTCAACAAAGAAAACTCATAAATCTTTCCAACAAGGCATACAACAACAAGAGCTGTAAGCTCATATGGCACTTGCAAGAATATGTAGTAGGTAGGCATATCAGCTAAGATTTGCGCTTCAGGCAAGTCGGGGGTCAGAGGATGGATGTGATGGTCAAATTTTTTTGTCCCTTTTCGGTTAAGATGCGCAGTTTAAGGGTGCTAAAAATTAATTTCTAAGCAAAACCCTTGAGGCAAAAAGGATCATGTACTCTTGGCGATCTTGAAAAACTAAATTTTGCTTAAAAGTATTTTTTGTTTTTTTGTGGTTGAGCTGAGTTCTTTAAGGAATGGTCGGATCAGAGAAGTGAGGATGTCGAACCCAATGATGTCAAGTTTCTAATGCTCCAGTAAAGTTGCACGTCTTAGCACATGGGAGTACCTTAACTCACGATCACCGGAATTCCGGACACCCCCCCTACAGCCCCCCCCCCCCTCGTACCTGAATCCGGTCCGATTCTGGCACTGATGCACCTAGGACTTGTGCCTGTACTTCCCACTAAGTTTCATCCTGATCGCTCCACTCTATGCGTGTCACAAGATTTTCGGTTCTCCCCTCCACCCCCCCTCCCAAGTTCATCGGATCCGGTCCGGATTTGAAATGGGACATCTGAGACATGAGGCCTTTCAAGATATCAAGTTTCATTAAGATCCGATAACCTGTTGGAAAGCTAAACTTGCCACTAATTTCCGGATTCCGCCGTCTCCCCCTCCCCCCACGATGGTCGGATCGGGCGTTTGACTGTTTCCAAGTTAATCTGGTCGGGTCCCTAATATGCCTACCAAGTTTTATCGTCTTAGCCCACCTGGAAGTACATCAACTACGGATCGCCGGAATTCCGCAACCCCCTCTAACTCCCCCCATAGTGTCCGAACCCGGTCCAGTTCTGTCAGTTATTTATCTAGAGCTTGTGCTTTCTCTTCCCACCAAGTTTCATCGCGATCGCTCCATTCTGAGAGTTTCACCTCTATTTCCAGTTCCCCCTCCGACTCCCCCCCAGATTCGTCGGATCCGGTCCGGAATTGAGATGAGACATCTGAGGCACGAGTTCTTTCCAAGTATCAGGTTTCATTAAGATTCGATCACCCGTTCGAAAGTTATGCTTGCCCCTATTTTCTGGATTCCGCAACCTCCGCCTCCCCCCACGATGGTCGGATCGGGCAAGTGACAATTTCCAAGTTAGTTTGGTCGGGTCTCTAATATGCCTGCCAAGTTTCATCGTTCTAGGACTTCTGGGAGTACTCAAACTCGAGAAGAGTGGACCGACAGACCGAAAAGTGATCGGTATATGGCACTTGAGCGAAGCTGCAAGTGCCATAAAAATACAAGCACATAGAGGTACCACAAATCACACGGATATTCCACTATCTGAAAACCGATGATTCGTGAATAGCGGAGCAACGAAGTGACGCATTTTCAGCGGGTCTTCAAGCCAATTTTAGTGAATAAGTGATGAGTGACTAGATTGTCCTATCCCAGCCTTTTTCGGTTAAACTTTAAGGGACAAGTCGTACTTATGATACTCATTCATTCTACTTCAATAGTACTTCCCTCCATTTTCGTTCCCGAGATTTTACACTTCGCAACTTTCTATCTCCTATAGTGTCACTAAGCTGGTTACAGGTTTGCCCAGTTTATTCTGTTTAAATTACAAATCAGGCTCCCGAACGTTGTTTCCGAGAAGCTTATTGGTCCGGTTATGGTTATGAAACGGTTATGAAAATTAGCCTCGTTTGCAATTCAAGGCAAGGGATATGGAAAGAGGCTTAAAACAGCAGAAGCCTTGTGTACTTTGCGTAAGTGGCTAAGCTTTAAAGTAGTCAACTATCTTAGAACACCTTAGCAGAAACACTACCGTATGAAGTGCTAGGTGTCCTTTAAGAAGTTCAAGATGAAGTAGGAGCTTAAATCGGCCACCGATTGAGAATCAGTAGTTGCATTTTTTATCGAACTTTTGTTCGCCGTTAGCGTAGGTGAAATATCCGTTTTCAAACGCTCTCAAAGTTCATCGTTTCCTTAATTAGTGTTTTTACGACTCCGCCGACTCTTGCCAGGTCGACCTTTCTTCGAAGATTCAAGCAAACTTTGGTTCGACGGTCAGAGTCTGGAGTTTGACGATCAGAGTTTGAAGGACAAAGAAATTTGACCGGCGAAGAAAAACGGTATTTAAACAAAGACCTTTGAGGTTGAAGGTAACTCCAAACTTAGATCAAAAACGCAACTAGTCGCTACTTTTGTCCCATCTGAAAGGACAATACGTCCTTCATAAAGTCCGAGGACAAATTGCCGCCAGACGCGCTAGAGGAACAATAACAGTCACACGTGAGATCTGGGGATAAGTTATCTGACGGGTGAATAAGCGATTAGGCTTTCGCTTCATCGCGCATTAGCCCCGTTGAAAAGTCAGCCAGCACTCGGCACTGAAGTCGGAACCCAGAAGTGACAAACTTGACGACGCTTGACAGAACAGAGTAGTAAGAGCAGTAAAGCAAAAAGAGGGAAAGAGGCATTTTAAACAGTTTGAAAAATGGTCAGGTCTAAGAGGAATTGAAAACAGCAAAACAAACCTGGATAAACGTACACCAAGAAGTAACGTGTCATTGTTTTCTTTACGATAGCACACCTAGCGGCCAAAAAAGAACTAATCTGAGACGAATTTTATGAGGGGCGTTAGGCGTATTCTCTTGACAGAACAGATCACCCCGGAATGGAAGTGTTACCAACCTTTTTCACGCTTCAACAAAGCCTCAATAAACCACTCGTGATCCCCCCAATTTCAATTCTTTTGATCGTCTTTTCCAAAGGAAGCACGTGCGCTTACAAAAGGAACCCCAACAAAAAGGATCTGGATGACCGAGCTTAAATGTTTAAGCTGGTTTGAATAAGAGACATCCTCTTGCTGAGTAGGTAGGATTGAGGAAACGTGCAGGAATTGATAGAAGTGCACATTCCTAAGGACGTCTATTCGCCATGTTCCAGCCCATTTCAACGAAGCGGACTAGTTCCCCCATCGTTTCGTTATTAACACTTGTGACGTACGCGGCAGTCCCCATTTCCATTTCTGTTCGATGGGTAATGAGAGTTTGTCGTAACTGACGTAAGTAAGTAAGTAAGTATATTTATAGCCCACAAAATGTTTTACAACAAAAGAGATTGGAGTAAAGATCAGTAGAAAAAGGAAAGAGCAAAAGACAACAGGAGAATAACATACGAAACATACAATAGTATACTTCAATAGTATACAATGCTAGATGACCTACGGGTAGAAATGTTGGCGAGTGTAAGTAGAACAAACGACGTGTGGGTGAGTAGAGTGATTGGAAGTTCGTGTTTTAACGATCTGAAACGACTGGTAAGAAAAAAAGAAAAGAACAAAAACAACAGGAGAATAATACTATACTATACTTGAGCTAGATGACCTACGGGTCATCTCTGATCATGAGTCTGAGACTACTTGTACTCGCCAACATTTCTATGTTGGCTATGTTGCTACGTGTTGGTGAGTAGAGTGGTTGGAAGTACGTGTTTTAACGATCTGAACAGACTGGTATGATTTCTTAAGGTAGATTTGGCCCACAGAGAAAATTTCAATTAGTAGTTTTTCTTTAGTTTATTTTCCTTGATTTTGTTTGAGTTCTTTCTTTTTGTTACCATTTTGTTATTATTAAAGTTAGTATTATGGATACAGAAGGCAATGAGCAGAAAATAATAGCTGAAGTAGATTGAATATTTTATTCTCACCAATTTGTCAGTAAGTGTTGACACTAGAGGCGTTACTAGCCAAAATGTTTTGGGGGAGGACAGGTATTTACCGACTGGCTGGTCATTTTTACCGACTGTTGTTGCATATAAAAACGACTATTATTGAGAAAAAACGACCGTGTTCACGAAAAATCGGCTAATTTTAAGAAAAACTACTATTTTTAAGAAAAAATCGACTATTTTTACAAGAAAACCGACTTTTTTTTAAAATCGACTGTTTCCAAGAAAAAAATCGACTGTTCTTACGAAAAATCGCCGCGCTTCGCGCCGCCTCGGCTATTTTTTACCGACTGGTCGACAACATTCGGGGGAGGGGCGTCCCCTCACCCCCCCCCCCCCCCCCTAGTCGTGACACCCTTGGTTGACACTGAGACACGAGGCTACTTCCAGAAACTAGTCCACTTGGAGCGCTGAACTGGAAAAAGGCGAATTAGTAAAAGTAAGTAAAAACGACCAATCTGCGCGAAAATTCGACGAGCCTCTGCAGATTCATTCGACCGATTTTTAAAAACGTTCTTTCCATATTTTACTAAGTGTCCTTATGACAAACCCTGAACGTTTTCAACAATCTTCATGTCCCTGGTTGTACATAACGAGATGCATTTATGCCATGGACGATAAATTTGAATTAAACTAGAATAAATTACCAGGCAGATGAAAGTTGTGCCCTAGACAAGACACGAAGAAACTTTTCTTGAACTTGGCTACTTCAAATTTGTTTTGGCGAGTTGCTTCTCAGACTGCCAATTCTACAACAAACATCACAAGCCTGAGTTTTCTTCTCCACTTGGAGCACTGAACTGGAAAAAGGTGAAAACTCTATGTGACCAAGTCCAAAACACGCCAGTGATCCTCAGGAAGAACGAGAAAAGTCTCACTAACAACTCAAACACAACAACTCAAATCCTGTGTCAGCCAATCATGGCAATCGCTGGGGACAGCTGTGATGACGCTTCTGGCTCTTCCGCTAGGCACACGGTGATTTTGCATCGGCAGGAGAGTTAGTCATCAAGAGGTTTCGGCGAAGAAAACTCAGAAACGAGAACGGGCCAGGTAAAAACGACAAATCTGCACAAAATTTGACGATCCTCATGCAGATTCATCCGACCGATTTTCAAAAAGTTCTTGCCATATTTTACTAAGTTTTCTAATGACAAACCCTGAACATTTTCAACAATTTCTTGTCCCTGGTTGTACCAACGCTATAACCGAGAAGCATTTATGCCATGGACAATAAATCTGAATTAAACTAGACTAAATTACCAGGCAGATGGAAGTTGGTGCCCTAGAAAAGACATGAAGAAACTTTTCTTGAACTTCGCTACTTCAATTTTGTTTTGGCGAGTTTTCTCCTCAGGCTGCCAATTCTACTACAAACATCGTAAGCCTCAAAACGACTTACTGAGAGGAGAAAACTACCAAACATTTTTTTTTTTTTTTTTTGTTCAAACACCAAATACTATTCTTTCTCTTTGATATTTGTGCTGGGAGCTACTTTTAGGCTATCTATCCCCAGTCCCCGGATGGATAGCTGTAGATTATTAAATTCTCGTGAGGTGTCAGGATACACAAAACTCGAGAACTCACTCACACCTTGGATTCATCTTTGGCGAATTGTTATTTAGACAACTTTCTGGGAACAGAGCACGTCTTTCTTGGAACAGAGCGTTACTGAAATTATCGCAACAACTGGATTTCCTCTGTAGCTTTAATTCAATTTCCTCCCGACAAGCACAGATCCTAGATAGGGCTGGAAATGTTCTAGTTCAAATGGATATCTTCGTATGCTGCCGACACCACCGTTAACGAATCAAACAATGGACAAAGAATTATTCCCGAAAATGCTAGCCTATTAAGCTTCTAGCAAAGCAAAATGGACAGTAATGGAAAAGGTGTCTGGAAAATAGAAAGAAGCTTGCCTTACACTGTCAGAAGTTTCATAACAGATAACACGAGGATGCGGGGTTTCAACAGATATTGCGTAACACACTTCGGATGTTATCTGTTGTTTTTCAAAATGGTAGGCATAGTAAGCGTTACCATCAGGAAGAACCGAAAAACCGCAAAAAGCATCTGCTGAGTTTTCCGACATCATGACGATAACGAATAAGTGAGTATATTCTTTCTTAGCTCTTCCTAACAAAGCTTGTTATGCATAACATTTCATGCATAGCATTTTCAAACACAACAACTGAACTGAACAGTCATTTCGGAGCTGCGAGCATCCTGCAAAGGAGCAAAACGCTATGCTTGCAAGAAATGCCGAAACACCGCCGAAAAATATCTGTTGACTTTTTATGGTCATTACGATATTAGCTGGTTCCTCCTTGGGGAGGAGTCAAGTGGGTGAAAAATAACATGTGACAGCTGTGTCCCTGTCTTTGAGGAAGAGCCAGTCAGTCAGAACGTGCTGCTGCTTCTGGGCGTTTTTCCGGCTCTTTCTGGCAATGCTGTTATGACTAACGTTAATGCACTACGGTTAAAAACACAACAATTAACATCCTAAGTGTCATCTGTTGAAACCGCTCATCACTGTATTACCTATTATGAAACTTTTAGCAGTGTCTATCGATTAACTTTCCTGTCATTACTTTGTCGGCAGGAACCTAAAATATGTTTCAAGACCAGCAAGACTGATATCGTAAGGCTAAAGAATACAAATGAGAACATATATCAATTAGCCACCTGTTGCTACGTATCTGAGACATCTTTGCATGCCAACCTCTATGCGTTTGCCTCCATCTCCTTTTAACGAAGAAAGGAGGGGGTAGAGGGCGGATTACGAGGAAGTCAGATCAGTAGCTACAACCAGGGAGAGACGTCTTTGTAATCCACTTCCATAAATAAATGAACAAACCTTTTTGCAAGTTTCTTCTGTATCTGCCCCGGTCTCATAGTAATTCTAAGATCATTAAATCTTACAGAGCTACTGACATTTTGTCACGGCTGCAAGAATTGCACACTGATTTCCGTCAGAATTCTAGTATACGTCTGTTGCCGCATCACCGATTGATTAGATTTTTTTTATTGATCCTTTGAGGCCTATTGTAAGTTTCGTTTGTTTTCTCCTGTTGTCTTTTTTTCTCATCTTTTTTCTATTTATCTCTACTACACTCTTTTTTGTTGTGAAACATTTTGTGGGTCATAAATATACTTACTTACTGATTATCACCAAGAACAAATCACGAGATAGAACTCCTGTCTCCCTATCTTGGTCATACAAACATGCGGAGTCGAATAAAATACGGCCGACTCCCGACGCAAACGAGCGGTGGTTACTAGCTTCGCGCCACATCACGTTTCGTTACCTCTACAAATAGCTATATCGCTGTTAAGTCGCTGAAGAGGAAATCTAGCAGCCAAAGCTGATTGGTTCTATGGACGCGCTCCAGAGCGGGTCGGCGAGCGGAGGACGCCTCCTGCTAGCCTCCTTCAATATTTCTTGTGCGATAAGCAACGGCGAAGACGGAAGAGGGGTAAACGGGTATCAATATCAGCTCAAAGCCAGAGTAAAATAGCTCTAGGTCCGCTAAATTTTGTCGGGGTTTTCATAGTCGCTGCATGCGACTAAAGACATATGTTCTATATGATTATTTGTTCTTGCTATCAGTTCTATTACTCCTATTCCACTTACACTCCCATGATTCATAAATTTTGTCCTCGCTCTCCCTTCACGAAAAAGGCAGACCTAGCCTACCGATAGATTCAAGGGGAACAATAGCGGGTAAGTCGGGTCAATACTCCAAGGGGAAAGTTACATAAATCTGACTAGTTACTATCATGCCGGACTTATCTGACGGCTAATATCGCAGGGGGTACTTTGATGTGACCACAAAACCGGATAATAATGAAGCACCCTTCAGGGGTGAGACACGTGACGAAGCAAGTGGAGAGGGTGGATGAATGGTTCATCCCACTCATCATTTCCTGTACATGTGCAAGCCGTGGTGACATAAAGGGCAAGGACGAATCGAGCGTTCTGTATTAGCCACAGTTTAAAAACCATATCCAGTCATTCAGTGGCGAACTTCGCCTAGTAAAATTAGACAGGTGCCTATCGCTCCCAGACTCGGAAGGGGCCGAAGGATTACTTATGAGTAGGCTTAACAAGAAGTGGTAGTTAAAGTAATAAAAATGTCATTCGTAAGTTCGGTGTTCCAGTATTTCGGAGAAATCACTATAATGAATATTCCTTGAGCCCAAGCTGACTTTGAAACATACATTCAAATAATGTATAGAACTGATGCGTCAGCTACCCGATGAAAAATTTATGTCAAAATAGTAGTATGAAGTTGTACGAAAAAGGAGCATGCAGTACGATCTGCTGCTACTACATGCTTCTATGTCAAGGCTACCATGTTACTGCATTCTTTTGCGTGGTACTATAAGCAAGACTGGATGCCACTATAGCAAGACAGGATGCTACTGGATACTACTGCTTAAGATTGGCTCAATCTGAGGCACATTAAATGATAGTATTCTTTACTATTACATGTCAATACATGCAACTTTTTCGTACATCGATCAAACAACTACGCAGGCTACAAATTTTTCATTGGGTACGATGCTTCGTCATCTTCACTATAATGCTGTACAGGAAGCTGTCGGGATTAGGCTTCTCCCGTTTGTGTGCTAGTATATTTGTATGTTACTTATTTCTAGCATTTTCTTCATTTCATTTTCTTCATACTCCGCTTGTTTTTCTTTTGGAATTTGTGGGTAAGATACAAATAGATCAATTAACTGATAATGTGTAAAAGAATAGCTGGCACTGCGCTACCAAAAGTTTAACGACAGACAGTACAAGGATGCGCGGTTTCAACAGACACTACTTGTTATCTGTTTTCGCGACAAATGCTATGCGTAACAAGCATTGCGAGGAAGAGCCGAAAAATCACCAAAAAGGCATCTGAAGACTTTTTTGTTTGTCTTCATGATAATGGAAAATCCAGCAGATGCTTTTTTGGCGTTTTTTGCTCTTCCTGGCAATGCTTGTTATGCTTAATATTTCACATCTAACATTTGTAGCGACAACACATAACATCCCAAGTGTTGTCTGTTATGAAACTTCTGACAAGTGTGGTTTATCTCATTTCTAAGCCGAATTCTCTATTTTCTAAAGTCGTGTCAAATCACTAACACTCTTACAACTGCCTATGAACCCTGGATCTCAATGTTCAGACATGCAAACACGGACTCATTAACCCTAGTCAATGTTCAGCTTTTACTCTGTCCTAATCCACTGATAATACCAGTCAGGACTTCAGGCATGGAACTGCGAACTTCTGGTATCCTTAATCACAACCAATTCCGAGAAAAAATGGATAAGGATAATGAAAGAATTTGTTCAGAAAATCCGTGAGGATGAAATGTTACAGGTCAATATGCAAAATTCACAATATGACGGTACTGATTATTACTGATTAAAAAGAAGGGGCTAGCGACTGTTCAAATACAACCCAAAGGCTGTGAAAGTTTTTTTGGGATCCCAAAACGTAAGTGGAGGGATACCTGTGACATCGCAAAAGTTGTCCGTCCGTCCGTCTGTCCGTCCGTCCGTCCGTCCGTCCGTCCGTCCGTCTGTAAGCACGATAACTCTCGAAGGGAATGAGATATTTTGATGAAACTTGGTGAGAGGATTTTTTGGGTCAAGGGTAAGGTCGAGTTCGTAGATGGGCTCTGTAGCCTTATATTTGGGGGTGGGGGAGGGGGTTCAAATTTAAGGGACAAACAAAATATTTTTAAACAGCTAATGCGAAAGTCGATTATGGGTAAGAAGACATGCTGAGCACGATGGTGAGAACCATTTTCTCGCCGGACAAGTAGTTCGTCCGGAATCCGGCCAAAACCGGAAAGTTCATTAAAAGTAAAAGTTTCACTTTAAGTTGATTAAATGTTTGATTTAGGTGTAAGAAGACATGCTGAGCACGGTGGTGAAAATCATTTTCTCGCCGGACAAGTAGTTCATCCGGAATCCGGCCAAAACCAGAAAGTTTGTTAAACGGAAAAGTTTCATCTGAAGTTGATTAAATGTTTGATTTAGGGGTAAGAAGACATGCTGAGCACGATGGTTAAAAACATTTTTTCGCTGGACAAGTAGTTCGTCTGGAATCCGGCAAAAAACGGAAAGTTGGTTAGAAGTAAAAGTTTGATTTGAAGTTGATTAAATGTTTGATTTAGGGATAAGAAGACATGCTGAATACGATGGTGAAAATCATTTTCTCGCCGGACAACTAGTTCGGCTGGAATCCGGCCAAAACCGGAAAATATGTCAAAAGCAAACGTTATATCTGAAGTTGATTAGATGTTAGAATTAGGGGTAAGAAGAGACGCTGAGTCTCTATAATTATGACAATCTTCATTCACCCGGACATATCATTAGTCTGGAATCCGGTTGTACCCGACTTTTTTTTAAGTCAAAGTTTTATTTAATGTTGATTAGATGTTCTTTATAGGGATAAGGAGATACGCTGGATTCGTTTCTGAATTTTCTTTTTTTGCTGGACTAGTAGTTCGCTCGGAATTCGGGCGAAACCGCAAACTTGGCAGAAGTAAAGCAGGAAGTTTCGGTCAGTATCGTCAAAACAGATATGGCCTATAGAGGTATAGATTGATAGATAGATGGAATATCTGAACTCGGTTTTCTTTGATGATTAGCCTGGCGAGGACTGGATCTGGCGAAGACAAGACCCAATTGTCTGGATCAAATATTAGATTTTTGGGATCCCATCGACACCTTTGGTCTTGTTAGTTTTGTAACTGCTTATGGTATTTTCGTGGAAGATAAAGCTTCGCGGTTTAACCAAACAGAGGATAGATTCTGGTTCAAGCAGAAACAGCTCACTTTGAGGCCGTCTCTAACATAAATCGCAGTTGCTAGCAACAAGGTTTTGTTGCCAGTTGTCTTCACTAGTGCTGACGGTTTGGAAGTTGACATTGGATCCATGTAGCTAGTTTTCCAGGTCACGTCTCTCCTCTCTTGAAAGCGGCTTTAGTTTATGCCACAGCTGTCTCGTCGCTAAGGGACTTCCACAAAGGGATTCGACTGGGGAAGACATATCGTTCCCTTTTTTTGGCGAAAGACTGCTTCATATAGTAACTCTACTGACTTCTGCTGCATCACGACCTTAGACCTTAGTCCTTAGTCCCCTTCTTCATTCAGAGCCATCTGTGACACATAGGGCCCCAACAAGCCTCTCCGCTGCTGCCGCAGGCTTAGCTGTGAAAGAGCCCCGCAAAAACACGCCCCACGCAAAACATCTTCGTGGCGAAACGTTCCCTTGGCAAAACATCTCTGTAGCGAAACGTCGCCATGATAAAACGTAAGAAAGGGGAAAAAGTGAAAATGTCCACAACCAAGCCGTTCCCATGAAAAAGGTCCAAGGTGAAAAAAATAAAAAGAAAATACCAGAATATCGTTTTGTCATGGGGATGTTTTTTTAGACAAACCCATGCTGCAGCGGTGACGTCCTACCATTCTGGTATTAGGTACTAGCCATTTTCAGATCTCTGTCATGGGTATATTTGATGGTGCAAAACGGATACGTCAGCTGAATTGTATTATGGTTCCATTGTGGCGAATAAGTTGCGTTTCAACCGTCTTATTCTCGCCACGATTTTTAACTCGGTGGCCCTGCCACACATTTTATACATCATACTTTTCTGGCGAATATTAACTAACACTGATAAAAAAAAACAAATTCGCTCTATTTATTTTCGTTTCTGTAAATTCCTGCTCCGCCTCCCTCCTTGGACCCGAAATAGTAAAATCGTCACCACTTACAACATCACAGTTGGACAACTTAGACAGAATTACAACAATAAGATTAAGCATCAATGGGAGAGCATTCTTCTACAATAGGATAGTTTTATAGATAGTATAATGTTGTCGTAGTCTCTATGTTGTGTCTGGTTTCTTCTTGTTATAGTGTTTCCTTGTTATAGTGTTTCCTTCTTCTTTTCTTTCTTTACACTGTCAGAAGTTTCATAACAGATTGCGCATAACACTTTCAAGAATAAAACCTTTTCACTTAGAAAAAAAGTGTTATGACCAATTAAGTTTATACTATTTCGTGCCCATAGGTAAAAATACTACACTGTCAGAAGTTACATAACGACAACAGCAGGATGCGCGGTTTCAACAGATAACACTTTGGGAGGCTATATGTTATGTTTCTTTCGTTCCCGTTAGTATTTTTACCAATTGAAGGTGTTGTTGAAGATCTAGGCACGAAATAGTGTAAACTTAATTGGTCATAAAACTTTATTTCTAAGTGAAAAGGTGTTATTCTTGAAAGTGTTATGAGTCACCTTCAATTGGTAAAAATACTAACGGGAACGAAAGAAACATAACATATAGCCTCCCAAAGTGTTATCTGTTGAAACCGCGCATCCTGCTGTTGTCGTTATGTAACTTCTGACAGTGTAGTATTTTTACCTATTGAAGGTGTTGTTGGAGATCTGGGCACGAAATAGTATAAACTTAATTGGTCATAACACTTTTTTTCTAAGTGAAAAGGTTTTATTCTTGAAAGTGTTATGCGCAATCTGTTATGAAACTTCCGACAGCGGATTCATACTCCGTCCATGCCATGTGCTTTTTGATGGGTGAAAAATAAAATTATTATTATTATTAGAGCTATACTTCGGCCCTTCTTGGCAAGGGTCCTCTTGAGGCTGAAAGCTGCCAAAGTTGGAAATACGGACTTGTGGGAAAACCATATGTTTTAGTTCGTATTTCCAACTTGAGCGGCTTTGAGCCTGAAGAGGACCCTTGCCAAGAAGGGCCGAAATATATCTCTAATAAAATTCAGCTGACGTATCCGTTTCGCGCTATCAAATATGATTCGCAGTCAGCTTGAGTTGAAGGAATATTTTTCCAAAGGCTCCAAAAGCAGCATTTTACCAGACGTGAATCCTGGGTAAAAAGCCCTTTTAGCTCGGTAGATAGATGTCGACTAACATTGTCAGGAAAAAAAATCGAACACAGTCAGTCACCCTATAAAAATAAAAATCTGAAGTCAATCATATCTGTGACATCGTCAAAATACAACACCGGCACGTTTTCGCCGGCATCTTTTTTAACACAACTCGAGTGGAAAGTTTAACTTCTGACTTTTGGTCATTCGACAAGAGACTCCAAATGCGGCTTCACTTTGATGAGCTGAGGCTATCCCTATCGAGATCCCCTGATTCAATGAGCGTCTTTTCCTCTTGGGCCCTTCGGCATCTCACAAATCATTTCTCGTGGCCCACATGATAATACGACAAGGGATTCAGGGATTTATGAACAGGGAGGGGGTCTTTAGTGAGGTTTACAAAAGGGGATACGTGCATTTAATTAAGGTGAGTTACCCATGGACATGCTCATATTTGAGAATAAATCCAAGTTACAGTAGAAAAAATAGGATGGAAATATATGATTTAAAGTAGTTCATTTGGAAGCCCTCTCGAGTTTGCAATATTTGCGTTTTGAATCTAAATTCTCTGTTGTCGCTTCTCATTCCTCAATTCTCGTACAAATCACTCTTTTCATGGTCTTCCCGCTTCTAAATTGTGTTTTCATTCTTAGAGGTATATTGTTGTTGGCGCTTCATGCGTCTGTTGTATGG
Source organism: Branchinecta sandiegonensis (assembly GCA_030848855.1). Taxonomy (NCBI): domain Eukaryota; kingdom Metazoa; phylum Arthropoda; class Branchiopoda; order Anostraca; family Branchinectidae; genus Branchinecta; species Branchinecta sandiegonensis. Next base: position 3,395,176 of record JAUPMV010000011.1, read on the forward strand.
CCGTATTAGGCTTTTTCAAATAAATTATTATTATTATTATACGGATTCAGCATTTCTTCCTACCCGTAAATCTAAACACCTAATTTTTCGGTCTTGGCCGGATTCCGAGCAATCTCATAGTGTGGCTGAATCTCACCTTTGCAACCACCGAATTTACCACTGTAGTGGCTGGTCCAGTCACTATCAGTTTATGGTCACTACAGTTATGCATTCCTTTCAATGACCGCCTCATCAAATAATTTCGTGGTATTTAAGTTCGAAACAAGGTTTGGCCAATATTATCTACTGTTCTCACTGGTTACCCGTTTAGTTTTCTGTGTCAGAATTATCTGTCACTATGGCGTTGGGTATCTACTGTTACTGACTTCTGCCCAGAGCAAAATAACACTAGGGAGTAGCGCCAAGACCTATGCTTTCCATGCTTCACAAATGGGCCATACTCGTAGCGCGCCCCACTCCACTTGCGGCATTTAAAGCGAGACAAACTTGTGGACTTAGGAATTTCTATTAAAGCCAAGATGTGGTGTGCACACATCGAGGAAACAGGGGAGGTTTTATCTTTTTTTCGCTGTGTTCAGAATGGAAAGTAATCGGAGAATTCCTGTTACTGGCTTCTGCCCAGAGCAAAATAACACTAGGGAATAGCACCAAGACCTATGCTTTCCATGCTTCGCAAATGGGCCATACTCGTAGCGCGCCCCACTACGCTTGTGACATTTAAAGCGGGACAAACTTGTGTATTTAGGAACTTCTAGTAAAGCTAAGATGTGCTATGCACACATCGAGGAAACAGGGGAGGTTCTATCTTTTTTTCGCTGAGTTCAGAATGGAAAGTAGTCGGAGCTAGCGCTGGTGCACGACTGGATGAGTTTCAGTGGGGACGTTCTCTATCGCTGGTGGTGCTAGTGTCACTGCTAATCGAGTGTGTGTCACTTTTTCAAGTCTTGGCGCTACTCCCTAGTGTTATTTTGCTCTGCTTTTGACTAAACCGTAGCCGTCCAAAGGAGTGGCCTGAAAGGAAGGGGTGTTTCTTTCAGCACACTCAGTTGTTCACGAACTCTTCTGATATGATAGCGTTTAACAAAGGCGTAGATTTGTTCGAATGGTTTTCGCTATGCTCAGGCTCAGGACACGTTTATTGCTCTTTACTCACTGATAATAATAATAATCTAACGCTGCACTAAATATGTTTATATACGTTCTATATATGTTAATATGTTTTCACTTCGAATCGCCTCCGTGATCTGTCGCGATCTGCTTAGAAAATGACTAGGAAAGCATTTTTATAGACTATGTCTCCTCCCACTGATCACATGCTCAACTCCCGCTTAAACCGCAGCGTCTTGGAAGCGTTATTTAAGATTTTTTTTTTTATAGGACTTGGTGGTAAATTCGGTTTCAATTCGGAAACAATGTTCCTTTGAAACCTGTTCCTTTTAAAAGTTAAATCAGATGAGAACTTAAAATTTGCTGATGATAAAAATATGAAAACCTTCGTAACACTATGTTCAAACTGAATTTTAAGAATGTAGATATGCTTAATTGTTTTGTACTGTTTAGTGTTTTCATTCTAGTCTTTTACTTTCTTTATTTTGTATTACTCCGCTGTACCTAATGAACGATGGGTCAGAAATAAATAGATATAACTTTTACACTAGTTAGAACTCAAAGCATAATGGTCATAAAATCCAAACTCACAATGATAATAGATTTATTCTTGCTAAAATGTATAATTCATTTGTAGTTCCACACGTTATTGCTTTGGCTCCTTTCTGGAAGCTGTTTTCATGCTCAGATATGAAAGACATTCGCAAATCTTTTTACAAATATGTAAAGTATCTGCTGAGGGTTCCACCTTGGACAAGTAATAGCAGATTGTCTTCAAATTATGGCGTAGCAAGACCTCTTTCTGTTATTTGGGAAAGGCGAGAGCGCTTCAAGCGCAGCCTTAATCAGATGCTTTACTCAGTGTAAATTTGTCAGTGTGGGTGGTTTTCTTTTTAAGTTTCGTGTGTTCTTTCCATAATTTCTGTTGACAGTAATGTTCTTTTCTTTCCTTTTTTTCTTTCTTGATTTTTTTCTTCTTCCTCATTTAATTACTCCGTCTTTTTGTACGTTTGTGCATCATGATGGGAAATAAATCTATTATTGTTATTATTATTATTACAGTGATGTCATTATAGGACATATCAGCACCATTTGTTGCCCTTACAATTCTTCTTAGAACGACAGTCAGGCCGGTGCCCAGAATTTTCCCATACCGGAAATGTAAACACTGCCTTCCAATAACAATGATTACATCATGGGAAAAACCCTAAAGCTGACTAAATTTCACTGCTAACAAATGATTAAACTAGGTCGATTTTGAAACGCAATTTTACCCGGAGCCTAAAAGTGGGGTAATCCTTTGAGTGCTAGCGAAAGTAATACTACCTCCGCATTTAAAGGTGCCAGCACTTAGCGTAACTGGAGCACAAACATGATAATCCTTAAAAAATAATTCTCCTCTTTCATGGGAAATGGGAATCTCAAACAGCTGGTCTAATTCCACTCGTTTACAAAAAAGCATGTTTTCCTCCTCTCAGATACTTAAGCCTATTTTTTGCAAGGAAGCTTCAGTCAAAACGTCGAACGTTGAATTCTTTTTCTCTAAACACTGGATTTCCGGAAAAATCCACGTCCGTTTCTTTTAAAGATGCAAACTGTCACCCGAGCTTTGAGTCAGAGCATTGTTTCTACCGAATTCCAGGATCTCACTGCCAATCCCGATAGGAAAAGCGGTAGATTTAAAACGCGAGGGTCCTCGAAACAAATAAACAGATATGAGTTGCGTTTTCAGACAACAATGAATTTAACACAGAGACAATAACATTCATTAACAATGAATCTGCACCAATGTGCAGATACCCATTTTCATTCACACGTAACGTAACTTGCTATAGTCTATATGACTAAGTCCAAAACACGCCAGTGATTCTCAGGAAGAAGGAGTAAACGTGTTCGTAGCGACTCAAACTTAATAGTTGCGTTTTTGCAGATACCATGGTATCTGATACCACGGTCTAAAGTCGATTTTGAAGTTATCGTGGTATCTGATACCACGGTCAAAAGGTTATCGTGGTTGCAGTTATCGTGGTATCAGATATTCAGATACTACGGTCCGACCGTGGTAACTGGTCGTGGTATCTGATAAGTCATCTCACTTTCATCGAATTTTGTCAGATTGGTGAGAAAGAAGTTTAGCACTTAGTGATGTGACTGAATATCTGTTTTTCTTTTGGGATGACTTCGGAAAGCGTAATTTCGGCAATCGTCGCTTTTGCAGAGCAACCTTATATCAGATACCACGGTAACTGCAAAAACGACTAATTGCAGATCCAGTTACCGTGGTAACAGATACCACGGTATCTGCAAAAACGCAACTAATGACTCAAATCCTGAGTCAGCGCAGCTGTGACACCATTTCTTCCTTTATTTGGCAGGTACCCGGAGATTCTGCATCGGCAGGGAGAGATAGTCATCAAGTGGGACAGTTGTGTGTTCTGGATAATCGGTGTTAAACCTGTGCATAACACAGAGGCTTAAAACGCTTTTAAACATAAATACAGAAATACAGCGTTTGACTCTGGCAATACTCTTGATGACTATGATGACTAACGGCGTCACAGCTGCGCTGACTCAGGATTTGAGTCATTAGTTGCGTTTTTGATCCGAATTCTCCGTTCCGAATTCTCGCTTCTGAATTCTCGATTCTCGTGCAAATTACCGTTTTTGCTCCTCTGACTTCTCCATTCTCGCTTTTGACAAAAACACTAATTTTGCAAGCTCGTCCGCAACCCGGTATACGTGTATATGCATAATAATAATTTATTAAAGCCAACAAAGGGCCATATTGAACACCCGAACTCTGTTGACCAATCAGGGAGGAGAACGGAGAGAGGAGAATCGACAATTCACCATCGGAGCAAATTCTCGATTCTGCAGAATCGCGAGGCTTTCCCCGTTCTCGATTCTGACAAAAACGCAAGAAAAGGAGAAATAGGAGAATTCGGAGGAGAATCGCGAGGAGAATTCGGATCAAAAACGCAACTATTGACTTTGAGTTGCTACGGACACGTTTACTCCTTCTTCCTGAGAATCACTGTTTTGGACTAAGTCATATAGAATATTGAAAACGCTTTTTGCTAAACTCAGGGAAAACACAAGTGTCTGAAAACGCAACTCAGATACAGCCACTAACGAGGAAACACAGACTGATAAGCAGTGTTGCCGCTGGTGGCAGAATTCTGCGATCCAGGACTCTGCGACCGGCAAGACCATAGAAAAAGAAAAGCATATTATTATGAAGTTGAAAAAGGGAGATTTGTCGTAAATAACTTGTAAAAAGACCTGAATTTGGTAGGCAAAGCATATGACAGGTCTTGCGGATAAATGTAACAGGTTGCGTCAGGGAAAAGTGGCAACGCTGCTGGCGACTGTTAAGGGCGTAAATTAATTTATCAAAATCAATTTTAACACCTAAGCACGAGAGACTAAACAACAACAGAAAACAGACACTCAGCTGATATAACGGTATGAAACATTAGTTAAATGTATTAGTTAATTTGTTTCGGGTCTTTGTATTTCGTATATTTTGTATTCCACTTCTAGCTGTAAGCTATTCGGATAATAAAATTGATTGATTGAGCTGTAAGCTATTCGGATAGTAAACTTGATTGATTGACTGATAAGAACAACAGGCCAAGGATTTCAAGGGTATCCAGAAAAGGAACGTTTACCGTTATTTTTCATCCAGACATCGTGGGTGCTGAGATTTTCAGTCTTCATGAATCCCATGGTCATGTTATTTGTCCATAATCAAGGGGTTAATCGTATCTATTAGGTAATTCCTTTATGTCTTCAATTTCCGGTGTAGCTCAGATTACGACGGGAATATCAGGTCTAGTTGGAAACTCGTAGACCGTTCTGATGGAGAATGTCCTCATACACCACCTTATACGTTTTACTGTAGGACTTCGTTCAATCATATCGAGGGCTATTGCGCTAACAGGCAGAGAGATGGACAAATTTTTACGAAGTCATAGTTTAATTTTCTTTCAGTTTCCCAAGGATCTACTACGTCCCCGCCCTGAGCAACGAACAGCCATGTCATAGAAAAGTTTGGCATAGCAGCTGATCCTTCTGCGGTTACCTAGAAATAGAACGAAGCTAAACCGTGATTACCCATGGAGCTCCAGGATGTTTCGTTTTAGTGAATTTTAGTTATTGTGGTGCTGTAGTGTTGTTTCTTTCTTTTTCATTTTTACTATTCGTCGTTCTGTGCACGTGTTATACATTTTTATTTTGTTTAATTCAGTTTAATAGTATCGCGTCAATAACGTTTTGGGATCCCACAAACAACGGCAGACTACTCTAGCGGTTTCGCCATGGCTGCTGCATACTAGGCAAACGATGAAGTAGAGATTCTACTACAGTGCTACCAGATTATTCTATGACTTTCCGAACTCGTCCGACACACGAAGATTTTGCCGCCCCCTTTAACCTGCAAATGTGAAGCAACAGTTTTGCAGTCCTTTAGTTGAACTCCAATCTTGTTAGCCGTCGAAAAATACGATTGTGGCAAGATTTGGATTCCGCATAGCGCGTCTATTATTGTTTGGAACTGAGTACAGTGTTTGTATTAAGAAGGCACACCGGGTCTTACTCGTCAAATCTGCATGTCTAAACTTCTATGTAAACTAAAATATTTTACTTTCTCACAGAGGTGCGGGGCGCACCGAAAAACGAGAAAGTCACGATCCCTGTTCTTTTTGGTTTTCTTCTCCTTCTTCCATCTTACTCATCAAATCTACATGTCTAAACTTCTATCGAAACTAAAATGTTTTACTGTCTCACAGAGGTGAGGGGTGCGCCGATAAACGAGAAAGTCAGGATCCCTGTTATTTTGTTTTTCTTCTTCTTCTTCCCTAAGTCAGGATCCCTGTTCCGGGGCAGGATCCTTGTTTTGAGTACCAGTCAATGAACTCCGCTCCTACTTCTATGTTAGAAATAAGGGGGATGAGGATTGACTTAGGGCTCATGAGGCAGTTAAGTTGCAGCAGATACAGTTGAATTATTTTAAAAGACCATTAGGAACTGAGAAGTACGACAAATAGTTAGCAGTAAGGGGGGAATTAGGTATAGGAAGCTTAAGATGTAGGCGTTCAATGAGTGTGGTCAGTTTCTGGGAGAAGATAATTCGGTTGGCGTATCTGGAGTCCCTTGTGGACACAAGTAAAGAGTCAAGGACAGAGGCGTTACTAGCCAAAATGTTTGGGGAGGGGGCAAGGCATTTACAGACTGGCTGGTAACTTTACCGACTGTTACGACTGTTTTCAAGAAAATAATGACAGTTTTAAAAAAAAAGTCGACTGATTTTCAGAAAAACGACTGTCTTGACAAAAAATCAACTGATTTTCAGAAAAACGACTGTTTTCATGAAAAAAATCAACTGTTTTGACAAAAAATCCCCCCTTCCCCCCCCCCCAGTCGTGACGCCCCTGGTCATGGGCTTATCAGGCTTATTAAAATTTTAGATGACTGTGGGGTCGGTGATAGGTGGAATGAGGGCATTGGTCATGAGTTAGAGTTTGGGACAATAACTAGAGAAGTAAAAAGTATACTTGGGGACCTGGCAATTCAGAGGTGGCAGGTTGACAGAGATAGTTCGAAATCTCTGAGGTCTTATACAGAGGCGAAAGAGACATGGTTGAATGTGTTTATTTTAAAGCGGGTTTTGATGGGGAGGAATTGAAAGTATTAATTAGTATGCGGGCTTATATTCTTCCTTTGGGGGATAGGAGGAGGTACACGGGTAGGCCGATTGGGAGAAGTGGTCCTTACTTCTGCCCGACGTGTGGAGATATGAATCAGTCTGTGCGACATCTTACGTGTGAATGTAGGAAACTAAATAATTTGAGAATATAAATATTTCAATTCAATTCAATTCAATTCATTTATTTGTATCCGCCAAAGCTGGCGAGTAAAGAAAATATAATAAAATTCACACAATCGGTCTACAGACTAATAACTAGACCATATACTTTCATAAAAACTCTTTCATAAAAAACTAAAAACTCAGGAATGGATGGAGCAAATTTTAAAGAGTGAGTGTTACGTTACTATGAAGAAAGTGGGTAGATCCCTCAAGCTGTCAATGATTCACAGAGAAAATTTTGTAGTTCTTACTGGATGTTAGCAGCAGGGGCGCCACAACTGGGGGGGGGGACGCCCCCCCCCCGATCTTGTTGGCCAGTCGGTAAAAAATAACCGAGTCGGTGCGAAGCGCCGCGATTTTTCGTTAAAACAGTTAATTTTTTCATGAAAACAATCGTTTTTTCTTAAAATCAGTCGACTTTTTTTTCAAAACTGTCATTTCTTTTCTTGAAAACAGTCGTTTTCTAAGCAAAAACAGTCAGTAAAAGTTACCAGCCAGTCGGTCAATGCCTTGCCCCCCCCCCCCCCCCAACCCCGGCCCCCCTCCGAACATTTTGTCTAGTAACGCAGGGGCGTCACGTTTGGGAGGGGAGGGGTGGACCCCCCCCCCCCCAAAGCTGCGGCTAGTCGGTAAAACATAAAATCAGTTGATTGTGATCGCGATGCGCCACAATTTTTCGTAAAAACGGCCGTATTTTTTTCTTGGAAACAGACGATTTTTCTTAAAAACAGTGGGTTTTCTTAAAAACAGTCTGTTTTTCGTAAGAATAGTAGATGTTTTCTTAAAGTCGGTTTTTCTCAAAATCAGTCGATTTTTCGTCAAAACAGTAATTTTTTCTGCAAAAACAGTCGGTAAAAATTACCAGCCAGTCGGTAAATACCTTCCCCCCCCCCCCCCCCCAAACATTTTGGCTAGCAACGCCTTGGTTGTTAGTGATAAGTTCGTCATTTTGTTTCTTATTTGTTTGTATTGCCATGGCCCTGGGGCTTTTATTGTAATAAATATCATATCTCATATCTAGAAATTTACTGCGGATTCGACCCATCCTGATTGAGTTTTGAGTACTTTGTTTGTTGGAGGCTTCGTGCCTTCAGCATATTTATTTTTTTGTCCTTTTCTCTTTTTAATGTATATAAAATGAGTCGTAGAGTAGCAGCCCCAGTTGGCTATATTTTGAAATAAATAAATATCATAATATTATCATATAAGAGTATGTAGGTTCGCTACTTATGTCGTTGATTCGTTCTACTCGGCAAACAGGTAGGCTAAACTAGCAGGACTGACAGCTCGACGAACAGGGTTGCCAACTGTGACACTTTTGGTGCTTTTTTACTCTTTTTCCCTCTGGGTGACACCTTGACAATTTTTCTCTGAAAGTGACACCTTTTCGGACAAGTGACACTTTCTAGGTAAAAAAAAACACCTTTTTTATTTACTGTTGCGGTTGAGGTGGAGGAGCACCTATAAGCAGAGTTAACAAACTTACAACTATACCAATACCATACCAAACTTACAACTATACAAACTATACCTTGCAATGTGTTTAAGGTACTTTGTTTTTCTTTCCATTTCTATCATGTACAAGCTGAAATTTGTGTACAGCAACAATTTTTTTGGGGGTGTCAAAAAGCGCATGGTGTCAAAAAACACCTTTTTGCCAGGGATTGTGACACTTCCATGACTCGAGCTCTTGGCAACCCTGTCGACAAACACTAACTTCAACCGAGGAACCAACAGTAGTCTCAGAAACCCACTAATTCACAGAACTTTTGATTGTCTTCAATGTCTATGACATTTATGAGTCTAAAGCTCTTGTCTTTCTATCAGAGAGCGTTCCCCTGGGAATAACTGGTTGCTAAGTAATCTTCATTCCTCTTACTGGTCATCCAGAAACACCCAGCAACCTTGGTCAGACAGCATGATCAATTACAGCTTCAGACAGTAATCAAAGAACAAGACACGTGGTGTAATGCTCCTCTGAAGAAAAAGCAAACGACAAAACAGTAGAGGCAAATTCTTCGTGTTTCAGCTAAGAGCCTCAATGAGGTTTAGTCCTTATTAGTCCCCCGATAATCGTCACTATCATCACCCTTTAACTAAGAGCTTGGTCACACCAGGGACCCATAAATTTCCTGTAATGACACGCCATTCAGGGGGCTTGTCAATATGAGATTTCTGATGCGCTCTTGACGCGAGCGTCAGATAGTTCGATAAATACCCACGGGGATAAAATACCCAACAATCCAGATAGACAAAATTTTTCGCAGCTGTTGTACTGAACTAGGAATATTTCTCTGTGATGGAAGAGTATCCTGGATCTTTTGTCCTAGCTTAGGTACCTGGTGGCACGCTGAACAGTCCCAACAAATGTCGTTTATCTGAACAAGAACGCAGATTCGACACAAGCGGAATTTTTGGTAACTAGATGAGGCTCGGGCAACATAGCAACATAGAAGCATAGGAAATGACAAGCCCCCTGAATGGCGAGTCATTACAGGAAATTTACGGGTCCCTGCTTTAACTAAGAGCTTGGTCACACTGGGCTCAAAAAGTCGCCAATAGACAAACAACTTAAAATCCCTAGAGAGGTGAGATTTGATGGGCTTTGTGGCAGCTTGGGGATAGATAGATAGATAGGTAGATAGATCTTTTTATTCACCAAAAACTTATCATGGCTCTTCACGCCAAATTTGTTTAGTATAGTCATGGTTACAACTTATGAGCACACACATAAATCATAAAAGGCAGATATAATAGGCAATATAATGAGCAGACTGCAATTAGGGTTCCTGTAACACAATTATACACGCTTTTTGCTCTAATGGATCTCCGGTATTTAAAACGACAACATTCTGAATTAGCTGTATCTTGTTCCTTTTCTTTTTTCTAACTTTGCAACCCAAAAAGCCAGGAAATGAGCCGAGTGTGACCAAGCTTTAAAGTGGGTCCTCCACTGGCAACCGTAAGGCCGTCGTAACCGTGCACCGGACGTGCTCTCATTGGCTGAAAATCTGTTGTTTTTTTGCAACACCTTTCGATGGCTTCAGACAGATTGCGATTACCACTGAAGTATTTGTGAAGTAGTGAAGTAGTTTTAAGTATTTATGATAAGAGGAAATAAAACTTCTAAGACAAATAAAACATCATTAATAAATGAGAACCAGAAGAATACTGGGTTGGTGAAGTTCGTTGAATTACAAGCATCCCCCGTAAATAATGAGTATTACTGCACAGATTATAAACACCCGGATGGCTTTAATTACAAGACCAAATGTTTCGATGGGATCCCAAAAATCTATATTTGATGCAGACAACTGGGTCTTGTCTTCGCCAGGCTTATCATTAGAGAAAACCAAGTTCAGATATACCTCTATAAGCCATATCTATTTTGAAGATCCCGACCGAAACTTCCTGCTTTACTTCTGCCAAATTTCCGGTTTCGGCCGAATTCCGAGCGAACTAATTGTCCAGCAAAAAAAGAAAATTCAGAATCGAATTCAGCGTACGGTATCTCCTTATCCCTATAAGGAACATCTAATCAATTTCAAATAAAACTTTAGCTTCTAAAAAACGGTTTATTCTGGACGAATTACATGTCCAGTTCAAAAATGATTGTCAAATGCAGACTCAGCGTCTCTTCTTACCCTTAAATCTGTCATCTAATCAACTCCAAATAAAACTTATTACATTTAACAAATTTTCCGGTTCTGGCTGGAATTCCGGTAGAACTACTTGTCCGGGTAGAAAATGCTTTTCACACAAGTATTCAGCATGTCTACTTACCCCTAAATCGAACATTTAATCCACTTCAAATCAAAGTTTTACTTTTAACCAACTTTCCGGTTTTTGCCGGATTCCGGACAAACTACTCGTCCAGCGAGAAAATGGTTTTCACAATCGTGTTCAGCATGTCTTCTTACCTCTAAACCGAACATTTAATCAACTTCAAATAAAACTTTAACTTTTAACCAATTTTCCTGTTTTTGCCGGATTCCGGGCGAACTACTTGTCGGACGAAATTTTCTATTTACAAATATTTTGTTTGTCCCTTAATTTGAACCCCCTCTCTCACCCCTAAATATAGGGCTACAGAGCCCATCTACGAACTTGACCTTACCTTTGACCCAAAGGGGCCTCACACCAAGTTTCATCAAAATATTTCATTCCCTTCGAGAGTTATCGTGCTAACAGACGGAGAGACGGAGAGACGGACAGACGGACAGACGGACGGACGGACAGACGGACGGACGGACAGACGGACAGACGGACAACTTTTACGATGTCAGAGGTATCCCTCCACTTACGTTTTGGGATCCCAAAAACAGGTTTCTACTAATACCAACTTCAAATTTCGGCAGCGCCGAGATATAGGCTATACCACTGGGAATCCGTTGGTGACACATATTCTAAATTCAGCATAATGTTTGTCTCCTGGGATTCTCCACTGGGAACTCATATTGCCTGACACAATTACTGTCAAATTTCGTCTCAGAAAAAAACCCTACCGGGGTTCGGAAATAGTTTCAAAGCTAGGGAGACAGATAGTCCTTCAGAAACAGAGAACAGAGCAGAGAAGATTTCTTCCGTCTTTGACAGTTTGGACGTTTAACACTATGAATCGAAAAAGTGACGTCATGTTCAACGTTCAGGCGAACAATATCGGAACAGCGGCGACCCCTAGTCCTTGATGAACACCAGAAATTATTCAGTCACTAGAGGAAGACTGGAACAGGTAATCTAAAAATTTACCCTTATGATAGGAGGATAAATAGGTCGTCTAGCTTCGTCTGCTGGTACTGGAAGACAGAGACATAATACACACACGTCACTGAAATACGAAATCGAAATGCGCTGTTTCTGCTTAGAACTAACTTTAATGTTTATTTCCAATTATATTTCCACTTTTTAATTTTATTTGTATTTAAGCAAGTAAGTAAGTAAATTATTTCCGACCCGCCAGTTGAAAAAGCGGAGTATGTAAAATAAAATAAAAGATTAAATAAAACATAACAAACACAATATACAGTTTTTCACTCATCGGCCAGAAAAGAATGTAGTGTCATGTGCTGGCTGGGCCCTGTTGCCCATGATTATTGGTAGAACCAACGAAAAAATAACTCTATTGCTTTTCTTTAAGATTGGTGAATAGATTAGAATACACGTAGGCTTCCTTGACTTTGTTTAAAATTTTCGTGTAAAACTTATCCTTATTTGTTGTTGTTTGTTTTTGTTCAATTGTTAATGCTTTATAGGCTAGTATAGGTTACTTTATAGGTTATTATCTGTTTATAAAAATCATATTATTAACTGAGTGCCATTTATGTATGCCACTGGCATATCTGGCACTTTCCATAACTCTGTTGCTATTTCCGTTTTGATAAAATTCCACATTACCTTACTTGCCAGACAACAGTGATTTTCTGCCAAAATCGCAAGTGCATTTGTCACTTTGCGAAGAAATAAAATCTTGTATGCTTTAATCGGTCGACTCGTCGTTAATCCGGTTCTTTTGAAACCCAAGGAATCAAATTCATTTGTCGGGGCAAAACAGCAGAGCAGAGTTTCTAACCTCTGGCTCAGGCCCGTATCCAGGAATTTATTTCGAGGGGGGGGGGGTACCTGCGGGTCGGACAAAAAAGTAAAAAAAAGAAGACACAGATCAGAGGGAAAAGCCTGTAAAAATGATGACTTGTTTATGTTTCGGGGGGAGGGGGGCTTCAACCCCTAACCCCCCCCCACCACCACCACCACCACCCTGGGTACGGCCTTGCTCTGGCTCATTGCTTGTCATTCATTTCGAATGATTAAGTGATGGCGTTTTTTTTTGTTTTAAACAGTTAATGCTTGCTAAAATTTTAGATATCATTTTTCTTTTCCGGTTTCATCAAAATGATTGGATAACGACAGGAATGTCTTATAACTGAAATCTAATCTCGATGAGGTGGTGACCCACAACCTGGACATTGTTGGAAAGCTGACTGATTGAAGATTCTAATAGGAATTAAGAAGCCTATGTTTGTATACGAAAGTTCATCAGAACTTATGTATGAAGCTGAGATGTTCATCACTTGAAATCCATATACGGTCACACTGGTCACACACTGTCCTAGTTTCAGTTGGTTTTCATCTTAAAGGAAACCTTTGAGATTTAGCAATCATGTTCAGAGTACTAGCCAAAATGTTTGGGGGGGGGGGGGCACGCAAAAAAACGACCGTTTTCAAGAAAAAAGTTTGAGTTTTGAAAAAAGTCGACAGAAAAACCGACTGTTTTGACAAAAAAAATCAACTGATTTTCAGAAAAAACGACTGTTTTCACGAAAATAATCAACTGCTTTGACGAAAAATCGCGGCGCTTCGCGCCGACTCGGTTATTTTTATAGACTGGCCGACAACACTGGGAGGGGGCGAACCCCCTCCCCCAGTCGTGACGCCCCTGATCATGTTAGAGCAAGAGTCATTCACGAACAATAGAGATTAATCCACTTACCACTTTGTCTCCTAGATTGCGAACTCTGCACTGAAGGAGGGCAGGTTGACCTGATAAGACTGTCACGTTCCGGGAAGGCCCATTCTCAAAATAAGGCCGGGAACTCAATATCGCTTCTATCGTAGACTGATACTTTGAAGTCCCAGTGAAAAAGTTATGGAGGGACGTCACTTGACACGAAGCCATATCTGAAAAGAAAAATTTAAGTAACTATTTATTTCTGATCCATAGGCTACAGTGTTCAGAAAACGGTAGAGTAAAAAAACAGAAACCAAAAATAATCGTTTGATTAGGGCGTCAGATAGGCTAGGTTTCACGAAGTCTGTGCGCAGAGTGTCCGAGTCGTGAAATAACGTTTGTGAAATCCGGGAAATAATACCTGCTCACATAGGCGCTGGATGTTTTTTTTTTGTTTTCATCTACTGTCTTTTTCTAGACATGTATATGTGTGTCATAAGAAGGGTTTCCAGCTGAAACCACCCCACCACCCGGCGACCCCACCCCCTGGTACCTCCCCCCTCCCTCCCCCGTACACACAGTGTTAATAAAATGCAATTCTTGTGTGGTAGTGGTAGTGGTGGAGCAGAGTAAATAGAGCCAGTGGAGCACTGGCATTGAAAGCCGAAAGTGCTTGGTTCAAATCCCGGCTGACGAGCATTTTTGTCTTTCAATCGAAAACTTATTGACGGATACGTACTCTGTGGGAGAGAAAAGAGATGGCTGAAAATTTTCGGAAGTCTTGGGTTTCATCTGCAAATGCTTGAGATACAACATTTGTGTATCCGGGGGGTAGGGGTACCGGAAGAGCGGAAAGCTCATATTGCACTTGCAATGGTAGGTAGCATGTATTTTAGCTATGTGTCGCATATGGTCAAACAAATAAAAGTTTAGGGCAAGTGCTCTCGCCTTACAAGCTCCTCCGGACTCGATCACGTGTTCGACAGTTATACATATGTCATAAAACTATAAGTGACTAATGAACCATTTGGAATGACGCATTTCAGACTTAGAATTCAAGGTCACTGACGGCTCTGGCAAGATGCTAGAAGCTGCGTCAGCCTTCACCTCGCCAACCTCGGGCGATACACAGATTTCGACGTGGTAACAGCTTCTGCATACTCGGCAAGCAGATTTCTCCAGATGAGGTTAGCACCGTAAGCAGTTACGGGACATGAACTCGTGGATAACGTGCTCTCCGGAAGCTGGACCCAGACCCCGAAGAAAGACTATATAAGTGCATTTCGCATTGTAGCGCGAGCTCTGAAAGAAGTGATATTTGAGAATGATATTGCCAGTACTGTCACTCCGTTATTTTGATATTTGACGTCCCGCATATCAGTCATGTAAAGCATTGTCCTAATAGGTGTAATAAGCTGAATAACGCTATACACGATGTTTACGTCTTAATACACCCGCCTGTTCAAATACAACCCAAGAGGTTCTTATCAATGCGGCGTTCGGCGTTGCCAAGTTAATATAATTTTTCGAGCTCTAAAAATATCCGAAAAGGTTCTTAGTACAACTTGAAGTACACGAGTACAATATAACGCAAATTATACTGTAAAAAAGTTATTAAAATAAGGGATGGGCAGCATTGATCCTCGAACTGACGAAAGCAGTCGTAATAGAACAAAAGCGTGATTTTTAAGAAAAGTTGTTTCTTTAGCTTCCAACAAAGTAGAACTGTTGTGCATTCTTTGGCAACCCTGACGGCGCTGCGCCTCTCCTCGGCCCGCTGGCGGAACCAACCAAGCGATCTGATTGGCTCTGCATAAGGAAGAATAGGGCCGAGCTCTATTTTCCTTATTCACCTTATTACAGCGCGCCCCGAGGAAAAGAGGAATCTGTAATAAGGCTTATACGCGGTAATACACCTTACAACACCTATTTGGACAATGCTTAAGTGCGATCACGAATACACTCTTTTACGTCGATCGTCCTCTATCGACTTGCTTTGTGTCTTGCCCCTTTGGTTCTTCCCTGCAAGCTCTTCGCTCCCCTACTCGCGTTTCGCTGTAGCACAGCCCCTGATCGGCGCAGCCATGGAGTTCGGTCCCCACGGCATCTTCGGATTCCCCCTTAGGAGTAAGGTTGATCATACCAGGCCTCGGTACTGATTTCGGAACCGGGTCTCGCGGTGTTGACTTCAGACTTGTGGTTATAGGCAGACTTTATCCCGGAGTCACAAGTATGATCATACCTGCCTCTTACCTTGATTCCCCGACTACTCTCTGCTAGACCGAATAAGAACGAACTCCAACCAAACGATCTTCCTGTCATAAAATGGCGAACCAAAAAAATCTCTAATCATACATATAACAAATGACAAGACCTTGTACCACTCGCGAAGTATGCGGGTCATAAAGACGGTCGGATCCGGAACATAAGGTTTCGATGAGTATCACCAGATGAAAAATTTGTAGCCTGCGTAGTAGCATGGTAGTAGTACGAAAACGTTGCACGTAATACTATGTAATAGCGAAGAATACTATCATTTAATGTGCCGCAGACTGGTCCAATCTTATGTAGTAGTATCCAGTAGCATCCTGTCTTGCCATAGTAACATCCAGTCTTGCTAATAGTACCATAAATTAGTAAGCAATAACACGGTAGCCTTGAAGTAGAAGCCTGTAGTAGCATCGTCAGTACTGCATGCAGCTTTTTCGTACTACTTCATAGTACTGTTCTGAGATAAATTTTTCATCGGGCAGATGGGTCCTTTATGTAAATGCCAAGTTTCATAGTACTAGCTTTTAAGGAAGAGTCGGAAATATCAAAGCAAGACACAGGGATACACCAGCCGACGGAAAGACATCACGGTCGCTATATGGCACTATACGGCTGCAAGTGCCATACAATCCTTGTATCTATAAGCTACCTGCTTTGTACTATGAATAAAACTTGTCAAAGTGGGGGATCCCGAGTAATACAGGGAATTTGGAATCCTCAAGCAATTGAAGTGATTTCAAGGGAAGTTCAAGCTTTTTGCCAACGTTCAGTGAAACTACGGTACCGTGCAGAAGGAATGACAAGTTTCATCGTCCTAGCTTGTCCGGACGCGTCTGAACTAGCAAATTAGACAGAGCAGCGAACCAACATGCAATATTAACGATATTTGGCACTTCGTTTACGCGCTTCGGAGCCAACACAATTTTTGGTAAAAATTGTCAGCCCTGCACTGCCACCACAACTGGAGACTCTTTCTGCTACTGCACTTGTTGATGACAAAACATAACAACAACTTGGAGTCTTTGGAAGATAGAGCTCAGTAGAAAAAGAATCTAGCACATAATCACCTAAAAAGATTCGGCCCCAGAATTTGCCGGCGGGTCGCAGCCCCCGACCCTAACGGCGGCGTGCCACCGGATTTCGGCGCGGTTTCGGAGACTAGTCTTGAGCTGACGAAAAATGCTTTACTTCGTTGCTCTGCTATCTATATAATCGTTTACTGTCGAATCAACTTGTTCTCTCGGGTTTGTGTTACCTCTGTGTGCAAGTATCTCCCTGTTTGTAATAATTAACAACTACAGTTGCCCACAGCTGCCAAATTTTTTTTTTTTTTTAGAAGAAACGATTTATTTTTCACGCGTTATTTTATTTATTTTACACGCGATTACACTCGTTTTTCTATTTTTATTTGATATTTTACACGCTTCTCCAGAAGTGATCTTACAATTTGGATTTGAAAATTCCATGAGCATTGCTTCATTAGCCACTGAAATGGAAGCTTTTGTTCAAATTCAAATTCTGTGTCTGGTTAATTTTGTCTTGTCCAGCACATTGCATATTCTGGACGGAACTAACAGCACCCAAGGTGAATAAACAAAAATTCCCTTAGCAGAGTGATTATAATAGGTTGTGTTTAAATCAAACATATCAAGTTAATCTGGTTTTCAGTTAAAACTTTAGATTTCGTAAAGACAGATTAGTTTAGATTAGGGAAGGTGTAACCGTTTTGTTATCTTTCCTGAATGGCTTTTGGGCTAAAATAATATTTTAGTCATCACTACTGATAGATGGTTTAGGGATCAGTAACGGCAAATATTCCTTCAGCCCAAGCTGACTGCAAATCATATTTGACAGTGCAAAACGGATACGTCAGCCGAATTTTATCAGAATTTTATTACAGATGTCGGCCCTTCTTGGCAAGAGTCCCCTTCAGGCTCAATCCGCTCAAGCTGGAAAATGAAACTGTGGAAAAACAATCAAATATGATCAATAACGGGTCTTCAGCTCATCCACAAAGTGATGAGAAGCTTACGCAAAAACTAGATTGCTGTAGATAGAACTGTAGATTGTTTTCATTCTTTGCTCAATGCGGCAATGAGATCCCATAGAAAGCGAGTAAGTTTCATCTCCAGAATCTAAAGAGCTTTCGGAAAGCCTTGGGTATTAAACGGAAATTTGAGAACAAATCAATATAGCGGTTTCTAAGGACGTAAGAAAGATAAAACGGGTCTGTGGCGGTTGCCACGAGGTGAAATTCCGTCCTGCAAGGTCAGACGACGACAAAATCGCCTTGGCCTATGTGAAATCATTACTTTTATCTACTTAATACCTATCAGGGAGAGAAAATGTACAGAAAGACGGAGTAATTAGAAAGAAAAATAAAACAAAAGGAAATACAGTAGGCTTAATGGCAACAAAAGAAAAGTAAAGGTGTTTGTCCGTGGCACACTTGTGTGCCACAAACTTCTGAGTGTTTGTCGTGGAAACACAGGTGTGTGCTATATACTCCACCTACAAGTAGAAACTCGTGGAAACTCAGTTTTGTCTGGGGTTTTTTTTTGCGGTAATTCCAAATTTCTGAAAATAAAAAGAAACTACAGGCAGAATCTCAATAAACAGAGTTTCGGGCTTACATACTTGCCATTTTTCACAGGAAGGATCCTCATAATCATATATATGCGTGTTATTATAGTGGGTAGTTTTGTCACTTAGACAAAAAATCCAAATCCAAAAAAAAAATTCGAACCCTTTAGACTTGAATTTGCTGTTAAATTTGAATTTTCCGCCAAATTCGAGCCATAAAATCGAAAATCACCTCCACAGTTTTCAGTCAAATCCAAGCGACATCTACGAGCCACAAAAACCTAAAAGGTCGCGGCAACACACTTGTGCGCCACACAGACGACCACGGAAACAGTCTCTTTCGAACCACAAACACTTCGTGGGATCGCGGAAAAACACTTTAAGTCTAGAACATATTTTTGGAAAAATTACAGAAAATAGATAGTCAACGCGCACAATAAGATAAGTGCACGTAATACGTAGGTAATACACGTAATAATACATAGATGGCACTTTACACAAGGGACTTGTATTGTGACCAATAAACCAGAAACAAAAATTTGTTCTAATATAATTTAGAAGTCCAGCCAGGACTCCATTGTCGGAGCCACGTGGACAAAGGCGGGGTCTCATGGTGAAAACAAATAAAACCAAATATATAATTTTAATGGCGAAGATGCCCTTGAGATGGAAAAATTTTATAAGTAGACTGAAGGATCATTTACACGGAGGGTATTTTTCCCCGGAGACGAGAGGGTAAAGTGTTCACACGGTACCGGGGTATTTTTCAAGGGAAAGTGCTGTCGTGTGGCAATAGATTCCAAGGTTGTAAAGCTCAGAATATCTCTCTTCCGTGGACCCCCACATGTGTCCATTTGAATCGCTTCTTATATGGACACAATCAAAGTTATTGCTCGAAAATCCGATTTTGTCGTTGCTGACGTCGAAGAATATCCTTCGACAAACAAATCCCCGCGTAGAAGTTCACGAAATCGAAGTCCAAAATACCCGGGGACTTGTTGCTGTTGCGGGGAAAAATACCCGGCGGGTACGGGTTAATACACTTTGTGTAAACGTAGCTTGAAAGACAAAAATGCTTCTTCAGCCTGAATTTGAACCTAGGACCCTCTGCTTACAAGGCCGACAATGGAGTCCTAGAATTCAAAATTATATTCGAAAAAAACTGTTTCTGTTTTATACGGTACAAGTCCTTTGTGTAAAGTGCCAAGTATGTATTATTAATTTCCGTGACATGGGGATCTGAACTGGTTACGTGAATTTGCCTTTGGGCGGGATCACTGTTCCTAGGGTCGTCTTCTACCAGACTATTGTAGTGGTTTGCGAACTCTGTTCTCAAGCCCCTCTTTAGCTCAAATGGTAAGAGCGCCTGCCTTGTAAGCCGAGTGTCCTATGTTCAAATCCCGACTGAGGAGCATTTTTGTCTTTCAGTTCACTACTTATAAAACGTAATACACGTAAAACAGGCGTACGTCCACAATAAGATAAGAGTTGCCTTTTCGCTGAAACCATGGTATCTGTTACCACGGTAACTGGATCGGCAATTAGTCGTTTTTGCAGTTATCGTGGTATCTGATACACGGTGCTCTGCAAAAACGACTATTGCCGAAATTGCACTTTTCAAATTCATCCCAAAAGAAAAACAGATATTCAGTTACATCACTAAATGCTAAACTTCTTTCTCACCAATCTGACAAAATTTGATGAAAGTGAGATTACTTTTCAGAGACCACGACCAGTTACCACGGTCAGACCGTAGTATCTGAATATCTGATACCACGATAACTGGCCAGATACCACGATAACTGCAAAAACGCCTTTTGACCGTGGTTTCAGATACCACGATAACCGCAAAAACGACTTTAGACCGTGGTAACAGATACCATGGTATCAGCAAAAACGCAACTAAGAAATCGCATCCGATTTTCGGATGCGAAATTCCACCTTCGCTCCGGAATTTTGGACGCACCGCATGCAGATTTCCCCATAGTGACGGAGATTTCGCAGTCGCTCGGCAAACCAGCCAGTCGGTAAATGCCTCGTCCCCCGCCCCCCCCCCCCCTCCCCCCAAACATGTGGGCTAGTAACGCCTCTGGGCTAGACAGGTTTTAATTAGTAAGAACGCGAGACAAAGTGGTAGAATGAGTGATGTTTTTTTTTTATCAACTGTTTTGATAGACATTTTCATGAACTGTATTACAGAGTGATGTTTTACCATCAATTGTGATTTGGGGGACTGAGACAATAGGCCATTTGCGGCCTGAGTTTCGGCTAGAGTGTCTGGCCTCCCCCACAGACTCTAACATTTGTTTATTTGAACAGTTACTTAAGTTTGAAAAGTGCAGTTTTAAACTAAATGCTAGAGTGATACCTATTCAGGCTACTTTGGCTAACTAGTAGTCAACTTTTTTCACAGCAAATCCACGACAATGGCACTGATGAAAGTCAACCAACGTTCAAATAAAAATGCCTCTACTGCAGTATACCGCACTCATATTCCTTGGTACCAGTCGATTTGTATAGCACGTTAAGATTTGTATTAGCCTGTATTACGTCCGAGTACCAAACAATACGTGTCTAAATTTGTTTTGAATGCGAACGTGTATTTCCTAGAAAAAAAAAATTCATTTGTTCTTGTTCCTCTTTTTTTGTTTCTTGTGGGCAGGTAGTAAAAAGTTTCATAGAGTAAATGCTTACAACTCGTGCATGCCTGATACGAAAGCATTCAATACTTCGCAGACGAAGCACAACACAGTGAAATACGAAGTCGCGGTCATTTAACAGTCAGGACAAAAAGTTGTCGTAACAGACACGGTGACAATTCCACAAGCAAAGAAGACAGATTTGATGACAATCCACAGTTTCTCTAAGTTAAATATTCCCCAGACCAACAGCTGCTCATTCAATTAAGGTTTCGTGTCTTGACTGAACGCACAAGACTCTGGATAAAACACGAGTTACAAGACAAGCTGGAACTAGTTTCTCTTCTTTGATGAACAAAAAAACACAACATCTGAGGATGGTGCCAACAGACCAGCTTTTCTATTTGCAACAACACAATGTCTTTTGTTGATCGCTGGTGAAAGTCAGCCATTCGTTACTACGTCCTAGTGGCGCTTTTGGAGACGAGAATGGAAGTCATGTGTGATGTCATGTGTGACTGTGAAGAATCAAGAGATAGCAGGATGAAGTGTTCAGAGAATGTGTGAGGGTGTTCGATGAGAAATAACCCGATGAAAAACTTGTAGCCTGCGCAGTTGTATGGTAGTTGTACGAAAAAGTTGAATGTAATACTATGTAATAGCAAATAATAATATCATTTAATGTGCCTCAGACTGGTCCAATCTTCTGTAGCAGTATCTAGTAGCATCCTGTCTTGCCATAGTAGCATCCAGTCTTGCTAATAGTAGGCATAGTAACACGTACGGTAGCCTTGAAGTAGAAGCATGTACTACATGCTACTTTTTCGTACAACTTCGTACTACTATTTTGAGATAAATTTTTCATCGGGAAGTCAAACAACTGTGTAGTCTGATTGGTCGTCCTCGACTTGATGATATAAGAAGGCTAGCAAAGTTCCTCGGGGTCGCTATGCAATACCGAAAAGTATGCCAAAAGTATGCTAGGTAATAAAAAGTATGATTTGTTCCAGTTTGCTTTTGTTTATTTGTTGCCATGGTCTTTTCGCCTTTTTGAGCACTTAAATCTTATCTTATCTATCTTGTTGAAGGAGTGAAATGATATGGCGTAAAATAGGGTAGAACCCGATGAAAAATTTATCTCAAAATGGTACTGTGAAGTGGTACGAAAAAGTTGCATGCCGTACTAACGATGCTACTACATGCTTCTACTTCAAGTCTACCGTGTTACTGCATACTACTATATGGTACTATTAGCAAGACTGGATGCTTCTGTGGCAAGACAGGATGCTACTGGATACTACTACATAAGGTTTTGGACCAGTCTGAGGAACATTAAATGATAGTATTCTTTGCTATTACATAGTATTACATGCAACGTTTTCGTACTACTACCATACTACTACGCAGGCTACAAATTTTTCATCGGGAAATCATTAGCCTACATTCACATTATGCTCCCGACGAATGTACGCGTATCATGCCACTGATGCGTAAAACCAGTTTTCTGAATCTTGCCAAATTTTTGCTAGAAGTCAATCGGACTGGGAAAAGGCTTAAAACAGCCAAAGCCGCGGATCATTTGTTAAAAGCAGAGCTCAGTTTTACAGTATTCAGGAAGTTTTTATGTCATGTGGTGGCTCTGTGGCTGATAATTCGTGGAATTCTAGGAAGTATACGGATGGATCACGTCTTTGTGGCGCTTTGTGTATGCTGGTTAGTTTGTTCATGTTGTTTTGTTAGTTTGCTTTTTTTTGTTATTTATCGTTTTTTGTTCATAATATTCCGTACTTTGTGTTTTATACTTTACGGGTAATAAAATTCATTTATTTGTCCTCTTTCCCGTGTTGATGGTGATGGTCTGGATCATTTTCTTTTCAGGTGCCAGGATATTTCGCATTTAAGGCGTGCATTGTTTTGTGTGAATGGTGGGATGAATGGTGGGCAGCTTCTTCGTATCTTATGGTCTACCTCACCAAGAGTGATTGTTTCCTTTGGCAATTTTATGCGAAAAGCACTCTAGAGTTGAATAGTGCTGTTTCTTAGATTGTTATTTAGTCTTGGTTCCTGAGTTGTTCGTTTATTTCCTGTATATGGCCTTTGAGTTTATCAATATAGATATATTGAAACAATGATTTCAGAAATTCCAAAGCATCGTAACTGACGTATCCGTTTTATGCATGATTTTAATATATGTTTCAAAGCCAGCTTGGGCTCAAGGAAAATTTATCGTTACAGATATATGTAGTATATTGAAACTAACTGTAAATAGTGCAAGGTGTGCTTTAAACTTTCTTTATGAAAATAAAAATCAGCCAACTAAACCTCAACCCGCAGGTAAAATTGCCAACCCTTGACTTTTTCAGACTTTTTTTTTTTTTTTTCATGATAATTCAACAGATGCTTTTTTGGCGGTTTTTTTTTGCTCTTCCTGGCACTGCTTGTTATGCGCAACATTTCATGCAAAACGTTTGTCGCGACAACAGATTAAATCCCAAGTAGGGGTCGGCACCGTTTCTGTTTTTGGCTAAAACAGAAACGGTAAAAAACGGCAAATAAAAAACGGAACAGAAACAGAAACGGTGATAAAAAAACGGAAAACCGTTTCTGTTTTTCCGTTTTTTTCGGGAAAAACAGAAACGGATCGTTTTTACAAAAAAACGGCCGTTTTAACAGGTATTTCTGTTTTTTTTCCTACTTCTTTAGGTTTATAAGATAACAGTAAGGCGACCATTTGGAACGGTAAGGCAGTTGTTGGAAAGTGAATAGCGTGAGGAGGGGACTCAGGGAGGGTCTGACAGGAGAAGGTTGTGAGAGAAAGTTGAGAATAATTGTGTAGGGTGAAAAAAAAAGGACTCTGCACCTGTCTAGTAAACAAAGCCCTTTTTTATACCCATGGTCAAATGCTGGGGTATGCTGGCAGGGGTGAGTATGGAAGTCATACGTATGTGTACCCCTTATTCCCCAGAAGGGTACCAGTACCCTTTAAAAGCAAAAAAAATTCAAGGTAAAAAATTAAATACTAAATTGTTCTGGTTCCCAAAGTATGAACCATGGTCACCCCTGTCAGGATGCCCCAGCGTTTGAGCATGGTCTTCACTTAAGTGCCATATACCGATCACTTTTCGGTAGGTCGGTCGGTCCACTGTTCTCGAGTTAGGGTACTTCCAGATGTGCTAGGACGATGAAACTTGGCAGGCATATGAGGGATCTGACAAAATTAACTTAGAAATAGTCACTTCGACGATCCGACCACCGTGGGGGGAGTGGAGGGAGGGTGAGTGCAGTGACGGGGAATCCGAAATATTGACGTATGTATATGTATAACTTTGGAAGGAGTGATTGGATCTTAATGAAACTTGATATTTCGAACGACCTCGTGTCTCAGACGGAAATCTTGTGACACGCTTGAAGTTGAGCGATCAGGATTAAACTTGGTGGAAGAACAAGCAAAGCCCTTGGTACATCATAGACAGAACTGGACAGGATTTGGGCACTGTGGAGGAAGATGGAGGGGGTTCCAGTGACCCGGAGTTAAGGTACTCCCAGGTCGGCTAGGACGATGAAACTGGCAGGCATATCAGAGACCCGACCAAATTAACTTAGAAATAGTCAGTTCCCCGATCCGATCATCGTGGTGGAGTGGCGGGAGCAGGAATCCAGAATCTTGAGGCTTTTAAACGGGTGATCGGATCTTAATGAGCCTTGGTATTTGGATAGACCTCGTTTCTCGTACGTCCCATTTCAAGTCCGGACCGGATCTGATGAATGTGGGGGTGGGGGGTGGAGGGGAGTACTGGAAATCTTGTGTCACGCTTAGAGCGGACTAATCGGAAAAGAAACTTGGCGGGAAAAACAAGCACAAGAACTAGTTACATCCGTGACAGAACGGATCGGATTCGTGCACTGTGGGGGGAGTTGAAGGGGCTCCGGAATTCCGGTGATCGCGAGTTAAGGTACTTCCAGAAGTGCTAGAACGATGAAACTTGGCTAGAACATTAGAGACTCGACAAGATTGGCTCACAAATTGTCATTTTCCAGATCCGACCATCCCTTAAAGTACAGAAATGAACTGCCAGCTCCCTTGAAGTGCGCACCTTAACCGCAAAGTGAAAAAATACTTTTGACCAAACTATACATTTCATGATCCCCCAAAGGTCCATGATCATTTGCGCCACAAGGGTTTTGCTTAAAAATGAATTTCTAATACCCTTACAATGCGCATGTTTACCGAAAAGTGAAAACAAAACTTTTGAACATTGGAAAAGTTCGCTGGCTCTTTCTTATTTATTTAATTACAGCTTTGTAGAAAAGTTTCATCAGAAATGGGAGCTTGAAGACCTCAAACTAATGATTCGTGCTTCCTGTTGGTTGGATTTCAAAAAATGCGCCTTAACGGCCGACCAATGGGATGCGAGACTCCGTTTCGCAAAAGTGTTATTATACCAACAAGAAATAGCCAGATTAACGTTTCCAGCAATTCACTGGTAATCACTGGCTCAGAATGGTTATCAAAGGCCGATAATTTAGTCTGTGAGTCGAAAGTCCTATACCTCTTAATGTTAATTTTGTTGTTATGCTTCCTCTAATGATGGTGTAAAAATACCCTTTTTATCGGGTAGGGTGCATTCTCTCTATTCTGACTCACAAATCTCTCCTTCCGAAAAGCGGAAAATACCGGTAGATGGTATAATCCGCCGGGAGAATAAAAACCATTAGACTACGCCGGGACGCCACGCGTCCAAGTCGTAACAAAAAACGGAAATTTGAAAAAAAACAGGTAAAATAAAAACAGAAACGGCTAAAACGGTCAAATAAAAAACGGAACAGAAACAGAAACGGCATTAAAAAAACGGCTACCTGTTTTCTGTTATTTAAAAAAAAAACCGAACAGAAAACGGTAGTAAAAAAGCAGAAACAGAAATAAAAACAGAAACGGTGCCGACCCCTAATCCCAAGTGTTATCTGTTGAAACCGCGCCTTGTGTTGTCTGTTCTGAAACTTCTGACAGCGAATGTGGAAATCTGCATGCGATGCGTCCAATTTTCGGAACGAAGGAGGAACTTCGCATCCGATTGCGAAAATCGCACCGAGTGTGCCTAGAAACAGTAAACGATAGCTTAGGGAAGTGGTTCCCAACCGGTGGTACGCGTAACCAAAGGGGTACGAGAGACCATCGCAAGGGGTACGCGAAGGTCCTCAAAATCAAGTTAGTCTGTAGCTTTAATATCTCGCCTTAAACATTTTGAGTTTTCTGATTTAGTTTCAATATTGTCCAAAAGGTCAGATACCTCATCATACGCAATTTCAGATACACATATATGCCATATCGCTGAGGACACTAAATATCGTATTTTTTACTTTCTTCTCGTGGTAAAATACAGTAAAACATCGATTCGTCAAAAAAGGGGTACGCAACCATTTTGAACTCTAATTAGGGGTACGTGGCACGGAAAAGGTTGGGAACCACTGGCTTAGGGGATACACCTTTCTCCTTTGGCTAACTATTAGGCAGAAAGTAAACAAAACAAATTACTGAAATTAATAAACAATCCCACATATTTCTCTTTACTTTGTATTCGTATATCAGTTCAATGCTTCTCCTTTGTCTCGTATTTTAGACTTACTAAGTAGGTGCTTTCGAATCGCGTCAGTAGATGATCCCCCCGTCATACCGTGACGACCTGAATGGGCGTGATCTGGACATTGCAAATGCAAGAATGCTTTTGATTTTACTCCTTCAAGCGTTTTTCTGCGCTGGACTTAGCCCTGATTTTGCAAAATGTTTAAAGGTTAAATGTGAATTTCGGTGCCAAAATTCAAAACTCCAAGCCAAATTCCAGAATCCAGATTGCAAATTCTAGGCTAAATAACTTGGACGTCAAGAGTTAAGATTAACTCGCCAAGAGTAACTCGTTTTCGCAAATCAACAATCTCAGGCAAAAAGGAAGAGCTCAATCCATAAAAAATCCCTGTACAAACAAAACACAGCCGAACAGGCAACGGGCGTTGTTAGCCTTTAAGGTAGTAGTTAGCTTTTAAAGTCTAGGATTGTCCAAATAGGTGTAATAAGCTGAATAGCGCTATACGCGATGTTTACGTCTTAATACACACGACTATTCAAATAGGAACCAGAGAGATTCTTATGAATGCAGCTTTCGGTGTTACAGTTCTTAGTACTACGCTGATCCAGCTTTTCGAGTTTCTAAAGATCAGAAAAAGTGTTCTTAGTACTTCTCGAAGTACACCAGTACAATCTGACGCCCAATATCTTGTAAAAAGCTATTAAATTTACGGATGGACAGCATTGGTCCTCGAACTAGCAGTAAGCAGTCGTAACGAACAAAACGTGTTCTTTTGAAGAAACGTTGTTTCTTCAGCTTCCAACAAAGTAGAACTTTAGTGCTTCCCGTGGCAACCCTGACGACGCTGCTCCTTTCCTCGGCCCGCTGGCGGAACCAACCAAGCGATCTGATTGGCTCCGAATAAGGTAGAATAGAGCCGAGCTCCATTTTCCTTATTCGCCTTACTACAGCGCTCCCCGAGGAAAAGAGGAATCTGTAATAAGCCTTACACGCCGTAATACACCTTACACCACCTAATTATTGGTTCAGTTTTTGTAGGATGTTCCTTGATTGTTTTATGGTAAAATGGTCCGCATAAAGAGAGTTTTAAATATTATTTAAACTATATTTTATATTTTTGTTTTTAAAATGTATGATAAATGGTAATAGGAATAAAAAAAATAATGTGTATTTTACATGATTGTTCTAGATTTTTTTTTTTTTTTTTTGAGGTTGAATTTTGTAATAGAATTAGTTTGAATGATGAGAATAATAATAGTGGAAAGATAATCACGTTAAAATTGTATAATATGATTGAAATGTAAAGATGGTGGAAAGAGTAAATATTGTTATTGAATTTAGTTTTGTTGATTTAATTTTATAAATAAAGATAGGATGGAAGTGTAAAGATTAGAAAGAATTGAAGGAAAAAAAATAAGAAATTAAAAAAAAAAGTAGAGATAGAGGAAAGTGTAGGTGACGCTAAATAGGCCGGTCATGTGTTTAAGTTAGGAGAAGAAAAGAAAAAAAAAACTAAGTCGATAAGACTGTTGGCGTCACCGAGGGCAAGTGGAAGCGTAGTCACCTGGTCAATTCATAGTGGACTGGAAGAACAGAAAAGATACTACGAGGCTTAAAGAAAAAAAAATACTTTTGCAATCTAAATACCAAACTCTGACGAAATCACATCAACCCGACCCACAAATAAGCAGTTAGATTAGATCCCTTAGTTAAGCAGAGCAGTTCCAAGAATATTCGGGTTTATTGACTGGAAGACGAACAAATGTGTCCGAGCACAAATCCTTCAGAGGACCCCCGGGCCAGAGACCGGCTGTGGCCAGATTAAATATTCCTTCAGCCCAAGCTGACTGCGAATCATATTTGATAGTGCAAAACGGATACGTCAGCTGAATTTTCTTGGAGCTGTGTTTCGGCCCTTCTTGGCAAGGGTCCTCTTCAGGCTCAAAGCCGCTCAAGTTTGGAAATACGAACTTGAGCGGCTTTGAGCCTGGAGAGGACCCTTTTCAAGAAGGGCCGAAATATAGCTCCAATAAAACTGACGTATCCGTTTTGCACTATCAAACGTGGCCAGATTGCTAGCCCGTTCACGAGTGAAAACAAACCGGAATGAGTTATACAGACTTGCCTATCCGACCTCGACATTAACAACATTGACCCACAATGATGAGTGCGAGGGGTACAAGAATGCTAAGAAACTTATGCTAAAACCATTTACAGCTTCCACAATATTCCCCTCCGAATCTGAAAGGGAGTCCTTTTTTATGATGGGGATCATAATCGCAGCATTCCCCGTCCATGGGGACTCCGGGGAATACCATGAGTCCCTGGGACAAACAAAAACGCAGGGATCCTCAAAAGGAGTCCTCGGAGAACGGCAAGAATACGCCTAAAGAGTCGAGCGCGGCTGAAATCAGCCGGGTAAGATTCTGACTATATTTTAGATATCCCCCTGGCTACTTTGTACAACAGTACAACTTCGACTTCACGAACTATGCAGGAATTCACCGGCCTGTATACCTGTACACGGCACCGAAAGCTTATATAGATGATATCACTGTGGTTACGGAAGTTAGCGAAGATCATTACTATTGTAAGAGGTAACTTGTGTCAAGTAGAATCCACTCGTCATCACCAACCAGACTAGCAGTCATAGTTTAGCCAGGTTTTAACTTTTTCTTCAATAATTTTTGTCTTTCTCGTCCCGTCCTTAAAGGACCCCTCTTACCTATTCTGCCTTTTACAATATACTTAGCTCCCATATGGAATTATAAGTTTCTAAAGTCCCCACCTTTCTCCATTGTTTCGTTTCGTAACTACGAATTTTTAGCGCTTTATCGGCCTTGCCGAGTTTTTTTGTCACCCAACGAAAGTTTGTCGGAATCTTCAACGTCCGCTGACAACTCTTTCACACATAAGGTTGTGATAATCTTCTGTATATTACTTCTTTTATGTGCTTAGTTTTCCCAGTATTTAACCAAGGCACGTTCAGTTTTCAAATGTTTTGCGCCCAGCCGCCGCGTCGGAGAGCAGGAGGGCTGGATAAAGTCGACAAGCGCTAACAAGAGAATCGCTAGTTTTAGGTTGAAAGTAATGGTATTTCCAAAAATGTTATTTCTGACTCATTTCATAGGGAAAAGGTCATTTCTAGTAAGAGTTGTGCTTTAATTTTTTTTTGCGTGGTTATTTCAAAGTGCGTGTTGGAGTGAATTTATCCACCTATTATTAGCTATCGATGTTTGTGTATTCTTCTTCTCCAGTTCTTGCTGGCTGCTATTCAGGCCTTTGCTATTGAGCAATTATC
The DNA here is from genome assembly GCA_030848855.1 of Branchinecta sandiegonensis. NCBI lineage: Eukaryota > Metazoa > Arthropoda > Branchiopoda > Anostraca > Branchinectidae > Branchinecta > Branchinecta sandiegonensis. The sequence goes on from JAUPMV010000011.1 coordinate 3,424,973, forward strand.
TACTAAATCTTAATCATAAAGGTAGCGTTCCAGCAACTTATTAGTAGTTACGATCGTTACTATTCTTGTTAGTACTGCCGTTCCAGAGCCCGCCGGAATAAGTAAATTGGCTCCTCCCACTTATTATTTTCGTTCCACGACTGTTACAATCGCGAGCATCATAAGGGATAATACTATCGGTTCTGCAGGAACTCCCGTAAGAGTGATGACGTATGTTCGCGTTGTTATATTTTCGTTCCAGAGAGCGTGATAACTACAACAATACGGCGCTCGCCCCTCCTCTTATCATCGTAACTTGTAATAACTTCACGGGAACGCTACCATCGACAGTTGGGTTTCAACGTGCAAAAGCTAACAAGACCAACAAAAGCCAACAACCACTAAAACAAAGGAAAATCTTGAAGTCAAGCTAAAGATTTGAGAATAGAGATTTCTGGGCGAGAAGCGATGAAAGAGGAGGATTTTTTTTATCGAAGAAAAGATTTTGTTTTGCTTACCACCACGGGGTTTCAGCGAATAAATTAATTCATTGACTTGTAAACACTATAACTATAATCCAAACGGGACATCCAATTTTCTCTATCAGCTATCCTATCCGAAGGAACTTTCCATACAGTTTAATAGTCTGGAAAGAATGACAGCCTTGGAACGTCTACGAATACTCCCGGGATTACCCTTTGGATTAGTTCCGAGCAAAATCGTTCAAACGAAGAATATCACTAGAACAGGGATCCTACCCTTTGTTGTTTCACAGCTGAGATCTTCTCCGACTGGAAGCTGACCTAACCGCGACTCCGCGATCAATTCGCGAACAACCTTTCTGGAGATCGTTTGAAGGTTTGTGATCATTTTTATATTTCATTGTTCTTTTTACTGCACTCAAGTGGACATTACTTCCTTACGCGTATTTACGACAGTAGTGCGTTATAAATTGTTAATTCACTCATTCGCCTACACAATTTCTGATGTATCAACAGTACACAACAGTTACTAATGTATCCAGCCAACAATAACTGCTCCAAGATAGAGCATGTCCGTAAGCAGTAGACAGACTGAACCCATCATATTTCAAACAGCAAATATTTACGAATCATCTCTAAAATCGATGGTTCAAGAGGCTAGGAATCCATTTCCACTTTGTTTACTCGCCCTTTCGCGAAGTACTTAAAAAGTACTCAACGGCAACAAAGAAACGATTCTCAAGAAGAAGAACATAAGACTTAGGTAATGACGTCGTCGAATAGAGTTCCGAGGTCTGTGGGGATTAGTGAAACAGGTAGCTAACATTCAAGGTCAAAACAGGCTGAACTCCTGATCGGGGAATTGATACTGTCTGGTTCGAGGTTCGAGCCGAGAAATCAGAGTTCGTATGTAGTCACACGGAGGAAATTCGATCCACCGACTATCCATTGGTCAGAACTCAGTGAGAGTGAAAAAACTAGCTGAATCGGGACACGGTATTGGTTCTTGCCTCTCTGTAATGGACTTGAGGCTAAACGTCAGAAATGTATTTCAGAATACCTCAAATGTCTTCGAGGAATCGGTGTTTGTATTAGAGGACTGATGAAAAGTCTTCGAGAAAATACAAAAAGTATTCAAGAAAAGATAAAAAGGATTCGAGAATGTTTTAAAAATATTGGACATTTAATTTTAGGTATTCGAGAATGACAGAAATGTATTTGAGAATGACAGAAATGTATACGAGGATTTTTGTTTTTTAAATTTTCGAAGACATTTGTGTCATTCTTGAGTTCCTTATTTCAATTTAAATGTCAAATACATTTTATAAATTCTCGCATACATTTTTATCTTTTTTCGAACACTTTCTGTAGTGTCGCGGAGACATAAAAGTGACCTCGAAAACTTTTCATCGATTCTCGAATACAAACACCGATTCCTCGAAGACATTTAAAGCGGCCCACAAAAAATGATCTTTCTACCACACACACAATGCTAACCATCCCTACTGTCACTATGAATGTTCAAAACCACTAAAAACACCATAAAACAATGAGCAAATTAAAAAACCCACCAAGTTTCCTAGGTTTGAAATAACTCTGTCTGGACTAAATCTCAGCCGATTATCCCGGACAGCTGTTATGGCACGTAGGGAGCCAAGGGTCAAAATAATAATTTCCATCTAATGCTCCAACAGTTTATTACAAATACAAATAAATTATAAAACCAAGACCAGTGTGGTCTCTGAAGACATACAAAAATTATCCGTTAGGCCTTACAAATTCTTTGCTAATCTATCCTGGAAAATTCCGCCATCTAGAAAAGAAGACGTTGTGCGAGGTTTTTTTCTCGAGCCAAAACAGCAACTCGGCAATCGAGTTCAAATCTAAACAAACCCGTGGCATGCGATCACTAAGAAAAGGTAAACAGAATGTTTGGATTAGGTCTTTAAGGGACTCTCGAATACATTTCGGGGATTCGTGGCCGTATTTAGCCTCAAATTCATTCCACATGCCTGAGATGGACAGTTTGATCAGAATCCCAGAAAAACGACAGCCTAGAAAAGATACCAAGAAAAGACTAGGGAGGTGGCATAAGATTAAAGAGAATAGTTGCGTTTTTTGCCGTCACCCAGTTAACCGACCTGCGAGATTTCTCTCTATAAGCCGTTTTCTTTATTCGGTTAACCGACCTTAATCCTTAGTTGCGTTTTTGCTGATACCATGGTATCTGTTACCACGATCTAAAGTCGTTTTGGCAGTTATCGTGGTATCTGATATCACGGTCAAAAGGCGTTTTTGCAGTTATCGTGGTATCTGGCCAGTTATCGTGGTATCAGATATTCAGGTACTACGGTCCGACCGTGGTAGCTGGCCCTGGTATCTGAAAAGTCATCTCACTTTCATCAAATTTTGTCAGATTGGTGAGAAAGAAGTTTAGCATGTAACTGAATATCTGTTTTTCTTTTGGGATGACTTCGAAAGTGCAATTTCGGCAATAGTCGTTTTTGCAGAGCATCGTGTATCAGATACCACGATAACTGCAAAAACGACTAATTGCAGATCCAGTTACCGTGGTAACAGATACCATGGTATCAGCGAAAACGCAACTAATAGTTGCGTTTTTGCCGTCACCCAGTTAACCGACCGGCGAGATTTCTCTCTATAAGCCGTTTTCTTTCTTCGGTTAACCGACCTAAATCCTTAGTTGCGTTTTTGCTGATACCATGTATCTGTTACCACGGTCTAAAGTCGTTTTTGCAGTTATCGTGGTATCTGATATCATGGTCAAAAGGCGTTTTTGCAGTTATCGGGGTATCTGGCCAGTTATCGTGGTATCAGATATTCAGGTACTACGGTCCGACCGTGGTAGCTGGCCCTGGTATCTGAAAAGTCATCTTACTTTCATCAAATTTTGTCAGATTGGTGAGAAAGAAGTTTAGCATGTAACTGGATATCTGTTTTCCTTTTGGGATGACTTCGAAAAGTTCAATTTCGGCAATAGTCGTTTTTGCAGAGCATCGTGTATCAGATACCACGATAACTGCAAAAACGACTAATTGCAGATCCAGTTACCGTGGTAACAGATACAATGGTATCAGCGAAAACGCAACTAATAGTTGCGTTTTTGCCGTCACCCAGTTAACCGACATGCGAGATTTCTCTCTATAAGCCGTTTTCTTTCTTCGGTTAACCGACCTAAATCCTTATAAGCTGTTTTTTCGTCGCCGTTCGTAGGTCCGTTAACCAGCCTGTGGACTGAGGTCTGAGCTCCATCCGACCGACCTACGCTCTTGGAACGGCGCGAAATTCAAAATTCTCATTGGAGCGATAGGCGCCTGCGACTGGAAGACGCCCTTTTTTCTTATAAGCCGTTTTTTAGAGCTCAGTCGAACCGACCGGCGAGACGAAAAAACGGTCAATAGTGGCAAGTAGGTAAGTTAACCGACCTACGGAGGAAAGGCAAAAAACGCAACTAATGTTGGGCGAGGATGCTGCTAATTTTTGGCTGGGGTGGGTCGTTTGGCAGGATCATAGAAAACCAGAAACTTTGTGATCTAAACTTTTTCATCCAGTTTACTGGACTGACAATGAGAGATGGGCTGACAGAACGGGCGACTGATTTTACAGCTTAGCACGGCTTTTTCTTCGGACCAAGAGTTCGGTGGCAACACTGTCAGAACTTTCATAACAGATTGCGCATAACACTTTAATAACACCTTTTCACTTAGAAATAAAGTGTTATGACCAATTAAGTTTACACTATTTCGTGCCTAGATCTCCAACAACACCTTCAATTGGTAAAATACTAACGGGAACGAAAGAAACATAACATATAACATCCCAAAGTGTTATCTGTTGAAACCGCGCATCCTGCTGTTGTCGTTATGTAACTTCTAACAGTGTAGTATTTTTACCTATTGAAGGTGTTGTTGGAGATCTGGGCACGAAGTAGTATAAACTTAAATCGTCATAACACTTTTTTTCTAAGTGAAAAGGTGTTATTCTTGAAAGTGTTATGCGCAATCTGTTATGAAACCTCTGACAGTGAATTGGGTGAAAAACCGAAAACTGTTGGAGCTTCGTCATAGCTCGCTAGATTTACAGACACAGGAAAGGAAAAAATTACAAATCTTTTTTTTTATCGTTTTTTTTGTATATCGATGGGTAATTGGAAAGTATTTGCGTAATATCTTCTTTGGGTTTCCGTCAATGCATGGACGTAAAAATGAAATTAGTAAGTTAAGATACGGGACATAGAAGAAAAATCGTGTAAGATTCTGGAAAAAGATCTAACTGGCCTTACAACAGTTCAGCGCCACAAGCAGATTAGTGTAAGCGTGATTATTCATTCACCACACTGAACGAAGTTAATTTACAGAAAAGATAAGCTTTCACTGTTTAAATTCAAATGTAACGCTAAACTCTCATCGTCGGTGGTGTTCACACCTTTTTCTGCTGATGGTACATGAAAAAACACATCTCCTACCAGAGTTTAGCTCAACGTTGATGATCATTGTGGGACTAGCTATATTCGCATATAGCCACTCGAATTGTAAAAACGATCGAACGCCCGTTGCACAAATTCAATCAAATTAATAAATTCTTTTCGATACAAGTGAAACGGACGTTATTATAGACTTCAAAAATGGTGGAAACGATCGAGTGCCCACTGCAGAAAAAAACTGAATCCGGTGTAATTTGACACTAAAACTGTCAACAATGAAAACTGTCAAAAATAAAGACAACCCTGAAGACAAAGTTCGTCCCGAGGGGCTGTTCACTTCTATCACAGGGTATTTGGGATCCCTGCCTCAGTGCCTAGGGGATACTCACTAAAACTTTCAGTGAGTAGCCCCTGGTTCGCTGTTGTTCCAAAATACTTGAGCCGATCGAGCAACCTTCACACAAACGCCATAAAAACACGTTTCTTTACAGCCATTAACGGAGACACGGCGAAAAAATAAAGAGAAAGTCCAGGACCATCCGTCCTCGCAATTGGGCAAGCGGGACTCATAAAAGAGGGAACAACTTTTCTTCAGGTCAAAATGCTCGTTTTGTGCAATTCGTCAATCATGAGAATGGCCTTCTTGGAAGGAACAATTATTTCTATGTGTCTTTTCATGGACTTCGAAGCAATAAATCTTGACAAAACAAAGACTAATAGGCGAAGAATCCTGGGGGCGGTAATGTAGCATCCCATTCTCTGTCTAAATCTGACTTCGTTAGGTCCCGTGTTACCAGGGCTTAGCAGCATTAACGAAAATATAAAGACCTGACCATTCTTTTTTCAAATTTGACTTCATAAATCATATTAATTGCTTTGTAGAATGGGGAAATTCCAAGTCTTAGCCGCCTGGGAACAGAAACACATAGAAAAAAAAATCCTGAAATGTTGTTCAAGTAAAGTTAGCTTTCCTCTTAGCATAACGAGACCAAGGAAAATATTACAACCTGACAATTCTCTGTTTATGTTTGACTTCATAAATCATATTAGTTTCTTTATAGAATGGTGGAAATTGCAATTTGGTGAGCCTAGAATTTAATTTCTGGTAATTTAATTTCAAGGTTTTAGGTGTAGGGCAGGTCGGGGTTGAACCGTACGTTTTTCGTTATTGGCTGATAATTCCATTTCTATAGAATTTGGAATCTTTCTGAGAAGTGTAAAAGAAATATAATGAGATTAGGCATGTCCTGTAATTTTTTAAGAATTTAATCTCTACTCGTTTTGGCACTACGGTTTATTTAAAAAAAAAATCCGGTTCAACCCCACCGGTGGGGTTGGTTCGTACGGGTGGTGCTTTGAACCGGACATTGTTAAGATGATCTCTGAATATGACCGAATATGTATTACCACAAAGCTAATCAAGTTTTAATTCATTGGAGAAAAGTAGGACTATGCAAACATACCACTGAACCCAAAACTCTGAAAAATCGAACTCAAAAGAAAACGCTTTTGCGTATTCATATAATCACTTATCTTATTATCATCAATTTTGGTGGATCCATAAAACATCAATCAATCAATCAAACAATACAGTTTGATCCACCAGAAGCAGTTGATTTCGGAACACCTTTACCCTGCTTTCAAAAGTGCAGAAACAGGTAGATGTTTTGATCCGAACAGAGTGGGGTTGAATCGGACCTCTAAAATAATGTCCGATCCAACCCCCAAGAATGTGTCCGGTTCAACCCCACAGTGACCATTTCTACGAAAATGAACACCAAGAAAAAACAGAAAGCAGTAGGTACCCCGCAATAGGCTAGTAAGATGCAGAATTGAACCTACATTGGACTAAACTATCGCGCACTCACAAAACGCAATCAAATTCTTCTCGAACTGAAAATGAAAATGAAATCGGAAGTCCGAATAACTCGGTAAAAAAAACGAAGTCGCCTGGTTGGGAAATGGTTTGCAACTGAGCCTTCAAATTTCGTCCCATGAGTTAGAACACCGTTGCCAACCCCAGATAATTATTTCGAGATTTTATACCTTAGGGTCATCTCCCACTTGAAACTGTCCGGTTCAACCCGCGTCCGGTTCAATCCAGACCTCCCCTATTAGTTAATTTGTTTCGCTTTTGTGTATTTCGTAAATATTGTATTCCTCTTCTAGCTTCGAGCTATTTGGAAATAAATCTGATTGATTCGTTGACCTGAGAACTGAACGACTGGGAACAGAAAATCCTGAAATATTGGTATAGCGAAGTTAGCTCACTTCTAAGAAGGGGGTGGCAAGATCGAGGAAAATCTTACGACCTGACCATTCTATGTTGGAATTTGTTTCACAAACCAAATTATTTTTGGAATCCCAAATCGTAAGTGGAGGGACATCTATGACATCGCCAAAGTTGTCCGTCTGTCCGTCTCTAAGCACGATAACTCACGAAGGGAACGAGATAGATAAATAGATAGATAGATAGATAGATAGATAGATAGTTTTATTGTTATAAGCAGCCCGAGGGCCATGCCAAAAATTTAACGAACGAAAAAAACAGACACTAACATATAATAATACTCGTTTCCGTTTAATTTGTTTTACTTCTAACTTATTTTGATGAAACTTAGTGGGAAAAAAAACTCTTTGGGTCAAGGGAGAGGTCGAGTTCGTAGATGGGCTCTGTAGCTCAATCTCTGTCACGTGATTGGTCGGATTCACCCGTGGCATGATATTCCGCAGGAAAATAGAAAAATAGTTCCAGCCTTGACTGCAAAAAGCCAGAATTCGTGACGTCATTCGTAGTAACTACGGTAAGTAGGATGGAACACGCTCTAAGGCTCAAAAGTTACAGATGGACAAGAATAGGTAACAATCAATTATGCCAAGTCATGGCAAAGCGAAATTAATATTTTTTTTCACAAACTTTGATATTCCAAGGACTGCGTGGTTTTATTTGCGAAATGCATCTTGTCATGGTGGTGGGAGATTCAATTTCAATTCAGTTCAGTTCTATAAATTCAAAATAAATAAATAAAATAAGTTTCCACAACAAAAAAGCTCTATGGCCCGTTACATAGTTACAAAATAATCAACAAATAAACGAGTCTCTTCACTATTACAACAAAATAAAGAAAGAACAATTAAAGAGTCTGTTTTATTTTTACTTACCACTGATTGCTGAGATGATGGAAGATGGCTTCAAAGTTCACCTCCAGGCTCACCTCAGTTCACCTCCATCTCCCACAATCGCCAATTTTCAATAAATAAAATAAATAACTAAATAAAAGATTATAAAAAAATACTCAAGCCTAGCATCCTGGGACGTCACCCTACCCTCATTTGTGTGGATTTATGTGGAACTTTGTGACGCCAAAAGGGGACCACACGGATGGGAGAATCGGGATGAAACATGAACGGTACAAAGAGATGTGCGTTTTAGAGTCCGAGGCCGATCTCTTGGCGGTCAGAGTTGGAGGGAGGGTACCGGATCTTTTGCAGAAATTCACCATTCGAGTGAACATGGAGATAGTAACAGATGGGATATACATTCATGTCTGCAACCAGCTTTTGCTGTGGCATAGTCGAAATACCAACATATAAGGTAACGGATTAAGGTGAGGCTTCAAAGAGACGACAGAATTGTGACTTCTTTTCTTTTCATTTTTTTTTTTTTTATTCGATTTATTTTCAAAAATTCACTCACGGACGAAGCCGAACATTGAGTTTCTTCCGTCATGTATAACTTAACGATTAACAACAACTATAACTAATATTATTCATTTGGTCAATGTACATGTATCTCACAATAAAACTCTAAGTAAAACCTTTTATCATACGTAACATGTCAACTAATCAAAACATCTATAAATAAAAATCATAATCTGGTCAAATTTACACCAATCTAAAAACTAGATAACATCAACAATTATTATATCAACAATTCAATAACAGCAAACAGAAATACGATTAAATTATGGAGGTGTTTCGGAATGCCCGTTAAAAAGGTCAGTGAACGAAGGAACAAAAATTGTTTGTATCGGTCATGGGAATAGGGTACTGGCTGGTTATTTCAGGTTAAAACTCATCAACTCGGTCTCAACTGAAAACTCGGTTATTTCAGGTTAAAACTCATCCAACGATACTACAGGCGAACTGTATGCATAACTCTCGGCTGCATGCAGAGCGAAAGAGCTGGTGGCATTGAGAGGCGAACCTTTCGATCCGATTTCGGAGTTTTGGCAAATCTTGCCAGCTTAAGAAATAAAGTGCAGAGCGAAAGAGCTGGTGGCATTGAGAGGCGAACCTTTCGATCCGATTTCGGAGTTTTGGCAAATTTTGCCAGCTTAAGAAATAAAGTTCAAATCGGATTCAGCAGGTCCCTAACCCTGATACCGAATCTCTAATCGATCTTCAGTATATTCGAAAGCTGCAACAGTATGTCTCCTCACCCTATATCGATTATATCATTGGGTTTAAGACTTCATACTCACTTCCGGCTGTGTCCGGATTCCTGGCCAACCACTTGGCCGGCAAGAAAATAATTTACAGATATATCGATACAGCATGTCTCCTTACCCCTAAATCAAACCTCTAATCAACTTCAGATTAGACTAAAACTTTTCACAAATTTTCCGGGTTTCCAGGATTCCGGGTAAACCACCTGTACGGCAAGAATATAAGTTTGAAGATGGGTTGCTCTTTCCTGGTATCCTAAAGTCATCTTCACGGTCAGCGATAATGGCAGTTACAGGTTTTGTCAAAGAAGTGTTAAAGAGATGTAAATAGTTATTGGTGGTGGGAGTTTAAAGCGTTTTACATGTGAGTTTATATAATCGCTCTCTCGAAGTGTTTAAAAAAATGTATGATTTTGTGTATGGCCTAACGGCTAAATTAAAGTATCTATCTATCTATCTATATTCGGGTTCAGCATGTCTCCTTAACTCCGAACCACATTTCCGGCAAGAAAATAATTTCCGGCCTGATTCAACCGAAAAATCCTAGCTACCCTTTAATAACTCCGTTGCAATACCCCACTTTCTTTACCTAGCTCCCTTCTGGCACATATTCTCAGATAGTGAAAAAAAAAACTCCGTTCCAGTTTCTCCAGATTCTCCAAATACTTACTTCGCCCCCCCCCCCCCCCCCCCTTGGACAAGAAATACCCTAATGATGAAAATATATAACATAAGTGACCCTGAGCTTGCTCTCTCTAACCTGATTAGCAAGTACAACTCAAAAATCCAGTCCCACTCGTGGAGCGAAATTCTACAAGTTTAAGTGTATATGTATGTAATCGTGTTCAGTTTTTAGTCAGTCAGAGAGTCTCAGTTTGTAATTGTCGATATTTTGAGTGTTTCCTATGAAAGTGTTACGTTTTGCTTTTGTTTTGTTTTTCTTCTCGATTTTGTACTCCGTCCTTTTTCTGTTTGAAATGACAGGTGATTAATATATAAATAAATAAATAAAAATAATTTTCATATTCGGATTCAGTATGCCTAGGTACTTACCCTTAAATCGACTATGTCATTAGCTATGTCATTAAAAAATATTTTTTTTCGCCCCTTAATCTGAAACCCCTCCCCCACCCATAATGTAGGCTACAGATCCCATCTTCGAACCTGATCGATACTTTGACCCAAAGAGTCCTCATGTCAAGTTTCAATAAGATATCTCAACCCCTGCGCGAGTTATCGTGCTGACAGACGGACGGAGAGACGGGCAACTTTTATGTTTCAGGATCCCAAGCCAAGGATGTGAAGACAGACAAGAATTACTGATGAATCTAAATTAGGGGTCGTTCAAAAGGTCCAATGCATATTCATACTGGAACCCCACCAAAATCCTCTATTTTTCCTATTTTTCTACATATCTTTCCGCTCTTTTTCTTTTGATCTGTGTAAGATCTTATTTCCTCTTCTTCGTTATGTCCGTGGCGCAACTATACCCAGACCTCTACTAGTATTTCCCTTCTTGGACAATAAGATAACTCTTTGTTTAATCTAAGTACAATTTATTACGTATATAAATACTTCGAATAATTGGAAAGTCCCCCGCCCCGAATCTCTCTTCCTCCAAACATGATAAAAATAACTGCCATCGCTCATCATAAGTTGCAAGCTCGTGACAAGACCGTATGTATTATTTTTCAAACGACTCGACAAAGTTGTGAATAATATGCGACAATACAGACCACCCCCACCCCACTTCCTCCATAACAAGATAAGAAACTCGCCGCATAATATCGGGTAACCAGGGAGAATATAATAGAATTTGCCCACTTCACGAGTCAGAAGAAGTTTGGAAGGGAAGGAAGATCTAAAGCGTATTAAATCAAACAGCAGCTTCACATTATAATAAATATAGCTTATGGAGCTTGAAGGAGATTGCAGTTGGAAAGAAAGGACTCTGGAATACCCAAAGCAACTTCCGTTGCGATTTACTTCCAAATCGTCATAGGCATCTTAGTTCTGCTCTCGTCAGGGGAATATAGGCTACTTACGGAAGAGAGATTTCAGTCCGTGAAAAACCTGGAATACTTTTCTAGCAATAGCACAAGCTCTGAACGGTCCCGACCACCCTTAATGCAAAACACCATTTTACTATTATTTTTCCGGGGGATAAAGGGACAATCACACGCTTTTTTTAGATCTTTATAGGACTGTCTGAAAACAATCAGAAAACGACTATTGGGATAGACGACAGAAAACTGTATAGATAGTGTGTCATTGATCCAACTTATCAAATAAGGTGTTGCTCCACCATTTTGCAAAGAAGTGCATAGTCTATATAGAACTGTTGCACCTTCAAGCAATCTTATAGAAGATTCACTTAATAGTGAGTCGATTAACAGCTTTAAAGGAAATTTCTTACCTATAATACTAACGCAACTTACATCCATATTCACTCCATATATTTCTAAGCCCGGAGACCCAATTTTGTACGGTGCATTCTAACCCCTCTAACAGAACCACGCAGATTTTCTCATTTGCCGTATTTCGCTACCCTCGATGTGTATCACGCTGTCGACGTTTATCTGCGAGAAGTTTTTCCATCAGAAAAACCGGTTATATAATTTCGCTATAAGTCAACGGGTCTCCGAAAAGGCTTAAAACAGACGAAACCCCGGGCTATTTGTTGAAAGCACAGCCTAGTTTTAAAGTATTCAAATATAGTAAAATACTGTAAGTTGAAGACTAAATAGTGCGAGGTGTCCTTTAAGTATTTTACAGGTGAGATATTTAACTCCGCTCTTGACGATTATCCACAATTTCTCGAGATATCTGTAACGGCGAAAGCATTTATAATGCTGTATAATATTAGTACTACAGTCTGGCCAGAATCCACTTACATTTTCCGTCGTCTGATATTTGATTTTTTTTATATCTGACTCATTCTTTCTTCTTTCCTTTTTTCTTTCTTTCTCCTTTTTCATCTTGATTAAGAAACATCTGGACGGTTTGTTCTCTATTTTTCGCTCTACCATTTTTTCCTTCTTTTTCTTTTTTGCCGTTAATATTTGCACTTAACTGACGTTAATATACATATTTTGCGCGACTACTATGTAATATGATTATGTGATATGTAATTATACTTACTGGATCCCCAACAAGATAGCTTCAGGGGATCTTCCTCTTTTTCTTATGTGTGTACTATCTGTGTGATCGAAAACAGACGAACGAACGAATGCATGTCCCTTCCCATAACCATTTACGTCAGCCTTCATTTCCCTCAGCGCATTTGTATCATTACTCACTGGCATCTCATTGCACATGCTCTCAAGTGTACGTCAAATCTCTCCTGAGAGTTATCACTCCCTTGTCAAAAAGGCATGGCACGGAACCAGATCGGTGAAACCGTTCGGATTTTATTGTCCTCGTCACCTCTTCCTGTCCGAATTTGAAATGGAAACTGAACCAATTGGATTTCATTTACGACATAAAGACCAACGATATCATTCTGGAAGAGCTTCCAGATCCAATAAGTTCCCAATGTCTGATTGAATTTTTTTAGTTCCGCACCACATGGTTAGAAGAGGATAGTAAAAGCCAGGCTTCACCTTTCAGATTATTTTTCCGGTATCCAGCCATCCGTTTTCGTCGAGACAGATCCCGAGTCTGAAGCAAGATCAAACACGCCTCGAAGCCCAAGGTCTCAACCATAGATTCCAGAATCTGGAAGAGTGTCATAGAGGCAACAAATTCTAGAGCCACAATAGTTGTGTTTTTGCAGATACAATAGTATCTGATACCATGGTCTAAAGTCATTTTGCAGTTACGACCGTGGTAACTGATACCAAGATCAAAAGTACTCTGGTCCCGGCGGTGTAGTAATTAACTTTGATATCTGAAAAAGCCGTATCACTTTCATCATCAACGACACAAGAGGATAGCTTTTTGTCAAATTGGTAGGAGTTTGACACTTGCCATGCGAGTGGATGTAAGTATTTCTTTCGACGGACTTCTGAAAACTTGAACTCAGCAATTGTCTTTTCGTTCAATTCAGTTTCAACTTTCGTTGACCTGTCATTCTTTCAGCGAAAGGACCTACAGTAGAGTTATGCTTTTGTGAACGTTTGTTGACATTGGACTTTGCCATTCTCATGCACTTGCTAACACCCAGTTAGTCACAATAGGTAATTAAGGGCATCTGAAAACACCTGAATAGGTATTCTGGATCTTCATTCTCCCATTTAGCCCGGAACTGCACTGTTCACATTAAAGTAACTGTTCACATAAACATCTACTGTATGTGTTGACACTTTTCTCTCATGGAATCTGTGACATTCGATGGCAAAAACAGTGAAATTCTGGTGCCCGTGAAACTACTTTTGACGAACTATTAGCGAGAAATCTCCCTTTTCAGCTACATAACCATGTACTCCTATTTTCAATTCCTTCCAGCGATTTGTCACCGAAGTTGAAAACCTGTGACAAATCGCCGAACTCCGCGACCAGTGGCAACACTGATAACAACGAACGTCGGACCAAAGAAACTTGCCTTGTGTCTCCATGCCTGCCAGTTTAGTGACAAAAAAGAGAAACCACTGAGGAAACTACTCCTTTTATGCAGCTCCCGACACGAAATACACATTTTCTGCATCGCTAGACTCCTTTCAGTTCGTCTCAGTTGTCATCTGCCCCCCCCCCCCCCTTCCAGGAAATTGCTCCACGGAGGCTCCAGCAGAACAAAAGACGGTTGCGCCCACCCAATGCCCAGCGGAAAGTGACGGGAAGAAAACTGTCCAAGCAAAGACAATTTGACAAGAATAGGGGAGAGGCTTTCGCTGGATGCTTTCGAAACCTGTATAGGCTTACCGCGTAGTACAAATGGACGAGAACACCCAGAGACTTGATGTCGTGTCTTTTCTCTTCAACATAAATTAATATAAAACAAATGTCACTTTTATTAACTTTATAGAGCTATTACTCTAGAGAGTAATGCGAAGACCTATCCTTCCCCATGCATCAATGATGGGCCTCCGTCGCAGCGCCGCCCTGTTCGTGTGTGCAGTGGCGTATGGAGAAAACTCCAGCAAGGCTAAGATGCGGTGAAAAGCCAGGCGAGCCAGCACTCGTTAACGACTGGTTGAGTTTCAGTAGGGATGTTCGTGTCCTCTAGTGGAGCTAGTGTCGCTGCGGTTTGACTGTTTGTCACTTTTTCAAAGTTCGCGCATTACTCTCTGGAGTTGTTTTTCTCTGAAGCAAACAGACTGTCGTTGGTCCAGACCAGAGCACAATAACACTAGATAGTAGTACTAAGACCTATGCTCTCCATGCTTTGCAAACGGACCATACTCGTTGCCCCGCCCACTACGCTTGCGGCATTTAAAGCGAGACAAACTTGCGGGTTTAGAAATTTCTAGTAAAGCAAAGGTGCGGTCTGCCCACACCAAGGAAACAATTGGAGGCTTTATCATTTTTTTGCAATGTTCAGAGTATGAAGTTATCGGAGCCAGCGCTGGTGAACGACTGAATGAGTTTCAGTAGGGATGTTCACTATCGCTAGCGGTGATAGTATCGCTGCTATTCCAGTGTGTTTCAATTTTGTCAAGTCTTGGCGCTACTTCCTAGTGTTATTTGCTCTGGTCCAGCCAGTAAACAGCAACTACTAGTGTCCGTCAAAACCAAAATCATTTCACCGGATCGGGCCGTAGCTACGGAGAGGAACGAGGAATAGTTCATGACACTTGACTCTAAATTGCTTTCGTCATCATAGTATTGATAACAGAAACAAAAAATCATGAACATAGGCTATGCTTGCAGGCCCAATATCAAGGAAAGGCTTTCGATGAAATCAGGTCAAAAAGTCTATTGCTGTAATGTCTCTGTTGGGAATAGTCCATTCTTTTCATACTCTATTTTAATGTTCGTGAGTTTCCAATTTACCATTCCATCCAATTGCGTAGGATAAAGCAAGTAGTAATCTATGTTGTAATAAGCGTCAAAGGTCAGTTTATAGACAGCCGCCAATAAAACTCATGGCTTTATGTATTAAAGTGGATACGTTAGAAATCAAAACGTAGATTTTTACGTATTTATATAAAAGCAACAAGAAAGATGTGTATCAGCATTATATGAAATGCAGCTGAAGTGTTAATCAATAAAGACACACATTCGTTATGTTATTTCCATGTTCCTGATTTATACGTATTCTCGCTGTACATAGTCGTGAAACGTTTAACGCTGGCCGTTGAACGTTAAAACTTTAAACACCCTTATGGACAAGCTCAAAAAAAAAAAATGCTAACGTGAAGCAAAAAACAAAATGTAGCCGGTTTATGGAGAGAAAGGAAAAGTACAGCTCAGCGCCTGGAAGAATCTATTTCTTTCAATAACTGCTTTTCACTCTTTTTTGTAATTTCTGTCGAACAATCAGCCATGTTTTTATGAAGAAAAGCCAGGTCCACTAATCTAGTATATGAAGTTTGACTAAGTCAATAACGCTCTGTAGTGTAGTAAGCGTGGTAACTACCAATCTCTTTGACGTGATTGGTCCGATTCGCCCGTGGCACGGTATTTTACTGAAAGTAGAAAAATGTGTTCCAGCCTCGACGCCAAGAAGCCAGAATTGGTGACGTCATGCGTAGTAACTACAGTAAGTAGGGTTGAACACGCTCGAAGTGCGCAAAGACGGCACGATTTTCAGTTCCCATGATTAATAAATTCTGAGCCCCATATATTCCCTTAGTCGGAAACTTCCACGGAACGAAGATTGGTTGGGAAAAGACTTTCCACTTTTCTACACGAGACAAGAAACCTAACGAGTGCCTGGAATCCAGAAGGAACTGTATTCGGTGAATGTACTGTTAAAATATGCAAGCGCTCGCAGAATCATAAATGCCTAATGCAAAATCAACATGAAGTTCCGGGAAGCCAGGCGGATTGAACAATAATATGGCAATTTGCATTTTTTATTTCATTATTAAAACAACGTTAGAGCGCATAATTACTTGAACATGACATGGTTTCGGAAGCCGTAAAAAATATTGTCTGAAACATGCCTTGATCTCTGCAAAAGTGGAACAGGCTCCTTAACTAATCATAAGCAATCTGAACTGCAGGTAGTATCATGTAGAACATATCATATCATCTCTCCTGATCTGCCTAACAATTAGCCAAGTTTACAGGATCCAAGAAGGCCAGCGTAGGCCAGTGCGCAGCAGTTAAGCATTGTCCAAATAGGTGTAATAAGTTGAACAGCGCTATACGCGATGTTTACGTCTTAATACACACGCCTGTTCAAATAGGAACCCGAGAGGTTCTTTTGAATGCAGCGTTCGGTGTTGCCACGCTGATACAGTTTTTCGAGTTTTTAAAGATCAGAAAAAGTGTTCTTAGTACTACTTGAAGTACACCAGTACAATTTAACGCCCAATCTATTTTAAAAAGCTTTTAAATTTACGGATGGACATCATTGGTCCTCGAACTAGAAGTAAGCAGTCGTAACAGAACAAAACGTGTTCTTTTGAAGAAAAGTTGTTTCTTCAGCTTCCAACAAAGTAGAACTTTAGTGCTTCCTGTGGCAACCCTGACGACGCTGCTCCTTTCCTCGGCCCGCTGGCGGAACCAACCAAGCGATCTGATTGGCTCTGTATAAGGGAGAATAGAGCCGAGCTCCATTTTCCTTATTCGCCTTATTACAGCGCGCCCCGAGGAAAAGAGGTATCTGTAATAAGCCTTATACGCCGTAATACACTTTACAACACCTATTTGGACAATGCTTTAGGGTGCGCATATACAGAAGAAATAACAACAAATATTTCTTCTTATTTTGACAAGGTCATAAGATAAGCCAAAGGCCATGGCAAATACGTAAAACAAAAATACTAATACCTCCTATAAGCAGCTATTCATATCGACTATAGGACTACCTTGTGGAACCTCGCTAATCGTTTAATATTTTTAAAACAACGACTTCCCATGACACCCGCATCCATTCATCCCCCACCCCTCTTTCATTTACCCCAAAAATTCCAACCGAAGTTTATTCAGATTTCTAAAATGCTTCTAACGGTGACAGATTTCAAATTTCAACCAAACCACCTCTCTCCACTGCGGTTTTGCGTCCCATCATCATGATGGGTGTTTTCGCGTTGATGCCATCCAGCTCGATGGTCATTTTCAAGGGAAAAGCTCGACGTCTGGAGTCAACAGAGCAAAATAACACTAAGGAGTAGCGCAAGAATTTAAAAAGTGACACGCTCGAATAGCAGCGACACTAGCACCACTAGCGATAGAAAAACGTAGCTACTGAAAATCAACCAGTCGTGCAGGAGCGATGGCATCCAATAAATTGCAATTCTGAACACAGCAAAAAAAAAAGATACAGCCTCCCTTGTTTCTTCAATGTCTACAGACCGCATCTTCGCATTAGTAGAAATTTCTAAACCCGCAAGTTTGTCTCGCTTTAAATACCACAAGCGTAGTAGGCGACGCTACTACTATGTCCCGATTGTGAAGCATGGAAAGCGTATGTCTTGGCACTACTCCCTAGTGTTATTATGGTCTGGGCGTCACCAACGTCTCTGTATCGCTCTACCACGCTCCCTGAGCTCAGAGCAAAATAACACCGAGACTTGACAAAATTGACACACACTCGAGTAGCAGCGACACTATCACCACTAACGATAGAGAACGTCCCCACTGAAACTCATTCAGTCGTTCACCAACGCTGGCTCCGATAACTTCAAATCCTGAACATTGCAAAAAATGATACAGCGTCCGTTGTTTCCTTGGTGTGTATAGACCGCACCTTTGCTTACTTAGAAATTTCTAAGCCCCCAAGTTTGTCTCGCTTTAGATTCCGCAAGCGAACTAGGCTGCGCTACGAGTATGGCCCGTTTGCAGAACATGGAAAATATAGGTCTTGGCGCTACTCCTTATTGTTATTTTAATCTGCTGGAGCTCTGTTGAACGGGTAGAGGAAGATGGCATCTTCCTCTGTCTCAGCCCGTTGCCGTGTGGATGGAATTCAGCAAAGCAGTGATAACAAAGAATATAAATAGTCTTTGAGTCACAATATTCCACGCGAGTGCCGGTAGCTCAACAGCCATTCACGCGAAAGGGTTTCCCATATATCGGTAAGACGATGAAACTTGGCACGCATTTAAAGGAACCTTGCTTTCTCCAGAAAACCTTGCTTTCCCGGATTCTATAATTGGTTGAGGGGGATCTGGTCCTCGGATATTTGGAAGTTGTAAATTGGAGACAGGTGATCAGATTTGAATGTACCTTGATTGATGGTAAGAACATGTGCCATAGATGTGTTTCTTAATTCTCCGAACCTCATCTGACCAAGGTGGGAAGACGGAGGAGAGTCCTGGAAATCTTGTGTTGTGCCCTATCCTGTCATATATATATAATGGGTTGAGTGATTGGTATGGAACTTGGACGGTACAAAGGTCATGATTCCTAGACCCCTATTTTGAGGCCTTGCTCTGATCTGACCTTGGTGGGGGCGTGAAGGAGAGTACCGGATATTCGCCGGATATTGTCCGATTCGATTGAAACTTTGATTGATTGTCGATTATCTGGACATATTTGCCCGAACCGTATCCGGCCACGGTGGGCAGAGTTGGAGGGGGGGGGGGGGATTGTGTGAAACGTAGGGACCGACCCCCTAGAGGGTTTTGTGCGTTATAAGAAAAGAAAAAAAAAATGATTAACTAGTGTCGAAAGGAAATTGAGTTATTGTTTAAGTTAAGTTGAAGTAGTTTGTGGTAACCGCTGAGTGCCAGTGCATTTATGTCTTCTCATGGGCGGTTACCTATCATGATGGGTTATTATGTAATTTAGCTACAAAATAATCTAATCTAATCTAATTTAATCTAAAAAACCGAACGGGCGGGTAATTGGGATGGTACTTAAACGGTAAGAAGTTCATATTCCCTAGACATGCTATTTTTGAGGCTCCGGCTTGATCCAGACTCGGTTGGGGGATTTGGAGTGAGGTACCGGACATTTCTTGGAAATTTTCCCATTCTAATTCAGGTTCACTGATTGATATTTTCACATTCACAGACCCGGCAGAGCGCAGAGCACGAAAAGGCCGTAGTTTGCAGAACATCTAACCCCTTTGCTGACCACCAGTCATTGCACTCTATCCTATTGTTCTGCGAAGCCAGGATTAAAAAATTCCTTCCCGGAACATAAAGAATCATCAGGGAATCTGTAACGGCGTAATCCTGAGTTATGTATTCCTAAGCTCGTGATTTTCTCTTTTTCTTTACCTTTTCTCCATGCTCTGTCATTGACATTTATGTAAAGATGGCAAATAAAACATTCACTAATTCATTCATTCATATTTATGGGTTATCAACTTGCAAACAGTTTATCCTTATGAATGCTTCTAATGTCTTCTTTCGTTTTTATTATGTTATCGTTGAAATCAGTTTGCTATTTTGGATGGGGACGTTAGATTCGGAGTTCAAATACCTCGTGGGCGGCTATAATGAAAATGTAGTTCACGGTTTGAATCTGAAAGCAACCTAAGTTGTTTTCAGATTGGTTTTCACACTCATTGAAGAGACTTGCGTGTTGTCTTTGTCTTTCCGTAACGTAGGAACGGAACTACTTAGCTTCCAAAACAGAGACATTCTAAAACAAGACCAAAGGTTTCGATTGGATCACAAAAATTGAATATCTGATCCAGAAAATTGGGTCTTATCTTCGCCAGATCCAGTCTTCACCAGACTCATTGAGCATTTTTACTATTAAAATTTAGAAACAAAGGCCAACTAGCTAATCATCTAAGAAAGCTAAGTTCAGATGTGGATTCAGCATGTGTGTTTACCCTTATAAGTCATATCTATTTTGACGAACCGAACCGATCGAAACTTCCTGCCTTACTTCTGCCAATTTTCCGGTTTCGGCGGAATTCCAGAACTACTTGTCCGGCGAAAATAAAGCTCAAAAACGAATTCATCATATCTTCTTATCCCTACATATACAACATCTCATCAACTTCAAATAAAAATCTAACTTAGAACGAATTTTCCGATTTCAGCCGGATTCCGGCGGACGCCTGAAAAGACGGGAAAAAGACTCCTCGCAATTCTGTTCATCCACCGTCGGAAACTTTTGAAACTTCGACAAAAATAACGAAGTGATAATTGTGGTCTCTTTCCGACGTCTGGTCCATAATATTGACTGATAAAACCGATCCAGGAAAATGGTGTCCAATTTATTTATCCATGTGCCAGAAACTTTGGCGAGTTAGAAAAACACGCCTACAATACGACTAGGATAGAAGAGTGGTGTTCCTCACAGGAATATTGCCACCGTAAACTAGACCAAAGGTTTCGATGGGACACATGGAAGAGGCGACGGAGCAGTGGCATTACAAGCAAAAACGTTTAGGGGGGGGGGGTGAATATTTACCGCTTGGCTGTTCATTCGTACGACTGTTTTCCAGAAAAAATCCAACGACTTTACTGTTTTAGAGAAAAAAACAACTGGCTGAAAACATTGAGGGGGGGGGGAGCGTACGTTCCGACATACGACAGAATAGCGTGGACGTTCACATCGCAACGAAGACGTCACGACCATCGGCAGGGGGACAATATAATCCTCACGGGAATGACCTTGGAAAACCCCGAGGGGGGTTGGGAACTTGGGAATTTTCGGTAAAACTTTAAATTTCACCTATTCCAAAACGCTTACCCAGAAGGTGTTCCGTGTTCCGCCATCTTAAGAGTACAGTACTTTCTTTCAGAAAAAGTCGGCCTTGAAGCCGTCTTTTGGGCCGGTTTAGTGATGAAAAGAAAACTAGTGTTATTTTTTTGTCTTTCCCTCCGGAAAACACACGCTTTTTACCGGGCCAAGTGAAATTTTTCAATGCATCCGACACTGCGAAAAAACAATGATTTGCGTTGCTTGTCGCAAGTTCTTTTTCATGTCGCAAAAAGCTTGGTGCCCATAGAACACAAATCTTTTCGAGACACGACGCGAATAAACGGCACGGCACGAAGAATGCGAATCCACGTTCTGTGGGCACCAAGCATAACGCAAAACTTTGCAGAGTGAACCATGGGTACAATAATAGCACCCTGAAAGTTGTCAACCCATTTCATTTCCTACCAGAAAAGTATGTAATCAGCAAGAGGAAGCGCGAACCGATCTCGCCTGAAACGAAAAACTTTCGACGATAAATAAGCTGAAATACTAAACAGACCCTACCAAGAAAACCTCCCATTTGCATCACATTTTCAACTTGCGCCTCGGCAAAGAAAGGTGACGCTAGAATTCTTCTTTCGGAGAGGTTGAACTGACAGTCTGTCACTCCCCGGTGCTGACAAGAAAAGACTATGCAAACATTTGCTCGGTTTGAAAGCCAAGTGTCTCTCATCTAATTGTGCTGCATAGGAAAAACCGAGCACACACTCTGACGCCACACCAAGAAATGATAAAAAGACAGTATGCAAAGCATCCGATTGTTAAAGAAAATAAGAAAATGTTTCATGCCTGAAATTATGGGTGGAGCTGAAAAAAGAAAACAAAAAAGGAACAAAAAAGGGTGGGTTTGTGTCGATTTTCCCTTGCGGAGATGACCGTAGAGATTTAGAACGTCACTGCTAAGGCATTTGGTGAAAAAAAAAAGAGAAAAAGCTTAACACAACCCAAATAGTAATGTGTGTTCAGTTAAATGATAATAAAATAAGTTGGCTTTCCAGTTATATTTTAAACCATTGATGTTAACTTTAATAAATAAACCACGAAATAATGTTTCCACTTTAGGAAGAGGATTTTTTTTATCATGAAATTGTTTACTATTGGGAGTTGAAAAATTACAAACTAGTCAACAAATAAATGTTGAAGCCAGTTATGTTTTGGTCACCACTCACCATGTCATGACGGCCTCTGTTAATAATAACATAAAAGTCCATTTGCAGTGCTTCTTAACCCCACAGCACCAAGTTCATATCCCAAAGGCTCCCTATCTGACGCTGCTCCGCAAACCTCTATTACTTTTTACACATTTTTCTTTGCTGACTCGCGCTAGCAATTACTGAAAGTGAAGAGACTTTGCGGAAAATAATTATTCGTTGACGTAATATAATGAACATACCACGAGGGGAGATGTGGGACCGTTTGTCAGTACTTTATCGTTTAGCTCGCAGAATAAACTAAAATTTAGAGCACAGATGACCACTTTGTAATGTTCAATGAAAAAAAATATTTTCGAATATTTAAACCCCAAGCTGTCATCGAGTCATGCTTGGTTTCACTTTATTGTCGTACTATACACACTGCAGATACCGCATATGTAGAATCAGAGACACGATACCCTGAAGCTGGTGGCTCTGAAATATTATGTCACCTACGAAACTCTTGATGACTAACTCTCCTTGCCGATGCAAAATCGCCGAGTACCTAGCGGAAGAGCCAGTTGCTCCCGAAGATCACCGTGATTGTTTGACAGAGGATTTGGGTTGTTTGAGTCGTTACGGAGACGTTTACTCCTTCTTCCTGAGGAGCACTGGCGTGTTTTGTCTTTGTGTCATATTGAGTATTTACTCAAGTGACATTTCGGCCATTCTTGCCAAGAATCACCTTCAGCACGAGTAGCCCGCTAGTTCATCTAGTCCTGTGTTGCGCTAAGCTTCTTCACTTCAGTTCCAAAGTCTAATTCAATCAATCCAGTCAAAGCTAGCGTGATGAGGAAATCCTCCAAGATTAGGGATAATTAGCTGCAATTAAATAGTCCTCTACTATAGAACATGGAAATGCGTGAGAAACGAACACATTTGGTCTGGTCGTGAGCATTCTGAGCGCTGGCATTGTAAGAGTGGGCAAAAAGGTCATGGTGATTCTGGGAACCCCCGTAGATTCTT
The DNA here is from genome assembly GCA_030848855.1 of Branchinecta sandiegonensis. Lineage (NCBI taxonomy): Eukaryota > Metazoa > Arthropoda > Branchiopoda > Anostraca > Branchinectidae > Branchinecta > Branchinecta sandiegonensis. The sequence continues at coordinate 3,448,203 of JAUPMV010000011.1, forward strand.
TGAACCTTTCTTCAGTCGAATGAGGATATTTTGAACAAATCCTGATTTTCAATCAATCAATTAATCAAGTTTAACCCAAATAGCTAAAAGCTAGAAGAGGAATACAAATTTACGAAATACACAGGCACGAAAAAATTAACTAATACACTGACCAGAAATAAACGATGGGATGAAACTACGTAAAAATTGGGCATAAGAATTAGCAGGATATGGTGTAAACTGATTGCCAGTATTCCTCTCGGACCGACGCACGGAAGGAGGGAGGTGAGGGGGGGAACAGATCGGCCATCTGGTGACAACACATTATCTTAGCTCCAAATTTGTTTGAAATAGTAGTTCTACGTTCAGTTAATTTAGGAACGTCAAGTTTAATGAGAGCCTCTTCATATGATATATTGTGATCACCCAGAATGATTCTCACTGCTCTCTTTTGGACATTTTCCAGGCGATCAGAGAGCTCTGCAGAAAGAGAAGTTTTTTTTCCACTCTCTTGCTAGGAAAGGCTTGGTCAAACGGGTCTTCGTTTGACAGTATTTCCGTGAATGGTCAGCTTTTCAGGTTCTTTTAGCAACAGCCTGAAGAGAACCCATGCCAAGAAGGGCCAATATCGCTAGAATATACATCGGCTAACTTATCCCTTTAGAGTTATCAAACACAAATCACACCATGGTTGAAACATTGACAAATTGACCCATCACCTGTTAGATAAGTTCCCTTTCACGAATCCTTCCATTTGTGGAAGCCCCACCTCACAAATTTACCACAATGAGGACAACTCGTTCACCAGTAAACCGTATAGACCGATCTGATGTGCGCCTGTAGACTGATTCGAGGTGCTAAGACGTCATAGCGCCGCTACGTTTAAAATTAGCATCAAGAAAAAATAAGCATTAGAACCTCCGTCTCCCTATCTCTGTAACCCGGCCATGCAGAGTCGATTTTTTTTTTATATTTAACTTGATAGATAGTTATTTTTATTGATCTAACTCATAGCGCCGACATGGCACTAAATACGTCGACCATAGCATTTCATGTGCTAAAATACTTGAATATATACAATTATTACAATAAGAAAATAAATCACTTGGAATTCACTTGTTTTTTTGTTAATCTTCTCGGTGAAATATGGTACGAAGGAATTCGAATACCGGTTAGTACGACATTTCAATGACACCAGAAGATTTTGGTGCCGCGTCCGTCCTGTCGCCGGTGCTAGATCGGGCAGAATATCTCTATGTTTTTCACTGGCAAGGAAGAAATTTCGAAAGCAAAAGCGTACCATTGTGACGTCACGTGTGGCCGGCTGCAGGCCGGGTCAGCACGTCTGCTGCACTTTTCCCTCTGATATGCACAGCGGCGAAGAGGTAAGTAGACGGGCATCAACTCAAAGCTCAGCAAGTACCTCTAGCTCAGCTAAGTTTTGTCGGAGTATCCATATTCGCTCCATGGGACCAAAGACGGAGGTTCTACTGGCTTATTTGTTCTTGCTAGCATGTTGCACCATAAAAAATGCTGCCAATATTTAAACTCCACTAGTTCTTATGTTCTGCAGTCGGTCAATAGAGGTCACTCACCCATTTATTGTATAAGTATGTAATTAAGCTAAATTGAAAATTGCTAAATATTGCACCATAAAAAGCTGGCCTATTTATACAAATACGTAACTAAGCCAAAATTGATAATTGCTATTGTTCCGTCTGACATTTAATTCGCGGACTGGGTGAGCATAAAAAACAGACAATTATTTCCTGGCACCAACTGAATTATTCCGCACATGACCGCACTTTTTCCGCCCGCTGGTTTTCTTAGAATCCTAGCCTGTCACGGTTCGTTCCCCGTTTCGTTTTGCACTAATTTTCAGCATGGTATAGCTGGAAAAGCCACGAACCTTGTAATATAAGCCAAAAAAAGGACTCTACGGAAATGCGGGTCTAGTAGTCTAAGTTCGTATCAAAACGGACGTCCTAATCCGACGCCAGTCAAGATATCAGGCACGAAATATTAGCAACGTGTTTGACGCAAGAACAGAAATTATGATGACAGGAGATATTCAAAACATTCGCAAAGATGAAAGGTGTTACATGATGATACTTAAAAGTGTCAACCATGACATTGCGGATGATTCGAATGCGCGTGGACTGCAAATTGTCAACCAAAACATGGCTCCTGAGCTTTAATCAGAACAGACGGAAGAGTATGAAGAATGTAAAGGAAAAAGAAGAGAAAACCCTGCAGAATAGGGTTCCTGCTGACAAAAAATTCTACAAAATCTCTTCAGATTCTTATACTAAAGTTTAAGAATACATAGATAATAATTAAATATCATCCGCATTTTTATTAAAGGACCCCTCGCACTATTAACTATTCAACTTACAATATTTTAAAATATTTGAATACTTCAAAACTAGGCTGTGCTTTCAACAAATAACCCACGGTTTTGGCTGTTTTAAGCCTTTTCCGAGACCCCTTGACTTGTAGCGAAAACAGGGAAGCAATTTACATAACCGTTTTTTCTGATGGAAAAACTTGTCGCAGACAACCGTCGACAGCGTGATACACATCGAAGGTAGCAAAACACAGCAAGTGAGAAAATCAGCGTGGTTTTGTTAGAAGGGTTAGAATTTACCGTACGAAATTGGGGTCTCCGGGTTTCGAAATATATGGAGTGATTATGGAAGTAGGTTGCGTTAGTATTATAGGTAAGACAGATCCTTCAAGATCGGATGTAGGCTCCTATATTTGGATGTTTATATTCGTATGCTGGCTTTCTGTTATCTTTCTCACCTACAGGGTCTTTTCAGGGGAGTGTTTGAATTGGTTTCGCTTTTGTGTCTGCGGTTGTATGCGGTGGATGGTCCACACAGTGTCGGGTTGATTTTTTTTTTTTTTTTTTTTTTTAATGAAAAGGTTTGAGCCTGAGAAAACTAGTTCGAATAGTTCAGACCCTTCAATTATTTTATGGTTCATTTACACACTGCGTAAAATCCGAGCGTATTTGAAATCCGAGCGCATTTTTCTTACGTATTTGGGCTTGAAAAGATACGGACGTATTTGAGAAATCGGTCCGTTTTGTATCTAAACACGCCCGTATTGCTAGAAATCTTTTCGAGCTCGAATACATGCGTAAATTTTTATTTTATTTTATTTAACTTTTTTGCCCGTGAACAACAAAGTGAAAAACACGGAGTACATACAAAAGAAGAAAAAGAAAAAGAGCTGAACATAACACACATACCTAAAAACAACATAGCATCTACCCGTGCTGTCTAAATGGTGAAGAAGTCACCATAGACAATACGGGTTAATGGGTACTCACACAAATTTCTAGCAGCTCGTCTTCGAGCTCTTTTTTCAATTTTCTCAATAATCCGATTACGATTACAAATTGAAGTGTTTCTGACCCATAGTGGCAATCTCAGAAGAAACTTGCAGTACTTGAAGTAAGGAGTTCTGATTTTTCGCCGCATAGAGGGGAACAGACCAGAGAGAGGAAATATAAAACACATTCGGAGAAACAACAGCATTGAATAGACACGCAAGCACCGCCCGATTCACAGTCTTTTTAAGACCAACGAGTCTACCGTACCCGCGGCGCATTTTTTCAATGGTATCAGGCGTATTCTCGCCGTTCCCCGAGGACTCCACTTAAGGAGTCCCCGCGTTTTTGTTTGTCCCGGGGACTCACTCCCCGCATTCTCGCGAGTCCCCACGAAAGGGGAATGCTCCAATTATCATCACCATCATCAAAAAGGACTCCCTTTCAAATTCGGAGGGGAATCAATTTTTGCTGTTGTGGGTGTCATGTAAAATAAATTAAGAAGAATCAGAATAAACAAAACCAAAAATAAAGTGGATCTCGACTAATTTTTTTAGCTGCATGTTCATTTTTCGAACAAAATCCATTTTAGAAGCATTCCCCGTATTCTCGCAGTTTCTGTACGCGGAGTCCGCGTGGAGTGACTCCCTCTATTCTCGCCGTTCCCTTCGATTCCCCGAGGAGTCCTCGGGGAACGGCGAGAATACGCCTATCGTCTCGTAAATAAGCTCTAGTTGACACAAAATCAGTTCCATACCGATAAAATACGCTCGGGTTTCAAAATACGCTCGGATTTTACGCAGTGTGTAAACCCACCATTAGTCGTTGATAAGACTTAACCTTGAACTTTTTTTAAGGTACTTATCGCCATGCCGAGGGAAAAAAACAGATAGTCGAAGTTCAACTGAGACTTGGGAGGATCTGAGAAAATACAAGCGCATTCTTGGAACCAGGAGAACCCAACAAAAAGTGATTTATAACCTGACGTCTATCCTCGCTGTACCTACTTACCCCATCGTATACGGCTGATAGTTTAGTTATTCCAAAGCGACTCCCCCCCCCCCCAATCCTATCAGCAGCAAATAATCAAATAGGGTTGAATAATTGCGTATTTTACTGGTTTTGTTGTTCTTTTTCCTTTTTTTTATAACTACGTTTTGTGCTGGCTTCACTTACTAAGAACAATATAGACAGAGAAAGGAAAGATCGACAGTTAAAAAGATTAAAATGGAAAAGTGTGTGAACAAATAACAGGACAGGCTCAGAATAGTTACAAAACACAATAATTCGTTCTCAAAAGTTGAAAATCCTACAACAAATAATGTTAAATTACTTGTTCCTTTCTCTTTCTATTATTGTTAATGTGTGAACAAATAACTTAACATTATGTGTTACAGGATTTTTAGCTTTTGAGACTGAGTTATCGGCGTTTGGTATTTATTCTGAGCCTGTCGTTGTGGTAAGCTTCTGACTCTTTATTGACTGTAAAATAACAGTTTTTTACAAAAGTTTTCTTGGAAATGAGAGTTTCAGGGCTTCAAACTTTTGACACAAAAACGGAGTCTCGCGTCTTATTGGTCGGTCGGTTAAGACTCGACGTGCAAAAAAAAACAAAACAAAAACCAACGCGATGCGAGACCTTAAAGTAGTTGTGTTTTTACAGATACCATGGGATCTGATACCACGGTCTAAAGTCGTTTTCGCAGTTACATTGGTATCTGATACCACGGTCTAAAGGCGTTTTTTCAGAAATCGTGGTATCTGGCCAGTTATCGTGGTGTCTGATATTCCGATACCACGGTCGGACCGTGGTAACTGATCGTGGTATCCGAAAAGTCATCTCACGTTCATCAAATCTTGTCAAATTGGTGAGAAAGAAGTTTAGCACTTAGTTATGTGACTGGATATCAGTTTTTCTTGATGACTTCGAAAAGTCGAGTTTCGGCAATAGTCGTTTTTGCAGTGCAACCGTGCATCAGATACCACGATAACTGCAAAAACGAATAATTGCAGATCAAGTTACCGTGGTAGCAGTTACCATGGTATCTGCAAAAACGCAACTAATTTTAAATTATTTTGTTCATGGCCCTTCCGTTTTCGTCGAGTACGCTGCCTTTCTATTGATTCCTCCAAGAAGAGAATCTCGGGACTGATCAGAGAGACAGTGTGAAGAGATGGCGAAGGAATATTTCCATTTTGTTAACAGAAGTGGAAGAGAAACCTGTTTTACATGGAGTGGAAAAAAATTTCAAAAGAAAGAGAACTATCAGATAATAAATGAGGAAAAAGTGAGGATTAAATGTTGTTGTATGAATTATTTCTTGATTGGAAAATAGAATACTGTTAGTTGTTAAAGTTTAACTGAAAAGCCAACTTATTGAACTAAATACACTGCATTTCTTGGATCGTGTTAAGGAATTTTTTTATTTGTCACTGTTTGCTCCAGAATGACGTTCAGAATATCTACGTACGTCTTCAAAACGCAAATCTCTACTATGACGCAAACAAATTTAATCTCAATATACACGCGGCGTTTCAGTGGCCAGCGATCGCCTTATGGAAAGTAGCTTACTGCGTGGACACTTGCTTTTCGTAAATCGTTTTCGTCGAGCATACAACACAGATTCAAGCGCACAGAGCATACAAATCAGAAAAAGAAATTCCACTATTTGAAAATCGATTAGAAGAGAAGAGAATCGAGCGGCATGGTAGTACGAATGGGACCTTTTCTGTTAAAGACCTTGAAAATAACGACTACAAAACACATAGGACAGCTATGCGAAATAACTAATTAAACAATTTAGTTAGCAGTGGCAGGGTATAGTATTTATCAGCTTATCTTTTTTTAAGATTCAGTTTCGGATTCTTTAATTTAAAATAACTCAAACAATACAAGTTGATCACTGGGAAACAATACAAGGCGATCACAAGCTCGTTAGCTTTGAATCGTAGAAGCCCGTCGCAACCTTTTAGATACCCCCTATGATTTTCTTAAACGTTTTATCTTATTTCTGTAAGTTTGTAAGTTTATCAGTTTTGTAAGTTTAAGTTCTGTGCCGATTTAGCCAATACTGTGCACCAATGTTTCTCCTTTTTTATCCTTTACTCCGCTGTCGCCTTGTTCATTTGGTGGGTCATACTAAATACAAATAATATATTTCAGCCCATACAGTAAACATTATCACAAGTGCAATAAATTCTAAGGATGTAAACTCAAAAGCCGAACACTTCTTTACAACACAGAGCGTGTTCTACCCTTCTCACAATCGTAACTATTAGTTACTATTTCCGTTCCAGCTTCACGAAAAGTTAGTACTCTGACCGTTCCAACCTTCTCAAAATAGTAACTAATAATAACTATTTGCTTACCATGCTCGGGAACGTACTAAGCGTAGTAACTACGGATCTCTGTAACCTGATTGGCTGGATTGCCCCGTGGAGAAATAATTTTGACGAAAACAGACAAATATGCTCCAGCCTTGATGCCAATAAGAGAAAATTCGTGACGTCATGCGTAGTAACTACGGTAAGTAGGACGGAACACGCTCACAAATTATCTTCACTGTTGGCTATTAAAACAGATATTAGAACAAAACAGAAAATTCAGTACATTATAATTTGATGTTTCGACTATGATTATGAGTGACTATGATACTTGTGTTTCCTTTTTGCTGTTGTATTTTACTCGACAACTTTGGTGGAAATAAATAAAACAATAATAATTTGATAAAGATTCCCTTAGCCCAACCCGACTGCGAATCATAAGGGCGATTCTGGCGGTCTGGAAAGCTCCGCGAGCTTATGCGCCAGCTGTTCTTGCGACTTCGGCTAAAGCCGCTTCGCTTTCCAAAGCTGTTCTTGCGCTGCGCTCCGCCAGTTTCCGCCAGCACTTCGAAAGCGAATCCACTTCGCGAGTGGAAAGTGATTTCGGCAGGTCGGCGAGAAGTTGTAAAGGTGCAACTGAGGCTCAAAGACTTTTTGCTTGTTCTTGAGCTCGGCGGATTCTCGCTTTGCTTTTCGGAAACCGAATCCAAGAAATGGCCAGAATCGCCCTATAGTCGAATGCGATAAACGGATACGTCAGCTGATCTTTTTCCAGAGCTATTTGCGCTCTTCTTGGCAAGGGTCCTCTTCAAGTCTTCAGGATCAAGGCTAGAAAACTGAGCCTGTCATAGAATAAATGACAATTCTAGCAACTACAAGTATCTAATTTTGGTGAGTTTCTTCGGAAGAATGCTTGTTAGAATTGGCGCTGATTGGCGACATGATATAAATTTTGGTTTTGCTGTGGAGAAGTGCTTGGGGTCTGAATTTTCTTTAGTTTCGCTGACAATTTTCCCAATTATTTCATATTTCTCAAATAATTAATTACCTTTCAAGACCAAACCAAAGTCCTTTGCAGTTCTGGCCGGTATCTTGCGAGATACTCAGTAACTGCAAAACGACTTTAGATCGTGGTATCAGATACCATGGTATCTGCATACGCGCATAACTATATGCGCTTCATAAAAATCATATAGACAAAAAACCTATGTGAAGTAAGCAACGTAGACAGGTTGTACACAAAAAATCCACGCAAAGTAGGCAGGTTAAAAAAGGGTTGGCCTAGGATTAAAGGACCCCTCTTGCTTATTCTGCCTTTTATACTATACTTAGCTCCCATATGGAATTATAAGCTTCTTAAATCCCCACCTTTCTCCATTGTTCCGTTTCGTAACTGCGAATTCTTAGCGCTTTTTCGGCCTTGCCGAGTTTTCCCATCACCCAACGAAAAGTTTGCCGGAATCTTCAGTGTCCGCTGACAACTCTTTCACACATAAAAATGTGATAATCTTCTATTTATTACTTCTTTTATTTGCTTAGTTTCCCCACTTTTTAACCAAGGCCCGATGCGTTTTCAAATGCTTTGCGCCCAGCCGCCGCGTCGGAGAGCAGGAAGGCTGGAGACAGTCGACAAGCGCTAACAAGAGAATCGCTAGTTTCAAGTGGAAAGTAATGGTATTTTCGAAAACGTTTTTTCTGATACCTTTCACAGGGAAAAGATCATTTCTAGTAAGAGTTGTGCTTTAAGGGATTTTAGAACGATTGGTAGTCAATCCTAAAGAACCATACAGGGTTCCATTAGAGAAAGGGGTTGTGTCTGTCACGTTAAAGACGGAATGACGATGGGATTACGTCGCTAGATGTAGGGCTAGCGGCGGGTAAGAGGTGGCAGTGGACTAAGTTATCTGAACGGGTAATAAGCGATTAGGCTTTCGGTTATGCCGAGTCTCGTATTAGCCCGATGGAAAAGCCAACCATCAATCAGCACTGAAGTCGGAAGAAACTTCATTAAGTTTGACAGAACAGAGTTGGTCAGACCCCACAGAGGCATAGGCATTTTAAACAGTTTTAAACATGGCTAGGCCTAAGACGAACTGAAAACAGCCAAACAAACCTGGTTAAACGTACACCAAGAACTAACGTGTCGTTGTTTCTTTTATGGTAGCGCATCAAGCGGCAAAAAAATAACTAATCTGGAAGGAATACTCTGAAGGACGTATTCTTACTCTTTTAATCTGGTGAATGGATAATCGAATGGGGCTGAAGAAGAGCTGAGAGACCCAGACATAGCGGAATGCCACTGAGTGACCTTTCTAATGTCCAACGGGGAAATGCGGGCAAACGGAACAATGAGGCTCAGGAAAGCAATTTCGAAGGACCCGCCGGACCATCACTCACACTAGGTCAGGCGTCACCGCTCTAAGACTTAATTGGCTCTAATGACGTTCTCTGGAAAAGTGTTGCCGTATCCATTGGACGAGACGGGAATGAGCCATGAGACTAAGACAGAAAATCGGAGGAATTCAAAGCTCGGAAGCGTCACGTTGTGAAGTTCGCCGAACGTGCGGGGAAGTCGACGTTACTCCCAGGGGTCACTGTTTCAGCGGACTCGCCTTCACGACAGAGAAAGCTGGCGAAATGGCTAAAAGCTGTATAGATTCATGAAGGTAACTTAAATATATATATAATCTGGGGCCTTCTGTTTGGAAAAATCTGCCGGCTAGCATCAGGGAGTCTGCCACTTTATACGGGTTCAAAAAGAAACTGAAAACTTTCCACTTAATTAATACGTGTTGAAGGGTGTGTGGTCTTTTTCTTCTTTTTTTCTCTTCTCTTTTTTTCACAGCTGTTCGGGTGGGGCTGAAACTGGTAAGGAAACTGGTTAATAAATTGTAGCACAAGTCCTTAGGACTTTCTTTTTGCTGCAATAGGATACTAGTCATGTTGTTTTATTTTATTTTCAATGTTTTGGTTAAAAATAAAAACCTACCTACCTACCTACCATACAAACTTGGTTGCCCATACGGTTCCACAGAACAAAAAATTGAGTAATAAGAAAGAAACAACTTACGTCCATGTTTCTCGGAGACGTACACTGTAAAAAAAGAATCTTGCAGTATTCCCTACTGGGATTAATCTTGTCTCTAAAAAGATAATCTTATCTCTAATTCGGATTAATCTTATCTCAGTAGACATAAGATTAATCCCAGTAGCAAATACTGCAGTTAACTTTAATCCTTACTCGGAGAAACTTTTTACAGTGTACCATGGCCCCAGCGGACTCGGCTCCGTGATAGAGAATGCTGGTACACTTGCCCAGAAGCTGCCGAGATTCATGAAAGTAACTTTAACACAAATTTTATTGCCCACAAGGTTCCATCGACACAAAATAGTAAATAGTAAAAATAGCAAAAAGAAAGAAGCAACTTGCGTTCATTTCCGAGGGGTCACGGTTCCAACTCGGCTTCATGACAGAGAAGGCTGGCAAAATGGCGTAAGCTGTACTGATTCATGGAAGTACTTAAAGTTTAACTGAAAAGGGCAGAGATGGGACAGTCTTGTCACCCCTCACTTATTCACTTAAAGAGGCTTGAGACCCCATGAAAATGCGTTACTTCGTTGCTCCGCTATTCACGAATAATCAGTTTTCAAATAGTGGAATTTCCCTGTCAGATTTTTGGTACTACCTGTGTCGTATGCTTGACGAAAAAGATTTGTGAAAATTTTTTGTTCAGTCACGCAGTCAAGCAGTAGAGTAGAGTAGAATAGAATTTAATTTAAAAATGACTTTCACAGCAATGATGCCAAATTTGCATTTTTCGTCAACATATTAGAAACGAAAACGTTGTCAATGGACATTTAAAGCAAATTTGCAGATGTCAATATATATATATATACAATTTATGCACAACCAAATTATATAAATCCAGATGGAACAAAACATATTCAGTTTTATTCGTTGTGTCCAGTTTGTGTCCAGTTTGTGTCCAGATTTAAATATTCAGCGTCATAGTAGAAGTTGCGCTGTGTGCACAGCCGTAGATATTGTGAACCTCACTGCGAGAGCAGATAGCGGAAAATCAAAGAATCTCTTACACTGTCAGAAGTTTCAGAACAGATTGCGCATAACACTTTCAAGAATAACACCTTTTCACTTAGATAAAAAGTGTTATGACCAGTTAAGTTTATACTATTTCGTGCCCAGATCTCCAACAACACCTTCAATAGGTAAAAATACTACACTGTCAGAAGTTACATAACGACAACAGCAGGATGCGCGGTTTCAACAGATAACACTTTGGGATGTTATATGTTATGTTTCTTTCGTTCCCGCTAGTATTTTTACCAATTGAAGGTGTTGTTGGAGATCTAGGCACGAAATAGTATAAACTTAATTGGTTATAACACTTTATTTCTAAGTGAAAAGGTGTTTTTCTTGAAAGTGTTATGCGCAATCTGTTATGAAACTTCTGACAGTGTAGCGGAATCCAAATAACTCAGTGTATTCAGTTAAATGATACAAAAACAAGCTTGCTTTTCAGTTAAACTTTAAACACAAACTTGGTTGCCTTTAAGGTTCCACAGAAAAAAAAATTGACTAATATGAGAAACTACTTATGTCTTCGTTTCTTGGAGACGTACCATGGCTCCAGCGGACTCAGCTTGGTGACAGAGAACGCTGGCAAACTTGCGAGAAGCTGTCGAGATTCATAATAATAAGAATGTACTTTATTTCCTTAATAGCCTGTATTACACACGCTAGGACTGGATCGTCATTCATGCAAATAACACAGATCAGTTACATGAGTAGACATTTCATCTATAGGTACAACTTAAAAATATAATTTGACTTGACTAGAATTAAAATATTGGGTAAAATAAGGTACAAAGGGTTTCAGGAACGATCAGTCGATCGTTACGTGAAAGTAACTTTAACGATTGCCCATAAGGTTCCATAGACCCAAAAAAATAGTAAAAAGAAAGAAGCAACTTGAGTCCATTTCCGAGGGTTCACGATTCCGATGGACTCGGCTTTGTGACAAAGAAAGCTGGCAAAATGGCGAGAAGCTGTCCAGATTCATGAAAGTAACTTAAACTTAGTTGCCCATAAGGTTCCATAGGGAAAAAAAACGTGTAAAAAGAAAGAAACAACTTGAGTCCATTTCCGAGAGGTCATGGTTCCAATGGACTCGGCTGTGTGATATAGGAAGCTGGCAGAATGGTTAGAAGCTGTCCCGATTCATGATCGTAACTTAACACAAAAGCCCATAAGTTTTTGTTTTATAAATATAACCCCCAAGCTTCTACAGAACAAAAACTTAGTGGAAAGACAGAAAAAATTAGCACTTTTCCGAGAAAGCTAGTAAAATAACGAGAAGCTGTACAGATTCATGAAAGTACAAACTTAATTGCCCATAGGGTTCCACACAACGAAAAAAGTGAGGAAAAAGAAAGAAATAACTTTAGTTCATTTCCGAGAGGCGACGGTTCCAACGAACTCGGCTCCGTGAAAGAGGAAGCTGGCAAGTGGTGAGAAGCTGCCCAGATTCATCAAAGTAACTTAACACAAATGCCGAAAAGGTTCCATAGAACAAAAAATGAGTAAAAATACAAAAAAATTTAAGTCTATAAGTAGCCTAGCCTAAGTAACGGAGTAGGTAATTTATTTTTCCCTTGCGATTTTGGAAACCGAAGTAAAATAAAGAAATAGAAACAAAGACAGGGCACATAGAAACGCACAGTTTTTTTCTTCGGCCAGGTCCAACATAGGGTTCCACAGAACAAAAAACTGAGCAAAAAAATAAACAACTGATCTCTATAAGTAAGTAATAAAGTAGGAAATTTTTCACCCGCCATTTTGGAAAGCGGTGTATGAGAAATCAAAGAAGGACTTACGACTGTCTCTTAACATACGATAGAAAATCCGTTCGCAAAATACGACAAGAAACAGGTCATGCGCAGGCAAAATTCACACGACTTGATGTCACTCTGGCAAGCTCATATGACTGTCATTCTGACAAAATTATAGCAAACAACTGTGAAGCTCAAAACATACGACTAGAAAATTTCTTAAATGCCGAACGACTGAAACACATCATTTACCGGCAAAATTCATATTATACTGCCTTATGGCAATCTGGCAATCTGGCAAGTCCGAGTGTCATACAGGCAAGCTCAAACCATACGACTGAGATTACAACTCTCTGAAGCATAGGGGGGTGCATTACCCCCCCCCCCTCTGCCGCCCCTGCCTGAACTTGGCACTTATTCCGTTAGCGTGTTGTGCTGTTGTGGCATAATTCTGAGAGTGCAGCAGGTACTTTGCATACAGTAAAGGTATGCTTATTTGAACACTTCTCTAACTGTTTCATTACTCTGGCTTTGTTACTTGCTTATAAAACAGTCAAATGGAAAGGATAATAACAAACTTGAAATCAGCTAATAGCCAACTATTTCAGGATTATCCAGTCGAAATTCAGTTAAATACTCTTTAACTTTGAATTTACAAATGTGCTTCTTCTTCTGTTTGAGGCATCTGTTGGTTCGAACCGCCATCTTCTTGGCTGAAGGTGCGTTCCTCTGAGCAAAGTATTCAAAGTGTGAAAAGAAAACAGGTGGCAGTTGAGTCACAACACTGGCAACAGTGAAATATTCAAAAAGCGATAAAAGGAAATAACCTTTTTGGCAGATATTTATGCCTGTTTTGGGGTTTTAGTTTTTTCTTCGGCGACCGTTCACTGTTAAGCGACGTTCACACAAACATGCCTCTACTGTATTTAAAGGAGCGGGAGCTTATCTTTTTTAGTTCGTTCTCTCGCAGAACATGCGTTACTATGGTACTCCGAGAGGTCATGGTTCTAGTGGACTCGCCTTCGTGTTCGAGAAAGCTGGCAAAATGATGAGCTGTCCAAATTCATGAAAATGACATAACACAAATTTGAAAGTCATTGAGGTTCTGTGGAACAAAATGATGGAGCAAAAGGGAAGAAACAATAAATGACCTAAACCAACTTTACAAATATATTTTCAAATTTGGCTTGGTTACTTCGACCACCGTGCACGCTTTGTTGCTGTTGGGCTGAAAGTGTAGCTGTTGATTTATTATTATTTTATTATTAATTTGATCCGTCAAAGCTGATTATTAATATATGCAGAGCAATTTAGCAAGACTACAAACAGATACTGCACCTTTTTGTTTTTAATCAAAGAACTTTTTTTTAAAGGCAAAGGTAGGCTATATTATCAGTGTTTTTGTGAAAATATTGGATCTTACTATTCAAAATCTTATAGGCTAATATTCTTACTATTTAAAATTTGTAGATTAACATCAACATTGCACTTGGAATTTTCTCTCTGTTTCTTTTCGTGAAATACTGAAGCGAAATTGGTGGTTCGCGGAGGCAATTCAATCAATCAATCAATCAATTTATTTAATTCGTGATATTACACATCACATAATAAGATTACACTAACACATGAATTTTCTTACTAAATATATACAATCATTTTAACCATTCGGTGGCTCGGGGCAATAGCACAGTCGACGGAAAAGTCGGTAAAAATGTCCAGAACGGCATTCTGCATTCTCACGAATTGCCTTTAAAAGTGGATTATCGGAAACTTCTAACCTTGCAACAAAACTAACTATCGCTTTCCGCCTCATAACATCAAAAGATTCAGTTTCATTTTCTAAAAACATTTGACTAGCAGAGTAACGTCGATTATATGAAAGGAGATGACGGAATGCATTGTTAAAACAAACTTTTAGTTTACGCATCGTCGTCTCAAGATAGTTATCAAAAAGTGGGAGACAGTATAGTTGTGTGCAATACGTCTTAAATAAAAGAATTCTAACCGACACAGTACAAAATTTAAAATTACGAATTAAGTGGTTCGCACGCGCGCAAAGACCCCGATACTGACTCGAAACTGCTGAATCGTCATACAGGTCATCATCTAAAAAATAACCTAAGTACTTCACTTTGTGCACTCTCTTTAAAACAAAATCACCAAGTCGAATAGCCGGAAATATCAGGGATTTAAAATGTTTCGGGATAAAAATCATGTAATTACACTTCGCAGAATTGAAAATAATGTCATGCGTCGCTGCATAATTTGCGCAAATCTTCAACAGGAGATTTAATGCGTTCGCCGACGGCGCCATTAGAACCATGTCGTCAGCGTAAGCGATCGAGTTCAAAAACACACCAGAGATGTTACAGCCTACACGGCTCTCCATTAATTGTTTACAAAGGTCATCTATAAAAACATTAAATAAAAGAGGAGAAATTATTCCCCCTTGTTTAATTCCGTTAGCAGCATGAAAAGGAGCGGACAGTTTTGACCCCCACTTCACACGAAACTCCTGTTGAACATACCATTTTGAAAGAAAATCAACCAGCAGCTTTGGCATACCCTTTGTTCGTAACTTTTCAAACAACAATTCGTGGTTAACACGGTCAAAAGCTTTTCGTATATCTAAAAAACAAGTGAAAACAGGACTTCCAAGACCCAGATAATAGCACACAGTTTGCTTAAATGAAAAAATACAAAAATCGGTGCCATGCTTCTGTTTAAAACCAAACTGATTAAAAGATGTCTTTAAAAAATCAATAGAATGTTTCAACAACAAATGCTCTAGCAGCTTCGAAAAAACTGTTGTAATAGCAATGGGGCGGTAATTATCTATACTTGTGAGGTCCCCGCACTTGTTCTTTAACAGAGGTATGATCGTAACCTTCATCAGGTCTGGCGAAAGACTAGGAATAGGAATTGAGACCTATGGATTTCTTCTGACAATTTGCTTGAACACCGACGCAGACCTACTTAAAAAAAGAGACCTTCTAAAAGTAACCTGTTCCTCCATCACTGCAAATAATACTTACAGAAAATAATTTGTTTTTTAAGTTTTGCGTGACATTGTTTGAGTGTGCCTTGTCTCTTAAGCTAATAAAGTACATTCTGTCCTACAGGCCGTGCCAGAAGTCGGGGAAATGTGGCTATAGGATAGTACACTAGTAGAAAAATCACCTCGACTTATAAAAATAACTGAACAACTAACAGCAGCTGAAATGATCATACAGGGGTTTAATGACAAGGTAAACCACGAATAAAGGTGAATTTTTTATTGAAAAAGGCTGTATGACGGTTATTTTGATTTTTGTCTTTGACGATCTCTTCTATTTTTCAGGTGTTTGGTTCATAAACTTGATTACTTGATTGATCGAAGCGTGATGTGGATAGGTAATGCTATCGTAGTGGATTTCTTTAGTAGTGTTTCATTCTCCTGTTGTTTCTTTTTCTTTACTGCATCTCTGCCTTGTCCTTGTCCCACTATGAGCTGGAATATCTAGCTCTTACCAGCAGTGCCAGTAGCCTATGTACTACAAAGCACCACTCCTCCCGTCAATGTTCTTGAAAGCTCTGACACCTTCTATAACTGCTCTTCAATACATCAGTTTTCCTTCTGTTGTGGTAGATGAATCCCACGGCATTCAAGCAAATTGCCAGAAGGAACTCTATCGACTCCGCAAACTCACAGTTTCATTTCGTTAGTTCCAATAAAGAAATGAACACAATAGAAACGTTCACCCAATTCCCTGAGCAAAGTTGTCATTAGTGTAACAATACCGAGGATAAATCTACACTTTCAGCCAAACACACAGATCGGCGTTGAGTAATCAAGCAAACAAAATAGGACTTAAAAGTTGAGAAAGAGCGTGTTCCACCCTCGTACCAATATTAACTATTGGTTACTAAATCCGTTCCATCCTCACGAAAAGTTACTACGCTGACCGTTCCAGCCTTCTCGAAATAGTAACTAATAGTAACTATTTGCTTACCACGCTCGGGAGCGTGGTAAGCGTAGTAACCACGAATCTCTGTCACGTGATTGGTCGGATTCCGCTGGAAAATAGAAAAATCGTTCCAGCCTTGATGACAAAAAGACAGAATTTGTGACGTTATGCGTAGTAACTACGGTAAGTTGGATGGAACACGCTCAAAGTGAGTGAACGCAAAGAACCAACCACTGAAGAACATAGGAATGTGGGTAAGTTCAACCGGCCACTCTAGGCCATTTAGTTACGAATCCCCGTCATTACCAGCCAGAAAATGGAATAACTCAGACCGAATATTCAAAGCCTATATGGAATAGTCTGGATCCAATCCCCGTGGAGATCAGAGCTCCCCAGAAGTACTAAATAAATAACCACAATCATCAACCGCACTTGAAACACTTGCACTTACTTGCAAATGCAATGTAATTAGTAAAAGCATTTGTTTTTGGCCCACCAGTTCGAAAGGCAGGAAAAATATAAAAGAAAACAAAAATCAGACAATAGAATTTCTTTCATCTTCACTAAGGAAGCAGTGGACCAAACATCATGATCTTCTGTAATAGACTTTCGAGAGTAAACATCTCTGTTTCCTAGACGATTCTCACGAACACTGCACCACTCCCGGCTAAAACTTGTCACAATTCGTGAGATAATGTGACAGCTGTTGTCAGGGCCTGTTGAAATATTCGTGAATAAAGTTGTACAAAAAAACATTTTTCTTCTCAAATTTTGTCCCACTTTTTTCATAAAGAACATATATATCTTCAAATTCAACGGATGGTCATGTTCGATGATTACTTAGATCCTCCCCTGGACATTTCTGGCAAAACTTGTCATATTTGGTTGTTTATGATTTTTTGCAGGGACAAAGATAACTTTCAAAAAAAACTTCAATTCTTGCCTCTTGACTGTAGAGCTTGCACGCTAGTTCGGCATTATCATGACAGGTGAAGCAGGTGCTTTGCATATTTAAAATAGCAGAGTCTCGTCCTGTAGTTTTGGAGACGGAATAACAATGACAATAACACGAACTTTCTTAAGGATGTACATTTTCTTCGCACTTTCTTAATCGTCTATAAATCAACAGTTACCGCGTACTCAAGTATGTCTGTCAGTGTTGTATCAACCGGATAAAAATGACAGTTGAGGAAACACACAAAACTACAAACACTAGATTTACGTTGGCTGGGTAACGTGAAGTGTTGCAGCAATTTTTTAATCGGCTTCGCCAACAAAAATTTTGCGGGAGCAACACCTTGGTTTTGTTTCTTCACTACCGATTAAACGCTGGAGCAGCCAACCTTTCGTAACTTTTAAAATGTTACGGTGTGAACCAAGAAAAGCTATTTTTCTTCAAGAAAGCGGATGACACCACTGCTTAAAGTTTAACTGAAAAGCCAACTCACTTTTGTATCATTTAACTGAATACACTGAATTATTTGGGTTCTGCTAAGGATTTTTTTTATTTTCCACTATCTGCTCCAGTTATGACGTTCAGAATAACTGCGGCCGTCCCCACAACGTAAATTCTACTATGACGCGGGAAATTTTAATCTCAACACAAACGCGGCTTTTCAGTGGGCAACGGTGATCTTGGTGAAGACTGCTTAGTGCCCGAATGAAAAAAAAAATCACAAATCTTTCTCGTAAGCCATACAACACAGAGACAAGCGCATATAGGTACCACAAATCAAAAAGGAAATTCCACTATTTGAAAATCGATTATTCGTGAATAGCGGAACAACGAAGTAACGAATTTTCAGCGGGTCTTCAAGCCAATTTAAGTGAAGAAATGATGGGTAACTATATTGTCCTATCCCAGCCCTCTTCAGTTCAACTTTAAAGGAGGTCTACAGGTACGTTACTTTGCGCAAATTTCCAATCCTTCACTCAAAATATTATTTCTCCAGCGCGTATGTCCTTAATTTTAGTTTACAGTGATAGATTATGGAGACGAATTTTCCTACCCTAAATGTAAAGTAAACACAAAATTTTCCCATCAAATTCCCTGGAAACAAAATGATAAATACACCAGCCAGCAAAATTTTTAAACGAGAACTAGTACGGTCTAACAGGCGATTGTTACTTAAAAATCCCTTTTTTATACAGTCCAATGCTCATGATTTTGTAACTAAAATCTAATTTCATCAGACAGGATGGATTCTTCTCAAAACCTTTCCCAAAATCCTTCGAACACATTGCTCTGCAATATCTCTCCTATGATAGATCACTTCCTCCCTCTTTCACTTATTTATTTACACATCTCTTTGGCTTTTATCATCACCATCAATTTCAGGGCATCGTAAATCGTCTATCGTGGCTATTAAGCCTCGGGCTTCTCCAGGTCTGAAAATTCCATCTACACTAAGATTTGTCAAACAGCTTGATCGCTAGAATCCGTGGATTAGCTTGATTGTGATTTAGCTGAAGTTGATTAGAGGTTCAGTGTAGGGGTAAAGAGAGATGCTGAATTCATTTATGAGCTTTCGTTTTTTGCCAGACAAGTAGTTTGTCCGGAATCCGGCCGAAACTGGAAATTTGGCAGAAGTAAGGAAGAGTTTTGATCAATTTCGTCAAAGTAGATACGACGTAGGCTATACGGTAAACAGACATGCTGAACCCATATCTGAACCTGGTCTTCACAGATTTTACCATTGAACTTAAACTATTTCTAAATTTTAATAGTAAAAATGTTTAAGAAGTCTGTCGAAGACCGAATATCTACAAGACCCAATTGTCTGGATCAAAAGTTAAATTTTTGGATCCCATCGAAACCTTTGGTCTTGTTTTTATCAGCTAATTAGCCGTCTAATGTGCGATGTGAGGACCACTGAAGCGGCATTTTCGAAGAATTCTGTTGTTGTTCTTTTTCAATATTAGTGGCTTTTTCCCTCTATACTATGTTGGAAATGAGTGCAGAAAGACAACTGAAACTAAGTGGGTGGCCCACCGCTTCCGTATGCCCACCACTACCCAGGAATCTTACATCAACCAGGTGATTAAATGGGTCAGAGTGAAGGCTAAAATATTTCGGTAGTTCGAGCGCTACCATATGTTCACCGCCAACCATATCTGACTTAAAGTCTCTAAATGCGAAGAAGGTCTTGACCTCCACCAGCGCTACTTCCGCTTTAATCTTAGCTAACAGGAATACAGAGCTTAATGTTTCAAACTTATAGACAAATAATGAACTATTTCAGGTTAAATAAAAAAAAAAATGTACAATCTGAAAAAACATGAAACCGAAAACCATTCGAATTTAAAAAGTTCGAAATCGCGCGCAGTCTTCTCTTGAAGGCTTTTCTTCCTGATACATCCTTTTAACCACAACCCCAATCAAAATACTAGGTCAATCAGATGTGACCCTATCCTTTGAACCAGCTAACCCTCTTGGTGACGTAAGATTTCTTGGGTGGCGGTCAACACCCTTTTCACTTTTAAAGGCTTCTGCCTGCAATACCTGCACCAGCTAACTGCACTAATAGGTTCTGATCTGGTAACCAGTAAAAAATATGGTAGCGGTCGACCGCGGTAGCTTTTGAACACTGCTACCCCGGGTTGTCGACAAAACGTCCCCGTGACAAAACGTCCCCATGACAAAACGTCCCCACGACAAAACGTCCCCGTGGCGAAACGTCCCCGATCGAAACGTCCCCGGCTATAGATTTTTTTTTTTTTTTCGCGGATAGCTTGGCCTATGAGATTACTAATTGCGTCATCAGTTCAGACAGAAAACTTTCTTGGAAAAACCACGATGGGTTGACTACTTCAGCATTTAACATATAGTTAAGAAACAAACCAAATTGTTGCTCCCGGTATAGCCATTCCTTAAAGAAAGCGCAAAGATGTATAAGTTTGTAAGTTTTCGTTTTATCTTGTATATAATTGGTTTATTTGTGTGTTAATTTACGCTGCGATATAACTCATTGATTTCGCTTTTGTTGGATATTTAATTTGGTGATATTCATTATCAAAGGATTTTATCAAAGGAACAAATCCGTCTAACCTAGATTTACTATGTCTCTATCTTACCAATCGTTCCATCCGTTTCGTTTCCTCGCTTCCCATGTCATTTTTATCTAGCATGACGGACACTACGCTTATTTTTATATTTTCCTTGCTTGACTCTCTTTGAGCCAAAGCGGGTTCCCCTTTCTCAGAGGAGTTTATTGGTGCTCCTCAGACTGTGCATGTTGCTTCAAACAACCAAGGACTGATCAGTTACGAGTCAATTGCAAGGCATATTACACTACATATTTTAACTGAAAACAATATATTTATGAAGCAACCGGTCCTATGTCCGATCTTTCCTGCTTATTGGGAATGTTCCCACATCTGTAATGCGTACTCTAAAGTTGTTTTACCTCGATCATGTACCTTAAGATCGAGGCGAACTTAAAAATCTATGCTTGGGGACGTTTTGCCGTGGGGACGTTTCGTCGGTAAGCCGCTACCCCTGAGATCGAGCCATGACAGATTGGGTATTTAAACCAAAACTCACGGACGAAACAAGTGAGAACAAGTACAGAATAATTCAGTGGGTGCCAGGAAACATTTTCGAGTATTTCTATCGCCATGTTCGTGAATCGAACTTCTGATGAAAATATAATAATAGAAATTGTTTTAGTTTAAAGATTGTCTTTAAAGAAAAAGTATATTAAAGCTATGCGATCCTCTTACTTTCGTTTTTGTAAATTTCTTATTTTTCTCCCTCCTTGGAAAAGAAATTCTAAAATGATTAGCAAGTACTCGCTACCGGATATCACGGAGAATTTGTCTGTTCTCCACAGAAAACTGTCCGAACCGGCGTACGCGCGTTTGTCGCCCTCTCATGGGCTTATTCGTCTGTTTGATTTTTGAGTAGATTTTGTTTGTGTGTTGTGTTCAAGGCCGTTTCCAGGGGTGGTTAGGGGGTTGACCCCCCCTCCCCCCGAAACATACAAAAATCATCATTTTTACAGGCTTTTCCCTCTGATCTATGTCTTTTTTGTACTTTTTTTTCCAACCAGCAGGCAAACCCCCCCCAAAAGGCGACCCCCCCCCCCAAAATAAATTCCTGGATACGGGCCTGGTTGTGTTTTACCTAATTATGTCGTCTTATTTTCTTTAGTACTCCACTGTTTTCGGCTTGTACGATTTATAGGTTAAAAATAAATTATTATAGGCTACTCTCGGGGCATAGTTTCACACAAGCCTGCCAGACAGAGACTTGAGGGGGAAAACGAGAAGTTTACAGTTTAAGTTTAGAAAGTACCAAACTCGAACTTTTGAAGATACGAATTCACTTCTTAAACAACTAAGCGCGAAAAATACATATTTTTATGCTTGTTTGTAGAATAGTAACCTTACCTACTGCAGCGGCTAAAAAACTAGGGGACATTTTAAGACCCCTCATTTTCCGAATTAAACTACGAATTACGACAAATGGCGGGTTACAAATAAATTACTTACTTAATTACTTTCCCATTTCACGAACCTTATAAATCCCACTGTTCAGCAGATCTGCCAGTCTCCCCCTATTTAAATCACTTGGCCATTATGTAACATTCCCTTCTCACCCAAATTTTATTTATCGTTTCCCGCTCCCCTGATTGAACACATTGGTTCCGCAGATAAAAATTGGCTGACATACGATCTGAAGCACTGAATTTGCAGACACTAAATTCATGGCAATTATTTTGAGTTTGACTGAAAATATGGCAGATGGAACTGGTTCATTCACATCGGGAAATCAGTTACATCTGCTGTCCCCTGGGAGAGGGGTTGCTGGTGCCCTTCAAATAAATAATTTAGTGAATGGCTTGTGCTGTGTAAACACGAGGAATTACTATCATTCATGGTCACAGTAATCGCTGCAAAAAACTGGGCAAAAGCAAAAAAGAGTAGGCGGAGAGCACCATACTCCCGAAAAATTAAAAGTATGGCGAATTATTAAAAAGGCATTACAATTTCAAGGGGGTTCACAAATCAGCTGTAAGAATTCGTTTCCTTTATTCCGACAACAGCAACTTTCTCCTTCCACGGAGGAGCACTTTTTAATACTATCTATCAAAGCGGTTTCTAGTAAAAAAAAAAAGTCACTAATCTCTGCTGCTTTTCGCTTGAAAGGCACAAAACTCATAGAGCAACAATGAGCTCCGTTAATTTCAACAGTTTTTCACATAATGATTCATCTAGCATAGTATCTCTAGAGGTGTAATAGTTTCTTTGTGAAGTGCATTAAATCTTGTATGGCCTTTTGGCTCAATAAACAAGCTTTATTATTATTATCTTATCTAAATCGATTTTACCCGCCTGATTTTTACATTCGCAATGCTCTTACGGTTTCTATTCAAAAGAAGGATCAAGTAGAAATCTACGGTGCCAAATTTTGTATTGAAACAGAACGTTTTTCAAGAAAACGACTTTTTCTCGTCTGCAGTAACACGAAAAATATGATCGGTGTGGCAGTCCTGCTTCCACGGAAGTGCTATAGGCTAAGCACAGACAAAATCACACAGACATTTACTTCCTTTGCGCAAGTGGCTAACCCCTTTCCTCAACACCTCGATGCGGTTCGGCGACGCTGAGATTTTAAACTTCCTTCAATCAGCATAATAAATCACAACTGAATAATTAACATTACATTAATAATTAACATTAAATCTTATAAGTGCTCGGAACTGGTTGCTTGGTAGGACATCAATAGTTGCGTTTTTGTTCAGCTTTTGCCTTTCCCTTTTCGGCTTTAGCTTTTACCCTTATTCAGTAATTTTGTTTAATTTTTACGTTTTTGTAAGTCGTTGTTACGACTAAGGACTTTCCGCTTTTCTTGGATAGAATCGCAACTTTGACAAATGCCATTTTACTTGTATATTACATGTACTGTAAGTTTCCATCTTTAAATCCGGGAGTCTCCAAATACTGATTATCATTTTGTGTCAAGTCTATCTTTTACTGGATCTGGGATGAAAAGACAAAAGTCGCGGTGCAAAAGGACAAAAGGAGAGCGCAACTTGATTAGCGACCAAGCTTCCGTAATGCAAAAGGCGATGGAAGTCGCCTTTGCCTTTTCGACAAAAACGGGAGATTGTCAAACAGTGCTTACGGCCATTTTACGAAAACGCAAAAGTAAAAAGCCAACAAAACGACAAGGAAAAGGCGAACAAAAACGCAACTAATGTTTCAACGCAACTAATGTTTCAACTAATGTTTCATGCTCAAATACTTGCGTAAATTACACTCGGATTTCAAAATACGCTCGGATTTTACGCAATGTGTAAATGCACCATAAGCGAGGACCAGGATTCACTTTCGAAAGCTACAAGGGAAATCTTGCTCACTCCGGCACGGCAGCATTCATTTCCCAAAAATGTTATTCTCTCGGGGAAAACTTTGTCAGAATATTGTGTTACCAGCAAAATGTCTGAATCCTTTAAAGTATAACTGAAGAGGAATGAAATACGACAGTATCGTCACCCATCACTTCTTCAGTGATTTGTGGTACCTAAATCGGCTGCCGAAAAATATTATTACCGACAAATAAATCTGTTTGGGGTCACGGGTTTTGTTCAGAAGTGAACCTGCAGTTCGTAAATGCGCATTTTGAGAGCTTCACTTTAGCCATTGAAGTACACGCTTATATCGAAATTCAAATTCTCCGCGTCAGGATGAGCTTTACCCTGTCGAGCCATCAGTACGTCAGTCCTAGAGCACAAGGTCCATCCAAATCCAAGATATTAAAAAAAAGTCGGCATTTCCGTTAAACTTTAAAGGACCCATCGTACCTAAATTACCGAATCGCTCTACCCCCCTGGTTGTTCCATCTATTACTGCTACTGCGACTTCCAATTTCTTACGCCAGTTTTATCTACCTCGGCACGTGCCTAGCATCACCGTTCACACCCATGCATAGGCACAGATTTTGGGCCAGACACGGAGTTCCAGGCTCTAGAACTCGGTGCCTGGCTACGCCTGAGCATGTGCCTAGGCATCTGTGTTTGGCTAGGCATGCTTGTGAACGCGGCTTAACAACATGATATTGTTGACATAAGTCATACCTATGTTACTTATTCCAGATCGAGAATAGCAACCTTTCGTTAGACAAAGCAAAACCTGCCGTCTGTATTTTAGAGTTGCGTTTTCAGGCTCGCGGTTCTCAACCCGTGTTCGTCACAAGTCGTTTTTACGGAGCGCATCCAGTGCGTATCTGAGCACGGGTTTCAAGCCTTTTACCGCGTTTTTTAGCGTACGCGAAAGTCCCAAAATCAAGTTAGTCTATAGCTTGTAATACCTCGCCTCAGTCGTTTTTAGTCCCCTAAGGCAGTTTCAGTACTGTCTTCAAAATCAGATACCCGATCGTACGTAATTTAAGATGTTTTTAAGTTGTTTTTGACGTACTGACAATGTAAAAAAATAGGTAAAACAACGATTCGTAAAATAAAAAAGGGTAGGCCTACGGAACCTTTTTGAACCTTGATTAGGGGTACTAGTTACTGAAAAGGTTGGGAACCACTGCGCTAGAGAAACAAATCCTCTTCTTATGCCGAACTCGGGCTCTAAAAACGGGTGATAGCGCAACGTGTTAGGATCCGAGTCAAACACGCTAATAGATAAAAACATAATTTAGGATTATTAGACTCGCCTGTGATTTGACATCACACCTTTTCGCACGACAGATCATTCGCGGCACCTGAACCAACTGAGGAAAAAAAAACTGTTGACTTAATTTTCCAGCTCAAGCGTAAGGCAAAAAAAGCTCCTCGACACGGACGGACAGACTCCGAGAATCTGTAGGAATAAGTCCATCCATCACTGTCAGTCGAGACAGTCACGGTATCTAAATTTGCATCCATTGCCCTAACGCCGTTATTGCATCTTAGTAAATTAATAGCTCGGCGAGATTAATTGGTCTTTCCGGCCGCGGCAAGTAGTAGCTACCTGGAAGAGGTGGAGGACGGAGGTACCGAACCCGTGAAAATGCGAACATCAGCACAGTCGGCGTACTATGACAGAAGCTGAGAATGGTACGTTAAACCAATGGGCCGCACGCTAATATTGCACACAATGTTATCCTGTATTCCAGATCGCAGGTCATTGAAACGAGTGGCAAAGTTGTGAAGGCAGAGATCCCGTGATAGAGTGAAAAACCACTACTGATACCAAATGAACCAAGCAGCCAGCCATCTCTACTGAGATAAGATTAATCCGAATTAGAGATAAGATTATCTTTTTAGAGAAAAGATTAATCCCAGTAGCAGATACTGCAAGATTTTTTTTTACAGTGTAAATAAAGGTGATGGTGGCAAGGGGATACGTCAGCTAAATTTTATTAGAGCGATATGTCGGCCCTTCTTTGCAAGGGCCTCTTCAGTCTCAAGCTGCTCAAGCTTGGAAGTGAAGTTGCTACAGGTTATGACTTGCTTGAAACAAAGAGCTGCCAGTATGATCGTATCCCCGAACTGTCAGGGCACGGTATTTTTTCCACAGGATGAATAAGATAGCTTTTTAGAATAGGATATCTTTTTCTAAGTAAGTTCTAAGCTTCTTCTGAAGGAGAATCTAATTATAAAGGATACGCCTAGGCCGTCATAAGCCCTCAGACAAAGAGAGATGAAATAAAAAAATCGCGGCCAGGGCCGGATTTCCCATAAGACCAAGCTAGGCCATGGCCTGTAGGGTGCATAGGTCAGGAGGGGATTACATATAGAACAATATGTAAAGGTTATATTATAGCATACATATATCTTGTGGAAAGTTCTAGTTTGAGTAGTTTTGAATATTGGTTCAAATTTATAAAACTGTATTAAGTCCTGACGTTCCAAAGTGAGCTATTAGCTACATCTGAATTAAAAATTATAAGTCAACTTTTTGAGGAAGGAGGGGGAGGAGGATTTTTGATAAAGTGATGATGGGATCATCGGGAGCATACAAATCTATATTTTGCACAAAAGTGTTGTTTGCACTTTAAGGAATTCACTTATGAGAAAAACCCTTGAGGCAAAAATTATCATGGACCCTTGTGGATCATGAATGTTAATTGTTTGTTTAAAGAAAGTTTTTTTTTTCACTCTTTGGTTAAGATGCGCACTTGAAGGATGCCAGAAATTCATGTTTTAAGCAAAACACTTGTTGCACAAATGATCATGGACCCCTGGGGATCATGGAATGTATAGTTTGGTGAAAAGTAATCTTTCACTTTGCGGTTAAGGTGCGCACTTTAAGGGAGCTGGAAGTTCATTCCTGAGCAAAATTCTCAAGGCAAAACTTATCATAGGCTGATGGGGATCACGAAAATGTATATTCTGCTTAAAAGTATTTTTTGTAATTTGCGGTTAAGGTGAGTACTTTAAGGGATGGTCGGATCTGGGAAGTGACAATTTGTGAGCCAATCGTGCCGAGTCTCTAATGTTCCAGCCAAGTTTCATCGTCCTAGCACATCTGGAAGTACATTAAAGCCGCTTTCACACTGATGCGTCGTTGCGCATCACCGGTTCGAAAGTTATATATACTCAAGATTCCGGATTACCCCTCTCTCCACTCCCCCACGATGGTCGGATCGGGGAAGTGACTATTTCCAAGTTAATCTGGCCGGGTCTCTAATATGCCTGCCGAATTTCATCGTCCCATCCCAGCTGAAAGTACCTTAACTCCGGATCACCGGAATTCCGGTCCCCAACTCCGACTCCCCCCCCCCCCCAGTACACAAATCCAGTCCAGTCCTGTCTATGATGTACCGAGGGCTTACGCTTGTTCTTCCCACCGAGTTTCACACTGATCGCTCCACTCCAAGCGTCTCACAAGATTTACGGTTCCCCCTCCCCACTGTTCATTTTCACCAACTGTTGTTGCAGAAAAACAACTGTTTTGACGAAAAATCGACTGTTTCCAAGAAAAAAAATGACTGTTTTTACGAAAAATTGCAGAGCTTCGCGCCGACTCGTCTTTTTATTATCGCCTGACCGACAACATGCACGGGGCGGGGGGGGGGCACCCCTCCCCCCATACGTGACACCACTGCCCGTTCCAAAGTATCGTCCTAGCACATCTGGAAGTACCCTAGCTCGAGAACAGTGGACAGACCGACCGACCGAAGAGTGATCGGTATATGGCACTTGAGCGAAGCTGCAAGTGCCATAAAAAGGGGCGGGAAAACGTTACGATGACCTACATTCACCCGATGAAAAATTTGTAGCCTGCGTGGTTGTATGATAGTTGTCCGATAAATTTGCATGGCTTGATATGTGATAGTAGGGAGTACTATCATTTAATGTGCCTCAGACTGGGCCAATCTTCAGCAGTAGTTTCCAGTAGCATCCTATCTTACTATAGTATTATCCAGTCTCGCTAATAGTAGCATGCAGTAGAATGCAGTAACACGGTAGCCTTTACATAGAAGCATGTAGTAGCATCAGTTCGTACTGCATGCTACTTTTTCGTACAACTTCATATACTACTATTTTGAGATCCATTTTTCATCGGGCAGGTGTCAGAATGGCTATTGTGAATGGTGGAGAAACATCCCGTTTTCATTGGGAAGGGTGCAATCCCTCCTTTCTCTAATTATACAGAACTGAAGTGAACTTAAACCGGCTTTCCAAAGAGTGAGTCTGTCAGTTGACAGAACTAACGAGCATCAAAGCAACCCTTAGTACAACCAAGGTACAACGATGTGTCAGCCACGGTTTTGGCTGTTTTAAGCCTTTTCCGAGACCCGTTGACTTGTAGCGAAACGATTTATATAAATGGTTTTCCTGATAGAAAAACTTCACGCAGACAACCGTCGACAGCGTGATACACATCGAAGGTAGCAAAACACGGCAAGTGAGAAAATCAGCGTTTTTTGTTAGAGGGGTTAGTATGTACCGTGCGAAACTGGGGTCTGCGGGTTTACAAATATATGGAGTGATTATGGAAGTAGGTTGCGTTAGTATTATAAGTAAGACAGGTCCTTTATAAATGTTCTTTCAGCCCAAGCTGACTACGAATCATATTTGACGGTGCAAAACGGATAAGTCAGCTACATTTTATTAGAGCTATATTTTGGCCCTTCTTGGCAAGGGTCCTCTTCAGGCTCAAGCCGCTCAAGCTGGAAAATAGTATTTTATAACGACAGCCATGCCATGGGATATTTGATACTTTGGTATTGGATACTTTCGAACACTTTCAACTAAATTTTCGTGAGGAGACTGTTTTGCGACAGTAACAGATGTCAGCCTGTTTGTGACCAGGGGATTCCGATCATTAAAAAGCTGCTGACTGTTCCCAAACATCGTTTGGAGGTTATACACTATAGTATGTGGTTTCGACCTCTTGCATTTACAGAACTGAAGTTGCTCTTGGGGTTTATAAGGGAAGTTCAATCCTTAACAAATCCCAAGAGCAACTTAAGTTCTGGCTGGCCGGCAATTTCGGTTATCTCTTCCCATTTGGTTGTAATGGTGGTTGTGTATTAACTCATCATTGTCTTTTATTTTTAAATTCCAGCGTCAGGGCTCTAATAAGCCGGTATTGAATACACATAAATGAATAAAGAAGACCTCAAGAGCAACAACATGCTCCAAGAAAAAAGGAATGTCCTAGCCTGACAAATATAAGCTGTGCAATATTTGATGGCCATTGGTGTTGCTCGTTTGTCTGAATTGTTTTTTAGTTGTTACTATTTCGAGATTATCTTGTAAGAATAGTTGCACAAGAATATTAGTATATTACTTACGCATCATCAAGACCATCAGCAAAATCGTTATCCTCTGTACGTCCTTTAATCCAAACGGCGTCGTCAGCAACCTTAATGTCATCATCATCTGGAATAACTGGCATCAGAATCACAACAAAAACATTCACTTCACCCTTCTTTGCACTACACCAACTCAGTAGACTCGGTATGCCTAATGGCTAATTAAGAAACAATTGGAATTCGAGGAATCGCTTCACTGACACTTCACATCTTTCAGAGTAGGAAAACGTCAATCTTTCACCAAAATCATGGCGCGTCTCTTCTAATTTACCCACACCAATAGCTGGCTAGCGATAAACTGGAATACTTTTCCCGGGGAGCGGTTCCTGGAGCGATGTTACATTCCCGACCGCACACTCGCAGAATCGACAATGGCCCTGTATCTAGACGACGAGCAGTACGAGGAATGTCCAGTGCTTTTGTTTGGTTTTCAAGTCCGAAGGGGAAGGACAATATGTATTCAGTGGGCGACAGAAGTTGAAAGGGTTAATCAATCATGCTTTTCATTGCCAATGAATGGGATGGTCAGATGTTTGCGACAGCGAATAACGAAGCGTAAGCACAGCAACAAAAGAACCAACGAGGAGGACACATTTTCAGCAATACTTTCTGAGCATAATTGGGTGTATAGCAGGTCAGCGCCTCCAGCGATTAGTCTCTGCATACACCCTTCTCTCACCCCCGCCTCACCTCACTATCAGCATCCATCACAAAGACATAAAATAAATCCATACGCTAATGCGCAAGAGACATTTCGCTCTCTAAACAAGAAGTAAGTAAAGAAATAAAAGGGAAGTTTTTCTGCTGAAGGAATATAATTAAATTTATAACCAAGACGAGTTTTGGTGAAATGTTGACAGGACCAAGGTTTAGGTGGCTCTATTCCTATCCCATTTTCACACTGTCAGAAGTTTCATAACAGATAACACGAGAATGCGCGGTTTCAACAGATAATGCGTAACAGATAACACTTCGGATGCTATCTGATGTGTTTGAAAACGTTATGCATGATATGTTTTGGCAATCTTTGTTAAGAAGAGCCAAAAAAGCATCTACTGACTTTATTCCTTATCGTCATGATGTCGGAAAACTCAGCAGATCCTTTTTGGCGGTTTTTCGGTTCTTCCTGATGGTAACGCTTATTATGCATAACATTTTGAAACACAATAGATAACATCCGAAGTGTTATCTGTCACCCATTATCTGTTGAAACCGCGCATCCTCTTGTTATCTGTTATGAAATTTCTGACAGTGCATTAACAAGGATCTTAGAGGAATCCTTCAAATCAGATTTGAAAACCTACACTGCGACATTCATCAACAACAGCGCCTACATTTTTTTATTTGGCACGCTTTTGGGAAATTTTTACGGAGAGTGACAGGAAAGCTTTGCGAAGTTAGTTTTTCAAATGCAGTAAGTAGGCTATTCTTTAGTTTCCTAGTTAGCGAAGTAACTCGCATTTTGAAACACAATAGATAACATCCGAAGTGTTATCTATCACCCATTATCTGTTGAAACCGCGCATCCTCTTGTTATCTGTTATGAAATTTCTGACAGTGCATTAACAATGATCTTAGAGAAATCCTTGAAATCAGATCTGAAAAAGTTTTTCAAATGCAGTAAGTAGGCTATTCTTTAGTTTCCTAGTTAGCGACGTAACTCTAGCCTTTGCGCAAAAAACGGAATTCGTGAGCCACTCAGTGGAGCAGAGGGTCAGTTTCTTAAATTGTCAAGCCAAATTATCAGCACCCTGGAAATCTATTTGTTTTCGAGTTAGCTTTGTATTATTGGTAAATCTAGCTGATGTGTTTTCTTTTGTTTTTCTTTTAATTCTTTTCTTACTTGTACTCTATCGCTCCTTGCCTTCCTCAAAGTGATAAGTGACCAAAAATCCAAAATAGATATTTTTGAATATTCTGGATGAGATTTTTGAAATCTATCCATGGGTGAAGTCGGTTTGTATATATGTATTGTACATAGTTATTTGTAAATATATGTATTTGCATATATTGTATATATATGTGCTATAACCAAAAATGCTGAAAAGGGATATTTGATTGGCTCATTTCACTCCCCTCCAAAGCGGGACAAATACAGCGCCTCGGGTAGACGTGTACACGATTCATTTGTCCTGTTTTGGAAGCTAGCTGATTCTTGAATGGATCCGAATCAAGTTAATAAAATCAAACAATCTTTAATTTCCCTAAAGCACAACCCTTACTAGAAAATGATCTTTAAAGCACAATAGACACTTCTAATGCTTTATTTTGTATTAAATGCTTCACAAATAAACATTTCCGACTTCCTTTAGAAGGCGCTACGAAAATCGGCCGTTTTCTTGTTATCCCTTGTCTTTAACTCTCTGGCATTTCGGTGATTCAAATCTTAGGAGCTGGTATATCGTGGCAGGAAGTTCAAAAACTCGCGGCAATGCTTGATAGAAAAGGATATATTTGAGATGTCACTAAAGTCAAGCCACAGATGCAGTTTACCTAATTGTTCTAGTGTGTCATCCGAAGTTCCATGTTTTAAAGTGCCTATTAAAAAGTTTTCTTTATGGAATAGTGTTGTGAAGCTTGATTAACTTGCTTTGTATAATGTATCAGAATATGCAGTAAGCTTATAAAAAATAACTTAGCTACAAGAATCATTCAAAAACAAAAGTATTATAAGAAACATCACTTTTATCTTTGTCCAAGCTAGTAAACTGAGCATGTACTGGCCCACAAAATTACGCTTTGAAATATCACAGAGAGGAAATTGTTGAAAAGCTGCTGAGCTAGGGTGTAAGCATTGTTCCTAGGTTGTTACAGAGTGGGATTTGGGTAGTTTGATGTGCCCATTGAACTATAATCCTATGAAAGGGATCAGAAAACCGTTTTTCAAAAATAGATAGATAAATAGATAGATATCGCTTTTATTCTTTTTGAACTATCGTGGTGAAATCCAAATTTGTCGAAATCGTCATAAATACATGCAGACACTCATATATAAATATGTCAACGTCATATATAAAAGTAAACACTAAATAAGATTAAAAAATTTTTACGAAAGACGGTACAAACGTCTTTTCATACCGTACACGGTCACATTTTACGTGTTGGAGTTTTGGCATCACCACTGAGGTCGCTCTTGCAGGTCGTTCGCGAGCAGTATTCAACGGTGGCGGACGTATATACTTATGGATAGGGTGCTCAAGCATTTTCTTACCGGAAGCCATGCACAGTTTCAACCTACGGGACTCAAGGGACTCGAGTTCAAATTTCTGAAGGAGCTCATTGTAAGGAGTTTTGGGGGATCGTGACATAATTAGTAGGGCACGTTTCTGTATTTTTTCGATCCGATAAGCCTGGTCTTCAGTAAGGCCAAAGTGCCAAGCTTCCACAAGGTTTTCTAGGCCCGGACGTCTAAAAGAAACATAAAAACGGAGCAAATCTTGTTCAGGGAACCTTTTTTTAGCAAGTAATTTCAGCATATGAAGGCCGGTGTGTCCACGCTTTACCATTTCCTTCGTTTGGAGTTCTCATTTTAAATCGTTTGATATAATTAGACCGAGGAATTTTATTTGGTTTACACGCAAAGTATCTGGAATAAGAGGTTCAACAATTGGCCATTCTTTCAGGAAAGAAATTGTAAGAATTGCAGACTTCTTTTCATTCACAACCATATCTGAATTTAAAGCTTCGGCCTGTATTTGCGAAATTATATTGGACGCTTCACTACTTTGTCCTTTTTCACATATTTCAATAAGAGAAAGATCGTCAATGTATTTCCATCTTTCTGGTAGAAGCTGTATTGTTAATCATTACAAGAAAAAGGAGCGGACCTAAAGTTGTTCCCAATTTTCAATGCGCAATTTTCTGCGGTGTGCCACAGCACACAGCAGAAAATTGCCTGCGGGTCCGACAGATTATTATTATATTTTAGAATTTGGGACCTATCAGTCAAAATCCTACAATAATTTTTACAATATTGGGGTTAACATTAAATTCATTCAAAAGTTAATCAATTAGAATATTATGGCTTATAAGGTCAAAACCTTTTTTAAAATCAATCGCGATTAAACTAATCCATTTGGAGGGTCATCAATGTTTTTAAAAATAAAATCTAAAAGATTTACATAGAGATTTACCAGAAGCAGAAAAATTTCTTTTTTTAACCATTCAGCAACAAAACTTTCATACACTTTACTGAAGATTGGGGTTAGGAAAATGTGGCGTACTCCGTCAAAATCAATTTTTGCATCTTTTTGGGGTATTGGTGTTACATAGCCAACTTTCCAATAGCTGGGTACTCGTGAATAGCAGAGCAACGCTCGGGTCATCGGGTCTTCGAGTCTCTTTAAGTGAATAACTGATGACTAACTAGAATGTCCTATCACAGCCCTTTTCAGTTAAACTTTAATCACTCCTAGAATTCACTCGCTAGCATCGGATTGGAATTGGATAGTAATGGCAATAGGCAATTAATACCATGGTCAATAAATAACCTTGTCATGTATACGCTCTCATTTAACATTCCCTTGCAAAGCCTCAAGCACAAGCTACTGCAAGCTACAGAAAGGACCATTTTCCTACAAGCCTATCAATTCAAAAGCCGCTTTATTCGAGACATTTTGAGTCTTGTCTCCCAAATGCCGCTTCTTTACCAGTCTTCTCTCATAAATAACATTTTATTTGTGACAAGGCGTGACGATTGTCTCTTCTTGTCTTCGTGACTAGCTTTTTGGGATCCCAAAACGGAAGTGGAGGGATGCCTATGACTTCGTAAAAGTTGTCCGTCTGTCCGTCCGTCTGTAAGCACGATAGCTCTCGAAGGGAATGAGACATATTCATGAAACTTGGTGTGAGGATTCTTTAGGCCAAGGGACAGGTCAAGTGGGTGGGCCCCAAAGCTGTATATTTAGGGGTGGGGAGGAGTTACAAACTGAGGGACGAAAATAAATATTTTTTAAAAGCTAATGAGATTGTGGATCTAGGGGTAAAGAGACAAGGTTAATCCGAAAATGAAAGTTCTTTCCTCGCCTGACCAGTAGTTCACCTGGAATCTGGCAAAAACCGGAAGATTTGGAAAAATTTTAAGTTGTATCTGAAGTTGATTAGATGTTCGATTCAGGGGTAGGAAGACATGCTGAATCCGAATCTGAAAATTATTTTCACCCCGGATAAGTAGTTCGCCCTGAATCCGGAAATTCAGCAGGAAGTTTTAACACCCAGTGACATAGTCGATATAGAGTGAAGAGACATGCTGTTGCAACTTTCGAACATACTAATAATAAACAAAAATTGTATGTGACCAGTTTAGTTATCTTCAAAGTTAGAATGCATCCGACAACTATCTGGTAACGATTTAATAAAATTTGTTGACCAATTTTCCAGTCCTTACCCTACCCCTTTATTCACACAGGCGAAAGCTCTGTGCGTGAGTGACGTCACTTTGTTTAATCAGGAGGGATGGTGACTTCGGTCGCGTGTATACGCGAAGTTTACTGGGTCTAATAGAAGACTGTTTAAACCTAGCGTACGTATTCTTTGGGTTTTGGATTGTCGGGGGGGTCGAAGTGGTTGATATATGTTGTTCAAACTTCGTACGTCGATTCACTGACAAACTACCGGCCAAGTCCGTAGATGGGTCCTTTAGCCCTATATTTAGAGGTACAAATTTGTTTTATGAGCAAAGAGATATCAAGGGGTAAGGAGGCCCACTGAATCCAAATCTGAACTTAGTTTTCTTGCCTGACAAATGATTCAGCAGGAATTCGGCCGAAACTGGAAATTTGGTTGAAGCTCAAAGTTGTTTCTGAGGTCGATGAGACATTCGGTATCGGCATAAGGAGACATGTTGAATCGAATTTTGAACTTTATTTCCTTGACGGATAAGCTGGCGAAATTTGCAAGAATCTGGAAATTTGGATTGAAAGGTTTGGCTTTCAATGACTAGAGATCTTTTTACTATGCATGCAGTTCGCCGGGAATGCTGCTAAAATACGATGAACTTGGTAAAATAAATTCCAAAAGACCTTGTTGAAGTCGATTAGAGATGAGACACCGGAGTAAACATGCTTGTTGAATCCATACCTGAACTTGGTTTCCTCATTTGATTAGTTGTTTGGCCGTAAGCAAAAAACTTCAAAACGGTAACATGTTTGTGTAAATATTCAAGCGGCTGATTATGGATAAATAGCAAAAGAGGGGTCTAAAGGAAGACTCGGAAATGTACAAGATTCGATTGTTTGGATCAAGAAGTCTAATATATTCAATTTTTGGGATCCCATCGAAAGCTTTGGTCTTGTTGTTCTTGTCACTGATCATGGCACAGATAAAGTCGATTTGTTGTTGAGGTCGATTAGAGATGAGACACCGGAGTAAACATGCTTGTTGAATCCATATCTGAACTTGGTTTCCTCATTTGATTAGTTGTTTGGCCGTAAGCAAAAAACTTCAAAACGGTAACATTTTTGTGTACATATTCAAGCGGCTGATTATGGATAAATAGCAAAAGAGGGGTCTAAAGGAAGACTCGGAAATGTACAAGATTCGATTGTCTGGATCAAGAAGTCTAATATATTCAATTTTTGGGATCCCATCGAAACTTGACTTGACTTGACTTGACTTACTTTATTTACTACTAAATACAAAATAAACTATAAAAACACGCAACCGCCCGGGGAAGGCTCAAGAAGCCTGATGATGGACGACTGCAATCCTCTGATTCTCAACCTATATCAAATTTCATAAAAAAGAAGAAAAAAAAGAAGGACAAGAACACTCTCTCTCAATTAACCTTTAATACCAAAATTTAAAAAGAAAAAAAAAGAAATCTAAGAAAAAAGAAAAAAAAGAAGAAAATTAACTCCCTTCTCCCAATAAATGTTTTTTAAGTTTTACTTTAAATGACCCAATGTGTTCAGCCTCCCGAATGACAACTGGGATATCATTCCAAATAGTCGGAGCTAGATACCTAATTCCGAAAGCTGCACGTGTGGTGTCTCGGTACTCAACAACAAAATTATCCGCCTCTCTAGTCGCATACCTGTGGAGTGAACGATTTGCGCGAAAAAATTCAGTAAAAACTGCAGGACATACATCATTCCAGCATCGACACGCAAAAACAGCAGCTTGATAATCGCGGATCTGACCAATGTTAAACACTCGTAATTTCTTAAAGCATGACGCGGTATCATTCACATTTTCAACATAATTTCCAAGAAGACTGCAATGTTTTATTTTGTAGAATCTGCACTCTTTTAAAATTTGCGTAGAAATTACTAGACCAAAGGACACAACCATAAGAAATATAAGGCGCAACAATAGTATGATACAATAATAAAAGAACTGATAATGGTAAAGCATGCTTTAATCGACGCAATATTCCCAGACCTCTAGCAACTTTAGCTGCAACAAGATCACTATGGTTCTTCCAAGATAAATTACAATCAAGCTGGAAGCCCAAATAACGCACTTCATGCACCTGTGACAAAGGCCTACCATTAAAAAATATCTCTCTATCAACACTTGGAGGCTTACCAACTCTCCTAAAAATCATAAAATTAGTTTTTTTAACGTTCACTGACAAAAGGCTCAAACTTGTAAATACATAAAATGACTTTAAGACCCTATTTACTTTCAACAACAAATCATCAAGGGATCGACTAGATACAGTTAAAGCAGTATCATCAGCAAAAGTCGTAATAAAACACTCAGGTAAGTAGAAACGCATTGAATCAACATACACAAGGTACAGAAGAGGTCCCAAAACAGACCCCTGAGGTACACCACACTTCACTTGAAAAGGAGAAGAAAACGCATCATTTAATACTACTTGAATAGATCTACCACTTAGAAAACTATCAAACCACTTCAGATAATTACCACGAACTCCAAGGGATTGTAGACGTTTGAGTAGAATATTAAAATCCACTGTATCGAACGCTTTACTAAAATCAATAAAAATAGTCAAAGGGATTTCACCACGTTCAAAACATTTACTTACAGTATCACAAAGGGAATGCACGGCGTCCGACGTCGAGTGACCTTTCCTAAAGCCGAACTGGGTTTCACTTCACTTCAATTCAATTCAATTCAATTCAATTTATTTCAAAACAAATAACGGACAAGCCGATTGGTTGCTTTCAAGTCAATAAGATTGATAAATAGCCTATTAATAAATATATATACAATTAGGGTACATAGTCAGGTTGCTAAATGTCATTACATAAATAAACACAAAAGAAAACAAACCATTTCAGACACGTTCCGAGTTGTACAACCGAACAAACGCGGGGACAAAACTTTGAGCGTACCGTGTTCGTAAAGTTAAAATCGGTTCCAGACGGGGCACAGGTTCAGACGCCTGTCGTGGTAGTCGGGTACGGGATGGGACGAAATCAGGGGGAAGGATATCGCGCTGAGAAGGATTTTGAACCAGAGATGTACCAAATTTCATACACAGCTCTAGTCGACGAGAAGAAAGGGATATTAACTTAAATTCCCTCAAAAGACCAATATATGGGACTTTTGGCGCTTTAGATACTACGAGTAACGCTCTATATTGGATCCTCTCAAGCGAATCCGACTGTTCATGGGTCAGCCCGAAATGCCACACAGGACAGCAATATTCAAGATTCGGACGGATAAATGACAAATATACTCGCAACAAATGGAGGGCTGGAACACCGTAACGAGATAATAGTTTAAGATAACTTATCCCTGCGTTAGCTTTTTTAAGCATATTTTCAACCTGTCGTTGCCACCTCAGATCTGACGTTATAGTGACTCCCAGCAGCTTCAGTTCACCAACCCTACACGATTCGGGGATATCTGGGTTGAAAGACAGGACGCCCTGAAGGAAAGAAACGGTTAAAATCACAGACTTATCCATATTAACAATCATTTTGTCAGACTCTGCTTCTTCACAGATATCTTTCATCATGGTTGCTGCACTGCCCTGGATGTTCTTAAAGCACTTTTCTAAAATAGTCAGATCATCAACGTATTTAAGCCTGTCTGGGTAACTCCTAGCTAACTCATTAGCCATAACAAGGAAAAGTAGCGGACCTAAAATGGTACCCTGGGGTACTCCACAAAAAATCGGGAGTGAATCAGAAAATGTTGATTTATACTTTGTACGTTGGGCTCTATGAGAAAGGAAACTAGCTATTATTTTCACAAGAAAGGGGTGGACAACAAATTCATTAAGTAATTTCTTTAAAAGGACACTATGGCACACAAGGTCGAAAGCCTTTCGTAGGTCTATTGCTATTAGGTTTAGCCAGCGCTCTGGGTCATCCAAGTGCTTGAGCATAGTGTCCAGTAGACTCACCAGATAATGCGTGGTTGATGTCCTGGGCATATTTCCAAACTGTTTGGGGTCTAAATGCCTCAATATGCAATCTTTTAGCCAAATAGCTACGAAACCTTCGTACACCTTGCTGAAGATAGGCGTCATCGTGATTGGCCGCACACCTGAGAAACCGTTAGGAGAATCTTTTTTGGGGATAGGGGTAACAAAACCATTCTTCCACCCAGATGGATATTCCCCAGCTTTAGTTATTGCATTAAAAATATGGGTCAAAGGGGCACATAAAGACTCTGGGAAAGCCTTT
Source organism: Branchinecta sandiegonensis (assembly GCA_030848855.1). Classification (NCBI taxonomy): domain Eukaryota; kingdom Metazoa; phylum Arthropoda; class Branchiopoda; order Anostraca; family Branchinectidae; genus Branchinecta; species Branchinecta sandiegonensis. Next base: position 3,487,002 of record JAUPMV010000011.1, read on the forward strand.
ATAAGGTCAACAGGTATATCAACAGGTGTAATACTAGTCCGTTTTAGCTTCTTCAGTTTTCGGAGAGTTTCTGATTCGCAGATCAGAGGGAAATCAGTAAACTCCGGCGCAGGACTGGGAATTTCTTCATCAGGAAGAGGCGGAAGCGATTGGACAATTTCGGCTAAATGAGCATTCAGTTTATTTGCTGTAGTTTTCTCTTCTTCATCCAAATTAAAATCAATGCCACTTTCGGATTTTCCAATCATACGCTTGATACTCTTATACCAGTTACCGGGCTTAGACTTAAACAGCTGCCTAACTTGATTATCATAATAACTTGACGCAGCTTTACGTGTTAATTTCCTAATTCTATTTTTAAGCTTATTCGCCTGTTCTCGCTCGCGTTCTCACTTAACATCCCCGTTTTCATAAGGTGATCATAAAGCCTTTTATGCACAATTTTTTCGAATATTTTTGAAAACAGGGGTAGGATTGATATGGGTCTATAATTTTCAATATCTAGCTTAGAACCACCTTTGTGAAGGGGGATAACTTTTGCCCTTTTAAGCGCATCAGGGAATACACCCGTTTGGAGGGAAAGATTGATTATGTGGACGAGACATGGTAGTAAACAACACATCACCGACTTAAAAGTCTTCAGATTAATGCCATCTGTCCCTGCTGAATTCGATTTGATTGTTTGCACAACCTTCAGAACTTCATCTTCAGTACACGGCTGAAATTCAATTTCATTTCCAATTCCTCTTTCATCCACGAATTCATCTTCCAGTAAATCATTATTAAAATTCACTAACCCTTCCGCCTGTACATTCTGACCAATATTCGAAAAAACTCTGCAAATTTATTCGTGATACTCGTTTCATCATTAACAACTTCTCCTTGAATCAGCAGCGAATTGGGTGGAGCTTCTTTCTTCTTTCCCAACAGGTCATTAATAACCTTCCAAGTTCCTTTAGCATTATCCTTATTCAAACTCAATTGGTTCGCAAAGTATTCTTTTTTAGCTTTTCTTCTCATCGAGTTTACTTTATTGCGTATTACTTTGAATTCTTCTAGTTTCTTGGCACACTCACTATTTAAATAATCCACATACACTTGATTTCTTAAATCAGACGCATCAAGAATTTCCGTAGTTATCCAGGGCTTCCTCCGCTCATCCTTATGTGGTTTCAAGAATTTCACTGGGCAAGTCTTATCATAAATTGGCTGTACGATTCCCATCATGCGATCAAATGCACCAGAAGCGTCATCTTTCATATCCATAAACTCACGAAAATCAATGCTGCTCAACTCTTCACCAAACCTCTGTAAATTCACTTTTTTTAACGATCGAGTCTTCACTTTTTTTATTTCATTTCTTTTTATACGGCCACAAGGTACCGCTCCGACAACTGGGAAATGGTCCGAACCAGGGTATAGAACCACATCAGCATAACTACGGTCCAGATACTTAGAACCAACAAAAATATTATCAATGAGAGTGGCTGAATGACTCGTAACACGTGTTGGAATATTCACCAGGGGGAAAAGATCATGAGCAACCATCAAATTAAAATAATCAAGATTCACTCCATTCAGTGAAAGCAGATCAAAGTTGAAATCACCCATACAAATAAAATCTAAACCTGTCCGAGACACCGCACGCGCAAGTTGATTAAATCCACGCTCAAATTCTTCCCAGCTAGCACTCGGTGGCTTATACACAACACTAATCAAAAATTTACTACTTCCCATATCTAATTCCAGACTAAAACTTTCAAACTTACCGAAACCTTTGGTCTTGTTGTTCTTGTCACTGATCATGGCACAGATAAAGTCGATTTGTTGTTTGAGTCGATTAGAGATGAGACACCGGAGTAAACAAGCTTGTTGAATCCATATCTGAACTTGGTTTCCTCATTTGATTAGTTGTTTGGCCGTAAGCAAAAAACTTCAAAACGGTAACATTTTTGTGTACATATTCAAGCGGCTGATTATGGATAAATAGCAAAAAAGGGGTCTAAAGGAAGACTCGGAAATGTACAAGATTCGACTGTCTGGATCAAGAAGTCTAATATATTCAATTTTTGGGATCCCATCGAAACCTTTGGTCTTGTTGTTCTTGTCACTGATCATGGCACAGATAAATCTTTCTGAGCATACAAGTCACGACCAGGTTGAAAGGAAGAGTTCACGTTACAACTGCCCTCTCCCCAGATAAGCTAGAGGTAAGCAACAGCTGGCGTACCTGCATGTCAAAATTGGTTTTTGGGATCCCAAAACGAAAGCTGAGGGATACCCATGACATCGCAAAAGTTGTCCGTCTGTCCGTCCGTCCGTCTGTGAGCGCGATAACTCTCGAAGGGAATGAAATATTTTGATGAAACTTGGTGTGAGGATTCTTTGGGTCAAGTGTAAGGTCAAGTTCATAGATGGGCTCTGTAGCCCTAGATTTAGGGGTGGGGGAGGGGGTTAAGATTAAGAGGCCAACAAAATATTTTTAAACAGCTAATGTGATAGTCGATTATGGGGTAGGAAGACATGCTGGACACGATGATGAAAACCATTTTCTCGCCGGACAATTAGTTAGTCCGGAATCCGGGAAAACCGGAAAGTTTGTTAAAGGTAAAAGTTTTATTTTTAGTTGATTAGATATCCGGTTTAGGGGTAAGAAGATTCGCTGAATCCGTAATGACAATCATTTTTTACCCGGGCATATAGTTCGCCCGGAATCCGGCTGGAGCCGGAAAATTTGTTATAACTCAAATTTTTGTTTGAAGTTGCTGAGATGTCCGATAATGGGGAAAGAAGATACGCTGAATTCGTGTTTAGCTTTCTTTTCTAGCCGAACAAGTAGTTCCGGGCTTCGGTCGAAACCGGAAAATTGCCAGAAGTAAGGCAGGAAGTTTTTGTCAAAATAGATACAGATAGATATAAACACACATGCTGAACCCATATCTGAGCATGGTTTTCTCAAATGATTAGCTATTTGGCCTTAATCTGTTTCTGAATTCTGATATTAAAAATGTGCTATCTCGCTTATTTCTGAGTTGAGGTGGTCAGAAAAACACGGTCAGTTTGACAACTGTTTCCGACTATATCGACACCGCCGAATCTGAATATGGGTGGTGGCAAAGCTGGAGATGACGGCTTGACTTTGTAAAAGCGAAAAAACACACTTTTTAGGCCTAAAGATTTTGTCCAGATTGCTTATTTTTGTGTAAGGTTTGCTAGCCCAATTTAGTCGCAGAACATCTCATTTTATTCCTAACATCGTCGTCTCTTAGAATAAATTTTATTTTTTCCAATATCTTGTATAGTCCCGGAGCTATAGGCTAGTATTTATTAATTATCTCTGAAAATCTCGAAATTTAAAGGTTTACTTCCAGGTTCGGCACATATCTCGTAACCTAATATATTTTTAGGATTTTTCATACTTCACCAGAATTTACCTTGGGTAATGAGATTCACATTGCCATAAACTTCCAAGCTCCAGCTGCTCGGCGAAGCCGTACGCAATTTCTTAAAAAGTATAGGCCAAAAATGTGAGAGAAAATATGTCTTTTATCCTAGAATTTAGCATACAATTCAAATATCCACTTTATTTTTCGAACAAACATTAACTACGGTTGTTGTAGGCTAATTACTTAGTTATGGGCCTAAAAAAATATCCCAATAATCGTACTGCGACTACTGCGAGACATGTTTTTATGCCAAATTTTGACTCCGAGTCCAACGGTAGTGTTGGTTTGGAATCCTGTGTCAAAATCAGCTGTCATAGGCTATCTAATTTGCCATAAGCTCTAATAAGCTCTGAAGCTCTTTAAGGTAGTAAACCAACCCGGAAGAACATCGCTTGACAGAAGCTGTAACTTAAAATACTGTCCGTGCTCAACAGGGGAAAAAAGGGAATTACACTAAGCTCGACAGCCCCATACTATTCTGTGCTTAGTTTTCCACTGCACTTAATCGACTTGCCGGAACTGAGAATTTGATTGGATTTGACAGTGAAGGAATCAAAGGTGTAATGTTTGAGGAACGTCAGTAAAAACTTTTCAGTAATGTGGGCTCTTTTGTCGAAGTCTGTTATGGTCGAAGTCTCTGTTGTCTATTGTCGTTACTGATCCGTTTATGTGTGACGAGGAATCAGTGGTGAAGTTCATTTCAAATCAAGTCGCTGATGAGACAGTGACAAAGAGCTTAGCTTCCTGAGTACAAGTGCTTGTGGTTTCATTAAAAGCACTAGAAGGAAACTTCGTTGGAAAACACAATCCCTTTTCCAAGATTTCAATTAAAGACTATAGATTGCGAAATAACAGGCCAGATACTCGAAAACCAAGACCGGTAGCAGCGTTCATGCTGAATCAGAAGCTGTTGGAAGGATTCTGGTTGCTGTTGGCACTTCGATCGGGTACCAAGTCAAGTTTTCCCGAGTTCATTCGCAACTCTACAGATTTAGAAGGTTGGCCAAGTGAAGAAGCGACTAACACGATCACGGGAAATGGTGTGGTGGCAGATTTCATGCCGTTAATCCGAATAATCCGGTCGCAAGTGCCAGACAAAACCGAGAACATCGACGTTCTCGAAACGAATCCTTGCAAGCACTTTAAAAAGTCTCTCCTACAAAGGACACTAGTTGTGCATCACCGAATTCGGAGATTTTTTTTTCCGAATTCGGAGAGTTCAAATCCAAATTTGCAGTGTCCAAATCCGATTGAGAATTAAATACTAATAATATAAAGCAACAGAAAAGGCTTTGAAAAGGCCAGGAAAGGCTAAATTACTCTGAGAAATGTTGAATAAATCCCATAAACAGATCAGAGTTAAAAAAAAATCCCATAACTAAGTTAAGCATTGAAGTCCTAGACTTTTAATCTATAGATCAACAGTCAAATCACGTTTATTTATTCCCAACAGAAAAGTTAATAACAGTCCTTTTACTTCTTACCGTAGAAAAAGATATTTTAAATATGCAAAGCTATAACTGTCAAGAGCGAACGGTAATCACATGCTAGCGAATAGAGCCGACCTTGAAGGCAAGCATTTCAACGTCCCTTCCATCAACCACTCGTTTGAGACTGGTCACGGTACACGACGTGCTTCGATATCTTTCTTGGAATCCCAAAACGCACGTGACCGAAGATTTCGTAAAAGTTGTCTGTCTGTCCGTCTGTTGGCACGATAAATTTCTAAGGGGCTGAGATATTTTGTTCAAACTTGGCAGGAGGAACCTCTGGGTCAAAGTACAGGTCAAGTTCGAAGATGGGCTCTGTAGCCCTACATTTGTGGGTGGCGGGGGGGTTTCAAATTAAGGGGGATTGAGGATTAAAACGCGTTTTTTTGGGGATCCCAAAACGCAAGTGGAGGGAGGGATACCTATGACATCGCAAAAGTTGTCCTTCTGTTAGCACGATAACTTTCGAAGGGAATGAGATATTTTGATGAAAATTAGTGTGAGGATTCTTTGGGTCAAGGATAAGGTCAAGTTCATAGATGGGCTTTCGTAGAGACCAGTGGTTCTCGGGCCATGGTATTGGTTCTCCGGGTTACAGAGCATTCTGAGTGAGCCAATCAAAAGTTCCTTATCAAAGACCCAGAGCTGCCAGAATAGACAAGATATTTAAATTTCACAAATACAAGACCAAAGGTTTCGATGGGGTCCCAAAAGTTAATATTTTTAAACTTACTGATACAAACGAGTAGGTCAGACAGATTTCCAGAATTGTTAGCTTCCAGTGTAAACTGGCAGATCCCTTATCGAGATTTATGAGGTAAAATTTTTCACCAAAAAGTATGTCTGATGATTATGTTGATTCGTAAACTTCCACCAGTTATTCCAGAGCAAAATAACACTGAGGAGTAGCGCCAATACCTATGCTTTCCATTCTTTGCAAACGGGCCATACTAATAGCGCCGCTCACTACGGCATTTAAAGAGAGACAAACTTTCGGGTTAAGAAATTTCTAGTAAAGCAAAGGTGCGGTCTGAACACACCAAGGTATCAATGGAGGCTGTATAATTTTTTTTCTATGTTCAGGATATGAAGTTATCGGAGCCAGCGCTGGTGAAGGACTGATTGAGTTTCAGTAGGGACGTTCACTATCGCTAATGGTGCTAGTGTCGCTGTTGTTCGAGTGTGTGTCAATTTTGTAAAGTTTTGCCGCTACTTTGCTCTGGACTATTCTAACCAGACTGTTCATCTAAGGCGAGAATAAAGTGTTTCCCGACTCATCGTGTCTATTTCTGGTTAAACAAGCTTTACCATGCTTTACTGATGTCTTTTTATGTCTCCGTCTTTTTAAGCTCCCCTTTTCCCCATACATGACAAAAAGACTGATCTGTTGAGGAAACTAAGCATAGATGTCGATTCAACATGCATTCTTAGCGTACATACAATCCAAAGGTCTTATAAACTTGAGGCTTAAATTTCAGCTCAACCAAATTTCCCGTGTTTGCCGGGTTCCGTGAGAGTTGCTTTACCAGTGAGAAAATAAACGTCAGATATGAATTCAGCATGTATTTTTACCTCGATAATAGGACCTTTACTAAACCTCAGAAACCAAAAAGAAAACTTTGTATCGAATTCTAGTTTAGGCCGGATTGCAGGTGAACTACTTGTCGGCGAAAAGATGAAGTTGAAAAACGAGTTCTGCTTTCTTCTTACCCCCTTTCTCGAACCTCTAACTAATCAACTTCAGATAAAAACTGTCAAGTTTACTAATGTTCCGGCTTTGGAAGGATTACGGGTGAACTACTGTACCGCCAAAAATCAAGTTCAGAAACGGAATCAGCATGTCTCCTTACCCTAACTTCTAATCAACTTTAGATGAAACTTTGACTTTTAACAATTTTCCAGTTTCGACCGGATTCCAAGCAAACTATTTGTCGGACGACAAAATAAGTTTCAGATATGGATTCAGCATGTCTTCTTACCCCCAAACGGACCATCTTATTTGTTTTAGAAAATACTTTTTTTCAAACCTCCTCCTCCTCACATAAATATGTGGATACGAAGCCCATCTACGGACTTGACCTGCACTTTGGTACAATGAACCCCTGTACCAAGTTTGAAAAAAATATCTCAGCTCCTTCGATAGTTATTGTGCTAACAGACGGACGGACGGACAACCTTTGCGAAGTCATAGGTATCCCTATACACTTACGTTTTGAAATCCCAAAAAAGTTTAACAAGAGCTACGAGCTCATATGTCACTTTTTATCGGTAGACGGTGCAAGAAAGTAGATGAGAACATCAGAAAATCCCCCCTTCAACCCCCCTACCTTCAACCTATCTAGTTTCACTTGAGTCTGAGCATTTCCAGCATTGCCTCGGATCATCTAGGGCAAATGACTTTTCCACCTTCCCTTAGACCCACTCGCTTGATCCCAAGACATGCCACGGTACCTCTGGCAACCCCCCTTCCAACTCCCCTTGCCGCGGCCCAATCTGGTTCAGACTAGGCCAAACAGGCTGGCAAGTTTCATCGTCCTTGGCATATCTGGAATTATCCTAACCCGCGATCACCGGAATTCTGGAAACCGCCTTCAACTCCCCCCAAAGAGCTCCGATACGATCTGGTTCTGTCAAGAGCATATCTAGGGCTTATGCTTGTTCTTCCCACCAAGTTTCATCCCAATTCCTCCACTCAAAGCGTTTTCCAATATTTCCAGTTCCCCGCTCCAACTCATCCGAAAGTCACCGGATCCGGTCCGGATTTGAAGTGGGTCACCCGAGACACGAGGTCTTTCCAATATCAAGTTTCATTAAGATTGGACCACCTGTTAGAAAGTTACACATACCTAAATTTGCTGGGTCCCCCTCCCTCCACTCCCCCCTAGTTGGTCGGATCGCGGAAGTGCCTATTTCCAAGTTAATCTGGTCGGGTGTCTGATATGCCTGGCAAAATTCATCGATGGAAGTGCCCAAACTTGCAAAATCCGGACAGACAGACCGACAGACGGAAAGAAATTACGGTCGCTGTATGACACTTGGCCGAAGGACAAGTGCCATAAAAATCCGTTTCCAAGCACTTACTAGCCCTTCAGCAAACATTTAATTCAACTTAACATTAATTCCCCGGACTATCTCATAATCCTAACTATCAGATAATACGCGTGATGGTGGAGCCTGTAACCCGTTGTTACATCCTAATTTCCCAAAAGCAACCGAGCTTCATGTAGTTCGGGATAACTACTGACCATAAACATTTGCCAAATCGAAGAGCTTATTCTGCAACTACCACTTAAGCAGATGACTAAATCTTTTGGGGAGTGCAATGAGCGTTACTTCCTGAATTAGCTTAAACTGTTTCATGCAATAGACGTCATACGGTCATTAGGAAGGAGCCAAGGCGGGAATAAAATACACATAAGTTGAAAAGGATAGTTCTTCTGCAAACATAGCTTAATACAAGTGCAGGAAAGATAATATACTGATGAGAAATACCGACAGTACGACGGCTACTAAGAGGTTTATAACTTCTGGACGATCAAACTCCGTTCTTAACGGCAGGATAAATCACCATACTTTTCCGAAAGTGTAATCCATACCATCCCCAGCAATTTCTTAGAATTATGAATACCACTAAAATTTGCTCGCTAAGACCCTTTGCTGACGAAGAAACAGTTAAAGGTTAGCCAAAATGGGCTGTGATAGGTCAATCGAGCTATACCCGTCACTTATTCACTTAAATAGGCTTGAAGACCCGATAAAATACGTTATTTCGTTGCTTCGTTATTTACAAATGATCAGTTTTCATATAGTTGACTTTCCCTGTCGGATTTGTGGTACCTCTATGCGTTTGTATGTGTTGAATGCTTGAAGAAAACGGTTTATAAAAAAATTAAATGGCAGATTATCAGTGTTGTATACTATATATGACTAAGTCCAAAACACGCCAGTGGTTCTCAGGAAGAAGGAGTAAACACGTGTCCGTAACGACCCAAACTCAACGACTCAGATCCTGAGTCAGCGCAACTGTGACACCGTTTCCTCCTTTCTTTCAGAGTCATCAAGAGTATTGGGAGACGGGCGAAAATGAGGACGAAGTGATTGCATGGCATTCGTCCATATATGTTTGAGCCACAATGTTCATCAGTTCACCACTGGCTGTTGAAAAGCCGCATTTGAGTTGCGATTCAAATTTTCCGTGTCACGGTAGTAGGGACGGCCGTAGAGAATCTGACCGTCACTACTATAGCATATAGTGAAAAATAAATATAAAAACACAATCCAACTGATGCAGTGTTATCAATTCAACGATACAAAAACAAGTTGGATTTTCAGTTAAACTTAATTTAAAATAAAGCGTTTCAACTAAAAGCATTCCTGGTCACCCCCAAACTCAGTGTGACCGGGGGAATATCTAGCGGCGCAACCCGGAAGCACCCACCAGGGCAAGCTCATTTTTGAACTCAAAACATAAGTGGAGGGATACCTATGACTTTACACAAGTTGTCCGTTGAACTTGGTGTGAGGATCCTTTAGGTCAAGGTACAGGTCAAGTTCGTAGATGGACTCCGTAGCCCTATATCTAGGAGTGGGGGAGGGGTTTCAGATTAAGGGGCGCAAAAAGTTATCTTCAAAAAGCTAATTGGATCGACGATTCAGGGACATGAAACTAATATTTTCTCGCCGGACAAATAGTTCGCTCAATTTTCTCTTGGGTATAACAGATAGAAGCTATTACTGCAATCGTGCCCGGCAATATATTCTCCAAGGGGGCTTCGCCAAAACGCCGCCTAATAGCTGGCCTATCATCTTTCATGCTGCCCTTTAATGTTACTCTTCCTATGTAATCCTTTCTGTCCCATAATCCAAAGCTCGAATTCTCATTTTCAAGGCTACGGTAAATTTTTTTTAGAGATTCGGTAAAAATTTTTGGCTCTGCACCCTCCCACCCCCAAACGAAAATGCACTTGCGACGCCCCTGCTTCCAGCTCTTGTTTTTTTTTCAGATTCCGGGTGAACAATTTGTCCGGCGTGAAAACACAGTTCAGATATGGATCCAGCATAAAGTGCATTTACTGAAATACCTGTTCATGCTAATACAGGCAGAGATTAAAGAAAAAGAACATATACTTACCTTTCTCGACTGTTTCATGATGTTGAAACAAATATTTTTCCATCTCTCAGCTAGAACCCACTCCCCCACCGCCAAATAAAGGTCTACGAGACCATCTACGGTACAAACTTGTATTTTGATCTAAAGGTCACACCACCGTTCCAGCAAAATATCTCAACCACTTCGAGAGTTCGCGTTCTAACAGAGAGGCGGACATACATCCTACCAAGAACAAATAATCTGAAAGAACCTCTGTCTCCCTATCTCTGTAATATGCCTATGCGGAGTCGAATATTTATGTCAAATATAATATTTATATATATATCAACATCAGCTCTAAGCTAGAGTAAATACCTCTAGGTCCGCTCAGTTTTGTCGGGGTTTTCGTAGTCGCTTCACGCGACTAAAGACAGAAGATCTATCTGATTATCTGTTCTTGATACTACTAAGTCAGAGCTTGGTCACACTGCCCGGATGCGCTAAAAAAGCCGCCTACTCGACAAACAACTGAAAATCCCTAGGGGACGTGAGATTTGATGGGCTTTCTGGCAGCTTGGGATAATGAGCAGACTGCAATTAGGGGTCAATTAGGGTTCCTGTAACATAATTATACAGGCTGTTTTGCTCTAATTGATCTACTCAATTTAAAACGACAACATTCAGAATTAGTTGTATCTTGTTCGATTTCTTTTTTCTACTTTTGCAACCCCAAAAGCCAGGCAATGAGCTAAGTGTCACCAAACTCTCATTGGTAACCGTCACTTAGTCCATACCTTTTGCGTTTCTCAATAGCTTGTTAGAACTTAATCCACCCAGATAATTGCATTGTAACTAAGCGGACGGTGACCTGTCGCGGAAGAAGGCCCCTGGAACAGTTGGCTGATTGGTTTCCAGGCCGACTCTTCCCAGTTATCCCCAAAGGGGGGCAAATTGCTCAGAACATTTCAGATCTGGATTCAACGTCTATAGACCATCTAATTGGGTTTTAAGACTCCATTGCAGATTTCTGGTTTCGGCCGGATTCCGGGTGAACAACTTGTCCGGCTAGAAAAGAAAGTTCAGAAACGAACTGACTATGTCTCATTATCCCTACATCGAACCTCTAACTAAGAAAACATTTTGCATGGCCTTCATTCCCCCTGGTATGAGACTCCTAGTAATCCCACCAGTGTTTCTTTCAGGTGTTCAAACTTGAGTTTGTTACTTCTTTAAAGTACTAGGGGTTCACTTTTACCCCCAAGCTGGATGATGAACTCCATGTGAATGCATTGGCCAGATCGCTCTGTGCTCGTGCTAACCTGTGGTAAAATGGTAAAATCTTTCCTGTTCCGGGCTTACTATACACAACTTTATGGTCCATCTCTTGTAACTAATATCACGGTCAGACGCGGTAATTCCTTCCGTGTTCTGTACAATAACTCCCTCCGGTGGTTGCACGGTTTTCCCTGGAATTGTAGTGCCTCGGCAATGTTTGTTGGTGAAGGTCTCCCATCTTTCTCTGAAGTCCGTAGATCAGCTTGTTTTTCGCTCCAGGATAGAATTTTTGGAGTCCCAGACCCCTCTGTTGGCTGTTCTCTCTGGGCCGCACATGCGGCTATCTCTTCTCATTTGACTGAAATGGGGGGAGCTGGTATATTGTGGGTTTGACCCAACTTAGTGCGTAAAGTGTAAGTTTGTGAAGTGTTTTTTTGTTATGTATAATGGCCCTAGTTGGCCGGTATTGGATTCAAATACATAAATAAATAATCAAATTCAGATAAGACTTTTAATAAAAAAAAAGAAATTGCCCCTCAATTTTAAACCCCCTTCCCCACCCCTAAATATACAGGTACAGAGACGATCTACGAAACTGACCTGTACTTTCACTAGGCCCGTATCTAGAAATCTATTTCGGGAGGGGAGGGGGGTCGCCTTTCGGGGGGGGGGGGGGGGGGTTGCCTGCGAGTCAGACAAAAAAGTACAAAAAAGACTTGGATGAGGGGGAAAAGCCTATAAAAACGGTTATTTTTGTATGTTTCGGGGGGAGGGGTTTCAACCCCCTAACTACCCCTCTGGATACGGCCTTGACTTTGACCTAAGGAATCCTCATATCAAGTTTGAACAAAATATCTCATCCTCTCGAGAGTTACCGTACTAACAGACAGACAGACATACGGACGGACACACTTTACGGAGTCATAGGTAATCCTCTACTTACGTCCAAAATCTGTCCAGTCTTCCCGTCAATTGCCGGAACTTGGACAGTTCGTTTAGGCAGGCCTTTATCAGAGCCGAATGTAGATCTAGACTCTTAGAGGAATGCTTACATTCGTTGTCTGGTCATCGGATGCCATTGCTTAAAGGACCTGTCTTACCTATAATACTAATGCAACCTACTTCCACAATCACCCCATATGTTTCTAAACACGGAGACCCCAATTTCGTACGGTACATTCAACCCATCTCATAAAACCACATGGATTTTTCCACTTGCCGTGTTTTGCTACCTTCGATGTGTGCCACGCTGTCGACGGTTGTCTGCGAGAAGTTTTTCCATCAGAAAATACGGTTATGTAAATTGTTTCCCTGTTTTCGCTACAAGTCAACGGGTCTCGGCAAAGGCTTAAAACAGCCAAAACCGCGGGTTATCTGTTGAAAGCACAGCCTAGTTTTAAAGTATTCAAATATTTTAAAATACTGTAAGTTGAAGAGTAAATAGTGCGAGGGGTCCTTTAATAATATAAACGAGACAACACGAAAATTTCGGGGTTGCACACTAAAACCAACTACAAGGCGTGCTCTAACAAGTACGTTAATAGGAGGGTTTTTGCGAGCTGTTTAATGGCGTATGTATATTACAGAATTAACAAATATAATTATTGGTCAAAAGTGTTTGTTTTTCATTTTTTATTTAGTGCTCCAACGTATCCAGGGAGGAGCTGTGGCTGTCGCGAGCTGTTTACTGAAGTATATATAATCCAAAGTTGACAAATATAAATATTGGTTACTTTAGTGCTCTAACGTGGGGAGAAACTATCCAGTCTTTTGAACTGATTAACAAAGGAAATCAACCCCCGCGGATGTCACCAATCATTTCAGAACAAGGACTAGCCCGCCGACAGCAAGACCCTGCTTCTAAAACCACCTAATCCTCTTTCCCTCTAATTCCAATAATATTGTCAATTTCCTTTTACTAATTTTTGGAGATTGAACAATCGACCTTGTCAAACTAAATTGTCAATTATCAAACAAACTTAAATTGTTAAAAATTGTATTTAATGATTAGACCGACGCACGAGGGCACATTGTCAGAAGTTTCATAACAGATAGCACGAGGATGCGCGGTTTCAACAGAGTGCGTAACAGATAACACTTGGGATGTTATCTGTTGTGTTTCGAAATGTTATGCATAGTCAGCGTTACCATCAGGAAGAACCGAAAAATCGCCAAAAAGTATCTGTTGAGTTTTCCGACATCATGACGATAAGGAATAAAGTCAGTAGATGCTTTTTTGGCTCTTCCTAACAAAGCTTGTTATGCATAATATTTCATGCATGACGTTTTCAAACACAACAGATAACATCCGAAGTGTTATCTGTTACGCATTATATGTTGAAACCGCGCATCGTGTTATCTGTTATGAAACTTCTGACAGTGCAGGAACAGTATTATGAGATACAGTATAATGACATTATGATACCAAATACCAGCTGCGGGGTTATAGAATGAGACCCATGTGTAAGTTCAAGGTTTTGTATTTTGTTTTTATTAAACTGAACTGTACAAATAAAATTAAAAGACTCTGCTACGGACCGATTTCTTCTCGGAAACCTCTACCTACGGTATCTACTACACTACACAACAGTCTTGCCAGATAGTGGTAAAAATAAAGAGCCGCGGCCTTTGAAAAATACGCCAGAAAAATCTACACCTACCAAAAACTCAATGACTATCAACACAGAACCCCAAAATTTTTCCTTGGCTTCGGTCGCGATGATTAAAACGACGTAAAAACAGCGATTTTTCTGAAAAACAGTCAATCCTTCTGAAAAACTATCGGTTTTTCGTAAAGATAGTCAATTTTTGACATCCACGCCACAAAATACGCCAGTTAAAAAGAAAAACTGCCACGTTTACGCCACACGCCAGTTGCAAAAAATCTATACGCCATTATCCGACAAAATCCGCCAGTTTGGCGTAAAACCCGCCAATCTGGCAACACTGCTACAAAAATGTTACAGATGCTTCGAGACAACGCACTCACTCTTTCACGCTCCCTCCCTTCCAGGCACACAATACGTAGATCGGACACTCTAGAAATACCAAAATTTCAGAGATGGGTAATAATGGTAGGAGTTAATGGAGAGCTAATCAAGCCCTCAAATTACGACGAGATCATTGTAACAGTAATATTTTGTCATTCTATTGCGAAAAGGAAAGGAAAAGAGGACATTAAAGAGAAAATTATGATGATGCTTATTACAAAGTGGGAGAGAAGAAAAATGATAAAGCGAGAAAGAACATGAATAAATACATAAAGATGTAATTTGATTGGAAATTCGGTGGGATGATGATACAAGGTGAATCATCAATCATTGTTTTCATTTCTGTAAAGGTTGTTATATGGAGCACAATTGTAAATAAAAGCTGAAATAAAAGATTAAAATCGGTGGTGGAAATTTGGGTATAAGTTTAGTGATGATATGTAGTTTTAATTGTTACTTTTAATTCTACGTACTGAGTTTTTTTGTTAAATCTATTTCAAAAAATATATTTAACACGTCTCATAACAAATCAAACTGTAGATTTTCTGCTGGTAACTGCAGAACTATAACTTCCGGATCCCAGGGGATATAGTTGCCTGATATTTCGGAGACTAGAAATTAAGTGAACATAATCAAGACAGTCCAATTTTTTAAAAGTGCTTTCCCTAAATAAGAGGAAAGAGTGAAGTAATGAGTACTGTTAAGTGCAGTTTTCTTTTTGTTATGTATTTCGTACGGTTAACTGGGTATTCAAGCAGGAGGGAATGAGTACTGTTTAGTGCAGTTTTCTTTTTATTATATGTTTCTCGTACGGCTAATTGGGTATTCAAGCATTCGTTCATTAGCGCATAATTCCTCTGAAACCCCTGAACAAGTGTGAATCTGTTTACCTTGCGAGTTCAACCGCAGCTGGAATAGGACACTGTTTCTGTTAAGGTATTTCATGACGATTGACTGCTTCGAAACTTAGCCTTTGAAAAAACTTTCCACCAAAATTGTTTGGTGTTCCTGACCAATGAGCTCCTCAGAAACAGTAGGCTAAAAAAGGGGCTCCTACACACTGCAAACGTAAATCGCAGGTATGAGATGGGCCGAACAACATTTTAGGGTGGATTTGGGTTTGTCTTATAGGCATGACTGAATCTATAACACCATCTATGCTACAGACAAGGTCACCGACTGGCAATGAACCTATGAATGAATGAACGTATACCCAAAACGTGTTATGGTGGTGCCATCTCCACCCCGTACTGCTCACTACTGCCGCCGCTAGGCAGCGCTACTCTCTCTCCGTTACTACGTTCAATCTTTTATACTGTATGCAATCCGCACTCTTGTATTTTTTGTTAAATCTTGGTTATTATGACTCATGGCAGGAGCACGAGTCAACTTCTTCTACACTTCTTTTTTGGGACTCCACCCGCTAACAACCCTTTTTACTTAAAGGTTGTTTATTTTGTAAGTACAGTTCATACAAGAGAATAAAACCTTTTGATTACTTACGGACCTTAGGTCATTCTTATGAGTCTTGTTTAAAACTCCTTAAAGTGGGCTGGCCTGTAGGGCCTAGAGTGTATGATGGGTGATTGATAGTTTATTGTGGGTTCGGTTTGCAAACAATAGTGTGAACTGACCTGTAGAATCCATAATGAACCCGTAAAGTTCTGCAGTGTTGTAGGCCATCCTGACTCCGATGATGTACCTTTCGACGTGTACTATCTTGTGTCCAGCCTGCTACACCCCATCACCGTAACATCAGGTTGAGAGTGCATCAACTCATCTACTTTAATATTGCATATTTTGTAAATACAATACCAGTTAATAAAACCCTTTGTTTACTTACGGACCTTAGGTCATTCTTATGAGTCTTGTTTAAAGCTCCTGAAAGTGGGCTGGCCTGTAGGGCCTAGAGTGTATGATGGGTGATTGATAGTTTATTGTGGGTTTGGTCTGCAAAGCATAGAGTGAATTGACCTGGGGAGTCCATAATGAACCCGTGAAGTTCTGCACGTGTAGTAGGCCGTCCCGACATTCTAAGCTCCGATCTAAGGACATTTAACATCTTATGTCCGACCTTTTACACCCCTCGCCATAACATCAGGTTGAGTGTGCACCTTCACATAGAAATACAGTTGTCGTAATAAAGCCCTATGTGCCATGGCGGGACAACAACATAAAAACATATAAGCACTCCAACTATCACAATGAAAATTTTTCAAGAATTAGTTATTTAGAGTTGCAGGTTTTAATAGCACACTGTAATAACTGCTACCGCTACATGCTACTAATAGCAAGACTGGATGTTACTACAGCAAGACAGGACGCTACTGAATACTACTGCTTAAGATTGGCCCAGTCTGAGGCACATTAAATGATAATATTCCTCACTATTACATATCCCCACATGCAGCATTTTCGTAAAACTATCATTCAACTACACAGGCTGCATATTTTTCATCTGGATACCATTCCAAATGTTCAGTTCAACATTCGATTCGAAATTCTAATAACTAATTTAACTCGTTAATAAACTAGTAACTATCCCTGTCACAACTTCAACCTGTAATACAACATTCACGGTACTCCATGGCAACCTTCAGGAATCTACCCAATCGACGCAAATCATGGAACATTTCAATACCTATCAAATTTTTAAGAGCCCCACCTTGAACAACCTCCTTACCAAAAACTTCTCTCCTTAAATCCCGCAACTCCTTACAGTGACAAACCAAGTTTTCCACATCTTCATCGATATTTCCGTAAAACGGGCAAAAATAAGGACCAGAACCGCTGTCGGCTAGACCCTAGCTCTCAAAGAGGTAATCTTCTTCATTGGCAGGGTTATATAGTTTGTGTCCTAATGTATGTATGTATGTATTTATTTATAACCCATCTACAACAGCTACAAAAGCATGAGACGGAGTACAGAAAAAGAAAAGAAAAAAAGAAGGAACTAATAAACTCATACCCAAATACAAAACAACACCAAATTCGATAAATACTAAAATAGAATTCCATCGCTCTGGCGAATGACTATGGGTAGAGGATAGCCGAAGCGATTACAGCATTTCAAGTTATTTGGCTTCGCAACTGCTCTATTAAGTTTTCAAGTGAGGTTAATGACAGTATGATCGTAAAAATCGTCAAAGTGGCTAAGCTTAACCGCTCACTCTTTAAAGTTTAACTGATAAGGGCTTGGATAGGACAATCTAGTTACCCATCACTTATTCACTTAAATTGGCTTGAAGACCCGCTGAAAATGCGCTACTTCGTTGTTCCGCTATTCACGAATAATCGATTTTCAAATAGTGGAATTTCCGTTTGATTTGTGGTACCTCTATGCGGTTGTATTTTTTGTTGCATGTCTTACAAGAAAGATTTACGATTTTTATGGCACTTGTAGCCTCTGGCTCAAGTGCCATATACCGATCACAATTCCGTCTGTCGGTCTGTCGGTCGGTCCGAGTTTTTTGTCACAGTTTTTCGAGTTAGGGTACTTCCAGATGTGCTAGGACAATGAAACTTGGCAGGCATGTCAGGGACCCGACCAAACTAACCTGGAAATAATAAGTTTCCCGATCCGACCATATGCGGGGGAGTGCGGGGCGCTGGAAACTTGAAAATTTAGGGCATTTTGTCACACTTTTCCGAGTTAGGGTACTTCTAGATGAGCTAGGACAATGAAACTTGGCAGGAATATCAGGGACCCGACCAAACGAACCTGGAAATAGTCAGTTTCCCGATCCGACCATATGCGGGGGAGTGGGGGCGCTCGAAACTTGACAATTTAGGGCATTTTGTCACACTTTTTCGAGTTAGGGTACTTCCAGATGAGCTAGGACAATGAAACTTGGCAGAAATATCAGGGAAATTGAGAAGTGTGTAACTTTCGAACGGATGATCGGATTGTAATGAAACTTCATAACTGAATAGAATATATATCTGTAATGTCCCGTTTAAAGGCTTGACCGGATTCGGTAGCCAGGGGGGAGTTGGGGGGGGGGGACCGGAAATTTCAAGAAACGGTTAGAATGGAGGGATCGGAGTGAAACTTGCTGGGAAGAACAAGCATCTGCTCTAGATAAGTCCTTTAGACCATTGTACTGGATCCGAACACTTATGGGGGGGGGGGGGTCCCGGGCTTCCGGTGATGGTGGTTTGGGGATTTTCACGATGAAACTTGGCAGGCATATCAGAGACCCAATCAAACTGACTTCAAAATAAAAATTTTGTCGATCAGATAATGGTGGGGGGAGTGGAGGGAGGGGAATTTGCAGGGGAATCCGGGAAACTGAGAAGTGTGTAACTTTCGAACGGATGATCGGATTGTAATGAAACTTCATAACTGAATAGAATATATATTTGTAATGTCCCGTTTAAAGTCTTGACCGGATTCGGTAGCCAGGGGGGAGTTGGGGGGGGGGGGAGACCGGAAATTTCAAGAAACGGTTAGAATGGAGGGATCGGAGTGAAACTTGCTGGGAAGAACAAGCATCTGCTCTAGATAAGTCCTTTAGACCATTGTACTGGATCCGGACACTTATGGGAGGGGGGGGGGGTCCCGGAATTCCGGTGATGGTGGTTTTGGGGATTTTCACGATGAAACTTGGCACGCATATCAGGGACCCAATCAAACTGACTTCAAAATAAAAATTTTGTCGATCAGATACTGGTGGGGGGAGTGGAGGGAGGGGAATCCGGGAAACTGAAAAGTGTGTAACTTTCGAACGGATGATCGGATTCGGCAGGCATATCAGGGACCCAATCAAACAGACTTCAAAATAAAAATTTTGTTGATCAGATAATGGTGGAGGGAGGCGAATCCGAAATTTTCAGTCATGCGTAATTTTGGAATGGGTGATCGGATTCGAGTGAAATTTAAGAATTGAACAGAGGACATTTCTCCGATGATTTTTTTCATATCCGGACCGGATCCGGCAACTATTGGGGGGGGGGGGGGGGGGAATACGCGACCCGTTTAGAATGGAGGGACCGGGATGGAACTTAGTGGGAAGAACAAACAATCTGATCCATGTAAATCTTTTACATAATTTGACTGGATCCGGAAACTTGAGGGGGGGGGGGGAGGAGGGGGTTTCCCGGAATTCCGTTTTTTGGGGGATTTTCACGACGAAACTTGGAAGGCATATCAGGGACCCGGTCAAACTGACTTGGAATAAAAAAAATCCTCGATATGATAATCTTGTGGGGGGGGGGGAGTTGAGGGAGGGGAATCCGGAATATTGAGTAATGCGTAACTTTGGAACGGGTGATCGGATTCGAGTGAAATTTAATAATTAAACAGAGGACATTTTTCTCTTGTGACCTTTTTCATTTCCGGACCGAATCCGGCAATAATTGGGGGGAGGGCGGAAAATACTTGACCCGCTTAGACTGGTGTGATCTGGATCGAGCTTCGTGGGAATGACAAAGAGATGCTCTGGATTAATCATTTACAGAACCGGATTGGCTCCGGTTATTGTGGGTGAGTTGGAGGAGGGGGGGGGGGGGGGGTCTGGATTCCGGTGATCGCGCGTTAAGGTACTTCCAGATGTGCTAGGACGATGAAACTTCGCTGGAATATTGGAGACTCAACAACATTTGCTTAGAAATTGCTACGTCCCAAATCCGATTATTCCTTAAAGTACCAATCTTGACCGCAAAGTAAAAAAAATACTTTTAAGCAATATATGCATTTTCGTGATGCCTATCAGCCCATTAGCATTTTTGCCTCAAGGGTTTTGCTTACAAATGAAGTTCCAGCTCCCTTAGAGCGCGCATCTCAACCGCAAAGTCGAAACTTACTTTTGATCAATCAAATCCTCTTGACCCATTCAAGTGCCATATGAGCTTACAGCTCTTGTTTTTTTGTTCAGGCACTAAGCAATCTTCACCAATCTCACCACTGCCCACTGAAAAGCCGCGTTTGAGTTGAGATTAAAATTTCCCGCGTCATTGTAGAATTTACGCTGTGGAGACGGACGTAGATATTCCGAACGTCATAACTGAAACAGATAGTGGAAAATAAAAAAATCCCTTTGCAGAATCCAAATAATTCAGTATATTCAATCAAATGACACAAACTAAGTTGGCTTTTCAGTTAAACTTTGAAAGGCCGACGACAGGTAAAATATTATCAAAATCTTCACAGGTCTGCATTAGAGCGAAGTAAAAGGTAAAGACAAAGTAAAATTATTAGCATCAGTCTAGTCAGCATTTCCTGGAGGTGATAATATCCGATTCTCTGCCTTCAGCCAAGAAGTACAATGGGCGGCTGGGGGCAGGCTATACTGGTTCTTGCACATCCTTCCTTTAACCTACCCCAGACTTGTCTAGGTATCGATTTGACCTGGGTCGAGCTTACCCGTTTTACAGGGCAACGACACTAATCCACGCCCACAACCAAATGTTAGGCATAATCACCGAGACTCGAGCCTACGCCTCAAGTGGATCAGGCGAATTTCGATTCTAGCGCGCTAACAACTAGGACTTACAGGGCAACCACACTAGTCCCCGCCCAAAACCAAATGTTAGGGATCACCGAGAGCCGAACCTACGCTTCAAGCGGATCAGGCGAATTTCGATTCTAGCGCGCTAACAACAAGGACTAAAAGTTTAAGCGATCAGATGTACTGTAAGGATAGGGCCGGTTTCCCAAAATCTGCGTAATGTAGAATTACTGTTAAAATTATTATTATAAAGATTATTCTGAAATTCTTTGAACGTTCCTATCACCGGAGTGTGCCTGCAATCAATGTGTAGATTAAATCTACATTTAAGACTATATCGTCGACAACATTTAACACAGGGATGCGCATCCTAATTTCAAATGCTATGGCGGTTGCCGACTTTCGTTATGGATTGAAGCCAAGCTGACCATTCATAATGAAAGGACAAAAAAAAATAGATTTTCGTGCGTTTTTTTTCGATTTTCCCATCGCTCTTATGTTGTTTTAGTTTTGGAATATGTAAGCTAGCTTATTAGTTCTTAACGACGGTTTCCGGAAGTGCAACCGAAATGTCCAAAATTTAAGTTTATCCCTCATTTAACATCTTGGAGGGATATTTCGCTAATCAATAAAAAATCTCGTTTTTTGTCCTTTCGTTACAAGTGTTATCTTTCTGCAAAACAAAAAGGTTTGATACACATACTCTCTCGGCATCTGCCATATTGGTCCTAAATGTTATCAAACTTCTGACGTTATAAGTGTGACAAAAGAAAATGTAATTGTGATGAAATAAAAGAAATCACTCGAGTTGTGAGAAATGATACGATCAATACAGTGTGACATTACATAAAGAAACATAATTTCCATATTTTAATAACAGAAATTATCTTCCACAGCTGTCGCGGAAAAAACGCAGCCGTCATCTCGAACACGCAATGTCACAAGGCCTTAGACCTGCAAAGAAAACGTCAAGATTAAGATTTATTTTGACGTTTTGGAGCAAGATTCTGAGCTCCAAACTCAGAATCTTACAAACAGGCCCTGGAAACACTCCACTAAAACTGTAGCCTATACACATTTTAAAGCACAAGTAGGACTATATTCTGGTATTCTAAAATACGTGACTTCTCCGACCTTGCCGGGTTTCTCAAAAGGTAAGTAAGTTAGAAGTAATTTATTTCTGACGCGCCATTTGGAAAGCGGAGTATGTAAAATAAAATAAAAGAATTAAATAAAACACAACAAATACAATATACAATTTTTCATTCATCGGCCAGAAAAGAAGTTATAGTGTCATGTGCTGGCTGGGCCCTGTTGTCCATGATTTTCGGCAGAGCCGACGAAATTTCGAAAAGTGTGACGAGCATCTGGCTGTGGTATAACTTTGACAAATAAAGCGGGTGCTTCGCATACATAAAATAGCATCTTCTCATCTTCTGCAACTCCTTCGTCATGTGCGACACCAGAGTGAAACCCTTTTCTTCGAATTTATCTCCTTATATATTTATATATATATATATTTTTTTCAACTTCTTTCCCTTCGACTAGCAACTAAATTGCCGATCGCTCTCTACGGTTTCAGAATACGGTAGCCAGGGGGGAGTTGGGGGGGGGGGGGGGGGGGAGACCGAAAATTTCAAGAAACGGTTAGAATGGGGGGATCGGAGTGAAACTTGCTGGGAAGAACAAGCATCTGCTCTAGATAAGTCCTTTAGACCATTGTACTGGATCCGGACACTTATGGGGGGGGGGAGGAGAGGGTTTCCCGGAATTCCGGTGATGGTGGTTTTGGGGATTTTCACGATGAAACTTGGCAGGCATATCAGGGACCCGATCAAACTCACTTCAAAATAAAAATTTTGTCGATCTGATAATGGTGGGGGGAGTAAAGGGAGGGGAATCCGAAATTTTCAGTCATGCGTAATTTTTGAATGGGTGATCGGATTCGAGTGAAATTTAAGAATTGAACAGAGGACATTCTCCGATGATCTTTTTCATATCCGGACCGGATCCGGCAACTATTGGGGGGGGGGGGGGAAATACGCGACCCGTTTAGAATGGAGGGATCGGGACGGAACTTTGTGGGAAGAACAAACAGATGCTCTAGGTAAGTCATTTGCTGAATCGGATTGGCTACGGGCAGAGTAATTTGTCGAAAATTTTGGCAACTATTGGGGGGGGGGGGCGGAAAATACGTGACCCGTTTAGAATGGAGGGATCGGGATGGAACTTTGTGGGAAGAACAAACAGATGCTCTAGGTAAGTCATTTGCTGAATCGGATTGGCTACGTGCACCGCGGGGGAGCTGGGTGGGGTGGGGGGGGGACCGGAAATCTCGAGAAACGGTTAGAATGATGGTATCGGAGTGAAACTTGCTGGGAAGAACAAACATCTGGTCCATATAAATCTTTTACATAATTTGACTGGATCCGGACACTTGAGGGGGGGGGGGGAGGAGGGGTATCCCGGAATTCCGTTTTTGGGGGATTTTCACGACGAAACTTGGAAGGCATATCAGGGACCCGGTCAAACTGACTTGGAATAAAAAAAAATCCTCGATATGATAATCTTGGGGGGGGGGGAGTTGAGGGAGGGGAATCCGGAATATTGAGTCATGCGTAACTTTGGAACGGGTGATCGGATTCGAGTGAAATTTAATAATTAAACAGAGGACATTTTTCTCTTGTGACCTTTTTCATTTCCGGACCGAATCCGGCAATTATCGGGGGGAGGGCGGAAAATACTTGACCCGCTTAGACTGGTGTGATCTGGATCGAACTTCGTGGGAATGACAAACAGATGCTCTGGATTAATCATTTACAGAACAGGATTGGCTCCGGTTATTGTGGGTGGAGTTGGAGGAGGGGGGTCTGGGATTCCGGTGATCGCGCGTTAAGGTACTTCCAGATGTGCTAGGACGATGAAACTTCGCTGGAATATTGGAGACTCAACAACATTTGCTTAGAAATTGCTACTTCCCAAATCCGATTATTCCTTAAAGTACCAATCTTGACCGCAAAGTAAAAAAAATACTTTTAAGCAATATATGCATTTTCGTGATGCCCATCAGCCCATTAGCAGTTTTGCCTCAAGGGTTTTGCTTACAAATGAAGTTCCAGCTCCCTTATAGCGCGCATCTCAACCGCAAAGTCGAAACTTACTCTTGATCAATCAAATCATCTTGACACATGCAAGTGCCATATGAGCTTACAGCTCTTGTTTATATAGAGGCAAATATTTTTTCTAAAAAATTACCGATTAAACGGCAGCACTCTAAAAAAATTACCAGAAGACGCTTTTGCAGTATAGAGGGGGCATCGACTGCGAAAGCTGCTTTTGAATTATTTTGCGCTTCAAAGAAAAGGTAAAATAGCAAAAACAGGAATTACAGCTCTCAAATTAAAGCATTTACACGTCTTTTAAACTTTTCGAAAAAAACAATCGTAAACGACCGTAAACCTGGGTGGGGTGGGGGGGGGGACCGGAAATCTCGAGAAACGGTTAGAATGATGGTATCGGAGTGAAACTTGCTGGGAAGAACAAACATCTGGTCCATATAAATCTTTTACATAATTTGACTGGATCCGGACACTTGAGGGGGGGGGGGGAGGAGGGGTATCCCGGAATTCCGTTTTTGGGGGATTTTCACGACGAAACTTGGAAGGCATATCAGGGACCCGGTCAAACTGACTTGGAATAAAAAAAAATCCTCGATATGATAATCTTGGGGGGGGGGAGTTGAGGGAGGGGAATCCGGAATATTGAGTCATGCGTAACTTTGGAACGGGTGATCGGATTCGAGTGAAATTTAATAATTAAACAGAGGACATTTTTTCTCTGGTGATCTTTTTCATTTCCGGACCGAATCCGGCAATTATTGGGGGGAGGGAGGAAAATACTTGACCTGCTTAGACTGGTGTGATCTGGATCGAACTTCGTGGGAATGACGAACAGATGCTCTGGATTAATCATTTACAGAACCGGATTGGCTCCGGGTATTGTGGGTGGAGTTGGAGGAGGGGGGGGGGGGGGTCTGGGATTCCGGTGATCGCGCGTTAAGGTACTTCCAGATGTGCTAGGACGATGAAACTTCGCTGGAATATTGGAGACTCAACAACGTTTGCTTAGAAATTGCCACTTCCCAAATCCGATTATTCCTTAAAGTACCAATCTTGACCGCAAAGAAAAAAAATACTTTTAAGCAATATATGCATCTTCATGATGCCCATCAGTCCATTAGCATTTTTGCCTCAAGGGTTTTGCTTACAAATGAAGTTCCAGCTCCCCTAGAGTGCGCATCTCAACCGCAAAGTCGAAACTTACTTTTTATCAATCAAATCATCTTAACCCATGCAACTGCCATATGAGCTTACAGCTCTTGTTCTAGTCCCCGACGTTGTCCCTGGCGTTCAACAGCCTGACGAGGTCCTTAGCTAAGAAGGCCAAATATCGCTGACAAAGCATCGTAGCTGACATATTATTATTTATTTTTCAGCCAATGTTTTAATATAAGTCCATGCATTCCCCAGTTCGACTCTTGTCCATGCTCACTTTCAGGTGGGGATCCTGGCCAGTATAGCTTTTTAAAAATTCCCCTTCCTTGTCTAGCCAAGGCACTTCTCTCTCTTCGCCAGAGTTACTTCTTTTAACAGTTTCCACGTGGTAACACACAATTGTTCTTTATTCGTACAACCTTTTCCTGATTGCGTTCTAGCTGAGACAAGGCCTGCCTGATACTTCTGAAATGCGATTGCAGTACTAGGATGCTACTTTCGCCTTTCCCCGGGGAGTCGAAGAGAACCACGGGAATAGAGGGAGTCGCTTTCTTGGGAAAACAACGAGAACACCGGGAATATATTTTTTAACATGGATTTTGTTAGGAGCGGAGAACAGAATTTATTTTCGATCTATTCAACCAGCAAACGTCGTTCTGGCACCTTTTGCTTCCTTGTCTCCCTGGGTATTAGCAAGAGTGATAAGAATCTTAGCAGATCAGTTCTACAACCTCGCTAATTGACGAAGAATAAGGTTAGGTTACCTAACCTACAAGTTAGGTTTTTTTTCAACAAAGAATAATGAAAAAAGTGTGATTTGTGCTAGAAACTTCTGACAGTTTACGAAGTATGCCAAATGCTTCCTTGAGAAATTGGTGAGAGCCATCTATTACAGTGATTCCCTAGGAGACGGCCTGAGGGCCGGACTCACGGTCCTAGATAATAAGAGATATGAATGGTTCCCTGAAGAGCTTATCATTATAATTTCCCACCACGGTCGGCACAAGCCGCCGCGAAAAATGAGGAAGCCAGCATTCGCTTCTTTTGTTTTTCCTTTTCTACTCCCTTCAGTCAGGATCCTGTTCTGAGGCAGGGTCGCTGTTTTGATTTCAGTCGACGAAACCGGCTACTAATCAAATTCTAGTTCAAATTCCACCAAAGGATAAAACAGGTCAGCCTCCACGCTTTAACTCTCACAGTGTCTCTCCACTGCCAAAGCTCACTACCTATTAGTAGAAGTAGAGTAGTAGTTTATTTATTTACTTCAGCTGTAGCCATATACATAGGGAAAAACACACACATTAACCACATTACACATAACCACAAATGTAACAAAAAACAATGAACCACCAGTTCATCACTCCATTTTTTCCACAAAGGCAGTAAAAGTTGAAAAATGATAAATGGAGTGGAAAGAATTTGGATCAGCTCCGTAGAATAGTAGTAGAATAGTTTTATTGGAAGTACACATTATTTTTTACGCGCAACCTAGGCTGACATCGCCAACAAACGTTTGTCTCTCACTGGCTTGTGCAGTCAGTAACTCCAACTGGACCAATCACAAGCTGCTTAATTCTGAAACACCAAAAAAAAACACACCCGTGTGAAGTTCTAGTTTGGTTTTAGGGCCAAGGCACGAAAACAACTGTGAAAAGAAAGATAAAAATAGGCGAACTAGTGATGGCGCTTGTTATTGAGCAGGAAAATAATTGAACAGTGTCAGGTTTCAGTTCTATTTTAATAAAATGTAAGTCCCTAGGTGGAGGCAAAGAGTAAATAATGCGGAAATATCAAGATAGTGAATGACGAGTACATTCAGTTTTAGTATTTGTCTCTAATTTTTTTCTAATTACATTCTTAATGACGGTTATTTTGGCACTGGCCCATTCCGCCTCAGGACGCTAAGAAGAATTGTTCTTGGAACAATGTAACGCAGCTGAGGCAGCTGAGGGGAGTTAGCTATTACACGTACCAAATAGCTATTCGTCCCTTAGTGTTTTATTTCAGCCGGACGAAATATATTCTGGGATTAGGGTCGTTTCGAAACTTTACAGTCGAGCTTTCGACGAGATCTCGTCGCAAAACTTGGGACGATTAGAGTTTGGAACTTTTTGAAAACATACAACTTTTTGGATTCGCTGAAGGCTGTTTTGTCAGAACAAGTTTCAGGTTTGGGCCATCTGGGCATTCCGCTAAGATGAATCGACAGTAAGAAGGGATTCCAAGGATTTAGAATTTCCATGTCCAAGACAAAGGCAGTCGGTGAATGTCGTCATGTGGAAACTCGTTCGAACTCAGTGTAAATCCGTAAGCGCATTGTTGCAACTAGTTTCGTATGTCGAATGAAAAAAGTGCCAAAGAAACCAAATATATCTTCTTGTTTTTCGCCCCAAAAGTGAATTTTTGAGTCCCGGAACCCTTGCTGTTTTCTGCTACAGTTAACACCAAGGTGTGTCTTATTTTCATTTTTATGTTAGTTTGTTTTCAAATATTTTATTAGTTTGATGCTGAAAGATGAGTTAGTTGACAACGTTTATTGTTATTGAATGTCACTGTTGTTTGACGAGTACCCCTTATCTGGCGTGCCCAGGATTTGGGTATTAACATAAGACGATTTCTCTCATACCATTTGGATGAAAAGGGAGTTGGTGTTTAGTGGATTCGACTCAACTTAGCGTGTAAATTAAGTGTTATAGCTTGTTGAGTTATGTACTATGGTCCTAAATGGCTAGCATTTTACTCAAATAAGCAAATGAAGGCGCAAAGCCACTCACCCCAGATGTATTTGCCATGGCTAACATAGCTAAAAAAAAATATTAGTATTTTGTTGTAGAAAAAGCATGGATGCTATATACGGGAGGTTAACGTTACGATAATAGGCCGCTCTTTGAGATTAGCGAGGGAGGACGGAGTATGTCGAGTAGTTGCTCGAGATTTTTAGGTTTCATTTTTGGTATGGCCCGAGAGAATAAACTTATAATTTGCATTATTAGAACAGTGGAAGGTTTTTGGAATATTTTTCTGCTGATCTGTCCTGTGGTGCCTCACCCGCTGATCCGGATTAATTTTATCCCAATAGAGATAAGATTAATCCCAGTAGCAAATACTGCATCCTTATTCGGAGAAACTTTTTACAGTGTACCTTTTTGTGTTGGTTGCGAAAGATAGTGGTCGATGTTCTAATTCTTTTCTGAAGAAAGGTACTACGTGTTGACAATAATAATATACCTTAAATCGCATTGTCCAGCGACAAAGGTGGATGGTCCTCCTGTGGTTGTCGCTGGTTTGAGTTATTTTTGGTCACACGTGATGTCGGGACTGGTTTTTATGGCACTTGCAGCCTCTGGCTCAAGTGCCATATACCGATCACAATTCCGTCTGTCGGTCGGTCCGAGTTTTTTGTCCCACTTATCCGAGTTAGGGTACTTCCAGATGTGCTAGGACAATGAAACTTGGCAGGCATATCAGGGACCCGACCAAACTAACCTGGAAATAATCAGTTTCCCGACCCGACCATTTGCGGGGGAGTGGGGGCGCTCGAAACTTGAAAATTTAGGGCATTTTGTCACTTTTTTCCGAGTTAGGGTACTTCTAGATGAGCTAGGACAATGAAACTTGGCAGGAATATCAGGGACCCGACCAAACGAACCTGGAAATAATCAGTTTCCCGACCCGACCATTTGCGGGGGAGTGGGGGCGCTCGAAACTTGAAAATTTAGGGCATTTGTCACTTTTTTCCGAGTTAGGGTACTTCTAGATGAGCTAGGACAATGAAACTTGGCAGGAATATCAGGGACCCGACCAAACGAACCTGGAAATAATCAGTTTCCCGACCCGACCATTTGCGGGGGAGTGGGGGCGCTCGAAACTTGAAAATTTAGGGCATTTTGTCACACTTTTTGGAGTTAGGGTACTTCCAGATGAGCTAGAACAATGAAACTTGGCAGGAATATCAGGGACCTGACCAAAGTAACCTGGAAATAATAAGTTTCCCGATCCGACCATATGCGGGGGAGTTGGGGCGCTGGAAACTTGAAAATTTAGGGCATTTTGTCACACTTTTTCGAGTTAGGGTACTTCGAGATGAGCTAGGACAATGAAACTTGGCAGGAATATCAGGGACCCGACAAAACTAACTTGGAAATAATCAGTTTCCCGATCCGACCATATGCGGGGAAGTGGGGGCGCTGGAAACTTGAAAATTTAGGGCATTTTGTCACACTTTTTCGAGTTGTGCTAGGACCATGAAACTTGGCAGGCATATAAGAGACCCGACCAAACAAACTTAGAAATAATCAGTTTTCTGATCCGACCATTTTTTTTTGGGGGGGGGGGAGTGGAGGGCAGGGGAATCCGGGAAATTGAGAAGTGTGTAACTTTCGAACGGGTGATCGGATTGTAATGAAACTTCATAACTGAATAGAATATATATCTGTAATGTTCCGTTTAAAGTCTTGACCGGATTCGGTAGCCAGGGGGGAGTTGGGGGGGGGGGGAGACCGGAAATTTCAAGAAACGGTTAGAATGGAGGGATCGGAGTGAAACTTGCTGGGAAGAACAAGCATCTGCTCTAGATTAGTCCTTTAGACCATTGTACTGGATCCGGACACTTATGGGGGGGGGGGGGGGGGGGGGGCGGAATTCCGGTGATGGTGGTTTTGGGGATTTTCACGATGAAACTTGGCAGGCATATCAGGGACCCAATCAACCTGACTTCAAAATAAAATTTTTGTCGATCAGATAATGGTGGGGGGAGTGGAGGGAGGGGAATCTGAAATTTTCAGTCATGCGTAATTTTGGAAAGGGTGATCGGATTCGAGTGAAATTTAAGAATTGAACAGAGGACATTTCTCCGATGATTTTTTTCATATCCGGACCGGATCCGGCAACTATTGGGGGGGGGGGGGAGGGGAAGTACGTGACCCGTTTAGAATGGAGGGATCGGGATGGAACTTTGTGGGAAGAGCAAACATCTGGTCCATGTAAATCTTTTACATAATTTGACTGGATCCGGACACTTGAGGGGGGGGGGGAGGAGGGGGTTTCCCGGGATTCCGTTTTTGGGGGGATTTTCACGACGAAACTTGGAAGGCATATCAGGGACCCGGTCAAACTGACTTGGAATAAAAAAAAAATTCCTCGATATGATAATCTTGGGGGGAGTTGAGGGAGGGGAATCCGGAATACTGAGTCATGCGTAACTTTGGAATGGGTGATCGGATTCGAGTGAAATTTAATAATTAAACAGAGGACATTTTTCTCGGGTGACCTTTTTCATTTCCGGACCGATTCCGGCAATTATTGGGGGGAGGGCGGAAAAGACTTACCCGCTTAGACTGGTGTGATCTGGATCGAACTTCGTGGGAATGACAAACAGATGCTCTGGATTAATCATTTACAGAACCGGATTGGCTCCGGGTATTGTGGGTGGAGTTGGAGGAGGAGGGGGGGGGGGGGGTCTGGGATTCCGGTGATCGCGCGTTAAGGTATTTCCAGATGTGCTAGGACGATGAAATTTCGCTGGAATATTGGAGACTCAACAACATTTGCTTAGAAATTGCTACTTCCTAAATCCGATTATTCCGCAAAGTAAAAAAAATACTTTTAAGCAATGTATGCATTTTCGTGATGCCCATCAGCCCATTATCAGTTTTGACTCAAGGGTTTTGCTTACAAATGAAGTTCCAGTTCCCTTAGAGTGCGCATCTCAACCGCAAAGCCGAAACTTACTTTTGATCAATCAAATCATCTTGACCCATGCAAGTGCCATATGAGCTTACAGCTCTTGTTGGTTAGTGTCTGGTCGAGGATTCCGGGGCATCCCACTCGTATTTCCAGGGTTTGGCTTCCCACTCCTCAGAGAACTAACTGTATTCTCTGACAAGGTGTTCCAGTTTTGCACCACTCTTGTTGAGAAGAAGTGGTTTCGGGTCCTGGTGTGAGCAAATGGCTTTGGAATCTTCTTACTGTGACCTCGGAAGTATTTTTGCAGCTTGATTTGTAGAGGTGTAGAAGTGAGGCAAGACTTGATTTTGTATGAGTTTGTACGTTTGTGTAACATCACCTCTACGTCTCCTGTAGCTTGGTAGTTTCAGTTGTTGCAATCGTTCACTGAATGGTACATCCTTCATGTCTGATACCAGTTTTGTAGCTCTCCTCAGGACTTTCTCTTTCTGAAATATGGGCTGGCGACTGACATTCCGACTGGTTGACATTCTGTATACTGGTTGCTGTTTCTCCCTCACTGAGCAGGATTTATTTCCAGTCCGACTCAAAACGCTGTTAGTCAATTTGTTGCTTCGGAATTTGCTGTCTAGTAGAAATGTACATTAGTTTTGAGATAAGATGTTAGTCTATTACCAAAAAAAGGCTTGATCGAGTTTACGGGCTTTGGTCATAAATACGGTTTGTCCGAGATTTATCGTGATGCTCATCGAGGAACTGTGGTGAATCGTCACCGTTCGTTAGTGAAGACGTACCCTCCTTTCGAGAAATTAGTTGTTTGTGACCAGAGGCGTTTCTAGCCAAAATGTTTGGGGGGGGGGGGGCAAGGTATTTACCGACTGGCTAGTCATTTTTACCGACTGTTTTGCTGATAAAAAAAGACTATTATTGAGAATAATAGACTGTGTTGACTAAAAATCGGCTGATTTTAAGAGAAACTACTATTTTTAAGAAAAATTGACTAATTTTACGTTTCTTATACAAAATCGAGTGTTTCCGGAAAAAAAAAACGACTTTCTGACGAATTTTGGCGGCGCTTCGCGCCGACTTGGCTATTTTTTACCGACTGGCCGACAACATTCGGGGGATGTCTCCCCCCCCCCCTAGTCGTGACGCCCCTGTTTGTGACAATCCTGGTGTGGGTGTCGTGGGAAAATTCACTTTTTTTGTAATAATTCACCGGATTGAGTTCCGATTTGTTGGGTATCTTGTTGTTGCTTAGTTTTCCTGTTTTAGTCTATATAGCACTTCGTCGGTTACAATTTACATTGCTGTCATTAGTCGTGAGACTGATCATAAACATAGTTAAAAGAACCTTCGAACATTTGAAGCCTAATTTTAAGTTCCGACGCGGCGACGGTCGCTTCTTACCTTACACGTTAATAGGTGTTGGTTGTCGACGTGTTTCAACAAGTAAGTAAATAAATATAGCAAAGGGGAACCACAGTACCTAGAAAAGGCCCGAACGAGTCTGTGACCTTCGTTTGATAAAGACGTATGTACATCTATCCCTACCGCTTATGGACGCATCGTCCCGAACCGTGGGCGCTACAATCGAAAAGCTTTAAGCTGCTTTCACATTGACGCGACGTTGCAATGCGTCACGTATGCGTTTATCTTGCTTTGCATACAGGTTGCGTAGCGTATCTTTCACACCTGTGCGTGAACATGTCACGTTGGATGCGTTTTCACGTTTCCTTTTTCAGTTTCTTCTGACAAATATTCATTTTCTTTCATCATTTGGTAAGTTTTTAATCAACATTAGTATGTTTTTCTTCGTTATTACATCTTCCGGTTTCTCTTCAAAAACTTCCGTTTCTCCCTGAAAAATCTGATGCGTAACGCTTTGACATTTCTATTCTTGCGTTGCGTTTTATTTGTCTTCGTAAGCTCTGCGTTGCGTCGCTGCAACCGTGACGCAGAGGTTGTGTAGCTTAGTGTGAAATTCTCTACGCGTCAGTGTGAAAGCGGCTTTAGGAAATTTAAACAGCTCTTTTTGTGCTCCATCAGTTTCATTCGTACGACCTCTTTTGTAAGTACAGTAACAGTATTCAAATACACTGCTATATTCGGTTATCACGCTTCTGAGGAGTTCACCTTTTATTTTGTATATGGAACTGGGAATGGTTGGAAGGGAGGAATTAGGGATGGAAGGGAGTTCGCGGGGATCCCTACGATACTAAATCATTCGATCGTGACTGGAGGATTCGGAATATTATACAATCCGGTCAAGACTTTAAACGGGACATTACAGATATATATTCTATTCAGTTATGAAGTTTCATTACAATCGCATCACCCGTTCGAAAGTTACACACTTCTCAATTTCCCGGATTCCCCTGCCCTCCACTCCCCCCCAAAATGGTCGGATCAGAAAACTGATTATTTCTAAGTTTGTTTGGTCGGGTCTCTGATATGCCTGCCAAGTTTCATGGTCCTAGCACAACTGGAAGTACCCAAACTCGAAAAAGTGTGACAAAATGACTAAATTTTCAAGTTTCCAGCGCCCCCACTCCCCCGCATATGGTCGGATCGGGAAACTGATTATTTCCAGGTTAGTTTTGTCGGGTCCCAGATATTCCTGCCAAGTTTCATTGTCCTAGCTCATCTGGAAGTACCCTAACTCGAAAAAGTGTGACAAAATGCCCTAAATTTTCAAGTTTCCAGCGCCCCCACTCCCCCGCATATGGTCGGATCGGGAAACTTTTATTTCCATATTATTTTGGTCAGGTCTCTGATATTCCTGCCAAGTTTCATTGTCCTAGCTCATCTGGAAGTACCCTAACTCGAAAATGTGTGACAAAATGCCCTAAATTTTCAAGTTTCCAGCGCCCCCACTCCCCCGCATATGGTCGGATCGGGAAACTGATTATTTCCGGGTTCGTTTGGTCGGGTCCCTGATATTCCTGCCAAGTTTCATTGTCCTAGCTCATCTAGAAGTACCCTAACTCGGAAAAGTGTGACAAAATGCCCTAAATTTTCAAGTTTCCAGCGCCCAGCACTCCCCCGGATATGGTCGGATCGGGAAACTGATTATTTCCAGGTTAGTTTGGTCGGTCCCTGATATGCCTGCCAAGTTTCATTGTCCTAGCACATCTGGAAGTACCCTAACTCGAAAAAGTGTGACAAAAAACTCGGACCGACCGACAGACCTACAGACCGACAGACGGAATTGTGATCGGTATATGGCACTTGAGCCAGAGGCTGCAAGTGCCATAAAAAACGAACCAGCGAGATTGCAAGTTCGAAGACCCTTGCCAAGAAGGGCCCAAACATCGCTGCCACAGCATCGTACCTGACGTATCCGTGTTTAGTGGAGTGTTCCTTGGAACAATACACTACTGCGAGCGCTGTATAGCTTTCGGAAGCTTGGTAGAAGCTTTCGGCTTCTGGTTTTCATCGTATTTTGTGGAGATCATAACTCGTGAACCAGTACCAGTATCAAGTTCAAACTTGGTACACTTGTGGGTATTGGGGTCTAGTTGTGCCTTTTGGGGGTCCCACCCGTTTTAGGGGCAAATGGGCCGAGATTGCCCAGTGAATAACGTTCATGACTTGACCAGACCTGGACATAGGACGATGAAATTCTTTGTACATGTAGATCCTAGGGCTGGGAAATTACTTTTAAAAGTTGCACCTCCCCCACCCAACTCGTACATGGGCAACTGGGCCCAGATTGCAAAGGAGCAAAGTTCGTTATCCGTGACAGGAATCAACAGGTATCAAGTTGAGACTTGGCAGGTGTGTCAGCATTGGGGTCCCTTTTATCCTTTTTTTGCGGTTCCCAAACCCCACCCCCACTTGCTTCAGGGGCAATTGGGCCTAGATTGCCCATTTTTTAATGTTTTTAGCTTGACAATAACTGGCCATAAGGCGATGAAATCCCTTTCTGCTTTTGGATCCTAGGGGCTGGGGATATATATGCGGAGTTGAGCCACACGAAAGTGGGGCAATTTGCCCATGAGTAAACTTTTGACCCGTGACTGGAATCAAACTCTAAGCTGCTATAGCCTTGGATGTATGGGTCTAGATATGCAATTTGATGGGTCCCCCCCCCCCCCCCCCCCCGCTTCCGTCCATGGGTAACTGGGCCCAGATTTCCCATGAGTTACGTTCGTCTATGACATGTCTCGATGCGGATTTTGTTGTAACAGCAACAAATAAGACCACGCGGCGTACCTTATTCCTTAATGATCAGTTGGAAACTGGACGGTTTTGCCATATGATCGATTATATGCCGTTCTTAATAAAATTGTGACAAAGGGGGTATTAGGCTGCTACGATTTGGTTTACTGCACTTGTTATTACCTTGCTAATGGAAAAGAGGTTTAAAGGGTCGGACTGCCTAGCAAGACATTCAGTACGGAAAGTGAAACCGTTCTTGCATGATCTTGAAGATCTTCTTTGGATTTCTAAATGCTGTTTGTTTACATTAAAAGCGCTTAAACTGGGATGATTTCAAAATATGTTTTTTCAATATTTTTTTCGTTACTGCGGATGTGAAATGTCTTGGTTCTAACGTTGTTTGATTATATAATGTGATAAAAATTTTACTTTCACACTGCACGTCTGGGCGCTTGACCACCTGTCTGGCCATTGTTTGAATATATGTTCCCCAGTCAGCTAGGGCTTAACGAGTATTAATGGATGGACAATTTCAGGTAACAGTGCGCTGAGCTAGACCACTCAAGATGTAAAGGCAGCAAAATCCCGGTGAACTGTGACGAACAGTCATACTATAAACCATCAAGAACGAAAGTGTAGACCGGATGCCGAAAAGGAAATATTTGCTCATTGCATTGTGCCCCTGGTACAATCGCTTCTTGCATATCCGGTCCTTGCAATATCCCGTTCAAACGTAATATCATCCTAGTTGACCCTTAACCAGACCCATTAGCCTAACTAAAAAAATACATCTTATCAAAAAACAAAGACAGGAAACTGGTCCCACATGATCATACAAGCTCAAAATGTCTAGAATATTACCAATTCATTCGACAAACCCATCAGCTATTTAAGAAACATAAAACACTCTTTTCTTGATTTCAATATATAAAGAAATTATTCATCATTTTTTTCTGCAAAAAAGATTACATAAGATTCATGGTTGAAGATGGTCGTGAATTCACACTATGTGAGTACATATAGTGACAGAAAACTGGCAACTGCACTCAGTGCATTTCTAAGATTTCCAAAAGAACTGTTTGTTCACTTAGGTCTACAAGATCTTAAATTTGAAATAATTGGATATATCTCTAGTGTTAGAAAGTTAGCAACTGCCACAATGCAATATACTTTCCAAATGGAGTCGGAGGTTTCCATTCACTAAAACTTCAGAGTAGAGTAACCTTAAGCCTATCGTGGTTCCGAAATAAGTAACGAAGCCACTTAAATTTCGTAAGTTAGACTGGACAAGCTGTAAACACTTATTTTGTTTCTTTTTAAATGTCCTGTTTGTTGTGTGGGCTTTCGGCTAAGTAAACAAATATTACTGAGCGTGTTCTGCCCTTCTAACAATAGTAATTATCAGTTACTATTTTCGTTCCAGACTCGTGAAAAGTTACTACCCTAACCGTTCCAACCTTCTCGAAATAGCAACTAATCGTACCTATTTGCTTAAAACGCTCGGGAAGGTAGTAAGCGTAGTAACTACTAATCTCTGATACCACGCCCCGATATTTTGCTGAAAATAGAAAAATGCATTCCAGCCTTGACACCAAGAAGCCAGAATCCGTGACGTCATGCGTAGTAGCTACGGTAAGTAGGTGGAGCACGCTGATTATGCTTCCGTCTTCTAGGCTGAGCTCGGGAGGGAGGGGAGTAACAGCAGAATACTTATTTGATGGTACAAAACGGATAAGTCAGCTTCATTTTAATAGAGCTATATTTCAACAAGTTAATTTTCCAGCTTGAGCGGCTTGAGCAGCCTGAAGAGGACCCTTGCCAAGAAGGCGTCTATTGTGTCTTTCGTGTTGCCTCTATGACACTTTCCAGATTCCGGAATCTGGGTTGCCCAATACGAACTTCCAGACGTGTTTGGACTTGCTTCACCTTTCGGATTCGTCTTGACAAAAACGGATGTCTGGAATCCGGAAGGGGAAGCCTGGCTTTGACACTTTTTCATAGGGCGTTGATGTTGCGGAGGTACAGGTGGTAGATGCGCTGAAGAGTGTTCTTCCGCTGGAGTCTTTGTCTGGATCCCTGCAGCTGCCAGTGGAGGATAGACTTATAGCGTGTTCCACCCTACTTACCGTAGTTACTACGCAAGACGTCATGGATCCTGGCTTCTTAGCGTCAAGGCTGGAAAGCATTTTTCTATTTTCGTCAAAATATTGTGCTGAGGGCTGATCGGGCCAGTCACGTCACAGAGATCGTAGATACCACGCTAATTCCGCTCCCGAGCGTGGGAAGCAAATAGTTACTATTTTGAGAAGGTTGGAACGGTCGTAGTGAGGATGATGATGATAAAATTTTATTTACGCACTTGAGAAGAGGAAAATAGCGTAGTATAGACAAATAAAAGGAAGAAATACACTGAGCTTTCAATAATGTTGTAAATGCACAAGAAAAAATAAACATTAAAGAAAGAAAAGGAACTAATCGGGTCTAAAAAATCTTCTTCCTAGATTGAATGCGTAGTCACTTTTGACGAGGTTGGAACGAAAATGTAGCTGACTTATCCGTTTTGCACCATCAAATATGATTCGCTGTCAGCTTGGGCTGAAGGACTATCTAGCAGAATACACATTCATCAACTCGTAACTTCGAAACATATCAGTGCTGAATGCCCTAGCAAGTCGCATCATGTCGACTAAGACACGCTTTTCGTATTTTTCCTCGTCTAGTAAACTTACTTGTATTCTTAGGTTGTCTTCGTCTTCACATATTCGACCTCCATTTCAATTTATATAGTAACCACACGTTTATTATATCAGTAAGCTTCTTACAAATGAGACCCGGTAGAGCATAGCCAAGCTTTCCCAACTTCAGCATCGCGACGAAACCAAGGGCCTCCTTTACCTCCTGTTGTCATGAGGAAGTTAATTAGCAGAAGGTCAAAAGCTTTCCTGGTTTTTATTATTTACTTAAAATTAATTGAAAACAGATCTTAACTAGCTTTGGCGTTTGACGAAATAAATAGACTTTTAGCAACTTGTCTTCATTCCCTTCTGTTTTAAACTTATGCTGGCGGTCATATTCCGGTAATCCCTCGCGAATGTTTAATGAGTTGATTAGCAGAAGGTCAAGAGTTGTAATGGAAGAGAAAAGAAATAAATTAGGAACAGAATAAATCAACAGCTCAGATATAAACTGTGAGTTCTCTTAGATATGACGGAGAAAGCTTCAAAGTGGGAATGATTCTACTGTGGTGCATCAACCTCTTGGTCCCACCAGTATTAGGAACGGTTCATCCGCCGTTACTCCCTGACAAGGTTAGAAATCTGTCCTAAGTTTTGAAACTTACCAACTTGTGCTCAAAAAGGTACTATTTGTTATGTACCGTGTACTCGATACCCCCGTAACTTTAAAGCGGTGCTCCATCATTCATCCCGGCGTGATCCAGTTCACTTTTCCAGTGATGGTTCCAAAGCTCACTTGGCAATATTCAGGACTGGATTTGCTTTCAATTCTTCGCCGGCAAGCAGGGACCACCCTTTATTAGCCTATGTTATTTACGAATAGCCCCAGTTTCAGGGATGGCTAAACTTATATTGTTTACTGATATATACAGTATTTCGCTAAAACGTGTTCATTGTTCAACTTCCAACTGTAAAAGTCTATTTCTAGACAACAATGGCTGTCATCTTTCAACATCGAGATTCAAACCAAACTTGACGTTCAAAAATAAAAAGCTCTAATTACTGAAGTACTAATGTTTAAAACTGTGACGGAATTTTGCATTGTCCATCGCGTCAAATTACGGATACGATGAATATTCGCGTGATTGTCCAGAAACTGATTTCACGCCAGGTTTTTCTCTTTCAGGTTACAATTTTTCATTACACCGCATTTGAAAATGACATCTTTAAAGTTGCAAAGAACCTAAGAATCGCTATGACCCCGAAGGTCATACTTATTAACGACACCAGATCCAAACAGCTCGAACTAATATCGAGTTCATCTTCCCTCAAAAGCATTGAAGTCCTGGTGATCGGACCCTGCTCCTTCTGCAAACACATCGCACGGTATATGCACATCCGTTCCGCACATAGGGTTACCGTGCTTTCTACTAGTCCCGACTGTGTCATCGGCAAAAGGAAATGCAGTGAGAAGTCCTACCCAGAGCTTGCTGGCACCTATATAAGGTTTCTCAAGAGGACTAAGTTTAGGGAGAATCCGTTTTCTTGCCTCAAATCGACTGAGTTATCATTACTGGAAATCACGAGAGAACTGAAAGGACGGACATTCCAAGCCGTGACAGTAGAAATCCCACCTTATATGGTCCTTGTGAATCGGAGCGACTTCCTGAATCTGTCTAGCTATAAGGGAAGTAACGCCTACGTCGCTGGCCTCATTGCGAAACATTATGATTTTCGGTATAACTTAACCGGTCTGGCACCACCAGGGATTCAGCTACCAACCGGAGGTTGGAGTGGAGCAAGGGGTATGATTGCTAATAAGACAGCCGACGTCGTCATTGGTACACTTTCTGTTGCACCAGGCGTGAACAAGATTGCAGACCTTTGCCTTCAAATGCACGAACCATTTTCGAACTTCACGTTCATTACCAAACGACCTCTTCCTGGACAGGGCACTAAGGCGTTTCTTGCACTCGCCGCATTTGACACAATTGCTTGGTTTGGTCTTATCCTCGCGTCTCTGATCTGTGGGGTCGTAGTATGGGCTGCGGTAGTCATATACACACATATTATGAAGCTGAGTGTCCTTCGTCAGGATAAGAACATCACTCGACATCTATTTTACACATTTGGGGTGTATGTAAACCAGGCTGGGCAAGATCCTCCAGCACAGTTTGGAACACGGGTTCTGTGCGCAGGATGGTGCGTTTCAGCCGTTGTTGTCGTCGCTGTTTACATCCAGTCCCTAACTGCAATGCAAGTTATACCACCATCAATAGAGGGTCCGAACATGTTTAAAGACCTTGACGGATATTCCCACATTGCATTCACTGAAACCCACCAAACTTACCTTCTTGGTCTCGCCGACCCCTACGGCAAAAAGATAGCGGAGTACGTCCGGAACCACCGTGACATGCTTTATCCAATGTCTGTCGCACTGGAGAAAGTTGCACTTGGCAACACCGCCTTCTACGCACCAAGCGTGATACTGAACTACTGTGTCGGAACAGCTGTCCAAACTACAGGAAAATGCTTGCACTGGATGGGGAAAGAGGCGTACTTCAAATCTTCAGGCTTTGTTTTACTCAGAAAAGGGAGTCTCTTGACGCGGCCATACAGTGTCACCTATCAGCGATTGAACTCCGGTGGTATGGTCCTCTATCTTACAAATGAAGATCTCTTGTACCACTACTGGAAGCGATGTGAAAAAGCAGATGATCCACCGGCTGGCGTTGCACTTTCTTTGGAAGCTTTAGAAAGCGCGTTCATCATCTTCGCCATATTTATGTGCGCTTCAGTCTTGGCTTTACTTGCAGAAAATGTTGTGTGGCGTTTGCTCGGAACAAGATTGTAGTAGTTTAGTAGTACTTAGTTCACTTTTATAGCCACACCATAAGGCATGACTGGGTAGGGCTTAATTGTGTTGCGAGAGCAACACTTTGGTTTTGTCATGTTTTTTGTTTTTTTCCTAGTCCCCTGATTCATCTTATTACTAGAAGACGGTAAGGGTCTAACGTGTGCGGTTTTTACGGAAAGTGTGTCCTTTTGGCCGGTTTGGTGAACATGACCTTATATTTTAGAAAGCTCCCTAGAACTCTTGCCTGAGGCAAAAAAGAATGTTTTTTGCTTGTCGTCGAACCAGGGCCTACGGTATGTGAAGTGAAGAGAAGTTGTATGGCCTATGTCAGAGAGGACTGTCTGAAGTTGTGCAGCCAAGCTTTCATTTCATCGAACCATGTTTCTGCTATCGAGTGGAAAGCTCTTTAGCAGGCAAGCAGACAGGCACCAGTTTCACATTGAACATGGACTAAAATCTAAAAGTGCTAAATATGTGAGGCAGTTGCTCGGCCCCACAGCCACTATATCTTCTTTGAGTGATAAATAGAAAAATTTAGAGGATCAAAAAAGTGTCTTTTTCCATAGGTCCGAAAGTTCTACCTTCTATTGTTTCTACCCATTTCTGTTCATGATTCATCATTCCATTTTTTGCACTTGGGAATGCGGTAGAGAAATGGTATCAGATGCGACTCTTTAAACTTTAAAAGTTCTCACATTGCTAAAGAAATAGAGCTTATCCTTTGCTCCTTCCTAAGTGATGATATTAGAAAGTTGGCCTACGGCAAAAAAAGGCAACTTTTAAACTAATACAGCTAGAATTGTTTGTCAATGGAAACAGATTGACCTCGATGAGCTGATCAAAGTATATGTCATCCGTTTTCTGATATGAAAATTCCTTGATATGATACAACAGTTTGGAAGTTTAGAGGGCTTGACAACTTCAGTACTAAGATAGGCTACGCACTGAAACCAAAAATAGGCCTATCGCAACTGTGAGACATGTAGGGGACTTAAAAGCGACAATCGGCTGTTAGACCATAATCATCTTCGGCGATGACGGGTTAGCAGCTTTTGCTAGTTGGTAAACCTATTAATCCTATTATTTGTCTCTGGTGTATTTGATTCCGAGAACAATTTGGTACCATGTCTATCACAGGCAGATGGACTTGTCTATAAGAATTGGTTGCTAGAAGGGGTTCATGGAGGGCTAGAATCAAGTGCAAATTGGTGCAATTTTATTTGATCTCTATAAATCTGAAGATAAGAAAATTAGTCTTCATGGTCTATCACCGTAACTTAGAATTAAGTCTTTGAGGGTTTGACAACTTTAGCGATAGTGTACACACTCAAACAAAGAACAGGCGGAACCCATCTGTGAGATAAGTCAGGGACTTCTAAGTAGAATTAAGTGTTAACGCAACGGATACAAACGACAATTAAAAATAACGATATAGTTTCGAAATAATTAGTAGAGTGGCATCTATGGCATTTTGATCCTGAAAAGTTACGGATGGCTTTATAATACCAACTAGGTTATATAAGATAATGTTCCAAGTTTTCACCAGTCACGATGTCTACGACTGCAAAGAATAACGTTCAACTGGCTGCAATGTTAATTTAGTCCCTACTTCCGATATTCTTTAGCCATGTGATGGCGGATTCTGTCATGAGACGAAAAAATCTTCTTGGAACATACCATTTTAAAACCGCGATAGGTTGACAACTTCAGCATTTGATAGCGAAGAAATAAAAACCAAAGTGTTGCTGAGTGCAACACTTTACAATACAACCATTACAGATTGTATCATCAGTCCAGAAAAAATTTTTTCTCGGATTGGAACACACCATTCTGAAAACCTCGATGGGCTTGATAAATTTAGCATTCAACCGTTAGCGAAGAAACAAAACCAAAGTGTTGCTCGCAACACATTAGTCGGAGAAGCCGAATAAAGGTAACACTTCACGTTGACTTAGGTCTAGTTTTCATTCGTATTCTCTTTTCGAAGAAACAACCCAAACAGAGCAGAAAAGGAAGGAGAAATGGCAAAAGCAGCAATGTAAACGGAAGCAACTTCTTATGCAACTATAGAAAAGTGCAAGTTCTACAAAATAAAGCTGTTAGAACAATCGGTAGATACCTCCAGGATGTGCATGACACTTGTGCTTGTTTTACGTCCCTGAAGCTCCTTAATGTCGGTCAGATAAGAGATTACCAGGCTGCAGTATTTGTGTTTCAGTGTATGAATGGATTAGCCCCCGATATCTTTAACAGTTTTTACCAAACAAATAGTGACCTGCATAATTATGGAACAAGGCATAGTGATGATATAGTTATGGATTTACGGCATGGTACCCGGTCTTCATTTTCAATGAAACACCTGGGTCCATCTGTATGGAATGAACTACCAGTGAGCATTAGGGCGGTGGAACACGTACCCCAGTTTCCGGGGCAAAAATGTTAAATTTTGTTATGGGTGGTAGGGAGGTTAGGGGAGGAAGGGTGGGCTAGGGAGGTAAGGGTGGGAAGGGTGGTAAGGTGAGGCTGGGAGGGAAGAATGGGGGAGGGGGAGTTGAGTATTGATGAGTGAGAGATCGAGATTGGATTTATTTTTCTTTTTTTCTTTATATAGGTAAGTAGTTATGTGGACTTTCGCGCGAATGCAAACCCTCATAGGTTTTTTCTCCAGCGCGAAAGTGTTGCTTTTTATTTATTTATTTGTGAATGTTGAAAAATAAAATAAAACTCTCTAAAAAAAAGGAGAACAGAAAAAGCAGCAATATGACGAATGGCAATGTAATGGACCAACCAATTCCGTGTTAATATTTCGAGCCCCAAAAGACAGTTTAAAACCGTTCAGGTTACCCGG
Organism: Branchinecta sandiegonensis; assembly: GCA_030848855.1. Classification (NCBI taxonomy): domain Eukaryota; kingdom Metazoa; phylum Arthropoda; class Branchiopoda; order Anostraca; family Branchinectidae; genus Branchinecta; species Branchinecta sandiegonensis. The sequence continues at coordinate 3,530,244 of JAUPMV010000011.1, forward strand.
GACTGAACAATTTCATGTTAATCTCTCAACACAAAACGTCCGAAGCATCCAACAAAAAGGGCATTTGATTTTTGTGTGTCTTGTGACACTTGTTAAAACTGTTTAAATCCAGTGCCTGACTAATCCAAACAAGACCAAAGGTTTCGATGGGATCCCAAAAATTTCATATTTGATCCATACAATTGGAACTTCTAGATATCCGGTCTTCGCCAGACTCCATGAAAACTTTTACTATCAAAATTTAAAAACAGATTAAGGCCAATGGCAAAACCAAGTTCAGATATGGATTCAGTGTTTGTGTTTACCCCTATACGTCACCTGTACTTCGACGAAACTGATAAAAACTTCCAGCTGCCTTACTTCTGCCAAATTTCCGGTTTCTGTCGGACTGTCGGCGAACTACTTGTCCCTCAAAAAAGCTCAAAAACGAATGCAGCATATCTTCTTACTCCTATAACGAACCTGTAATCAACTTCAGGTAAAATTTTTGACTTAACGAATTTTCAGGTTTTGGCCGGATTCCGGGATAACTATTGGTTTGGCGAGAGAATAATTAACATATATGGATTCAGCATGCCTCTTACCACTAAATCGAACCTCTAATTTTTTTACTTATAAGAAATTTTCCGGTTTCAGCCGGATTCCGGGCGAACTATGTGTCCGGGTAGGAAATGATTGTCAAGTGCGGATTCAGCATGTCTTCTTACCCCTGAATCAAACATCTAGTAAGTTCAAATGAAACTTTTACTTTTAACGAATTTTCCGGTTTTGGGCGGAATCCGGGCGAAATACTTGTCCGGAGATTTTTTTTTCATTCACGCGTTCAGCATGTCTACTTACTCCTAGACTGAACCTCTAACCTAGATTAGACTTTTATTTTTCACAAAGTTCCCGGCGAGAAAATGATTTTCATATTCGTATTCAACATGTCTCTTTACCCTTAAATCGACTATCTCATTAGCTTTTAAAAATGTTTTTTTTCGTCCCTTAATATGACCCCCTCCCCAACCCTTAACTATAGCGCTACACAGCCCATCTTCGAACTTGACCTGTACTTGACCAAAGAGTCCTCGTGTCAAGTTTGAACAAAATATCTCAACCCCTTTGAGAGTTATCGTGCTAACAGACGGACGGATGGACAGAGTGGACAGCTTTTGCGATGTCATAGGTATCCCTCCACTTACGGTTTGGGATCCCAAAAAGAGCCTTTTGTGTTTATTGAACAAAGAGGAAAGGACTAGTCGGATTAATGGAGAGAAGTGAAAGGCTGGATTACCCTTCAAATAGGAAAAAAACATGCGTTTCCTCCTGGCGTACATGTCTCTTAGTAGACTATCTTCCTCGACACACTACAATAATAATAATATATTTTTGACCCGCTATAAAAAATCAAAGCGGAGTATCAATAAAAGAAACAAAACAGGCACTTCACAAAACAAAAAACACTAGAAACTAAAGCAAACGAGACAGGCCACTGTGGGCGGGCAGATTCTTATAAGTTGACTGGGGTAGTTTCCCAGCAAGCTCTGTAAGTTTCGACCCGATATCCGGAAAACTGTAAATAGATATTAGGTTCCGATTTCTGTACCATGGAGGCAGATACAATAGAAAGCGGAAAAACCGGAAATAATAAGAACGAACTGAACTGATATCTTTTTTTTATGGAAAATAGGGTAAATACCAGAAAGAAATAAAACCCAGTGATCTGTAAAAGTCGAATATCATTTAGCAAGAGATTTCTATTGTATCTACCTCGATTAGCAACAATTTTAGAATAGCTTAGTTGGATTTTCTTCTTGCAATCCGCGACGGCGAGTGGCCGGAAGTGTTTTACTGCATATTTTTAGTGACATATCCTCCAGCATCATGTCTTGTCTTTCCTTTTTCAGGCTATCCCTAACTTGGTTGCACAATAAAGCAATCTTCCTGAATTTGCAGCTTCTGGAGCAAGCTGGCAATTAAGATTATCTCCGAGTAAAATTTCTTATGAAAGTTCTCAACAATATTAGAAGACTAGATCCTTTTTTTTGTCAACGGTGCGATAAGATAAGTAAGAAGTTGAGAGCAGTCCGAGCCTGAACTGGCTTTTTTTACTGGAAAAAAAGCTATTTCTTCCGTCTCCAACTTTTTCCCCAGAAATAAACGCACATTATTGGCTTGCAAAAAACTATGTGGGTGAGGAGCTGACCCCTGAAACCTGAACGAATAAAAGGTCAAACCAAGGACCCATAAATTTCCTGTAATGACTCGCCATTCAGGGGGCTTGTCATTTCCTATGCTTCTATGTTGCTATGCTGCCCGAGCCTCATCTAGTTTCCAAAATTCCGCTTGGGTCGAATCGGCGTTCTTGCTCAGATAAACAAAATTTGTTGGGACTATTCAGCATGCCACCAGGTACCTAAGCTAGGACAAAAGATCCAGGATACTCTTCCATTACAGAGAAATATTCCTAGTTCAGCACAACAGCTGCGAAAATTTTTGTCTATCTGGATAGTCGGGTATTTTATCCCCGTGGGTATTTCTCGAACTATCTGACGCTCGGTCAAGAGCGCATCAGAAATCTCTTATTGACAAGCCCCCTGAATGGCGAGTCATTACAGGAAATTTTGGGTCCCTGATCAAACTCAAGAACCGCACAGCTTGGTTCTATTCTTCGACTTTTGCAGTCATCGTTTGCTCTGTCAATCGTCCCAAGTTCGCATGTGATTGATATCAGCAGTTATTAATAGATTCTTGGGATTGACACAATCTAGATGTAAGCTAAGTCATCTTGCTGTATAAATGTAAGCTAGGCTATCTGGCTGGATAAGTAATCGATTGGTTCGTGATATATTTGTATTTATTTTCATAATCCCACATGTGAAAACGTTCGACTTCAATGTAGTGGTAAGAAACCAAGGGTGAAAAGACAAGAAAACAGTCCATTGCAAAACCCGTCGTACGTATAATTCCGATGCAACCTACATTCGTAACTGCATTCGTTAATTCTTAAACCCGAACACCCAAATTTCATATGTCACACTCTGAACCCACTAACCACACCCCACTAATCGTTGCACTTGTCACGATTCACTAATAATCATTCGGATTATGCTCCTGACGATTGTTCGAGTATCATATTATTGATGCGTAAAACCGGTTTACTAAGTTTTGCCAAGTTTTTGCTAGAAGTCAATGGGTCTGGGAAAAGGCTTAAAACAGCCGAAGCCGTGGACGATATGTTAAAAGCAGAGCTATTCAGATAGTTTAGAATATTGGAACAAAAACAATAAATAGTTCGAGGTGTGCTTTAAGGTGTTTATCCGGATTTTGGATTCTCGTATCGTTCTACCAGTGTGCTGTAGCATATCAGTATCTGCGCAACAATACTATTATGTGTTTTTGGATCCCAAAACGTTAGTGTCAAACTTGGTATAAGGATCCTGAGGGTACAGGCCAGGTTCGGAAATGGGCCCCGGAAACTTATATTTAAGGGTTGAGGGAGGTTCAGATTAACGTATGAAATTTCTCGTTCCAAGCTAATGATACTCTAAATTTACAGGTAAGGGTATATGTTGAATCCATAACGGAACTTCATTTAGTACTTCGCACCGAATCGTGCATAAATTAAATTTTGTATAAGTAAGAGCTGCGTCTGAAGTTTGTTAGGGCGTCAAAACAGGGTGAGAAGACACGATGATAGTTATTATCACATTACAGTAATGCCGGACCAAGACTCAGCCGAGAGTCAAGTATGTTTGACAGTGCAAGACGGATACGACAGCTACATTTTATTAGAACTATATTTCGTCCCTTCTTGGCAAGGGTCCTCTTCGGGCTCAAGCCGCTAAAGCTGGAAAATTAACTTGTGGAAAAACAACTAAACATTCTTCTTTTAATATCTGATTTTGCGAATTTCTTTCCTGAAAATTAATTTAGAATCCATTAATTAAAACTCCAATCAATATTCAGGACCGAAATATAGCTCTAATAAAATATAGCTGGCGTATCCGTTTCGCACTGTCAAATAGGATTCGCATTTATACTTTGTCAAGAAGTTTGAATTGACGATAGCGGAGCGCCTAAGCTGACAATGTTTGATCGAGCTATCTACCTTGTTTACTGCTTGTTTGATCCTACTGGAATTTGCCGAAAAGTTCGGTAGGCCCCCTGTTACGTTTTTATTTAGTGTTCGAAGTTTCGATCTTGGGATACGAAGACGTTGAAAATCGATAGTTCGGCTCCTTGTCTCTCAAGTCCCAATTAGCAATTCAGAGTTCACGGATATCACTTGTGATTTGGAACCTATTAATTAAGTCGGGGAAACGTGTCGACTAAGTTGTCTATCGTGAATTGTGATGTGACCGGGATAAGTGTAAAAGCGGCGAGACATTGGCAGACTTCCCTAAATGACATCGTGTTGTCATAGATTCAGTCTCTTTACAGTTTTTAATAACATAATTTATGCGTATGTGTCATGAAACACGCAAAAAAACTGAAGAGCAAATACGAGTGTGCGAAGAAAAATAATAATAATATGGCTTCAAATGGAAATCATCCCAACTATCAAGTTTCATCCAGATAACTGATTTAAAAGTTGTGCACGTCATGAGATTACAATTCCCCCTACCTCCACTACCCCAAGCTGAATGGTCCAGTCCGCGAAATGAGAACTTTGAAATCAGTATGGTCAAGTTCCTAACATGCCTGACAAATGTCATAGTATTAGCTCGTCTGGACAAATGTCATAGCATTAGCTCGTCTGGAAGTACCCTACCTCGCATAAAACAGCCAAAGGCTGTGATTGCCGTAAACACGGAAACGAAACTTGTATACATTACTCCGTACTCCGCTCTATACATTATTTGAATAAATGTTTCAAAGTCAACTTGGGCTCAAGGAATATTTAATGTATGAAACTTGATATTCGGAGTAATTCAAACTATTAAACTCATGGCTGAGATGTCCCATTTCAAGTGCGGACAGGATCCGATGAATGTGGGGGAGTCGGGGGACGGAAATTTTGTGACACGCTTAGAGTATAGCGATTGGGATGACACTTGGTGGGGAGAACAAGCATGAGCCCTAGATACACAGCCCAAGATGACAGAACCGGACCGGATTTGGTCACTCTGCGGGGATTAGGGGCTGGGGGTCCAGAATTCCGGTGATCGTGATTTAAGGTACTTTAAGATGTGCTAGGACGATGAAACTTGGTTTGAAAAACAGACTTGATAAGAATGGCTTAGAAATTGTCACTTCCCAGATCTGAAAAACCCTTAAAGTATTCATCTTAACCGCAAAGTACAAAAAATAATTTTAAGCAAAATGTACATTTTCATGCTCTCCATGAGCCCAAGATAATTTTTACTGCAGAGAAATGCAGAAAAAAACCTTTCCTGTCATCGCCCCAATCGTCCAGCAAAAACAGCGTCCGTGTCAAAAATTAAATCTCTGGACTAGTTTTTTCATTATAGTAGAATTTGAAGATAACTTACTTTAATAAGATATTTATAGTCGGTAGAAGCTTCAGTTATTTATTACAGGTTTGTTTCCTTCCCCGAAGTTGAACCAGAGGATTGACAGCCTGACGAGGACCCTTGCCAAAAAGGGCCGAAATATCGCTGATGAAGAATCGTAGCTGACGTACCCGTTATAAACATTGTTTGAATAAAGATAATTTTTACCTCAAGGGTTTTGTTTAGAAATGAATTCCTAGCACCCTTGAAGTCATCCTAACGCGAACATAAAATACTTTTTACCAAACCATGCATTCTTGTGATTTCCAAGGGTCTATGATAATTTTTACCACAAGAGTTTTTCTTACAAATGATCAGAACAAACCCACGAATTGGTAAATTCCCACGTAATGTCATCCTCTTACCCGGCCTTGCAAGTGCCATGTGAGCTTCTAGCTCTTGTTTCAAAGTTCTAAGTTGACCAAGTCCAATTCCACTGTCAGAAAGGACATCCAACTAGGCTAGAATTGTCTTTCCAACTAGGCTCCCTGAAAACCCTACCGGGTGATGGACTTAAACCGTTCCTATTTGCGAAAAAGGATTAGCATCGGTCTCCTGAAATACCACACTCGACACGAACTTTGGGACGTGACAGAAATTCTGGAATAGAAGGAGAGCTTTCTCCGGGGGATTTTATTTTTGGAAAGCCGGTCGCAGAGACCCTAATATTTTCCAAATTGGGCCAATTCCGGAATTTTGCTGGATTTTGTTTTAAAGAGAGCCTTGCCAGAAGTCGCCCTTATTTGATGACAAGACGACAGCTCGTTGTCGAACCCAGTTAGCTACCGTTATCTGTCTATAAGACTTAACTACCCCAGCAGACTATCAAGTAGCATACCTTTCAACCAATCCAGCTCAACCTATTTTATAACCAACTACAACAAAAGGAGGCCGATACGCCCTAAAGACAAAGCACTCTAACCATAAAACAGAAAAAAAATATATGATTAGTAAGCGCACTTCAATCATGACCATGACCCTAGGGCTTTTTTTGCAAATATACATTATATCACATACACACACAACAATGCTGACCAAGGGTGAGGTAAAATGGACAAAGGAGAGCGAAAACCTTGTTGTCGCTTGTCAATTATAGGAGAAGGTTCCTGTAATATTAAAATTATGATAACAGAAGCAGAGACAATTCTTAATTTCACAATTCTTCTTGAATTTCACAATTCTTAAACTCTAAATATCCTTACATTGGTAAGCTAGCCTGACCTTGAAAATACAGGCCACTCGTACAAAAACGATCACCAAAGCAGCAGACCATCTAGCTGCCCACCATTGTAAAATATACCATTTACAATTTACAACGCTCCACTGCAATGTAGACCTAAGGCGTATTCTCGCCATTCCCTGAGAACTCCACTTGAGGAGTCCCCACGATTATCTTCACCATCATCGAAAAGGGCTCCCTTTCAGATTTGGAGGGGAATCAATTTTTGCTGGTGTTGGCGCATATGTAAAATTAACTAAAAACAATCAGAATAAACAAAACCAAAAGTAAATTGAATCCAGACTAATTTTGTCAACTGCATATTTTTTTTCGAACAAAATCCGTTTTGGAAGCGTTCCCCGTGTTCTCACTGTTTCTGTACGCGGAGTCCGCGTGAAGTGACTCCCTCTATTCTGTCCGTTCCCTTCGATCCCCCGAGGAGTCCTCGGGGAACGGCACGAATACGCCTCTAAGCTAGACGAACACTGAACAGGCTCACTCGAGTGTCAAAAATGTCCTGTCTGGAGCCAGTACTTTCGCACTACATACTGATTCTGTTCAGATGTTCTGAGATACTTGACCACTTAACAACTTAGCTACGCTTACAGAAAATTAAACACGGCTTCTGTTGTTTTAGCCTCTTTCAATAGTTGCGAATTTGCAGATACCATGGTATCTGTTACCACGGTAACTGGATCTGCAATTAGTCGTTTTTGCAGTTACCTTGGTTTCTGATATACGGTTGTTGTGCAAAAACGACAATTGCCGAAACTGCGCTTTTCGAAGGCATCCCAAAAGAAAAACTGATATTCAGTCACATCACTAGGTGTCAAACTTCTTTCCCACCAATTTGACAAAAACTGATGAAAGTGAGATGACTTTTTCAGATACTACGATCAGTTACCCCGGTCGGACCGTGGTATCTGAATATCAGATACCACGATAACTGGCCAGACACAACGATAACTGCAAAAACGCCTTTTGACCGTGGTATCAGATACCACGATAACTGCAAAAACGACTTTAGACCGTGGTATCAGATACCGGGGTATCTCCAAAAACGGAACTAATGTCCCTTGCCTTGGATGACAAACGTGGCAAAATTTGCATAACTGGTCTTCGGACGAATAAGATCCTAAAGCAATGATCGGGCGCCTGATACGTCACGTAAAGAGAAAAAAACTGGCAAGGGTTATACTCAGTGTATTGCTCATAGAGACGATAGTATATGCTTATGAAGTGAAGAACGTCGGGAACAAGAAAAGATGGAAATACTTCTAAAGAAGAATGAATTACTATCGCAAGTACTTTCTACCTTTAAGGTAGACGGAAGGCTTCTTACACGTAGCTATGAAAGTACGCAGCTATGAAAGTACCAAAACTCACACCTGTCGCTTATAAAACTGAAAGATACCGTAATAATTTTGTGTCTCAGTTTACCTTGTATCATAACAGCCTTACCTGAATTACTGTAGCCTATTTATTCTATGACAATTGTATATGTGTTTAGTTGTAGGTTAATGACAAGTGCCAATTAATTTGCTCACGCATGATGTTGTGCCACATTTATGACACCAAATCAAATTAAATTAAGTTAAAGACATGTCATAGCTCTCCGTCTAAGTCATCATCAAAGCCGCTGGTGCTGTTTATCAGTCAAACAAAGTTTGACCTTATGAGGAGGGTTTAAACTTGTTCACTATTTTCAAAATATCATATATGCAAATGTGCTTGTATCAGCTTAATGATAAATAGCCCAAGACTCATCATACCACGATCTGACAGACTCAACGCACCGCTCGAAGCTCGCAAATAAATAGCGCAAGTTGAAGTTGGATGAATTTTAGTACTGTGCTAATAGCGAATGAAAAAGGATCAATTTATATGTGAAAATGTTTGCATATGCTCCAGTGTATTGTCACTCAAGAACACCTACAGCAGGGGGGCATTGCATGGCAAATATCTGGGAAATCAAAATAGGAAGATTGTTATGCTTCCGCTACAAGCGAAACCATTGAGTGTCGTGCTAGATCCCGGGTCTTCAAAAACGCATACGAATCGCCGTTGACTCGCCAACTTATCTATAAGTATTATAAAGATTATATAGTGGTTCGTTTTCTCTGTGTGTAATTCATTTTTCTTTCTTTCTATTACTCCGCTCTTTCATTTGTTGTATAGCGGGCCTCAATAAATTCTTATTATTATTACTGAAAATTGCTCTGCGAAGGGGAAAAGTACAATAGGCATCCACGAGAACTTCTCAAAATGAATAGCCCCCAAACATACAACAGCCATAGGAATGTATACAGATTAATAGCCCGGATATAAGAAATAGCCATAGGAAACTACATGAATCAACAACCCTAACGTACAAAATAGCTGTGGAAACTATAGAATTCAACAGCCCTAAAAAATGTTCCTTACCTTCTCTAGTTGAAATGCTCTACGTGTGCTGGTGTACTCCACCATTTCTGCGTAAAGTCAACCTTGGGTCCACCGTAGCCACCAGGTCGTCTGTCATAAGGCTTGGGCCGACGAATGCCATTTTTCTCATTCTCTAACTGTTTCTCTATTTTCTCCTTCCTTTCCATTTTGAATCTATGCTTCTGACCTTGGAGATGAACATCGAGCTGGGCTTGAGTTGGAGCGGTAACGGCGCAGAGTTTACACTCGAATCTGAATACAAATTAATTAATTAACAACACTAACTTTTTTGCCCACCTCTTTGTAAGTAAGCAAGTAAGTTAGTAGAGTACATGTGAGAAAAGGAGAAAAGACTAACAAACAACAGATCAAAAAAAAAATAAACAATGCAGCAGAGTTATTCTGTTTTCGATTTCCCCTCGTTGGGCGAAAGTATATAGTGGAGTGTCTATGCCATAAAGTGGTAACGGCGCAGAGCTTGCAATCAAGTCTGGTAAAAGATGAGTTAAGGAAACTCTTGTTTTTTGTTCAACGGTTTAAAGAAAAATCGTCAACCGATTTTTGTGTTTTTATTTTACAGGCGGTGATCCAGTCCTTCTGGATGTTTTCTAGCCCGGTGTTTGTGTGTTTTATTGACGCCAAGGCCGCGTTCGACAGGGTTAACCACGAGAAGCTTCTGAATAAGATGGTCTCGAGGGGTATTGACCCTAGGGTAACTGGAACCCTAGCTGCTTGGTTTCAGACACAGCAGTTCCGAGTGAAGTGGAGTGGTGTAATTAGCCAGCCATTCGCAGTGTTGAATGGGGTTCGCCAAGGAGGTGTGCTGTCTCCGTTATTGTATAACCTGTATGTTGATGATTTGAATTTGTTGTTGGTTAGAACTGGAGTTGGTTGCTTCATACAAGGGCTGTGTTTCAACAACCTTAGTTATGCTGACGACCTAGCCGTTCTTCCCCCAACAGTAGCAGCACTGAATAAGCTACTGGCTGTTTGTGACGAATTTGCTTTGATGCATGATGTCGTCTTCAACACGAAGGAAACGCTGTGTATGTCATTCATTCCACGTGGTCTTCATTTGAAGATTATCCCAGTTACTATCTAGTTCAAAGATTCAAGTCGTCCAGCATTTAAAATACTTGGGTTTCACGTTTTCATCTTCGATGACTGCTGAAGCGCATGTTTCTTCGCTTATGAGGTCTCTATCTATTAGAGCAAATATACTGATAAGGAGGTTTGGTAGCTGCGAGGCCCCGGTAAAGAGTTTTCTTTTCAGGGCTTACTGCACGCCACTTTACTGCCTTGCTCTTGCTTGTAATGTCAGTGTGAAATGTGAGAATTCTTTTCGGGTTATGTATAATAACACGGTCTTCCTTGGAATTGCAGTGCATCGGGAATGTTTGTTGGTGAAGGGCTTCCATCTTTTGGTGAACTTCGGAGGCGGTCAATTCTTTCCCTTCAAACCAGGATCCTCCGATCCCCTAGCCCACTTCTTAGGATCCTTTGTGGGCCTCAGATGCGGCTTTCTCTGCCTGTATGGCTTGCGTGGACTCGTGAGTTGTACGCGAGGCTTTTGACGGGAGTCACGTAAGTTACCTGGTACTTAAATTTGTTTGTTTGTTGAGTGTGTTTTGTTATATTGTGGCCCATGTTGGCCTTATTTGAAATAAATTGAATTTAACTGAATTCATTTACTTATTTCCACCAAAGCTCGCGAGAAAAATATAATAATTATAAATAATAGGTCTAAAACTGACCAATAACTAGACCATATACGTTCACCTCGTAGGAAAGTGTCTATACTATGAAGCGGTAAGGGGAAGAGCCTGCACTCGAGTCTGTAAACAGATCTATTAATTGCGGCCTAAATGTCACGATTTTGACAGTATCGAACGAACAAACTGTGACTTCATATTGACCGATTCCGTAAAGCATGGTAGTAAAGAACTTTCTTGGTGAGATCTTCCCAGGTGATATCAGTGATATACGTGAGTTATATATTTTCGGTATTGTAAGTTTTTACTGTACCTACCTCGCAGATACAGCAACAGAAAGATCATGAGAGTTTTTGGTGCTCCTATAAAACAAAGTAGCCGCCTTCAGGAGAACAGTTTTGCCACGTTGGGTGTTAACCATCCGCTCATCCGGGTTGCGACAGCGCGCTGAGTTTTGAGTTGTTTGATTTTGTGTTGTAGTTGTTTTGTAATTTACGTTCCTTTTCTTTTTTCTTAAGTTACTCCGCTTCTTTTCTTGTGTAGTGGGTCACAAGTAAATTACTATTCTTGTCGTAAGCCCATTTACCTGCAAATACCTGAACATTTGCAACTGCAGGCGAGTAGGATTCTTCCTAATCGACGCCTCCCCGGGAACGCTCTTGTTCAGATTTCCAGTCGAATCTCCACCGTTTGCCTGACCACTCCTTGTCCAATTTTTTTCGAAATTATTTGTTGTTTGGCAGGTAATAACAGTGGAGTCTGCTAGTGAGTTGATCTGCTACCGAAGAAGGTCTGTGCTTGCCGCTTGAGTACCGGCCTTTTAACCAGCTTTTTCTGAGTGACCCCAGGTGTTTGTTCCTGTGTTCGGCACAAATATGCTGGGTGGGATGTTGTTGCTCATTTTTGTGTGCACAGCCATCATGTGCGGATGGTAAGGACTTTAAAGGGCCCCTCCTGCTTATTCTGCTTTTTACAGGATGCCTAGATCCCTCGTTGAATTATTAGCTTGTAAAATCCCCACCTTTCTCCATTGTTTCGTTTTGTGCCTACGAATTCTTAGCGCTTTTACGGGCGAGTTTTGCCCGTCATAAAACGCAAAGTTTGCCGGGATCTTCAGTGTCCGCTGACGGCTCTTTCACATATGAGGATATGAGAATCTTCTGTTTATTACTTCTTTTAGTTGCTTAGTTGTCCAACGTTTTAACCACTGCGCGTTAACTTTTCAAACGTTCTGCGCACAGCCGCCGCGTCGGGGAGCAGGAAGGCTGGATAAAATCGATAAGCGCTAATGAGAAAATCGCTAATTTCAGGTGGAAAACAATGGTATTTTCGAAAAAGTTATTTCTGATCCGTTTCGTAGGGAAAAGATCATTTCTCGGAAAAGGTGTGCTTTAGGTCTTTTTGGGTATGGGGTGCTCTGCATTCCTTTGACCATTTCTGTAGCTCGCCACTGGACATCTTCGATAAGGCCATCTCGTATTGCGGGTATGCTAGTGAGACTCCAACCTGCAACTCCGGTCTGACGAGTGAGTTGTACAAATTGCTGTTCACATTAGGACTCCTACTGCTTACAGTTCGCTTGACGATTCCAAGGGCTCTATTGGCATTGCTTACAACATGTTGTGTGTGCTTGTGGAACTTGAGTTCAGCATTGATAAGCCAACCAAGGTCCCTTTCACAGCTGTCGCTTTCTGTTACTTGCTTTTCCGGAGGTTTGTCCATGGTGTATAGGTTGTGGGATTGTTATGTCAAATATGAATGACTTTGATTTTCTACGCATTGAACTTAGTTACCTAGTTAATTTGGCAATAATGCCTACAGGTAATCTTTGTAGGTATGCTAAAATGGCAAGGGAGGTAATCGCAGATTCATCTTTAAGGTGTTACATCTGCAATAACATAGGCCTACATCTTTTGGGTTGTCAATTAATAGAAAGAAAAACAAGATAAAATGTTCTTTTGGGCCTAATTGACTTCAAAAACCGCTGAAAGGTCCGAAAATATTTTGCTTTTGTTCTTTCAGAAACGGTTATGCTTTCGGAGTTTAAATTAGATTTATGTCAAACTAAAATTAAAATTTCCTTCTTTTGGCTACTGCTAATCTAATATTCCCGACACCCCTTAGGCTCCTATGTCAGACGGTTGGTTATCACTCCACGACCCTGATCGATCCATTCATTCTCATTTGCATGCTTCCGTATAATCTTCCATCGTATCAGCACTACACAGATTGTGGCGTTAGCCCTATTCGGTTCTTCGAGGCGGATCAGGCTTCCGCTTAGGCATTAACCGAGATACAGGCGAGTACTCCCTACCGGAAACGTGGAACGGGGTTATTAGTGGAAGAAAATTTAAGCCTCAGTCCCTTATTAACAACAAAACAAAAGTCGATAAAAATGAAGAAAAAAACCTTTCCTGTCGTCGCCCCAACCGTGCAGCAAAAACAGCAGCCGTGTCAAAAATTAAATCTCAGCACTAGTTTTTCCGCGCAGCGATTATTAAAAGTAATAGATACAGGCGAGTAACCCTTAATAGAAACGTGGAATGAGGGTATTAATGGAGTAAAATTTAAGCTTTCAGTCCCTTATTAATAATAAAACCGAAGTTGATCAAAATACAGAAAAAAACCTTTCCTATCATAGTTCCAATCGTGCAGCAAAACAGCGGCAGTGTCAAAAATTATATCTAAGGACTAGTTTTTATGGCACTTGCAGCTCCGCTCAAGTGCCATATACCGATCACTTTTCGGTCGGTCGGTCGGTCGGTCGACCGAACCGACCGGTTCCAGAAGTTCTAGGACGATGAAACTTGGCACGCATATTCGGGGCATGACCAAACTAGCTCGGAAATAGTCACTTGAGCGATCCAACCACCGTGTGGGGGGGGGAGGTAGCGGAATCCAGAAAATAGGGGCATGCATAACTTTCGAATCGGTGATCGGATCTTAATGAAACTTGATATCTGGAAAGACCTCGTGTCTCAGACGTCTCATATCAAGTCCGGACCGGATCCGATGAATCTGGGGGGGATTTGGAGGGGGGAGCCGGAAATCGTGTGAAACTCTCAGAGTGGAGCGATCGGGATGAAACTTGGTGGGAAGAACAAGCACAAGCTCTAGATAAACAACTGACAGAACTGGACCGGATTCGGACACTGTGTGGGGAGCTGGAGGGGGGGGGGGGAGGTTCCCGAATTCCGGCGATCTGTAGATAATGTACTTCCAGGTGGTCTAGGACGATAAAACTTGGCAGGCATATCAGGGACCCGACCAGATTAACTTGGAAACAGTCACTCGCCTGATCCGACCATCGTTTGGGGAGGGGGAGACGGCGGAATCCGGAAATTAGTGGCATGTATAACTTTCGAACGGGTTATCGGATCTTAATGAAACTTGATATCTTGAAAGATCTCATGTCTCATTTCAAGTCCGGACCGGATCCGATGAACTGGGGGGGGGGGGGGGGGTGAAAGGGAGAACCGGTATTCTTGTGACACACATACAGTGGAGCGACCAGGATAAAACTTGGTGGGAAGTACAGGCACAAGTCCTAGGTGCATCAATGACAGAATTGGACCGGATTCGAGTGCCGAGGGGGGGGGGGGGTCCGAAATTCCGGTGATCGTGAGTTAAGGTACTTCCAGATGTGCTAGGACGATAAAGCTTTGCTCGAGCATTAGAAACTTGACATAATTGGGTTGTACATCGTCAATTCTCCGATCCGACCATTCCTTAAAGAGCTCACCTTAATCGCAAAATACAAAAAATACTTTTAAGCAAAATTTACTTTTTCACAATCGCCATGAGTACATGATCCTTTTTGCCTCAAGGGTTTTTCTTAGAAATTAATTTTCAGCACCCTTATAGTGCGCATCTTAACCAAAAAGTGAAAAAAAAATTTGACCATCACTTCCATCCTCTGACCCAGCTTTGCAAGTTTGGCGCATCTTAACCGAAAAGTGAAAACAATACTTTTGACCATCACTTACATCTGACCCAGCAAGCTTGCAAGTGCCATATAAGCTTCCAGCTCTTGTTTTCCCTACAGTGGTTTAGGAAGTTATTTAGCCGGACTAAGATATTTATAGTCAGTAGAAGCTTCTGTTATTTATTACAGGTTTGTTTCTTTCCCCGACGTTGGACCTGAAGATTGACAGCCAGACGAGGACCCTTTCCAAGAAGGGCCGAAATATCGCTGATGAAGCATCGTAGCTGACGTATCCGTTGTATACTTTATTTGAATAAATGCTTCCGCTTGTTGTTTTCAGGGAGCTCATTGGCCAGATCGACTGATTATGCAAGCTATCGTTTTTCTCATCAAAGAAGGGGGTCTGGATATTGCGATGTTTTGGGAGAAATAGTACTGCGATCCCCCTCGCTTTCAAATTCAACCAAACCAAATTCTGTCGGAAGGGGTGTGCTATTTTCGGAGTTCGCTAATGATTAGAAGCAGGAACATATCCTGTGTATTGGGAGAAACAGTTTCAGCTCTCATTATACATGTTCAAGCATCCGTTCCCGCGCAACAAAGTGGACGATCACTTCATTTGGGAAAATATCACGGATACAACAACAAGCTCTGTCTCGACTCCAAAGATATTTCCCCAGATTTTCCCAGCAAACGGTGGGTGAGGTGAACTGGCTCCTGGCTCGTGTCTACAAAAACCCACCTTTTTACTTCAACGAACTGGCATGTCCGTTAAGGATAATCCGAGAACCGTGTTTCGACTTGAGCTCTGCCGTGAAGCTCATTGGTCAGAAATACCGGTTATTCAAGCTTTCGCTTCTGGGAACCCAAATGTGAGTGACCGGGAAGATCGGATATCTATGATTTTGTGAAGTGTCCATCCGTCCGTCTGACTGTCTGTAAGTCCTTATGAGGGTAGCATACTCTTGAAGGGATTGAGATACTCTGTTCAAACTTGGTACAGGTTTCGCTGAGCATGGGCTGGATCGAAGGGGCGGTTCGTAAAGGGAATGTGTAGCCTTAATTTCAGGGTTGGGGAAGGGGGGGGGGTAAATTTGACAGTGCAAAACGGATAAGTAAGGTGAATATTATTAGAGCTATATTTTGATCCTTTTTTGGCAAAGGTCCTCTTCAGGCTCAAAGCTGGAAAATGAACTCGTGGAAAAACCACAAGTTCAAAAGTTTTAAATTTTTGTTCCCACAAGTTCATTTTCCAGCTGGAGCCAGAAGAGAAGCCTTGCCAAGAAGGGCCGAAAATCGCTCTAAGAAAACTCAGCAGACGTATCTGTTTAGCACTGTCAAATATGATTCGCAGTCAGCTTGGGCTGAGTGAATGTTTAGGGGGGTCAAAATTATGAGGATAACAAAATATGTGTTTTCAAGACAGTCGTTTTAGGGGTATGGAGGCATTCTGAATCCACAACTCCACAACTGAACTTTATTTTCTTGCACGATTAGTTGTCCGTTCGGTAGGTCTACCCGTCCAAAACCAGAAATCTGGGAGAAGGTAAAAGTTGTTTTTGAAGCTAAGTATACTCGAAATTTGAAATAGGGATAAGGAACTATCTATTCTAAACGTTATTTAATGCCAGACAGGTAGCTGATCCGGAAAGTAACAATATTCTTGACGTCCTAGTAGTAATCCACCCCTACGTCCGTAGTAATTCCATCCATTCCCATCTCCAAGATTCCGAGCTTCCTCTATTTTTTATTCCGGTCGTTGACTAACCGTCGTCGAGTGAACATCTCAATCCGAGCCAAGTTTGGAAAGTAACCGTTGGAAAATCAAGAAGGACACGTGACCTACCGTCAGAGCGACCGTTGAGGTTCTTAGATGGCTTAGATGGCCAAAACCTCCTGTGAGTTCAGGAGGAGCCACCATTGCTTGCAGTTCCTGTAATGCATTTTTTCACCCGAAATGCGCTGGAATTAGCCATGCAGCTAGGAAGAAAACCACCACGTGGAACTGCAAAGTATGCCCAGCCCATTCAACGCAAAGTGTGGACACGAACAAAAGGAACTGATAAAGTAACTGGACAGGGCAGGAAATACTTCTGCCCTGAGTGCAACAGAAAGTGCGGTTATGGAACTTTTTCTTGCACCCAATGTAACGACTGGTTCCACCCTCACTGCGCGGAAACTACTATAGCCGAGCGGAAGAAGATTGACAGATGGATTTGCAAAGTATGCACTCACAAACCGATTTCGGCCTCAGAGGATGTCACAGCTCAGAATGTCTCTCAGCAGTCTCATCCAACCTTGTCTGAAATCGCCCCCTTCAATTCTCACAACGACGCATCAGACACACCAAGAACATCAGACAGTGTTGCTACCCTACAATCCCAAATTGCAAAACTGAAGAAATTGATGGAGAGGAAGGAAAACAGGATAGCAACATTAGAAAAAAAGATTCGCAGGCTTGAAGATGGTTCCAGTGAATTACCTGTCAGTTTGAAAGAGATATGCAAGCTTAAATTAACTAACTGGGATTAACGGTCAGAAAGTACCCTCGCACGGCACTCTTCGTCCTACACAGGTGCAGTTCAAGAAGGGAATTCAACCGTGCATTTACTTTCTCCAGAACCGATGTAAGAACGACAACTGCAAGTTCCGTCACATCTGTCCCCAATTTCTCTCGGGCAACTGCGGCAAGCAGCTTTGCAACGCCCCGCATTTGTCCGAAGTACTCGTACGGACTGTGCTTCAACCCTCTGTCCCCCGATATTCATCCGAACAAAATAGTTAGCCGCAGACTCGACCGTTCTTCCAACCAGCGAAGTTCAAAAAACTGCTTGGGACTCCACCGTGACCCTCCGCCGAGTTCGTCAACTCAGCCACAACAACACCGTCAATGGAACCAGGAACCCAGACTAGCCGTACAGCACATAAGAAGAAGCCCTGGGCGGATACTACAGACACCACTGCTAGATATCGATCTGGGGCGGTCCGAAAACTACCTGAATCGATTACAGCTCAAAGCAACATCCTTCCAACCTTCACCAACGAACGAACCCTTCGGAACCACGATGATTCCCAACAGAGAGAACATGAGAGCTCAACAGCCAATTGCACAAAGAAACAACTTTTGGAGACCCATGCATCGAACCGGGCAAGATGCTCAACGAGCCCACTCCTTCTGGCCACCAGCAGTTCAGACTCTACAAAAACCGAGACACGAATTTCTGACACCGTCCACTCGAGGACCTTTTGCAGAAAACGATCGAGATCGTAACCAAATTAGGTGGGAGACGGTCGTCTAAATCCAAACCAGACGCGATCATGGGTGAATGTCGAAGCACAAAGCAACTCCCAACCAAAAGAAATTCCATCAACAAAACCAGGAAGCTCTATTCCAGGAGGTAACAGAGGTATGAGAACAACCTTGGACTCCAAAGAACCTCCGAAAACGCTCAAATGCCTTTACTTTAATGCAGATTCGCTCCTCAACAAACTTGATGAAACAAAAATGCTAATCGCCATCACTGATCCCGATGTTGTTGCCATAGTCGAAGCCAAGCCAAAAAATTGTCGCTTCCTACCTGCGCTGTCCATTGACGGCTACAAGACACACGAAACAAACATCGAGAACAACAAAGGTAGAGGAATTATTATCTACGTCAGAAGCAGCCTAACAGTCACCTCTGAATCTACCACTAGTCAAGAGTGTGTATGGCTATCATTGCATATTACCAATGGCAGGCCCCTGAACTTAGGGATATTTTACAGAAGCCCACAGAGCACTATGGAAAAGGACCAGTTTCTTTTCGTCGAGATCAACAAGAAATGCAGGAAAAACAGAGCGACCACAATCATAGTAGGAGATTTCAATTACCGAGAAATTAACTGGAAAATGTCTCATCAACAGGAAGATCGTGGTTCGACCTCGCAAAAATTGTTCCTCAGAACAATACATGACAACTTCCTTGAACAGCTTGTCGATCAGCCTACTCGAATACGTGGATCAGATGAACCTTCCCTGCTTGATCTGTTGCTTGCAACAGATACCGAAGTCATAAAGTCGCTCGAGGTTGGATCTCCAGTTGGGAAATCCGATCACGCGACGATCATGTTTGAAGTTGACGTCACCGTGAAAAATGAAGAATATTATCGAAATCGGAAAAACTACGCCAAGGGGGATTACAGCGCGATGCGAAATGCTGCCGCAAATATTGATGGGTCAGAGAAGTTCGTGAATCCTGAATCAAGTGAACAGTATGAAAGCTTCACGGTAGCTCTTCAGGATCTGGTGGAGAAGTATATCCCAGTTTACCAAAAATACAAACGTCCGACCTTACCTAGAACAACCGTAAACTTGATAAAAGCGAAACAAGAAGCGTGGAAGAATTCAAGGATATCTGGAAGCCGAGAAGACGGAAAGAAATTCGTCAGACTGAGAAAAAAGGTCCGTAAAACGAGAAACCAACAGACTTTAAGGGAGCACGTGTCGCGGAGCAGTCCAAAACAAATCCTAAAGCCTTCTGGAAATTTGTAAACTCCAAGCGTAAGCTTAACCACGGAGTGTCGGAACTTCAAGACCCAGACTCAGGCAAAACAACAAGTAATGCGGAGGAAAAAGCCAACCTTCTAAACACACAGTTTGAATCGGCTTTCACAAGGGAACCTGAAACAACTGAGGAGTTTTCGTCTGACAATGAAAAATCACCAATCCCAGACCTTGATTTTTCGGTAAATGACGTTTATATCAAACTAAAAAATTTAGAGCCTCATAAATCCCCACGACCCGACAACATTCATCCCAGGGTCTTGCGCGAACTGGCATCTGAAATCCAACTACCGCTTTACGAAATTTTCAAAAAATCATACGCAAGCGGAAAGCTACCTTCACTTTGGAAAAAAGCCACCGTTTCTCCCATATTAAAAAACGGCATCAAACTATAGACCAGTAAGTTTGACAAGCATCCCTTGCAAAATTTTTGAGTCCCTCCTTGCTGATCACCTCAGCCGACATCTGACTGACATTTCCAAAAGCCAGTTAGGATTCATGCGTAGGAGATCCGCAGAAGCTCAGCTTCTACTGGCCAGTGAAGCCTGGAGAGCAATGATCGACGCGGGGATACAGGTGGATGTTCTCTATATTGACTAACGAAAAGCCTTTGATAAAGTACCGCACAAAAGGCTACTTTTGAAACTGAAATGCTTGGGTGTGATCGGACAAAATTTAGCTTGGATAGAGGATTTCTTAACCTCCAGAACACAGCGAGTACGAGTGGATGGCCAGCTTAGCACCACGGAGGTGAATGTTCTTAGCGGCGTACCATAAGGAAGTGTTCTCGGTCCCCTTCTCTTCAACATTTATATAAATGACTTAACTGAAGATATCAACTCTCTGGTTATGCTATACGCTGATGACACTAAGCTATACAGAGGCATACAGGGACTGAACGATGCCGAGTCTCTTCAAAAAGACCTTGACAAGATCTGCCAGTGGATGACTCAATGGGCCATGGAGGTCAATACCGATAAATGTCACCACCTTCGTCTTGGCCCTACTACCCTTGACCATCGTTACACCTTGGACGGAAGGACGATTTCGATAACCACCTCTGAGCGTGACCTCGGGATAGTTATGGACACAGATCTAAAATTTTCAACACATTACGAAACTATCATCAAGAAAACTACCAGAATTGTAAATCTTATGAGAAGAACATTTACATTCAAGGACAATTCCCTGTTTCCTATTTTATTTAAGGCCCTAGCTCGTCCACTAATTGAATATGGCCACGTAACAACGAGGCCCTTCTATAACAAGGACATTATCACCATTGAGCAAGTTCAGAGACGAGCAACAAAAACAGTGCCAGCCATTCGCCATCTGCCTTATGAACATCGACTTGAAAATTACGATTACCCAGTTTATCTTATAGATTTCTCAGAGGCGACTTGATTGAAACTTTTAAGATTTGTCATAGTTACTATGATAACATAAGGCCTGATGATGTCTCAGTTTCAATCACAACGGTCTCAGAGGACACAGCTTGAAAATTCGTGGTGAGAAATTCCGAAAAGACATCGAAAAATGGGGCTTCAAAAACCGGATAGTGGAATACTGGAATAATCTCCCCGAAAATGTCGTAAATGCCGAAAATATCAACCAGTTTAAAGCAGGCGCGGATCGTCACCTGGCTGAAATTCAATTTAGTGTACACAGTGTCTCGAGAAATTAACAGAGGCGAAAGCCTTTTTACTGCAGTTATATTATTATTATTATATATTATTATAGTTTGTATCCATAGAAACAGCACTACACGGAACTGGCGTTGCCGCGTTTGGCTCTCTTCGGGGCGAGTCAGGCTTCCGCTTGCTGCTTCCGTGGAACTCACAGGTCAGAAATACCGGTTATGCCAGCTTTATTTTTCCTCATAAAAACCAATGGGGCCAAGTGAGGCTAAAACAGCAAATCCAATCAAAAAGGCAGAGCAACTGGGTATAACATGGTCGTCTGTCCTTTTCGACCTTTCCCTTGAATAGGGCAGGCTGCCACTGGGGTCGCCTCTATGGGGACGGGTTAATGATCTTTTGAAAGAGCCAGAAGAGTTTCGAAGGAGTCACGAGTG
This sequence comes from Branchinecta sandiegonensis, assembly GCA_030848855.1. NCBI lineage: Eukaryota > Metazoa > Arthropoda > Branchiopoda > Anostraca > Branchinectidae > Branchinecta > Branchinecta sandiegonensis. The sequence continues at coordinate 3,551,639 of JAUPMV010000011.1, forward strand.
TTAGAACACTGAAATCCAAACTGTATCTACTGCATCATCTTACCCTTTAAAGCACCACTCTTACTAGAAATGATCTTTTCCGTACAAAAGCGATCAGAAAAAAACTTTTTCGAAAATACCATTACTTTCCACCTGAAACTAGCGATTCTCTTGTTAGCGCTTGTCGGCTGTGTCCTTCCTGCTCTCCGACGCGGCGGCTGGGCGCAAAACGTTTGAAAACTGATCGTGACTTGGTTAAAAAGTGGGGAAACTAAGCAAATAAAAGAAGTAATAAATAGAAGATTATCACATCCTTATGTGTGAAAGAGTTGTCAGCGGACATTGAAGATTCCGGCAAACTTTTCGTTGGGTGACGGGAAACTCGGCAAGGCCAAAAAAGCGCTAAGAATTCGTATTTACGAAACTAAACAATGGAGAAAGGTGGGGATTTAAGAAGCTTTTAATTCCGTATGGGAGCTAAGTATATTATAAAAGGCAGAATAGGCAAGAGGGGTCCTTTAAGGATAAATTGGTCTCTAGTTTTATTATTTCATTTCCTCGGAGACAACTTTCACTTACCCTTTATCGAGTCGTATTTACAAGGAATCCCTCCTACAGCAAAGATTTTACGTATCCCCCGACGATAATAACAGGCTCTGCCGACGGAATCCCGGAGCGTATATAAGAAATTCGAGGTCACGCCTCAGTATCATCCGGCAAGTTCGGAAGGGATGGAAAAAGAGACAGGAAATTTCTTAATTTCGAATGCCGGCTGGTGGAGTCACAAAAGTGGACTGTTCATGAATGTGAAGTGAGTCAATGAGTCACTAACAGCGAAAATTTATGTTGCACTTTACCGTAACAACGGGCGGATTCTATATTTATTGTTTATTCCTCTCCAGAGTGCTGGGTTTTCATTCCCCTTTATGGACTTTCAGCTATTATCTTTATGGCACTTCCATACAGCGATCGCTTTTTAATGTTACTCTTTAGAGTACTTCGATTTGTCCGTCACTAAACTGTTGACCCAGCTTCAATGGCCCAAGCTTCAAATGGAAAGGAAAAATTACAAACTTGATACTAAGTTCAGCTTTCATAATCAGCTTTCTTCTGATAAAAACAAGTTCAACGTTTTGTAGTAGGCTACTTTTAAACATGCTTCTTCTTCCATTGGGGTAGATGTTTGAAGACCATCAACTTGAGAAAATTACGTTCTACTTGCCAAAAAGTGCAAAACTGAAAGAAGAAAGAGAAGAAAACTAGGAGGAAACATTTTAAACAGACTGGTAACGAAATAAACGTCTTCCGGAAGTATTTTGGAATTTTTTGTTGCCATACCAGTTGCCTGGTGTTGTGTCGGTCTCTATGTCAAGCGCTTAACTAACTCTATGTACATAGTAAAGTGAACACGAATCTTCGGTACTTCGTAGAATTTAACCGCACAAGTGAAGATTCAGAACCAAATCACAGCCTGCTAAACTTTAGTCGACGTCAGACTGCTTCCGGCTAATCGACGTCAGTTGCCTAAACCTTAGTCGACGTCAGACTGCTTCCGGGTAATCGACGTCAGTTGGACCTTCACTTGTGCAGTCAGGAGTATATAAGCTCGTCATTCATTATGTCTTTTCGTCTGTAATCTTTAGTCAGTCGTTGTACTGTGTTCATATTTACCCGGATTGGGATTTAAATTATACAGAGTAAGTTAAAACTATTTATATGTCAACATAAAGCCTAGTCTACTACAACCCTCGTTTACCCTAAGCCTACGGAGTACGCTCCATCATCAGATACAACACTGGTTTGGTAGCAAAATAACTGGTAATGAAATAAACGAAATAACTGGCAACGAAATAAACGTCTTCCGAAAGTATTTTTGAATTTTTAAAGTTGCCTGGAAAGGCTTTTTGCTTAAAAATTGCTACTTCCCAAATCCAATTATTCCTTAAAGTACCAATCTCGACCGCAAAGTAAGAAAAATACTTTTAAGCAAAATATGCATTTACTGTTGCCATCAGCCCATTATCATTCTTGCCTCAAGGGTTTTCCTTACAAATAAAGTTCTAGCACCCTTAGAGTGCGCATCTCAACCGCAAAGTCGAAACTTACTTTTGATCAACCAAAACATCTTAACCCATGCAAGTGCCATATGAGCTTACAGCTCTTGTTTTTTTATATGTCGAAATCGCGCTAATGAAATCTTTGAATTCCCCTGGCCTGGGTAACCCTTGTTTTCACTTATAATTACATCTTCGGCAACCGTTCACAGTTAGGCGACGTTCAAATAAGCACACATCTACTGTATAGGGTTTGAACCACTGAACTGTTTTTTTTTCACTGGTTAAACCCTCAGCTTTTGGTGGTTTTTTTTTTTTTTTTTTTTTTTTTTATGGCACTTGCAGCCCCTGGCTCAAGTGCCATATACCGATCACATTTCCGTCTGTCGGTCTGTTTTTTGTCACACTTTTTCGAGTTAGCGTACTTCCAGATGTGCTAGGACAATGAAACTTGGCAGGCATATCAGAGACCCGACCAAACAAACTTAGAAATAATCAGTTTTCCGATCCGACCATTTTGGGGGGAAGTGGAGGGCAGGAGAATCCGGGAAATTGAGTGGAATATAACTTTCGAACGGGTGATCGGATTGTAATGTCCCGTTTAAAGTCTTGACCGGATTCGGTAGCCAGGGAGGAGTTGGGGGGGGGGGGGATCGGAAATTTCAAGAAACGGTTAGAATGGAGGGATCGGACTGAAACTTGCTGGGAAGAACATGCATCTGCTCTAGATAAATCGTTTAGGCAATTGTACTGGATCCGGACACTTGTTTCGAGTGAAATTTAATAACTGAACCGAGGACATTTCTCTCTGGTGATCTTTTTAATTTCCGGACCGAATCCGACAATTATTGGGGGGGGGGGGAATACTTGCCCCGCTTAGACTGGTGTGATCGGAATCGAACTTTGTGGGATTCACAAACAGATGCTCTGGATTAATCATTTACAGAACCGGATTGGCTCCGAGTATTGTGGGTGGAGTTGGAGGGGGGGGGGGGGGTCTGGGATTCTAGTGATCGCGAGTTAAGGTACTTCCAGATGTGCTAGGACGATGAAACTTTGCTGGAATATTAGAGATTCAACAACGTTTGCTTAAAAATTGCTACTTCCCAAATCCAATTATTCCTTAAAGTACCAATCTTGACCGCAAAGTAAGAAAAATACTTTTAAGCAAAATATGCATTTACTGTTGCCATCAGCCCATTATCATTCTTGCCTCAAGGGTTTTCCTTACAAATAAAGTTCTAGCACCCTTAGAGTGCGCATCTCAACCGCAAAGTCGAAACTTACTTTTGATCAACCAAAACATCTTAACCCATGCAAGTGCCATATGAGCTTACAGCTCTTGTTTTTTTATATGTCGAAATCGCGCTAATGAAATCTTTGAATTCCCTGGCCTGGGTAACCCTTGTTTTCACTTATAATTACAACATCCTTCAATTGTTCCCTCCACTTTTGCTGGTGCGGTCACAGTTTTGAAATTGACGCCGCTAGGGCTGATGATTGGTGTCTTAGTTGATATTGTTGCCGATTGGTGTTCTTAGTTGATATTGTTGGACATTTCACTGATGGCAGTGTCTATCGTTCCCGGACCTGGAACTGATGCCTCAAAAGCTAAAAGTACTCGACCGGTCGAGTATGCTGCCACACAGGGGCTAATAATACTCGACCAGTCGAGTAATAAGGGTTATAGAAGCTATTAGTACTCGACCAGTCAGGAATCGAGCCTCCAGTCGCTATCAGTACTAGACTGGTCGAGTACTTGTGTCTTGGGAAGCTAAAAGTATCTGACCGTATGGAACTTGGAGTCAGGATCCATTGCCGTGAATACTCGACCTACTTAACCAATTTCATGGTCGAGTACTATTAGTCCCTGGGCGGTTGGTTACTCGACCTTACAACTTTTCATTTGTATGGTCGAGGAAAGATAGCTCCTATATAGGAGATGGCAGTAATTACTCGACCTGTTCCTTCCTGACTCCAAGTTCCATACGGTCAGGTACTTTTAGTTTCCCAAGACACAAGTACTCGACCAGTCTAGTACTGGTAGCGACTGGAGGCTCGATTCGTCGACTGATCAAGTACTAATAGCTCCTATAACCCTTATTACTCGACTGGTCGAGTATTATTAGCTCCTGTGTGGCAGCATACTCGACCGGTCGAGTACTTTTAGCTTTTGAGGCATCAGTTCCAGGTCCGGGAACGATAGACACTGCCTTGACTGATACTGACTGAATAAATCTCGAAACAGCAGTGTAAAAAAAAGTCATTCGCTCCCTATAGAAACATGCCGCAGACCAATAAAATGCATAACAAGAATAGAAACAAGTTAACCGTTTTTTGCGTTGCGTCAACGCGTACGCATCAGATTATTTCAGTGATTAGAATAAACTGGCAAAAATGGTACAAGCGACCTGGGCAGTACGAAATGAAGCTCCCTGACTACCATAGCAAAGCCAAATTAATAACGAATGAATGAATGAAATATTTTATTACCCATCTTCAAGGCAAAGGAGTTGTTATTAAATTTCTGCCCTGGGGCTATGATACGTAGTGTGAGTGGAAGCGGGTGAGAGGGAAATGAGGGTTGAGGGCGTTTGTGGTCGTGTTTTGGAAAAGTTGAGGATAAGTATTGTGATGAACGATGGGAATGTGCGAATGATGATTGGGCGAAAAAGTAAGCTTCTTTTTTTTATGAATTTAAAAGATCTGAATGATAAATTTAGAATAAGTTTATATTTTATATTTAGTTATTAGGGGAAAGAACAGTAAATGTAATATGGGCTTTATTCTTAAAAGTTAAGTCACATGAATAGTTTAAAAGTAGCTAAAATTAGATTAAAATTAACGTCACTGAGGGATGGAGGAGTAGCCACAAAAAGTACAAAACATGTTTTCTTTGCTTTATTTAATTAATGTAAAAATAAGTTAAATTAGAAAAGATGCTGCGGGTAAAAAAAGAAAGAAAAAAAAGTAAAGGCAAAGGAGGAAAAGATGGTGTCTGGGGAAATAAAACAAAACCAACAATCAATGAATGGATGTCAATTTGTGTTGGGACTGTCAACAAGTCATTCAGCAAAACATGACACGGTAAGGCCAACTTTACTGTCTCTCTCTTACATTTTTCATGTGTCATTCTTTCATCCAATAAAAAAGAAAAAAAATGTGCAACCTGGCTGAATTTGCCTACTTGTTTGTTACGCCCAAGCATCCCCCAAAGCATTCACCCTAACCTATCTGCATCCAAGAAGACAATGACTGAGATTTGAGCTTCTTTCAAACTGTAGCCTACCATTCGTACCAAAGTTCTGGGTTGGTCTATTTTCCGTTCTTTGCTACTGGGATTAATCTTATCTCAACTGGGATAAGATTAATCCGAATTAGAGATAATCTTATCTCAGTAGAGACAAGACTAATCCCAGTAGCAAATACTGCAAGATTTTTTTTACAGTGTATGGAATCTAATAAGATAATAACTGAGTTATGAACTCAACTGGACCTGGTCTTTTTCAAACTGCACAATTAAAGACAACAAAAAACTAATTTGCCTACGTTCCATGTTCATCCCGCAAACACATTATATTTCATCTCTGAAGGCCTGTCTAAGATAATGACTGAGAGACAATATTTAAGATTCAAACAACAAACAAACACAACGAGCCAATTAAAAAAGTGAATGTCCACATTTTCTAGCTTACGTAATATCGTTAGCTCTGGTGTTGTACGAATCGTCGCTACTGCATGTGTTATTTAACTACCAATTTTTGCAATGAAGGTAATCGGACAAATTCAAGTCATTTCACGATCTATTCTGTCACAAAAAAAAATAAAAAAAAATGGGAGCAGTGCCGATGCTGCCACAGAAGCCAAAGGAAGAGAAATGTTTCCGGTCACTCATGTTCCTGAATGGCACTGTCTCTCACAGAAGGCAAACAGTGGGAAATTCAGCCAAGTACTTCTGGAACCCAGCCTGAACAAGAGCTACGAGCTCATATGGCACTTGAACGACTAAGAGTAGGTGGTGAAGGAGGAACGAGAAAGTAAATCTGAGCATTTTTCCGGAAATTCCGGTACCCCTCCCCACCGTGCTCGGATCCGGTCCGGACCCTAGAATATGCCATTTAAGGCATAATATCTCTGTACTTTCCAAGTTTCATTCAAATCCCTACTCGTTTAACACCTATGCGAGCCACAACGTTTCCGGGACTCCCCCCACTATGGCCGAATACGACTCGGCCACATAAACTTCGCATCTCTGACATCTCTTCCCATCCATCAAGTTTAACTCGAATCGGAGCATATCTTCAAATTTCCGGTTCCCACTTCACCCTACTCCTACTTTGGTCGGATCCGGTTCGGACGCCAAACAACAAACCTAGGCCGCATAAAACTGGTACTGTCTAACATACATTCCATTCGGCCCATCCGTTTGGTTTTTGTGCATTTCACAAAGTTTTCGGACCCCCCCCCCCTCCCCCGACCATGGCCGCAGGAGGTTCGGACAAATGCTTTGCATATCTAGGTCATCAGTTCTCATCACCCATAAAGTCTCACTTGAATCGGACCATTTGTTCGCAACCTACAGAAGTCAGTAATTTCCGGATTCCCCCTCTCTCAGCTCCCCCGAAAAATGGTCTGATCCAGGAACGGAAGTCTTCCTAGGACACTGTGTCGGGTCCTTAAGTCTATTTGGTCGGATCACTAATATGCCTGCCAAGTTTTATCGTCCTTACCACATCTGGAAGTATCCTAACTCGCGATCACCGGAATTCCGGGAAACCCCTTCGAACTCCCCCCAAAGAACCCCGATATGATCTGATCTATCGAGAACGTCTTCCTAGGACACTAATGCTTATGCTTGTTCTTCCATTCCGATCCTCGACGCTAAGCGTTTCACAATAATTCCGCTGCGCCTTATATAGCGCCCTATATATTTGTATATATATGTATACAAATATACTATATACTATACAGCTATGATTTAAATGTTTTACTAGGATTATTATCGAGTTTTTCAGAATACTTCAATAATATTGTCTTTCAGACTTAAAATATTATATTCCACCACATATTCCGTGTCTGGTGAGCTCCGAAGGCTGGGTAGATTCCTGAAGCTAGGTATGACCCACCGTGAAATATTTTTTATTGAAGTTGATTTTTGGTTTGTTATTCGGAGTGTATGATCTTTTGTTTTTTTGTTATTGTGTTATGTTTTTCGCCACGGCCCTTGGGCTTTATTGGGAATAAATTCATTCATTCATACTTAGTAAAAACACGAGCCTCTAAAAACAAATTAAATAAAAGTACGACGAAAGTATTGATCTTTCAGCCCACTCTGAAACCGCTGTTCCAAGTTTGATGGTGCGAAATATGATTCGCAGTCAGCTTGGGCTGAAGGAATATTTATGCTGTTCCAAGTCTGACGCATCCATTTTATTTTTTGCATATGCTACTTTTTTTGTTTAACTCTCTTGCACAGCCTACTTACAATCCAACTAAAAACACGTGCCTCTAAAACAAGAGCTGTAAGCTCATATGGCACTTGCATGTGTCAAGATGATTTGATTGATCAAGAGTAAGTTTCGACTTTGCGGTTGAGATGCGCGCTATAAGGGAGCTGGAACTTCATTTGTAAGCAAAACCCTTGAGGCAAAACTGCTAATGGGCTGATGGGCATCACGAAAATGCATATATTGCTTAAAAGTATTTTTTTTACTTTGCGGTCAAGATTGGTACGAATAATCGGATTTGGGAAGTAGCAATTTCTAAGCAAATGTTGTTGAGTCTCCAATATTCCAGCGAAGTTTCATCGTCCTAGCACATCTGGAAGTACCTTAACGCGCGATCACCGGAATCCCAGACCCCCCTCCCCCTCCTCCAACTCCACCCACAATAACCGGAGCCAATCCTGTTCTGTAAATGATTAATCCAGAGCATCTGTTTGTCATTCCCACGAAGTTCGATCCAGATCACACCAGTCTAAGCGGGTCAAGTATTTTCCGCCCTCCCCCCGATAATTGCCGGATTCGGTCCGGAAATGAAAAAGGTCACAAGAGAAAAATGTCCTCTGTTTAATTATAAAATTTCACTCGAATCCGATCACCCGTTCCAAAGTTACGCATGACTTAATATTCCGGATTCCCCTCCCTCAACTCCCCCCCCCCCAAGATTTTCATATCGAGGATTTTTTTTTTATTCCAAGTCAGTTTGACCGGGTCCCTGATATGCCTTCCAAGTTTCGTCGTGAAAATCCCCCAAAAACGGAATCCCGGGATACCCCTCCTCCCCCCCCCTCAAGTGTCCGGATTCAGTCAAATTATGTAAAAGATTTATATGAACCAGATGTTTGTTCTTCCCAGCAAGTTTCACTCCGATACCATCATTCTAACCGTTTCTCGAGATTTCCGGTCCACCCCCCACCCACCCCACCCAGCTCCCCCGCGGTGCACGTAGCCAATCCGATTCAGCAAATGACTTACCTAGAGCATCTGTTTGTTCTTCCCACAAAGTTCCATCCCGATCCCTCCATTCTAAACGGGGCACGTATTTCCCCCCCCCCAATAGTTGCCGGATCCGGTCCGGATATGAAAAAAATCATCGGAGAAATGTCCTCTGTTGAATTCTTAAATTTCACTCGAATCCGATCAACCATTCTAAAATTACGCATGACTGAAAATTTCGGATTCCCCTCCCTCCACTTCCCCCACCATTATCTGATCGACAAATTTTTTATTTTGAAGTCAGTTTGATTGGGTCCCTGATATGCCTGCCAAGTTTCATCGTGAAAGTCCCCAAAACCACCATCACCGGAATTCCGGGACCCCCCCCCCCCCCATAAGTGTCCGGATCAAGTACAATGGCCTAAAGGACTTATCTAGAGCAGATGCTTGTTCTTCCCAGCAAGTTTCACTCCGATCCCTCCATTCTAACCGTTTCTTGAAATTTCCGGTCTCCCCCCCCCAACTCCCCCCTGGCTACCGAATCCGGTCAAGACTTTAAACGGGACATTACAGATATATATTCTGTTCAGTTATGAAGTTTCATTACAATCCGATCATCCGTTCGAAAGTTACACACTTCTCAATTTCCCGGATTCCCCTGCGGATTCCCCTCCCTCCACTCCCCCACCATTATCTGATCAACAATTATTTTTATTTTGAAGTCAGTTTGATTGGGTCCCTGATATGCCTGCCAAGTTTCATCGTGAAAATCCAAAAAACCACCATCACCGGAATTCCGGGCCCCCCCCCCATAAGTGTCCGGATCCAGTACAATGGTCTAAAGGACTTATCTAGAGCAGATGCTTGTTCTTCCCAGCAAGTTTCACTCCGATCCCTCCATTCTAACCGTTTCTTGAAATTTCCGGTCTCCCCCCCCCCCAACTCCCCCCTGGCTACCGAATCCGGTCAAGACTTTAAACGGGACATTACAGATATATATTCTCTTCAGTTATGAAGTTTCATTACAATCCGATCATCCGTTCGAAAGTTACACACTTCTCAGTTTCCCGGATTCCCCTGCCCTCCACCCCCCCCCCCAAATGGTCGGATCAGAAAACTGATTATTCCTAATTTTGTTTGGTCGGGTCTCTGATATGCCTGCCAAGTTTCATGGTCCTAGCACAACTGGAAGTACCCTAACTCGAAAAAGTGTGACAAAATGCCCTAAATTTTCAAGTTTCCAGCGCCCCGCACTCCCCCCCGTATGGTCGGATCGGGAAACTGATTATTTCCAGGTTAGTTTGGTCGGGTCCGTGATATTCCTGCCAAGTTTCATTGTCCTAGCTCATCTGGAAGTACCCTCACTCGAAAAAGTGTGACAAAATGCCCTAAATTTGCAAGTTTCCAGCGCCCCGCACTCCCCCCCCATATGGTCGGATCGGGAAACTGATTATTTCCAGGTTAGTTTGGTCGGGTCCCTGATATGCCTGCCAAGTTTCATTGTCCTAGCACATCTGGAAGTACCCTAACTCGAAAAAGTGTGACAAAAAACTCGGACCGACCGACAGACCTACAGACCGACAGACGGAATTGTGATCGGTATATGGCACTTGAGCCAGAGGCTGCAAGTGCCATAAAAATCCCACCAGAAGCACGTACTACCACCGAAAATAATCCTTTCCATCAACCCTGGTTCCACCGCTTTTCCAAGTCAGCGAGGCGGTGAAATGACGCATCCAAAGAGCAGGGCCTCAACGCGAGTTAAAAAAAAAGAGACAAGCTTGCAAACACGTACAAAAAGAAGTAATGAAACATAAATTATTGTAAAGAGGGAAAACTGAGGCCAGCTGGATATGGAAACATTTAAAAATAAATAATACATAAAAACATAAAAACACGATGAAAAAGAAGAAAGTTTTGGGCACAATAAAATGAGAACGGCGAACGTATAGCGAGGGAAGTAAGAAGACCAATATGTTTAACTGGTGGTGGTGTGGACGCCCAATCACAAAAATACTCTTGATGACTAGCTCTGCGTGTCGTCAAAGAATCACCGATCACCAGAACAAATACAGTTGAATGGTATAGAGGGTTTGAGTCAATTCTGAGGATTTGCATGGGTGATGTTTCTTTTTCTTCCCTAAGATCACCGGCGCTTTTCGGATATTACTGATTAAGATCAGTCTGCGCTATCAGTCGGAAAATGTACGTCTACCGCCACGCAGCCCGCTAAGCAAGTAGTTCCTCGTGCAAGTGCCACTCTGGTTATGAGCGTCAGCTTGTTAAGGAATGTACGTTTTCTTCTCATTGCCCTCATTTTGTTGTACCTCTCTTCCTCATTGGAAGATACAGAATTTAGACAACCCTGTAGTTTTGGATTCATACCCGATACTATTTAGCTCACGACAAGCAGAAGGTTCGAAATACTTTTCTATACCAATGTTTTGAGCTAAGACCGAAAATCGCATTATGAAGACCTTTCTCCATTGCATCATTTGTTTGACGACGGTCAACGGAAATCGCTATGACGACGGCGTGAGAATTTCAGAAAGATGAAGATACATATCTACACTGTCAGAAGTTTCATAACTGATTGCGCATAACACTTTCAAGAATAACACCTTTTCAGTTAGAAATAAAGTGTTATGACCAATTAAGTTTACACTATTTCGTGCCTAGATCTCCAACAACAACTTCAATTGGTACAAATACTAACGGGAACGAAAGAAACATAACATATGACATTCCAAAGTGTTATCTGTTGAAACCGCGCATCCTGCTGTTGTCGTTATGTAACTTCTGACAGTGTAGTATTTTACCTATTGAAGGTGTTGTTGGAGATCTAGGCACGAAATAGTATAAACTTAATTGGTCATAACACTTTTTTTCTAAGTGAAAAGGTGTTATTCTTGAAAGTGCTATGCGCAATCTGTTATGAAACTCCTGACAGTGTACGAGGCCCTTGTTGATACTTCTATCAAGAACAAATAACGAGATAGAACTGCGGTCTCCCTATCTCGGTCATACAAACATGCTGAGTCGAGTAAAATACGGCCGACTCCCGACGCAAACGAGCGGAGGTTACCAGCTCCGCGCCGCATCACGTTTCGTTACCTCTACAAATAGCTATATCGCTGTTAAAGTCTGTGATTTATGTGCGCCGAGAAGGTGGGAGACACCGATATTATGCGATGAGTCGGATTTTTACGAACACAGTTACCTTTGTTTTCCCCAAAATTCCTCACGGTAGCCAACGTTATCCACAAATTACTTGAACACAATTCACTGCTGAACGCCAATCCGCCATTGCTGATTAACTATTCATTGATCTCCTGGCGCTCGTTAAAAGATTACTAGAACCTTCGAGAAGATCGAGTGGCGCGTGTGAGGATTAAAACAACTAAGTATATCACCCTGTGGACGTTTAGATATGTCTGAAAAAGAAATCATCGGCCAGTTTGACATTTTTTGGTATAGGAGCTGAATATTATATAGCTCAGTTGCAGAATCTTCAAGAAATCAATAATACGAATTTAGTATAATTTACGGCATTTTTTTGTTGTGATCTAGTTTACATCCTTAATTCTTTGGACTTACGGGAACTAACAAGAAAAAACAGAAAACAAAATACTTAAAGAAATCGATAATACAAATAATTAGTCTTATTTTTACAAATTTTACATATGCCTGCTAGAATAAAAGCTTTTGTTAGATCCATAGTCAAACTATGATCTCAGCCTCCCCATGCCGGGCGCTTCCGACCCGCGCCGCTAGATGACCCAGCGGTCGGAACGAGTCGTGGCTTCATCTCGGGTCATGGGTGGGGGGGTTCTAGACGCTGCATTTGCTAGAATGTTTATGATATAACTCCTTTAAGTCGCTGAACAGGAAATCTAGCAGTCAAAGCTGATTGGTTCTATGGACGCGCTCCAGAGCGGGTCGGCGCGCGGAGTACGCCTCCTGCTAGCCTCCTTCAATTTTTCTTGTGCGATGAAAAACGGTGAAGACGGAAGAGGAGTAAACGGGTATCAACAATAGCTCAAAGCTAGAGTACTTCTAGGTCCGCTCAATTTTGTCGGGGTTTTCATAGTCGCTGCATGCGACTAAAGACATAAGTTCTATCTGATTATTTGTTCTTGCTTCAATGCGGCTGTGAAGCCCTACCACTAAAAGCCGAGAAGCCCGTAACCTCGACGGCTTCAATATTACCAGGATTAAACCTGATGATCTCCAGAGCAATGGAGAAGTGCGAAAACTCGCAGGTGGCCGACTGCTTCTATTGGAAACATTCACTGCCAGGTGTCGGGCACGTACTCCGACGACCTGAAGATGCTATGTATAAACAGTGCCTCAAGTCAACCCTCCTCAGGGGCGTCACCACCGGGGGGGGGGGGGAGGGGGGACGCCCCCCGTCGGTAAAAAATAACCGAGTCGGGGCGAAGCGCCGCGATTTTTCGCCAAACAGCTGATTTTTTTCATTAAAGCAGTCGATTTTTCTGAAAATCAATCCATTTTTCGTCAAAACAGTCGTTTTTGTCTGAAAATCAGTCGATTTTTTCGAAACTGACGTTTTTTCTGGAAAACAGCCCTTTTTCTGCAAAAACGAGGGTAATAATTACCAGCCAGTCGGTTAATTCCTTGCCCCCCCCCCCAAACATTTTGGCTAGTAACGCCTCTGAACCTCCTACCCGTGTGGGAAAGGCGAAGAGGAGGCCAACACGAGACCATGCTTCTGAATTTCAAGGCCGTATATAATTACATATAGACCGTATATAGTTATTTTTGTTTAATTGTAACTGCGCCTTGGCCTTGCTTTAGATGTATGATTCTTTAGCGCATGTGATATTATTGAGAATGATTCGTTATGTTGACGTTATTTTTGGTATTACTTTTTTTCGTGTGCGCTCAAGCTCTGCTCTCAGGTCAAAGGTACATTCGTTTGTAAATAAAGATAACCTTGAACCTAGAATCCATTGGATGATTTAGAAAGTATGGGAGACGATGGGACACCGAATGACCGAAAAAATTCATTCATTTATACATTTACTGTGATCCCTTAAAACGGGTCCGAGCTTAAGAGCTAGTATTCTTAACCCCCCCCCCCCGTGACTGATTTGTATTGTTTAAAAGTCTACTATCTTTAAAAGAACCTGAGCTTTCATCTTCGTCCGACTTTACTATTGACGTCATGAAATGTACGAGCTCGCATGGCGCCTCACGTTTTGAGATACTTGAAAGCTTCGCGAGAAGTATTTTCTTCCATCTTCTTACGACAATTCCTGTTGTTTTTGACACTGTACAGATTGTGTTTAACAGATACGATGCGATCACCGAACAAATAGGAATGGCGAACTTCGGGATCTCCTTGAAAGTTATTTCCAGCTGCCGAGAAAGGCGCGGTGTTACTCACAAAGACAAACATCTGAGAGCGACTGACCATATTGCAGAAATATGGGATTCTATCTTGCAAAGTGCAACGAGAAAGGCTCAACTTCTACGCTGTTTCATGTTTGAGAAACTTTGAATCCGCCTCGTCGTCTTATTCATATTGCAGGGTCTTTGGGCATGGGAACAAAGCGTTGACACTGGAAAGCAAGGCTTCGAGATTCGCTCGGTTTTATCTACAAGCTACAGGAAAAGCTTCGTCCCAACTTTCATGACTCTCAAAGAATAAAGATGAATTTGTTTTCTTCCATTTTAACACATACAGTTGGATTGCGTGTTAAATATATACTGCTGTCAGTAAATGTTTTGTAAATGTTGAACTATGACATTGTTTTTGGGATCCAGAAACGTAAGTGGAGGCATACCTATGACTCAGGGAGTTTGTATACCTATGCATCAGGAAGTCTGCCACTTTATACGGGTTGAAAAAAAAACTTAACACTTTCCACTTAATTAATACGTGTTGAAGGGTGTCTGGTCTTTTTTTTTCACAGTTGTTCGGGTGGAGCTGAAACTGGTAAGGAGTAAATATTAAGGATTCTTGTAGTGTATAGTGTTCACGTTTAATTGTCTGTTATTTAAGTCATAGGCCAGGTGGATAATTGTAAGTTGTTGTGTTTAGTTATTTATTTATTCGATACAAGTAGTATTAATAAATTGCAGAAAAAGTCTTAAGGACTTTCTTTTTGCTGCAATAGGATCGGTATGAGTCATGTTATTTTATTTTATTTCCAATGTTTTGGATAAAAATCAAAACCTATCTACCTACCTACCTTCGTAAAAGTTGTCTGTCTGTCTGTCCTTCTGTCAGCAGCGATACCTCTCGAAGGAAATGAGATATTTTGATGAAACTTGGTGTGAGGATTCTTTGGGTCAAGGGGCAGCTAGGCCAAGTTCGCAGACGGCCGACAAGGCTGTATATTTAGTGGTGGGGAAGGGGTTTCAGATTCAAATTCAAGCGGTAGATTATGGGATAAATAGAAAAAATGTCAAAGGAGTCTGGCTCTGGATCATGAAGTCCAAGAAATATAAAATTTTTGGGATCCCATCGAAACGTTTGGTCTTGTTGTTTACGATTATCCATTTGTTTACGAGAATTGCAAATTATCGGTATCGTTGCTGAGAGTCAGTCTCAAAATAGAATTCTATTATACTCTGCTCTAATCGTATCCTTTCCTCCCTGCAGTAACCTCATCAGGATGGCCGTAAATTAGAAGGTTGTAGACCCTTACATCAGGTCACTAGTTCAAGAGAATCTCGCTGATTTATCGGTTGAAAGACCAGATGTGGATCTCCGTGCAAGTGAAGCAAAACTGGATTTTGTGATCCAGACTGTAAATGTACAGCAAACGCCGCCAAATGCTTCTAGACCGTGATATGGAAAAACTTTAAATGTCTAAAATGTTTTAGGGAGTTGTGTTTAAGCTTGGATAGGGAAAAGAGTTGCTTTCAATGTATAAATTGTAAATTATTAGTATAAATTGAGAAAGTGTTATTGTATGAAATGTTTAAATATAGGAGAATAATAAATTGTATATGGTAAGTGAGTAAGTAATTTATTTCTGACCCGCCATTTGAAAAGCGGTGTATGTAAAATAAAATAAAATAATTCAACAAAATATAACAAATACAAAATACATTTTTTCATTCATCGGCCAGAAAAGAATGTATAGTGTCATGTGCTGGCATGCAGCATATTTGTATGTATGACTTGGTATTTGATCTTTGTTTGAAACTGAGAGATATGAACAATGAGCGGGTTACATCTTACTTATTCTAGTTACTACGCATGACGTCACGAAATTTGGCTTCTTGGCGTCAAGGCTGGAACGCATTTTTCTATTTTCGTCAAAATATCACTCCACGGGTAATCCAGTCAATCACGTTACAGAGATCCGCAGCTACCACGCTTACTACGCTCCCGAGCATGGTAAGCAAATAGTTACTATCGATCGATTACTATTTTGAGAAGGTTGGAAGGTCAGTGTTTCGTGAGCTCCGGGCATGGTAAGCAAATGGTTATTATCAGTTACTATTTCGAGCAGGTTGGAAGGTCAGTATTTTGTAAGTCAGTCAGAGCTCGTGAGGCTAGTAAGGAAATAGTAACTAATGCTTACTATTGTGAGAAGGGTGAACACGCTCAAAATGTGAAAGTTTAATTGAAGTAGGGAACATTGAAACATAGAAAGAAGTTGTACGGGTTGTGTAAGGGTGTTGTCAACCAAGACCGGTAAAGTCGAACATCACAAAGAAGAAGAAGACCATCAAGCTTTTAAAATCGTTTTGCTCATTATGATCAGTCTAAGCCAGACCGGATTCCTATATATTATTTTTCGTGGATGATATGGTGCTCCCTTTTATCCGGTGTGTTTATAGTGCTCCTCCTCTTTACGAAGTGAATATTAGTCTCAAATAAAATATTTGGGCCAATGAATCCAGAATCTGGAATGTGATGTTTCTGTGAACCCTTGCTGAAAATCGCTTGGCGCAGACATAAGGAGGGTTTTCGCGAGCTGGAAAGCGAAGTCGGAATCACTTCCCAGTGGTTTTCGCGCTACTTCGGAAAATTGCCGAACTTTCCACCCGGTTTTCGCGCTTTGGAAACCGAAGTAGCTTTCCCGGAAAGTGATTCCACAATGTTAGTGGAAAGTTGAATGCTTCGACGGTAATCTTAAAAGTGTGAAAAAAAACAGTCCAAGTATCACTAATGCATATGGCAAGCGATGTTAAAAAAGACTTCGATGGAATGCAGTCGAATCAAAGACATGTCAAGTGAACCATATTTATTCTAAAAGATTTATAGTTCAACATATTCCCGGCGATATCGGCCTTCCGTGCGTTTTATCCATCAGTCCAGTGGGAAAGCGGAAAGTGATTCCAGGAATAGCTTTCGCACAGTTTTCGCGATGCGCTTCGCTCACCGGAAAATTATCCCGAAATCTTGCGAAAACACTCCATCAGCTTATAGTTCGAGATTTCGAGCAAACCGGTTTGCTTATGAATCGATTTGGTTTTGAATCGATGAAGTCGATCGAATATGAAACAATCTGGATTCAGCACACAAAGTGACCTATGGGAGAGGAAAAATTTATGTTTTCCAGAGATTTCATCTATTTTTTTACGTTCATTCACCACTTTTTAACCAATGCATACGCAGTTTAAACTATTTTGCGTCCAAACCACCGTTTTGGAAAGCGGGAAGTCGACAAACGCCAACAAGGGAATCGCTAATTTCGCGGGGCAAGTATTGGTATTCTTTTTAAAGCGATATTTCTTAACCATTTATTGTGAAAAGATCACTAGAGTTGTGCTTTAATAGACAAGACAGAGTTGGACTGAGAGCTGCTTTGGAACGCACCGAAGGAAGAACTAAACATATGTAAACAAATGTTTTACTAAACATTTTAACTGTTCATGATTCATGTTCGTTTCTTATTTATTGTTTGTTAGTTTGTGTTTTATTTGTATTGTTAGCGAGTGTTTATTTTTCCGATTCCCGCCCGTGTTAGCCTAGTGCTAATAGGGTTGAAAATAAAATTGATTGATTGATTGAAGAAATCAAAAGACCTCCAACGAACATGGAGGTCCGCACCAAGATCCAATGTAGCTCCCAACTACAATGCTGGTTAACATTTATGACCCCTTGTTCTATTTATCCAAAACGGCAGAATGGCTCGCTAGCTGGAAAACATATCTGTTAATTCGAATTTTTCAGAAATTGGGATTAATAGCGCCGAGGGAACACTTTACCGATTTCAGCAATTCCGCGTCTCAGCAAAGTAATGGAAAGATTTTAGATAGTAGGCAGGTGATGCTGCTGGAAAAAAAATGATGTTATGAGGAAAAGAAGAAGGGGTCTCTGGGAACGGCGCAACGTGAAAGCAGTCGCATTAGAGACACCAAGTGAGAAATATTGGAAACGAAAAGATAAGCTTAAACTTCAACCGAAAAGAGCTGGGATAGGACAATCTAGTAACCCATCACTGATTCACTTAAGTTGGCTTGAAGATCCGCTGAAAATGTTTACTCCAATATCTCATATATAATCGACCCCAAAAATGTATTTTAGAATTGTGTTGTTTTTTTCTACCAAATTCCTCGTATTTTAGCAGCATTCCCGGCGAACTGCATGCAGAGCAAAAGATCTGGTGACGCTGAGAGCCAAACCTAGCAAATTTTGCCAGCTTATCCGTCAAGGAAATAAAGTTCAAAATTCGGTAATTCCCCCGGGGAAATCAATTAACCCCTCGCGTGCACCTGGGATTGATTCACCGAGCACCTAAGACTGGCTCACACACACCTAGCACCTGGGACTGGCTCATCCAAGTGTCTAACCCCTCGAGTACTCCTTTAGGGTACACCAAACTCCTAACCCCTCGCGTGCACTTTGGGATTGAGAACCTGGGACCGGCTCACACCACCCTCTCCCCAAAATACTTTAGTCAACACATTAAGTAGCCCCTCACTTATCCAGTACATTTTTTTTCCAGTGAGTAACCCCTCCCTTACCAAGTACACCTTTTTTCAGTGAGCAGCCCCTCACTTACCCAGTTCACCCTTCTTTCAGTGAGTGGCCCCTCGCGTACCCTAGCAGTTCCCGCTTTGATACACCATGAATCCACCCCTCGCTTGGACATTATATATCAACCCCTTCGACCTTCGATTACACAGATCTCTCCGACGTCACACTGAATAAACAAATGAAAGTCAGCATCCAAGCTCAGAGCTATACTAGTTTGAGAATAAAGGGTAGGGACTGCTATAGCCGAAACCGGTCGACCAACTTTGTGTCCGGTTGTCGCCAGATTCCAGGTGAACTACTTGTCCGACAAGAAAATAACTTTCATATTCGGATTCAGCATGTCTCCTTAACCCTAAATCAACTATCTCAATCGCTTTTTTTTGTCCCTTAATTTGAAACCCCTCGCCCACCCCTAAATATAGAGCTACAGAGCCCATCTTCGAACCTGAGCTTTACTTTGACCCAAAGAGTCATCGTGCCAAATTTGAACAAAATATCTCAGCCCCTTCGTGAGTTATCGTGCTAACAGACGGACGGACGGACGGACAGATGGACAACTTGTGCGATGTCATAGGTATCCCTCCACTTACGTTTTGGGGACCCAAAAAGGGATTTACCTTAGGCAATCGTAATGGACTTCCTAGAAATTCCCGCAAGAGTCTAAACAGGATGAGAAACGGAATCACCAACAAATCCACTTCAAGTTCATTAAAGGACCTGTCTTACCTATAATACTAATGCAACCTACTTCCATAGTCACTCCATATATTTCTAAACCCGGAGACCCCAGTTCTGTACGGTACATTCGAACCCTTCTATTTTCTCAGTTGCCGTGTTTTGCTTCCTTCGATGTTTATCACGGTATCGACGGTTGTCTGCGAGAAGTTTTTCCATCAGAAAAACCGGTTATGTAAATTTTTTCCCTTTTTCGCTATAAGTCAACGGGTCTCGGAAAAGGCTTAAGCAGCCAAAACCGTGGGTTATTTGTTAAAAGCACAGCATAGTTTTAAAGTCTTCAAATATTTTAAAATACTGTTAGTTGAAGAGTAAATAGTGCGAGGGGTCCTTCAGCAAGATCTAACCCAGACACATTACTAGTTCAGTATAGGCACACCTGTCTATTTGTTTAGCACAGCCAGTAGGCTACTCCCCCCCCCCCCTCCTGCACTTAGCCAATTTGTGTACCACAAGCTCCGCACCAGTTCCGTGGCAGTTCCTTTATATTCTGCTTTCGAACAAAATGAGATAAAAAAGGAAATTGACTGAGATGCCCTTTGCCTTTCTAGCCATGTAACCTGATACGACAAGTCAAGACTGCATCGAACGAAAGAGCAGATTAAGGTTCAGGGTCAAGTGCATTGTTTTTCACGACTTGATCTTCCGTCATCTATGGGAGAAAAGGGGGAAGAGAGAAGGGGAACGACCCGATGGCAAGGAAATTATGTAGCGAATGGGAACAAAAAGACTATTCGACGCTCAGTTCAGACAGGGAAATGAGGAGGAACTTTTCTATGATAGCCCCCTACTCCTTATAATTACCGTGATCAAAGTAGGGGAGGTAAAAATTCATGAATGAACAAATATTGCGTCATATCCACAAGCCAACAACATGTTAAGACAGAAAGTTTATTTTATATCGAATGCACTGGAAAAAGAACCCAATTCTCGACACTGCAAAGTACGCTAAACAATATCTTTGTCAATGAAATCAGTTTGATGATTATAATAACGATAATATTCCAGAGTCTTCTTGGCCTCAGCATTACTTGAATGTTTTTTCCCGTGTAAATTTTGCTGTTAATCACCGTTATTCACACCTACTTTCGATTTGTTTCCCTACTAAAGTAGAACAAAAACATGTACCTCCCGTGTCTGTTGCAGATACTGTTAACTCGATTAAGCGGCTGAAATCATCTTCGGTTAATATTAATGGTATTAGTTTTCGGCATCTGCATAAAGATTCCCGTGATTTGATGAATCATTTGCAGTTACTTTGTCAAATGTGTCTATGTTCGTCACTTGTACCTGAGAGTTTTCTTTGTGGGACTGTAACTTTGGTGTTAAAAAGAGGGAAATATCCAAATAAAATGTGATTCTTACCGGCAAATTACTGTTGCTTTGTACTATAAGTAAAGTTTTTGAGTAGGTACTACTTCCATCCGTCATCGATCATGTAAATTACGATGCAAATCAGTCTGGTTCTAAAAAGGGAACTGGATGCCAGCATGCACACAGGGCGCTTGCTGTTCTCTTCAAAGATATGCATGCCAAAGGTCAGTCTTTACATATTTGTGCTTTGGACATTTGTAAAGCATTTAACACAGTCGTCCATTCACAAGCTCTGCTGTCACTGTATCAGCTTGGTATAAACATTTCTAATATATCTGTGCTACGTTTCTGGTATTCAAGTATCTGAGATTGGAATCTAACGGTCATAACTTTCGGGAATATTCAAGTGAAGTGCGGGGTCAGACAAGGAGGTGTCCTTTCGCCGTACATATTTAATGGTTGTATCGCAAGGATTCCCGATGAAAAATTTGTCGCCTGCGTAGTTGTACGAAAAAGTTGCATGTAATACTATGTATTAGCAAAGAATACTATCATTTAATGTGCCTCAGACTAGTCCAATCTTATGTAGTAGTATCCAGGAGCATCCTGTCTTGCCATAGTGGCATCCAGTCTTGCTAATACTAGCATACAGTAGTATGCAGTAACACGGTAGCCTTGAAGCAGAAGCATGTAGTAGCATCAGTTAGTACTGCATGCTACTTTTTTTTAGAAGTTCGTACTACAATTTTGAGATAAATTTTTTCATCGGGTTTTGACCAAGATCCCATCGAGTTGTTCTTACGGGTTCATTGAACTTTCCTATCTAACGTGCGCTGATGACCTCCTTCTGATTAGTCGTTCAAAAAGCTCACTTGAGCGAGATGTTCGTCTGGTTGGGTCTCTGTTTGAAGATATTGGCCTGGCTTAAAATATTGCTAAGTTTGAATATTTGTCCTTTAATAATGATCAATGTGCCAGTTCTCTGAACTGCGGGAGTTTGGCTGTACCTAGAGTAAAGAGGTTTAAGTGGCTGGGCATATCTGTTTGGGATTCTCTTACTAGTTTCCGGAGGAAGTTTTTATCTGATACTAAAGATAAATTAAGAATCGGGTATGCAAAAATTGTTGCTAATCGTGGTCGTTTCAGCAGCCGTGGATTGGCTAAACTCTCTTCTAGTTTCTGCGACCATGCCGTTTTGTCTGCGTCTGGTTTATATCCTGTATTTACAAAGACTGATTTTAAGCAAATGAGGGTGGATTATTTTCGATATTGCATTGCAAACTCCTATTGTACTTACCCAGATCGGTCCGAAATAGACGCCTCGTAGATCGTTACGGTGCTAGCAACATCTTGTTTTCGCTGGAAAATCTGCAGACCAATATTGGTGCTGACGCTTGTTTCCGCCTAGGTGCGCACCACGGCCTCATCCGGCTTTTTCATTGAGTGCTTTTTTGTATGTGATATGTTGTGTTTTCTTTATTTTTTTTCTTTAAATACTCCACTATCTTAAATCTGTACAGTGGACCACAAATAAATATTATACTATATTAGCCTACATAAATAACAAAACTTTTGGCATCCCTTAGGAGCTTTGCAGGTACTACAGGACAGAGTGTGGGTGCCAGTCGTCCTCGTCGATTTCTGACGTTTTGTTAGGGGGGGGGGGGGGAGGATATGGGAGTGGAGAGGGTGGGAAGTTTCGGCTGAGCCGATGTCGGTGCTTAGCTCCTTGCACTTCATGTATTCAGACCAGGCATGTTGTTTGCAGGTACAGCCGAAGGACTAAACAGTCCTTCTTGGCTTCCCGGCAATGTGCCTGAACTATCCAGTCTTTCCCTGTAAGAGTATTGCAATCCCCTATGTGTAGTTACTTCAGGATGTTAAATGACCATTATGTAAACTTTTCACGCACTGCCCCCTGCGGTATGAATAGAGAAAGTACAAGAAACGGTTTAGCTGATTGATATTCGTTGATTCTGCATGAGACAAGCAGGTAGGCTACGCATTTTTTGAGAATAAATGGATGGATTCCTATCGAGCCTGTAACGTGGAACATAGCAGACAAAGCCTTAAGGAGAATCAGCTTTCCAAAATTCAATATGATAGCACTGAGCAAAGACAGTGAAAGTGGGAAAGACCGGAACCTCCCGTAAGCCCCATGAGTCACAACAATCAGCGCCGTTTAGCGGATGTTCCTTCGTTAAAAAATCGCTCTGTTGACATTTTCTTCCATCGCTCTGCGCAGAATCATCATCAAAGCCCGTTTTGTTGATTTTTTTTCGTTTCGTTTATGATGAGCATCCTCTCGCCGTTCAGATTACCTCTTTAATTGGAATAAAAAAAAGGTAAGAAAAGAATAAATAGCTTTTTTATGGAGAAAATGTTGAATTCACGATTTCGAATCAATTAATGTTGACAGACATTGCCTACTCACGCCCTCTTGCTTTGATCATATTAATCATCTACCGCTCGAAATTGGACAAAGTCCAAACGCTAGGCAGCGTTCCGATCGTTTTTCAAAGACCCGATTTGAGCGAAGTCACCGGTCTTTCCCACTATTGTTGTCTTCGGCACTGAGCACAACTACTTTCATGGCTCACGAACGGACAAGGAATCCAGGCTGTGAAAAGACAAACGTCTGTACAGCGACTGTAGTGAGCTGGCAGCTGATACTGAATGGATGCTAGGTTAGCACCCAGCACATAAGCTGCCTTCGTTGTCCGGTGCCTGCTCATCGGTGCTTTTTATAACGCGTTTTTGTGTTCACCTGTGACGGCTCCGCGGTCGTATAACCCGTTTTCGCACTAACCAGTGTCTAGAGGTGCTCACCGATGCGGAACCAGGACCTGCTCGGGAGGCAGGTTTTAATGACGACAACGGCGAGACCAAAAAGGCGCAATAGGACAAGAACCGAACGCATGTGAGGAAAACAGGAACAGCAAGGAGTGCAACGAACGCAGCTATAGTGACAATGGATTTCCATAAAAGCAACAGCCGGGTCTTTTTTCCAGCGGATATCCATGAGATATCAGCAACTCACAGAAGAAAACTACGTCCCAGAGGCCCATCTAGGTTCCCAGGAATTATAACTCCAAGGCGTACAGCCTAGTTGCCGAGCCATCATGGAAGAGAAGGCCTGCTGCCACCCTCACTGCCAAGTCCCTCTATTCGCGCGACACTTAAGACTTAACCGCCATGCAAAATTTTCACCAACTCCCAATGTCCCCATTAGGCCCCAAGCGCGGACGAGGACGAGGCCGCAGTATGAGTGCAAATGAGGGAGTTAGCTTCTTTCGGGAAGGATATGTAAAGCAGTCCAGAGCTTAAAGGGGGACTAAGATGTCATTCGCACCTAACGACGAAGAAAGAAAGACCTACGGAAAGTTGTGACACGGCCAGCAAGAGATTTCAGCGGACCGACGTCTGTTTGAACGCAGTAAAACTGAGCAGCGTGATTTGACGTCCTTGAATCTTCAGAACGCGTTCTGAACCGGTACCGTACGCGACTGGTCAAGTTTATCATCATTTCTTATTCAGGGTTGCAAACTATGCCCTGGATAGCTCGCTGGGAACGGCATTCAGACATACCCAACCCTCGTTCGATGTCCTTTAAAGTTTAACCGAAAAGAGCTGAGATAAGACAATCTCGCTACACATCATTTAAGACCCTAACAAATCGGATACTTTGCTGTTCTGCTATTCATAAATAGCCTATCCTTGAATATCTAGCAACAGATAGGCCAACGATTCTTCCGCTCCCCCCCCCCAAAAAAAAAAAATGAAATTAGCAGGATGATGGAAGTGCCCCCCCCCCCTCTCTAACTTCCCCCACAGTGCCCAAATTCAGTCTGGTTCTGTCACTTATGTATTGCCTACAAGCCTTGTGCTTGTCCTTTCGACCAAGTTCCATCCCAATAGCTCCACTCTAAGCGCGTCACAAGATTTCCGGTTCCCCCCGCACATCCATCGAATCCGGTCCGGACTTTAGAAGGGACACCCGAGACACGAGGTCTTTTGACATATTAAGTTTCATTAAGATCTGATCACCCGTTTCAAAGTTATACATACCTCGGGATTCCGGATTCCCCATCCCTCCACTTCCCCTACGGTGGTGGGAGCGGAGAAGTGACTATTTCCAAGTTAGTTTGGTCGGGTCCATCATTTGCCTGCCAAGTTTCATGGTCCTAGCACTTCTAGAAGTGCCCTAACTCGAGAACAGTGGACCGACAGACAGAAAAGTTCGTCTGTTCGTCTACCACTCCTGTACTCCGTCACCAGATTAGTAGCATTCCTTGTAAAATAATCATGCACATCATTATTTTGTCTATAAAAATCTAAAAACACAGACGGACAATATATAAAAATGATCTGGCTCTTCGGTTACACTTTAAGTGCGTCAGCATTGTCTGGTTGGTTAAAAGCTGTCCACTTGGAATGCTCGAACGGCCAAAAAACCTGTTAAATTAGAAATATCTCTAATCTTTTATGCTTTAACTGTTGTACGGAACCGAGTGTCTAATATACGTGTAGCGTGTACCCGAGCGGTTGGTACATATTAGACTATACCGGTACTCTGATCTTAATCCTCGAAGGGTTGGTTCGTAACTGTGGAGGGGGGAGTTCGGACGGTGGGTCCTAGGTCCTACATTCAATAAACAGTGGTTAGAAAACACGCTTACTTTAAATATTGAAGTTCTGCATACATCGAATACATCTGTTAATCCAACGATCACTACTGTCTTAAGACTAGCTTAAGACTACCCTAAATGTAATTTCATCGCACCTTTTATATCGTTTTTCTTGAGTTGTTTCCGTTCTCTCATGGCTCAAATAACCAGTATCTTGGCCAGCTCTCAAACATAAAGTATCTTTAAGATGACGTGAGGAAATGCTACTTCGAGAAAAGGTGCTTCGAGGAAAAGGCACTTTGAAAGAATTGTTAAAACATTTGGAATTAAATATTTCGTGTCGTTACAAACCTCTGGACAGCTTTTACGACGCAGATAAGACATTCCAAGTCGATGTCATGGCGTTTCATAGTTTCATCACCTTTAACCCTCTTGCCAAAGGCATCGTGCATTCCACCCACATTTTCCCATTTTTTGGATTTAGTCAATTTTCCCCGTCGGAAACCTTGTTTGAAGTAAATAACTAAAGTCGCAAATGGCAGTCCCTGCACGTTTGCTTCAAGCACAGCCTATCAATAACAATTTTAAGGGCGAGTTGTCGGAGCTTCTGGAAGCATCCGACAGGACCTTGTTTCCTCGCGCACTATTTTCAAAATACTGCCCAATTAGTTTGAAAACTGCTGGATCCTTCAACTAAATTTCTGAAAGGAAAATCGATCGGCTACAAGTATTTATGCTTTATTGCTTCGGACAAGCAGGGAGTTACAGTAAGAGGTAAGAGCAGTTTGCATATAAGAAGGGTTCGTCAGTTGAATTTCCTGTATTCATTCGAAGATGTGTGATTGAGTATTATTTCCTTTTTTCGATTTTTGTGTTTTGTTGTTTCATTGATTCACGGAAAGCTTTCGACCGTGTGAATATTGAGAAACTGTTGGTTAAATTAGTTAAGAGAGGTGTTCCTAGTTCTTATGTTAGGATACTTCCTTTCTGGTTTGAAAATCACTAGTGAACGTCACTAGTGACCCTTTTAGGAAAGCTAATGGTGTACGCCAAGGCGGCATTTTGTCCGCATATTTGTATAATGTGTATGTTGACGACCTGAACATCCGTTTACGTGCTACAGGTCTTGGTTGCCATATTGGTACCGTTTGTTTTAACTGTTTTATTACCTAGTTTTATTGTGTACTAGTGTGTCTGCGCTCAATGAGCTCTTAAAGGTGTGTGATGAGTGCGGGAAAGACCACGATATAATTTTCAATACCGCGAAAACTTTTTGTATGTGCTTCCGTCCAAAAGGGAGCAGAAAACCTCTCCTTCCCGGTGTTTTCCTCTCAGGTCGAGCGCTTGATTTTGTCGACCAGTTTGCCTACCTGGATTACATTTTCCACGAGTATCTATGTGATGATTCGCACGTGCGTTCGGCTATGCGATCTCTGTGTGCAAGAGGGAATATTCTGAGACGAAAATTCAGAAAGTGTACGACTGAAGTTAAAACTTTTTTGTGTAAATAGTATTGTACAAGTGTTTATGGGCTACCACTTGTTTTTAATACGACTGTAAAGTGCTTCTCTGATCTGAAAATAAGCTACAATAATTCCTTCCGGTTTCTACATGGTATTCCTACTTTCTGCAGTGCTACGGAAATGTTTGCTGATTTCCAAGTGTCAAATCTCCTGGAAATTCAGGTGAATTCCCGGAAATCTCTCAGGAGGCGGTTGATTGCTAATGATAACCACTTACTTGCTGCTATATGCTCGATTTGGCTACAAATCTCGATTCCCGCTTGGATCGCATTGAATAAGTCTGTATTCGATGGAGGTTTGCGTTTAGCTGAATTTTGTGATGAGAGCGTTCGTGTTTTCCGTTTTGTTTATTTGTCTCTTTCCTTTTGTTTTTTTGTGATATGCCGTAAAGGTGGATTATGAAGTTAAATAAATAAATAAAATAAATAAATTTGTGGATTGCTTCCTTGGAAATTGCTCGGAGTTAAAGCTGGTGCTGGGATTTCATTTTGGACACGGCTGCTGTTTTTGCTGCTCGATTGGGTCATTGAATGAGTAGAGATTTTTTTCATTTGTTTTCCACAAGTTCATTTTCCAGCTTGAGCCTGAAGAAGACCCTAGCCAAGAAGGGCCAAAGCTCTAATAGAATGTCGCTGACGTATCCGTTTTGCATTGTCAAATATGACCCGCAGTCAGCTACGGCTGAAGGAGTATCTATAACCGAAATGCAACACCTCGAACAACACATAATGGGCCCTTGCGTTTGCTGAGAAAGGAAGAAATTCACTTACATGTACTTCACTGTGGTATCTGCACCCGCAGGGACTAGTTTGGCTAAATTCTTCAATGTCTGACCGTCATCGGTGGCGTATGTATTTCCACTCTGAGTAGATCCGCCGCCACCGAGTGGCGCGAAGTTCGATGATTCGGGTTCTTCCAACCGTTTGTTGGACTCCCACGTAGGCCTGGAACATAAAAGTTAATTAGTCGTATGGAGTTGTATGAAAAAGTAGCATGCAGTAGTAACTGTCACTGCATGCTACTATAGCAAGATTGGATGCTATCGGATACTACTACTTAAGATTAACCCAGTCGGATGAATGTTAGAGCAAAGTATTTCATACTACTACATATCAATAACCAAAGTATTCCGTACTACTACATATCAATACATGCAACTTTTTCGTACAACTACCATACAGCTACACAGTCAAAGAATTTTCACATCGGGATTACAGAACAGAATATATTTAATCAAAAGCCCGAAGGCCGGAGCAAAAAAATAATTCTAACATTGTTGTCAATACACTCTAATAACCAGATAAAAAGAAAACAAAATAAGAATGACTACATTGAGTAAACAGTTTGCGGTGGCGCAAAACCAATCCGGAGGAATTTCCCAAACATTCTCAAATCACCAAACTTGTATACTTTTCAATATACTAGACATCCACTCTTTCCCAGACGCTGTTGGACCGAATACCGCGGATCTTAAAGCCGGAAAAGTTAGAGATTCTCTAAAAAGTAAAGATGGTAAGCAGTTATGGAAATGGGTGAATAAGTCGCTAGTTGATAAGGGGGAGGCCCCTCAGTTGGGGGCACAATCTTGGGAGAGGTATTATGAGAGAAAAGGGATGGAGGAGGGAACGGTATTTAGTGAACAGTGGAAGGAGAAGGTAAGGGAGAAGGTGTGTTACCCGTTGATAGAGGAAGATTCCAAATTATTCAATCCAGTTGAGGAGGCTGAAGTTTGGAATGTTATGCGGAAAATGAAAGGAAATTCTGCTCCAGGTCCGGATGGTATTCCGCTGGCTGTGTGGCGATGGGGAAAGGTGGTGGTTGTGCAGGTGATGGTTACCTTGTTTGCTAGTCTGATGGTGAATGCTATGCCGCGACAATGGACAACATCTAAAGCGATACCATTATTTAAGAAGGGTAGTAGACAGTTGCATGAAAATTAAAATGCATTCTTTTGGGGAATGCTTTTGCTAAAATATTTGAGAAAACTTATAGATTCTAGACTTTGTAGATGGTTGGATCATAAGGAAATAATGTCGTCGGTACAGGCTGGTTTTCGGAAGGGTTTTAGTACTATTGACCAAAAGTTTATTCTGCATTGTTTAGTTAGTAAGTACACGGGTAAAGAAAGGGGTAGATTATATGTTGTATTTTTAGATTTGAAGGGAGCATTCGACAATGTTCAGAGAGATCTATTCATGGATGAGTTACTGATGATTGGCTTACCGAATGCGTTTGTACTAAATTTGGTTTCGATGTATGAAATGACTAAGTTTGTAGTGAAGGTGGCAGGTAAATTTTCTAGATCATGTTTTTAAGCAGAGGGGTTAAACAAGGGTGTTGCTTATCTCCTAAATTGTTCTCGCTTTACACTAATGATTTTCATGAGTAGGCTATTTTTTACATTCTGGTGCGGCGGTGGTAAGTCTGGATATTTGTCAGTTATGTGCATTGTTGTTTGCGGACGATATGGTACTATTTGCTGATTCGCCAGAAAAGTTACAGTTTCCGTTGGATAGGACTCACGAATACCTCGGAGCTGTGTTTGAATTGAGTAAGTCTGTAATGATGGGGTTTAGAAGGGGTGTGAAGAGTGACTGAAAGTGAGAGTGTGATGTTTAATGGAGAGAAAATAGGGACAAAGGATGAGTTTTTTTATTTAGGTGTTCGGTTTTCGTATAATGGTAAGTTTGGTAAACAAATGAAAGCTAGCGTGAGAAAAGGGAAGCGTTATGCGTATGCGCTTGCCGGTAGCCATTTAGGGGATATTAAGGATTTTAAAATACATAAGCAGTTATTTTCAACTAAAGTAGTATCTGTTATGCATTATGGATCCGAGATTTGGGGCTTCCATAAGGGAGATAAGCTGGAGAGTGTACAGTTACAATATTTTAAGAGGGTATTAGGGGTTAGCGTGAGAACAAAAAGTTTAGTAATTACAGGGGATTTAGGTTTAGGGTTGCTCCGGAATAGTAGGTTGGTAGCTATGATAAGATACTGGGAGAAAGTGACTAGTTTGCTAAGAGTAAGAGTTCTGATAGCGGCGTATTTAGAAATACTTGGAGGTAAGAAAAGGGATTCTTGGCCTCAGCAAGTTAAAAAATATTGGAGGATTGTGGTTATGGGGGTCTGTGGAGTGATGGAGTGGGACCAGGTTACCCCCTAGGTAAGGTAGCTAAGTTAGTGAAAGAAAGGCTAAGAGATCAAGAGATTCAGAGGTGGCATGGGGGTGTATCAGAGCACCACTCTCTGAAGTTGTATGGTATGGCCAAAGAGACATGGGGAGAAGAATTATATTTTAAGTTGGAATTGGGGGGGGGGGGGGCAGAATTGAGGTGAATGGTGAGTCTTAGGGCAGACGCTCTACCAGTGGGGATGCGGAGAAATTATATTGGTAGAGAAAGGAAAGGTACTGGACCTTATTTTTGACCAGTGTGTGGTATTGAAGGAGAGGGTGCGGTATGTTATTGCGAGGAGTTGAAAAAATTAAGAAAGGAAGTGTTTGGTCGGGAGGCTTGGTAGCAAAGGGATTTGGTTTCAAGTATGGGAAGTAAGTGTTTTGGTGAGCTCCGAAGGCTGGGTAGATTCCTGAAGATAGCTATGACCCACCGTGAACTATTTTTATAGAAGTTGATCTTTGGTTTGTTTTCGGAGTGTATGATATCTTGTTTTGTGTTACTGTGTTATGTTTCCCGCCATGGCCCTTGGGCTTTATTGGGAATAAAGTGATCCATTCATTCATTGACGCGTCGTTGCGATGCGCTGCGTATTTGTTTCTTCTATGCGTTGCGTACAGGTTGCGTAGCGTATCTTTCACAACTGTGCGACAATCTTTCACGCTGGATGTGTAATTACATTTTCCTTTCTCGGTTTCTTATGCTGAATTCTCGTTTCTTTCATCATTACCAAGTTTTTCTTCATGTTTTCTCCAGTTTGTCTTCAAAAACTTAAATTTTTCACTGAAAAATCTGATGCTTATGCGTCGACGCAACGCAAGAATAAAACTTGGTTTTACTCTTGCGATGCGTTTCATTTGTCTGCGTAAGCTCTGCGTTGCGTCGCCGTAGCTCAGTGTGAAAGCCTCAACGCGTCAGTGTGAGAGCGGCTTAATTCGTTCAACTCGCAAATAAAATGGCTCAAACCATTATTCGCACTCCCACACGTTGGGCAGAAGAACAAGAGCTGTAAGCTCATATGGCACTTGCATGTGTCAAGATGATTTGATTGATCAAGAGTAAGTTTCAACTTTGCGGTTGAGATGCGCGCTATAAGGGAGCTGGAACTTCATTTGTAAGCAAAACCCTTGAGGCAAAACTGCTAATGGGCTGATGGGCATCACGAAAATGCATATATTGCTTAAAAGTATTTTTTTTACTTTGCGGTCAAGATTGGTACTTTAAGGAATAATCGGATTTGGGAAGTAGCAATTTCTAAGCAAATGTTGTTGAGACTCCAATATTCCAGCGAAGTTTCATCGTCCTAGCACATCTGGAAGTACCTTAACGCGCATCACCGGAATCCCAGACCCCCCTCCCCCTCCTCCAACTCCACCCACAATAACCGGAGCCAATCCTGTTCTGTAAATGATTAATCCAGAGCATCTGTTTGTCATTCCCACGAAGTTCGATCCAGATCACACCAGTCTAAGCGGGTCAAGTATTTTCCGCCCTCCCCCCGATAATTGCCGGATTCGGTCCGGAAATGAAAAAGGTCACAAGAGAAAAATGTCCTCTGTTTAATTATTAAATTTCACTCGAATCCGATCACCCGTTCCAAAGTTACGCATGACTCAATATTCCGGATTCCCCTCCCTCAACTCCCCCCCCCCCCCAAGATTATCATATCGAGGATTTTTTTTTTTATTCCAAGTCAGTTTGACCGGGTCCCTGATATGCCTTCCAAGTTTCGTCGTGAAAATCCCCCCAAAACGGAATTCCGGGATACCCCTCCTCCCCCCCCCCTTAAGTGTCCGGATCCAGTCAAATTATGTAAAAGATTTATATGGACCAGATGTTTGTTCTTCCCAGCAAGTTTCACTCCGATACCATCATTCTAACCGTTTCTCGAGATTTCCGGTCCACCCCCCCACCCCACCCCACCCAGCTCCCCCGCGGTGCACGTAGCCAATCCGATTCAGCAAATGACTTACCTAGAGCATCTGTTTGTTCTTCCCACAAAGTTCCATCCCGATCCCTCCATTCTAAACGGGGCACGTATTTCCCCCCCCCCCCCCAATAGTTGCCGGATCCGGTCCGGATATGAAAAAAATCATCGGAGAAATGTCCTCTGTTGAATTCTTAAATTTCACTCGAATCCGATCAACCATTCCAAAATTACGCATGACTGAAAATTTCGGATTCCCCTCCCTCCACTCCCCCCACCATTATCTGATCGACAAAATTTTTATTTTGAAGTCAGTTTGATTGGGTCCCTGATATGCCTGCCAAGTTTCATCGTGAAAATCCCCAAAACCACCATCACCGGAATTCCGGGACCCCCCCCCCCCCATAAGTGTCCGGATCAAGTACAATGGCCTAAAGGACTTACCTAGAGCAGATGCTTGTTCTTCCCAGCAAGTTTCACTCCGATCCCTCCATTCTAACCGTTTCTTGAAATTTCCGGTCTCCCCCCCCCCCCCAACTCCCCCCTGGCTACCGAATCCGGTCAAAACTTTAAACGGGACATTAAAGATATATATTCTGTTCAGTTATGAAGTTTCATTACAATCCGATCATCCGTTCGAAAGTTACACACTTCTCAATTTCCCGGATTCCCCTGCGGATTCCCCTCCCTCCACTCCCCCACCATTATCTGATCGACAATATTTTTATTTTGAAGTCAGTTTGATTGGGTCCCTGATAGGCCTGCCAAGTTTCATCGTGAAAATCCAAAAAACCACCATCACCGGAATTCCGCCCCCCCCCCCCATAAGTGTCCGGATCCAGTACAATGGTCTAAAGGACTTATCTAGAGCAGATGCTTGTTCTTCCCAGCAAGTTTCACTCCGATCCCTCCATTCTAACCGTTTCTTGAAATTTCCGGTCTCCCCCCCCCCAACTCCCCCCTGGCTACCGAATCCGGTCAAGACTTTAAACGGGACATTACAGATATATATTCTCTTCAGTTATGAAGTTTCATTACAATCCGATCATCCGTTCGAAAGTTACACACTTCTCAGTTTCCCGGATTCCCCTGCCCTCCACCCCCCCCCCCAAAATGGTCGGATCAGAAAACTGATTATTCCTAATTTTGTTTGGTCGGGTCTCTGATATGCCTGCCAAGTTTCATGGTCCTAGCACAACTGGAAGTACCCTAACTCGAAAAAGTGTGACAAAATGCCCTAAATTTTCAAGTTTCCAGCGCCCCGCACTCCCCCCCATATGGTCGGATCGGGAAACTGATTATTTCCAGGTTAGTTTGGTCGGGTCCGTGATATTCCTGCCAAGTTTCATTGTCCTAGCTCATCTGGAAGTACCCTCACTCGAAAAAGTGTGACAAAACGCCCTAAATTTTCAAGTTTCCAGCGCCCCAACTCCCCCGCATATGGTCGGATCGGGAAACTTATTATTTCCAGGTTACTTTGGTCAGGTCCCTGATATTCCTGCCAAGTTTCATTGTCCTAGCTCATCTGGAAGTACCCTAACTCGAAAAAGTGTGACAAAATGCCCTAAATTTTCAAGTTTCGAGCGCCCCCACTCCCCCGCATATGGTCGGATCGGGAAACTGATTATTTCCAGGTTCGTTTGGTCGGGTCCCTGATATTCCTGCCAAGTTTCATTGTCCTAGCTCATCTAGAAGTACCCTAACTCAGAAAAAAGTGACAAAATGCCCTAAATTTGCAAGTTTCCAGCGCCCCGCACTCCCCCCCATATGGTCGGATCGGGAAACTGATTATTTCCAGGTTAGTTTGGTCGGGTCCCTGATATGCCTGCCAAGTTTCATTGTCCTAGCACATCTGGAAGTACCCTAACTCGGATATGTGGGACAAAAAAACTCGGACCGACCGACAGACCGACAGACCGACAGACGGAATTGTGATCGGTATATGGCACTTGAGCCAGAGGCTGCAAGTGCCATAAAAATACAGAAATACTATAAAAGTCATCGATAGCTGAGTGGGAATTATAGGATCACTAATATTCAAGTTTGCACCACCCAAAGTGTTATTAATCCAAGAGGGAAAATTCAGCAGATAATTTAGGTATTTAACATGTACTCCGCTCTGTCCAGATTGGTTCACCCATTCTTCCACGAGTGACTAATGTAAGACTAATAATCTTAATCTAGTTTTTTAAGCCTTGTGTATTTTCCATAACACTGACATTGTCACTGAATGGATCAGCTGTTTTGGGATAGTTTTGTCTATACATTACATTATATTACTCTCCAGTTTTGAGGGAAACAAATGAATAAATAAATAAACAAAGGAAGACGGAATCGAGCGCCACAGGAGCAAGAACAAAGCCATTGTCGTCACCCAGCAATTCAACAGGACGGATTCCTTCTTTTATTTGCAATTTATAAGTGATAAACAGAAACACTAAATGGGACAGCACGGCAAGCGGTGAAACTTCAACAAGCCCCATTCAAAAAAAGAGGCAGGGAAATTTAAAGTGGCCTAATGACTAAACCTGTTGACATTTTGAGGAGTATTCACTCTGAGCTGAAGAACTTTTAAGACTTTCCTCCGTGGTTAACGAGGGAGGAGGGAAGTTCTCAGGAAAACCAACTAGTTTCGTCACACTTAGCATTTAAATGTCAGGCTAGGCAATGAGCAATGTCAGGAAAAAGCTATGCCCTGCTTTATCCCGGGTTAGCAAATTTCGAGCACAGTCGCCAAAAATAAAATAAAAACTGTTGTTCTGTTTAAGCATATGAGCTAGCATCAGTCACTTATAAGGGGGAGGGGTTAAGAAGGAACTACTGCGATATCTTGAATTCATGTTCCACTTTAAAAACAAGACCAAACCTTTCGATGGGATCCCAAAAATCTAATATTGGATCCAGACAATTGGTTCTTGCAGATATCCGGTCTTCGTTAGACTCGTTGAAAATTTGTACTATTAAATTTAGAAATAAAATAAGGCCAATGGCTAATCACCTGAGAAAAACGAATTCAGATATGGGTTAAGCGTACGTCTTTACCCATATACGTCATATCTACTTTGATGAAATTTATCAAAGCTTCCTGCCCTACTTCTTCCAAATTTCCGGTTTCGGCCGGATTCCGATTACTACTTATCCGGCAAAAAACTGAAGCTCAAACGCGAATTCAGCATATTTCCTTACCCCCACATCGAACCTCTAATCAACTTCAGATGACTTTAAGTTTTAACACATTTTCGGGTTTTGGCCAGATTCCGGGCGAACTATTTATCCGGCGAGAAAATAATTTTCTTCTCTGAGACGAGTAACATCAGAAGCAGAAAAGGTTAAAGGGTCTTAGGCGCCAATTCAGAGTACGTTTCCAATTTTTAACTACTCCGCATTCAACCGGAAAATCGTCAATCCAACTGAGAACCTCTGCCACTATAGATGTAATAAACCAACTTTTAAAATGAAAAATTCGATCGAATATTCGCAAAATTGAAAATATTCGGAGGCCTCTCGAAAATTGCGAATATTCCGAAAAATTGAAATATCTCGCAAAACTGAAAAAAAATAAAAAAAAATAATAGAAATATATAATTGAAAAATATGGCAAATTTTCACAATTTTCGCAAGAAAAATGCAATTTTCGCTGCAATTTTCGGGAGTCTGCACCCCCTCAATACGCATTTATGTCCAAAAGCGGGACGCAATCTTGTCCAACAGGTTCGTAGGAAGGCAAGTCTCTGCAGCTTTGATGGATAACTGGGGATGAGTCAGTTTAGTCAAGGGTTGCATTGCTTCTGAAGGCAATTAGAATGTGATTTAGATACGAAGGATGCGTATGGGAGTTTTATATTTGTAACTGGTGATTATAGTTTATTTGATCACTAGGCTAGACAAAACAGGATCGGCAGGGGAGGGGCCGTGGTTTCACATCCGGAAGACGGGAATTCTTGTTTGTCTTGCAAATTAGATTCTTGTACTGATTGAACTTGACGAACATAAGAAATAACCTACCTTTAACTCCTCTGTAGAATAAGCTTAGCAGATAGAATGTTTGGCATATTCAGAGGGGTTTCTCACTTTAAAAAAACTCATGTGCGGTATAATTATTCTGCGCTGTCAGTGGATCTTACCGGGTGCTGGAGGTCTATAAGTGAGTCAGTCATTTATGTGAACTTGTTTTACGTCAGTTATTTTCATTTCTTATGAAAACCCATCAAATAATCAATAAACACGTGAAAAGTCATGAACTTCTCACAAGCGAAACAATGGGACCAGTCTCGAATAAGGACTTCTTACTAGGTCTATTCATTAATCTTAAGGGGGAGGGACGGGAGGGGACGCCGGGACTCAAAACTCCTTCGTTTTCGCATTGGACAATGTCTTCCACGGAAATTACATGTACAAAAAATCCCTCGTTGACTGAAAACGGAAGAAGTGGCGGCCAAACGGATTCTGATTAGCAGAAAGGAATTCTGCGTAAAACCAATTCATCTAGCCGCCAATGTTCAGAATATTCTGAACCCTTTGTCCAGGAGAAGTGATCTGAGTGTTAGTGAGCAAACCACTGCCAGTGAGTTGATCTGCTCACTTCTGATAAAATTATATGGGGTGAGAGCATGATCTTGACTGAGTTCCTCGATTTTGGTCTGGCACAGATGAAAAATTGTACAGACACCATACTCTAGCTCAGCATCTTATTTTTCAGCTTTCTTTTTTATTTTTCGCAATTTTTCCAATTTTTCCGCGAATATTCGCAATTTTCGCAAGATAAAATGGAGGTATTGAAATTTTACATCTATATCTGCCACAGAACTCGAACAAAACGACAATTATTCTACTTCGTAATTATTCTACCTTTTACACTGTCACCAGCTCCACTGTACAGTTATTAGCTTTAGAAATTACCACTCCCCTTGTTTCGTTTTGCACTTCCACCATCTTAGCAGTTTTCCGGCCGAGCCGATATTTACAGTCTTGTTGAATTAATCTTCTTCTCAGCCCATGAAATATTAGCCAGTTCTTCCTTCCTGAACCCGTTTAATGTGCTTATCACTGTGTAAAATTTTTAAGTCTATTTAGTATGTTTTTAAACTATATGAAAAGAATGTAGTCATGTTTATTTACATTGTTTTATTTAGTGTTTTAATATAAGTATTTTTCTTTGTGTATTTTACTCATACTCCCCTGTTATTAAAAAAGCGGATCACAAATAAATAAATAAATTAAAAAAACAAAATCGAGATTCACTATTTTGTGTTTTGTTTTGGAGGAGATGGTAGGACAAAAGGCGAATCTCATGTGTCAAATAATGCATTTTCTGGGAAATTACTCCTTCTGTTTGGTTGGCTTTTCCCTCTATTTGACCACGGCGGGTACAATTTTCAAATACTTTGCGTTACAACTCCGCGAACTTCTGACAAATTACGCGGTTACAGGAATTCCCCTCGCTCCCCAAGCATGAACAGAAAACTTCTTACATCCCATTAGCCTACTAACATAATTATCCAATTCCGTGGTTGCTTTGCGTTCTTTCACAAAAATTTTACGGAGCCTGCTACTCAAACTTTTCGACTCGGCATGCATTTTCTGACCAAGTTCGTGTTTGTTCGAAGACAGACGAGCTTGCTTAATTTCTTCTGAAACTAAGATAGCGAGTGAACCTGAAATCCGTTGGAATATTTTTGACATTTAGATTCGTAAGCACGTTTTTCACCCTGGTTCAAGTTTTTCAACGCTGAACCTTCTCTACGAAGAAGACTGGGAGATCAAAATGCAAATCTGAGTTCTCATTAGCGGATTACAAAATAATTATTTGCAGGCTGGAAGTGCTTCCTATGACTTTCTAGGATACGGTCTTGATATCAATGATGCACTGCTTGGTAAACCGTTTATTGCAAACAATTCGAAGGAGGGAGGTAATCTGAATCCCTTCCGAAAACACGCCGCCCAACAGTACCTAAGCTAGAGAAGCCAACACCTGAAACCTAAGGAGAGTTTTCGCGATCCGGTAAGAAAAGTCGGAATCACTTTCCAAGGGTTTTGTGCTGCTTCGAATATTTTGCCGAACTTTCCACCTGGTTTTCGCGCTTCGGAAACCGAAGCAGTGAAAGTGATTCCTGAATGTTAGTGGCAAGCTCCGCGGAAAGTTAAATACTTCGGTGGGAATTTTGAAATTGTGGAAATAAAAATGCAAGTGTCACTAACAAATGGAAACAAGACCGAAGGTTTCGGTGGACTCCAAAGGGAAATACTTTAAAATCTTTTTAATACAGATAATCAGGCATTGCATATACTGTAAAAAAAAATCTTGCAGTATTTGCTACTGGGTATCATGTCTCTACTGAGATAAGATTATCTCTAGTTTTCAAGTTCAAGTTCAAGTTTTTTAATTTTACACAACAATAAAAATACATTATACAAGCACTGGGGAGAACAAAAATTCGAACATGCAGTGCTTGTTAAAAATTTTACTATAATAACGACAACTACGTATTAATTCGGATTAACCTTATCCCAGTAGAAATAAAATGAATCCCTGCAGCAAATACTGCAGTTAACTTTAATCCTTACTCGGGGAAGCTTTTTACAGTGTATTTTCAGTCTTTGCCGAACCCGTCCAAATTTGATATCATTTTAACAGATCACTGCCTGCACAACAGCCACTTTAAGTCATACTTTCCAGCTAAAAGCATAGCCTATCAAAGAATCCGGCTCATTCGAAAATATCCGGCTTTCAGCAGATTTCGACCGGACTACCCGTCCGAGACAAGAAACAAATAGCCTTCTGATCCACCGTGTTTTTTTCTAGTTAAACCTTTTCCAACCACTTTTATCGACATTGGAATTTTATTTTACTTATACGGAAATTACAATTTTGGCCGGACACTTGTCAAAATAATTGTCCGGCGAGAAAATAAAGCTCGTATTTGGATTCAAGATGTATCCCTTATCGACGTTCCGCTCGACTTAAAAAGAAGTAAATTACTTCAATCGAATTCAGGTTAGGTCTAAATTTTCTTAGGTCACACATGATTCAGTATGTACACTTGCCCCTATTAGGTTGTTCCGATCAAGCCCAAAATAAGGTATTTTCCACCAAATTTCTGGTTTTCGCCAGATTCCGGTCAGTCTACTCTTCCGGCGGGAAAAAAAAAGTTCGAATATAGATTTATTATGAATTCTTACTCTAAAGTTTATATTCAACTAGTTCAGGTTTAAGACTTTCACTCTTAACAGGTGTCCTGTTTTGACCGGATTCCGGGCAAACTACTCGTCCGACAGAAAAAGAAAGTTAAGAAACCGATTCAGCATGTTTATGTACCCGTATATCAAACATTTAGTCAACTTCAGATACAACTTTTACTTCTACGAAATTTTCGTTTTTTCTCGCATTCCGGGCAAACTATTTGTCCGGCCAGAAAACGAAGTTCAGTTCTGAATTCAGCATGTCTTTTGACCCCAAAGAGACTGTCACACTGGCTTGAAATGTTTCATCCCGTAATTTAAACTCCCCTCTCCCACCCCTAAACATAGGGCTACTGGGCCCTTCTACGAACTTGACCTGTACTTTGACCAAACGGATCCTCTCACCCAAGTCTGAACAAAATACTTCAACGATTCGAGAGTTATCGTGCTGAAAGACGGACGGACAACTTTTACGAAGTAATACGTATTCATCACCTAGGTTTTGGGATCCTAAAAACACGACAAAAACAATATATGAGAAACGAAGGAATGCCCAGCGAACCATATTTATTCAAAAAGTCTGGAATTAAATATTTCCCGGCGATTTGGGCTTTCCATGCCATCAGTCGCGAAGCGCTTCTCTCGCTGGATCCTGATTCCGGAATCTCGCGAAAACCCTTCTCTAATTTCGGGACAATCTAAATGGCTACCCTCGTTCTCAAACATGAGCACACGGATTTATTCGGAGGTAGTTTAAGAGTGAATTTATACAGCGTAAAACAGGGGAGAAACCAATTAAAGTCGACAGGAATGATTATTAAAGCTCGATCTTAGGGGTAGTCATGAGTGAAAAGGCGGTATATGTGTAATTTATTTAATATTTGTCTTAACAAAAGTTCTGATGGCAACACATAAAAGACATTAGTTTTCTACTCCATGCCAATGAAGAGCGTAAGAATCAAAAGAGAAGGGAAAAAAGAGAAAGAAAGAAAGAGAGAGAGAGAGTGAAAAGAGAAAGGGAGAACCCAACAAGACCAAAGGTGTCGCTGTGATCCCAAAAATGTAATATTTTATCCTGACAGATCTGGTCTTGTGGATATCCATTCTTCGCCAGACTCCTTAAATTTTAACTTAAAAGCCAACTTATTTGTGTATCATTTAACTGAATACAATTATTTTGTTTCTGCTGAGGGATTTTCCACTATCTGCTCCACAATTTTGTATCTGATACACAAATCCTCAATTTTTGGGCAGGATGCCCCAACGTCTGGCCATGCCTGGACGTATGGGCACCATGCCCTGGAGCATGGGCATGGTACCACTGTGAAATTTGGTTAAAACTGAGACTTGCTATATACCTAAATAGGGTTGTCTTCCTGTCCTAGATCAAAAGATACCTGATTTTACTTTCTGTCCAACCTCATTTCCCATTTTTCAAAATGTTAGAGCACTTCCTAGATACATAGAGTTTTGTGGAGGCCACTTCTTTCCTAGTGGGTTTACTCTTTCCCTTTCCAGGTACTTGCCACTAGGCTACTCAATCCTTTCCAGGTTGTCGCCGCTAGGTTACTCTACCCTTCTCAGGTAGTCACCGCTAGGTAGAGCGGATGAGGTAAGCTTTTAAATTTTTTCCTTTAAGAATTAAATTTCCTTTCCTTCCGAATTCCCTTCGATTGTTTGCCTTTTATTGTATTTCTTTTGAGTTTAGTGAGTTTCAATAACAATCGTTAAGATAGTAAAAAAATCGCTCAAAATAAATACAATAAAAGGCAAACAATCTAAAGGAAATATTTGCTCCAGTGAAAAAAGCTTGCCTCATCCATGCTACCTAGCAGCAATTTTCTAAAAAAGGATAGAGTAAACCCACTAGACGAGAAGTGGCCTCCAAAAAACTCTACGGATCTTGGAAGTGCTCTAACATTTTGAAACTGCAAAATGAGATTAGATAGAAAGTAAAATCAGGTATCTTTTGATCTAGGACAGGAAGACAACCCTATAATTGGGTATGGAACCAGTATCAGTTTAACCAAATTTCACAAGGGTACCATGCCCATGCCCCAAAATTGAGGATTTGTGTATGACTGATCTGCTATAGCAGTCACGCTCAGGATATCTACAGGCGTCCCCACACCGAAAATTCTACTATGACGCGGAAGATCGTAAATCTTTTTCGTCAAGCATATATCCCAGGTACAAGCGCACAGAGGTACCACAAATCTGACAGGGAAACTCCAATTTTTGAAAATCGATTATTCGTGAACAGCCGAGCAACGAAGTACCGCATATCCATCGGGTCCTTCAAGCGTATTTAAGTGAATAAGTGATGGGTAACTAGATTATCATCTTGTTACGACGACTGTATTTGTATGTGAAGGTGCACTGAGCCTGATCTTATGGTGAGGGGTGTAGTAGGCCGGACAGAAGATGTTAAATGTCCAAAGATACAGTAATCGGAGTCAGGGTGGCCGATAACACATTCAGAACTTCACGGGCTCATTATGGATTCCCCAGGCCAATTCACACTATGGTTTGCAGGCCGAAGAAACAATAGGCTATAAACCACCCTTCATATACTAAGCCTTACAGGCGAGCCCCCTCTAAGGAGCTTAAATAAGACTAACAGCAATGACCTAAGGCGTATTCTCACAGTTCCCCAAGGAGTCCTTGGGGAATCGAAGGGAACAGCGAGAATAGAGGGAGTCACTCCATGCGGACTCCGCGTACAGAAACAGCGAGAACACGGGGAATGCTTTCAAAAATGGATTTTGTTCGAAAAAAAAATATGCAGTTGACGAAATTAGTCTGGATCTACTTTATTTTTTGTTTGTTTATTCTGATTGTTTTTAATTAATGTTACATTGCACCAACACCAGCAAAAATTGGTTCCCCTGCGAATCTGAAAGGGAGTCCTTTTTGATGATGGTGATGATAATCGGAGCATTCCCCGTCCGTGAGGACTCGCAAGAATACGGGGAGTGAGTCCCCGGGACAAACAGAAACGCGGGGACTCCTCAAGTGGAGTCCTCGGGGAACGGCAAGAATACGCCTGTATGCTCCGTATATAAACAAAATGTTGTATACTGGTAGGCTACTTAC
Organism: Branchinecta sandiegonensis; assembly: GCA_030848855.1. Taxonomy (NCBI): domain Eukaryota; kingdom Metazoa; phylum Arthropoda; class Branchiopoda; order Anostraca; family Branchinectidae; genus Branchinecta; species Branchinecta sandiegonensis. The sequence continues at coordinate 3,593,651 of JAUPMV010000011.1, forward strand.
AAAAGAGTCAACCTTTAGGTAAAAAGTACTGTTGTCCGGTCGAGGCCCGGAAAACAAGTGTAAGTGTAGTGACTCATGTTCATGGCGTGAGTCACAATAAGTCAAAGAGTTAACATATAATTCAAGAGTAGACTACGGACAGTAGTCTAGACAGAGTAGCGCTGCCGAGCGGCGGCAGAAGTGAGCAGTGCGGGGTACAGATGACACCACCGCAGCAATATCTCAGCCCTTTTCAGTTGAACTTTAAACATTTATACTATTGAAATTTTGAAACAGATTAAGGCCAATGGCTAATCATCTGAGTAAACCAAGTTCAGATATGGATTCAACATGTGATGCGCTTACCCCTATATGTTATACCTACTTGGATGAAAGTGATCATAACTTCCTTCCTTACTTCTGCCAAATTCCCGGTTTCGGCCGGATTCAGGGCAAACTACTTGTCCGATAAAACACTATAAAGCTCAAAAACGAATACAGCAGATCTGTGTACCCTACATCGAACCTCTAATCAACTTTATTTTACTTTTAACAAATTCTCTGGTTTTGCCCGGATTTCGGGCGAACTATTTGTCCGGCGAGAAAACAATTTACCATGCGGATTCAGCATGCCTCCGCCTTACCATTACACCGAACCTCTAATCACCTTCAGATAAAAACTTCTACTTATAAAAAATTTTCGGGTTTCGGCCGGATTCCGGGAGAACTAGATGTCCGGGTAGAAAATAAGCTGTAAAAATATTATGTTCGCCCCTTAACTTTAACCCCCACCCCTAAATGTAAGGCTACAGATCCCATCTACGAACTCGACCAGTCCCTTGACCCAAAAAATCCTCACACCATCTTCCATCAAAACGTTTCTTTCTCTTCGAGAGTTATCGTGCTGACAGACGGACGGACAGACGAACAACTTTAACGAAGTCATTGGTATCCCTCCACTTACGTAATGGGATCCAAAAAGCAGAAGAAAAGCAATGGTAGTGAAACAGCTGAGGTTGACGGAACTTGAAGGACGTGAACATGGAGAAAAAGAAGCCCTTGAAGCTCTCGGAAGAACAAGGACAGGAATAAAGGTCGCGGCAGAGAAAAAGCAAGTTAAAAAAGCAGGGCAACGGCAAAGATGTCCCTGAAAGACTTTAGTGAACAAGGGAAAGATGCAAAGAGAGTAGGGGTTCATTTATTAAGAAAAAAAACAGACACTATTCGCCTTTCGCCTGCCAAGAAAGGCAATGAAGCTTGGAAGGGCAAGCGAGGTTATTCGTTATTCACTACATTTATACCGAGGTACTCATACACTAAAAAGTCAACTAATGAATGATAACGATGAAAAGACAAGACGAAGATGAGAGAACAACAAAAGGATTAGGAAGCCAAAGGATAGTGTGAGACGAAGAGTGGGCGCAATAGTGATGTTCCCCGGTCAATCATACACGCATCCTCAATTTTTGGGCACAAGGCTCCAACGTTAGGGCATGCCCCAAGATATAATGATAATAATTTATTTCTTACACAAAAATTCTAATGACGTGTAGCACCTGTGCTCCTAAGTTTGGGCACAGTGGTGTAGAATTGAGGTTTCGCGTATGACTATGGTACGAAGACTCGTGGACGAATTTAATATATTTTTACTATGTTATATTCTATTATCTATGACGGATGGGTTGACGACATCGTACTGAGAAGCACTGGGTAGTTTCTAAGATACGGTTACTAGTGTCTCCCGCGTACCACTTTCCTACAAACGGCACACATTCAGTGTACGTTAACTCTAGAAGATCTGCATTTTTTCGAGCAAGTCCTCCAAAGTACCTGAAAAACACTGTGGAGAAGACCAACTTAACGTGAGAGAGATCCAGCTCAATATCGTTCAAACAAGCAGATACAGCTCAAGACCGGCCCAAGTGGCAATCCAGGATATACTCCACAAAGCTGAAGCAGATCCTGCTAAACGTCAATTCTTCTTCATAACAATGGAGGAAGCTCAACAGACAACATGGAAAAAAGGATCCTTGCCTTAGAAACGATCCGTTTCCGTCGAATCCTCAACATTAGTTGCGTTTTTGCAGATACTTTGATATCTCTTAGCACGGTAACTGAATCTGCAATTAGTCGTTTTTGCAGTTCCATCAACGCCCATCAATGTGATTCTTAATTAGTGAACCTTTATGGAAAATATTTTCTGAGTGTTCTGCGATTCTTTTATATTTCTTTGTCCTTTTCTACTGCACTTACGCCCTTGGGCAGTGCGTCATAAATCCTTCATTCATTCATCCAGTTACCGATATCTGATACTCGTTCCCTCTAAAAACGACTATTGCCGAAATTGCAATTTTCGAAGTCATCCCAAAAACTGATATCCAGTTACATCACTAAGTGCGAAACTTCTTTCTCATCAATTTGACAAAGTTTGATGAAAGTGAGGTGACTTTTCAGATACCACGATCAGTTACCACGGTCGGACCGTAGTATCTGAATATCAGATACCACGATAACTGCAAAAACGACTTTAGGCCGTAGTATGAGATACCATGTTTATCTGCAAAAACGCAACTATTACCCGGCAGCAGCGGGCATCAAACCTGAAGGTTCGCCCTCTCACTTGCCAACCGATGATAACCAACGTTACATAGACCAGAGGTTGGCGAGACTTCGGTCACGTCCTCCGCATGGACGATTCCAGGTTGCAACACGGCGTTCAAAACGGCAGCCACAAGGGCGACGTCGACTGGACGACCAATGAAAAACGATCTGTGGCACTTATAAGAGTGTCTTGCAAACATACAGTAGAGGTATGCTTATGTGAACGTCTGCTAACAGTGAACGACCGCCGAAGAAACAAGAGCTGTAAGCTCATATGGCACTTGCAAGTATTAAGATGATTTGATTGATCAAAAGTAAGTTTCGACTTTGCAGTTGAGATGCGCACTCTAAGGGAGCTGGAACTTCATTTGTAAGCAAAACCCTTGAGGCAAAAATGCTAGTGGGCTGATGGGCATCATGAAAATGCATATATTGCTTGAAGTATTTTTTTTACTTTGCGGTCAAGATTGGTATAACCAGATTTGGGAAGTAGCAATTTCTAAGCAAATGTTGTTGAGTCTCCAATATTCCAGCGAAGTTTCATCGTCCTAGCACATCTGGAAGTACCTTAACGCACGATCACCGGAATCCCAGACCCCCCCCCCCCCCCCTCCTCCGACTCCACCCACAATACCCGGAGCCAATCCGGTTCTGTAAATGATTAATCCAGAGCATCTGTTTGTCATTCCCACGAAGTTCGATCCAGATCACACCAGTCTAAGCGGGTCAAGTATTTTCCGCCCTCCCCCCAATAATTGCCGGATTCGGTCCGGAAATGAAAAAGATCACCAGAGAAAAATGTCCTCTGTTTAATTATTAAATTTCACTCGAATCCGATATCCCGTTCCTAAGTTACGCATGACTCAATATTCCGGATTCCCCTCCCTCAACTCCCCCCCCCAAAGATTATCATATCGAGGATTTTCTTTTGTTCCAAGTCAGTTTGACGGGTCCCGGATATGCATTCCAAGTTTCGTCGTGAAAATCCCCCCAAAAAGGAATTCCGGGAACCCCCCCCCCCCCTCAAGTGTCCGGATCCAGTCAAATTATGTAAAAGATTTACATGGATCAGATGTGTGTTCTTCCCAGCAATTTTCACTCCGATACCATCATTCTAACCGTTTCTCGAGATTTCCGGTCCACCCCCCCCCCCCCCAGCTCCCCCACAGTGCCCGTAGCCAATCCGATTCAGTAAATGACTTACCTAGAGCATCTGTTTGTTCTTCCCACAAAGTTCCATCCCGATCCCTCCATTCTAAACGGGTCACGTATTTTCCGCCCCCCCCCCCCCCAATAGTTGCCGGATCCGGTCCGGATATGAAAAAGATCATCGGAGAAATGTCCTCTGTTCAATTCTTAAATTTCACTCGAATCCGATCACCCATTCCAAAATTACGCATGACTGAAAATTTCGGATTCCCCTCCCTCCACTCCCCCCACCATTATCAGATCGACAACTTAAATTACCGAAATCAGTAACTGAGTTGAAGCAACTAATGAATTCGTCTATACCGAAAAACTAAATAAAAAAAAATAAGGAACAGTTCGAGAGCGGTATTACAACCGAATTTCGTATGGAGTAAGACTCTTGTTAGAACAACCTAAAACAACCGAATTCGGCAAGTCTAGTAATAGAAACGGACTAAAGAAAAATCCGGTGAAATACCATATTCGGTAACGAATCAGAACCTAATGAATCTCACCAAATTTAATTATGAAATGGGCTGACCGAATGCGACCAAAATACCGAAATCGGTAGAGAACGAGACCAAATAAACAGGTCAAGTCACCGAATTTACGCAGGGACGTACCGAATGCGGCGAAACCGATGCGGACTAACAAAAGTGTATGAATTATCGTATTCGGTCACGAATCAGAACCAAATGAATCTCATTAATGACCGAATTCTGAAATGGACTGACCGAATGCGACCGAATTCGCTAAAGAATGACACCAAATAAACAGGATAAATCACCGAATTTACGCAAGGACGGTCCGAATGCGGCGAAACCGATGCGAACTGAACAAAAGTTGGATGAATTATCGAATTCGGTCACGAATCAGAACCAAATCAATCTGATCAATTACCGAATTATGAAATGGACTGACCGAATGCGATAGAACAGATACGGACTTGAGAAAAGTCTTGTGAATGACCGAATTAGCTAACTAATGAGACCAAATAAACAGGTTAAATCACCGAATTTCCGAAGGGACAGACCGAATGCGGTGAAATCGATGCGGAGTGAACAAAAGTCGGATGAATTAGCAAATATAAAGAAAGGGGAACGAATAAACACGTCAAATCACCCAATTTCGAAATGCGAGGACAAACGATTTTATGAAAAGGGCATCACGGCTTCGCCGCGATGCCCGTTTTGACCGAATTTTCGCCTTCGGCGAAAATTTGACCGAATGCCCAAAACGTAGTCCCCCCTCGAGACGCCCCTGGCTGTTAGCTGATATAAAGTTTTTTTTATTTTTCTTCTCCATTATACTTTTTTATATGCAAGTAACAAAGCCAAGGTAGTGGACAGTTAAAAAAGTGTTCAATAAACATACTTCTACTGTACATGCGAATCTGCAATCTGAGTGGGAATTTTTTAACCCGCCAGGGAGAAGACTATGCCGCCAATCCATGTTAAATGCCTTTTTGTTTAGATATTACGGGGGTTCCCTTCCAGCTTCTTTGTGTTCAAACTACGCAGAAACAAACTGTGTTATCGCAGAGCTGTCAATTATTTTCATTCTCAATAACTAGCGCGCTATCACCAGTCCCCCTGCGTACAACTTTTCTTTCACACTTGTTCCTGCTTCTGCTCTCTAATGGTGGGTTTACACACTGCGTAAAATCCGAGCGTATTTTGAAATCCGAGCGTATTTCACGCACGTATTTGAGCTTGAAAAGATTTCTAGCAATACGGACGTATTCAGATACAAAACGGACCGATTTCTCAAATACGTCCGTACTGCTAGAGATCTTTTCAAGCCCAACTACGTGCGTAAAATACGCTCGGATTTTACGCAGCGTGTAAATGCACCATAAGCGAATTCAGTCTTCCCATGAACCAGTGTTTCCATTCAGAAATTTTAAAAATCATGAGCAACAGTCCAAAAATAATGAGTTACACATGAAATTTTTACAAGAAAAAAATTAGAAAAATAATGAGATTTTCGGGTGAAAACAGACGAGAAAATAACGAAATTCTGAAAAGGTTATGCGGATTTTAGTAACTTAACAGAAAAAAAGTTTGTAAGTTTGTTGACTTACTGACTTACTGCAAACCGCAGATATAAATAAATCTATTTAAAACGCATTATACATAATACATGAGCATTTGGGGTTAAAAAAGCTGAGGAATCCTGAAAATCATGAGTTTACCATGAGATCATGAGACTGGAAAAAAAATAATGAGATTGAAAAAAAAAAGTGGGATCTCATGTGAAATCATGAGAAGTGGAAACACCCACTGCCTGAACTGCCTTTTAAGCCACGCCTCTCGCATCATTCGTGATTGGTCCAGGCGGAGGTACGGACTCTACAAAGCGGTAAGAGACGACGTTCGTTGGCGATCAGAGTCATTGCGCGTAATAAACAGTGTGTTCAGACAGTGGAGAACAATTACGAGAGTTAGTACGTGGGGTCTGATTTGCTATTTTTTCTGGGTAATTTGAACTGGAACGCTGCAACTACCCAGTAGAGGAAAACAAGCTCTTCAGTTAACCTTTAAAAGGCCAGAATTCCCAATCCCACACGGCTTCTAACGACACCTTGGCCACTCAGCAAGTTCAAAAAACTTTAGCGTGGCACGGACCAGCTATCGAATAAAATGAGAGTGACTTTCAGAAACTGTTGGTCAAACCACAGCTGGGATATACAAAAAAAAAATAGCTGACCTCAGTCCAAATCTGTCTGAAAGGGGAAATTCGAGGAAAAAGCTGTTTCTACGAGAAAATTGGGAGTTACTTTAAACGAACCAGGATACGCTGATTCATCAAGCACAAAAACGATAAGCAATCCTTTTGAGGTAAACCACTCGGACTCTAATTTAGAGTCATTTTCCTCCGACGGTCAACTAATTCACTCATCTGGCCAGTTTCACGAATGTGGGGAAAACCCGAGCCAAGATAAAACAAGTCCAACGTGACAGGTGACCCCAGAAACAGTATGTAGCCTTCAAGAACGCTGGGGGAGCTCCCAAGGTCATGCACCGTTGACCCTTGTGCGAAGTTATCGTCCATTGCCCGGCAGGAGCGGCATTTGGGGGAAACACGCTGATATGGTCGCGTTATTACATGCAACTGCATAGCGTGGATGCTAAAAAGGTTTCTCACCAAACTTTGAGCTTTTTTTCGAACCACTCTTTAAGGTTATTTTCGACGTAGGTTTCAGTTAAGTTTTGTAGTCACAAGAGGTCGAGAGGAAGGATAAAGAATTTGCATAATAGCGTCATCCAAGCCTCAGTTACCAGGATGGCATCAAGACAAGGGGATGGGAAAAGGTCCGTCAGACATTATGAGTGAGTAATACGAACACAATTTTATCTCTTTTTATGCAAGTGTTTTAGAATGTCGTCCGACCTACTTGACTTACTTGAAACCTTCGTTTAAGCTCAAGTATCCAAATGAGCCCGTGTTTTAGATCTTAACCCTTTAAAAGTCTACTGATACGATATTTTGACTGACGTAGCTGCTCTACAATTATGGCCCTTGTTTATCTGAGAAAATTCTTCCGAAACAAAAGAATGTGCTCGAAAATCTGTCAGATTGTGTCAGTACTCGGGGATTTTGCCACAATTTCAGGATTTTCAGACTACCAAAACAGACAATCAGCTTTCCTGTTCTGAAGGTAACTAAACAATCTAATTGTGCTGTGCATGCCTCTTAAAGTCCGTATCCAAACCCTGACCTGTCAATCCAAAACCCATGTTCAGTTTTTACTAGACCAAGACGACCAGAAAAGACAAAGAGACTCAAGACCAAAAAGGCACGTAGTTCATGATTGATTTTGAAGGATATAGATATTATTGTTGGATTTTGTATGGATAGGGAGCAAGTTGCTAAATATAAGGTAGTTTATTCTAAGCCTAAAAGCAAAGTGCTGGTTCTTGCGATGTTCCCCAAGCACTATTAGGGCCGTTATAAAGAAGGATTGGAGCTCTTTGTTGTCGAATCAAGAGCGAGTTGATTATGGTTGAAACTGTAGGATGAGAAGTATTGCAGCGTTGTTGTGCGGCTTTTGGATATGCCGGTTCTCCGTGTAAGCTTCGTGAACTGGTGAACAGGAAACTTTGCTTAAATTTTCAATGACATTCTGTAAACTGTATTGTCACTATTATTGCTTTTTTGGTTCTGCTTGACTTAAAATAAATATTGCATCACTGAGAGAAGAAGCTACTAAAAGGTTCGGCTCAGTTTCAGGTTTCCGATTCGTGGAAGCGGATCGGATTACATGAAGGTGCAGCCTATACGTCTGGAAGTCCGAGGTGTGCCCTCCCACCCCCCAGACTCCGGTTTGAGGACAGTGTCGTACAGGCAGACAATTTAGAGACAAAATTAATATGCAAGGTGTCGGTGTCAGAAGAAAGAAGATATGGGATGGGTGTTTGGATACAAAGGGAGCATCTAGGGAAAGTAGAAAATAAGTGGGATCATTGGACGATTCGAAAAGTTTTAATGACCGCACGCCACCCTATCCGGAGGAACCTTCGAAATAGTTGAATAGCCTGGAAACTTTTCTCTTTCATTCTCTTAATTATCCACTCACCCCCACACGCGCTGACTCCAAATACAGTCATAGAGTTTGCTCATTCACGTAGGCTCCGCTACTCATATGATCGATTTTCACCGACTGAACTTTTTCTTTCGGATTTGTGGTAGCCTACCTCTATGTGCTTGTACCTCTATGCGTGAAGTATTTATCAACTACAACGCTAAACGATTGCCGAAAAATAAATCTTTTTGGGGTCACAGGGAGTCACAAATTATAGAAAGATGAATGGCGCTATCGACGGCTTCCAAGCTTCAAATTACAACCTCACAAAGTCACAAAGTATCGAAAGATGAATGGCGCTATCGACGGCTTCCAAGCTTCAAATTACAACCTCTTGCTTACAACAGAAGATTTATTTATTCTTGGTCAAAGGAAACAGTTTTATTGCATCAAGGCGGAAATGACCGTGGATTTGAGCAGTCTTCCAGACTTCCTTCTAAAGTCTAACTGACGTCAGAGCAGAGCCCTTCCTCTCGCTCCCTTCTAACCTAGACGCATGCGTCCTGAAGAGCGTGTGTGGACCGAGAGGTTGCCCACTCTCGATGTTCGTGTACACCTGAAGCTGGGGAGCTGGTAATCTTTCGGTGCGGAGCGAGTCCTCAAGGTGAAACCCTTCCCCTTTCGCACTGAGAGGTACCGAAATAACTTTGTCCCCAAAACTGTTCATGCTTTCAACAATGAGTTTTAGTTTGTATGAGATTCTTTTTTCCAGATTATTTCAAGTTAGTATGTTTATATTTATCTTAAACTGTCTAGAACCATTTAGCTCAAACCACCATTTGGCATAAAGCAGTGATTTCCGTTGTGGTTTGGAAGTAACTACACTGTAAAAAAAATCTTGCAGGATTGGCTGCTGGGATTAATCTAGTCTTTATTGAGATAAGATTATCTGTAATTCGGATTAATCTTATTCCAACAGAGATAAGATTAATCCCAGTAGCAAATACTGCAGTTAACTTTAATCCTTATTCGGAGAAACTTTTTACAGTGTAAACCTAAACGGGGATTATTTTTTGCGTGGACGAAACCACCACCGCTTAATCTGAAAAACAAGTTTTAGCGCCGTTTCACCATTGCTTAACTTAAATCCATTCTCGGCCGCTTCGATCAAACGCTCATGGCGAAAAAAAAATTCACTACGCAACACGGAGAAGTTCAAAATAAGGTCGAAGGAATTCCTTCACCTAAGCCCCCCGTGATCACTAATCAAAAGTTTGAGGGAACTTGACCAACTTCGAACCCCTTTGCAAAATTGTCAAGCCCATCGGTGGCCATATTTTAATATCTTTCGGATCATTTGTAAGAACCAAACCTTGAACAAGTTCCAAAGGACCGACGGGACCCTGCAGTCTTTCTCAAACCATTAGGCCGAATTAATGTCTCCGAATTACTAAACACATCTTAAGGAGCCATGTCAGTACCCTGCCCATTTATTATTTTTCTCGCTCCAGTTGAGCCTTTTACAGTCACCACAAATTCTAATTTTCACGAAAGAAGGAGATGTTTCTGTGTTTAAATTATTTTTGTCGATCTTTTCTGGTATACGGCACTTGGGTTTTCGAAATACACTGATCTTTCTGCAGTTTGTTTCTACTGCAGTTTCTTTCTACCCGGAATCGCATCAGTCTGTCATATTACTATGCACGTTTCAAAGTAAAATGTTTTGTCCTGATCAGGAATCAAACCCTCGGGATTCGAGAATCTGGAAGCAAATGGCGTCACACGATCCAGAATTTTCTTCTTATATGCTTAAACTGCAAATTTCATATTACGATATTTCGGACATTAAACGTGCAAAATAAACGAGACCGTTCACGTCACCAACACACGCCGTCACTGGATTCCCCAACAAAAAACTGAGCCAGGTAATCAGAAACGGAAATAATCTGGCAAACGGATATTTCTTTTCTTTCTTTCCATGATAAAATTTGCATTCCAGGATTGGGCTTTTTCTTTACCCAGTTCTTTGTTTCCACAATGGACTAAGAAATTAGAAACTTCTGCTTTAAAGTTTAACCGAAAAGGGCTGGGATACTACACTCTAGTTACTCATCACTTATTCACTTAAATTGGCTTGAAGACCCACTGAAAATGCGTTACTCCGGTGCACCGCAATTCACCAATAATCGATTTTGAAATAGTGGAATTTCCGTGTGATTTGTGGTACCTCTATGCGCTTGAATTTTTGTTGTATACCTTACGAGAAAGATTAATGATTTTTTTTTTGCTCAGGCACTAAGCAATCTTCACCAATCTCATCACTGCCCCTGAAAAGCCGCGTTTGTGTTCAGATTCGAATTTCCCGCGTCATAGTAGAATATAACGCTGTGGGGACGGCCGCAAATTTTCTGAACGTCATAGCTAGAGTAGATAGTGGAAAATAAAAAAATCCCTTTGCAAGATCCAAATAACTCAGTGTCTTCAATTAAATGACACAAGAATAAGTCGGCCTTTCAGTTAAACTTTAAGAAAACAGGAAGCTGGGCCAACATGGACGGCACAGCTACCCATCCGTGATGGAGCGAAGAGTCACGTGACGACTACTTCACTACACTCGCTCCAGACTTGTTTTTCCATGCATTTCACGCAACAAATCTGATTTCGAACAAATAGGTCGACTTTCAGTAGCTGGCTACGCTATGATATAGCCTACGACAGTGGTGGGCTACGAACCCACGCCTTCAAAAGGACTGGATAATTCTGGTTAAGACTGGCAAGGCGACCTAGAGAGATGAGAGAATAACACGCCTGATTGATCGTGCAAAGAAAAGCAAAGCGCTGCTGAGAATCCTCTCCTTCTTGTGATAGCGAGTTCCCATATGCGGCCGAGTTTGCCAATTTGGCCGTCGAGAGGTACCCTACTTTATTGCAGGTTCTCTCCAGGTTGATGTGCTGAAATTTGTTTTATTTTATTTGTAGTTTATATTTATGCAGTGTTTGTTAATTATTTTGTCATTTGTTTGACCCTAGTTGGTCGTATCCTAGTTTAAATAAATAATAATAAAGCCAATTTTCGTATTCAAAACCAATTGAGGTTCGCGACACGCAGTTGCCGATCTACTGATCCACTGACTTCGATCGTACTACGATGTGTGGTTGGGGGCAAATCATCCGACGATTTCCGTGCTTTTCCCTAGGTTTTTCTAGGCACCCATTTTGGGAAGCCTTTCCGCTTGTCTTAGAGGGAAACGCCCCTAACCTACGAAGGCACCACCGAGACTCGATCCACCGATGCTTCACTTGTGAATCCAGCGTGCTAAACATTCGGCCAGGGCTAACCAGGAGAGCCGACGTCACGTGAAGCTAAAGAAGGCCCACAGATATTACGATAAACTCCATGATAATGATTTTGCAATAACCGAACTAGAAGGGTTTCGTGGCCACACATGGCCTGCGGATATGAGCCATTTCACCAAATCGAGGACAAACATTCAACTGAGAACAATAGTTTCCTGGCCCTGACAGCAACAGGATATTTTCGCGTCTTGCCTAAGAGACCAGGAAGGCGAGGAGCGACAAAGCCAAGAGTCGCGTGACCATGCCATTCATTCAAACTCCATAAATTCATACTCATTGATATTTCTGCTTTCGAACAAATAGCTAGACTTACCACAACCACAATAACCGAATAGGGCTGAGATCCGACAGTCCCGTTACATCTCATTTATTTACTAAAATAGTCCGTAAAACCCGGCAGAAATGCGTCACTTCGTTTGTCCGCTACCCACGGATAATCTATTTCATCGAATGAACTTATTCTTTCGGATTTGTGGTACCTCTATGTGCTTTTCCCTCTATGCTTGAAATGTTTAGCTACTACAAATGTGAGCCATTGCCAAAAAATAACAAATAAAAAAGACACATCTTATGGTCATTTTCCTACTTTCTTGAGCCGTGACTTTTCGGAACTTAAAGGACACCTGAACAATGAAACCATACATGAACACCATGGAGAATGCATTTACAGACATGGCCACGGAGAGCATTCTTCTCCTGAGCGTGACGTTTTCAAAATAGGGATGCCCCGTACTCCAAAACAAAAAGCGCAATTCATTCAAATCGTGTACAGCGCTGGCCGGATCGTATTAGAATTTCTTCTAGATATACGTTTGGGCTTAACTGGTTAAAAAATATTCCAGTAGAAGGGTTGATTGGAGACATTCGTTCATTTCTAAAATTGTTCGGTATTGAAATAAGGACAGATGCAAAATGGAGCAAAAATCATAGCTTGGAAACACTATTCCGTATTTGGATTGGGTTTTCTGCAGGCAATGTTAACGGAAGCCATACAGATAGGGATGATACTTGGTACTCTTCAGGTGTCCTTTAAGCGTCCGCAACACAAGGAAATGCAGGCCGTTGTTCAAACTGACTTTCTCCGCATGTGGATGAATTTTGGGTTGTCGTGATTTCAACGCACACACTGAACGGTACTACTAGAGCCCCGGGTGAAAAATACAAAATCCCTTAGACGATTAAAAATAATTATTCAGTGCATCCAAATCTAATATCAGATCTAAAAATAAGCTACCTTTTCAGTTAAACTTTAAGGCTCATTCATTTTGGAAGATGTTTCATGGGAACAAGTTTGACCATGCGGCACCCCTTCAGATTAGAGATCCGTCCACTAGGCGTGAAGAGTGAGAATGTTTTCACCAATTTCAGGTTCTGCATAGGATTAGCAGCCATGCCTAGAGACGGGGGAGGGGAGGGGGGTCATCAGAAGGCAGTTGATCCCTGCGATCAGCAAGTCTTAGCTAACGCCATTTACTCAATCTAGCATCATGGGGGGAGCCGAGAGTCCATGGCTACGCTAAGATACAACCACTCGCTTGTGTCTCGGTTTAGTGTGGAGTCTCCCCACGTATTTTCAGTCTGTTGGCGAGCATCCATTTTTCTATCCCGAGTGATTAGACCTTCGGTCTTGCCCACGATCTCTTTTCTCTATTCTATCTACCACTCGACAGAGGCAGACTTCCGGAAGGGGGCCTTGCGACAAGTAAGCGTCTCTCTTTTAATAACGACTATGAGGGACTTGCTTTCTGGAATTTCCCCGGAACAGTTCTATTACTTCCCGGTCCAGAAACAGCTTGCCCCAATTAACACACGCCAGAAACTCAGGAGATGAAAGTTTTTCCTGAAACTTCGAGAATTCACATGTACTTGCTTCCCCTACTGTTCAGGGGAAACGAGAGCAGTAGTCAACTTGGTGAATTTACGAAAGATTTTTAAACTTGTAATGCAGCATGGATGGTCACTTTAGAAATGAACGAATTAATTGAATATATCTATGCTATTCGCGGATCCTCCATGCAGAGCTTAATGAGGTTCTCTCGAAATATCTCGGACAAGGGTTACTACTCTTCGTCGTTATTTGAGCGGGCAGACAAATGTAGAAGAATCGGCCGGAGTTCAGAAAAGCTGCACTAGCTGTAAGAAATTAAACCCCATACTACACCCCAATGATTCGACGATTTAATAACTTCCGTAACAGAGTGGCATTTTCTTCTTATTGGGATCCCAAAACGTAAGTGACGGGATACATATGACTTCGTAAAGTTGTCAGTCTGTCTGTCTGTTGGCCCGATAACTCTCGAAGGGATTGAGATGTATTGTTCAAACTTGGTGTGAGGGTCCCTTGGGTCAAAGTACATGTCAAGTTCGGGGATGGGCACCAGAGCTGTATATTTAGGGGCTGAGGAGGGGTTTCAAAGTAAGGGACGAAAAAAACAGTTTTAAAAAGCCAATAAGATAGTCGATCTAGAGGTAAGCTGACATGCTGAATCCACATCTGAAACTTATTTTCTCTCTGGACAATCAGTTCGTCCCGAATCCGGTCAAAACCGAAAAGTTAGTGGGCTATAAGCAACAAAATTTTATTCTGAAGTCATTTGGACGTTCGATCCAGGCGTAAATGTGCATTCTGAACCTATATCTGGAACTTGTTTTCTCGCTGAACAAACAGTTCGCCGGGAATCCGGCCAAACCCGGAATTTTGCAAATGTAAAAGCTCATTCTTAAGTCGATCAGAGTTTAGGAATAGGGGTAAGGAGATATGCTGAATTCATGTTTAGGCTTTAGTTTTTTGCCGGTCCAGATACGGATTCAGCGTTTGTGTTTTCCCCTATACGTCATCTCTACTTCGACGAAACTGACCAAAACTTCCAGCTGCCTTACTTCTGCCGAATTTCCGGTTTCTGTCGGACTCTGGGCGAACTACTTGTCCATTAAAAAAGCTCAAACACGAATTCAGCATATCTCCTTACCCCTATACTGAACCTCTTATCAACTTCAGATAAAATAACTTTTAACAAATTTTCAGGTTTGGGCCGGAAGAACATAATTTACATATATATGGGTTCAGCATGCATCCTTCCCACTACATCTAACCTCTAATAAACTTCAGATAAAACTTCTACTTTATAACACATTTTCCGGTTTCAGCGGGATTACGGGCGAAATATGTGTCAGAGTAGAAAATGATTGTCGTATACTGAATCAGCATGTCTTCTTACCCCTGAATCGAACACCTAATTAAGTTCAAATAAACTTTTACTTTAAACAAATTTTCGGTTTTGGCCGTATTCCGGACGAACTACTTGTCGGGCGTAAAAATAATTTCATATTGGTGTTCAGCATGTCTCCTTACCCCTAGACTGAACCTCTAATCAACTTAAGATTAAACTTTTATTTTTCCCAAATTTTCCGGATTTAGCCGGATTCCGGGTGAACTACTTGTCCGACGAGAAACTGATTTTCACATTCGGATTCAGCATGTCTCCTTACCCCATATCGACTATCTCATTAGCTTTTAAAAATATGTTTTTCCCTTAATTTGAACCCCCTCCCCCACCCTTAAATATAGGGCTACAGAACCCATATTCGAATTTGACCTGTACTTCGATCCAAAGAGTTCTCGTGCAAAGTTTAAACAAAATATCTCAACCCCTTCGAGAGTTATCGTGCTTACAGACGGACAGAGACGCAGAGGACAACTTTTACGAAGTCATAGTCATCCCTCCACTTACGTTTTGGGATTCCCCCCCCCCTCCAAAAAAAAGGCGTTCAAAATATTCGTAAGGATGAAGTATTGACAGGTTGATATCCGAAACTTAAAAAAAAAATTCGTTTATCAGTTAGTCACTTATGATTCGCTAGGCTGGTAGGAATTTAAAAGAATCCAGGTTTACGCGGAAATGCACAATACAGAAGTAATTCGTTGAGAAATGATACAGAAGTAATTCGTTGAAAAATCATATACTGAATCAGCATGTCTTGTTACCCCGGAATCTAACATCTAATTATGTTTAAATAAAATTATCAGATATTCCGGAATGAGCAAACTGACAAAAGTGAATGTTTGCACTGCTCTGCCACTTCTCATTTCATTTTAGTGGAAGAGAGCTCGCAGGTCTCACCAAGTAAAGAGTAGACTTGGTTTAAAGCCGAAACAGCAGATTTTCGGGCCATTTCCGACAACCCCGTCATCTAATAGCCTCCATGTTCCTTGAAACTTCTATCTTCAACCATTACAACGATCTTTCGAACCTGTTTGCAATCCCAGCAAAGACAAAAAACTTTCAATTCCAGCCGAGAAATTATTGCTTCCTCGAAAGAAAATATACTTCTCAGTTTCCGATTACTCGGACAATCAAGAGGGCGATGGAACGGAAGATTCAAAAAGAAATGTCTTCCAGGACCGTAGCCACCTGACACCAGTCCTTCGTCAATCTTTCTTTCTTCAATAAAAAGCGAACTATACTGAACGAAAGACAGAGGTTATTCCCACCATAAATTGAACTTTACGGTCAAACTTTAGCCGGGAAAAAACATTAGAGAATGGGAAAAGATTCTAAAACATTTCGGAAGTTTGTCTGACGACGGTTATTGGAAAAGAAGTTCAAGTAGAGAGATCGCGTGCCAGACATATTGAACAACAAAGTTGCAACTCCCGTAGTCTCAGGCGTAAAGTAGGGTTATGCTTATTTGAATGTCGCCTAGGTCGACGAAGAAAACACTTCACCTATGCCAGGCAAAAGACTGTGCTGTTTTGACCAACTAATGCTTCACAAAACAGAGACCTTCAACAAGAAGACACGGACAGAGAACAGAGGAATGTCGCAAGATCTCTTCTATGAGGCGTATGATAGGCAGTAGCGGGCGACAGGGGCGATCGCCCCCCCCCCCCCCCCCCGAAATTCTTGAAAAAAGGGTTTTTAATTGGAAAAACGTGTGCGAAATACGGGTGGCAGGGACGACCTTCATCCGAAATTCTCGGAAAAGGAGTTTTTTACGGGAAAACCGTACGCGAAAATACAAATAGAGAAGCTAAATTTAAATTATTTACAGTATGGTTCAGAAATTGGTCTTAGAAACAGTTTTGAGTCGTAGTGTGCATGATTACAAGATTAAAAGGTGTTTTTGGCACCTAGAGGTATTTTTAGTGTTAAAAATGGTCAAAATATGCAAAAAGCGCCGAAAAATTTTCGGACTTCCGGCAGATAAGGGAGTGGCATTCGGCAACATATTTTCACTGAGCTGTGGCCCCTCCCGAAAATAATCGGAATATACGCTACTGATGATAGGTATCTGAATCATTGTCACTACTATTTATCTGTAATCTTCAAAACTAAACAGTATATATACAAATGCTAGACAACAACAAATCTTTCAAATTACAAACCGTTCGGTAAACATAACGCTAATAATCAAGACTACATTCATATCGGCCTTCTTAATACAATCAAAAAACAAAAGA
This sequence comes from Branchinecta sandiegonensis, assembly GCA_030848855.1. NCBI lineage: Eukaryota > Metazoa > Arthropoda > Branchiopoda > Anostraca > Branchinectidae > Branchinecta > Branchinecta sandiegonensis. Next base: position 3,610,762 of record JAUPMV010000011.1, read on the forward strand.
AAAAAATAACGCCTAGAAAGAATCTCCTATTTCTTGATAGTCAATCCGTAGTCAAAACGCCTAAAAAGACGGAAACCACAGAAACATTAACTCTATGCCACATAAATACAGTAACGGTATGCTTGATTGCATTTTTTACTGCATGCGCTAAGAGTGAAAGGAATTACTTTTTGTCTCCAGGATGAAATACCTAAAAATGGGGCGATTTTTGAGGCTAGCAATGGAACACAGAAGTAGGTTTTTGGATTAAGTAAAACAAATTAAAAGGAAAAGAGTATTATTATATATTAGTTTTTTTTTTCTTTTATCGTATGTTAAATTTTTGCCATGGCCCTCGGGCTGCTTACAGCAATAAACTATCTATCTATCATAACGCTAATAATCAAGACTACATTCATATCGGCCTTCTTAATACAATCAAAAAACAAAAGAAAAAATAACGTCTAGAAAGAATCTCCTATTTCTTGATAGTAAATGCGTAATCAAGAACGCCTAAAAAGACGGAAACCACAGAAATATTAACTCTATGCCACATAAATACAGTAACGGTATGCTTTATTGCATTTTTTATTGCATGCGCTAAGAGTGAAAGGAATACTTTTTGTCTCCAGAGTGAAATACCTCAGCTATCCTTTATCAAGCCATACTTCAGTGAAGATAGCAAGAGTTCCCGAAAAATCCATCTGTTGACATGATTAGTGGGGACAAACCTTAGGGGAGTAGTAACGAATGATCAGCGAATGTGAAGATTCACAAAATTAGACTACTGGTAAAAGAAAATCACACAAGCTATGGCTGGAGAATCAGAATCATCCCTATTCACAAGAAAATGAAAATTATTCAAAAGAGCGACCAAATCGTGAAGCAAAACCAGCCAGCTATGTCAACAATTAAATCTCAGCACTAGTTTTCCCCTTAAGCAATTTCTAAATGGACCCATTTAATCGCAATCATCCACAAAGCACTCGTGGAAAAGCCAGTACTGCACCTGATAAAATTATTGAGTTACAATGGGGATCGTAACTTAGGTACTATGTGTTTTCTTACATGTTTTTTTGTTTTTTTTGTATAATAGTAAGTAAGTAAGTAAGTAGTTTATTTATGGCCCGCCATTTTGAAAAGGCGGAGTAAATGAAGAAAATAAAGAAAATAAACAAAACACATAAACACACAGAAAAAGACACTTAATTTTCAGTCTTCGGTCAGAAAGCATACGTAAACTACGTACATATGTTACAACAAATACTATAAATACCTGCTTTATTTGCCTATATCGTATCGAAATCGTAGAATAATCCGAAAATACAAAGCTCCCGATATAACGGCAAAACTTCATAATAATTTATCTGGATAAGCATGTAAACGGCTTAGTCCATTTCACGGGCTTATCCGCTTGTTCACTAGTCAAATGCTAGGTGGGTAACTGTGGATTGTTAAGTTTACTTTTTATTTATTAGTTACATCTGGTATTAGCTAATTGCAGCGCAAGTCCTTAGGACTTTTTTACTGTAATTTTTTGTATTGATGTTTAGTTATAAAAAAAAACTACCAATCTCCCTACCCTAAAAAAGGTCCTTGATCGAAGCTCTGCTAAATAGCCTGTACCCTCGCTTCAAGTACAAATAGTAAGTAAACCACAACGCCGTTTTACTGGAAAACTCACTCATCTTACAGAAACAAGCCCCCCCCCCCATTCCGAGGAGGAATCTTCCTTTCCTGATACAATAAAAGCCATTCCCATGTAAAGAGATCACTGGACCTTCATCAGCACTTTTTAGCCCTGGAAAACAGGGCCAGTCCCAGGGCTAATACAAGGGAAAAGGAACTTTCAAGTCCGTTTACGACAAGGCAAATCGGAGTACGTGAGGTGGAAACCAGTAGACTGCTGGGCTACGCGGAATAAATAAAACGGTTGTTCGAAGGAAAGGAAAAATCAGCAGGGTCGCTACAGAAATAAGGTGGAGAGGGAATGACTGCACCAGCAAGCAAGGAATACATTCAACGAAGTGGAATTCTTTTAACATAATTAACGCCCCATTATTTTATCGCCAGCCATTTAAAAATATCAACCTCGCCTTCGGCTCGGACAGATTATTTTCAATGGCTGTCTCAATGTTATTTTTCGATATCAACCTCGATGTCGGAAGTTAACCTTTAATAACCTTTTTCGAACAGGTATGTAATGCATATCCTCCTATGACCCACGGTCAGTTATTTTACGATAATCTTCACACAGAAAGTTAGCGGTAGATATGAGAGGATGATATAAGTCATATCAGCATCCTCGGGTCGCCGTCACTACCCCCACCCGTCGATTCACCCACCCGTCAATACACCCAATCTAAAAATCCGTCGATTCACCCAACCGTCGATTCGCCCAACCGTCGATTCGCCCAACCGCTGATTCGCCCACCCGCTGATTCGCCCACCCGCTGATTCACCCACCCGTCGATTCGCCCACCCGTCGATTCGCCCAATGTCGATTCACCCAACGTCCTGTTGCTTGAGCGTCGATTCGCCCAATTCAATGATCCGTCGATTCGCCCACCCGTCATAAGACCCAAAATATCCGTCACAACCCCCACTTTTTCCGACGGTTTGCCTACCCGTCACAAGACCCAAGAAATCCGTCGATTCGCCCAAAAAATCCGTCACAACCCCCACTTTTTCCGAAAGTTCGTCTACCCGTCACACGACCCAAAATATCCGTCGATTCGCCCAATTTTCAAAACCGACCTTTGATCCAGCGCGGCTCTTTTCATTGAACGCGATAGAACAAAGCGACTGAGTCACAGGGGAGTAATTAAGAAGGATACAATACCGTCCGATGTAAATAAGGGTGAAAACTAGTCAATACAGCTTGAGCCAGAATGATGAGAAGCATGATATAAGACCTCGGTGCTGATAATGAAAGAGGAAATGGAGGATGAATGCAAGAGTAAAATATCAATGAGCTACCATGTTTTTAAGTACAACATGTACCGAAAGCGGTAGGCTACATGTTGCGATTATTTGGTCGGTTAAAGGAAATTATAACGCCACACGATCATTCGATTCTCAATAGATTAAAATTTGACTGGTACTCCTTTGGTCGGCAGACTCGACCCAAAGTCGGCTAGAAGTTGGGCAGCAGGAATACCAAAGGTTCCGACGGAAGCCCAGAGGAGAATATTTATGAAAGTATTACAGCTGGAATACTGAAGCTCCAAGGGATATTCTGATCCATTTTACGCTTCCTTATATATGACCCTTGTCGGATGAATCGGAAATTGTACTAATTAGTCGGTAGCTTTACAAGCTTCTGCAGAACAGCTGGCCGACGACAATTATAAGTCAACTTTTTCACTTAAGTTATTACCGGATTTCTTTTGTTGTTCCGGGCTGAACCTGATTTTAGCTGAATCGGTCCAGCAGGAAAAATGGGCTGACGCTCATAATGACCATGATCACAACGCCCACGACTCAAAATGCCCACGACTCAAAATGCCCACTATTCAAAATGTCCACGATTCAAAATGCCTACGACCCAGCCCACGGTTCAGAATGCCCACGATCGTACAGTTTGAGGTGTTCAGGCCGTAGTAAATTGGACCTAGTGATGAATGTGAAACGAAAGGCGCGGACCGAGTATCAGGATGGCGATAATCGTGCATTGAAACTGTTCAGTTACTGAAAATAGAAATGAAACACCAACAGTGAGCTCAAAACTGTTATTTTTAACGATTCTCACCTTCAGGGTGCAAGGTTTAGATCGCCATTTCTTCGTATTTTCGCGCAAATCATTCTAGTTTGATCAATTATAAAATAATCCTTTCATAATTTTCCGTAGTATTCCTGTCCCTTTTAATCACGCTGTCCGTTGTCCCAGATCATTTTGACCTCCCCTCCTCGTCGGCACTTTGAACCAGGACGATTTTAGCCTTCCCTGAGAGCATTTTCAACTGTCGGAATGACATTTTTGACAATTTTGATTTCACCCTGAATTACGGCATTTTGAGTCGTGGGCATTGTGAGGTGGGCAAAAAGATCGTGCTGATTTTGGGAACCACCCGAAAAACGTCTATGATATCCCCATTTTTGTTTGTTTAGGGTTTTCATGCCCCTATCTCGGCGCTCTGATCGGTTCTGGTCAAACTTTTACAAGACATTACTTACCGTTTTTCAACGGCAAGAAAATATGTGTGTTAATTCTCCAGCCTGATACTTGGCCTTAGAACAAAGCTTTTATCAAGTAAGGGAAAACTGGAATATCCAGTATCCAGTTTAACAGAAGTGCGAAAAGTATCACTAGTAGATCGCCAGATTGCGTGTGGAATTGATGAAAAACTCATTTGCGGGAGGTTTTAAAGTGGGGAAGACATTACCGTAAAATGCTTGGCTCTAATGAGACTTGTCGTAAGAGCTGATGAGCTAATTGACCCGTTTCTAGGTCCGAACCGTAACTGCCTGTGGTTAGGATGTTGAAAGGGCATGTTGTGGCCATACCCCCTCCTCCCCCCTCCAGCTTCCCCTCATGTAAGGCGGATGGTCTTACTAGCATCAAAAATTACATATCTGTGACGTAATTTAGTTCAATAACAAATAACACTTCGCTACACTTGTAATATTTCCTTTTATGATTTCGCAATTGTTGGGTACATACTGAATATTATAACTCTTGGGAATCACGAGAATGTATTGTTTGGTAACTTTTTTTGCACTTGGCTGTGATTATGTGCACTTTAAGGGCGCTAGAGATTCTTCTGTAATCAAAACCCTTGACAAAAAAATTATCATGGGCCCTTTAGGATCATGAATATATATGGTTGGTCAAAAGTATTTTTTTTTACTTTTCGGTTAAGATGCGCACTTTAAGGGTGCAGAAATTCATTTCTAAGCAGAACCATTTCTGCAAAAATGATCATGTGCTCATGGGGATCATGAAAATGTAGGTTTTGCTGAAAAGTATTTTGTGTACTTTGCGGTTAAAATGATTACTTTAAGGGATGGTCGGACCTGGGAAGTGACAATTTCTAAGCCAATCTTGTCAAGTCTCTAATGTTCCAGCCATGTTTTGTCGTCCTAGCACATCTGGAAGTAGCCTACATCAAATTGCGGCCACCGGAATTCTAGATCCCCCTTCAACTCCCCCAGAGTGACCGAATCCGGTCCGGTTCTGTCACTGATGTATCTAGGCCTTACGCTTGTTCTTCCCACCAAGTGTTATCCCAATCGCTATATTCGAAGCGTGTCACAAAATTTCCGCCCCCCCCCCCCCCTCCCCCACATTGATCGGATCCTGTCCGAACTTGAAATGGGACATCTGAGACATGAGTTCTTTCCGAATATCAAGCTTCACTGAGATCCGATCACCCGTTCAAAACTTAGGCAAACCTGAAGATTCTGGATTCCCCCTCCCTCCACTCACCCCACGGTGGTCAAATCGGAGAAACGGCTGTTCTTAGAGGACCTGTCTTACCTATACAACCTATACTAACTATAACTAACTAACTATACTAACACAACCTACTTCCATAATCACTCCATATATTTCTAAGCCCGGAGACCCCAACTTTGTACGGTACATTCTAGCCTCTCTAATAAAACCATGCTGATTTTCTCACTTGCTGTGTCTTGCTGCCTTCGATGTGGATCACGCTGACGCCGGTTGTCTGCGACAAGTTTTTCTATCAGAAAAACCGGTTATGTAAATTTTTTCCCTGTCTTCGCTACAAGTCAACGGGTCTCGGAAAAGGCTTAAAACAGCAAAAGCCGTGGGTTATTTTTTGGAAGCACAGCCTAGTTTTAAAGTATTAAAATGTTTTAAAAGACTTTAAGTTGAAGAGTAAATAGTGCGAGGAGTCCTTTCAGTTAAAATTGTGGAGTCGCTAACTGCTTGCCAAGTTTCATCGTCCCAGCACATGTGTAAGCATCTTCAGTCGGGATCACGGTAATTCTGGAACCCTCCCTCCAACTCCCCCCACAGTGCTCGGATCCAGTACGGTCTTTTAACTATGTATCTACGGCTTGTGCTTGTTCTTCCCACCAAGTTTCATCCCGATCCGTCCACTCTGAAGATGTCACGCGATTTCCGGTCCCCCCTCCAACTCCCCCCAAAGTCATCCAATCTATCACAGACTTGAACTGTGACATCTGAGACACGAGGTCTCTCCAAGTATAAAAGCTTCACTAAGATCCGATTCCCCGTTCAAAATTTGTAAATATTTGTAAATACGTCAATATTCCGGATTTCCCCTCCCTCCACTCCCCCCACGGACGTCGGATCTTCCGACCACCGGGTCGGATTTCCAGGTTAGTTTGGTCGGGTCTTTAATATGCCTGCCAAGTTTCATCGTCCTAGCACATGTGTAAGCACCTTAAGTTGGGATCACCGGAATTCCGGAACCCGCAATCCAACTCCCCCCACAGTGCTCGGATCCGGTTCGATCTTGTCAACTATGTATCTAAGGCTTGTGCTTGTACTTCCCACCAAGTTCATCCCGATCCGTCCACTATGAACATGTCACACGATTTCCGGTTCCACCCTCCAACTCCCTCCCTCCCCCCCCCCCAAAAAAAAGGTCACCGGATCCATTCCGGACTTGAAGGGAGACATCTGAGACAAGAGGTCTTTCCAAATATCAAGTTTCATTAAGATCCGATCACCTGTTCGAAAGTTATGCATGCTGCTAAATTCCAGATTCCACGGTCTCCCCTCCCCCCCCCCCCCCCATTGTCGGATCGGGCAGATGACTATTCTCAAGTTGGTTTGGTCGGGTCCCTGATATACCTGCCAAGTTTCATCGTCCTAGCACGTCTGGAAGTACCCTAACTTGAGGACAGTGGCATGACAGACAGACCGAAAAGTGATCGGTATATGGCACTTGAGCGGAGCTGCAAGTGCCATAAAAACGGTAGCTCTTTTTTCTGATGTTTTACTCTTGCATTCATCCTCTTTTTGATGCTTCTGATCAATCTGCCCCAAGCTATATTTACTAATTTTCACCCTTATTTACATGGGACGGTATCGTAACCTTCTTAATTACTCCCCTCGCTTTCTGATACCGCGTTCAATGATAAAGGCCGCGCCAGGTCAGAGGTTGATTTTGAAAATTGGGCGAATCGACGGATATTTTGGGTCTTGTGACGGGTAGGCAAACTTTCGGAAAAAGTGGGGTTTGTGACGGATTTTTTGGGCGAATCGACGGATTTTTTGGGTCTTGTGACGGGTAGGTTAACTGTCGGAAAAAGTGGGGGTTGTGACGGATTTTTTGGGTCTTATGATGGGTGGGCGAATCGACGGGTGGGTGAATCGACGGATTTTAGAAGTGGGTGAATCGACGCTTCACGAAACCGAGGTTGGGCGAATCGACAGTATGCGAATCGACGGGTGGGTGAATCAGCGGGTGGGCGAATCGAAGGATATTTTGGGTCTTGTGACGGTTAGGCGAACTGTCGGAAAAAGTGGGGGATGTGACGTATTTTTTGGGTCTAATGACGATTGGGAATCGACGGGTGGACGAATAGACGGGTCACCGTTATAAGTCATATCAGTCTCCAGAGAGGATGTTATAAGTCATATCAGCCTCCAGAGAGGATGTTATAAGTCATATCAGCCTCCAGAGATGATTTCTGTTCGAAAAAGTTATAACAGTTAACGCACCTCCATCTCGGTTGATATCTGAATGACAACCTCGATGGCCATTTAATAATATCAACCTCGCCTTCGGCTCAGTAGATATTTTTCATAACCTACCTCGCCTTCGGCTCGGATAGGTTATGTTCAATGACCGTCTCGGTGTTATTTTCCGATATCAACCTCGATGTCGGAAGTTAACCTTTAATATCTGTATCCAGTTTCTTTATTTTAAACTGTTTGGCTGCATTTTTCTAACTGTTACGCTGCCATGTAAACTGTTTGATGAGTAGTTTCATGTTGTCTATTGTATTTACTTTTTATACTCCTGTAGTATATTTTGGGGGGAAATAAAACAACAACTATAGTAAAATAATCTATCTTCGGCATATTTTTCTAAATACTCCCTGAGCTCAAGCTGACTGGGAAACATATATCCAAACAATGGCTAAAAACGGATCCGCTATATAGATTGTAGGTGCTGATAGCAGGTCCGTTTCTTCCAGCTTTGACGTTGTCCTTGACGTCCAACAGCCTGAAGAGGACCCTTGCCACGAAGAGCCGAAATATTGCGGCCAAAGCACCGTAGCTGACGAATCTGTTTTTAGCCATTCTTTGGACATACCGGATTCCAGAATCGCAGACAAATTAGTCCCTCCCTCTTAATGAGAACATTCAGTAATTAAGTCAGGCCTACTTCCAGCAGTAGACAAGGCATGGTTTCGGTAGCCACGTGAGACAAAATCTTCATTACGTGAATTTGCGCAATGGTTCACCACGTAAGTTCAATGAGGGTTTGGCGAGATTCCAGCACCACATTCCAGCGAGCGAAGCACATCACGAAAACTGTCGGAGTTCGATTCCTGGAAATGCTTTCCTTCGTTCGATTCGTCGCGAAAATACATGGAAAGTTGAAATCGCCGGGACAATGCTCAATTCCAAACTTTTAAAATAAATATGTTTAATGGACTTACCCTTCCGTTCTCATATGTTCCAACGAGGTCATCTTTAATGACACTTGCCGAGTTTCTTCCGCTCGTTAATGACGCTTAAAGTTTTTTTTACACACTTTCGAAATTTCCGTCCATGCATTCAACTTTCCGCGGAGCTTTCCATTAACTTTCAGGAATTACATTACAAGGAGAAGTTTCCAAAGCTCAAAAACCGGTGCGGAAAGTTCGGCAATTTCCTCAAACAGCCTGATGCAGCTCGCAAACCATTGGAAACTGATTCCGACTATGCTTTCCAGCTCGCGAAAACCCTCCTTTAGTAAACCATGAATACTCTATATGACTAAGTCCAAAACACGCCAGTGATCCTCGGGAAGAACGAGACAACGTAGCACTAACGACTCAAACTCCACAACTCAATCCTGTGTTAACCAATCATGGCGAAGTTCGAAGCAGCTGTGATACCGCTTCCGGCTCTTCCGCTAGGTACAGGGCGATTTTGCATCGGCAAGAAGAGTTAGTCATCAAGAGTATTCTGCTGCACGTCTTCCCACACAAATCCTATGGAAAAATTTTGGTGGCGTGGATGGCCATTTACCTATTTTGGCGAACAGGCGAACAACTTTTTAAAATGAATCGAATGTAGAACTTGTGAAAGTGTACGGTCTAGCTACTGGTCAGTTTTAGAGCTATTATTTATATTTATTATATTTTTTCTACTCACCAGCTTTGGCGGCAAATAAATGAAACGAAATGAACCTCTCACAACATAACAATAATGTAAGAAAATAAGGACATTAAGTAATTAAGTAATTTATTTTTGACCTGCCATTATCAGAAAGCGGAGTAAATGTAGAAAATAAATAAAACACATATACATGCACAAAAAGACACTTAATTTCAATCGTCGGCACGGAAGCAGTGTAGAAGGTCGTGCGCTGGTTGAGCTCTGTTGTCAATGATTTTTTATAGCGACGAAGAAACATCCAAAAGGGTAACACTTGCATCTTGAACTTTGAGCTTCTCCGTCAAAGTATGGTTATGGCACAATTTCGACAAGTGGAGCAGGTGCTTTGCATATTTAAAATAACATGATCTCATCTTTTTTATCTCCTTCTTTCGCAGAACATGAGTGACACCAGATCAAGATTTGAATGAATCGTCTAGATCGTACGATCTGTTAGCAGAGCTTTAAACTTCTTCATGCTTGCCTCAATCGCAGTCGCAGGGTCGGCAAGATGTGACTGAACTGAGACGTATTTGCATCTGATAGTAAGCTTTTATTCAAATAATGTATACAACGGATACGTCAGCTACGATGCTTCATCAGCGATATTTCGGCCCTTCTTGGCACAGACCTGTAAAATTTGTAATGTTGACTACATGTTTGTTTCCTTCCCCGACGTTGGACCTGAAGATTGACAGCCTGACGAGGACCCTTGCCAAGAAGGGCCGAAATATCGCTGATGAAGCATCGTAGCTGACGTGTCCGTTGTATACTTTATTTGAATAAATGTTTCAAAGTCAGCTTGGGCTCAAGGAATATTTATCTACGATAGTAAGCTAATTGCGGTGCACTCGAGATCGCATTTTCGTCTGTCTCTGCCACTTTGGTGGACAAGAACGGGCGAGATATATACGCACGAAGAGCCCAAGTTAAGCGCCTGTTATTCTGCTTCGAAAAAAAAAATTAAATGTTCGCTTGATCTAGCGTACCAGTGGCCGTGACTGGCGTTCAGTTCACTGAGTAATAAAGAAGACAGTAGACTTACACTCTGTGCCATCTTCCGGTCACTGGGTTGAAATACCCGGTTTTCAGGGGTGGTAAGCCCGCAGCTTTCCTCTGGTGATTCCTTCCAAGTTCATGCTGGGTCCTGTGAGAATCGGACGTAAATGAGATCTGACATATCTTGCAAAATAATTCATGGGTGTTGGCATCAATGGCTTTCTGAAAAAAAGACATTACTAGAGATATAAAGGAGTGAGATAGAGACCGAGAGAGTGACGAGCCAGAATGAAACGGCTCAACGACTTCCAACTATCAACATCATGACGTTCTTCAAGGAACACACGACAGTTTATAACTACAGCGGTAATGATGATGTGATAACAGAGATAAAGAAGAGGAAAGGACCGGGTGAGTGACGAGCCGGATCAAGACGGATGGATAACTTTCAGCTATCAACTTCAAGGACGTTTTAGTAATAAAAAATGACGACGATCATTTGCAGTGGTGACGATACTAACGAGCCATTTGACAAGCAGAAGAGATTAAATGATCTTCCGAGTCTATATCTCCCTTTGCTACGCCTCTTCCATACGAGATCCATCGCAGTAAATTACATCAATCGATCAATTAAAGTTCACAGATTGATTGATTAAATCTACAGAGTGAAAACTTCAAGAAGTTTGTAAAAAACTTCGCTAGTTGGTTATCTTCCCTACATTTCTTCCATACGACCAAGCAGTGCAAAGACGAGACAGTCGGTGCCTTTGGCGAGGATGCCTTTCAAGCGATCCACAGGTGACAGATGCTCACTGGCGACACTTGAGCAGTGTTGTCACTTTCCACTGACGTAACGACTGAAATTTGGCAAAAAAAAACTGTGACATTCTAGCGCTTGTGCAAGTGAGTCATTTTTTTTTCTCAATTTCAACGAAAACTGAAGAAAACAAGAGGTGCGTAATAAATGACCGGTTTGTACTGCCAAACCAGAAGCAGATTTCACCATTTCCGTTTTTAAGTAACGCGGATATCATCATTTTGTATTCACTTGAAAACGGAAGAACCACCTCTGAGCGTGACCTCGGGGTAGTTACGGACACAAATCTAAAATTTTCAACGCATTACGAAACTATCATCAAGAAAAGTACAAGAATTGTGAATCTTATGAGAAGGGCATTTACATTTAAGGACAATTCCCTATTTCCTATTTTATTTAAGGATCTACCTCGCCAACTAACTGAATATGGCCACGCAACAACAAGGCCCTTCTATAGTAAGGATACTATCGCCATTGAGTAAGTTCAAAGAAGAGCAACAAAAACAGTGCCAGCCATTCGCCATCTGCCTTATGAAAAGCGGCTTCAAAAATTACAATTAGCCAGTTTAACTTACAGATTTTTACGAGGTGATTTGATCGAAACTTTTTAAATTTGCCATAGTTATTATGATAACATAAGGCCTGATGATGTCCTCACTTTCAATCACAACGGTCTGAGAGGACACAACCTGAGACTGAGTGGTAAGAAATTCCGAAAAGACATTGGAAAGCAAGAGGTGACTTTAAGTAGACTTTAGTATTTCAGCCCTCTTCGGTGAACCTATCACATGGACCCATTCTGCTGGTTTCATTTTTAGTCGCGCTTTAGGCATATGTTTCAGTAGATGCAATTTATATTCCAATGTTGTAAAGGTGGCTACTGTGATGGGTTTATCAAACCCATCGAAGCCAAGGCCGTATCCAGGGGGGGGGGGGGGGGATCTGATCTATGTCTTTTTTGTCCGACCCGTAGGCACCCCCCCCCCCCCCCCGAAATAAATTCCTTGATACGGGCCTGGTTGAAGCTGTTGGTTTTGACGAGATCCGCGGACAACTCGCATAACTGGTATTTCTGACAGCCGAGCAAAAACTGGGAGCCAAAAGAGCCAAACAGAAAAAAAATCGGCGTTAGGTTGGATGAAACTGACACAGGAGGTTAGAAATCTTGGAAATGAGAGTGAAGCATTAATTAAGGTAAGACGGTAAGATATAAGGTAATATGGAGTCCACTACGAAAGCAATCTCACCAAAATTCGATATCCGGTCCTGAGCTTTTTAAGCACCTCGCGCAGGTAGGAAAGGAGATGTTATGCAACACAAGAGAAACACGCATAGCAGACGCAACGCATCGCACCATGTCGGTGTGAAAATGGCTTACTGCAGATTAGGGACGCCGGTCACCTTTACCGGCCGATGCTGGACAGGTTTTAGCTGATTGCCTCTATCCAGATTAAATAGCCGTTCCCAACTCTACATTATCCGATTAATTAGGCTGTAGAGGGAAAAAGTCAAAGGTCTGGCTTGAGATAATATTTTTTCGAGCTCTAATGGGAGTAATGTCATCAAACAAAATAAAGTTGTCAGGACCGAGTCCTGTTTATAGGCCTGAAAATTGATTTAGGGGCCATCGAGTGGAAAGATACAATAGGGAATCATGTCATGCTGGTAAAAGTAATATCTGGCAAAGAGACACACTCTGATAGATTTAGATCTGATATCGATTTTTTTTCTTTTTTCTTTTTAGATTCTGGTATTAAAGGTTAATTGAGAGAGAGAGTGTTCTTGTCCTTTTTTTTTTTTATGAAATTTGATATAAGTTGAGAATCAGAGGATTGCAGTCGTCCATCATCAGGCTGTTTGAGCTTTCCCCGGGCGGTTGCGTGTTTTTGGGATCCCAAAACGTAAGTGGAGGGATACCTATGACATCGCAAAAGTTGTCCGTCTGTCCGTCCGTCCGTCCGTCTGTAAGCACGATAACTCTCGAAGAAATGAGATATTTTGATGAAACTTGGTGTGGGGATTCGTTGGGTCGGCGGACCAGTCAAGTTCGTAAATGGGCTTTGTAGCCCTACATTTAGGGGTGGGGGAGGGGGTTCAAATTAAGGGGCAAACAAAATCTTTTGAAACAGCTAATGTGATAGTCGATTATGGGGTAAGAAGACATGCTGAACACGATGGTGAAAACCATTTTGTAATCGGACAAGTAGTTCGCCCGGAATCCGGCCAAAACCGGAAAACTTGTTAAAAGTAAAAATTTTATTTGAAGTTGATTAGATGTTCGATTTAGAGGTAGGAAGACATGCTGACGACGAAGGTGAAGACCATGTTCTCGACGGAAAAGTAGTTCGCCCGGAATCCGGCCCAAACCGGAAAGTTTGAAATTAAAAGTTTTATTTGGAGTTGATCAGATGTCCGATTTAGGGCAAGAAGACATGCTGAACTTTTATGTGAAATCAATTTTCTACCCGGACATGTAGTTCGCCCGGAATCCGGCCAAAACCGAAAAATTGTTAGAAGTTAAAGTTTTATTTCTAGCTGATTAGATAACCGATTTAGGGGTAAGAAGAGACGCTGAATCCGTGTGTGACAATCATATTTTACCCGGACATATAGTTCGACTGGAATCCGGCTGGAGTCGGAAAATTGTTATAAGTTAAACTTTTATTTGAAGTTGATTAGATGTTCATTATTGGGGAAAGAAGATACCCTGAGTTCGTTTTTGAGCTTTCTTTTTTCGCCGGACAAGGAGTTCTAGAGTTCGGCCGAAACCGGGAAATTGGCAGAAGTGGCAGGAACTTGTCGTCAAGACAGATATGACTTATACGGGTAAACACACATGCTGAATCCCTATCTGAACTTGGTTTTCTCAGATGATTAGCTTTTTGGCCTTAATCTGTTTCTGAATTTTAATTGTAAGAATATTCAAGGATTCTGGCGATGACTGGATCTGGCTAAGACAAGACCCAGTTGTCTGGATCAGATATTGAATTTTTGGGATCCCATCGAGAACTTTGGTCTTGTTATAGTTTATTTTGTTTTTAGTAGTATATAAAGCAATTCAGGTCAAGTGATAAGGAGGGTATATGCAGCAGGGTCTTGGTGATACTGAGAGAAACTCTATTTATCTTTAAAGCACAACTCTTACTGGAAATGATATTTTCCCTATGAAATGAATCAGAAAATAACGTTTTTGAAAATAACCTTACTTTCCACCTAAAACTAGCGATTCTCTTGTTAGCACTTGTCGACTGTATCCAGCCTTCCTGCTCTCCATCGCGCCGGCTGGGCGCAAAACGTTTGAAAACTGAACGCGCCGTGGTTAAAAAGTAGGAAAACTAATGAAATAAAAGAAGTAATAAACAGAAGATTATCACATCCTTATGTTTAAAAGAGTTGTCAGCAGTTGTTGAAGATTCCGGCAAACTTTTCGTTGGGTGACGGGAAAACTCGGCAAGGCCGAAAAAGCGCTAAAAATTCGTAGTTACGAAACGAAACAAAGGAGAAAGGTGAGGATTTTAGAAGCTTATAATTCGATATGGGAGCTAAGTGTATTATAAAAGGCAGAATAAGTAAGATGGGTCCTTTAAAGGACCTCTCGCACTATTTACTCTTCAACTTAAAGTATTTTAAAATATTTGAATACTTTATAACTATGCTGTGCTTTCAACAAATAACCCACGGTTTTGGCTGTTTTAAGCCTTTTCCGAAACCCGTTGACTTGTAGCGAAAACAGGGAAACAACTGACATAACCGGTTTTTCTGATGGAAAAACTTCTCGCAGACAACCGTCGACAGCGTGATACACATCGAAGGTAGCAAAACACGACTAGTGAGAAAATCAGTGTGGTTTTGTTAGAGGGGTTAGAATGTACCTTACGAAATTGGGGTCTCTGGGTTTAGAAATATATGGAGTGATTATGGAAGTATGTGGCATTAGTATTGAAGGTAAGATGTTATGTTCCAAACACTATTTGAATACTTTTAAACTAAGCCCTGCTCTTAAGAAATTATCCAGGGATTTGGCTGTTTTAAGCCTTTTCCCAAACCATTGACTTCTAGCAAAAACTCTGCAAAATTCAGATAATCGGTTTTATGCATCAATATCATGATACGCGAGCACTCGCCGGGAGCAGAATGCCTGCACTTAGAAAACAGTGAATCTTGGCAAGTGAAAAGATTAGTGAATGTTAGCGGGTTTACGATGTAACATGAAATTTCGGTCTCCGGGTTTAAGAATCAATGAATACAGTTACGGAAGTAGTTGCATTGACCTTATAGGTACGACGGGTCCTTTAAGGTAATCCGTATAAGTTTGATAAATCATTTTTCGCAAAAGGAACCAAGAATAAACCCTTTCCATACGAAGTGCACCGGAAAAATCCGCTTTCCCGTTATGAGATTCCAAAAGCTACTATTCAGTAAGAAATCTTTCTTGAACCAAGTTTAAAGTATTCGCATTGACATCTGCTTTGTGGTCCTGTGATTCTAAAAGCTATGAGGCAGTAAGAAGCTTTTTTTTAGGTAAAAAAAAAAGTTTGTCGTGGAAGAACAACTTAAGAGTCAAAGGGGCAACAGGTTGAAAAAACTCTATCCTGAAACCAAAACGAACGAAGACAATGAGCACTATATTACATCTCTGAAAACGACATGTTGCCTAATGCGAAATTTTCACAAAAATCAGTCGAACTGAAAGAAGCTTCATTTCAGCTTACATCGTTGGCCTGGTCACGAGTAAGGCAGCAGCATTATGCATGTATGAGCTTAAACGAATTGGAAAAATCCCTTTCCAATGAACATCAAAGCGTCACTTTTTCATCTTATTTCTTTTTGTGTAAAATATAGTATATAGTTGTACATTCATGTTTGATTTTGTTGCATTTTTGTGCATTTTTGATTTGTCACTTATCAACAATTGCACCAAACAAAGTCTGAGCCAGATGCGCATTGCTTACAATGATAGCTTTGGATTTTGTCATTGTCTCTCGCGTTTTTGCAGTGCTACAGAGATGTTCGACGATTACCGCGTGAACTTTCCGCAGTTGGCATGCGCGCATCGTACATCTCTGAGAAATCAGTTGCTACTCAAGAGGAAATGAAGGAAGAAGGTGTCGAAGCCAGGTGTGGTTCCATTTCCCCTGGAAATTTGAAATTACCCGATTCACTGCGATACTAGGGTCCGCAATCTGGTGTTTTTCAGTCATGTAAGTGTTCCTCGTCCACAAGGGACAACGCAGCAGAAATTTTTCAAACCTGAAGTAAAGGGACCGGAGCTTACGTTTTTGGGTCTAAGTTAACAAATTCCAAAACGGCGCGATACACAGAACATGCGGCAGTGTGACAGCGTTATCAATCAATCAATCAATTTATTTAATTCGTGATATTACACATCACATAATAAAATTACACTAACACATGAATTTTCTTACTAAATACATACATGATCGCAAGATACTTTCGGCATAAGAGGAGTCTACTGGCGACGATAGACCCGTATGCGGTACGAAGTTTTTTCTCGACGTGTTTAACGAGTAGTAGACGTGTTTCTTTAAGGTTGCGGCCTATTGGCAGACCAAGGTATACGACGTGAGACGAAACGGTAATTGACTCACTACCCAGTTCAGGTTGGGAGGAATTGTCATTAAAAAACAGTACTGCAGATTTAGATGCACTGAAAGCGAGGCCGATTTTTCGATATTCATCTCGTAGGATCGTGAAATTCATTTGCAGACCACTTAGACTTAATAGGTCATCCGCGTACGTAAGTAGCGACACATTCGCGGAGGTTTACACCTTGCTGGTAAGCCGCTAGAAGGGGCTGAGAATGAATCGACGAATCAAACGCTCTACTAACATCAAAAGCACGGATCCCTATGAGGTCACCAGATTCATGGGAATCCGCTAGAATAGCGGCCAGACTGAACAGAGCGTGAGCGCATCCTAGTCCTGGTCGGAAGCCGAACTGGTGGTCAGCCAGCATTCGGCACGAATGCTGAGACACTTTTACAGTTCTTGATTGCGTAACTGTTATGTAAAATGTCATGTGTCTGTATCAGTGCTGTGCTTTAAATTTCTCTTCTTTTTCTTTATTTTCTTCTTTACTCCGTTTTGTTCTAAGTGAAAAATACGGGTAATAAATACTTTACTTATTTATTAATTAATTAATTACTTACTATCGCAAAATTGCATAGTTGTGGCATTATGTAATCCGTGGCTTCGCCTGTCTTTGCCCGTTTGGGTTAATATGTATGAAAAAGAAGGGTGCGGCTAATTTATGTGGTCTTGTAATACGTCCTTTCTTTTTTTATTTTTTTTTTAGTATTTTTTTATGGCTTCTGGCCAGAATAAAGGTCTTGAATTGAATTGAATTTAATTAGTTTCACAGCGAGTTGCAGGGAGTAGGCTTTTTTTAAGTTGCAGAATAAAAAATCCCCTTTCAGTGAACCCGAGGGATTAATCATTCCCAAAACGGCTTTACAGTAAGTGTCATGTGCCACGGCGTCCAACTGGTGCCCACAAAGGCTTGTACAGTGTCACCCAACATGGGAGTGACCCCTAGAGTCAACCTCAATCGTCACTTTTATCTTAATGCCTCTCATTTTAACCTCGTAACACTCAGTTCCTAAGAGCAAGCCCATCTATCCAACAATGCAATCTGAAGGACTGACGTAACCTCACTTATTTTTCATTCGACGCTGATTTTTTATCCTTTTCCATCGATACATCAGTCTGTTCCCAGAGGCTGGGAAATAACTTTGCCAAGGGACTCCTAACTCCACTTCATATATAAGTGCTTAGGAAATTAGGAATTCCCCAGCAAGACGTAATAAAAAGGGAAGACATCTTTTATTTTGTAAAAAAGGTTCTTGAGACGAATGAATGCTTGACGCTAAAGGAAGTAATAAATACAAAATAAAACTTGCTGTCTTACCTATAATACTAATGCAACCTATTTCCATAATCACTCCATATATTTCTAAACCCGAAGACCCAAATTCCGTACGGTACATTCTAACCCCTGTAACAAAACCATGCTGATTTTCTCACTTGCCGTGTTCTGCTACCTTCGATGTGTATCGCACTGTCGACGGTTTTCTGCGAGATGTTTTTCCATCAGAAAAACCGGTTATGTAAATTGTTTCCCTGTTTTCGCTACAAGTCAACGGGTCTCGGAAAAGGCTTAAAACAGCCAAAAGCGTGAGTTATTTGTCGAAAGCACGGCATAGTTTTAAAGTATTCAAATATTTTAAAATACTGTAAGTTGAAGAGTAAATAGTGGGAGGGGTCCTTTAAAGACACGTGCATGGACACACAAAACTGTTTCTAAATTTTAAAAGGAAAAATGTTTAAGAAGTCTACTGAAGACCGAATATCTGCAAGACCAGAAAAAAAGACACGTGCATGGAACGTGTTATGACACATTTGCTTGTTACGAATTTGGAGTCGTGTCTTGACGCGAGTTTTACCTTTTTCGTATAAAAAAGCAGTGACACCGATATTTCTTAGTAAAACAAGAGCTGGAAGCTCATATGGCACTTGCAAGGCTGGGTCAGATGGAAGTGACGGTCAAAAGCATTTTCTTCCCTTTTTGGTTAAAATGCTCCAAACTTGCAAGGCTGGGTCAGAGGATGGAAGTGATGGTCAAAAGTTTTTGTTTTCATTTTTCGGTTAAGATGCGCACTTTAAGGGTGCTAAAAATTAATTTCTAAGCAAAACCCTTGAGGCAAAAAGGATCATGTACTCAGGGCGATCGTGAAAAAAGTAAATTTGGCTTAAAAGTATTTTTTTGTATTTTGCTGTTAAGATGAGCTCTTTAAGGGATAGTCTGATCGGAGAAGTGACGATGTCTAACCCAATGATGTCAAGTTTCTAATGCTCCAGCAAAGTTTAATCGTCCTTATAGCACATCTGGAAGTACCTTAACTCACGATCACCGGAATTCCGGCCTCCCCCCTACAGCCCCCCTTGGTACCCGAATCCGGTCCGATTCTGTCACTGATGCACCTAGGACTTGTGCCTGTACGTCCCACCAAGTTTCATCCTGATCGCTCCACTCTAGGCGTGTCACAAGATTTCCGGTTCTCCCCTCCGACCCCCCCCCCCCCCCCAGTTCATCGGATCCGGTCAGGACTTGAAATGGGACAGCTGAGACATGAGGTCTTTCAAGATATCAAGTTTCATTAAGATCCGATAACCCGTTCGAAAGTTATGCATGCCACAAATTTCCGGATTCCACCGTCTCCCCCTCCCCCCGCGATGGCCGGATCGGTTGAGTGACTGTTTCCAAATTAACCTGGTCGGGTCCCTGATATGCCAGCCAAGTTTTAACGTCCTATCCCACCTGGAAGTAAATTAACTATGGATCGTCGGAATTCCGGACCCCCCCCCCTCCAACTCCCCCACAGTGTCCGAATCCGGTCCAGTTCTGTCATTTATTTATCTAGAGCTTGTGCTTCTTCTTTCCACCAAGTTTCATCCCAATCGCTCCACTCTGAGAGTTTCACACGATTTCCGGTTTCCCCCTCCCGCCTACCCCCCCACCCCCCCCAGACCCATCGGATCCGGTCCGAACTTGAAATGAGACATCTGAGAAAGGAGGTCTTTCCAGATATCAAGTTTCATTAAGATCCGATCACCCATTCGAAAGTTATGCATGCACCTATTTTCCGGATTCCGCCACCTCCCCCTCCCCCCACGATGGTCGGATCGGGCAAGTGACTATTTCCAAGTTAGTTTGGTCGGGTCCCTAATATGCCTGCCAAGTTTCATTGTCCTAGTACATCTGGAAGTACCCTAACTGGCAAACACCGGACTGACCGACCGACCGACGGAAAAGTGATCGGTATATGGCACTTGGCCGGAAGGCAAGTGTCATAAAAAGGACATGGGTATATTAGCCTTGAAATCTTTACAACACCTGTTGTGGTTTTACACTAGTTTTGTATGTGTCGTATAAAAAGGATCATTTCTAGTGTCACTTGCGCTTTAACCAGACGGAAGAAAAAATCACGGGTACTAAAAAGTACCGACAAAGAGCCCTGTTCGGATGCACATATTCTAAGGAGCTAAACAAGTTAACAATGGACTTAAAAGTGTGGTGACTAACTGAGGTCATCCTTCGTTTCTTTCCCCTAGCATGATACTACTGACGATGTGCTAACCATTGGTTTTAACGTCATGTGATGACCGCATTTCACATTCACAAAAAAATCCAGTAAGTACAGAAATGTTTTGAGCCACCCACCCCTGAAAGTTTGCTCCTTGAGTACAGTAGTGACACTAAAGAATTGCCTCCATTAGCCTAATGAATTTTCTGAAAAAGGAAAGCAAATGCCTTCTTAGAAAAGATGTGGACACACAAAGAGAGCACCGAGAAGGACTGGAGAACCCACCTGAGTCTTGCTGCCCAAGCCTTACAACATTTATTGTACGGATTCAACTATTTTTGCACGCATATTCTACAACGCTAGTTGAAAGCCTTGGACTTAAGTCCTGGTTTTGCGACATGATAAGAGCCTTAGAAATGTAACAACTTTAAAGCACAACTCTTACTAGAAATGATCTTTACCCTACAGAACAGACCAGAAAAAATGATTTTCGAAAACACCATTACTTCCCACCTGAAATTAGCGATTTTCTTGTTAGAGCTTGTCGACTCTATCCAGCCTTCCTGCTCTCCGATGCGGCGGCTGAGCACAAAACGTTTGAAAACTGAACGCGCTGTGGTTAAAAAGTTGTAAAACTAAGCAAATAAAAGAAGTCAAAAAGAGAAGATTATCACATCCTTATATGTGAGCGGGACATTTAAGTTTCCGGCAAACTTTGCGTTGTCTGACGGGCAAAAGTCGGAACAGCCGAAAAAGCGCTAAAAATTCGTAGGCACAAAACGAAACAATGGAGAAAGGCGGAAATTTTAGAAGTTTATATTTTCCACAAGGGAGCTAGGTATATTATAAAAGGCAGAATAAGCAAGAGGGGTCCTTTAAATCTTCTTTTTCACTAATAGTCCGGGATCCAGCCACCTCTATCGTTCAAGGGGGGTAGCTCGAAAGCTACAAAAGGTTTGAAGAACTTTCTAGACCAGCTCATTGTGCTGATAACGAAAATCGTACCACACCACTCCGCACCGATATACGTCACCGACTTTTTAGCCTATAAACGAAGATTAGGCCTATAAAGACCAACTGTATAAAATAATTTTCCTAGCAGGACCGCATAAGCTAAACCAAACAAACTATACATATTCTGAATCCTCCTTTTATGGGCATTCGAATGGTGTACTTTTTATTTTTTTAAACTTCTTTCTTTTTCATAAAAATGTCTTCGAAAACAAGAAAAAGCGAACTTTTTTGAGTAAACTGTTATTTTTCTCGGAAAAACTTCCAGCAAACTACATATTTGTATTATTCCATTACAAAGATAAGCTCCTGAAAAATCGTTTCAGCTATTAAAACTTCAAAAATATTAGGTTTTAAGAATTTCTTGATTTTTTCAAAGCAGAGCATCAACGTTTTCAGCAATGAGTGACGGCGGAAATTTTAAAACGAAGTTTATTAGTATGAAGGTAATTTTAGGGTCAATTTCTGACGTGGAATCCAATTATGACATTAGTTTCGCTCTTGGTATGCATTTAGGTGATACAGGCTATATAACATAAAGGCTGAATAGCCTATAATGAACAGAACCATCAAACCTCTCAAATAAACTGATATTTTTCTCGGAAAATCTTTCTGGAAACCGCCTTTTTATTTATTATTGCACTAGAAAGAGAAGCTCCTTGCCAATCCTTTGAGTTCCGTTTGAGTTGAGTTGAGAAGAGAAACTTGGGATTTCTGCAATTTCTATAAAAATTATACCAAATATATTGGTTTGACGATTAGTTTACTAGGTTGATCTTTGGCGTGAAATCTGGTTATGGCATTAATTTTTCTCTTAAGATAGCATAGGTCATATAGGCTATATAGCATTAAGGCTCAATAGCCTATAATGACCAAATCTCCGGAAAGTAAGTTTTTTGCACTCCCACAGGTCAGTTTTTTGTGCTGAATCTAGATTTGTCATCAACTGTAACATCGCATAGGCTCTTAAGAGTAGGGTTAAATTATTTGAAAGAAATTCCCGAAACCCGAAGTCATGTTATACTTGCTCGTTATGTGGTTTGGAAGAGGAGAATCTGTCCCACTTCCTGTCAAGATGCAAGGGGCTCTCGGATTTGAGAGTAAGATTTTTTGGTGAAGATGGGTTGCTCTTTCCTGGTATCCTAAAGTCATCTTCACGGTCAGCGATAATGGCAGTTACAGGTTTTGTCAAAGAAGCGTTAAAGAGATGTAAATAGTTATTGGTGGTGGGAGTTTAAAGCGTTTTACATGTGAGTTTATATAACCGCTCTCTCGAAGTGTTTAAAAATGTATGATTTTGTGTATGGCCTAACGGCTAAATTAAAGTATCTATCTATCTATCTATAGACCTGCTTGCTCCAACTTTAAGCCGTGACAACTGCGCCGTGTTCGTTACAATGAGGGTTGACAGAAACAAGAACGGGAGGGTTGCAATATAACGATAACGTGAAATATTTCTTCTAAACAATTTAATATATGATGATGATGATTTTACTTATGACCCGTCAAAATAGACACAAGGCACGAAGACGGAGTAAATAATAAGGAAAAAAGAGAAAAAGAAAGGGAAAACACGAAAGAAATGTTCAAGTTACAAAAAAATGCACCATTCGATAGACCATAAAAAAGAGGATTCAGAATATGTATAGTTTGTTTGGTTTAGCTTATTCAGTCCTGCAAGGACAATTGTTGTTAGAGAGTCGGTCTTAATAGGTCTGATCTGCCTTTATAAGCCAAAAAGTCGTTGACGTACATCGGTACGGAGTGGCGCGGTACGTTTTCGTCCTCAGCAAAAAAGTTGGTCAGAAAAGGTCTTCAGACCTTTTACAGCTCGTGAGCTACCCCCCCCCCCCTTTTTATCGCGGTCTGGATCCCGGACTATAATGTAACTGACACATGTAAAATTTTGATTTTGGTCACATGTTTAACAGAACCCTATTCACTGAGAAAAGTAAAACATGTAATGATATATTTATATATTATAATATAAGTCTTAGTTTGTAAGTATTCCAATTTCAGTACCCATACAAATCCTCAAAGGTCACGGTCAAGTTTCTTCAAATGAATACAAGGACATCGCTTGTTCACACGCGACTAGGACACTCCCTAGCGTTCTACGTAAAATTTCCCAAAATAATTAGCAAGTTCATCCTTACTCGCTAAATAAGTCTAAAGCATTCGGTAGGAACGATCCTAGCCAAGGAGACCACTCGGAATTGTTGAAACAGTTTGTAAATGTAGAAGCGACTATGGGACCTGAAGTTGGCGTTCAAGGCTCAAGGTTACCTTTATTTACAAAAGAAAATCTATCATTATCACTTTCCTGCTGCTGAGAGCAGAGCTCGAGCGCACACGAAAAAAATAAATAAAACCAAATTAACTTCATCATGACTAATCATACCCAATAACATCCATCCGCAAATAATCATACAGCTAACCGAGAGCAAGGCCAAGGCACAGTCACAATTAAACAAAAATAAAAATAAATAACAAATAAAATTAGACAAGGATGGAAACATCGATAGACTTTATATAAATAACAAAATAAGAGACAATCGGAAATTGCGTGAGGCTATGACTTCAACTCCGAGAGCTCAACCACTCCATTTCCCGGAACAGTGATCGGATCCTGCCTGGTTAATGGCTTTCCAAGTAGTCTTATCCTAACCACAAGACCCCACTCGGTCTTTGATCATATTAATTATTATTATGACTACCATTTGTGATTAAGTTACTGAAACACTCATTTAACATTGAATATTCAAGAGCCGTCCCGTGCTTGCAGGGGGACCAAATAAACTCTAATTTGACGAATCGCGAGAAACCATACCGGTTGATAAGACTCCCCTGCACTCACTGGCACATAAACATAGAGCTTCAGAAATTCTTGGAAATCAAACTTGGACTACATATTGCCCTTAGGGTTTTTTTTTGCTGCAAACTTTGTTATTTTAATATATTCTTCATGCTTCAACAGTTCTGTTATTCATGTTTTGCTAAAAATGAAAAAAAAAAACTAACCCAGGCTTTTCTTTCTTCTCTTTTTACTCCACTGTAAACACGTTGTTATAAGCAGTTGTTAATGAATCAATTATTATCATTAAGATTCCAATGTTGTGTCTGTCGTAATGATATAGGAAATGTCAGCAGATTCCTTTTCGGCTCTTCCTCGACCGCTTGTTATACCAAGAACAAATAATCAGATAGAACTTATGTCTTTAGTCGCATGCAGCGACTATGAAGACCCCGACAAAACTGAGCGGAACTAGAAGTACTCTAGCTTTGAGCTGATGTTGATACCCGTTTACTCCTCTTCCGTCTTCACCGTTGCTTATCGCACAAGAAATACTGAAGGAGGCTAGCAGGTGGCGTCCTCCGCGCGCCGACTCGCTCTGGAGCGCGTCCATAGAACCAATCAGCTTAGACTGCTAGATTTCCTCTTCAGCGACTTAACAGCGATATAGCTATTTATAGAGGTAATGAAACGTGATGTGGCGCGAAGCTAGTGACCTCCGGCCATTAGCGTCGGGAGTCGGCCCTATTTCACTCGACTCAGCATGTTTGTAAGACCGAGATAAGGAGACAGCAGTTCTATCTCGTTATTTGTTCTTGATAACACTTAATGCACGAAGTTTTCAACATCACAACAGCTTACATCCCAAGTGTGTTATCTGTCATGGAACTTCTGACAGTGTAGGAGGTAAACTATCCTCAGTCTCTTTCGTCTACCATCGTTTTACAGCACCCACCTTTCCTCCGAGGAAAAGAAAGGCTTTCCCCACCAGAGCCTCGTTTTTGTTGCAATAGCGCTGCCGCATCGCTGCTGCAGCACTTCTTTGCTTTTGCACAATATGCGTTTTTGGATTCAATTTCTTCTTGGTTGAAGCGGCAGCGCTGCAGCATCTTGCAGGGAAGCATGGACTTGGTCGGTGAGCAAGTCAGTGATTCTCGAGAAGCGCTGCCGTCTTCCTCGGAAGCGCTGCAGTGCAAAAACGGATGTAGAAAGAATCAGTCTGGAATCGGCCGAGAAGTGGACCTGCAGCATGCAACAAAAACGAGGCTCAGATCCGCTTCAGTGAGCTAATTTAGTATGAACGAACTTGGTGACAACATGAAGGAAGAATGGACAATGAGACACTTCGAGAAAGGCTGTAGCCTGTGAATATTCATCAACGGCCTAGCTGAGAAAAGGCGTAAGTTGGCCGGAGTCGCTGTGAGTGACACTGCTAGAGCACATTGAAAGGAGGAAGTTTTAAAAGCAAGCAAAGTTGCTGATGGGACGTCATCCGCTAATGCATTGTTCAAATAGATGTAAAGGCGTATACAGTTTCGGCTTATAGTTTCCCCATCTCTGGGGAAACTGACCGGTCTTCTCGGATTCTCTATAACAATGCTTTCAGGTGGCTGCATGGTCTGCCTAGACACTGCAGTGCTTCTGGTATGTTTGTGGTGGCGGAATTTCCTTCTTTTCCTCTACTAAGGAGGAGAAACATTCTTTCTTTGCAGAACAGGATTTTCAAATCGTCTTATCCACTTGTGCGGGCTGCATCTGCCCCGCTTTTGAGGTTGTCTCTGCCTGCGTGGCTGAAATGGGAGCGGTCTCTGCGGGTGACCCAGGTTCCACCTGGAGCCCGTCCGACTTGATTGTTTTAGTTTAGTGTACTCTTTGTTTTGAGTGTCTTATTTTTGTTTTTCTTAAGGTTTCCAAAAACCGTTAAATAAAGTAAATTGAAATTGAAACTGAAATATACTCGGGCGTGCTGGTGATGCTGCAGAACGGTAACAGATCTTGAACCTACGCTTAGGCAGAGCCAATTAGATCGCTTGGCTGGGTTCTGCCAGCAAGCCGAGCCAGGGTTGCAACGGGTAGCACAAAATTTCTACTTTGTTGGAAGCTGAACTAACCAACTTTTCTTCGGAACACTTTTTGTTCTGATACGACTGCTTTTTGTTAGCTGGACAACTCTATTAGCACTGCTCTCTATAAGTCAATTCAATAGTCTGCACGACATAATGCCTATGCACCATATTACTTTTGGGTTTTTAGTGTAAACATACATCCCTACATCAGGGCTGGTGGACTCGTTTCGAGACGCCTATTTCGCGGGCTCGTAGCTTATGAAACAGGAATCAAGCTCTGTTCATCTCAAACCCACGTCCAAGTAAACGTCTCGGTTGCACATTTAAAATCTCCCGGATGTCTTCTTCTTTTCTACCGTCTCAAAGCGACAACCCTCCTGCCCAATAAAACCCTGTTTGAATGGGGTCTTCAAACTGCAGACTGTATCATCAACAGGATGAAACAGCGCAACGCATGCTCTTCTAGTGCTCGGCGAACATTTTCGTGACTCAAATACTCCGAAGAATCAGCCACGGTCTTATACTGCCACCCTCCCTCCAACAAATCGCAGCTGCCACCAATTTGAAGAAACGAGAGGAGCTACTGTACGGCGAGATGATCAAAGTCCTGCCGGCAGCAGGAGCTGCCTAACATCCCAAGAAGAAGAAAAAAAAGGCGTCCCCCCTTAGGGGGAGTCCCTTAGTCCCCTCCCTTAGGCGTGCCACACAATTTTCGGGATACCCCCTCAATCTCCATCCCCCTCCCGTCGTGGCGAAATCCGTTCGCACACATAAATGGACCAGATATTGACACCCAACACCCCATTTCATTCCATTTCACTCGACGGATCATCCGTTCGCAGCTTACCCGTGTCAAAAAAACCGTATTCCCTCCCCCCCCCCCCCTTCCGATGATCGGATCCGGGAATGAGAAATCTACACCATTGTGCCGGGTCCTGATTTGCCTGCCAAGTTTCATCGTCCTAGCTTAACTGGAAGTGCCCGAACTGGCAAAAGCTGGATAGACAGACAGAACGACAGGGATTACGATTGCTATATGGTACTTGAGAAAAAAGCTGCAAGTGACATATAAGACGCTACTAACCACTTCAGCCGAATCGAGCAAGGGAGGTTTCACCTCTACTTCTGAAGGGGGCTTCCTTTCTTTCCTCTTAATATAATAATAGATTGGCATCCCGGTAGTCTGGGCGTAAGCACCGAAATACATCCTGAGCTTCTTCTCGTGGACTTTTCCGTCGTAGTGAGTTTTGGCGATAAGACGGGAATTCATCTAGAAGAAATGAGGAAGTTCAGACATGACTAGGCGGCGTGAGTCCCGGATATCGTCCTAGAACAGTGGTGAACTTGGAATTTCATTTTCAGAGGGATTTAAGGCTCTCTCCTTTTACGACTTAAGCTGAAAGGACTTATTATTTATCTTTTTGATACACCCAGAAAAACGGTAAATTAGAAGCATTTTGCTACTAAAAATAGTAACAAATAAAATCCTGGCAACTCGGATTAAAAATATGTAAATGAACCTAAATAAAAACGACTACAACAAGAGAGACTCTGTAAAAAAAAATCTTGCAGTATTTGCTACTGGGATTAATAGTGTCTCTCCTGAGATACGATATCTCTGATTCGGATTAATCTTATCCCAGCAGAGATAAGATTAATCCCAGTAGCAAATACTGCAGTTAACTTTAATCCTTACTCGGAGAAACTTTTTACAGTATACAGTAGAACGCCATATTTTGACATTTCTGATGCAAGTGAAGTTTTAAATGTATCCATATTGTCTGTATCTGAGGTTTCATGTGTGAGATCGTTCCATCATTTCCAAATGCGGCAATAAAACAAATCTTATATGGGTGGAACTTGGCCTATCGTATTACTGAATGAATGAATGATTTTATTGACGAAGTCAAACATAAAAGTGTGGCATATGGAGAATAAAGAAAAAAGAAGAAAAAGGAAGAACAACACTAGCTTAACTCTTGCTTATTCTGCCTTTTATGTTATCCTTGGGATTATAATTGGATTATAAGCTTCTGAAATCCCGCCTTTCGCTATTGTTTTGTTTTGTACCTACCACTTTTTAGCGTTTTTTCGGCCTGGCCGAGTCTTGACAGTCACGCACCGCAAAACTTCGCCCAAAATTTAAAGGTCCACCGACAACTCTCTCACGCATCAGGACAGGAGAAGCTTCAAAATACTGTTTTCATTTTAGAGACTTGGCAGGCCTTCAGGTCCATCTGTGCTTTGGAATTATTTTATTTTAGTTGGTTTTCCCACTTTTTAACCACGGCGAGTTCAGTTTTCAAATATTTTGCGTCCAGCCGCTGCGTCGGAGAGCAGAAAGGCCAACAAGAAAATCGCCAATTTAACGTGGCAAGCAGTGGCGAAACTAGGGGGGTCGTGGGTGGGCAGCTGCCCCCCCACCAAAAATCCTGTCGGTAAATCGGCAGTTTTTGTCGGTGCGAAGCACCGATAAACGCTTTTTATCATTCCGTTTCTGATACCGACAACAGGAAATCAGTAAAACAGGAAGCTTCCCGTTGGGGAATAGGCAGCGTTTGTCGGTATGGCATGCTTTAGCACAAACTGATACAAAGATTAGAACGATTGTGGTAGCATTTAGTACCCAGTGGGTTAGAAAGATTGGAACGATTGTGGTAGCATTTAGTACCCAGTGGGTTAGGTTTCTTCTGTCGGGTTGATCTTGGTCAAGTAAGTGTTGTTATCGGGTTCGGTACAGTCAGTCTGGAGAGTTGTGTAAGCTCAGTCAGTCCTGTGACGTGGTGGTTCTGTGAGATTCTGTGAGGTGGTGGTTCTGTGAGGTTCTTTGAAAAAGAAAGAAGTGTGATAAGAGGAAAGGGTATTTATTTAATCTTATTTATTTTTTTATTTTGTAAATTTATTTGGTAATGAAGGAATGATCTAGCGGATTCATGGTGGTTAGAATCGCATCCACAATCAGGATTCTTTTGTCTTAAAAGTGGCCGTTAATGGTAAACTGTTTGTTTAATTTACATGTTTTTGATGAAATTGAAAAATGTCTATGTCTATGGGTAACTTCGTGAGTTGCAAGGGACATCGGACCATGAACGATGCGTATCTGGCTGACTCGGAGGAAGTCCGGCCAGTCCTCCTTGGGTCTAGGGTTTTATATGTATTTACTATGAATGACTAGCCTCTTTTCATCCCTAAGGGCAGCCCTTTGCAACAGTGCCGAAATCTGGTCATGAAAACTTGACCGTTCTGGCACTTCCAGCCTCCGGCTCAAGTTTCCACCACACGGACTACTTATTCGAGAGTTAGGTATGAAACGAGGTGTCTGAAACCCCCGTCATACTCTTCCTACTGGGACTGGATCTGATTCGGAGGAATGATTTGATGAGAAATACCACATCTAGGGCATTCGTTCCTAGCACCTATCAAGTTTCAATCGAATCTCAAATTTTTCGGAAATTTTCAGGGACCCTTTTATCTTCCCCTACAAAAATGATATCCGATACAGACCTCAAACAGCTCATCTAGGGCCCGAGGCCTTTGCGCCATCCAGCTTCGTCACTATCCCTCCATCCGTTTGACCCCCCCCCCCCAACTCCCGGAGTAGGGGCAGGTTTCCGATCCGGACCTCATAATAACAAATCTAGTGCCCAGAAGCTTTGTACCATCCAAGCTTCATCCCAATACCTCAATCCGTTTGGTCCCTAAAAATAATACGAAATCCCCCCCTCCCACTCCCCCAGCGTGTCTAGATGCGATTCAGACACAGATATGCCAGATCTAGAGCATTTGCTTCTACCACCCGCCTAGTTTCCTTCGAATCGGATCGCCCGTTCGCGACTGAAGCAGGTCACAAGATCCCGGATTCCCCATCCCTCCACCCCGATACGGATGATAGGAACTGGGAAAAGAAGGTTTAGTTGAGCACTTGGTAGGGTATTTTATATGCATGCCGATTTCAATCGTCCTAGCTAAATTGGTGCATGTAAACAGTGCCCGAACTAGTAAATCCAGGATCGACTGACAGACAGACCGACATCACGATCACTATAAGTGCTTGAGCCGAAGGTGCAATTCCCGTTAAAACTACTGTATGGGCCTGAAGAACAGCTTCAGGATCTTGGGCACTGAATGGGACCCATCGATATTAAAGAAGTTTATTGGTATGGCGGTAAAATGTGGGAGACCATAAAAAAACAGGAGGAATGATTATTCTTAACCTTCTCTTCCTGCAAAACCTAACATAAGCAAAAATACTCACACAAGCTGAAAATCGATTTCGCCCTCCACGACAACAAGTCAGTCAATCTCTTCCGACCATTATTATTCACTAGGTCAAACTGCATTGACTAGCCTAGGGGACACATCTTCTCCATGACAGAAAACCTCAAAACTTAGTAGATTCTGCCAAATATTTAGCTACATTTGTTTCTACTTTTTTTTCCAGATACCTTAAATGTTTTCTTTGTGCTGATTCTTTTTAGCTTGCCCAACCAGGATGCTACCAAATCGCGCCACTAGTTAATACCAAGGTCGTATCGAGTCCTGGTACTAGCGACTTAGATGGGTGAACTGATATAAGGCGTTTTTCCGCGACACAATTGTGGGCCACAGACTTCTGAGTGTTTGTCGCGGAAACACGATTGTGTGCCACATAGTCGAGCCACATGCTGGCCACATATTGAAACTCACGGAAACGCCGCTTTGACTATTTTTGGGGCGGTAATTTCAAATTTCGTAAAAATATAAATAAAATTCAGATAAAATCTCAACAAACAGGACTGAAGACTTTAGTCCTTACCATTCTGTGCAAAGCAAGGATGCTCAGTTTTGTGTCTAAATGCTTAAAAAAGTAGTTAATATTATTATTTAGACATTGTTTTACTGCTAAATTGGAATTTCCCGCCAGAACCGAGTCACAAAATCGACATCACCTCGACAGTTGTTTGTCGAATTCGAGCCACAAAGCGAGCTAAAAAAATCTTTTTCGTCGCGGAACCACACTTGTGTGCCGCACAAAAGACCACGGAGCCACATCGAGCTACAATCGACCCACAAACTGTTTATGGGAGCACGGAAGAACGCCTACAGACACAGTAAATGCTGGAATGCTTCCGCGTTTACTCCTCGTAAAAAATATAATTTTCTTCCTCTATTTACGTCCCCCCCCCCCCCAACACATTCGTCGGCGGAAAAGATACGCTTTAAGTGTTCCAAATTCGTCCTCTCAACTAGGACGAGTCTTAACGATAGTTATCCCTGTAAAGTGGGAAAAAAAGAGTGAGAAAAACGCCAGTCCTGGCAGTTCCTTTGTTTTTCACAAGCAAACGTCCCAGCTGGCGTAAATTTAACGACACGACCGAAAAGCCCAAAGGCGAAGAGAATAATAAATATTTGGTTGAAATGGAAAGAAGTCACACTACAGGGAGTCTTTCAACAGAGAAGGTACGAGAGATAGAAAAGCGGAAAAAAAATCGACTGAGCAAATACAAGGCAAACACGAAATGCCAAACTGTTCTAAGTTTGGCAGAATTGACTAAAGGGGGGTTTTCGCGAGATCTCGGAATCACTTTCCGACGAGCGAAGCGCATCGCGAAAACTGTGGGAAAGCGATTCGTGTAATAACTTTCCATGTTCCCGCTGGACTGTTCGCGAAAACGCATGGAAAGCTGATATCGCCGAGAAAATGCTGAATTACAAACTTTTTCGAATAAATATGGTCGACGTCGACGGTTCTTTTATTCTCATATATTCCATCAAGTCACCTTAATTACGATTGCCATTTTTTTTTATTAGTAACAATTGCACTGTTTTTTCTCCACACCTTTGAAATTCCCGCCGAAACATTCAACTTTCCGCGGAGCTTTCCACTAATCTCGTGGAATCACTTTCTCGGAAAGCTGCTTCGGTTTCCAAAGCGCGAAAACCGGGTTGGAAAGGTTGGCAACTTTCCGAAGTAGCGCGAAAACCATTGGAAAGTGATTCCGACTTAGCTTTCCAGCTCGCGAAAACCATCTTTGTAGCACAACTCTTACTAGAAATGATATTTTCCCTATGAAAGGGATCAGAAAAAACGTTTTCGAAAATACCATTACTTTCCACCTGAAACTAGCGATTCTCTTGTTAGCGCTTGTCGAACGTGTCAAGCCTTCCTGCTCTCCGACGCGGCGGCTGAGCGCAAAACATTTGAAAACTCATCGTGCCTTGGTTAAAAAGTGGGGAAACTAAGCAAATAAAAGAAGAAATAAATAGAAGATTATCACATCCTTATGTGTGAAAGAGTTATCAGCGGACATTGAAGATTTCGGCAAACTTTTCGTTGGGTGACGGGAAAACTCGGCAAGGCCAAAAAGCGCTAAGAATTCGTAGTTACGAAACGAGACAATGGAGAAAGGTGGGGATTTAAGAAGCTTATAATTCCATATGGGAGCTAAGTATATTATAAAAGGCAGAATAAGCAAGAGGGGTCCTTTAAGATCCGCCGACAGATTCAGCTGAAGGCCTTTTTTGCGCATCCCACAAAGAGGCTGTGACTCGAAAGAGTCTTTCCGCAATCGTATAAGTAAGTAAAGTAATTTATTTATGACCCGCCATTTCGAAAAGGCGGAGTAAATGACAAAAGTAAAGAAAATAAACAAAACACATATATACACACAGAAAAAGACACTTAATTTTTAATCTTCGGTCAGGAAGCAGTGGACGACATCGTGTGCTGGTTGGACCTTGTTGTCCATGAGTTTTGAAAGTGATGACGAAACATCCAAAAGGGTAACACTTGCGTCTTGAATTTTGAATTCCTCCGTCAATGTATGGTTATGACATAATTTCGACAAGTGGAGGAGGTGCTTTGCATATTTAAAATAACATGATCTCATCTTTTTAATCTCCTTCTTTCGCAGAACATGAGTGACGAATATGTGTGGCCCGCAAGTGTTTCTGCGACCAACAAGCTTCTTGTCGCTCGCAATTTGACAAACATCTATCGCTGTGATTTTCGATTTCGTGGCTCAAAATCTGGCGAGAAACTCTAACTCAACCGCAGATTCAAGTCCAAATAATAAGATGAACTATTCTATAGATATATAGATATTTTTATTGATCTAACTCGTAGCGCCGACATGGCACTAAATACGTTGACCATTAAATTACATGTGTTAAAATACTTGAATATATACAATTATTACATAAAAGAAAATAAATCACTTGGAATTCACTTATTTTTTGTTAATGTTCTCAGTGAAATATGGTACAAAAGAATTCGGATACCGGTTAGTACGACATTTAACTGGCACCAGGAGATTTTGGTGCCGCGTCTGTCCTGTCGCCGGTGCTAGATCGGGCAGAATATCTCTATGTTTTTCACTGGCAAGGAGTGATCGGATAAAACGTAAAAATAAGTTTTCCCGGCGGACATGGAGTGTCTCAAGTCTTAGTAGGAGGAGGGAAGCTTCGTAACCATTTTGCTTCAGTCCTAGCATAATGAGGCACGCTCTTTTAACCATATAGACAAAAAACTGGTGATCCTTGTAGTGCAGAACAGGAAGGTCATAAACCCAATGGTCTATTAACTGAGATCTATTTGTATTTTCGTCGGGTATCTTAAAATACCGCTAAAAACAAAATTCCGTTTCTACGAGTTTCAACTTGTGGGTTGACTATACGTCTATTTTTCCGTGACGAGCATTCAAAAATGTATGGACACATACATCTCGCGGAAAAACGCCTGCAGAGGAGCCACCGAAGTACTGAAGACATACTTTCAGGCTATGTAAAATCGAGTCCACTTTCTTTTTTTGAACCCGGATACCTTTGACGACTCATCCTCCTCTCACCGGTCACCTACTTTTTATATTAATAAACCATTATTCTTTTTTCAAAAACATATCATAAATTATGAGCAAACCAACTCAATTCTAGAGAGTAACTGGAAAGGCGGCTTATTTTTACATCTGATATTTGAATGCACTGAATTATTTTGACCCATCTAAGGGATTCTGTATTTTTCACCCGGAGCCGTAGTAATAACGTTCAGTATGTGCGGTGCTTGCACGACATCCAAAAATTTACACAGACGCAGAATTTGCATTTCAACAAACGCCTACATTTCCATGGTTAAAGTCGATACGCTAGGAAAGTCACGACTGAATAAAGTAGGAAAATGACAAAAAAGATACTGAATGCAAAGAATCTGCCATTTTTTATTTATTTTTCTGCAATGGCTTACCTTTTCATTTGCTAAATATTTCAAGCATAGAGGTACAAGCACATGGAGCTACCACACATCCAAAAGAAAAAGTTCATTCGATGAAATCGATTGTCTGTGAATAGCGGACAAACGAAGTAACGCCTTTTTATTGGGCTTTCAGGGCTACTGAAGCGATCATTTGAGGCGTAGGTAGGCTGTAGGATCTCAGCTCTTTTCGCTTACACTTTAAGGTTAATTTTCCTTTATCAATTTAGGTCGCAAGTAACGAAGGGCTTGAGAAACATCCAGAAGTGATCCGAACACATTTCTCTTTCCTCGACAAACATCCAAAAATTCCTCGACCTCTCCTCGACAAACATCCAAAAATGTATGTGACACAAATATTCAGCAGAAAAACACCTTTATGCAAAGACGGAGATACGACAAATTAAGAACAAATTTTAAACTGACCATCCCTCTCATCAGAGGAACAGCAATGGAAGAACATTGTCTTGGAGACAAGATTTAATACGAAAAGCTTGCATTTTGCACCAATGTCTTTAGCCTCTAGTTGTGAACAGAAAAACCAACATAATCATGATTCCAATATTCCTGGTGAATGTTTGGTCGACTCTTTGGTCAATAAATTAAAATGGCAGTTGACCAAAATACTCGCACGCTATTGGTGAATTTCTGGTCCGTTTTCGTCTGGTCCGCTGTTTATGGCACCATCAACGGCAACTCTGTTTTTGGCACTGTCAACAGCAAGCATTTTGTGCATTAGGTTTGCATTAAGCTACGTCTGGAGATTTAGGAATAAAAATCGCGTTATCCTGTAAAATTCAGTCAGATGGCCGTATACAGCACTGTCAAGAACTTACAACTCGAGAATACAGGATCTTGGGTTACATGTGTAAACAAAAATCCAAAGTCAACCAAAAAGTCACGCTGTAAGACACATGCCATCTAGGAAGCTAAAACGCACTATTTCATGAAGAATTTTAGGATAGGATCAGGCAGATGAGCAGAAGGAATACAAGGTCTCGCGAATCAGCACCCACTCCGTATTTACGGAACACGACCACTGGTGTTTTACCGGCGCAGTCGCTAAGAGCTTTATCATCGCTAAGAATGAATGAATGAATGAATGAATGAATGAATTTATTACGTGCAGCCTAGTAAAAGGCAATTGCACAGTACATAAAGAAAAAAAAAGGTAAATTAAAGCTTAACAATAAATACAGAGGGTACAAAATCTACAGCGACAGCAAAAGATAAATACACGCAAAACAAGAAATAAACAATGAAACACGAAAAGAACAACAAATTTACTGCATTAGCTGGCGCATTGGGCAATGGGCAGGAAAGCGGTTGAATGATGGCAGAAGATGTTCGCTTATTTCTTTTAGCTTGACAGTTGGGTCCAAGACAAAAAACTTATCCATGATTCGATGAGAGAGCTTTTTCTTAATCCGTTCTTAAATGCAGCAAACATAATTGCGAAAAAAAGACCAGGACAATTTTAGGATCGGATCAGGCAGATGAGCAGATGGAATTCAAGGTCTCGCGAATCAGCACCCACTTCGTATTTACGGAACACGATCGCTGGTGTTTTACCGGCGCAGTCGTTAAGAGAGCTTTATCATCGCTAAGAGAGCTTTTTCATCGCTAAGAGAGCTTTTTCATTATCCGTCCTTAGATGCAGGAAATATAACTTGCCGAAATTATGTCATAACCATACATTGACGGAGAAATTCAAAATTCAAACAATTCAACAAATTCAACAAATTCAAAGGGTGTTACCCTTTTGGATGTTTCCTCATCGCTTTCAAAATCATGGACAACAGGGCCCAACCAGCGCACGACGTCGTCCACTGCTTCCTGACCGAAGATTAAAAATAAGTGTCTTTTCTGTGTGTTTATGTGTTTTGTTTATTTTCTTTATTTTCTTCATTTACTCTGCCTTTTCAAAATGGCGGGTCATAAATAAATTACTTACTTACTTACTATAATGGCGAAGACAGACTAGGTCAAACATGAAGCTTAAGAAGAGCTTCTAAAGATTATGGTAGTTCACTGACACAAAAGCCATAAATAGTTTGGCTCTATCTTTTCTGTAGCAAAGTGGGTCTTTCCGAACAGAAAAACTTGACACGAGTAGGGTTGGAGAGTTATAAGTCTCTTGTTTCCAAGTGCGCCCGTTTCCATAGCGTAAGTTAAAATTTATTGTCCATCCTTTTACAGTAACCGAACTTGCATTTCTATCAAACCAACAGCTTATTGCTGGACATAGTGGGATGAATCCTCATTTCCCTGCATTTTGGTATCAAGCAAAATATCAATCCGATCGGTTTTAGGTCCTGGCCTGTTGCCAGACACTCCGACTCGGGATCACACACTTTTTGCGCAGATTTTGTTCCGTACACGTGCCGTACGAAATTTGAATTACCCTACTATTAGAATACAGACCTATTGTTCATGATAGTGCATAGATGGACAGAGCAAATATATAAACAAGAGCTAGAAGCTATTATGCCCGATGAAAAATTTGTAGCCTGGGTAGTAGTATGTTAGTAGTACGAAAAAGTAGCATGTAATACTATTTAATAGCAAAAGATACTATCATTTAATGTGCCTCAGACTGGTCCATTCTTATGTAGTAGCATCCTGTGTTGCCATAGTATCATCCAGTCTTGCTAATAGTAGCATATAGTAGTATGCAGTAACACAGTAGCCTTGAAGTAGAAGCATGTAGTAGCATCATTAGGACTGCATGTTACTTTTTCGTACTACTTCATAGTACTACTTTGAGATAAATTTTTCATCGGGTGGCACTTGCAAGGCTGGGTCAGAAGATGAAAGTGGGAAATTGCACTTGTTCCCAGTTCCCAGCAAACTATTTTTATTTTTGTGTTTTATTTTTTTAGTCAATGATTGATTTATTCATTTCCAACTTGACTTGACGAAGAAAACATTAACGAAAAATACTAGTTTCTCCCTTAAAGGTGGCAGCTGGCAACACCTATAAGTAATTAATCTAGGTGGTTAATTTAAGTAATTCAACCTGAACAAACCGTAAATGAAAGTTAAACCATAACTGACAAATATTCTATTACACTAAAGAACTAAACCAATCAATTTTCTTCGTCAATCATTGTTTTTATAATACCCCTAAACTTTCACATATACCAACTATTACTTAATATTCAAATACCCCAAACCATCTCCCCTCACCCCCTCCACCCCTCAAAAAAAAGGCTTCCCCATAGTAAAACAAGTATACGCCCCTCATAAAATCCCTCTCAGATTAGTTCTATTTTGGCCGCTAGGTGCTCTATCTTAAAGCAAAACAATGACGCGTTACTTCTCTGTGTACGTTTATCCAAGTTTCGTTTGCTATTTTCAATTTCTCTTAGGACTAACCATGTTTAAAACTGTTTAAAATGACTCTTCCCCTCTTTATACGTTACCCAACTTTGTTCTGTCAAGCGTCATCAAGTTTGTCATTTCTGGCTTCCGCCTTCAGTGCTGAGTGCTGGCTGACTTTTCCACGGGGCTAATGCGCGACTCTATATGAAGCGAAAGCCTAATCACTTATTCACCCGTCAGATAACTTATCCCTAGATCTCACGGTGATTGTTATTGATCCTCTAGCGCGTCTGGCGGCAATTCGTCATCCAATTTTATGAAGGACGTATACGATTCACACTTTCGCGATCTTAATTTTGTTAAGACACAACCAAAGGTTTCGATAGGATCCCAAAGGTGAATATCTACTGGACTTTTTCATCCAGACTATCGGGTCTTGGATTATCTGTCTCCCCCAGGTCCAGTAAACATATAGTTTTCCAAAACATATTACGGTCAGATTACGACCGGAATACGATAAGATAAGATTTATTACACTTAAAGCAAAGAGGCCACGGGAAAAAATAAACACAAATAACTTTTCTCGAACAGGTATGTAAGGCATATCTTCCTATCTTGAAAAGGAAGTTATATCATGACAATCTTTATCAGCGTAAAAAGGGGGGGGCTTTTTATATAGAGGGGAATATGAGCTTAAATGACTGAAAACTTTTGTGGAGGCTGATACGATATCGTATCATTCTCTAGACAGGCTGATACAATATCGTATCATCCTCTGGAGAAGCTGAAACAATATCGCAGAGCCTTACTAAATTATTTTCATCAAATACTGAAAAGTAGGATTCTTTCTTCAGAAAAAGTAGCCTAGCAAGGAAAACTGACCTTAAAAACATAGGATGTAAATTTTTGGGCATAGCTACCAAAAATGCTAATTTTCCCCATTTAACCAGAGCCATCCTAAGTTACTTGAGGCATCGCTTGTAAAAAAAAATGTGCTGCAAGTGGAAATACAATCAGTATACTAAGTATTCTTTGATCCTGGCAGACGGCAAATCTTAATTGAAACTACAAAATAATAAATCGGCTACACTTTACTGGAGCTATATTTCAGCCGCTCTTGGCGAAACAGCTAAATGGCAGCCATGTCCAGATGTCCTAAATGAAATCGCTCAACCAGTTTTAACTCCAAGCAGTTTTCATGTAGAATTCACAAATCAGATACATAAGCAAGAATCTTTGCTTATGTATATAACTGTTTTACCACAAAATCTACTACCAGATTGAGCTAAAAGAAGATTCTTGACGAGAAGGCCAGCAACATAGCTCCAACAATATGTAGCTGGCATATCCATTTTGCAGTGTCAGGTATACTAGGTCTATTGAAAAAAACATCCATTTTCAGCAACCAGACAACAATAATCAGATGCCGACTGAAAAAACACAGAAAGAACATCTTGTTACTTTCCTTCACCAACCAACCAAACAGCAAAAGACTAGGTCATACCTTTTGACAATGATCATGTTTCAACTGTAAATACAGCTGGTCTACTGGTCATATATATATTCCACTCCCTGTCTTCCAAAAACTTATCATTCTCATGAACAAAGATTTCATCAGAAAACACAAGATTCCGCTTTCAAATGCTCTGCGCTATGCGGTGTTGCCAAGAGCTCGAGTCATGAAAGTGTCACGATCCCTGGCAAAAAGGTGCTTTTTGACACCATGCACTTTTTTACACCCACAAATTTTTTTGCACATGCTGTACATAAATTTCAGCTTGCACACGCTTTTACATGACAAAAATGGAATGAAAAACAAAGTACTTTAAACACATTGCAAGGTATAGTTTGTATAGTTGTAAGTTTGGTATGGTATTGGTCTGGTACTGGTATACTTGTAAGTTTGTTAACTCTGCTTGTAGGTGCTCCTCCACCTGAACCGATGCAGTAAATAAAAAAGGTATTTTTTTTTTACATAAAAAGTGTCACTTGTCAGAAAAGGTGTCACTTTCAGAGAAAAAATGTCACGGTGTCACCCAGAGGAAAAAAGTGTCAAAAAGCACCAAAAGTGTCATACTTGGCAACCCTGGCGCTCTGAGCTAAAAGAAGAGGCCGATGAAATCAGGGCGTGCTCCACCCTTCTTACAATGGTTACGGTCGTTTCTACTACAGTTACCGGAATTGACGAGAGGCCAACAAAGGATGAAAAGTCACCGAGTGACAACTTACCACCAGCAGGTGTAGTCATTGCTCAGGGTGGTCGTGTATTTCCGGCAACATTAAATATCACAGTCAATGCTGGAAACCCGAGTTTCTACTTTGGACCATACAACGGCGGTCCTAAGTAGAGAATTTTGTTCATTTATTTTTTACCTTTTGGCTTTTATCCAGAATAAATTTTGGCTGTTCTCAAGAATAAGTTGAATTTGTGCTATCAAGTGAAAATAGCCCATTTTTTCCTTTACTCTCATTCCTTTTGACACTTGGTCAGTCAGTCCGGTCTCATTGGGAAAAATAATGCGTCAGATTAATATCCCAAATCACTACCTGTTGCGAAAAAGTTATAATAGTTAACATACCTCCATCTCGGTTAATATCGGTATAACAACCTCGACGGCCATTTAAAAATATCAACCTCGCTGCGCTCGGCTGATATTTTTCATAACCTGCCTCGCCTTCGGCTCGGACAGGTTATTTTCAATGGCCGTCTCGTTGTTATTTTCCGATATCAACCTCGATGTCTGAAGTTAGTTAACCTTTAACAAAAATCAAAAACAAAAACCAAATAAATGATAACTATTTTACATATTCCTTTGCAGGAACCTTTCTCTGTGGTTCATCGAAACCGAAAGGATTCTTCCCAACTTTTCAATATCACCAAATAATTTACTTCCCATTACTTTTACCAACCAATCTCCCCCCCCCCCAATAATTAACACCAAAAATTTTCCCACGAAGATCTGAGTTCTTAGGGCATACGCACAGTGAAAAATATTTTCATCCAATTGTCCGCACATTGGGCAAAAGTAAGGACCAGACAACACTCTTACCTTACCCAAATATCTTCTACGCATTCCTAAAGGTAGACAATCACCCCGTAAACTCATTAACAACCTCAAATGCTCTGCTGGGATCCCCACCTTGAAATAAATTTCCTCCCCCCGTGTCTCTTTGGCCCTCGCGTACAACCACAATGAATCAGATGCAGCCACCCCACACTGCCACAATTGTATTTCCTGGTCGTGCAACCTAACCTCCGCCTCCTTGGCAATACTCCCACCCTGCTCCCACCATTTCCTTCTCTAGGTCCTTTCCATCACACCAAAAATGAGAAATGCTAGTATACCAATTCTGATCGCACCGTTTACCAGGTAGCACAGCAAAGCACATAGATTGATTCCGTCCTACTTTCTTTATTCCGACAGAAATAACCCAAATAAGAGATGTATTGGAAATGTAGACAGAGTAAAAGTACTGGTTTTACAAGGATTGCGGCTAGATGACTGATCAGCTAAGAAAAAGAAGAACATATTTGAATACAGCATTCATCTTGCCCTCAAACCAAAAGTTTATAGGACTTCAGAATTGACTTTCACTTTTATCAATTTCCGGGTTACAGGATTCCCGAAGAATTCCTTGTCCGGAGAAGAAATAAAGTTCAGATACGGCTTCAAAATTAATCTTTCTCCTAAAGTGAATCTCTAATGGACTTCGGCAAACACATTTACATATAGCGGATTCATTTTTATTTATTTTTTTCCAGCCAATTGCCGGATCTGGCCGGATTACGGATGAATTACTTGTCGGGCAAGGGCAGAAAGTTAGAAAACAAATACAACACACCTATTTACCCCACCACCGAATCTTTAATCGACTTCAGAACCAACTTTGAACTTCTACCAAATTTAAGGTTATGGCCAGATTCCGAGTGAACTATCTGTCCAGCAAGAAAACAAGGTTCATATGAATTCTTTTTAATCGTCAATCTGAACCCCCCTCCCCAGCCCTAAATATGGGGCTGCAGAGCCCTTCTACCAACCTGACCTGCACTTTGGCCCAAAGAATCATGATACCAAGTTTGGACAAAATATCTCAACAACCCTCGATAGTTATCGTGCTAACAGACGACAACCTTCACGACGCCATAGGTATCCCGTCACTTGCGTTTGGGGATTCCAACAAGAGCTGTAAGCTCATATGGCACTTGCATGGGTCAAGATGATTTGATTGATCAAAAGTAAGTTTCGACTTTGAGGTTGAGATGCGCACTCTAAGGGGGCTGGAACTTCATTTGTAAGCAAAACCCTTGAGGCAAAACTGCTAATGGGCTGATGGGCATCACGAAAATGCATATATTGCTTAAAAGTATTTTTTTCACTTTGCGGTCAAGATTGGTACTTTAACGAATAATCGGATTTAGGAAGTAGCAATTTCTAAGCAAATGTTGTTGAGTCTCCAATATTCCAGCGAAGTTTTATCGTCCTAGCACATCTGGAAGTACCTTAATGCGCGATCACCGGAATCCCAGACCCCCCCCCCCTCCTCCAACTCCACCCACAATACCCGGAGCCAATCCGGTTCTGTAAATGATTAATCCAGAGCATCTGTTTGTCATTCCCACGAAGTTCGATCCAGATCACACCAGTCTAAGCGGGTCAAGTATTTTCCGCCCTCCCCCCAATAATTGCCGGATTCGGTCCGGAAATGAAAAAGGTCACCAGAGAAAAATGTCCTCTGTTTAATTATTAAATTTCACTCGAATCCGATCACCCGTTCCAAAGTTACGCATGACTCAATATTCCGGATTCCCCTCCCTCAACTCCCCCCCCCCCCCAAGATTATCATATCGAGGATTTTTTTTTTATATTCCAAGTCAGTTTGACCGGGTCCCTGATATGCCTTCCAAGTTTCGTCGTGAAAATCCCCCAAAAAACAGAATTACGGGAAACCCCCTCCTCCCCCCCCCCCTCAAGTGTCCGGATCCAGTCACATTATGGAAAAGATTTACATGGACCAGATGTTTGTTCTTCCCAGCAAGTTTCACTCCGATACCATCATTCTAACCGTTTCTCGAGATTTCCGGTCCATCCCCCCCCCCCCAGCTCCCCCGCGGTGCCCGTAGCCAATCCGATTCAGCAAATGACTTACCTAGAGCATCTGTTTGTTCTTCCCACAAAGTTCCATCCCGAGCCCTCCATTCTAAACG
Organism: Branchinecta sandiegonensis; assembly: GCA_030848855.1. NCBI lineage: Eukaryota > Metazoa > Arthropoda > Branchiopoda > Anostraca > Branchinectidae > Branchinecta > Branchinecta sandiegonensis. The sequence continues at coordinate 3,653,599 of JAUPMV010000011.1, forward strand.
GGTCACGTATTCCCCCCCCCCCCCCAATAGTTGCCGGATCCGGTCCGGATATGAAAAAAATCATCGGAGAAACGTCCTCATTTCAATTCTTAAATTTCACTCGAATCCGATCACCCATTCCAAAATTACGCACGACTGAAAATTTCGGATTCCCCTCCCTCCACTCCCCCCACCATTATCTGATCGACAAAATTTTTATTTTGAAGTCAGTTTGATTGGGTCCCTGATATGCCTGCCAAGTTTCATCGTGAAAATCCCCAAAACCACCATCACCGGAATTCCGGGAACCCCCCCCCCCCCCCCCATAAGTGTCCGGATCCAGTACAATGGTCTAAAGGACTTATCTAGAACAGATGCTTGTTCTTCCCAGCAAGTTTCACTCCGATCCCTCCATTCTAACCGTTTCTCCCCCCCAACTCCCCCCTGGCTACCGAATCCGGTCAAGACTTTAACGGGACATTACAGATATATATTCTATTCAGTTCTGAAGTTTCATTACAATCCGATCACCCGTTCGAAAGTTACACACTTCTCAATTTCCCAGATACCCCTGCCCTCCACTCCCCCCCCCCCCAAAATAGTCGGATCAGAAAACTGATTATTTCTAAGTTTGTTTGGTCGGGTCTCTGATATGCCTGCCAAGTTTCATGGTCCTAGCACAACTGGAAGTACCCTAACTCGAAAAAGTGTGACAAAATGCCCTAAATTTTCAAGTTTCCAGCGCCCCCATTTCCCCGCATATGGTCGGATCGGGAAACGGATTATTTCCAGGTTAGTTTGGTCGGGTCCCTGATATTCCTACCAAAGTTTCATTGTCCTAGCTAATCTGGAAGTACCCTAACTCGAAAAAGTGTGACAAAATGCCCTAAATTTTCAAGTTTCCAGCGCCCCAACTCCCCCACATATGGTCGGATCGGGAAACTTATTATTTCCAGGTTACTTTGGTCAGGTCCCTGATATTCCTGCCAAGTTTCATTGTCCTAGCTCATCTGGAAGTACCCTAACTCGAAAAAGTGTGACAAAATGCCCTAAATTTTCAAGTTTCGAGCGCCCCCACTCCCCCGCATATGGTCGGATCGGGAAACTGATTATTTCCAGGTTCGTTTGGTCGGGTCTCTGATATGCCTGCCAAGTTTCATGGTCCTAGCACAACTGGAAGTACCCTAACTCGAAAAAGTGTGACAAAATGCCCTAAATTTTCAAGTTTCCAGCGCCCCCATTTCCCCGCATATGGTCGGATCGGGAAACTGATTATTTCCAGGTTAGTTTGGTCGGGTCCCTGATATTCCTGCCAAGTTTCATTGTCTTAGCTAATCTGGAAGTACCCTAACTCGAAAAAGTGTGACAAAATGCCCTAAATTTTCAAGTTTCGAGCGCCCCCACTCCCCCGCATATGGTCGGATCGGGAAACTGATTATTTCCAGGTTAGTTTGGTCGGTTCCCTGATATGCCTGCCAAGTCTCATTGTCCTAGCACATCCGGAAGTACCCTAACTCGGATAAGTGGGACAAAAAACTCGGACCGACCGACAGACCGACAGACGGAATTGTGATCGGTATATGGCACTTGAGCCAGAGGCTGCAAGTGCCATAAAAACGGATAACAGACACCAATTCGTAAGAACCAACCCCTAAGGAAGTGTAGGATTTTAATGCCGTCCTGACTCTTAACGATCATCTAGCTCACCACAACTTTTTTCGACCAGCTAACCACTTAAAAAGCAAATTTTATTACTCGACAGCTGTCAAGAACTACTTCAAAGTGAATCGTCTACTCTCGTACATGACTTTTTGGGAAGATAAAGTATTGTCGGTGTGGCCGGGTTCTTCCTTTATTTCAATCAATCAATCAATCAAGTTTAATCAAAGCTTTATTTTAAGGTGGCGAAGCTGTTAAAGTTTGACTGAAAAGCCAGCTTCTTTGTGTACAACCTTTACAAGTCCGCTGAATTATTTGACTCTCTTGGGGGATTTTCAATTTTCCCCCAATTGGGTCTAGAAAGGACATTGAGAATATTGACGGCCTCGAGTGAATCGTCTACTCTCGTACATGACTTTTTGGGAAGATAAAGTATTGTCGGTGTGGCCGGGTTCTTCCTTTATTTCGATCAATCAATCAATCAAGTTTAATCAAAGCTTTATTTTAAGGTGGCGAAGCTGTCAAGGTTTGACTGAAAAGCCAGCTTCTTTGTGTGCAACCTTTACAAGTCCGCTGAATTATTTGACTCTCTTGAGGGATTTTAAATTTTTCCCCAATTGGCTCTGGAAAGGACGTTGAGAATATTGACGGCCTCGCCCGACTCCACAACTGAACCGGTAAATTTAATACAAGATAGGCTAAACAAGACCAAAGGTTTCGATGGGATCCCAAAAGTTTCATATCTGATCCAGACAACTGGATCTTGTAGATATCCGGTCTTCGTCAGACTCCTTGGAAATCTTTACTATTCAAATTTAGAAACAGATTAAGGCCAATGTCTAATTATCTGAAAAAAACCAGTTCAGATACGGATTTAGCGTGTGTGTTCATCCCTATACGTCACTTATACTTTGACGAAACTGATCAAAATTTCCAGCTGCCTTCTTCTGCGAAATTTCCGGTTTCTACTGGATTCTGGGCGAACTACTTGTCCGTTAAAAAAAACAAAAAAAAACAAAAAAAAACTCAGCATATCTCCTTACCCCTATATCGAACCTCTAATCAACTTCAGATCAAACTTCAACTTTTAACGAATTTTCCGGTTCTGGCTGGATTCCGGCCCAAATTTTTTCCCCAAATTTTTCCCAATTTTCCGTCCCTTAATTTGGAACCCCTCACCCACTCTAAATATAGGGCTACAGAGCCCATCTTCGAACCTGACCTATACTTCGACCCAAAGAGTCCCCCTGCCAAACAGGAACAAAATATCTCAACTCCTTCGTGAGTTGTCGTGCTAACAGACGGATAACGTGACGTGCTCCCAAAAACGGGATTTCTCGTTACCAAAAATCGTCAGCGAAAATTCGTCACTTCGTTGCTTATGTGGCAAAACTGTGTGCTTGTACCTATCCCCTTGAAACACTTAGAAACTACAACGGCAAATGATTGCGAAAATAAAACTTTTCGAGTTCACAAACAATAGTGGGCTTTCTTACAATCTGGAGTTGAACATTTCCTGAGCTTCGCTTCTCCATCCATTGAAATGAACGCTTTTGTAGCCAAGAAATTCAAATTATCTGCGTCGGGGTGAACTTTCTCTTGTCGGGCCACCAGTGCCTATTCTGAACGATACTGCTAGAGCCGAAAATAATCCCTTAGCAACGACAAAACAGTGAATTCAAATCCAAGCTATAAAGATAAGCTCTGTTTTCAGTAAAACTTCAAGCAACAATTTCACGAATCTGAGGAGTATTTTCTAATAAGACATGGGCTATTCTTATTATTAATTTCCGTGACATGGGGATGTGAACTGGTTCGATGACTTTGCCTTCGGGCGCGATCACTGCTCTTATGGCCGGCTTCTACCAGTTACTGTAGTGGTTTGCGAACTCTGCCCAAAGCCCCTCGGTAGCTCAAATGGTTAGAGCGCCTGCCTTAAGATAGACGTGGCAACCTTTCCGCGGGTAGCATGTCAGGATTTAGAGAGATTCATACAGCTAACATCATAAACAAATGGGAGGGAAGGGAGGGCAAATGAACCCTCATTACGCCAGTGCTCCTATTAGTCGGCATAACCAGGAGCAGAGGGTCCTGGGCTCAAATCCCGACTGAGGAACATTTTTATCTTTCAGTTCACTTCTTATAAAAAAAAAGTCTATTCTAATTCCTTCGCTCAAGTCCCTGCCTAAGCCTTACGTAATTTACGACGAAAAAAAGACTCTCGCCGCTATTTTGTTCCGCTCTGCTTCCTTCGACGTTATTAATTTTTTTCCTTTTTGCCTCAAGAAAAAAAATTGTCACAGATTTATTTTCATTTGCTTCCCGGGATCAGCCTTAGGTCCCCTCCTTATTAACCGACAATCCGAGAAAAAAAATAACAGGGGCGTTCGTGATTTAAGAGACTCCTTTCATAAGAACTAACGATACTTTCATTCCGCTCCCATAATCGGGGTCTTGGTGTTCCACGGGTTCGAGCGTTAACCTGGATGGAGGCGAGTCAAAAGCAGCATCTGGGCGTAGAGATGAATTTAGGCACAGCGGAAGGATGGGATGGGAGTCGCGGGTATCACAACATAACAAAACCAGACGTTTCGACGGGATCCCAAAAATTTAATATTTATTGAACTTTTTGATCCAGACACTCGAGTCTTGTAGATTCCCTTTAACATTTTTTTTTAAGGTAAGGGTGGGCAGGGGGGTAAGGGGAGGTTGGGAGGGAAGAATGGGGGGAGGGGGAGTTGAGTATTGATGAGTGAGAGAGATTGGATTTCTTTTTTCTTTTTTTTATTTATATAGGTAAGTAGTTATGTGGACTTTCCCGCGAATGCAAACCCTCATAGGTTTTTTCTCCAGCGCGAAAGTGTTGTTTTTTACTTATTTATTTGTGAATGTTGAAAAATAAAACTTGAACTTGAACTTGAACGTAGCCTACCGTAAAATGGAACAACATTGCTGGAGGACAGAGAAGGAACGGAGTTAGACTTTTCAGCGGGAATTTTAGACAATCGATGGCGAGCACTCCCTATATCTGGTACCTGTTTATAGACAGTCTACTTTTGTGCTGCTGTACGGAAAAATAAAAAAAAATATGGTTCTGAAGCATAATGCGAAAATGAAGATGAAATAGAGACAAATAATTTACACAATTTTTTTTTTTAATTTAATGAAATCAAGTTTAAATATACATATGCGTAAGTGACATTAAATTTGACGCTCTGATAATAATTTTTCAAGTTAGCTGAGTGAAGGCGGAGATCCTTCGCATCGGTCCATCGTGATGGAGAAGGCAAAGAAGCTACGCAGGTCCTTCGAAGCCCTCCTGCTGACATTCAAAGCTATCGTGAAACCAGATTGGTCTCTAAGAAACATGGAGTCATCTAGCCGTTAAAACGTCCGATTCAGACTACTACATGGACCGGAAAATCGAAGAGCAAACTGGAGATATTTCAATGTCCACCATATTTTCCCAACAGAGATTCCGTTTCTGGGGTTTCCGGAGAACAAAAGTCATGAGCATTGCGAAACGTTCCGGTAAAATAACTCCTTGACCGAAAGTTTCTTTTGGAATCGATAGCCTATCCCATGAAGATACATCCAGAAGAGATCTACGTCGAAGACGAGAATATATCCTAGTGTTCATGAATCTCAAATTTAGGTCATTTCTTATTTTCTCCTTTAGTTCTTTTTCACTGGATTTAGTGACTCATGTTTGAAGTACGGGCCGTTTTAAAGCACAACGAAACTAAAGTATTTGTTTTCCAAAAGCACGACCGAAAGTTCCTTTTGGAGTCGATTTCCCATGACCATGAAAATTCTTTCAGAAGAGATATACGTCGAAGACGAGAATATATCCTAATGTTCATTCATCGCAAATTAGCGTCATTTCTTATTTTCTCCTTAGTTCTTTTTCACCGGATTCACGTGACGTATGTTTAAAGCACATGTTAAAGCACAACAAAACTAAAATATTTCTTTAATTTTCTTCGATTTCCTGGGCTCATAGCGGAGGAGGTGTCCTGAGATTTTTTCGGATCAGGCGACGAGGGAGTTACCGGGAGGGAGGGGGGGGGTGAACTGGGTGAGCGGGAAATACCAAACATTAAGATCTGCAATTTATAGATCCGGATCTTAGCCTGCTAAAGAAGTTGAGCGGTTCAAGCCAACCAGTACTGCTGAGAGCGCGAACCTTGTATAACTACCTTCGCAAGTGGAATACAAGCTTTCAGCTCTTGTTTGCTTGGGCCTTTGGTACGGGAAGCTTATCAAGTGAGTTAAGGTCGAGCAATGATTTAGCCTACTGGAATTCCGTAAAATGTTAAAAGTTCATTGTTTTGCCGTGTATGAATTTGATGCGTTTTCTCGGTCGTTTAAGTTGTTATTTTTTTGTTAGTTAAATTTTCTGTGTTGTACTGTAGTTAGCAGTGTTTTTGGTTCAAAAATTTGTTTGTGGTTGCTGTTTCTGGGATCCCAAAACGTAAGTGGAGGGATACCTATGACATCGCAAAAGTTGTACGTCTGTCTGTGAGCACGATAACTCTCGAAGGGAATGAGATATTTTGATGAAACTCGGTGTGAGGATTCTTTAGGCCAACGAAAGGTCGAGTTCGTAGATGGGCTCTGTAGCCCTACATTTAGGGGTGGGGGTTCAAATTAAGGGACAAACAAAAAAAAATTAAATAGCTAAGTCGATAGTCGATTAAGGCAGTGGTTCCCAACCGGTGGTACGCGTACCCCAAGGGGTACGCGAAGGAACCAAAATTGATTTATTTTTCTCTGTAGCTTCAAAATCTCGCCTCGCTCATTTTGTTTGTCGAAAGCCTATTATTACCAGCAGAGGCATCACCAGCCAAAATGTATCTTAAGAGGCAAGGTATTTTTAATGGCCGACAGGTCAATTTTTTTTTTTTTTTTTTTTTAAGTAACTGCTTTTACGAAAAATCGTGGCGCTTCGCGCCGACTCTTTTCTTTTTCATCGTCTGGCCGACCTTTTAGGGTGACGGGTATTGTCAACCCGTGCGTGACTCCTCTGATTACAAGCCCTAGTAATAGTCAGTGAAATAATGTTGATTCAAAAACAGCTAGCCTACTGCAGTAAAATCTGTTCCTGTGTCAAACAATATTGTTTCAAGAAGAATCTAAGATATTGCAAGTGATATTGTCATTCAGGTTGCGAATTAAGCTAACGAAAAATTATGCGGTGCAGCTTCATGAAAGCACGGAGAAGATCAAAACCAAACACAGAAACAGGCTGACAGTAAAAATTATGCCGCTAATGACGTCGAGCCGAGATTTGACAAAACTTTTGCTACAGAGCAGCCACTAGTGATTGTCTCATTGATTTTGTATATATTTTTACGGATATATGCCTTATCATTTATGATAATAACTATCGTCTTTTTCACGTTCTGAAAAGGGGTGTACGCAATCTTTTCGAACCTTGATGAGGGGTACGCGGTACGGAAAAGGTTGGGAACCACTGGATTAAGGGGTAAAAAGACATGCTGAACACGAATATGCAAGCCGTTTTCTCACCGGACAAATATTTCGCCCGGAATCCGGCCAAAACCGGAAACTTTGTAAAAATAAGAACTTCATTTGAAGCTGATTATATGGTTCGATTTAGGGGTGAGAAGAAATGCTGAACACGAATATGAAAACCATTAACTCGCCGGAAAAGCAGTTCGCCCGGAATCCGGCCAAAACCGGAAAAATTGTTAAAAGCAAAAGTAGCATTTGTAGTTGATTAGATGTTCGATTTAGGGGTAAGAAGAGACGCTGAATCCATATATGACAATCATTTTTTACCCGGACATATAGTTCGCCCGGAATCCGACTGAAACAAAAAAAAAATGTTATAAGTTAAATATTATATGAAGTTGATTAGATGTTGGATATAGGGGTAAGGAGATACGCTGAATTGGTTTTTTGCTTTATTTTTCGCCGGACAAGTATGTCCGCCGAAACCTGAAAATTGGCAGAAGTGAGGCAGGAAGTTTCGATCGGTTACGTCAAAACAGATATGACTAATAGGGGTAATGCTGAATCCATACCTTAACTTGGTTTTCTCAGATCTACCAGTTTTTATATTGTCTTTTGAAAATGTACAAAGAACTATTATTTCTTAAGTTTCGAAGGTGTTTCAACCCCCACTATAAGCCTTGATCTGTTTCTAAGTTTTAAAAATAATATTTAATTTTCTGGATGAAATATGAAATTTTTGGGATCCCATCGAAACCTTTGGTCTTGTTTGGTTGGGTGTCCCAGACCGGGCAAGTCAAGCTCCTTTCTGTTTTTCTTTTAGGATAATTAGCCTACACTGTAAAAACAAAATCTTGCAGTATCTGCTACTAGGATTAATCTTATCTTTATTCAGATAAGATTTCCCCTAATTCGGATTAATCTTATCCCAGTAGAGATAATCTTAATCCCAGTAGCAAATACTGCATCCTTATTCGGAGAAACTTTTTACAGTGTACTCCTCTGCAGGCTAGCCTCTGGGCATAGAAGAGTTCCGTGTTTTTTTTTTTAATAAACCCTTTATACTTCCTAAACACAAGGACACATTCTATTAGAAAAGCCGGAAGCTTCGAGCTTTACATTTAACCAACACTCTTCTAAGAATAAATCTCGCCTGAAAATCTCAACCATTTTTAATAATACGTCCGATTTTCCGAAGCTTTTTGTTCGGTTGGATTTCGTAGCCGTTCTGCGCCTTGGTCCCGGTGCTGATGCGGCCGTTTACTTTAATTTAAGGGTCTTCCCATGGGACCGGTACGACACGGTCCATGGCTTTTGTTCAGAAGACGCTTGAAAGTTCTCGGATAGGAAATTCTTTTTTTGGAAGGTCCCAAGAGGATTAGTCTATTTCGGGAAAAGTTTTCCAGCGTTTCTCAAACAAGCTGAGCTGGAAGTAGCCTATGTAATATGTTATATCTATATTTTTTTCTATTAATTATCCTATTTGATAGTGTAAAACGGATACGTCAGCTGAATTTTATTTCGGCCCTTCCGGCTCTTCCCCTTCAGGCTCAAAGCCGCTCAAGTTGGAAATACGATCTTGTGGGAAAAAATATAGAATAATAATAAGAAAAATATAGAAACAAAAAATTATAGAAATATAGAAAAAATATAGAGATAAAGCTCCAATAAAATTCAGCTGGGGTATCCGTTTTGTACTATCAAATATGATTCGCAGTCAGCTTGGGCTGAAGGAATATTTATATTAATTCTCCGCTTAAGTTACCGGTCTTTCTTAGTTATTTGGTACCGGTGCGGTGCAACTTCCCTGTCTGCCGACCCTCGAGAAGTAGCCTACTTCGAAAAAAAAACTAAAAAAAAAAATATCGTATTCTTAATTTTTTTTCTTTCACAGACAACTGTTCACACAAATTTGTGTGATTCCCGGGTATTTTTCATGTAGCAGATTTTTTATTTCTGTGGAAACAGCTCGAAAGTGTTTTGGCTTCCCTTTGCCAGATAGTGTGTCTAAAAATTCAACTTGATCTGATAAAATTGAAGATTGAGATCAATTTGATCTCGCTACTCAGAAGATCTCCGACGGCCAACGGGAAGAGATTCGGCACTGCTTTCTTCATTCAGTATGAACTTCCCGATGACAAATTTTCTCAAAATAGTAGTATGAAGTTGTAATGAAGTTGCCCTCCCCTGTTTTTCTCTTTTCTTTGTTTGTTTGTTTTTTTCTCGTTCCTTGTTTCCCTTATTTTCTCTCTTTTTCATTTAAAGTCGAACCCATTGGTTAATTTTTTTCGTCTCCTTCCTTTTTCTTTATATAAAGTATTCAATTACTTGATTATGCTTGTTGTTTAACTAATATCGGTTTTCCCTGCCCTAGCCAAGCACTCCTTTTGTGCTTTCGTGGCAGGAAGGCTAATTGCAAAAAAGTCTTCCATGAAAAAATAATAAAGGACCAAAAATTGGCACTAATTAAAATGGCTGAAAATGACAACGACTTTTTTCGTATTTTCAATACGCTCAAAAGCATTCTATGCTATCGACAGACTGTCTGAAGCGAGCAAACTGAGTCAATAATGTATAATAATTAATAATAAATAATGTAAAATTCAATAATAAATAATGTATAATTTAATAATAAATAATGTATAATTTAATATTCAATAATGTATAATTCCCCCCCCCCCCCCCCAGGATACGGCCCTGTCCAGGACATACAGTTAGTTCCTTACCTTCGAACCGCATAGAACACACTCGAACTCGCTGAACTTGTCCATCAAATCATCAGGCCAGCTCTCTTCAGCGTTGTACAGGGGATCTGAAAACAAGAGATTTGACATGAGGTCAAGCGAGGTAAAAAAGTAGCATACGGTATTTTTCCACCTATTTCTCTTTTTCATCCAAACCTATTCATTCAGTTAGTGCCCTGTAATTCAAACCTTTTCATTCAAATATATTCGCGTGGCATTTCATATAAAAAAAAATTTTGGTTTTTGTACAAAACAGGTTTCGTCAAGCAAATTCACGCCGACTTCAGCAGCGTATTCGTATAAAACAGCAGCAAATTCTCACCTCTAAATAAGTGGGAAATTTGGAATAATCCCTACTGATCAGAGCTAAATTTATAATGCACTTGAAACTATGAGCGTGTTCCACCCTTGATATAGATAGACATAGACATTTTTTTTATTTCATCAAAAACATATAAATTAAACAAACAATTTAGCATTAACGGCCACTTTTAAGACAAAAGAATCCTGATTGTGGCCGCAACTGAATCCGCTAGATCATTCCTTCATTACCCCCCCCCCCCCCCCCTGGGGGGGAGAGTAAAAAAAATAAATAAATAAATAAGATTAAATAAATATGCTTTCCTCTTATCACACTTATTTCCTTTTCAAAGAACCCCTCTTCTAACAATAGTAACTATTAGTTACTATTTTCGTTCCAAGCTCGTGAAAAGTTACTACGCTGACCGTTCCAACCTTAGAACAGAATAGAATAGTAATATATTCGCTCACACTTTCACGGTTACAAAACCAAAATTGGTGAGTACTGTCTTGCACAAATTTATCAATATAACATATACATTTAAAAGTACGTAGCCTACATCTGGACAAAGATTATTTAAAATTTCAACCATCTTTGGTATGAAACTATTTTGGTAACGGCTGTGTTTGGCCGCTACTGGTTGGAATCTTGGGACCTTCGTAGAGATTGCTCGCTCTTGCCTTTCCCTTACACTGTTGTATGGGGGAGGGAGAAACTCATTGCAGATGGGGTGCGAAATAAGTTTTTCACCGATCTCGAGGCATGGGTTCAGTCTCCGTTTCTCCAAGGTATCAATTGTGTACGTGCTTAGAAGAAGGGAGTAGGGTACTAATAGTAACTATTTGACCACGCTCCGGAGCGTAGTAAGCGTGGTAACTACGAATCTCTGTGATGTGATTGGCCGGATTAGCCCGTGGCACGATATTTTGCTGAAAGTACAAAAATACCCCAGAATTCGTGACGTCACGCGTAGTAACTACGGTAAGTAGGGTGGAACACGCTCTACAGATCGATTCAGCATTAATTGCATCTTCGGTAAGGGTGTTCCAAGGATCAACAATTCTGTTATCAAAGCGCAACACGTTCACGTGGATTTGTGGTTTTGTGACATTGATCACGCTTAGTGCAGAATATTATTAAATCGATTACTTCTAAGTTGTCGAAACTTCCACTGATTAATCTGATTGTATTGATACGAGATTGGACAAGGACAAAGCTACGCCCAAATATACCCATATTCTCATATCCTGTCAAATATAACTTCAACTTGATTCAAGGGTTTTTCTGATATTTCTTACATTGCTTATTCTGACGATTTGTTGCTTATTTCAAGATCTCAACTCACTCTTTCTCGTATGGTTTCAAAAGTTTCATTGTCTTTCTCTCAAATCGGTCTGTCTCTAAACGTTGATAAATGTCAATTTCTCCCTTTTAATTCGCCTTCTTCTAACAATAAACTGTTTTAATTTTTCTTTCCCTTGTGTGTCAAAAATACGTTGGCTCGGTATTTCTATTACAGAAAAAATGTCAAAATTTCGACAGCAAGCAGTTCTTGAGACTAAAACAAAATTCTGTCTGGATATGCCAAAATCGTCGCAGACCACTGAAAATATAACCGCAGAGCTCTTGCCAAGCTGCGAAAGAGCTCTGTCGCTTACTGCGACCACTCGGTCCTTTACCTTTCTGGGCATTACCCCCTGCTGAAGAAAAAGGATATAGCAGCTATCCGAATAGCATACTTCCACTACTGTAAATTCCTCCTCCACTTGCCAATTTGGTATAAAAATCGAAAAATGATAAATAAATTTGCAGTTACTAATATTACTGTTAAACTTGACGAGCTGCATAGGAATCTGTCGGTCGCCGCGTTTTCTCCGCATCACGGTCTTGTCCGTTTGTTTGAACTGTAAATTTTATCCTAATTTAAGTTGTGTTTCTTTCTTTTCTCTATGTACTCCACTATTTCTATTTTACAGAAGTGGGTAAATAAAAGATTCATTCATTCATTCATACTGGAAACGACAGAGAACCGAGAGAGGGCTTAGTGCTAAGGATTAAAATAAATACGATAGTGACTTCGCTCGCTCGGTAATAACTTATTAACTATATTTTTTAATTTTGCAGATGCTGCATTATGGTGACTCAATTCTGTTAATCGATTTATCCTGCTGAAAGACAGACGGACAAGCTTTACAAAATCATAGCTATGGCATCACTAACATTTCGGCATCCCGTGAAAAAAAAAATGAAAAATCAAGCGTTAACAGCACAAGGCCTCAATCCTAGGCCTCAAAGTAGCCTACAGTTCAAACCCTACATTACAGATCCAAAGAAGCCTACAGTTCAAACCCTACATTACAGATGGAGACAGGTGCATTTGCAGGCCGGCAGCACCAGAGTACTTGACGCGAGGATCCTTTGTTGAGCCGGTCTCTTTGTCAAGTATCTGAACTAATCTTACGAAGAGAAAAATAAAACACACGAGAGAAAACGAGGACAATTGTACATGTGAAACAGCATAGCGGCTGCGAGATAAAAATTCAAGACGTTCGTTTTAATCCCTTGTATAGTTAACTTTTCTGAAGATATATAAGTAAACTTTATTGCACGTCAGGTTTCGAAAGAGCATACGATAAAGTACAAAAAAGAACATGGAAAGAAAACGAAACAAGAGCTGTAAGCTCATATGGCACTTGCATGTGTCAAGATGATTTGATTGATCAAGAGTAAGTTTCGACTTTGCGGTTGAGATGCGCGCTATAAGGGAGCTGGAACTTCATTTGTAAGCAAAACCCTTGAGGCCAAACTGCTAATGGGCTGATGGGCATCACGAAAATGCATATATTGCTTAAAAGTATTTTTTTTACTTTGCGGTCAAGATTGGTACTTTAAGGAATAATCGGATTTGGGAAGTAGCAATTTCTAAGCAAATGTTGTTGAGTCTCCAATATTCCAGCGAAGTTTCATCGTCCTAGCACATCTGGAAGTACCTTAACGCGCGATCACCGGAATCCCAGACCCCCCTCCCCCTCCTCCAACTCCACCCACAATAACCGGAGCCAATCCTGTTCTGTAAATGATTAATCCAGAGCATCTGTTTGTCATTCCCACGAAGTTCGATCCAGATCACACCAGTCTAAGCGGGTCAAGTATTTTCCGCCCTCCCCCCGATAATTGCCGGATTCGGTCCGGAAATGAAAAAGGTCACAAGAGAAAAATGTCCTCTGTTTAATTATTAAATTTCACTCGAATCCGATCACCCGTTCCAAAGCTACGCATGACTCAATATTCCGGATTCCCCTCCCTCAACTCCCCCCCCCCAAGATTATCATATCGAGGATTTTTTTTTTATTCCAAGTCAGTTTGACCGGGTCCCTGATATGCCTTCCAAGTTTCGTCGTGAAAATCCCCCAAAAACGGAATTCCGGGATACCCCTCCTCCCCCCCCCCCCCCCTCAAGTGTCCGGATCCAGTCAAATTATGTAAAAGATTTATATGGACCAGATGTATGTTCTTCCCAGCAAGTTTCACTCCGATACCATCATTCTAACCGTTTCTCGAGATTTCCGGTCCAACCCCCCCCCCCCCAACCCCACCCAGCTCCCCCGCGGTGCACGTAGCCAATCCGATTCAGCAAATGACTTACCTAGAGCATCTGTTTGTTCTTCCCACAAAGTTCCATCCCGATCCCTCCATTCTAAACGGGGCACGTATTTCCCCCCCCCCCCCCAAATAGTTGCCGGATCCGGTCCGGATATGAAAAAAATCATCGGAGAAATGTCCTCTGTTGAATTCTTAAATTTCACTCGAATCCGATCACCCATTCCAAAATTACGCATGACTGAAAATTTCGGATTCCCCTCCCTCCACTCCCCCCACCATTATCTGATCGACAAAATTTTTATTTTGAAGTCAGTTTGATTGGGTCCCTGATATGCCTGCCAAGTTTCATCGTGAAAATCCCCGAAACCACCATCACCGGAATTCCGGGACCCCCCCCCCCCCCATAAGTGTCCGGATCAAGTACAATGGCCTAAAGGACTTATCTAGAGCAGATGCTTGTTCTTCCCAGCAAGTTTCACTCCGATCCCTCCATTCTAACCGTTTCTTGAAATTTCCGGTCTCCCCCCCCCCCCAACTCCCCCCTGGCTACCGAATCCGGTCAAGACTTTAAACGGGACATTACAGATATATATTCTGTTCAGTTATGAAGTTTCATTACAATCCGATCATCCGTTCGAAAGTTACACACTTCTCAATTTCCCGGATTCCCCTGCGGATTCCCCTCCCTCCACTCCCCCACCATTATCTGATCGACAATATTTTTATTTTGAAGTCAGTTTGATTGGGTCCCTGATATGCCTGCCAAGTTTCATCGTGAAAATCCAAAAAACCACCATCACCGGAATTCCGCCCCCCCCCCCCCATAATTGTCCGGATCCAGTACAATGGTCTAAAGGACTTATCTAGAGCAGATGCTTGTTCTTCCCAGCAAGTTTCACTCCGATCCCTCCATTCTAACCGTTTCTTGAAATTTCCGGTCCCCCCCCCCAACTCCCCCCTGGCTACCGAATCCGGTCAAGACTTTAAACGGGACATTACAGATATATATTCTCTTCAGTTATGAAGTTTCATTACAATCCGATCATCCGTTCGAAAGTTACACACTTCTCAGTTTCCCGGATTCCCCTGCCCTCCCCCCCCCCCCCCAAAATGGTCGGATCAGAAAACTGATTATTCCTAATTTTGTTTGGTCGGGTCTCTGATATGCCTGCCAAGTTTCATGGTCCTAGCACAACTGGAAGTACCCTAACTCGAAAAAGTGTGACAAAATGCCCTAAATTTTCAAGTTTCCAGCGCCCCGCACTCCCCCCCATATGGTCGGATCGGGAAACTGATTATTTCCAGGTTAGTTTGGTCGGGTCCGTGATATTCCTGCCAAGTTTCATTGTCCTAGCTCATCTGGAAGTACTCTCACTCGAAAAAGTGTGACAAAATGCCCTAAATTTTCAAGTTTCCAGCGCCCCAACTCCCCCGCATATGGTCGGATCGGGAAACTTATTATTTCCAGGTTACTTTGGTCAGGTCCCTGATATTCCTGCCAAGTTTCATTGTCCTAGCTCATCTGGAAGTACCCTAACTCGAAAAAGTGTGACAAAATGCCCTAAATTTTCAAGTTTCGAGCGCCCCCACTCCCCCGCATATGGTCGGATCGGGAAACTGATTATTTCCAGGTTCGTTTGGTCGGGTCCCTGATATTCGTGCCAAGTTTCATTGTCCTAGCTCATCTAGAAGTACCCTAACTCAGAAAAAAGTGACAAAATGCCCTAAATTTGCAAGTTTCCAGCGCCCCGCATTCCCCCCCATATGGTCGGATCGGGAAACTGATTATTTCCAGGTTAGTTTGGTCGGGTCCCTGATATGCCTGCCAAGTTTCATTGTCCAGCACATCTGGAAGTACCCTAACTCGGATATGTGGGACAAAAAAACTCGGACCGACCGACAGACCGACAGACCGACAGACGGAATTGTGATCGGTATATGGCACTTGAGCCAGAGGCTGCAAGTGCCATAAAAACCGAAAGCTAGCTTAGTAATCTGGCCAGGCAATAGGAGCTTGTAATGAGAACTTGTCCTGCCATCCTCTTTAATCACTTGTGAAGTAGATTTTATGAATATATATATTTCAAGCTCGATGAAATCTTCGCGTTTTATTAGTAGGTCTACAAAATTTAACCGAATAGGACTGAGGTCCGACAGTCTACAGGATCACTTGGTATTTCCATCATGTTGTCAATCTAGTAATAACAATCTCAAACTTTGAATGTTCCTCTGATACTTCCCAGTTGTCCAAAAAATGATAGAAATATCTTGCAAGAAAGATCTACTTTTCTTCTTTTTTTCCCAATATTTATCGTTCTGACCTATCTTGACAGTATTCCCAGATTAATAAAAATACAATAACAACTCCAATACTTGAGCTGAGATATATTTCCGTCATAGCAGATCGTCTTACTGAAAATTCTGATTTCTTGTTCAAAATACTCTTATCTCATTGGCTACTTAAAAGTCTTGAATCTGATTGGCAGGTTTTTATCTTTTTTTATACCTCAACAGCAACATTTTCAGCATCATTATCAGTACCATGCGCTTTCAAATTCCGTATGGCAGCCCGTACGGAATTCAAAACAGGCGGAATAGAGAGTTATCCTGTAGTTACACATCATTTCTTCACTTAAATAGGCCTCAAAACCTGATAAAAATGCGTTACTCGGTTTGTCCGCTATCAACAGAAAATCGATTTCACTCGAACGAACTTGTTCTTCCGCATGTGTGGTACCTCTGTGCATATCCCTCGATGCTTTGAAATGTTTACCAACTACAAAGGTAAGCGATTGCCGACAAAATAAACTAAAAATGTCAGATTCCTTGCTAGACATATTTTAACATCTTTTCCTACTTTCTTCAGCCGTGACTTTTCCAGGCAGTCTTTAATGCAGGCTTTTTTTATTTGAATTCTCCATGTCTGGATGAATTCTGGGTTGTCGTGTAAGCCGTCACACTCTGAACGTTATTACTAGAGCCTCGAATGCATAGGAAACGACCTTAGGCCTAAGGCCCGTTTCTGATACATGGGAAGCATAGGTTTTGACGCTACTCCTAGTGTCATTTTGCTCTGAGCCTACCATACCTAAAGTACCCCAGACCTTGATAAGGTCTTATCAAGTCAGTGAGGTATGTTAGTCGAAAGTAGTTTTAAAGTATTCAAATATTTTAAAATACCGTAAGTTGAAGAGTAAATAGTGCGAGGCTGTCCTTTAAGTGTTACAGAAGGTTTTCCTTGTAGCTTTGTAAGTGTTATTTTTTCGTTAAACAATGTTTAGTAACACTTAAAGGCTCAACAGTCTCAAACACAATTTTTCTGTTACATTAAAGGACACGTCGTGTCGGTACTGCCAGTGCAACCTACTTCCGTAATGTAAAGATTCTAATGAGGTTGACGAAGTATAAAATAATCATTTACCATGTCACTTCCCTTTAGAAACATATAAACGTACATAAATTATACTGGTTCCAAACCATATGACGCCAGATAGGCTAACTGTCATGACTGTACAATATTTTATGAACCATATTTTTATAAATGAATGCTTTCATTGCCCACTAAAGTACAAAACAAAATAAAAGCGAGGTAAGCCAAAGAAGAAAAACAACACAGAAAATCAATGTGTACAAACTAAATAAGATCAATATGGTTTAGTGCCGCTTCGAGGTAAAAAAGATCTATCCATTCATGGTACTAGGCTAACGATGATTGGCTTTGCCCACTGCAGCTGCAATCCGTTGGCTTTCTTTTGAATCGTACTCAATCATACGGAACGATGTGTAATAGTCATTATTTTCGGAACTATTTCATCGTGACCTTCACTTTTCTTTCTCTTTTTTTTCCTTATATCCTTTTTTTTAATTCACGTCAACTGCAGCAGTCAAATAAACAGCATTCAATTAAATATGCGATGAAATTGTCGAGTCTGAAGTCATCTTAAGACTACACGTTCAAAAGCCCCTGACATCCTCATTACCTGCGAAAGAGACTAGTAAATCGCCCGCTGTTCACATGGAAAAGGGGCACTAAGTCTCTCTACGTGCTTAAGCAGGTCAGAGGGGGGAAAGCTGGTCTCTTCTGGAGGCACTTTCAAAATTCGTAAGTACAAGCACGCTTCCCTATTTCAGGGGGAAAGCCGAAAGAGTTAAGAAAGCGCTGACAGCCAATCAGATGCAAGCTCTTGTCAGAAAACAAGATGATTCTTGTCAACAGGTTAGAATAAACGGAATTAGCTTGACGGCGGAGATAAGACAGGAAACTAGAAGATCTATTTATTCAAATGGGCGGAATAACCCGCTAGCTAAGATCTAATCGGCGTGTTTTCCTGTTAAGAAGGCGAACTTCATGGCCTGAAAACAACAACAGATAATAGTTGCGTTTTTGATCCGAATTCCCCTCGCGATTCTCCTCCGAATTCTCCTATTTTGCGTTTTTTGGACTATTCAGACGAAGTGAATTCTCCGTTTCTTGCGTTTTTGTCAGAATCGAGAACGCGGAAAGCATCGCTTGCTCCGATTGCGAATTCTCGATTCTCCTCTCTCCGTTCTCCTCCCTGATTGGTCAACAGAGTGCGAGTGTTCAATACGCATAAAAACGTATACCGGGTTGCGGACGAGCTGCAAAATTAGTGTTTTTGTCAAAAGCGAGAATGGAGAAGTCAGAGGAGCAAAAACGGTAATTTGTACGAGAATCGAGAATTCAGAAGCGAGAATTCGGATCAAAAACGCAACTAATGATGATGACCAAACACTCCGACGACAAAAACTCCACACCATCGTGTTCCACATATCTTAAAGCCCGTATTTAAACCCGAAAGTACTGTCCTAATCCAATCTTCGGCTTCTCCTTGATATAAGCCTGCTCTCTTGTTGGTCACCACGAATACCAACCAAGATTCCGGCATGAAATTCAAATTCTAATTCAAAAATTTTATTGACCTCCAAGATCGGGGAGTATAAAATGAAATAAATGCAAACAAATTGGCCCAACGTATAACACAACAAAAAAACAATCTGGCCAAATAATACTGAATCTACAAGAAAATAAAATACACACGCGTTGAACGATCTTCTCCTACCAAGTTTCGAGCAAGGACAGAAATAAAATGAAAGGAGACATTCAAAATATTCGCAAGAATGAACTTAATGATGATACTTAAAACTCCCAGGCAGGGTTGTGCGATTCAACCTGCTTCTGAATCGCACAATTCAAGATTCACTTATCCTCGATCACCCACAATTCGATTACGATTACGATTCAGTTGTACAGCAGAACGATTCGATTCAATTCAATTCACCTCAAAAAGTGATTCGATTCACGACTCAAAACGATTCAAGGAGAAATTGCGGAAGTTTTCAAACTGTGCAGGATGGTCCTAGTAGGAAGCGCAGGTTAAAATCAGGACTTTTGTGCAGCCTACAGTGGGTCGTTTTGTTTTCGTCACCTCTGTGGCTTCCCCGTCATCATCGAGGTTGACAAATATAGCACAAACATTTCTTTTAGACATCTAGATATATCTAGAAAGCCAACATCGTAGATGCAAGAAAGGCTTCAAAAGTACAAGTACACATACTATATATATAGTCAAAAGAAGCAATTTCAGGTTGCCCTCTCTGGTTTCAACTCAGATTTTGAGAATATTCGCCTGTTACTGGCCTAGCAGAAGCAAGTTGCGATTTTTCGAAATACTACTAAATGTACCCTCAGAATAACCTCCATTCTGGAAATGCACAACATTTCTAAAACGGCCGTCTATGGTCAGACCCTATAAGAGCTATAAATCCTCCAAAATATTTATAGACTGAGCTTTAAATGGCGGATGAGATTTGATGTCGAGCCGAAGCGATATCGTACAGTCACTCCACAATGCAAGCACTTCGACGAAACGTTTTCACCCTTCTTCGTGAAACCGAATTATCAGGTGTGGTAAAATGCTTGTAAACTTTTGACATGTTAATACACCATGAGTTGTTAGCAGAGTGACTTCAACAACCATTGTCCCATGCATTGATACCTCTCAGTTTCCTCCAGAGGATTAGACATTACCAGGAAGAAACTGCAAAACCAGTAATCCATAAACAATTTTGCTGCAAATGTGAGCTGTACATCCCATACGGAAACTGATTTTGATCCTTTTTAAGGACAATTCACTGCAATTTATTCATTTTTTTAGGCTGAATCGCACTGCGATCGACGGAAAAAAAAGTGATTACGATTCACTCAAAGATTCAGCGCAGAAAACAAATGACGATTACGATTCGATTCACGATTATTCATAAAATCCTGAATTGAATCGCGATTCAGCGAATAACGATTATTCATGCACAAGCCTGCTCCCAGGTATCACTCATTGAACGACGATTTATTATGTGAAGGAGCTGAAGAATCCAGGCGTCGCTCAATTGCATCCCGGTTGTGGGGTAAGAATCATGCAAATAGCAACCTTTATAGGAAACGAACGTATCTGCAGTTCCGTCAGTGTGTATTACACTTTCGTATAGGACTAACATAAACGGTAAATAGTGCGATGTGTGCTGCAACTCTGCAGAAAAAGCTAAGAATCACCGTATATCCTAGTCAGAGCCTCGTTTTTGTTGCAATAGTGCTGACGCATCGCTGCTGCAGCACGTCTTTGCTTCTGCACAAGATGCGTTTTTGGATTCACTGCCAGCACGATTTCTTCTTGGTTGAAGCACTTGCAGGGAAGCACGGTCTTGGTCTGTGAGTCCGCGATCCTCGAGAAGCGCTGTCGTCTTCCTCGGAAGCGCTGCAAAACGCCATTTAGCAGAAGCGGGCGAGAAGTGGACGTGCACGTGCAACAAAAACGAGGCTCAGAATAGGGAGCTAGTTCAAACACCGCTGAATACAGCACGGATTTTATGACTGAAAACGAGTCTCCTATTCCGGTCAAAGTTGTGTCACGATCCTACTCGATATCTACTCCCATGGGAATGTGACCTTTGAAGACTCTTGGCCAAATCACACAACTAAAATTTGGAATTTCAGACCATACGTGAACGCGTTTCATGCTCGTCTCATACAGTTTCAACTGCTTCTGTGATTTCGTTTCAGTCTTCTCCCAACTATTCTGAATCACTGTTGCAAAGGTAGAATAGCACTTGGCTCCCGAAATACCATCAAAAATGTTATTTTATTCCTTATTTTGTTCTTTATTCTTAAACAAAATAAGGTGTTTATACTATTTCCGGGCAATGTGCTAGACAATTGGCGATGAGGTACACACACAAAAAACGGCGTGGTCTGAAAGGACTCAGAGTATGTTTAAGGGGATAGGAAAAGGGGATATCTAAACAAGGTGTCTTTAGTGGAACACAATTTGAATTAAGCGACCGGAGCGGAGCGGCGATGACAGCCCACTGTGCGTGGTGAATCAGCCTATCTCAACCGTAACAGAAACTCTATATCAACCCAAAACACCATGAAATTCAGAATCACCTTTTTATGCCGGCTCGTAAGGCTGAAACGGGTTATAAAAGAAACACAAAAGAGATAATGGGGATAGTTATCTCCCAGATATCATTCCCCAGAAATCCCGAAACTATGATAGGACATAAAGCATACTCTGAAATAGTCTGTTGATGAAGTAAAGGAAGCATCCATCCGGAAGTGCCCCAAGATCCCTGCGCCTTTATCTTCAGAGCTATGCGGAGCGAGTCTGGTCTGAGGAGAAAGTCTAAGATTCGGCGTGACGTCACACACACCAAGAACAAATAAGCCAACAGAACCTCCGTCGTTGGTCCCATGTACCGACTATGTACCTTAGACCTTAGTTCCTCCTGTGCCGCCAGAGGCACCCAGGGCATCCAGAAAGAGCCGCCAGTCGTCCCTAATATGTCCTGATGCCCGGACGTCTTCCCACTGTGGCTGGACTATCGAATTGATGTGTTTTAGGTCCCGCTGGTACGTACGACGAAGCGTATTCTTCGGCCTTCCTCTTCTTCGGGTTCCCACTGGTTGCATCTATGGATACCCCGACAAAACTGAGCAGGGCTAGAGCTACTTGCTGAACTTCGAGTTAACGCCCGTCTACTCCCCCCTTACCCACTGCTTGTTGAGAGGAAAAGACCGTAGCATAGTGACGTCATAATGTTAAACAACGAATAGTCGCTTACTCTCGACTTTTCTTCTCCAGGGCTCTACTGCGATGACCTGTTTGTAGAGGTAACGAATTGTGATTTTCGGTGTAGCTCCACTCCGCTCTTTTGCACCGGGCAGGGCATCGGGAATCTATTCGACTCCGCATGGTCGTATTAAAGGCATAGAAAACTTGACTACGCAACTTTCGGCCAGCAAACCGACCTGAGGGGCTTAGATAAAGATACAGGGACTTATTGTCGACAGGACCCCCCTTCTTTGTTATCTCGAACCCCCTCCTTAATGCTCCCAAAGCTAGCTGGCAGGCCCTTGCCCCTTATACACTGTAATTATGCACTTTTACACTGTAAAAATTCGGCTTTGGCCTTGTTGGCTAACAGATCGGGACAGTAGTCAAGAGGTTGTGCGTTCGACTCCTACTCCTGGCACACACACCTTTTGCTTTTTTTCTACTAACTCAAAAGACGAATTCTCGGAAACTGCAATGGTCGTAACGATAATTTTTCTTATCCTCAATATCGACTCAGGGTACATTCTTGATGTCAGCTAGCTCCCCGAGTCAAGTTTGAGTCAAGTTTCCTGTTCCTTTAAAGAGATCGGGAGACTTGTTTATTTATTTTGCTTATTTGTTCTTGATGTCACTTAAGAAGCCTTCACATTAAGACACCAGACTCTTGCGGGTCACTCGGGTAGTCCGCGATGCGTATGGGTGCGTCGGTCCTTTCTCATCGCGACGGTCGCATCCCGATGAAAAATGTGTAGCCTGCGTAGTTGTATGATAGTAGCCATTAGTTGCGTTTGGCGATATTATTGTATCTGACACCTTGCTGACACCACGGTCAAAAGTCGTTTTTGCAGTTACCGAGTACCTGGCCAGTCACCATGGTATCTGATCTTCCGATACCACGGTCCCCACCCTAGTAATCGACCTGGTGTCTTAAAAAATCATCTCACTTTCATCATCACCAGCTAAATGGCCGGTCAAATTTTTTGTCATTTTTTGTTGTTTTTCCCGATGAAAAATGAGTAGCCTGCGTAGTTGTATGATAGTTGGACGAAAAAGTTGCATTCATTGATATGTAATAGTAAAGAATATTATCATTTAATGTGCCTCAGACTAGGCCAATCTTAAGCAGTAGTATACAGTAGAACCCTGTCTCGCTATGGCAGCATCCAGTCTTGCTAATAGTAGCATGCAGTAGAATGCAGCAACACTTTAATCTTATAGAAGCATGTAGTAGCATCAGCTCGTACTCCATGCTACTTTTTCGTTCAACTTCATACTAGGATTTGGGGATAAATATCGGGATACCACAACACACGAAAGTGAAATGGCTTGTTTTGATGGGGAAAATATTTTTGTCGGGTTTATGTGTTTTTAAATATTAACAGTTGTGTTTTTGCAGTTAGCCTACAGTGGTATCTGATACCAGGGAGTCCTAGACTTAACTTAGTCCTAAGGCGTATTCTCGCCCTTCCCCGAGGACTCCTCGGGGAATCGAAGGGAACGGCGAGAATAGAGGGAGTCACTCCACGCGGACTCGGTGTACAGAAACAGCGAGAATATGGGGAATGCTTCTAAAATGGATTTTGTTCGAAAAATGAATATGCAGCTGAAAAAATTAGTCTAGATCCACTTTATTTTTGGTTTTGTTTATTCTGATTCTTTTTAATTAATTTT
Organism: Branchinecta sandiegonensis; assembly: GCA_030848855.1. NCBI lineage: Eukaryota > Metazoa > Arthropoda > Branchiopoda > Anostraca > Branchinectidae > Branchinecta > Branchinecta sandiegonensis. Next base: position 3,677,163 of record JAUPMV010000011.1, read on the forward strand.
ACATAGCACCTACAACAGCAAAAATTGATTCCCCTCGGAATTTGAAAGGGAGTTCTTTTTGATGATGGTGATGATAATCGGAGCATTCCCCGTCCGTGGGGACTCGTGAGAATACGGGGAGTGAGTCCCCGGGACAAACAAAAACGCGGGGACTCCTCAAGTGGAGTCCTCGGGGAACGGCGAGAATACGCCGCTAGACTAATTTATATTCGAAAAAACTGTTTCTGGTTTATTGGTCACGGTACAAGTCCCTTGTGTAAAGTTCCATCTATGCCTTATTACTGATTTCCGTGACATGGGGATGTGAACTGGTTAGATGAATTTTCCTTCGGGCGGGATCACTGTTCTTATGGCCGGCTTCTACCAGACTACTGTAGTGAGACTACCCTTAAAGTGCGCATGTTAACTGCAAAGTCGAAAAGTACTTTTTATCAAATGATTCATCTCAGCTTACGATAGCGGATTCAACAGCTATGGGGGAGTTGGGAGGGGGTGATCGGAAATCTCAAGAAACAGTTAGATTGGAGGGATCGGAGTTAAACTTACTGGAAAGAACAAGCATTTATTCTAGATAAATCGTTTGCACAGCTGGACTGGATCCGGACACTTGGAGGGGGGTGGAGGGGGGCCTTCCAAATTCCTGTGATGACGTTTTTCAAGACAAAACTCGGCAGGCATACCAGGGACCCGATCAATCTGACAGAGCCCTTACCTACTACATACAGTTGCAAGTGCCATATGAGCTTACAGCTCTTATTAATTGTTGAGTTATATGATGAGGATGTACATGCCAAAAAAAAAATCAATGTTCGGCTTCGTCCGTGAGGGAAGTTTCGAAAATAAACTGAACTGAATTGAATTGTTGCCTGTTTTAGAAGGGGAATTAGCAAAACAGATGTTCGTGATAATGGAAAGAGAAGGGTCGACCGAGTTAGCGTATGAGGTGAAAATAAGGCAGGGAAGAAACCAATTTCTTCAATAATAACTTTGCGTGCTTCTCCTTCCTTCCCTAAAAAAAACTTCCATGACCCAAGTTGGGATTTCTTGCTATTATTTAGGCGGTATCTGGAATTTCTTTTCCCACCTTTTTGCCACGAGTTATTTCGTATTCGCATGACGCTTTCAAAACGAACTTGCGTCATTACCAGCACGAACAAAAGTTTCGGTGGGATCTTAAAGGTCTGTATTGATGTTCTTCGTAAAGACAATCAGGTCTTGTAGATTCCCATTTTTTTCAGAGCCTTAAAGGACCTGTCTTACCTATAATACTAATGCAACCTACTTCCATAATCACTCCATACATTTCTAGACCAGGAGACCCCAATTTCGTACGGTACATTCTGACCCTTCTAACAAAACAACGCTGGTTTTCTCACTTGCCGTGTTTTGCTACCTTCGATGTGTATCACGCTGTCGACGGTTGTCTGCGAGAAGTTTTTCCATCGGAAATACCGGTTATGTAAATTGTTTCCCTGTTTTCGCTACGAGTCAACGGGTCTCGGAAAAGGCATAAAACAGCCAAAACCGTGGGTTATTTGTTGAAAGCACAGCGTAGTTTTAAAGGATTCAAATATTTTAAAATACTGTAAGTTGAAGAGTAAATAGCGCGAGGGTTCCTTCAGACATGTTATTTATCCTTTATCAACCCCTTAAAGGACCCCTCTTGCTTATTCTGCTTTTTAATGATATACTTAGCTCCCGTATGGAATTATAAGCTTCTAAAATCCCCACCTTTCTCAATTGTTTCGTAAGGTAACTACGAATTTTTAGCGCTTTTACAGCCTTGCCGAGTTTTCCCGCCACCGAACGAAAAGTTTGCCGGAATCTTCATTGTCGGCTGACAACTCTTTCACACATAAGGATGTGATAATCTTCTGTTATTACTTCTTTTTTACCACTTTTTTCCCACTTTTTAACCAAGGCACGTTCAGTTTTCAAATGTTTTGCGCTCAGCCGCCGCGTCGGAGCTTAGAGCAGAAAGGCTGGATATAATCGACAAGGGCTAACAAGAGAATTGCTAGTTTCAGGTGGAAAGTAATGCTATTTTCGAAAACGTTTTTTCTGATCCATTTTGTAGGGAAAAGATCATTTCTAGTAAGAGTTGTGCTTTAACCAGAACCATAAGGTAGCTCTTCTCCGTCTTTGATTTCCTCAGACCTGCCCAAGGCCAAAATTCCGGTCGATCCGAGGAAGAAACTTACCTGGGATCGGGTCGAAATCTATTTCATTTTGTCCGAGATGAGTTTAGGCGGGAGGTTTCCGTTCGAGATTCCTGCCAACCGGGTGGAGATTAAAAACTAGCCCATGCTCGTGGGGGAAGGGGGGGGGGCAAACCCAAAGTTTATCGACAAGACATGATGATTCACCGACAAAATGCGGGCATTCCCCGAGAACGCATTATTATAATGAATTATAAAATATCACTAGCGATGGTTTTGTGATGAAACTCTGTAAATCAGTCATTCATTCGCTGGCATCGACGGTTACCACATGAAACCAACAACATATAATCCAGTCAAAAGCGTGGCAAACCAGTACTCTCAAAGCACTGCACTACTTAAAGTTTAACTGAAAAGCAAACTTATTTTTGTGTCATTTAGTTCAATACACTGAATAATTTGGATTCTGCTAAATCTACGTTTACACGGAGGGTATTTACCCCACCGCAATCGCAACAAAAACCCGGGTATTTTGGACTTTCAATTTCGCGAACTTTTTACCCGGGTATTTGTTTGTCGAAGGGTATACTTCGATGTCAGCAACAATAAAACTGGATTTGCGAGGAATAATTTTGATTATGCCCATGAAAAAAGTGCTCCAAATGGACACATGTTGGTATCCTTTGTAGAGAGATATCTTGAGTCTTACAACACTGGAATTTATCGCCACATGACATTACTCTCCCTTGAAAAATACCCGAGTACCGTGTGAACACTTTCCCTTCTCGTCTCCGGGGAAAAACACCTACCGTGTAAATGATCCTTAAGGGATTTATTTTTTTTTTCCACTATATCTGCTTTAGTTATGACGTTCAGAATATCTGCTAGTTATGACGTTGAGAATATCCCACAACGGAAATTCTACTATGGCGTGGGAAATTTTAATCTCAACACAAACGCGGCTTTTCAGTGGGCAGTGGTGCGCTTGGCGAAGACTGCTTAGTGCCTGAACAACAACAAAAAATCATAAATCTTTCCGGTAAGGCATACAAGTCATACAGCATAGATAGAAACCCATATTGATACCACAAATCAGAGAGAAATTCCAGCATTTGAAAATCGATTATTCGTGAGTAGCGGAACAACGAAGTAACGCATTTTCAGTGGGTCTTCAAGCCATTTTAAGTGAATAAGGGAAAGGTAGCTAGATTGTCCTATCCTAGCCCTTTTCGCTTAAACTTTAAAGATTTATGTCTGACCTTCTCAAAAATGTATCTATCTTGCTTGGCCAATCATGCTTAGCATCTACAATTAACGGTGATAGGTTAGGCAGTTGAAACCTTAGCAATTCAGAAACATACTATATATCCCAGAGTATATTCGTTTGTGTTTACGTAAACTAAATTAAACATCCGACCGACCCCCAAGAAAACAACAAGAGAATGCTTTTTATCCCCGGATATCCGCCTGTTTTTGTTCCGTTCTTTCTTTCGACATTCTCTGGAGACTCAAACAGGGGGGGGGGGGGTACAGGCGTTTTTATATCTCCTGCGGACTCACTTTCCACGTTCTCGCGAGCCCCATCGGATGGGGAATGCTCCGCTTATCATCACCATCACAAAAAAGTGGCTCTTTTTTTAGATTCTGTGAGGAGTCAATTTAGATCCTGGTGTCGTTGATTTTTTTTTAAACAAATCGATATTCCTTGAGCCCAAGCTGACTTTAAAACATATATTCAAATAATGTATACAACGGATGCGTCAGCGACGATGGTTCATATATATATATTTCGGCCCTTCTTGGCAAGGGTCCTCGTCAGGCTGTCAATCTTCAGGTCCAACGTCGGGGAAGGAAACAAACCTGTAATCAGGTCTGTTCAGGTTTACAGGTTTGTTTGTTGTGGTCGAAATATCGCTGATGAAGCATCGTAACTGACGTCTCCGTTGTATACTATGTTTGAATATATTTAAACAAATGGTTATTAGGAATTCCTGCTTAAGTCGTTGATTATCGGAACTGTAACAGGAATTCCAGTTCAGTAGTTAATTATAAGATTGGTCATGAAAAGATGGTGTCTATTTTGTTGTAGGCTTATAATAACTATTTATATAAAGAATTAAATTGTGCATTAATAAGTAGTGAACTGAAAGACAAAAATGCTCTTCAGTCGGGATTTGAAAACTATATTCAAACAATGAATAAAACGAATACGTCAGCTACAACAATACTTTGGCAGAGATATTTCGGCCCTTCTTGGCAAGGGTCCTTGTCGGGGAGAACGATGGGGAAGAAACAAACCTTGCAGTAAATTTTTTCCCCATCGTTGCCCTGACGTTCAACAGCCTGACGAGAATCCTTGCCAAGAAGGGCCGAAAGATCGCTGCCAAAGCATCGCAGCCGACGTCTCCGTTTTATGCATTGTTAGAAGACACGTTTCCCAGCCAGTTTGTGCTCAAGGAGTATTTGATCTGAAAATGTATGTCTAATCTGAACCCACGAGGGCCCAGGACTGGGTTGAATCCCGGCTACCCATTCAAAAAATATCTTTAAAATATCTCGCAAAAGTCAATGGGAAAATAAGGCGCCGAGTCACGCCCATAGGTGCTCAGAGTACTCGTCCGGATTTTGCGAGAAGGGGGGAGGGGGAGGAGCTGCCTTCTGCGGTATTATTTGGGAAGTCGACAAAGTGTTCAGCGACACTGTTTTGTAGACTACTTCTCAAAAGAAACATATCGTGTGTACTAAATAACTGGTATTTTTACTACCTTGCTGCCGACCGTTGTCAAATGACAACGTTCCAGACTTCTATATTCCCGTAGAGCTAAAGCCTTGAAAACAGATACAGTACATACTGCGGCCATATACGTTCAGAAAAGCAAGAAAAATGAATTTTCGATTACTAGAAAAATTTTTCGATTACTAGAAAAAAGTCGGGTCGGAAAGGGCTAATTTCCGTTCCGTAATTTCCGAAAATGTGCGATTCACGACAACAAGTTTGAGCTCAGCTGAAAATGGGGTGATTTTGTATGAAATACAAAATTCTTTTAATCTGAATCACTGAAGAAAAAAATTTCTATTCCAACAGGTGAACCGTTGCTTTAGCTTCAATCTAGTAAGAGAGAGAGAGAGAGAGAGAGCGGTTTATTGTGCAACTTTCGTAGCTCTTGGCTAATTTGCAGTTGCAGAACATTACATAAAAAAATTAGGCACTGTTAAACATAGACGTAAAAAAGGGCACAAACGAATTAGCATAACGGTTTGTTCGCGCACGTATAGGGGTCAGTTTGAGTTTCTGTCTGGTTCTGCTGTTTGGTGGGGCGTCTGCGGGTAGGATGTCTCGATGGGTTGGGTTTGAAAGCAATGCTTTTCCAAACCTCATGATGAGCTCGCACAATCTTTATTCTAGGAGCTGGATGTTAAGTTTAGTGAGTGCTTCTTGGTAACGGATATCTCTACAACCCCGGATAATCCTGACTGCCCTTTTCTGCACTGACTCTAGGTCGTGGATCAGGTGAGTAGTGTGTAGTACTGAAGGGCCCCAAACAGGGCAAGCTCCAAGCCTGGTCGCACATAGCAAAGATGGGCACGGAGGAGACTACTGACATCGCAGCCGCAAACTTGGTGGAATTTGGTTCATTTTAAACCAGATTGATTCTCTGAAGGGAAGGCTTTCCCAGAAACTTTAAATTCGGTTTGGAGATCTCGTATGCCTTTAGTCGCTTAGGCCATGGACGAAATACGTGCTTTAGCGCCACCGTGATTTTTAGCCACTGGGTATTTTTCGCCACTACAGGAGCAGGTAAAAAAGGACAAAAACAAAGTACAGATAAGGGGTGGGATTAGCGAAAGAATCTCAGTAGGATTTTCCGCCACTCCTTGCTACTACTAATGCTATAAAGGATTAAACATTGCAAACTGGCAACAGTGTCAGAAAAACAAAACAAGGCAAGGAAAGTAATTTTGAGGTCACCTGCTTTTGTTTTAGCTTGTGACAAATACCATCAGTTGATCTTCCCTATCGGTTCAGACATGAGTTACAATAAGCTAAGCATTGATTCAGTTGATTTGAAAGGCAAGCGAGTTCTCATCCGAGTTGAGTTCAATGTCCCATACTCTGGAAAAGTATTAAAAGAAACACTGCTGATTCGATACTATCGCTATACCGGTGACAAATTACGCTACAAGTCCAGGAATGGAGACAAGAAGTTCTATGCCTGCCCCAAGGTTCCCTGTGCGGCAAGAGCGTCTACGAGCTGCAAGGGAATTCGTGCTCAGCAAACCGCATGAGGGACATGGGCCTGAATGTGCAAAAATAGAAGTTATTCAAGCGAAAGCGGCGATTCGGAAACGCGTTCGCGAAGAAGTATAGCTGCTTTCACATTGACGCGTTTGCCTTTCACACTGAGCTATGCAAGCCTTGCGTTGCGTTTGCGTCGGCGCAACGCAGAGCTTACGCAGACAAATAAAACGCAACGCAAGAATAGAACCAAGTTCCATTCTTGCGTTGCGTCGACGCGTACGCATCAGATTTGTCGAAAATGGAAGATTTTGAAGAAAAACTAGAAAAACATGCTGATGATGAAGAAAAACTTGCTACTAGTGGAAGAAATTATAACACAGCAGAAGAAACCGAGAAAGGAAAATGTAAATGAGCATCCAGCGTGAAAGCTTCTCGCGCAGGTTTGAAAGATACGCTGCGCAACCTATACGCAACGCAAAATAAACGCATACGCAACGCATCGCAACGACGCGTCAATGTGAAAGCAGCTTAAGAGCGGCAGTAGCAACCATATTTTAAGAAGAAGTGTCTCATCTTTTCGAGAAGAGTGTCTCATTTAGTACACTTGGACTAGACATCTTGCAAGTTTTAACGATGGTTTGCGAGTTTTCGTGTTTTTACTGTATTGTATTTTCTGTAAAAATAAATCAATGTTTCAAGAAATTTTCTGGCAAGGTCCTAAAACGGTCATAAGATTTTGCTTGATGAATTGCTAGGCCAACTGGATTATTTAATGAGTTATGAGAGTGGCGAAAATCCTATAGGCGTACTCTCGGCGTTCCCCGAGGACTCCACTTGAAGAGTCCCCGCGTTTTTGTTTGTCCCGGGGACTCACTCCCCGTATTCTCGCGAGGCCCCATGGACAGGGAGTGCTCCGATTATCATCACCATCATCAAAAAGGACTCCCTTTCAGAATTCGGAGGGGAGTCAATTTTTGCTGGTGTTAGTGCAATGTAAAATTTATTAAAAACATCCAGAACAAAGAAACCAAAGATACAGTGGATCCAGACTAATTTCGTCAACTGCATATTTTTTTTCGAACAAAATCCATTTTGGAAGCATTCCCTGTGTTCTCGCTTTTTCTATACGCGGAGTCCGCGTGGAGTGACTCCCTCTTTTCTCGCCGTTGCCTTCGATTCCCGGAGGATTCCTCGGGGAACTGCGAGAATACGCCTTATGTCACTAATCTCACTAAGCCTTCGTAGCTAAGCAAGGTTCAGCTCGTCATTCGGATATGGGTCGAAAGCCAAAGTGGCGAAAAATACCCAGTGGCGAAGAATCCCGGTGGGGCTACAAGACTGCTACAACCATGGACAGGCTATCAGGGTCGGGTGCTTGCCGTGAAGTTGCCAACTCTCAATTTTAGTGTACAGCAAGTGCCCGGGGCCGCGGTGCCACGCTGGGGCCGGCACCGGTTGCAACTTGTTAGAACATCAAGATCAGTATCTTTAGAAGCGTTTGAGAGATGAGTCGCTTAATTCATGGCCGGCACCGCTGATTTTGGCCCGTGCCGGGGAAAGGCTGTACAACTGGTGCCAAGGAGTGTGGCAACCCCTCGCTTGCGGATCTGAATTGCTGTATGGATTTTAGGCACCATTATCAATTCCATACGGAAAGTTGAGATTTTTTCGACTTCATGGTGAAATTGAAGAAAACCCGGCCTGGAAATCTTGATCATATGATTTAATCCTCAGAGCTTGGTCACACTGGGCTCAAAAAGCCGCTATTCGACAAACAACTGAAAATCCCTCGGGGACGTGAGATCTGGTGGGCTTTGTGGCAGCTTGGGGATAATCAAATGAGCAGACTGCAATTCGGGGTCAGTTAGGGTTCCTGTAACACAATTATACACGCTGTTTTGCTCTAATTGATTTCCTGGATTTAAAACGACAACATTCAGAATTGGTTGTATCGTTTTCTTTTTCTACTTTTGCAACCCAAAAAGCCAGGAAATGAGCCCAGCGTGACCAAGCTCTCAGCCAGAAAGAACCAGGCACTATGCGCCATCTAGCTTTTCTTACCTTTTCTCTTCAACTCCGCAGACACAGATGGCACCCCAGGCGCTGCTTCGACCGGCTTCCCGGCCAACACAAAATGCTTCTTTTCCACAGGAACCTGAAGAGATGGCGTTGCTGCCACACCGGTCTTTTCTTCTCCTGGCTTCTGGGGGCCAATGAACGATTTGGCGTCAACGACCGTCTCACTGAAGGACTTCATCTGCCCACCAGCAATAAAGCGAGACTCGGGTTTAGCAGAAATCATCACCGGTAGTGTTGTTCCGTCGCCCTAGGGAAGAAAAGATGGTTACAACATATGGGATCCTAAATGGTAGTTGCATTTTTGGTGCTACCACGGTATCTGATAATACCGTCACTGGATCTGCATTTTGTCGTTTTAGCAGTTACCACGGTATCTGATACTACGGTTGCTTTGCAAAAACGATAGTTGCCAAATATGCACTCTTAGAAGTTACTCAGTGGAATTGCTGACATATTTGGTAAACATTTTAACTGCATCTCATCGAAAATGCCTTTACGACGCCCCTAAATGAATCTACTTATTTTTCTACTTTGTTTCGTACGTTTCTACTTACTAAATACGGATTTTTAAAAGGAGCCTACTTATTTTTGACAGCACCCGGCGTGGAAGCACTGATAAGATACCAGTGTACCTGCAAAAACAACTTCAAACGCAATCTTGCAATCTGGCCCCCTACTAGTTTTCTTAATTTTTCCCTTCCCCCGATCTTGTTATCTTCTCCTCTTTTCTATATTTCATTCTTTGTTTTACTAGTCTTTACGTTATTTTGATTCTAATATCGCGTCGTAGTATAGCTAGGCTTGTACAAGTATCTTCCACTTCTAGGCCAGCAATAAAATCCTGTATACTGCCAAAATAGGGAGATTTAATAAAACAATGCGACCGTGTTAAAACTGAGCGCCGCATGGCTAAATTCACGATCGGGTGACCTGCACAAGTGTCTTCTCCTTCTAGGCTATGCTGTTATATTTGACGGTGAAAAACGGATAAGTCAGCTACATTTTATTAGAGCTATTCGGCCTTTCTTGGCAAGGGTCCTCTTCCGGCTCAAGCCGCTCAAGTTCGAAAATGAACTTTTGTTCCTTAAAGGACACCTGAATGAAGAGTACCAAGTATCATCCCTATCAGTATGACTTAATGAAGAGTACCAAGTATCATCCCTATCAGTGTGACTTCCGTTAACATTGCCTGCAGAAAGCCCAATCCAAATACAAAATAGCTATGATTTTTGCTCCATTTTGCATCTGTCCTCATTTCAGCACCGAATAATTTTAGAAATGAACAAATGTCTTCAATCAACCCTTCTTCTGGGATATTTTTTAACCAATTAAGCCAAAACCTGTATCTAGAAGAAATTCCAATACGATCGGCCAGCGCTGTACAAGATTTGAAGGAATTACGCTTTTTGTCTTGGAGTCTGCATGTGCAAACCTCCAGAAACGAACATCCCTATTTTGAAAACGTCACGCTCAGGAGAAGAATGCTCTCCGTGGCCATGTCTATGAATGCATTCTCCAAGGTGTGTTCAAGTATGGTTTCATTGTTCAGGTGTCCTTTAAATATCTGATTTTGTGAATTTCTTCTCCGAAAATTGGTTGGAGTTAAAGCTGGTGCTGTGATTTTATCCTGGGCACAGCTGCTGTATTTGCTGTTCGGTTGGGTCGTCAAAAGGGTAGAGGTTCTTCTGCATTTTGGTTTTGGAGTCCCCTGTCTCTTCTTCTTCTTTCCAGCTAAGATGCATACTTCTCGGCGGCATGTATGGGCGACTTGAAGTTCCGTACTTCGGTAACAGATATTCCTTCAGCCGAAGCTGACTGCGAGTCATATTTGACGGTGAAAAACAGATAAGTTAGCTAAATTTTTTAAGAGCTATGTTATTGTACTTTTAGTATGTAATAAAATACTTGAATAGGCTTACAAAAGGGGGACATGCTTCACACGTCAGCCCGCGTTAGACCTTGCAAGGCGTGGTGGGGGCCAGCCCAACTATCCTGAATACTTCTTTGTGCAGTCGCATCACGTGATCGACACGATAATGCGAACTGAAAAAATCGAGGAGAAACATGGGAATACTGAGAAGTAAAATGAACTAAATAGAAAGTTTTCGAAATTCAAACATGGTTTAGCCTCACTTTACCACATCGGTACTTTCTCGAATAATTTTCTAAGTAAATTTACAGAAGTTTACTTCCTTACATTTGTAATAAATGTAGGCTTGCATTTTTTTATTCATCGGACCTATGTGTTTTTTTGTATTTTTTTATTCATCAGTCCTGACGGACAAATAGGTTGAACTGAACTTAATATCCTTGTGATAATATTCCGACCATTTTTAGTAACCCAATGCGCCTGTGAAGTGGCCTGATGTGACAAGCCAATTAATAATCAAGGTGGCCATTTCAACATCCACAAGCATAACAGAATCACACCTACTAAAAGAGCTGTAATAAAAGTCAGTTGACCTGGTGTACCGAACTGGCCATAACTTGTGTACATATATATAGCATAGATAACACATATATACCCCCAAGCTACCCCCCCCCCCCCGATTATGAGATCCACCTGTATATCAATAGGCCATATACTTGTCCGCTTTGATTTCTTTGATTTGGTCGAGTGTTATAGTGTCTGATTCTGAAATCTCAGGGAATTCCGTAAAATCAGGAGCTGGACTTAGAATTTCTTCCTCAGGGAGTGGAGGTAGAGATTGGACGATGGGCATTTAGGTTTTGGACGATTACGGCCAAAGAGACGACAAGTGGATTTGTAATTATATTTACTTGTCTATCCATCCGGCCTTGACATGACAACAGAAGCAACACTGAAAAACAAAGATTGTGCTAGGTATAACACATCTTAAAGGACCCCTTGCACTATTTACTCTTCAACTCACAGTATTTTAAAATATTTGAATAGTTTAAAACTAGGCTGTGCTTTCAACAAATAACCCACGGTTTTGGCTGTTTTAAGCCTTTTCCGAGACCCGTTGACTTGAAGCGAAAACAGGGAAACAATTTACATAACCGTTTTTTCTGATGGAGAAATTTCTCGCAGACAACCGTCAACAGCGTGATACACATCGAAGGTAGCAAAACACGGCAAGTGATAAAATCAGCGTGGTTTTGTTAGAGCGGTTAGATCTCCGGGCTTAGAAATATGTGGAGTGATTATGGAAGTAGGTTGCATTAGTATTATAGGTAAGACAGGTCCTTTAAGTATCTGATTTAGCCATTCTTTCATTCGAGGTTTGACCTAGTTCTCCGTGTTACCCAGCACCAGCTGAAATAAAGAGATTCCCCTTACCATAGCATAGATAATACATATATACCCCCAAGCTGGAAGATATATTTACCCCCAAGCTGGATGATGAACTCCATGTGAATGCACTGGCCAGATCGCTCTGTACTCGTGCTAACCTCCTGATCAGGAAATTCGCGAAGTGTGATTGAGTGGTAAAATCTTTCCTATTCCGGGCTTACTGTACACAACTTTTATGCCCGATGAAAAATTTGTAGCCTGCGTAGTAGCATGGTAGTAGTACGAAAACGTTGCATGTGATACTATGTAATAGCAAAAAATACTATCAATTAATGTGCCTCAGACTGATCCAATCTTATGTAGTAGTATCCAGTAGCATCCTGTCTTGCCATAGTAACATCCAGTCTTGCTAATAGTACCATATAGTAACACGGTAGCCTTGAAGTAGAAGCATGTAGTAGCATCGTTAGTACTGCATGCAACTTTTTCGTACTACTTCATAGTACTATTTTGAGATAAATTTTTCATCGGGTGGTCTGTCTCTTGTGACTAATATCACAGTCACACGCGGTAATTACTTCCATGTTCTGTACAATAACTCCCTCCGGTGGTTGCATGGTTTTCCATGGAACTGCAGTGCCTCGGCAATGTTTGTTGGTGAAGGTCTCCCATCTTTGTCTGAAGTCCGTAGATCAGCTAGCTTATCGCTCCAGAAAAGAATTTTTGGAGTCCCAGACCCCTCTGTTGGCTGTTCTCTCTGGGCCGCACATGCGGCTATCTCTTCCCATGTGTGGGTTTGACCCAACTTAGTGTTTAAAGTATAAGTTCGTGAAGTGCTCCTCTGTTATATATAATGGCCCTAGTTGGCCGGTATTTGATTCAAATAAATAAATATATATAACATATATATTAATATGTTCATATATATGTAGACTGAAATAAAATACCTACAGAAACTTTGATCTTTCCATCATCCAGAACGTTAGATTGCACAGGAGGCAGTTCAACAATCTCTCCTGGCTCCTTTCCTTCCACTGTCTGCCTCAGTCCCTCTCCAGTCTTTGCTGGGATAGATGTTGTCGTCTTCCCAGTTCCACGAAAGGCATGCCCTCCTCTTCCCCTCATGGGTCCAGGTCCACCTCGTCCCCGGAAGCCTCTACCTCCCCTTCCTGCAGGTGGACCGGGGTATCTGGGATAGCCACCGAATGGTGCAGCAGGTCCGGGACCGAAGTCGTCAGCCCAAAATGCTCTATCACCATATCCAGGCATCGGGTGGCTCATTGGTGGGTATGGCTGGAAGCCGCCTCTTCCTCGCGGGCGTGGGGGAAGGTAAGGTCTGCCTGAAATAAAGAAGCAAAAGGTAAGGCAAGTCGCAATAACAAGTGGTACAATTAGTGGTGTTTACATCAACTGTGTTTAGAGTATTAAGTAAGTAAGTACATAATTTATTTCTGACCCGCCATTTGAAAAGCGGAGTATGTAAAATAAAATAAAAGAACTAAACAAAACTAAACAAATACAATATACAATTTTTCATTCATCGGCCAGAAAAGAATGTAGAGTGTCATGTGCTAGCTGGGCCCTGTTGTCCATGATTTTTGGCCATGATAGTGGTTTACCGTTAACTGTGAATTGTGGGACTGAGACAATGGACCATTTGTGGCCTGAGTTTCGGCCAGGTTTCAAGGCAAGTCATTAGTTGCGTTTTTGCTGATACCATGGTATCTGTTACCACGGTAACTGGATCTGCAATTAGTCGTTTTTGCAGTTATCATGGTATCTGATACACGGTGCTCCAGTTACATCACTAAGTGCTAAACTTCTTTCTCACCAATCTGACAAAATTTGATGAAAGTCAGATGACTTTTCAGATACCACGACCAGTTACCACGGTCGGACCGTAGTATCTGAATATCTGATACCACGATAACTGGCCAGATACCACGATAACTGCAAAAACGCCTTTTGACCGTGGTATCAGATACCACGATAACTGCAAAAACGACTTTAGACCGTGGTAACAGATACCATGGTATCAGCAAAAACGCAACTATTGTTCAGTGGGTTCAATTAGCCACATATCCTCAATTTTATAGTGCTTCCCGGAATGTCAGGCTAATGCCAACAACCAAGGGAAGGGACTGGTCTGACTTTTGAAGAGCATATCAGGTATCTTTCATGTCAAAGTTATTTTGCTAAGTAAAGATCTTATTGCTGATTATTAAAGCACACCTCGCACTGTTTAATACAATGTGAAAATTGTAAAACTAGGCCCTGATTCTAACAAATTCACCACGGCTTACGCTGTTTTAAGTCTTTATCCATTCCATTGACTTCTAACGATAACTAGGCAAAATGCAGAGATCTCATCGGGAGCATAATGCACATGAAAAATTTGCAATCGCGGCAAGTGCAAGATTAGTGAGATACCGTAAGCGGGCTTAGAAAGTAATATCTGCAATTCAGGTCTCCGGGGTTGAGAATAATGAATGCAGTTACGGAAGTAGATTACATCGGCATTATAGCCAGGACAGTTGACAGGGACAGTTGCGGTGGGGGGGGGGAGGCACCATTGGTGCAATGATGGTCATAACGTCCCCCCACCGCAACTGTTTAAAGGTACTTGTACCGTGACCAATACCATAAAGAATTTTTTTCGAATATAACATGGGGATGTGAACTGGTTAGATGAATTTGCCGTCGGGCGGGATCACTGTTCCTATGGCCGGCTTCTACCAGACTACTGTAGTGGTTTGCGAACTCTGTTCACAAGCCCCTCGGTAGCTCAGTGTTAGAGTGACTGCCTTGTAAGCAGAGGGTCCTGGGTTCAAATCCCGGCTGAGGAGCATTTTTGTCTATATGTTCACTACTTATAAATGTTTAAAGGTATTCAGGTACCTTGTCTTTGAAATCAGGGTTATTTCACCTATTGCTTACCCTAGACTGGCAAATATGTTAGGACCAGTCACCATGACAAGCTCTAAGCCTCTGTCTGTACACGTTTGCAGGTCGCCCTGGACGGATAGTTCTATGGTAAGGGGAATCTCTTTATTTCAGCTGGTGCTGGGTAACACGGAGAACTAGGTCAAACCTCGAATGAAAGAATGGCTAAATCAAATACTTAAAGGACCTGTCTTACCTATAATACTAATGCAACCTACTTCCATAATCACTCCACATATTTCTAAGCCCGGAGATCTAACCGCTCTAACAAAACCACGCTGATTTTATCACTTGCCGTGTTTTGCTACCTTCGATGTGTATCACGCTGTTGACGGTTGTCTGCGAGAAGTTTCTCCATCAGAAAAAACGGTTATGTAAATTGTTTCCCTGTTTTCGCTTCAAGTCAACGGGTCTCGGAAAAGGCTTAAAACAGCCAAAACCGTGGGTTATTTGTTGAAAGCACAGCCTAGTTTTAAACTATTCAAATATTTTAAAATACTGTGAGTTGAAGAGTAAATAGTGCAAGGGGTCCTTTAAGATGTGTTATACCTAGCACAATCTTTGTTTTTCAGTGTTGCTTCTGTTGTCATGTCAAGGCCGGATGGATAGACAAGTAAATATAATTACAAATCCACTTGTCGTCTCTTTGGCCGTAATCTTCCAAAACCTAAATGCCCATCGTCCAATCTCTACCTCCACTCCCTGAGGAAGAAATTCTAAGTCCAGCTCCTGATTTTACGGAATTCCCTGAGATTTCAGAATCAGACACTATAACACTCGACCAAATCAAAGAAACCAAAGCGGACAAGTATCTGGCCTATTGAGGTGGATCTCATAAAGGCTTTCCGTCAACGTCCCCTTTGACTTGACTGACGGGATGGGTAAACCGGTTTGTACCACCATTCGCAAAAACCTACACACAACATGCACCTTAATCAATGATTCAAACCATCTCATTGCGATACCCCCCGCCCCCCCCCCCCCCAGATAAGAGACTGACTGGCCACTGAGCTTGTGCCTCGTTAGGAGCCGGTTGCGGCCTTACGATCAAGGTATACTCAGAGTCCTCCCCTCGTTTGTTCATTTATAACTGGGATTTATATAACTGTATTTTTCTTAGTTGTATTACATTATCGACCATATGTGTTTTAAGACGTCGGTGCAAATGCCACAACAGTATATTACCTATGAAGGTAATGTAAATACTTTCTTACATACTACTTTCGCAGGTGATGTAAATACTTTCTTCACCACCATTTACACCACTTACCCAACGCCCTCTCACGAAACAACCGCAGCTTTAGTGTCCGATTGTGATGATGAAGGACCAATAAGTGTGACCAAATACGAAGTCAGTGTTGCCACTCGACCGTCACCGCTTCGCGGTGCCGGCCTTCTGAAAAAGCGGCATTTCCGCGATATCTTTCAACCAAACTGCGGTAAAATTTGCGGCATACTTTTCAGGAGAGAAAGAGTCAAAATTGTCATGTTAATATGAATGTGGATTGATTGTCAAATGAAATGTGATGAAAATCTGCCAAAAATGAAAGAAAATACGCGCTCTCTAGCCCATAATACGGTACCTGGGGCTGTTTTCTAAGTCTAAGATTTGAACTTCGGCATTCGCATAAGGTTTAGAAGAACAGCTAAATCCCTTTGAAAACGGATATAGCATGGCTGGCTATGCCCTACATCTTAAAATCTATCCTCCTATACTGTGAAGCCAACTTCACCAACACTTGAAATCCCTTGTCGCCATGGGTGTTGTCTTGATAAAGCCTAGTCGTCTGGTGAAGACCGGATATCTACAAGATCCAGTTGTCTGGATCAAACATTACACTTTTCGATCCCATCGAAACCTTTGGTCTTGTTCATTTTGGATAGACATTCTGGACTTGTTTTATTTTGCTTGGTTTTGCCACTTTTAACAACCGCATATTAAATTTGCAAGTATTTGGCGTCCAGCTGGCCGTGTCGGAGAGCGGAGGGCTGGATAGGGTCGACAAGCGCTAAAAAGAACATCGCTTATTTCAGGTAGAAAGTTGTTTTCGAAAAATCGATATTTCTGAGCTATTTCGTCACGGAAATATCTTCTCTAGTGAGTTGGGCTTTAAAAACTGTCGGTATGAACAACCAGCCAGTCGGTAAATACCTTGTTGGCTAGTAACGCCTCTTGTTGATGCAACAAAGTAAAACTTGGTTTCAAGTTAAAACATGTTCTTTTGGTAAAGAAAAAGACCACAGAAGCAAAAAAGCCGCTTACCCCCTAGTATGGGCCTGTAATTTTTGGGTGGCCCACATGTAGTATGTATATTTATCTTTCCAGTACACTTTCTCTGACTGGTAATATATACTTGAATATGGTTAAAATCCTGTCACGTAAGGCAAGCCATGTCCTTATTGTAAACTCCATAACACAAATCATCTAGTGGAAATGAACTGTCTCGGCTGACAGATGTTATCAGATGAACTGAGAATCTCAAACCTGCAAACTCAACCCTTTTTCGAACACAGTGGTCTTCCACGGGACAAGGTGCCGACTAGATCATTAATTAAGGTCCGCAGTTGACTTCCACGAATCGAACGCGGTGTTGAAATCCCCGTTTTATGGGCAACAGAGACATATTTTGCCAGACAATCGCGAAAGATTAGAAACTTAAAGATTAGAAGTTGGACAAATTTTTAGGTACGGTTGCGAATGCGGAATAAAAAGCCATTTCGCGGCATAATTGCGGTATGCGGCATGATCAAAATGTTTTCCGGCATTTCCCTCCGAATCGCGGCATTATGTCGCGAAATGCGGTATAAGTGGCAACACTGTACGAGGTGTTTCTTGAACTGAAGAAGCTGAGACCACCGAGTTCTTCTTACCCAGGGGAGTTGCCACTCCGGCTACTTCGCGAATACTCTCACTTTATTGCTAAACCTCTAAGCGATATAGTTAACAAATGTTTCGCCCTCTCGAAATTCCCCAATCCTTGGAAAAAATCCTACGTTCGAGTTATACCCAAAACCAAAGCGCCGATATCATGTGATCAGCTACGTCCCATTTGGATCACGCCTGCGATGGCAAAAGTGACGGAATCCTTCGTTCTAAAAAGACTTATGGCTCAAACCAAATCAAAAATTGACGCTCACCAGTACGGAGGCCTGAAGGGGTTGCAATACCACAGTTTATCTAGTCCGGCTGTTTGACATTATCGTGAGATGGCTCGATATGGGAAGTACTTTCGTGGATTCGTCTCTTGTTGAATTTCGTAAGGCCTTTGACTTAATAAACCACCTTTGTGCCGGAAAAAACGCGAAGCTAATGGGAGCCCAAAAGCGAGTGCTCACGCTTGTCATAGACTTTCTGAAGGACCGAATGCAGTGCGTTTTCCCCCTTTTCGATGGTGATATGTGCTCTGAGTGGACTAAGATCACTTAAGGTGCCCCCCAGGGCACGAAGCTCGCAGGCTTTATTTTCATATGCCTGATCAACTTTCTGCTTTCATCATTTGAAGAGCGATTTAAGTTTGTGGATGACCTGTCATTTATTCTAAAGTACCTTGTCGTGAAGGGAGTCGCTGAGCCACAATTCGCGGATGACCTACTTCAGTCTTTTTTTGATCAGTGCACTAGTCTAAATGTAAAAAAGTCACAGGTCCTACGGTTCAACCCGCTAAAAAGAGACTTCTTATGTCCCGATGTACCTTTCCCTGTAGTATCGTCAGCAAAAATTCTAGGGATCATCCTGTCGAGTGACTGTTAATTTATTGATCACATTCAGACTGTAATAAAATCTGGAAATGCAACACTCCAAACGCTCATACAGATGAGGCAGTTTGGTTGCGACCGTGATAGTCTGAAGGCTGCGTACTTGTGTTACGTAAGACCTGTAATCGAGTACGCATGCCCCTTCTGGCTTTTTTTTTTAAAGTCACAAAAAGTCAAAATACAGCATACGTGTCTGATGAAGCTGAGCGTGTACAGAAGAGAGCAGTCTCAGTTATACTAGGTCAGCAAGTAACTTCCGGTTCATATGAATCTTTTCTAACTGAATTATCCCTCCCCACACTGCATGAACATCGTGACATACTAATTCTTAAGTTTAGGTGTAAAATCCTTGCATCTGTCCAACACCGAACTATCCTCCCACAAGGAGACAGACAGACAACAAAACAAGGAGACAGAGTAACACATTTGTGCCATTTTTCGTTAGCATGTTCAATAAAATGTCAGTGTAACTTTAATATTTGTAGTACCGTATTTAGTATTTATGTAACTCGTGAGTGTTTAAAAGAATGAAATTTTTGTAAAGACAACCAAATTAGCTAGCTAGCAAGTTTCTGTCTAATAAACCTTACTTACTTACTTACTAAATTTTTGTCATGACGTAAAAACAACCAATACGCTTGTATGAATGGTTTTTATTAACTATATTAGTGATATATATTTATACATTAGTCTTTATTAACTTAAAATGAATCGAACTGAAACAGACATACGCACATGCCAATCATTGGCCCGGGCACTAAGAAAAAATATGCTTTGTAACGTACCCTAACTCAAATAGTCTGTGTTCGTCTTATTTGAATAAAACAGTTTGGTTTTTTTTAGCACTTTTAATCAATTAACCTAAACCTTAGCAGAATGCTTACCAAGCAACCAACTCTCTAACTACTGGCACAGGCTAACCCTGGTCAGGGGCGTCCCGAGGGGGGGGGAGGCGCAGTGCCCCCCCCCCCCCCCCCCCTACGTTTTGGGCATCGCGGCGAAGCCGTGATGCCCTTTTCATAAATTCGTTTGTCCCCGCATTCCGAAATTGGGTGATTTAACGTGTTTATTGCTTCCCCTTTCTTTATCGAATTTGCTAATTTATCCAACTTCTGTTCACTCCGCATCGATTTCACCGCATTCGGTCTGTCCCTTCGTAAATTCGGTGGTTCAACCTGTTTATTTGGTCTCATTCGTTAGCGAATTCGGTAATTCACCGGACTGTTCCGTATCTGTTCTATCGCATTCGGTCAGTCCATTTCATAATTCGGTCATTAATCAAAATCATTTGGTTCTGATTCGTGATCGAATTCGGTAATTCATGCAACTTTTGTTCAGTCCGCATCGATTTCGCCGCATTTGGTCCGTCCTTGCGTAAATTCGGTAATTCGGTCGCATTTGGTCAGTCCATTTCGTAGTTCGGTCATTAATCAGATTCATTCGGTTCTGATTCGTGATCGAATACCATAAATCATCCAACTTTTGTTAAGTCCGCATCGATTTCGCCGCATTCGGTCCGTCCCTGCGTAAATTCGGTGTGATTTAACCTGTTTATTTGGTCTCATTCTCTACCGAATTCGGTAATTCGGTCGCATTCGGTCAGTCCATCTCATAAATAAATTCGGTGAGATTCATTTATTTAATCTATCAAAATTGGTTCTGATTCGTTACCAAATACGGTAATTCACCGGATTTTTCTTTAGTCAGTTTCTATTACTAGACTTGCCGAATTCGGTTGTTTTAGGTGGTTCTAACAAGAGTTTTATTCCATTACGAAATTCGGTTGTAATACCGCTCTCGATCTGTTCCTTATTTTTTTAGTTAGTTTTTCGGTATACTACGAATTCATTATTTGCTTCAACCCAGTTACCGAGTTCGGTAACTTAAGTGGCATTTATTTAGCTCTCGTTCTTTACCATTTACGGTAGCTTCAGCACGATGCTGTTCATTTTTTACTTCTTAGGATTGCACTACTTCAGGAATAAGCACGTCTCTTGACGTGAAAACTAGCCTACCGTACTGTTGTTTGCTGTAAATTCTGAACAGATGTACTTTGTATCCACTTTACCCTGGATCACCCCTTTCGTTGTCAGACAACTCTGGGTTGAATAGATAATCTTGGGATCGCAGAAAGGCACTTTTATCATCAGTGTTTTCAAAAAATTTCGCCTGCGACACATTTCCCAGTCTTCACTAGTTAGACAAAGGTTGCCTCATTTAGTTGGCTTTTGAGGCCTGAAATTTTGGGGGGCTTGAACTATTAAAAGCTAGAATTTGCATGGGAAGTAGTTAAATGTTCCCAGAAAAAAAAGGTGGATTCAAGAAATTTGGCCTGCGGCGCCTTAATTAATCATGGGTAAAGCCGTTAGCGACGTTGTCGCTATGCAGCAACACAGTTTTTTCCGATTATTTCAAGTCCTGTTGGCAAAACTGGAAAGGTATCTATGAAAAAGAAACTTGTTTGAAACTCTTTAGACTTGTTTGTATATACTCCGCAACTTTTTACGTTGTAGCCTCATGAAGGCAACTCGCTGTGTTTTTATAAAAAAAATTTAAATAAATTCAGTTAAAATCAGGTACCGATTTGGTCAATTTTACCAGGTGCGCCCCTCCCCAATGAGGAAAGGCCCGGGACGCCCCTGACCCTGGTAAGGCCACTAGACTAACGACTGGGTTATTGCATACAATACTCTGGCTACTTGCCTAGTTGCCTCCTTAACAAATCTAAAAGTTGTAAAAAGGAGAAAATGTTAGGCTTCAGGTCTGCCATATATTTTTAACAAGAATTCTCTTACTTGATAGAGATTTATTTACATCCTCCTCTACAGATTTATCGAGAAAGTTAATTTAATAAGAAATCTCAATTAGCCTACCATCCTTACTGTTATGATTTCCCTTTTATGTTTAAGTTAAATTAGATAAACCAGAAGTATTTTTGGGGGTTGCAAGCAAGAACTTGAAATAACACTTGAAAAATACTAGTATAACCCCAATAGACATTCCAATTGATTTGATAAGAGCATTTCCTGATAAACTCACCGCACCGCTAACAGATGTTCTCAACCTTATTACCAAATCTGGTTTGTATCCAAAAATTTGGAAAGTTGGATATATTACGCCAATCCCTAAAAAAGATTGCAAAATCGACTTCAATGGGGTTCAACCAATCACTTTAACACCTGTGTTTTGCAAAATCTACAAAAGTTTCTTTGCAACGTGGCTTAAAAATGAGATCTTGTCAAAAACAGATCCACGGCAATTCGGCAACATACCTAAATCCTCTACTACCCATTACCTAATACAATTAATTGAATTTATTCTGAAAAATCTTGAAGAACCTGGAAAATGGATAATTTTGATAGCAATTGATTTTCGTAACGGTTTCGATCTCATTAACCATAAGATTTTAATTGGTAAACTTTCTAGTCAATTCAACATAAGCCCTCATATAATTAGAATAATTGCAAGTTTCCTATACGAAAGACAACAAATGACTAAATATAAAAGTGTTATTTTCTGACCCGGTTCCCATTTTTTGTGGTGTACCTCAAGGTACTCTTTTAGGACCTTAGCTTTTTTGGTTATGATTAAGGAAATTGCACAGGATTTGCCGGATCTGTGGAATTATGTTGACGATTTAATTACTACTGAAGTATGCTACCGCCATATTAAAAGTTCAGCAGCAGCAATCATTGAAGACATACAAAACGAAGCGACTTTGTCCGATATGCAAGTTCACCAAGAAAAAAGCCCTGCTTTAACTATTTCTTTTTTAAAATCACCCCCGCGATTTGAACCAAAGCTCATTTAAAATTTGGCTGTAAAAGAAACTAAAACTCCTTGGAGTAGTTATTACTGAAACTTTAGACTGGGAAGATAATACAGCGGAAATACTACATAAGGCAAACTCAAGCCTGCACATGTTAAAGCTTTTATCAAAACATAATGTCCCAAGTCTTCACATCCTCAGGATTTATACCTCTTTCATAAGACCATTAATGGAGTATGCATGCGCACTGTGGCATTTTGGTCTAACTGCAGATCAAAATGCACATACTGAGAGAATCCAAAAATGCACTCTCCATATTATCCATAAAGGCCCAAAAGTGCCCTACTCCCTTCTCCTAGGCACATACATAATTGATAACTTGGAGAACGAAGACTGAACCTATGCCTTGAGATTGGTAAAAAACTTATTTTGCACCCCATCTAAAATGAGTTTCTCCCTGCCCCATGCAACAATGTACGGGAAAGGCAAGAGCGAGCAGTCCCTACGGAAGTCCCAATATTCCAACCAGTGGCGGCCAAACACAGCCATTACCAAAATAGTTTTATACCGAAGATTGCTGAAATTATAAATAGCCTTTGATATACTGATAAATTTCTGCATGACAGTACCAATTTAGTTTTGTAACCGTGATAGTGTGAGCGAATAAATTACTATTCTATTCTAAGTTTGTCTAGGATATCAAGAATGACCATTAGTAGTTATTGGTGATATCTAAGGCCTTTTTCCATGCTCTCACAAACAGTTTGTGGTTCGACTGTGACTCTAAAAGAGTGTTTCCGCAGTCTTTCGTGCGGCCAACAAGCTTGATTCCGCGACCAACAAGATTTTGTAGCTCAAATTCGACAAACAACTGGCGAGGTGATTGTTGATTTTGTGGCTCGATTCTGGCGGGAAATTTAAATTAAGCAGCAAAATCTAGTGTCTAAACAATAAAGCTTACTACTTTTTCAAGCGAATAGACTTAAAACTGAGGACGTTTTTTGTACAGAATGGTAGGACAAGGAAATAAGCCTGCAGTTCTATTTATTGAGATTTTACCTGAATTTTATTTTCATTTTCTGATATTTGAAATTACCACCAAAAAATAGACCAAATGGGGTTTCCGCGAGTTTCAACTAGAGGCTCGACTGTGTGGCACACAATCGTGTTTCCATGACAAACGCTAAGAAGTGTGTGGCCCAAAACTGTGTCGCAGAAAGGCCTCTAGAGTGGCTAGAGCTTGGAGTGAGCCAAAACTGACTGACAAGATCATGTAGCCTAAAGTTTTAACAGTTTAAAGGCAAAACAGGTGCTGCCTTTAAACTGTTAAAACGCTGCCAAAACAGTAAACCTTAGTCAAAAGTCTCACACACTTACCGGACATCCTTCAGCTACAGTACTGTACCACTTGAAAGGTAACAAATGGGGAATAAAATATAAACCACGGTTATAAACAAACTTAAATCTACTGTTTACACTTGCTTTGCTACAAGTTGTATGGAGCAACTCCAGCAATCAGCATCTACGAACGGCTTTGCAATTTTGACGTAAATCCGAAAACTGCCTGGAGATGTCGTGACTACAGAATAGAACCTATTTCTCTGGCTTGCTATTGGACAGCTGTTACCCGAAGAATGAGTAAGAGCCATATCTCATTATGCTTATAGAAGATATAATTTTGTTTGGTAACGATGAAAACTTGACAAGCTTCTGAAGGATTCGGCTCATTGTTCAGCGAAGCCATGTTTCCGCGGATTACCCCGATCATTCATGTGGGGGTGGAGGGAGGGGGAACACGGAAACTTGCGACTTGCGCGACCCGAGTTGATGTAAACTTTATGTGTTGTGGGAGCAAAAAGATACGTTGACCAGGGGGGGGTGGGGGTGGAGGTGGACTTTTGAAACATCCACGGGACCAAAGTAATTTAGGGATTGGGATGAAACTTGGATAATATAAAGATTATGGGTCCCAGATGTGTGATTTTATATGGTGAAATATGAAAAGTCCAGACCGGATCCGACCTCGGTTCGGGGAGTTGGTTAACTTTTGTTTGTATGTTAACTTTTCCCCGGAGTATTCCGATCCGAGAGAAGCTTGGTGTATTATATAGAGAAATGCCTAGATGAGACGTTTAATTTTCCACAAACTCTCCGGGTGCAGGGGGAGGACCGGAAATCGTTGCACATGCGCAGGAACCAATCGTGTCGTACAGAGGTCATGGATACTAGATATTTTATTTTGATGTTCAGACCGAATCAGACATCGAAAGGCCTCCGAAATTTTCCGAATGTTCTCCGATTCAAGGGAAGGTAAGTAAGTGCTGTAGATGCAAAATTTGCGGGTCCGAATTGCATCCGAATGGAGGATGGGGGGGGGGGCTTGGTTCATGCATAGGGACCAAACGGACGGAGGGAATGGGATGAAACTTGGTCATGTGTCCAAGGTCCGGAAATGCTCGGCGGTTGATAGGAGCAAATGCCCTAGATTTGATATTTACGTGTCCGAATCGCATGTGGACACGGTGGAGGGGGTTCCGGAAGTTTGTTGGCTTTCATGGGACCAAAAGGAGAAAGTGAAGAAACTAGGACAGTAGAAAAGTCATGGATGAATGTGCCATTTGAGGTCTGGGCCGGAGAGGACCAAATATTACGTAGATGGAAATGGAATACAACTGAAGTGACTTTACGATGACAAAACAGCTGTTTTTTTGTCACGATACTAGTACCTTGTATAAAATTCCATCTGCATGATACCTATATCTAGTCCTGTGACACGGGGATGCGGAGTGTTTAGATAGATTTGTCTTCGGCGGGATCACTGTTCCTATGGCCCGCTTCTTCGTGACCATTCTAGTGGTTTGCGAGCTCTGTTCAAAACCCCCGCTGTACATCAGTGGCAGAGTAGTGGCCTTGAAAGTCCTGGGTCCAAATCCCGGCTAAAGAACATTTTTGTCTTTTAGTTGACTACTTATCAACGGATACGAGCTCTTCGGGATAGATGAAAGCTGGTTGGAATTTTTCAGAAGTTTTCATGAAACTCGATGGGTTTTAGATGCAAATGCTCTAGATGTGACATTTCTGTGTCTTTATCGGATAGAAACCCAGTGGAGGATTTTGACGAGGGTTACTGGAAGAGCTGAAAGATCATTAAGCACTTGACAGGGTAGGTGGCATGTATTTTAGCTCGGGTAGCATACGGTTCGGCAATAGAAATAGAACATTTTGGTCATTTGCTCTCACCAGCTAACCAGTTCCTCCTGCTCGGATCACGAGTTCGAGATTTAGACATGACAAAGGAGAAGACATCTAGGAACCCCCTCAAACTCCCTCACCAAAGCCAGATTCCGTCTTGGCCTAGAATTACATATCTAGGACCCATGCTCTTGTACCGTTAACGATTTACGTGGGAAAAGTTCAAGGATTGCTTACCCCCCCCCCCCCCCCCCCCCCCCGCACACACACAAAAGGATGGTCGGCCAAACCTCATGGTCCTAGCTTGTGTGGAAGAAAGGGACAGACGAACCGACGGATACACATAATGTTCGCTGCGCGATCTTGAGTCAGGCTGCAAGTTACGAAGCGGCAAAAGGGACAATTAAAAGCAAGTCTCATACAATCCTTTAACCTATAGGCGTATTCTCGCCGTTCCCCGAGGACTCGACTTGAGGAGTCCCCGCGTTTTTGTTTGTCCCGGGGACCCACTCCCCGTGTTCTCGCGAGTCCCTACGGACGGGTAATGCTCCGATTATCATCACCATCATCAAAAAGGACTCCCTTTCAGATTCGGAGGGGAATTAGTTTTTTGCTGGTGTTGGTGCAATGTAAAATTAATTGGAAACAATGACAAGAAACAAAACCAAAAATAAAGTGGATCCAGACTAATTTCGTCAATTACATTTTCTTTTTCCAACAAAAACGATTCTGGAAGCATTCCCCGTGTTCTCGCTGTTTCTGTACGCTGAGTCCGCGTGGAGCGACTCCCTCTATTCTCGCCGTTCCTTCTGATTCCCCGAGGAGTTTCGGGGAACAAAGAGAATACGCCTTATGTCGGCTACCTGCTGCTTTACTATAGGTAAAATACGTGAAATGGAGTATCCCCAGCAATCGAGGAGATCTCAAGAGAATCAAAATGTTTTTCGACGTTCAGCGAAATGGCGCTACTGTCCGCAAAGAATGGCGAGTTTCACAGTCCTTGCTTGTCTGGAAGTGTCTGAACTAGCAAGCTTTGAACAGAGGGACGGACAGACAGGAAGTACGGTCGCTATTGGTCCCTTGTTTACGCGGTGTGGAGCTAACATACAGTTTTTGGTAATAAATAGCCCTGCACTGCCGGCACAACCAGGCCACAACCGATGACTTTTTCTGCTTACTTGCTGATGGCAAAAATAGAACAACAACCTGGAGCCTTTGGAAGATAAAGCTAAATTGAAGAAGACCAAAGGTGTCGATGGGATCCCAAAAATCTAAGATTTGATTCAAACAATTGGGTCATGTCTTCGCCATTCTGTCTTCGTCAGATTCCTTGAATATTTTTACTGTTAAAATAAAGCTCAAAAATGGATTCAGCATGTCTCCTTGCCCCGATACCGAATCTCTAATCGATTTCAGAAACAACTTTGAGCTTCAACCGAATTTCCAGTTTCAGCCGAATTCGTGAGGAACCATTTGTCCAGCAAGAAAAATAAGTTCAGATATGGATTCAGCGGACCTCCTTACCCCCCTGAATGAATATCTTATTAGCTTATGAAACATACATGTTTCTACCGTAAATCGAAAGTCCTCCCCTGCCTCTAAAGATAGGACTAATCCATCTACGAACTTCATCTGTACTTTAGCAGTGAATCCTCATTAAACAACATCCTCGCTTGAACAACATATTTCCTAGTTCGAACATTATATATCAACCCCTTCGACCATCGATTACACTAGATCTCTCCGACGTCCATAGAATAAACAAATGAATGTCGTCGTCATCCACGCGCAGAGCTATACTGGTTTGAAAATAAAGGGGTTGGGACTGCTATAGCCGAAAATTGGTCGACAAAATTTGTGTCAAGTTTTCACCGGATTCCGGGTTAACTACTTGTCCGGCAAGAAAATAAATTTCATATTCGGATTCAACATCTCTCCTTACCCCTAAATGAACCATCTCAATAGTTTTTAAAAAATATTTTTTTGCAGCTTAACTTCAAACCCCCTCCCCACCCCTAAATATAGGGCTATAAAACCCATCTACGAACTTGACCTTACCCTTGGTACTACACCAAGTTTCATCAAAACATCTCATTCCTTTCGAGAGTTATCGTGCTAACAGACGGACAGATGGACAACTTTTGCGATGTCATACGTATCCCTCCATTTACGTTCTGGGATCCCAAAAAGAACTTGAAACATTTCACCTAAATAGATTCGGCGGCATAATTATACCGGCGGGCCGCTGAGTTATTTTCGGCGGCGCGGCTTCGGGGACTATTTTGGCCTGACTTCCCATCGGGATCCATCTCGACAAAAACGGATTTTCTTTTTCCAACAAATAATCAATAATCGCCATTAACGCAAATGATAGCGCCGCGATTTTTCGCGAAAGCAGTTGATATTTTTTCACTAAAACAGTCGATTCTGAAAATCAGTCGATTTTTTCAAAACTGTCGTTTTTTTTTCTTGAAAACAGTCTTTTTTCTCCAAAAACAATCGGTACAGATTACCAGCCAGTCGGTAAATTCCTTGCCCCCCCCCCCTCCAACCATTTTGGCTAGTAACGCCTCTGCTGGTCTCACTAGTCTCTGGAGCGTCCCTTTGTCTTTATCGCATGTCGAGCCTGCTACTTGCTAGGGTCTCAAAACTCGATAAAATGGCAAAATGCACAAGCGATGCCAGACATGCGAAACGCAATTGTCAGCTGTCGCCGTCTTTCAGCAAGGGTTGGCAGGTCAAGCTTGACCAGGCTATCCTCATATGAAACATAGTCCGCCGCGTATTATCTTAACAGTCCTTTTCTGGAAATATTCTTGCATATCAGTATGTGCGTTTGTGAGTCCTGGACCCTGGGTGCCAAGCTGGACATGCATGTGCAGTATGCAGTACGTACGTTCAATATACGTACAGTAGGTACTGCGTAAATCTCGCAACGGAATAGCAAACCGTCTTAGAACCGTGAACGACTTGAGGAGTTTTGCTGCTTTTCGAGTAACGTACTCTACGTGGGAACTCCACTTAAGGTCATCATCAATCAGCGAACTGATGAGTTTAACTGTTATTTTGGGTTCTATAACCTATAACCTTGATCTCAGGAAGGTGCCTTTAAAAAAAATACACTCTGAAGTCTGAGTACGTCTGCTGAAAGTTTAAATTCGAATGTCTGTATTCCGGAAGAAAAACGTCGAAGGTGAACATGGCTTAAAGGACCCCTCTTGCTTATTCTGCCTTTAATAATATCACTAGCTCCCTTATGGAATTATAAGCTTTTGAAATCTTCATCTTTCTCCATTGTTTCGTTTTGTTCCAAGTCCGCTGACAACTCTTTCACATACAAGGATAGGAGAATCTTCTGTTTTTGACTACTTTTATTGCTCAGTTCCACGGCACTTTCGGTTTTCAAGTGTTTTGGGCCCAGCCGCATTTCTAGTGGGAGTTGTGCTTTAACACAAAGGTCAGCTGCTATGCAGAAGAGTTCTTGAGAAAAAGCCATTCCAGCTGTCAGAAGAAGAGTTCCTGGTAGTGCTGCATGTCGCATTCAGCCTATGCAAAATGTTAAAGCACTTTTGACCTACCTTTTGGGATCCTAAAAGGTAAGTGGAAGGATACCTATGACATCGCAAAAGTTGTCCGTCTGTCCGTCCGCCTGTGAGCACGATAGCTCTCGAACGGAATGAGATATTTTGATGTAACTTGGTGTGAGGATTCTCTGAGACAAGGGAAAGGTCGAGCTTCGTAGATGGGATCTGTAGCCCATGTGTAGGGGTAGGGGTCAGGACCGTATTACAAGATTATAATTTACAACCCTACAACTCCTACAAGTTTATTGAAGCAACTTCGACCGAAGTTTGCAGACTTCTGGCAGATGGCACTGCTACAGAATGAGAATCCATTTCTCTGGCATTCGATTGGACAGCCATTATCCTAACTCCCACGGGACCGACGGACGGATCAAGGATTCAAAATTTCTATTTCATATTAGATTTTACACTACATTGTTTTCATGTTCATACGCGAAGAACGGACAGAAGTCGTCATTTTTTCTGATTACACAATGCGACCAAAGGTTACGATGGAATCCCAAAAGTCGAACATTTACTGAACTTCTTGATCCAGACAATCGGGTTTTTTACTTTTGTAGTCTTTTACGTTGACCAAATTCTTCGATTTAGCTGTATTCCGGGTAAATTTCATGCAGAATAAAAGAGCCGATGACAAAGAGAGCCGAACCACGAACCTCTCGATCTGCAATCTGACGCTCTAAAGGTTGAGGTATCCTTCTTTGTTTTATGTTGAGACTTGCCGGAAATAAACAATTACAATAAACAATAGTCGGCTTGGAAGTTTCACTTTTCGAGTCTAACAAATTTCAGTGTTTTAAGAGCCCAAGCTGACTGGGCTATAAGCTTAAACGCGTCCGGCGCCTCGCTGGCCGCTCGGCTCTATATATATCTGATTGTCTATCCAGTTAAAACTGTCTAAAGCCCAATTCACACAGAGAGCGAATTTCGCTACGCCTGGCGATATTCGTCACGCCAGGTTTACAAAAAACGCATCGTCGGGTAAAAAAAAACGCTTCGTCGGGGTTTGGCTCCGAGCCGAAATAAATCGCATCGCCTAGCAAATAATTTGAGATGGATGTGGAACAGCTAATTAGCCTAGTTCAGAGTTATCCAGTAATTTACGATACTGGTATCAAGGAGTACAAAGACAACGGAATTAGGGGAAATGCCTGGAAAGAAATTAGCCAAGGAATCGGAGAAGAAGGGACAGTAGAGACATCTAGGACAGCATAGCAGTATAATCAGCAGAAAGCTCTTGTCCTCCATTTTTAGGTTGTGCCCAGATACCAGCTGTACACAGGCTGTAAGGATTTGGGCTGTGTTGTAGCATAGAGCAAGCTACTCCTCTAGGCTCCGTACATCTCTCTATTTTTTTCTGTTCATATTTCTGGAATTAAAATTCGGGCGTATTCGCTCTCCGTCAGACACACCCTGCGATTTCGCCTAGACGTCGCGAGGCGTATTGTTGCATGGCGATTTTTAGTGTGAATCTGTGTGAACTGTGTGAATCCTCTGTGTGAATTCTGCTTAACAGGCCGCTTTGGAGGCGACAAGGGGTATCTCCCTGGATGGTAAGATTAAAGTGGACTGGGAAACATATATTCAAACAATGCATACAACGGATATGCCACTACGATGCTTTGGCACCGATATGTCGGCCTTTCTTGACAAGGGTCCTCGTCAGGCTGTCGGACGTCAGGGACAACGTTTCCCAACGTTGTACACGTTTACAGTTCTAAACCGTTATGGGTACGATCAGTGAGGTTTGGAAATGGAATTTTTAAAATTCTTTAATCAGGTATGAAGCCACGATCCTCGGACAATCGGCTCAGATTTATCGACACCTTTTTTTTTCGGATTCCAGACATCCGTTTTCGTCGAGACAGATCCGGAAGGTGGAGCAAGGCCAAATACATCTGGAAGTCCGGAGGTTAGATACCCCAGAATCCGGAATCTGGGACGATATCATAGAGGCAAGACGTTTGAGACACAATAAATACACAAATGAATGTGGTTGGAGGAAAAGGAAGAGTGATTGGCAGTTGTGATCAAAGAAACGATGAAGAATAAATACCCAATGAAAATTTTTTAGCCTGCATAGTTGTTTTTCATCGGTTAGCTATCATCATTATCATGAAAATACGGAAGGGTTGGCTTGACTCTGTGGAAGCCCCAGATTTCGGGAAACCGGGCGAAGGCGAGGCTTCACCTTCCAGATTTTTCTTACGGATTCCAGACAGCCGTCTTCGTCGAGACGGATCTGGAAGGGGAAGCCAGGCCAAAAAATGCTGGAAATCCGGAGTGTTGGACAACCCAGATTCCAGATGTCTGGTAGGTGCAACTGATTGGAGAGACACAACGAATACGCAAACGTAGGAAGAATACAGTGATTGAAAGCTATGACTGGGATGTAAGAGATATTTGAAATACAAAAGGGACATCTAGGAAATGTCGAAGAACATCAAAGTTAGCTGTCGTCATTATTATAAAAGTCTAGAAGGATTGGCCTGACTATGCGGAAGCCCCGGAAGGTGAAGCCTGGCTTTAAGTTTGCAAGTCATTTCTTCACGATCCGTCATTTTTAAGACACGGAATAGAAAAAAAAATCAATTAGTAACTACCACCTTGTAATAAGGACAAGAAACTAAAGAAAGGCCCCAAAGGCGAACAACAAAATCTATCCGAGGGTTTAAGGCGCTGACGAACGACAGTTGCTGGAACTTAAAGGATCAACGGTAACTTACCGGCGAAAGAGGGGGGACGCGCTACTGGTCTTCAAATGACGCAACTCAAAATGTCTCCATCCCTCTTTTCTCCCGACTTTCAATCGCGGACCAGGGACTACTCCGGACTCTGTTCCGAAGGTCCTTCTTCTCTGGTTTTCGCCCGAACTAGCACCGATGAAAGGACGGACGCTGCACAAGAACCCCTTGGTGTCAGTGAAGGGTCGTACAAACCGGCATTTCTTTCTTTTGCACCTTTGTACCTCTTTTCGTCAAAGAGGCAATCGACATGGGAGCCCGGAAAATCGCTGTCAGAATGCTGGCAAGCTTTCTCTGTGAAAGACTGCAATGCGTACAGCTCGAGGACAGTGACACTTCTGAACTTCTTGGAATCTCATGCGGAGCCGCTCAAGGGTCTAAAATTGGTCCGCTGGCCTTCTTACTGGTCATAAACAGACTCATGCGAGAATTGAGAACACGGTACAAATTTGCAGACGATCTCTCGATGTCCCAGCTCCGCCTCCTCTCTGACAACAACCCTGTCGAACCAGTGAAGGCCCTTCTCACACATGAAGCCAACGAAGTAAAACTTGCTGTTAGTGAAGAAAAAAGCAGCCTCTTCCTTGCCACTTTCCTCAAGAAAGATGTACCTGAACTTCCTACTGATTACCTGCAATTCACAAGCTCCGTAAAAATCCTAGGTGTCCATTTCGACGATGACCTGAGATGGAGTACCCATGTTGCCAGCATAGAGTCCAAAGCAGCAGGATTACTCAAGTCATTTTCGTACCTGAGAAGGTTTGGCCTCAAGAGACACACACCACTACCAAACGTATGTGAGACCAAGTGTCGAATACGCCTGTCCTGTTTGGCATAGTGCCCTTACTGTCGATCAGAGTGACCGAACCGAAAATATACAGAAACGTGCCTGCAAAATTATCTTGGGAAACGTGTACGTTGAGTACCAAGCAAGCAGGGGCGTCCCGAACCTCTCTTCATTGGGGGGGGGGGGGGGGGCGCACCTGGTAAAATTGATCGAATCGGTACCTGATTTTTACTGAACTTATTAAAAAAAATTGTAAAAACACAGCGAGTTGCCTTCATGAAGCTACAACGTAAAAAGATGCAGAGTATATACAAACGAGTCTAAAGAGAAAAAATGGCGCGTTTTCATGTTTTTCCGCTTCTGTTTTTCTTTTTCATGGATACGCCGTCACTAGCTTTTTACCTCTGGAAGACCTTTGCAGTTTTGCCAACAGGACCCGAAATAATCGCAAAAACGGTGTTTAACCGGTGTTTAACCATGATTAACTAAGGCGCCGCAGGCGAAATGTTTTTCATCCACCTTTTTTTCTGGCAACATTTAACTACTTCCCATGCAAATTCTAGCTTTTAACACAGTTCAAGCCCCCCAAAATTCCAAGCCTCAAACGCCAACTATAGAGGCAACCTTTGTCTAACTAGTTGAAACTGCGAATGCGCCGCAGGCGAAATTTTGTTCTTCTGCTTCTTCTGCTATCCCAAGATTACCTATTCAACCCAGAGTCGTCTGGCAACGAAAGGGGCGATCCAGGGTAAAGTGGATACAAAAGTACAATTGTTCGGAATTTACAGCAAACAGAAGTAGGCTAGTTTTCACGTCAAGAGACGTGCTTATAACTGAAGTACTGCAATCCTAAGAAGTAAAAAAAATGAACAGCACCTAGCTGAAGCTACCGTAAATGGTAAAGAACGAGAGCTAAATAAATGCCACTTAATTACCGAATTCAGTAACTGGGTTGAAGCAAATAATGAATTCGTAGTATACCGAAAAACTAACTAAAAAATAAGGAACAGATCGAGAGCGGTATTACAACCGAATTTCATAACGGAATAAAACTCTTGTTAAACCACCTAAAACAACCGAATTCGGCAGGTCTAGATAACGGACTAAAAAAAAATCCTGCGAATTACCGTATTCGGTAACGAATCAGAACTAAATGAATCTCACCGAATTTAATTATGAAATGGACTGACCGAATGCGACCGAATTCGGTAGGGAATGAGACCAAATAAACAGGTTAAATCACCGAATTTACGCAGGGATGGGCTGAATGCGGCGAAATCGATGCGGACTAAATGTTCGATGAATTATCGTATTCGGTCACGAATCAGAACCAAATGAATCTGATTAATGACCGAATTATCAAATGTACTGACGGAATGCGACCGAATTCGGTCAAGAATGAGACCAAATGAACAGGTTAAATCAACGAATTTACGCAATGTCGGACCGAATGCGGCGAAATCGATGCGGACTGAACAAAAGTTGGATGAATTAAGGAATTCGGTCACGAATCAGAACCAAATGAATCTGATTAATGACCAAATTATGAAATGGAATGACCGAATGGAATAGCACAGATAAGGACTTGAGAAAAGTCCGGTGAATTACCGAATTCGCTAACGAATGAGACCAAATATACAAGTTAAGTCGCCGAATTTACGAAGGGACAGACCAAATGCGGTGAAATCGATGCGTAGTGAAGAAAAGCTGGATGAATTAGAAAAGTTGATAAAGAAAGGGGAACCAATAAACACGTTAAGTCACCCAATTTCGAAATGCGGGGACAACCGATTTTATGGAAAGGGCATCACGGCTTCGCCGCGATGCCCGTTTTGACCGAATTTTTCGCCTTCGGCGAAAAATTGACCGAATGCCCAAAACGTAGGGGGGGGGGCACTGCCCCCCCCCCTCGGGACGCCCCTGCAAGCAAGTCTCTAAGTCCTAAAACTACACACGTTAGACGAAAGACGTCACAAACTAGTCATGAATTTTGGGAAATAAGTACTAAACTCCGATAGCAGGAAGACGCAAGGGCCACAAGAAGAGCGGTTCAACTTGCTAGTAAACCCCAGTTGAAGCTCCCTCCATCTCAATCATCTGAGCGATATCTGAAATCTTTTGCGCCCTATTTTATACGCCATTTTAACTCTGTTTGACTATATTGCTTTTATTTTATCAGTTGTGACGTGACCAAGCTTATGTTTGTTTTATCAATAGTGATTTCAGTATGTTGTTTCTATACGTAGTCATTCGTATTTGACCCGATGATTGAATATTATTGTAACAGAAACAAATTGTATAGAATATTAGTAATAATTTAGTATGGGCCAAATTAAGAAACCAATATTGTATATTGCATGAAGATTATGTAAAGTAATAGTATTCTATGTACTTACATGTTAGTGAATTTTTATTGACATTTTCCTATGCTATTTTTCGCAAAGAAGAATTTTTGAATAAATAAAGTGAATCTGAGTTACTTTACAGACAAAATTAACCAAAATTGGTGGATTCCAAGTGACTATATGATTGTATATATTCAAGTAAATTAGCCCGCTCACTGCAATGGTCGATCCATTTAGTGCACTGAATGGATCTACGAGTCTCTTTCTCACTTATTCATCAACCTGAGTTGCGTTTTCTTTGAAGTTCATAGTACAGCGAGAACGGATGGCGATGTTTTATTCCTTGTGGACTACGTCACAAGGTACGCTGATTATTTTGCTCTGGCCTTCCAGCGTACGGCCCGCTGGCGAATAAAGGGCGATTCTGGCGATCTCTTGGATTCGCTTTCCGAAAAGCAAAGCGAGAATCCGCCGAGCGCAAGAACAAGCAAAAAGTCGCTTGCACCTTTCCAACTTCTCGCTGACTTGCCGAAACCACTTTCCACTCGTGAAGTGGATTGGCTTTCCAAGTGCTCGCGAAAACTAGCGGAGCGCGAGAACAGCTCTGGAAAGCGAAGCAACTTTTAGCCGAAGTCGCAAGAACAGCCGGCGCATAAGCTCGCGGAGCTTTCCAGACCGCCAGAATCGCCCTTAAAACGACAACGAACAGTCCGCTGTACCTTCAAATAAAACGCAACTCTGGCTATCCATCTAGCGGAATGGCCTGCGTGAATCAACTCTAACCAGTGAGACAACTGAGAGGCTGCTAGATGGGGACTGGCGCATACAACCGTCAGCGTGTCCGAAAGCTTTCAGGACTGTAAATGCTTTCGGACACGTTCTTTATTTCTTCTCTGACACTTCTAATTCCGAAATTTAGCCTTAATCGCCAGCTCCCCAGTTTCTTCTTGAAAATTCAGCGTAAAATTTAGCATCTTCGCTGAATTTTTCGATGAATTTTATGCTGCATTAACTGAGCGAAAATTTAAGTCCGAAAGCGAAATGCTGCATAAAATGCTGAATTAATTCAGCATTTTCGTTCGTTTCCGAGCTTTCGGACACGCTCACGTGAGGACAGGATACCTTGAGCCACAGCAAAATGACAGTAGTGTTATTTTGGTCTGCTCTGAGCGTGTCCCGCCCTTTTAATAATGGTAACATTTAGTTGATAATTTCGTTCCAACCTCATGAAAAGTTACTACGCTGACCGTTCTGACCTGCTCGAACTAACGGTAACTACGAAACGCAACTACGATCACAGAGATCGTAGTTACCGTTAGCGGGTTAATTAGCGTTAGCTTCGAGCCAATTTAAGTGAATAAGTAGCTGAGTTCGTTGCACTCCGGGCTGTCTCTGGTGTTTAGTCACCAGTGTCCGGTTCTTCCCTTAAAACGCGTTTTTTTTTTTTCACCTGTGAGCTGATGAAAACTGGCTAACTCCTCGCTGAAGCCGGGCTCACGAGCAGGTTCTGGTTAGTCCGCACCGGTGAGATAAAACCGGACACTGGTTAGTTCAAAAACGGGTTATAAGACTGGTGAGAAGTCACCGGTGGATGCAAAAACGGCTTATAAGAAAAACCGGAGACCACCGGTGAGAACTCCCGTGACAAAGAACGCAGCTAGTGATGGGGAACTAAATTGTCCTATCCCAGCGCGTTTCGGTTAAACTTTAATGTTACGTTGACATGATTTATGGCGTAGCGTATTCATGCATTCAGTCAAATGTCGATGTTCGGCCCCCAAAAACTGCAGGGCCCTAAATCAATACTTATTTATCGTTCAATTTTGTTTCAGTCTTACAGATTTTTCAGGCAAATATAAAAAAAAATAGCCAAGCGGAGTGACCTCCTGTTACGTTTCCTGACGCTAATTTAGCATCAGGAAACCGGATCCCTGTAAACAGACTGGAACTACGATTTGTGTTTTTCGTTGGCGCTTAAAGCCAGGCTTCACCTTCCAGATTCCCAGAAGTCCGGGGCTTCCGCAAAGTCAAGCCAACCCTTCCAGATTTTCCTGATAATAATGACAGCTAAATTTGCCGTTCTTCAACATTTCTTAGATGCCCCTTTGCATTTCAAATATCTCTTGCATCCAGTCACAACTGTCAATCACTCTCCCTTTTCTTCCTAAATTGAATGTTTGTTTTGTCTCTCGAATGGTTGCCTCTTCAGCACCCTCCAGACATCCGGAATCTGGCGTGTCCAACACCCGGGACTCCAGACAGCTTCCAGACATGTTTGGCCTGGCTTCGCTTTCTAGATCCGTCTCGTCGAAAACGGCTGTCTGGAATCCGGAAGAAATATCTGGAAGGTGAAGCTTTTTCAGTCACTGCCTTTTGCAGAATTTACAGGCAAATATTTTCAAAAAAGGAGCTGAGCGGAGCAAGCCCCTGTGTTTCCTGAGCTTATTCAGAGCAGAAGTTTTCGCGTCTACATTATCTTGATATGATTTATGGTGCATGTAAGTGGTAAATGTGTGGTCCTAAAAAGCCGCGGAGCAGTATTTAGATATTTCATTTGTCGTTTTTTTTTTCAATAAATATGTTTCGCCGATTTTATCGATGCAGGCTATTCATCGGAATACTACGTCCATGTAACATTCCTGCAAACAGAGTAGAACGACGATTGGTGGCTTTCAATACTGGCTCTGCATATTGGGCACGCGGCCAGTGAAATGTCGATGGTTGGTCACGAACAACCACGGGCCGTAAATCGATACATTATTAATCGTTTAGTTATTTTTTTTGTCATAAGCTAGGTTTACACAATTTTTACATGCAAACATGGAACAAAATTAGCCGAGCGGAGCGAGCCCAGAGGGATCCCATGTCCCACTTAATTTACACTGCCTTGATATGATTTATCGCGTTAGTAAGTGGTAAATGTATGGCCACAAAATCCGCGTGGTCGTATTTAGCTTCTTCATTTACCTTTTTAATTCCAGTCCCCCCAAAAAATCCAGTCCCACCCGTGGAGTAAAATTCTCAGAGTTTAAGTGTTTATGTATGTACTGGTGTTCAGTTTTTACTCAGTCAGAGAGTCTCAGTTTGTAATTGTCGATTTCTTGTGTGTTTCATATGAAAGTGTTACGTTTTGCTTTTGTTTTGTTTTTTTCTTTTCGTTTTTGTACTCCATCCATTTTCTATTTGAAATGACGAGTGATAAATAAATAAATAAATATAAATAAATAAAAATTTTCTTTAGTAAATCCATTTTACCGATGTTTATCTGCAAATGATTTAAAAAAAGAGGCGCGTCACGTTTACTAACGCTTATTTACAGCACAACACTACGCGTTAACATTATCTCGACATGATTTATGGACTTGTGTACGATTTCTGTACCGGAATGCCATTTATGTATGGTAATATGATTTTTGTAAAACACGATTCATGTATGGGAATAGAGAAGCATCAATGTATGGCACCAAACTGTAGCCATCTGGCGGCACACCAAACTCCTATATCTGGTCAGGTGAGGCGAATCGGGAAACAAAAAAGTGACTGGCAAAAATAGGGACTTTATTTCAACTGATCTAACTTCTTCAAAATATAACATACATCTGAATTAGAAAAATCAAAATTTAAGCTAGTCTTAAAATATTTTAAATGTATTTCTCATAAAACATACCTATACACTAGTAAAAACGTTAGCAGCTTCACCGACTAAGAAGACGATCACTGAGAGATGCTGCTTGACCTTGTCCCAGTCTGACACACTTCCACTGACCTTGGCCGCTTCGATCAAATCAGTCAATCCGGCAAAACCAACGCTGGAGTAATTATCACTGGAGCTTGGTGCAAATAAAACATGGCTGGAAAAAGAAATCCCTATGTCAAATCGCTGGTAATACTGTGAGCAGAACGAAATAACACTAGGGAGTAGCGCCAAGACTTTTGAATTTGTCAAACACTCGAATAGCAGCGACACTAGCAGCACCAGCGTTAGTGAACGTCCCTGCTGAAACTCATTCAATCGTTCACCAGCGCTGGCTCCGATAACTTCATATTCTGAAGACATGATCCAGCCTCCATTATTTCCTTGGCGTATTCAGTCCGCACCTTGGCTTTACTAGAAATTTCTATATCTGGAAGTTTTTCTCACTTTAAATGCCACAAGCGTAGTGGGCGGCGCTTCGAGTATGGTCCGTTTGCAAAGCATGGAAAGCATAGGTCTCGGCGCTACTCCCTAGTGTTATTTTGCTCTGACTGCGAGCAAGTCTTATGACATAAATGGCACTTTACACAAAGGACTTGTACCGTGACCAATTAACCAAAAATAGTCTTTTCGAATATAATTTAGAAGTCTAGGAATAGAAGAGGGTTTTCGAGAGCTGGAAAGCGAAGTCGGAATCACTTTCCAATGGTTTTCGCGCTTCTTCGGAAAGTTGCCGAACTTTCCAACCCGGTTTTCGCGCTTTGGAAACCGAAGCAGCTTTCCCGGAATGTGATTCCATGAGGTTTGTGGAAAGCTCCGCGGAAAGTTGAATCTTTCGGCGGGAATTTCAAAGGCGTGGAGTAAAAAAATGGCAAGCGTTATTAGGGTGACTTCGATGGAAGGTATGAGAATCAAAGAACCGTTAAGTGAACCATATTTATTCGAAAAAGTTTGTAATTCAACATTTTCTCGGCGATACAGCTTTCCATGCGTTTTCGCGATCAGTCCAGCGGGAAAGTGGCAAGTGATTCCAGGAAACACTTTCCCACAGTTTTCGCGATGCGCTTCGCTCGCCGGAAAGTGATTCCGAGATCTCGCGAAAACCCTCCTTAGGAAAAGAGCAAGTCTTTTTAGCGAGTACCCCTCCTATCTATTATTTTCTACTTCCTCATTTTATGCGGCTAAAGAACCTGTACGGTTACTGCGCCTAAAACCTTGACAGTTGTCCAGGTTAAATACAGCCCTCCGATTCGCTGAATGCTCGATAGGTTTTTTACCGCGTTTTTTTCGTGGCTCGATTGTGGCTCGAAAAAATTGTTTCCGCCGTCATTTGTGTGGCCCACAAGTGCGAATTTATTTATTTATTTCTCTCAGAACTGAGGAGTACAAAATATAATGTAAAAACCGAACTATGTTTAAAGGACCTGTCTTACCTATAATATTAATGCATCCTACGTCCATAATCACTCCATATATTTGTAAACTCGGAGACCCCAATTCCGTATGGTACATTCTAACCCCTCTAACAAAACTTGCCGTGTTTTGCTACCTTCGATTTTGTACCGCGATGTCGACGGTCGTCTGCGAGAATTTTTCCCATCACAAAAACCGGTTATGTAAATTGTTTCCCTGTTTTCGCTACAAGTCAACCGGTCTCGGAAAAGGCTTAAAACAGCCAAAACCGTGGGTTATTTGTTGAAAGCACAGCCTGGTTTTGAAGTATTCAAATATTCAATATACTGTAAGTTGAGTAGTAAATAGTGCGAGGGGTCCTTTATAACCAACTGATCCGTTCAGTGACATAAAAATACTATAAGCAATACACACAAGTTCGACCACTAAATTACAGTTGTTTACAAACTACATTATTCACTTGTTATAAAATGGGTACAGATTATGGGTTTGGAGGGCTACCGAAGCCTTTTATAAAAGTTTGTCATCTTTTTCTTCCGAATTAAAACTGGGTCTTTTACATATAAAATCAGAAACCAACCGCGAATTACTGAAAGAAATGGGGAAACCAAAGAGAAATGTGAAAATGTTTAAATATGATGTTTATATTTGACGGTGCAAAATGGATAAGTCAGCTACATTTTATTCGAGCTCGAATAAAATGTAGCTGACTTATCCGTTTTGCACCGTCAAATATGATTGCTGTCAGCTTGGGCTGAAGGAACATCTATGATGTTTAATAGCAGATATGTCGCAAATTTTAAATACTGCCAAATACAAAGACAAAATGGCGGCTCCTCGAATTTCAAATAGTCAAGTCGAGTGAGTGGCATACACCAGCGTTTGTTCCAGATCATTACCCGCACAGTCTATTCTGTAGTCTGCTGCTAACAGAGGCGTTACTAGCCAAAATGTTTGGGGGGGGGCCAAGGAATTTACCGAATGGCTGGTGATTTTACCGACTGTTTTTGCGGAAAAAACGACTGTTTTCAAGAAAAAAACGACACATTTCGAAAAAATCGACTAATTTTCACAAAAAAAAGACTGTTTTGACGAAAAATCGACTGATTTTCAGAAAAATCGAGTGTTTTAATGAAAAAAATCAACTGTTTTGGCAAAAAATCGAGGCGCTTCGCGCCAACTCGGTTATTTTTTACCGACTGGCCGACAACACTGGGGGGGGGGGCCGGTCGTGAAGCTCCTGGCTGCTTATGGTAGTAGTAGTAGTAGCAGGGGCGTCACAACTAGGGGGGGGGGACGCCCCCCCCCCCCCCCGAATGTTGTCGGCCAGTCGGTAAAAAATAGCCGAGTCGGCGCGAAGCGCCCCGATTTTTCGTAAAACAGTCGATTTTTTCCTTGGAGACAGTCGATTTTTTTTTTTTTAAACAGTCGGTTTCTCGTAAAAATATAGCAGTTCTAGTTTTCCTTAAAATCAGCCGATTTTTTGTCAACACAGTAGTTTTTTCTCAATAATAGTCGTTGTCATCTGCAAAAACAGTCGGTAAAAATTACCAGCTAAATACCTTGCCCCCCCCCCCCCCTCACCCAAACATTCTAGCTAGTAACGCCTTTGAGTAGTAGTAGTAGTTTATTTACGCTAAAGACTTGCGGCCATGGTAATTACAAGACAAGAACAAAATTTACAGATGTGACATACACAAGCCAAAGCTTAAATCGTTCTAAACTATAGAAAGCGCTCCCTGTGCTTTTTAATTCCAAGAAAAGATCTTCCTCCCAATCTCCGTACCAACCATTATTTCCCCCGTACTCCACCCCAAAAACCTCCATCCTTAAATCTTTAAGTTCTTCGCAATCATTCATAAAATGTTCAGTTTTTTATAGCTTGTGCACACATCGGGCAAGAGAAAAAGTTGTCTCCTGACTTTATATTCAAACAATGCATAAGTAGTTTGTCGTTTGTAGTGTGTCAGTTTCTGTGTGTAAAGAGTATGTAATCCGTTTGTACTTGTGTAGTAATGGCGAAAAGCTTAAGGCCAGACGTAATAATAAACTAAAACGGATACATCAGCTCCGATGCTTCGGCAGCGATATTTCGGCCCTTCTTGGCAAGGGTCCTCGTCAGGCTGTCGAATCTGCGAGAGTTTCTTATGCGCCTGGCTGAAAGATCACATACTCATGAACATCGACCCCAGGCAGTTTGGCAACATGCCAAATACTTCAACATCACATTATCTGGTAAGCCTGGTGGATCCCATCCTAAAATACTTGGATGAACCAGAACGATGGGTCAACCTGATCGCAATAGACCTCCAAAAGCGTTTGACCTTATTTGTCATAGTGTACTTTTAAAGAAACTTCTCGAGAAATTTGACATCCAACCTTTTATTGCAAGAACTGTAGCGAATTTCCTTTTTAAATAGAACTCAACGTACAAAATACAAGACCAGTTATATAAGTCCCCTACCGAATTTTTGTGGAGCTCCACAAGGGACTTTATTTGGGACCTCTGCTCTTCCTGGTCATGGTAAATGACCTAGCTAACAATATGCCAGATCGCTGGAAGTTCGTAGACGAACTTTCGTTGACAGAGCTATGTTACAAGAATACTCAAAGTGTTGCCGCTACGATAATGAGTGACGTGTGCAAGGAAGCGGCAGAAGGTAAACTGACCGTAGATGTCGAAAAATCAGTTGTTTTAACTGTTTCTTTTCTAGAGTCTAATCCTTCGTTTCAGCCCGACCTACCAATATCCTGTCAAGTACGCAAGCTGAAGTTACTTGGAGTATACTTCCCGTCGGACATGAAGTGGGGAGAACAAGTTGACACAATGCTTAAGAGGGCTAATATGGGAATTGCGTCCCTAAAACTGTTATCCCGTCATGGAACGCCTCCCCACCACCTTTTGCGCTTTTATTTAGTTTTCATCCATTGCTCCCTAGAATACTGTTGTGCCGTGTGGCATTTCGGACTGACGCAGGAGCAGTCGGGTCGTCTTGAGAGAATACAGTACCGAGCCTTACTTGTAATTTCTAAATCCCCCAAAGTCCCGTATCTAAGCCTCCTCCAAGAATTTAAACTAGAAACCCTATCCACCCGCCGTCTTAAGTTGTCCCTTAAATTTGGTAAAAGTATCCTAGCGAACCCCATCCACCCAGATATCATCCCACCAGAACATCAACCTACACGAGTTCGTCCACAACGAGCTGTGGCTGAGATGGTACCACGCCTTGCACCAACAAGGGTTTCTCACTCGCGATACGAGCGTAGTTTCGTACCTTCGTTCGTCAAGTTTTTTAATGCCCATGACGAATTGTGAATATGACCATTGAATGTACGCAAGTTTGAGTTTTAACTGTTATAGTTATGGTCAAATTGACGATTGTGATTTGTTGTATAGGCCATTGACGACAATACTGCTATTCGGCATGTCCGTGGAAAGTATTTTGAAATTAAATTGAATTGAAACTGGATCGAACTGAATTGAACGTCAGGGACAACGTTGGGGAGGAACCTACCTGCAATAAATAAGTGAAGCTTCTACCGACTATAAACATCCTATTCTGGGTAATTACTTTTAAATACCACTCTAGGGAAAAAACTAGTGCTGAGATTAAATTTTTGGCATGGCAGCTAATTTTTTTTTGTTTTTTCCTTCCCCAACGTTGTCCCTGGCGTTTGACAGTCTGACAAGGACCCTTCCCAAGAAGAGTCGAATACCGCTT
Source organism: Branchinecta sandiegonensis (assembly GCA_030848855.1). Taxonomy (NCBI): domain Eukaryota; kingdom Metazoa; phylum Arthropoda; class Branchiopoda; order Anostraca; family Branchinectidae; genus Branchinecta; species Branchinecta sandiegonensis. The sequence goes on from JAUPMV010000011.1 coordinate 3,720,849, forward strand.
CCAGAGCATCGTAGCTGACACATCCATTGTATGCATTGTTTGAATATATGTTTCCCAGTCAGCTTGAGCTCAAGGAGTATTTTCCTAATTTTCTTCGACAACCTCTTTTAGCTTTAAGTTATTTTTTTAATAAAGTTGACTGATTGATTGAAAGAACAAAATTACATCAGGAACTATCACTTTTAAAGTTGCAACCTATGTTCCAATCTGTATATTCCTTAAATGGTTTCAAAAGACGATAGTAAATTTAAAGCGGGCCACAAAAATGGTATTTCTACCACATACACAATGCTAACCATCCCTACTGTCACTATGAATGTTCAAAACCACTAGACACACCGTAAAACAATGAGCAAATTAAAAAAAAAAAATTCCTAGGTTTGAAATAACTCTGTCTGGACTAAATCTCAGCCGATTATCCCGGACAGCTGTTATGGCACGTAGGGAGCCAAGGGTCAAAATAATAATTTCCATCTAATGCTCCAACTGTTTATTACAAATACAAATAAATTAAAAAACCAAGATCAGTGTGGTACCTCTGAAGACTTACAAAAATTATCATTTAGGTCTTGTAATTCTTTGCTAATCAATCCTGGAAAGCCTCGTCATCGAGAGAAGAAGACTTTCGGCGTGGGTTTTTTCTCGAGCCGAAACATCAACCCGGCAATCGCGTTCAGTTCAAAATAAACCTGTGGCATGCGATTACTAAAAAAAGGTAAACAGAATGTTTGGATTAGGACTTTAAGGTGGTTGCAACAAATCCTAAGAAAGCACAGATACTTACTTTACTACATCAGCACGATCAGATATTCCAAGGGGGTCAATAAACATTCTTTCAACCATCATCAATTTGTCGTTGATCGCTCGAATATCAAACGGACTAGAAGATAAGGGGTGCATTATTTCACGGAAAATACATTACGATGAGAGGTTGCGTGATGCGTGAATGGTCTGGTTCTGGTTCTGATCTAAGGCGTTTCTCGCCGTTCCCCGAGGACTCCTCGGGGAATCAGTCCTCGGGGGAATCGAAGAGAACGGCGAGAATAGAGGTAGTCACTCCACGCGGACTCCGCCTGCCTGATGAAACATTTGTAGCCTGCTATTGTACTTGTACGAAAAATTTGCACATGATACTATGTAATAGCAAAGAATACTATCATTTAATGTGCCGCAGACTGGTCCAATCTAAAGTAGTACTATCCAGCAGCATCCTGACTTGCCATAGTAGCATCCAGTCTTGCTAATAGTAGCATGCAGTAGTATGCAGTAACACGGTAGCCTTGAAGTAGAAGCATGTAGTAGCATCAATTAGTACTGCATGCTACTGTTCCGTACAACTTCATACTACTATTTTGAGATAAATTTTTCATCGGGTAGGAAAACAACGAGAACAAGGGGAATGGTTCTAAAATGGATTTTGTTCGAAAAAAAGAAATATGCAGTTGACCAAATTAGTCTGGATCCACTTTATTTTGGGTTTTGTATATTCTGATTCTTTATTTTACATTGCACCAACTCCAGCAAAAATTGATTCCCCTCCGAATCTGAAAGGGAGTCCTTTTTGATGATGGGTCATGATAATCGGAGCATTCCCCGCCCGTGGGGACTCACGAGAATACGGGGAGTGAGTCCCCGGGACAAACAAAAACGCGGGGACTCCTCAAGCGAAGTCCTCGGGGAACGGCGAGAAAACGCCTCTAGTTCTGTACTGAAAACCTATTCTTGGGGACGTTTTCGCGTTGATGCTGTAGAGCTGAACTATTGACCCGATCCACGCGAAAATGAGAAATCGATCGGGCACTGAACGGCTGAGGAAGATGGGTTCCTTCACGCAAAAATGCCCATTCAGCTGGATGGGAGCATATAAGTGGGAAGGTACACTTTTTTTTCATCTTCAATCTGTGCAGACCTTTTTTCTATCCACGTTCAGCTCAACGCTGCCCTCGGAGCGGTGTTGAACGGGAAGCGTCCATCGAGCTGGATGGCCCGTTCACCTGTTCATCCGTACACGCGAAAATGAAAAAAAAGACCAACGGCATCCACGCGAAAATGTCGGTCGAGATCGACGGGAGGTAGACAGGACCAGAGCCATCCACGCGAAAACGCCCCCCTTCTCCCTACGTCGTTAGAGACGTTAAACGTCCGCATTCAAGAAAGTGCCATAAGCAACAACAGGCTGTTAATTGCAGAGTAATGTGTGATGCCTTATACGTAAAATATGACATGCACGAGACATGTGCCCACCCTAGATGGCCTACTTTCGAAACGTCTACGCAGAAAAACATCCCCAACTAAAAACCGCTATGAAAAACGTCCCCACGGTAAAACGTCCCCAAGCAGAGATTCAATAGTTTGCCTAGGTCTGGTTCTTACATCAGGGAACCCAAGACCTGAGCAAAATAACACTAGGGAGTAGAGCAAAGATCTTTGCTTTTCATGCTTTGCAAACGGGCCATACTTGTAGCGCCACCCTCGAAGCTTGTGGCATTTAAAGCGAGACAAACTTGCGGGTTTATACATTTCTAGTAAACAAAGGTGCGGTCTGCATACACCAAGGAATCAATGGAGGCTGCATCATTTTTTTGCTATGTTCAGAATATAGAGTTATCGGAGCCAGTGCTAGTGAACGACTGAATGAGTTTCAGTAGGGACGTTCTCTACCGCTAGTGCTACTAGCACCGCTGCTATTCAAGTGTGTGTCACTTCTTTGAAGTGTTGGTGCTACTTCCTAGTATTATTTTGCTCTGGCCAAAACCTCTGCTTCCCATTCTTCACAATCGGGCCATACTTGTAGAGCCCCCACTACGCTTGTGGAATTTAAAGCGAAACAAACTTGCAGGTTTAGAAATTTCTAGTAAAGCTGAGATGCAGTCTGCACACATCGAACAAATGGAGGAGGCTGTTTTTTTTTTTTTTTGCTGTGTTCAGAATTTCAAGTTATTGCAGCCGGCGCTGGTACACGACTGATTGAATTTCAGTAGCGACGTTTTCTATCGGCAATGGTGCTAGTGCTGCTGCTATTCGAGTATGCGTCACTTTTTTCAAGTCTTGGCGCCCTACTGTATTTTGCTCTGGTCTGGTTCGAAAAGCGTCAAACAGGGAGAACTACCGTAGTGCCGTAACGACGGATTAAAACGGCATTGGAAATTCGAGCTACAGTTAGCTACGGAAAAGAGAATGAATGAAACGATTAGGGACGCATAGAGAGGTAGTAGTATAGGTAAAACAGGTACTTGAATATGACCACTGAGATATACCACAAAGACAAGTCATTTATATCCATATACTTTTTACATAACTACATAATTAAAAATGTCCAAAAGAGAGCAGTGAGAATCATTCTGGGTGATCATAATTGTTTAAATGAAGATCCTCTCATTAAACTTGACGTTCTTAAATTAACTGACCGCAGAAATACTCTTTCAAAACAATTTGGAGCAAAGCTAATGTGTTTTCCCCAGTTGGCTCATCTATTCCCCCCCCCCCTCCCCTCCCGTCTTCCTTGCGTCGGTCCGAGAGGAATACTGACAATCAGTTTTCTCCATATCCTGCTAATTCTTCTGCCCAATTTTTACGTAGTTTCATCCATCATTACTTTCTGGTCATATTTGTAAGTCTATTAGTTAGTTTTGTTTCGTGTTTGTGTATTTCGTAAATATTTTATTCCTCTTCTAGCTTTAAGCTATTTGGGTATTAAACTTGATTGATTGATTGATTGATAATTATGTAACTCTAACTCTAACTAATAACTCCGCCTGTCATTGTCATTGATAATGTCAGCCTATCCCAAGCCAGGATGAAGGAGGAGGGTTGGGCGACAGGTTTGCTACCTGTCCCTGTAAAAAAGCCCCAGCAACGGAGACGTCGACAACTGCCTCGGATGAACTATCTTCCCCCCCTTGACAACGAACCCAGCACGCCCCGGACACGAATATTGACTGCGAAATAACCAACAAAAATTGGCTTCTGGAACGTGAGAACTATGAGTCAGTTATGCAAGACCGAGCAAGTTCTCAGAGAGATGATGCAATATAACATTGACATCCTGGCCCTTAGCGGAATACGGTGGAAAGGTGTAGGCCAAGAAACACTAGATGATGGATATGTGCTGTTGTACAGTGGAGATGACAACCATCGTCGGGCAGGTGTAGGACTCATGATGTCCCCTGCCGCATATCGCACAATGCTCAAATGGACTCCTGTGAACGAAAGGATCTTGCTTGCACGGTTAGCAACAACACACACTAAGATCTCTGTCATTGTGTGTTACGCCCCTACCAATGAGGCGGATGATGATGTCAACACTGTCAGAAGTTTCATAACAGATTGCGCATAACACTTTCAAGAATAACACCTTTTCACTTAGAAAAAAAGTGTTATGACCAATGAAGTTTACACTATTTCGTGCCTAGATCTCCAACAACTAGAACTCCAATAACGGGAACGAAAGAGACATAACATATAACATCCCAAAGTGTTATCTGTTGAAACCGCGCATCCTGCTCTTGTAGTTATATAACTTCTGACAGTGTAGTATTTTTACCTATTGAAGGTGTTGTTGGAGATCTGGGCACGAAATAGTATAAACTTAATTGGTCATAACACATTATTTCTAAGTGAAAAGGTGTTATTCTTGAGAGTGTTATGCGCAATCTGTTGTGAAGCTTCTGACAGTGAAAGACAGCTGCTATGAAACTTTACAGGCTGTGACTAAGGATATCCCCAAACATGATGTCCTGTGTGTTGTTAGTGATCTGAATGCCAAAATGGGAACCGATCGCAAGTACTGTCCCGAAGTCCTAGGACCGCATGGACTTGGTCAGATCAACGAAAATGGCGCAGTACTGGTAGACTTTGCGCTAAGTAATGACCATGTCGTTGGTGGATCACTCTTCGAACATAAGAATGTGCATAAGTACACATGGACATCTCCGGACGGCTCAACGCGAAACCAAATTGACCACTTCCTGATCGCCAGAAGGTGGCGCACACGCTTGTTAGACGTGCGTGGGTATAGAGGAGAAGATGCTCAGTCCGATCACATGCTCATGATCGCCCATGTGCAGGTCAAACTACGTGCTCAAAAGAAGACAGTGCAAGATCTAAAAAAACCGTACGACACGGACAAGCTGCAGGATCGAAAGATCCGCAGATATTTCTGTATATCGTTACGGAACAAATTCGATACCTTGGCCGTTAAGGCGAAAGAGTCAGAAAATGTTGAAGAGGAATGGGACAACATAAAAATGTGTACACAACGATTGCCGAAGAAAAGCTAGGTTTCCGGAAGAAACCAAAGGAAAGGTGGACCTCTGACGTTACATGGAAGCTGATTGATGAACGAAAGGCGCTCAAGCATACCGCGCTCACAGCTACGACAAGGAACGCAGAGATGACAACAAAACAGCTCTACAAAGAAAAAGACAAAGAGGTGAGAAAGAGTGCAAGAAAGGACAAGAGACAATTTCTGAAGAAGCTAGCAGCTGAAGAAGCTGCTAGGAAGGGTGATTCCAAGACTGTCTACAGATTGACAAATGAGATGGTAGGAAAGCAAAGCAGCCGAATCACTCTTGTCAAGGACAAAAATGAAGTAATCATATCTGACCAAGAAAAAATTGACGAGAGATGGGCTTCCCATTTCGAAAAACTTTTGAATAGACCGAGAAGCTGTGACCGAGCTAATGTACATGATATCCCTTCTATGCAATTGGACATCAACACAGACCCTCCTAGTGCCGAGGAGATCATGCTTGCAGCAAAGAAGCTTAAAAATGGACAAGCTCCGGGTATTGATGGGATCTCAGCAGAAATGCTGAAGTACTCAATTAGTACCTGCATATCCATTTGGCTCGCCCTCTTCAACAAGATATGGACCTTAGGGAAGGTTCCAAGAGATTGGAGCAAAGGCATACTAGTCAAACTCTTCAAAAAGGGAGACACGATGAACTGCAACAACTGGAGAGGTATCAATCTTCTCCCTGTCTCATCCAAACTATTGGCCTCCGTCATCTTGCAGCGTCTGCGAAAAGCACTAGACGCAACTATGCGAGATGAGCACCATGGTTTTAGAACGGGGAGATCATGTTCTGATCTAATATTTGTACTGAGAATGCTTGTCGAAGAATCAAAAGAATGGAACAAAAACCTCCTCTCCCTGGTATCTTATTAAGTACTTCTGCGCAGGTAATCTGTAAAGTAGGGCGATACATTGATAGTGCATTAAAACTTGAATTTTGTTAGGAGATCCATTAATTTGTTTAGGTTTGCGTACGTTTATTTATGTCATGTGTTTGTGTATATGGCCTTCGGGTTTTTCTGATTACACACTACATATATATATATATTCATTGACTTCGAAAAGGCCTTTGACTCAGTTGACCGAGATTGCTTGTGGAGAATCCTGAAATATTATGGAATTCCCGATAAAATAATAAACATGATTATAGCGCTCTATGAAGAATCGGAATGTTGCGTAAAAACCGAAAACGGTACAACCAGATTTTTCAAGATCATGTCTGGTGTCCGTCAAGGGTGTGTACTTTCCCCCATGCTCTTTATAATCATAAAGGATTATCCATGAGATTCGCATCGGGATATGGTGTAAAAGTAAGCAATTAAGCAACTGTTCGATCTGGACTTTGCGGACGATGTTGTACTTCTCGAAGAGTCTGAAGTACGGTTGCAGCGGGTACTTGACACTATCACTGAAAATGCGGAGAATGTAGGGCTTAAAATTAACGTTGACAAATCGAAGAGCATGGCCATCACAAGCTCGCCGCTCCATTGCAAAAACAAGGATCTAGAACAAGTCCAGGAGTTCAAGTACCTGGGTAGCTTGATTGTGATGGAGAGATTTCGACCGAGATAAACGTAGAGTCGGGCAAGCAACAGGCGCCTTCAATAGATTGAAACCTATTTGGAGAAGCAACAAATATTCAATGCGACTGAAGCTACGACTCTTCAACAGTAATGTACTTTCGATACTCCTTTACGCAATTGAATGCTGGAAAATAAACACCCAGCTTGAAAAAAGGATCCTCGCAATTGAAAACATGAGCCTCAGAAGAATCTTAAATATAAGCTGGCAACAAAAAATCACCAGTGCAGAGATACGCAGGAAAACAGGTCAGCCATCTGTTATCGAGCTGCTGAAAAGAAGGCAGTGGACATACCTCGGACACGTCCTTCGTATGGATGAGAGCCGCCTTCCTCGAACAACCTACGAGTGGAAGCCAGACGGGAGAAGAAAGCGAGGCCGCGCCAAAAACAAATTGAGGCGAACATATGACCGAGATCTGAGGACGTCTGGTACCTCGCTAATACTCTATATGACTAAGTCCAAAACACGTCAGTGATTCTCAGGAAGAAGGAATAAACGTGACCGTAACGACTCAAGTCAATGACTCAAATCCTGAGTCAGCGCAGCCGTGACACCGTTTCTTCCTTTCTTCCGCAGGTACCCGAAGATTCTGCATCGGCAGGGAGAGATAGTCATCAAGAGTATACCTGAATGGGAAGACGTCACAGATGCGGCATCAATGCGGGACGAATGGAGAGGCTTTGTCAACGCCCTATGCGCCACCGTTGGCTCTGGAGGAACTAAGGTTAAGGTAAGGTAGATAATTCCCGCACTGCGGTCTTAAATCCATGCGCTTTGAAAGAAATCTTGGCCTGGTGAAAAGAAATCGAAAACATGCGATTCTTAGAATTTATTTTTGTTAGTCTGCTTTAACCGGGGACATTTTTTCGCGAGGGCGTTCTGTCATGGGAAGGGTTAACCAGGGGGAGTTTCGGGAGAGATGTGGCCCACGACAACCTGCTACAAGCGTGAGCTGCTCGTACGGCGGAACCCAGAAGGGAATGCTCTTCTTGCTGAAAGCTAGAGTACGAAAGTACTCGAAGACTATAGCTGGAAAACACTATTCGGTTCATTGATACTTCAAAGTCCGTTTTTGAGCGTGTTTCACCCTTTTAACAATTTCAACTATTAGTTACTATTTTCGTTCCAACCTCGTGAAAAGCTACTACGCTGACCGTTCCAACCCTCTTGAAGTAGTAACTAATAGTTACTACTAGCTTACCACGCTCGGGAGCGTAGTAAGCGTGGTAACCACGGATTTCCCGATGTAAAATTTGTAGCCTGCGTAGTTGTATGGTAGTTGTGCGAAAAAGTTGCATGTATTGATGTGTAATCGTAAAGAATACTATCATTTAATGTGCCTCAGACTGGGCCAATCTTAAGCAGTAGTATCCAGTAGTATCATGTCTTGCTATAGTAGCATCCAGTCTTGCTAATGGTAGCATGCAGTGCAATGCAGTAACACGGTAGCCTTGAAGTAGAAGCATGTAGTAGAATCAGTTAGTACTGCATGCTACTTTTTCCTACAACTTCATACTACTATTTGAGATAAATTTTTCATCGGGTTCTGTCAAGTGATTGCCTAGATTAGCCCGTGGCATGATATTTTGCGGAAACTAGAAAAATGCATAAATATTCCTTCAGCCCAAGCTGACTGCGAATCATATTTGATGGTGCAAAACGGATACGTCAACTGAATTTTTACTGGAGCTACATTTCGGCCCTTCTTGGCAAGGGTCCTCTTCAGGCTCAAAACCGCTCAAGTTGGAAAAACGAACTTGTGGGAAACACCTTGTGTTTGTGTTTCCCACAAGCTCGTTTTTCCACACCTTGTGTTTGTGTTTCCCACAGGTTCGTTTTTCCACACACCGTGTGTTTGTGTTTGCCACAAATTCGTTTTTCCAACTTGAGCGGTTTTGAGCCTGAAGAGGACCCTTGCAAAGAAGGGCCGAAATATAGCTCCAATAAAATCCAGCTGACGTTTCCGTTTTGCACCATCAAATATAGAAAAATGCGTTCCAGCCTTCCACGCCTCCACGCCAAGAAGCCAGGATTTGTGACGTCATGCGTAGTAACTACGGTAAGTATGGTGGAACACGCTCTTTACTTCTCTTTCTTTCGTTACGTCTAGCTGCTTCGGGCACCCTTTCCCGGAAGGCAAAATACATGCGTATTTTACGCACGTATTTATGCCAGAAAGGATTTTTAGCAACAAAAATGGACAAAAATTTGCTCCGGTTCGAACTTGGAAGGAAAAGCTCTTCTTGCTGGAAGTAGGGTACTCATTTTTTTGTAGTAGGGTACTTTATTTTTTGGTTCATTATTAGGTTGATTTGTTAGAAGTTAGTTTCGTGTTGTTTTTTGTATGGTCTGATGTCTTTCCGTAAGTTACTTTTTCCCCTTTTTGTATTTATACTCCGTCTTTCTCTTTGTGAGTGTCTGAAGGGTCATAAATAAATTATTATTATTCTTATAAAGCTCTGCAGCACTCGCTAGAAAACATTCGTTTTATCAAAACGACCGACAGATGCACTCGTGGTTCCAAGAAAGTATGATCAAATACTTACTTTGACTTATCCACTTTCAGCACACGTTCCATGAACTTGGAAGCCTGGGTCTCGTAGCGGCTAACGGCCTTTTCGAACGGCACTAAAATATAAAATGCCATTACAAAAGCAGGAGTCGGGTTCGTTGACTGAAATTTTTCCAAACCCAAACTCTCAGGCGGAGCCGGGTTCGTTGATTGACATCTCCGATAGGAGTCCAAAGTCCCTCAACGAACCCGGCTCCGTCTTCGGACTGACTTGACTGGCACCGCTTTATTGCAGCGAATAAAGACAAAATGAACTGCCCTCTCGCCACTGCCATCTGGCTAGACGGCAATTTCTGGGGACTTGGGTTGACCAGGAAGAATAATCAACTAACCATTAAAAACTGCGTTCGCGACTGACAGAGCCCATTCCATTGAGCGGCAAAAGGATGGTTGGAACCAACACCTGTACCCATATGCTTAATCGTCGACAATGTTAAATTTAACTGAAAAGCCAACTTATTTTTGTCATTTAACTGAACACACTGAATTATTTGGATTCTGCAGAGGGATTTTTATTTTCCACTATCTGCTCTAGTTATGACGTTCAGAATATCTGCGGTCGTCCCCACAGCGTGAATTCTACTATGACTCGGGAAATTTTAATCTCAACACAAACGCGGCTTTTCTGTCGGCAGTGCTGAGATTGGTGAAGATTGCCTGAAGAGTGCCTGAACAAAAAAGAATCATAAATCTTTCTCTTAAGGCATACAACAAAAATACACGCGCATAAAGGCACCACAAATCCAATGGAAATGCCACTATTTGGAAATCGATTATTCGTGGATAGCGGAACAACGAAGTAACGCATTTTCAGCGGGTCTTCAAGCCAATTTAAGTGAATAAGTGATGGGTAACTAGATTGTCCTATCCTAGCCCTTTTCGGTTAAACTTTAAAGGACACCTCTTGCTTGTTCTGCCTTTTATTATATACCTAGCTCCCTTACAGAATTATAAGCTTCTAAAATCTCCACCTTTCTCCATTGTTTCGTCTTGTCTCTGAATTTTTGCACTTTTTCGGCCGCGCCGAGTTTTGCCCGTCACAAACACAAAGTTTGCCGAAATCTGAGGAGATGAGAATCTTCTGTTTTTTTTATCTCCTTTATTCTCCTAGTTTTCTCACTTTTAAACCACGGCGCGTTCAGTTTTCAAATGTTTTGCGCTCAGCCGCCACTTCGGAGAGCAGGGAAGCTGGATAGAGTCGACAACGAAATTTGGCAGAAGTAAAGCAGGAAGTTTCGATCAGTATCGTCAAAATAGACATGGCTTATAGAGGTATATCTGAACTTGAGTTTTATATATAACCGGTCGGCACAAGGATCGTTACTGTCTGCATCAAATATTCAATTTTTGGGATCCCATCGGAACCTTTGGTCTTGTTTCATCCTGACCGAGGAATATAAATAAACAGAAAAGGACTGGGACATACCTAAAGTAATGTTCTGAATGGCCAGAGTACTGTTATACGAGTCGTTCAATCCACCAAATGTCTTTTTGATATATGTAGCATAGTCAGAGGCATCTAGGGGTACAATCAGGCTGTCAGCGAGCACTCTAGCGGTTTCTCCCCACAACTGAGTTACTGACTTCATGTACGCCATTCCGTCATCGTAGAGATAGGCGAGGAGGTGGTAGGTTTCGTACATGGTGTGGTAGAGAGGGTAGCTGCCGATGTCCTCTTCGTATGTGTACCGGAAGTCTATACAGGGGATTCCAAGATTGTGGATGAATCCTTTGTAGTCAGAACCACTCCCGAGACCGCTGATCCTAAACGAGTTTCAACACACAATGACAACATTTTCATCAAACGCTAGAGAAACTGTTGGTAAACAGGAGGCAATGCTATCGATGTGAATAAATGAATGAATTTATCAAACAAAACAGCTCTGACGGACTAGCCAACACATGATGCTTCCGTGATTAACAAGACCAAAGGTATCGATGGGATCCCAAAAATTCAATATTTGATCCACACAATTTGGTCTTGTAGATATCCGGTTTTCGTCAGACTTCTTGAACATTCTTCCTATCAAAATTTAGAAGCAGATTAAGACCAATGGCTAATCGTCTGAGAAAACCAAGTTCAGGTACGGATTCAGCATACGGATTTACCCCTCATATCTACTTCGACGGAATTGAACAAACTTCCTGCCTTACTTCTGCCAAATTTCCGGTTTCGGCCGGATTCGGGGCGAAATACTTGTCCGGCGAGAAAAGAATTTTCATATACGTAATTCAGAATGCCTCCTTCCCCCTAAATCGAACCTCTAATCAATTTCAGATAGAACTTTTACTTTCAACAAATTTTCCGGTTTCAGCCGGTTTCCCGGCAAACTATACACCCGAAAGTTTAAGAACTTGAGGTACACGACAGACAGCAGTTTCAGTCCCTGAGAGGGATGGTGTTGCACGACAGAAAGTTTTAAAACCTGAGCGAGAGATAATTCAGTCAGAGAGGAGTGAGGTGCACGACAGAAAGTTTTAGAGCCTGAGAGACAGGCTCTGGGGTCCGCTTGGCCCAAACGGCGTCCCATAGTCGCCTTATCTCTAAACCGACTATCTCATTAGCTTTTAAAAGTATTTTTTTCGCCCCTTAATCTGAAACCTCTTCTCCCACCCCTTATCGTGCTATCAGAGGGACAGACGGTCACTTACTTTCTGGGATCCCAAAATCACATGAAACTAAGAACTATAACAAATACACTCAAGGAATATTTATAACGAATACACTCAGATTTGATAGTCAAGTAAATGTACAAATGACGTGACGAAACTACGCTGATAGCGGACAAACAGGGGGGCTTGAGGGACTTTAGCTTTGAATCGGCAGAGCTACTCTTGACTGGAAGGGTTAAAATCGGGAGGCAGGATGTGTCAAGGATGATCAAATGCCAATTTTTGCTCACGTTCTGATCGAGTATCTAAACATTTACACAGCGGGTATTTTTCCCCGAAGACGAAAGGGTAAATGCTACCCGGGTATTTTTCAAGGGAGAGTACTGTCATGTGGCAGCAGATTCCAAGGTTGTAAAGCTCTGGGTATCTCTCTACAACGGACACCAGTATGTGTTTATTTGGACCACTTTTTCTGTGGACATAATCAAAATTATTGCTCGGAAATCCGATTTTGTTGTTGCTGACGACGAAGAATACCCTTCGACAAACAAATCCCCAGGTAAAAAGTTCGCGAAATCGAAGTAAAAAATAACCGGGAATTTGTTGCTGTTGCGGGGAAAAATACCCGCGGAGTATGGGTAAATACCCTCCGCGTAAACATTGCTCGGAATTGATTCACGAGTTCGATCTAAAGGGTTTTTCAGAACTTGGCAGCCAAAAGCAAGTGCTCTTTATTGTATCTCTGCCAGCGCATCAGTCTGATATCGGCCTGGATGCGTCGGGACAACCACAACAACGAGACAACAACACGGGTATTGCTTGTTGGTTCTTCTGAATGAATAAAGGAAACTATTATAACAAGTTAAAACAACAGGCCGGGAAATCAGGGAATGTCACACCAGTGGTCTCTGGATAACCCCTTCTGATAACAACTTAGGAGGGTTTTAAAAAACACCACTTCCAGCGTCTTCAGTAACTTAGGTGCATATCATTATATGCAACGTTTAAAAAGGGCTTAATGCATTTTAACAAACGTAACCTACTTTTTCCGTTTAATTAAAGTTAAACCGATAAACAATCCATCGATAATTTCGTATTTTAAGATTAACTAACGTTCTTTATGATCGCGACGTTAGTTTCCTTCTCTTAGTTTCAGTTTAAATTCACCCCGGTACGGTGAAATCCAACAAATTAATACACATGATTTAGGCTACTCTCAGAAATCACTTTTCGATTTTCTTTAAAGGACCCCTCGCACTATTTACTCTTCAACTTGCATTATTTTAATATATTTGAATATTTCAAAACTAGGCTGTGCTTTCAGCAAACAACCCACGGTTTTTGCTGTGTTAAGCCTTTTCCGAGACCCGTTGACTTGTAGCGAAAACAGGGAATCAATTTATATAACCGGTTTTTCTGATGGAAAACTTCTCCCAGACAGCCGTCGACAGCGTGATACACATCGAAGGTAGCAAAACACGGCAAGTGAGAAAATCAGCGTGGTTTTGTTAGAGGGGTTAGAATGTACCGTACGAAATTGGGATCTTCGGGTTTAGAAATATATGGAGGGATTATGGAAGTAGGTTGCGCTAGTATTATAGGTAAGACAGGTCCTTTAAAAAAACCGAACGACACGATCTTCTGTACAACAGAAACGCCATCTGCGGTTTCCACCATGAATAACGGTAGGCTATCTTGGCGCAACCTGACCTGATACCAAGAACAAATCAGCAAGTAGAACCTCCGTCTTTGACTCCATGCACCGACTATTGATCCCCGACAAAATTCGTCCATATATTATTCGCATGGTTGTAGAACAGAGATGGGAGACGGAGGTTCTACTTCTATCTGTTCTTACTGATAATGAATCCAAGATTACAGAAGAACATGAGCCAACTTACTTCGGCCTGTCTCCATCTGGGTATGCCTTCATCCAGGTGTCATACATTGTTTTTCTACCTGCGCTGACTTCAGCAGGGTTCGGGTTCGGGATCAGTTTGGTTGAATCAACAAGCACGTTGTAGAGTAGCGGTACTGCTTTCCCATAAAGTGAGTAGTTTCCTTAAAAGTCAGAATTTCTTGAAGAAACTCCACCCAACTCGTAACTTCTTACAGATTCTACAAAATCCCTTAAAGAACCCCTCGCACTATTTACTCTTCAGCTTACAGTATTTTAAAATATTTGAACACTTTCAAACTAGGCTGTGATTTCAACAAATAACACACGGTTTTGGCTGTTTTAAGCCTTTTCCGAGACTCGTTGACTTGTAGCGAAAACAGGGAAACAATTTACATAACCAGTTTTCTGATGGAAAAACTTCTCGCAGACTACCGTCAACAGCGAGATACACATCGAAGGTAGCAAAACACGGCACGTGAGAAAAATCAGCGTGGTTTTGTTAGAGGGGTTAAAATGTACCGTACAAAATTGGGGTTTCCGGGTTTAGAAATACATGGAGTGGTTATGGAAGTAGGTTGCGTTAGTATTATAGGTAAGACAGGTCTTTTAAAAAAAAAAGACTTCTCAGATTCCCATAAAAAGTTTAAGAACAATAACAATCATAGCGATTTTTTCTTTTTTGCTGAGACTGGGTTTATTCATCTATTTTGTTAAAGGACACCCGAACAGTGAAACCATACTTGAACACACCATGGAAAATGAATTTACAGACATGGCCACGGAGAGCATTCTTCTCCTGAGCGTGACGTTTTCAAAATGGGATGTTCGTTACTGGAGGTTTGCACACGCATACTCCAAGACAAAAAGCGCAATTCATTCAAATCTTGTACAGCGCTGGCCGGATCGTATTGGAATTTCTTCTAGATTTTCGTTTTGCTTAACTAGTTAAAAATATTCCAGAAGAAGGGTTGATTGGAGACATTTGTTCATTTCTAAAATTGTTCGGTACTGAAATAAGGACAGATGCAAAATGGAGCAAAATCATAGCTTGGAAACACTATTTCGTCTTTGGATTGGGTTTTCTGCAGGCAATGTTAACGGAAGTCATACAGATAGGGATGATACTTGGTACTCTTCATTCAGATGTCCTTTAAGAAAAACCGTTTTCCCTCCAGAACTGCCTTATTTCACAAATCTTTCCTTACCTGCAGCGTCTTAATTTGGAGGGGGGGGGGGGTGTTCTGATTGGTCTCTTTCTGTGTTGGCGGTTATTTGTGCTCCTTGTGCCAAAACAGCAGTGAGTCAACCTTATTTTATTAATTTTTTTTTAAATGCACAATTGGGCTTGAACCATTCGAACTATATTTCCTCGGTTTCAAACCCCAACATAAGTTTGCACCTACAATTTTATTAAATCAATCTTTAAATTTTGTGCAATAATTCAGTTGCTAATTATAATAAACCTTGATGCTTAAGACTTTACCCTAACACATGGTGACCATGTGTGACTACCACACATAGTGGCTACCTTGAGCGATGTCAGTTACTGTACGGGATCGAAATGAAAGAAGCCAAGGATTTATTTATTTATTTGTGACCCGTTTTTTGGATAACAGCGGAGTATGAGTAAGATACACATATTAAAACACTAAACAAAACAATGCAAATAAACATGATTACATTTATTTCATATAGTTTAAGTATTTTTTTAACCCGTTTTGATTGAACCGTAGTTGCATATATATTTTAGGTATACCTACAAATTGTAGGTATACAATGTATGTACCCACATCATTTTACGCGGCTCCGAGTCCAACAACTTTGTGCAACAAACATACGGAAACAATCAGGTTCAGCAATTTGATAATAATATTATGTATTTCCAAGCCCAAAGGTCAGGGCTTAATGGTGTAGCGATCAGGGTTCATGGACCTTTCCAGTCCAGGAAGTTTACTATGCGGCTGAGTTAATGGGCGCAGGTGGAATTGTTCCAGGCCTTGATCATCACTCTTTTTAAGGACGCGTACCTGAAGCACTCACTGTCAGTCATTGGTTCGGTTGCTTGCCGTTACGATGCCAGTGTTTGTGTCAGGTCGTGTTGCTTGTGTAATTCTTTATATCTTAAGGTCAGATCTATATTTGGTCAATCTGTATTTGGATTCTTTAGTACTTATAACTTCATTTATTTTGGAAGCATATTATTTATCTTCGATCATTAAACACCATATTTTGGTATACGGTGTTCTGTGGTTGATTCGAAACAGGGTTGTTTCGAAACGGTTAATTATATGTACGAGCCCCAGAAACCCAGGTCGGCTGGTCACGCTATCTACCAGCAAGGGAACTCGTTTCCCTGGCCGCTACGGGCGCTACAGTGGCTTCCATGATCAGTCGAAGCTTCAGCGCTCTATCCACATAATAAACATATATTGATTATAAACCACTCCGTGGGGCTTTCAGGATATCGGGAAGAGCAAGACTTTACCATTTAGAACTGATCTCCTCAACTCCAAAAGCTTCCTATGGCACCGTTGAGAACATGGTGCATATTTTCCTTTTCACCAGATTTGCAAAATCGGCAATTACACCTGGCATCTGAACAGTTTCGAATCCCCTGCTATTTAAGACCGTTGTAGCCCCATCTGCGTAGGCATATTATGATTTATATTTGTGCTCATAAGTTGTATCCATGACTATACCAAACAAATTTGGCAAAAATATTATCTATCTATCTATCAAAAACTCGAATACCTAACAAGGGGAGGGACTTGGCTCTGGCCTATATGAAGGCTACAATTTACCTTCAACAGCAATATCGACGTTGATATAAGCCACTGCCTGCTTTTCCAACAGCTTCCGATTCTGCTCGATCCATTCAATTGAACCCACTAGGCCGTATTCCTCAGCCCCCCAGCTACCAAACTTCAGACTCCTGCGTGGCCGCCAACCTACAAGAGATGATACTTTTTTTTATTCTCTTTTCTTCCACGGGTGAAAGCAGGTAATCATGGTTCCGCGTTCGGAGTCGTTAGTCCTACATTATCAGAGGATGAACTAACTAAGGATAGCCTACTTTCTTGCATTTCTCGGTTGGTCTGTTTGAAAGAAACAGAAACGAGATTTTGGGGTCGGGGGAACTGGCTGAATTTCGGGTGGAAGCTCCTGCGCTTTCCCAGGCAAATAATTGAAAGAAGTCCCAAACTATACACACAGAACAGCTGTAGAAAAATCACAGATTTGTATGTTGATTAAGAGTTCGCTCGTATGATGAATGTAAATGTACTGTTGTACTGGTTTGTGTTTTTTGTTCATGGCCCAAGGGCTTCATTAAACATCTATCTATCTATCTATAGGTTAGCCTACACAGATTTTTGTTTCTAAACACGTAAATTTTAATACTCTTTTTAATAGTACTTCTGGTTTTGGTTTGTGATTTGTCGAGTCCACGTTGCTATTTTGTTTAATCTGTTCTTCGCTAAGGACTATTGCCGGATTTGCCCAAAGTGCAATCGAAATACCCGAAAATATCCTTATCCTCGCTTAATATCTTAGACGGATGGCTGATGAGAAACCCCCCAAAATCTAATTTTTGTTCCTATTTGTTGTCATATTCTCCTTAAAGTGGTTGCAGTTAAGTCGAAACGTAAATTATAATCCTAAATACGAAACGTAAAGGGAGCCCCCCCCCCCCCCCACACACACTCTACGAATTTTCCTGGAGTTCAGGTCAAAAGGGAAGTCCAAGAACAAACTCACCGTCTGTAGCCAGCTTGCCGTAAACTCTTGCTATTTCCAACAGTGAAGATGTGCCACTAGATGGGTCTATTGCTCCGAGACTCCAAGCATCTCTGTGATTACCAAGGAGAACATATCGGTCTGCAACGAAATAGAGAAATTTCAGATGCCCGATGCTTCAGCCCCCCCCCCCCCCCAACTTTTGAGATTCGGTAGAATTTTTGGCCGTAGGCCCAAAATTACACTAAAGTTGTTCGGTATTTTTTCGACACCAGAACTGTCCGGTATATTTACGGGGATTCTGTAGTTATATAGAATCCAAAATATGCTATCGGTACAAATCTATTCGTTATAATTGCCAGGATTCGGTATTTATTACGAATTCGGTGAGCGAATTTACTGAAATTATTTGGTAATTTTTCGATGCCAGAACTCTTCGGTATACTTATGGAGATTCGGTAGTTACACAGAATCCGGAATAGGCTATCGATCCAAAATTATTCGGTATCATGATTGGGATTCGGTAATTTATTCGATATAATTTTTCAGGATTCGGTAGTTGCCACGAACCTCGACATTAGTTCCAGTTTCGACGAAAGTATACCGAATATTCTGAACGTTATTGCTAGAGTCTGGGGTGAAAAAAAAACGAAATCCTTCAACTGAGTCAAAATAATTCAGTGTTCCCAAATATCAGATGTAAAATTAAGCTACCTTTTCAGTTAAACTTAAAAGTTTAACCAAAAAGAGCTGAGAAACGACATTCTAGTTATCCATCACTCATTCACTTAATTAGGCTCGAAGACGCGATGAAAATGCGTTACTTTGTTGCTCCGAGATTCACTTATAATCGACTTTCAAATAGTGGAATTTCCGTGTGATTTGTGGCACCTCTATGCGCTCGTATTTTTGTTGTATGCCTTACGAGAAAGATTTAAGATTTTTTTTTTTGTTCAGGCACTAAGCAATCTTCACCAATCTCAGCACTGCCCACTGAAAAGCCGCGTTT
Source organism: Branchinecta sandiegonensis (assembly GCA_030848855.1). Classification (NCBI taxonomy): domain Eukaryota; kingdom Metazoa; phylum Arthropoda; class Branchiopoda; order Anostraca; family Branchinectidae; genus Branchinecta; species Branchinecta sandiegonensis. Next base: position 3,739,558 of record JAUPMV010000011.1, read on the forward strand.
GTGTTGAGATTTCCCGCGTCATAGTAGAATTTCCGCGGTTTCCGTGCCGCAAATATTCTGAACGACATAACTAGAGCAGATAGTGGAAAAAGAAAATCCCTTTGCAGAATCCAAATAATTCAGTGTATTCAATTAAATGACACAAAAATAAGTTGGCCTTTCAGTTAAACTTTAAGCTCTGTCTGTTTATGGCTCTCTATCTCAGCGGGATGCTTGACTCACCCATGGTCACTAAGTATGCACCGATCCTCACAGCGATCCTCCACTGGCAATCGTCTTGCTCTAGTAGCCGTGCTCGTCCAGACCCGATGTTCTCTAATTGGCTGAAAATAGCCAAAATGGCCGCTTACGACACTTTACGATGGCTTCCGAAAGCTTACGATTGTCAGTGCAAGACCCACTTAAAAAAGTTCATGATCAGTGCGTTTTCTAGATGGCAGGCATATCTTATTGAAATGTACAAGCTCTGCAATGGAGCCTAGATGACAACGTACCAGCCCAGAGAATCGTGCAGTTCAATAATAATCATCTCCGAGGACACCAGCGCAAAGTGAGGATGAACGCTTTTATAAGGACATGGGCCGCTGGACCTCCGGCAACCGAGTGGTCCAGCAGTGGAACAAAATACCAGAGAGAGTAGTCTGCCTCACAAACCTACTGACAGGAATTTTATGATTATTTTTATTTATTTATTTATTTATTTATCACCCGTCATTTCAAACAGAAAACGGACGGAGTACAAAAACGAAAAGAAAAAACAAAAGAAAAGCAAAACGTAACACTTTCATATGAAACACACAAGAAATCGACAATTACAAACTGAGACTCTCTGACTGAGTAAAAACTGAACACCAGTACATACATATACACTTAAACTCTGAGAATTTTACTCCACGGGTGGGACGGGATTTTTGAGTTGTGCTTGCTACAGGTTACAGATAGCAAGCTCAGGGTCTCTTATGATATATATTTTCATCATTTTGGTGTTTCTTGTCCAAGGCGGGAGCCGAAGTAGTATATATTAGTAGTAAGTATATTATAGGTAGTAAGTAAGTATATTATTCAAGTGACATTTTCTCCTTGTGTGTAAACTAAGAATTTTAGAGAGGCTTAACGGCCTGCCGTCCAATTTGCGAATATATTATTATTCTATTATACCATGTGACTTCTTGGTTAACTCCCGCTTTTTGTTTACAATTTTGACCCGAGAAATACGAGAAATTTCTTGACAAGTCAGTAGCCAACGATCTGACGGACTTCATTTCGCTATTTTAGGGGGTTCAGGTCTGTCCTGTCCGAATGGTTAGGGCGCCAAATTCACAATCGAAGGGTCACTGGTTCGAGTCTCGGTGGTGCTTACCGTTTGGTTTGGGGCGAGAGGGTTCGTGGCATTTCCTTGTAAGGCAAGCCAAAAGTCCACCCAACGTCAAATGGTACTTAGAGAAATCCAGGGAAAAGCACGGGAAGCGTCGGATGATTTGTCCCCAGCCATGCATTGCACTCTCGATAGAGGGCAGAGTATCAGGAGATCGGCAACTGCGCTACGCGAATCAATGGTTTGCATGTAAAAGTTTACTGTTTCGTTTGCTTGTGTCCAATCAGATCCAGTCTCTGTCCCAGAGCAAAATAACACCACGGAGTAGCGCCAAGACGTATGCTTTCCATGCTTTTCAAACGGACCATATTCATAGCGCCGCCCACTATGGTTGCGGCATTTGTAGCGAGTCAAACTTCTGTGTTTACAAATTTTTAGTAAAGCCAAGGTGCGGACTGCATATACCAAGGAAATAATGGAGGCTGTATTGCTTTTTTGCTACCTCCAGGAAAGGAAGTTATCAGAGCCAGCTCTTGTGAACGACTGAATGAGTTTTAGTAGGGACGTTCACTGGCGCTGGTGATGCTAGTGTCGCTGCTACTCGAGTGTGTGACACTTTTTTCAAGTCTTGGCGCTACTCCCTAGTGTTATTTTGCTCTGCTCTGTTCCAAGAATCTTGGCAAATACCTACCTTTCTCAACAGCTCCATGCAGGGTTCCTATAACGTTGTATGTCATACGTTGCTCTATCGTCGTTCTAATGTCCATCTTCACCTCTTTAAAGTCTGTCACAAAGCTTCCTCCTAGATTATAAGCCGAGCTGAGATCCCCTTTCCAAGCAGCTGGGGGAGGCGGCCCGGCAAGTGCACTAAAAAGAGAGAAAGAAATAGGTTGATTTAGACAACATCATGGCTGACAGCTAATTTGCGTTGCTTCACTATACTAAATAACAAATTAACACAGCTTTGCAGAATCTGAAACGGATGGGCGCTAGAAAAGCCATTCTGCTACTGATAGTGGACTTCCTGAGTCACCGATATCAGTGCGTCTACGCACTTTTTCCAGGTGATCTTGATTCTGAGTGGGCGGAGATAACATGTGGTGCTCCTCAAGGCACTAAACTTGCTGCCCTCTTGTTTTTAGCCGTCATTATCTATGTTTTATTTGACAACACTGACGAACGATTCAAATGTGTGGATGATTTGTCTGCCCTGCTGAAATACCAAATTGAGAAGTCTCAAGTAATCCTCCAGCTCGATAGTGATCTAAAAGACAAATTCAATGATCAGTGCAACTCGAATGCGCTTCAGATCAACAGTGTAATTAATAATACGTAGTAAGTAAGTAAGTAATTTATTTATGACCCGCCATTTTGAAAAGGCGGAGTAAATGACGAAAATAAAGAAAATAAACAAAACACATATATACATACAGAAAAAGACACTTAATTTTTAATCTTCGGTCAGGAAGCAGTGGACGACATAGTGTGCTGGTTGGGCCTTGTTGTCCATGAGTTTTGAAAGTGATGACGAAACATCCAAAAGGGTAACACTTGCGTCTTGAATTTTGAACTTCTCCGTCAATGTATGGTTATGACATAATTTCGACAAGTGGAGCAGGTGCTTTGCATATTTAAAATAACATGATCTCATCTTTTTAATCTCCTTCTTTAGCAGAACATGAGTGACGCCAGAACGAAATAGTGTAGAAGGAGCGCAGAAAGTGCTGTACAAATTTCCCAAAGCTTTACGATAAGTAGTGCTTATTATGTTGTAAAAGGTAGCGTAAATTAGTTGCGGCGGTAGCCATAACTACGATAGCTATTTTATTAAATGAGTCTTGAATCTTCAAAAAAAGGAAAATATCACTCGGCTTTCTTTAGCAAATCCGTAAAAAAAGGTACAAACGAATTTGCGTGGCGGTTCGTTCGCGAAGCTACTGGAACCAGTTTATTTATTTAAAACATATTTATTAAAACATAGCCTACAAAAAGGATCACACCGGTAGCTGGGGAGCAAGTCTCGTGTGCTTCCACTCCCCCACCACCAAACATCTATCCTGTAACACACCTTTGGCCCACTAACATTAGTTGTAACATTAGTTGTTTTGCAGATGATACCACGGTAACCCAGATGAAAAATTTGTAGCCTGTGTGGTTTTATGGCAGTTGTACGAAGAAGTTGCATGTATTGATATGCAGTAGTACTAAAATGTGCCTCACACTGGGCTAATCTTTAGCAGTAGTATTCAGTAGCATCCCGCCTTCTCCTGTAGCATCCAGTCTTGCTATAGTAGCACGTAGTAGCATCAGTTGGTACTGCATGCTAATTTTTCGCACAACTTCATACTACTATTTTGAGATAAAGTTTCATAGGGACTGGATCTGTATTTTGCCGTTTTTACAGTTACCTTGGAATCTCATACTACGGTTGCTTTTCAAAAAGGACAATTGCCGAATTTTGAATTTTCACCCCAACACCTCAAAAAGAAATACTTATATCTAGTAACATTATAAGAGTGAAACTTTTTTCCCACCAGCTTGACACAATCCTAGGCTCTTATCTGATAGTGCAAAACGGATGCGTCAGCTGAATTTTGAATTTTGATGATTTGATTTCTTGCCTATAAGGAAGAACCCGATGTGCCGACGAGTCGAACGACGCCCGACAAAGGCATACAAAAAATTAATTCTTCTGTGTTAGCTGACGTATCCGTTTTGCACTATCAAATATGATTTGAAAATACGATTCAAATATGGTTAGTGACGAGAAAAGTTAGATGACTTTTTCAAATACCATGGTAAGATAATACGGTCGGGACGTGGTATATGAATTTTCGACAGATCATGGTACCAGAAACCATAATATCTGCAAAAACGCAACTATTGTCGTGTTTGTCTCCAATAAACATTATTACTTTTCTCGAACGGGTGTGCAGTGTGGCCTATCCTATGACCCACAGTCAGTTATCTTGCGATAACCTTCACACAGAAAGTTAGCGGTATACATGAGAGATGATAGAAATCATATCAGCCTCCGGAGAGGATGATATGAAGTCATAACAACCACCAGAAGTTTTGTGCATGGTTAATTGTTAAAGGACCCCTTGCACTATTTACTCCTCAACTTACAGTATTTTTAAATATTTGAATAGTTTAAAACTAGGCTGTGCTTTCAACAAATAACCTACGGTTTTGGCTGTTTGAAGCCTTTTCTGAGACCCGATGACTTGTAGCGAAAACAGGGGAAAAGTTTACATAACCGGTTTTTCTGATGGAGAAACTTATCACAGACAACCGTCGACATACACATCGAAGGTAGCACAACACGGCAAGTGAGAAAATCAGCGTGGTTTTGTTAGAGAGGTTAGAATGTACCGTACGATATTTGATGGTGCAAAACGGATGCGTCAGCTGAACTTTACTGGAGCTATATTTCGGCCCTTCTTGGCAAGGGTCCTCTTCAGGCTCAAAAGGGCAAAAAGGCAAAAAAGGCATTCAGGTATCATCAGTGAAAGGAAATCCAGACCCCAAGCTCTTCTCTACAACAAAACGAAATTCAACCCAAATGCAGAAAAATCTGTACCCGACCAACGACCCAATCGAGCAGCAAAAACAGCAGCCGTGTCCAAAAATGAAATCACAGCAACCTTTCTAACTCCAAGCAAGACTCACTCACGAAGGAATTTACGAAGTTAAATATTTAACGCTAGGCTAGAATCTTTAGTTTTGTGTTTCCCACAAGTTTCGTTTTTCCAACTTGAGCGGTTTTTGAGCCTGAAGAGGACCCTTGCCAAGAAGGGCCGAAATATAGCTCCAATAAAATTCAGCTGACGTATCCGTTTTGCACCATCAACTATGATTCGCAGTCAGCTTGGGCTGAAGGAATATGTACCGTACGAAATTGGGGTCTCTGGGTTTAGAAATATATGGGGTGATTATGGAAGTAGGTTCGTTAGTATTATAGGTAAGACAGGTCCTTTAACGGTTCTGTTCGAAAAGGTTATAACAGGTAACACATCTCCGTCTCGGTTGATATCGGAATAACAACTTCGATGGCCATTTACAAATTCAACCTCGTTGCGCTCAATAGATATTTTTCCTAACCTACCTCGCCTTCGGCTCGGATAGGTTATTTACAATGACCGTCTTGTTGTTATTTTCCGATATCCGCCTCGATGATGAAAGTTAACCTTTAATAACTTTTCTCGAACAGGTATGTAGGGTATATCTCCCTATGTCCCACAGGTCATGGCAATTAGTTTTGTAGAGACTTATACGATATCGTATCAGCCTCCAGAGAGGATGCTACGAAGCCGTATCAACCTCCGCAGAAGTTCATCGAGCACTTTTTCTCAACTACTGGAAAGTAGAGACTGACTTCCAAACAATAAATATAAGACATCACTTTCAGAAAGAAAAACAAAAAAAACACCAAAAATAATAAAGAAAAAAATACTGAAAAACATAAGAGAAAAAATGTTCAAAACTGAAAGAAAATGTTGCTTTCCTAGACAACCACCCTAGGCCATTCCTTGGTACAATCACATTCCCAATGAAAATGCAACTGGTCAACTGAAACAACATTACTTCCAGCTTACTTCAACTTATTTTTCTCTACTCTCCAAAAGGCATCTATCGAGCAATACCACATTCTTTTTTCTTTGATGTTGCTCTGATTAAACATTCCATTAATAAAAACTTCAGTGTTGCCACTTTCTCTGATGGAACCTGTGACTTTTGATCTCGCTTTATCCTCTTCATAATGATATGCCTAAACTCTTATGCTTCATTTTTGTGTTTACTGATAAGGAACCGGTCGCAGAGTTCTTCCTCGCTTTGTCAAACAAACGAAAATGTATGACAAATCGCAGAATTCTGCAACCTGTGGCAACACTGGTTTAAGGTTGATCAATTCTATCTCTCTAAAGGCGTATTCTCGCCGTTCCCCGAGGACTCCACTTGAGGAGTCCCCGCGTTTTTGTTTCTCCCGGGGACTCACTCCCCGTATTCTCGCGAGTCCCCACGAAAGGGGAATGCTCCAATTATCATCACCATCATCAAAAAGGAATTAAGAAGAATCAGAATAAACAAAACCAAAAATAAAGTGGATCTCGACTAATTTTTTTAGCTGCATATTCATTTTTCGAACAAAATCCATTTTAGAAGCATTCCCCGTATTCTCGCTGTTTCTGTACGCGGAGTCCGCGTGGAGTGACTCCCTCTATTCTCGCCGTTCCCTTCGATTCCGCGAGGAGTCCTCGGGGAACGGCGAGAATACGCCTTAAGAGAACGCCTGATTAATTCTATCTGTCGAGCCCGCCGCTAGATGGCATCTGCTTCGCAACAAATTAAAAATATGGTGTTGGATAAGGATTGTATTCTTATAAACTGAAATGCACGGGTCACATCAGTAGTCATTTTCATATTTCTATAGTAGGCTAGAGTTGCCATTTCACTAAACAAAAATTCCGTACTAAAGTAACAACAGAAGTAGTACAACAAAGAAGAATAAGTCCTACACATAAAAACATTCTGTTCGAAAAAGTTATCATAGTTAACATACCTCCATCTCGGTTCATATCAGAATAACAACCTCGACGGCCATTTAAAAATATCAACCTCGCCTTCGGCTCGGTAGATATTTTTCATATCCTATCTTGCCTTCGGCTCGGAAAGGTTATTTTCAATGACCGTCTGGGTGTTATTTTTCGATATCAACCTCGATGTCTGAAATCAACCTTTAGTATCCCATAATCGTGTTGACACCTCAGAAAAAAAACAACAAAAAACATAACTTACTTGAGCAGAATTTCAGCATCATTGTATCCAATAGGCTGAGTTGGGATCTGAGGAAGCTCGGTATACATTTTGGAATTCCAGTCGAAGTTTGCAGATTCTGCCATAGAAAAGAAAATAGATAAGACGATCGTTTGAGGTGGACAAGGACGGCTTAACAATATTTGGTAGTGCAAAATGGATACGTCCTGCTGAATTTTATTAGAGCTATATTTCGGCACTTCTTGGCAAGGGCTCCTCTTCAGGCTTAAAGCCGCTCCAGTAAGACAAACGAACTTGTGGAAAAACCAGAGCAAAATAACCCTAGGGAGTAGTGTCAAGACCTATGCTTTCCTTGCTTCGCAAATGGGCCATACTCATAGCGCCACCCACTACGCTCGCGACATTTAAAGCGAGACAAAGTTACGGGTTGAGGTCTGCACACATCGAGGAAACAGGAGAGGTTGAATCTTTTTTCTGCTGTTTTCAGAATATAAAGTCATTGGAGCGAGCACTGGTGCACGACCGATTGAGTTTCAGTAGGGACGTTCACTATCTCTAGTGGTGCTAGTGTCAATGCTATTCGAGTGTGTGTCACTTTTTTCAAGTCTTGGTGCTACTCCCTAGTATTATTTTGCTATGGGAAAAAAAACTAAAGATTCCAGCTTAGCGTTAAATATTTGATTTCGTCAATTCCTTCGTGAGAGCTGCTTGAAGTTAAAAAGGTTGCTGTGATTTCATTTTGGACACGGCTGCTATTTTTACTGCACGATTGGGTCGTTGATCGGGTAGAGATTTTACTCCATTTAGATTGACTTTTGTTTTGTTGCAGAGGAGCTTGGGGTCTGAATTTCCTTTCGCTGATGATCCCATGTTTCTGGAAGTGGGTAATCGCCTGTCTCGGTTCATGAGCTTGGGTTTATTTAGATTTCTCGTTCGAAAGTGCGTCTCTAAATAAACTTGCCTGCGTTTTTTGAGAAATAAGAGGCGTGAAAGACTTTATCAGCATTCTATTTATTTTTAATGATAAGATCTGCGTCCCTAGTTATTAGTTCTCATTCCCGAGATTCTGAAGTTCTTACGTAAGGTTCGTCCGCTCGCTAACGGATTTTACATAAGTTGCGTTTTTGAAGATACCATCGTAACTCGATCTGCAATTAGTCATTTTTGCAGTTACCGTGGTACCTGGGTTGCTCTGCAAAAACGACAATTGCCGAAAATGCGCTTTTCGAAGCCATCCCAAAAGAAAAACTGATATTCAGTCACATAACAGCCCAAACTTCTTTCCCACCAATTTGACAAAAACTGATGAAAGTGAGATGACTTTTTCAGATACTGCGATCAGTTACCACGGTCGGACCGTGGCATCTGAATATCAGATACCACGATAACTGGCCAGATACCATCGATAACTGCAAAAACGCCTTTTGATCGCGGTATCAGATCAATTCAAATGAAATCGTTTATTGACAAACCAACTTCGTAGTTTTCTTCGTCAGAAGATGCTAAATTACGCTGGTCATACAGTAAATAAAATAAAAACATATTACACTAACTATTCACTTCGTTCAGAATCTCTGTAAAAAAAGGGCACAAACGAGTTCATGAAGCTTGAAGTTCGTCCTCTGACAGGCACTAGTAAGTAAGTAAGTAAAGTATTACTAGTTTATACTAGTTTGTTTTGCTGTCTTGTCCAGCTATTTTTCGGAGCATCAGGGGGGAGCAATGATCGATTGTTCTCATTTGCCAACATTTTTTTTTCCAAAGTTTAGTATCAATTCTGTTCTTCGGTTGTAGAGGCTCGGGATTCTCAACACAGACAGTGCTTGCTCGTAAGACTGATAGCCAGGACCCATTGTAATTTTCGTTGCGGGTTTCTGTACGGATTTGAGCTCGATAAACCGTGTTTTGTACTTGGGGTCCCCGTACCGGGCAGCAGTATTCCCAAAGGGGGCGCACGTGGGTAAGGTATGCGATGGAAAGTTCGGTTGTTTTTCATTCAGATATATATATTTATATATATATATTTAGACAAATATGCTTGCCGGCCGAAATTCTGTCATGGTCATATGACAAATTGTTTTAAGTAATGTCACAGACCAGCGGTATTGTCAAGGAAAAAAGTACCTTACCGATCGACGGGTAGTTGGGTGTCAAGGGGTCCCCGTCACTGAGCATGATGGTACCAGACTGCACTCCATACCCAGGCAGATCTACCGTGTTTGGGTAGACCTGGTCCCGTCCTCTGGGAGAAAAGTCCTTAGGGTCGGAGAAAAGAAGAACGCCGATTGCCCCACGCTTCTGCGCTTCCAACACCTAGAGTTGTATCATAGAAATTTGATTATATATTATGAATATAAATATGAAGAATCCATGAATAGTTTAATACCCTTGACAGAACGAAATACATGAAGATTCCAAGCCAAAATTCCACGCCAAAAATCTGCTGAACTTCTTTGTTGTGCTTTAGAGTCTCTGACTTTTCACCCCTTCGTACCAGGCCTGGATTTCTTGTTCTTTCAACACTTTTGAAAATTGGCGGATGAAGCTTTCGGGTCTCCTTCCCGCCCTTTCCACACATATGGTCTCCTTCCATATGGCAAAAGGACTTCATGCTTACAGTATTCCTCATTCCATGGTCAAAGTGGAGAGGGTGGGTGAGAACGAATTCGCGTAAGACATCATCTTTTCTTCAGGGGCGTATTCAATCATGTACTCAATAATTATGTTAACCCATATAAGAAATGGCACAAGGCGTATCCATATTGAGAATATGACAGAAACCGAAAGAAATAGATCAGACTAAACTAGACAACCGAAAATAACTGCACCATAATATGTGGGGCTCCCATCTAGAGAAGAAACCAAAGGGTGTAAACCTGTGGACCACTGGCTGGTCCAGAGGGAGAGTTGCTATAGAGCGTCGTGCTCGATTTCTGGAATCCATCGACCTTCTAAACAGCCTCTATCGAGCAATTAAACAATAGTTAAAGAAAAAGTGTATTATTATTATTTTTCTTTCTTTTTATGGCACTTGCAGCTCCGCTCAAGTGCCATATACCGATCCCTTTTCGGTCGGTCCGTCGGTCTGTCGGTCCACTCTTCTCGAGTTAGGGTACTTCCAGAAGTTCTAGGACGATGAAACTTGGCAGGCATATCAGGGACCCGACCAAACTAACTTGGAAGTAGTCACTTGACCGATCCGATCATCATGGGGGGGGGGGAGGTGGCGGAATCCAGAAAATAGGGGCATGCATAACTTTCGAATGGGTGATCGGATCTTAATGAAACTTGATATCTGGAAAGACCTCGTGTCTCAGATATCTCATATCAAGTCCGGACCGGATCCCACGGATCTGGGGGGGGGGGAGAGTTGGAGGGGGGGAACCGGAAACCGTGTGAAACTCTCAGAGTGGAGCGATCGGGATGAAACTTGGTGGGAAGAACAAGCACAAGCTCTAGATAAACAACTGACAGAACTGGACCGGATTCGAACACTGTGGGGGGAGTTGGAAGGGGGGTTCCGGAATTCCGGCGATCCGTAGTTAATGTACTTCCAGGTGGGCTAGGACGATAAAACTTGGCAGGCATATCAGGGACCCGACCAGATTAATTTGGAAACACTCACCCGCCCGATCCGACCATCGTGGGGGGAGGGGGAAACGGCGGAATCCGGAAATTAGTGGCATGCATAACTTTCGAACGGGTTATCGGATCTTAATGAAACTTGATATCTTGAAAAAGATCATGTGTCAGATGTCCCATTTTAAGTCCAGACCAGATCCGGTGAACTGGGGGGGGGGGGTCGGAGGGGAGAACCGAAAATCTTGTGACACGCATAGAGTGGAGCGATCAGAATGAAACTTGGTGGGAAATACAGGCACAAGTTCTAGGTGTATCAGTGACAGAATCGGACCGGATTCGGGTACCGAGGGGGGGGGGGGTTGTAGGGGGGTGTCCGGAATTCCGGTGATCGTGAGTTAAGGTACTTCCAGATGTGCTAGGACAATAAAAATTTGCTGGAGCATTAGAAACTTGACATCATTGGGTTAGACATCGTCACTTCTCCGATCCGACCATTCCTTAAAGAACTCATCTTAACCGCAAAATACAAAAAATACTTTTTAAGCAAAATTTACTTTTTCACGATCGCCATGAGGACATGATCCTTTTTGCCTCCAGGGTTTTTCTAAGAAATTAATTTTCAGCACCCTTAAGGTGCGCATCTTAACCAAAAAAAGTGAAAAAAAAATTGACCATCACTTCCATCCTCTGACCCAGCCTTGCAAGTTTGACGCATCTTAACCGAAAAGTGAAAACAATACTTTTGACCATCACTTCCATCTGACCCAGCCTTGCAAGTGCCATATGAGCTTCCAGCTCTTGTTTGAGTTATGGACTGGCAAGTTAAAATTGTCTCTTGTGTTCATTGTTCCATTTTCTTTATTTCCTTTGTATAATCCATCAGTGACATTTTATGTAAAGATGGGTTATCAACATATTCGCATTCATTCATTCAGTAGGCTACTTTTCGACGGGGGTGAGGGAGGGGGGCATACTTACGATATTTCCCCGGAAAATCTGGCCATAACGAGCGAGCACAATTTTTCCAGCGGGGTCTATATTTAACTTCTCAAGTTCAGCATAGTCCTCCGCTCGTCCGTAATATGCATAGACGACGTTGCCCTGAAATTAAACTAATGTCAACTATATAATTATTAAAACAGTCACACCCGGATTTATATGTTGTAAGGCATGTCCTGAGAGTGCAAGCAGTACAGACAGGGCCAGATATTGTTGCACTGTCCCTAACCTTTGGAAGCTATCTTACTGCAAGTATTATAAATGTATTATAATGAGTATTATAAATGATCAAAAGGGCACAAGACATAAGACGGAGTACCAGCAAAAAGAGGAGAAGAAAAGGAAAATACAGATAAGAACAGCAATACACTGTCAGAAATTTCATAACAGATTGCGCATAACACTTTCAAGAATAACACCTTTTCACTTAGAAAAAAAGTGTTATGACCAATTAAGTTTATACTATTTCGTGCCCAGATCTCCAGCAACACCTTCAATAGGTAAAAATACTACACTGTCAGAAGTTACAGAACGACAACAGCAGGATGCGCGGTTTCAACAGATAACATTTGGGATGATATATGTTATGTTTCTTTCATTCCGTTGGTATTTTTACCAATTAAAGGTGTTGTTGGAGATCTAGGCACGAAATACTGTAAACTTAATTGGTCATAACACTTTATTTCTAAGTGAAAAGGTGTTATTCTTGAAATTGTTATGCGCAATCTGTTATGAAACTTCTGACAGTGTAGTGTCGTGAAATAGTTGAACGAAAAGCGTTCAACACAGTACCCCCTTCCTACTGTATACACTATGGCATTGTTCAGTTCGGTTTTCAGTTCAGTTTGTTTTCAAAAATTCGCTCACGGACGAAGCCGAACATTGAATTTCTTCCGTCATGTATAACTTAACAATTAAAAACAACTATAACTAATGGTATTCATTTGGTCAACGTACATGTATCTCACAATAAACTCTAAGTAAAACCTTTAATCATACGTAACACGTCAACTAATCAAAACATCTATAAGTAAAAATTACAACTTCACACTAAATTCACACCAAACTAAAAACTAGATAATATCAACAATTATTACATTTACAGTTCAATAACAGCACATGCAGAAATATGATTAATTTATGGAGGTGTTTCGGAATGCCCGTTAAAAAGGTCAGTGAACGAGGGAATGAAACTTTTTTTGTATCGGTCATGGGAACAGGGTACTGGCTGCAACTTTGAAACAGGCTGGGCAGCAGCTCGTAGACCAGGGCTCTCGTAGACCAGGGCTCTCCAACGTTTTTAGACCAAAACTGAAACATAACTTTTTTCGGCGCTGTGCTAACAGTTATAAATTAAATCTTTTCAACAATTCGAGATATGGGACTTTAGGAGACTTCGAGGCCACAAAGAGGGCTCTATACTGCACCCGTTCGAGTAGATCCGACTGATCACGGGTCAACATTGCACCACTTCGCGAAATTGCTTCTCGGCTACAAGTATGGGTTTGGACCAGTTGGTTGGCAAATTTAAAATCAATCAATTAACTTTATGCATCAGCACGAAGCCATAGCCTACAAGAAAAAAAACAATGACACGTTGCATCCTAATTCGCGTGCGGATTATTAGCCTTATGAATACTCCTTCAGCCCAAGCTGACTGCGAATCATATTTGGCACTGCAAAACGTATACGTCAGCTACATCTTATTGGAGCTATATTTCAGCCCTTCTTAGCAAGGTTCCTTTTCAGGCTCAAGCTGGAAAATGAAATATATTGGACTTATGCCAGTTTAGCGCCCCAAGCGAATTTAGTCTATGTCTCTCCGCCCTTGCTTCGTTACCAGCATACATCACACAGAGATAGTACAGTAGATGTATAAGTTAATGAAGAAAAAAGAATGTACAAATATAACAGATTTACTTGCCAAAGTCAAGAACTTATAAGGATTCTCAGGTAATACTAACGGAATTATTTGTCGACGACGAAGATAACTTGGGGGGTATAATAGCGCCGATTCAATAAGAACAAAGAAACTCTGCTTATATTTGTCAAACCTGGTAAACCGGAGGATGGCAAACAGAAACATGATCCGTAATGATAAGCTAGCTGAGATATGTTGTCTACGAATCGGCCGATTTCTCATTCAAGTAGTATTTATTTACGTACTAAAATTGTATAACACTGGACAACTTGGTCTATTGGCCTAGAAGGAAAATAATCTTGGGTAGGCCTAGCTAAACTACAACTTAAAAATTAGAGGAAATGAAACACAACCGAAAAAGACACATAAAGAGGAAAAAGAACAAAAAAGAACAAAAAAGAAGGAAAAAAAAAAGATCTATTGAGAGGCAATTTTGTATTCTAAGGGATGGTGATATGCCATCATGATAGTTTGGTCCGCCCATTTCCAAGAATAGCATCGGAAATGTCAACAGGTATAGACTGACATGCAAGTACATAGTATTGATTTACATATAAGATCAAATACAGCTTTGGTTTAAAAAAAACTAATCGAAATAAAATAATATACAATTTACTCGTGTTACATTGTTAACTTAGTCATGTACAATTCAATCCAATCTGTTTTATTCTAATATTAATTCTTTGCGGTAGAAAATTACGCTGGAGTTGTCAAAAGTACTGTGCGAAATTTGTGTGACCTCTTTCGGTGTTTGTTTACTTTACTTTTCATGTTCGCCATCATTTTCTCTTTCCTGTATGATGGGTGAAAAATAAACGTTACTTTGGTGACAGATAGTCCTTCAGCCCAAGTTGACTGCGAATCATATTTGACGTTGCAAAACGGATAACATAGGGCTGACTTATCCGTTTCCACCGTCAAATATAAACATTACTTTACTAAACATTATTATTTCCTTCCGCCTATAGCCCTTTCAGTTGACCGCGTTTTGTCATGTTCGGTCCCTTTCCAGTTCAAGCGGGTATGCCATACACAAACAATGCGTTTTTTATCGAAGTTTTGTTCGCCGTTAGCGAAATTCAATTCAATTCATTTATTTGTATCCGCCAAAGCTGGCGAGTAAAAACAATATAATAAAATACACACAATCGGTCTACAACTGACTAATAACTAGACCATATAATTTCATATAAATCTACATGAAAGTAGATTTACATGATTTAGATTTACATAAATCTACATGAAAAAAACGGTTGCTTAATTTCCGTTTTAAAACGCCGTCGAAGTTAAACGTTTGCCAGCCGTTTGCTTAATTAGTGTTTTTACGACTCCGTCGGTTCTTGCCCGGTTGACGTTTCTTCGACGATTCAAGCAAACTTCGAACTTGCTAGCTCGCGAAGTTCGACGGTTTGGAGGACGAAGAAACTATGACCGACGAATAAAAACGGTAATTAAACAAAGACATTCTTACTTCGATCAAAAGCGCAAACAATAAATACCTCTAGCCTTCTGCGAGGATAAACTACAAGGGAAATTAATCTGTAAGGAACCTCACCGTTTTTAGTCCAGCAGCGGAGTACGCAGCGAAATTGGAGTTGATTCTTGGATCACCCTCTTCTTGCGCGAACAGGGGAGGTTGCCGGGAGACAAAGTCCATGGTAGACCCATTTGTATATGTCAACTGGACCTAATAGAAAATAACTTAAAGTGTAACTGAAAAGACAACTTTTTTTTATATCCTGAATTTGAATACAGACAATTATTTTGACTCTTCTAAGGGATAGTTAATTTTTCGTCTCGGGCTCTAGTAGTCACGTTCAGAAGATGTGCTGCTTGCATTGCACGCAGCAGGTAGTACCTCCAGTCCCGATGAAAAATTTATCTCAAAATAGTAGTATGAAGTTGTACGAAAAAGTAGCGTGCAGTACGAACTGATGCTACTACATGCTTCTATATCAAGGCTACCGTGTTACTGCATTCTACTGCATGCTACTATTAGCAAGACAGGATGCTACTGGATACTACTGCTTAAGATTGGCACAGTCTGAGGCATAGTATTCTTTACTATTACATATCAATACATGCAACTTTTTCGTACAACTATCAGACAACTACGCAGGCTACAAATTTTTCATCTGGGTGACAGGTACCTTTGTATCATCTGTGAAGTGACAGGAGATTCTGCGGCCTAGGCCTTTAGCTAGGGCTTAAGCTGAGCCAGACTTAGCTAAACTGAGCTATGCTAACCTATATAAGCTACTTCAAGAATATGCAGTGTCGTACAAATTATGTCAAAATACCATAGCCTACTGTCCTGACGTGAATGGTATGCCTACTGTCCTGACGTGAATGGTAACGTCATATGACGATGAACTAACATAGGATTTGATTTTTATTGGGAATGACGTGTCCAGCACTATTTTTTGTCTGTAAAAGATATTTCTGGATAAATAAACCGAACTGAAATTGAAATTGTCCCTGAGACGGCTTATAAATGTAAACGCGACCGGCGCCTCGCTGGCCGCTCGGCTCTATATTTATATACATATATACTCAGACTTCAGTTTCAATATTTTCAGTTTCCTGGTTCAGCATTTTTAAATTTTGATCGAATCTCTTCTCCACTTGGTCAACCTTACGAACTTAACGAAAAACTCGACCGAAAAGGTCTTTTAACAACTTTTCGCACTTTAAGACGGCCGCCTGAGCCTTCCTTAAAGCACATCTCTTACTAGAAATGATCTTTTCATTATGAAACGGATCAGAAAAAAGGTTTTCGGAAGTATCGTTACTTTCCATCTGAATTTAGCGATTTTCTTGTTAGCTTTTAACAACTTTTCGCACTTTAAGAAGGCCGTCTGAGCCTTCCTTAAAGCACATCTCTTACTAGAAATGATCTTTTCATTATGAAACGGATCAGAAAAAAGTTTTCGGAAGTATCGTTACTTTCCATCTGAATTTAGCGATTTTCTTGTTAGCTTTTAACAACTTTTCGCACTTTAAGAAGGCCGTCTGAGCCTTCCTTAAAGCACATCTCTTACTAGAAATGATCTTTTCATAATGAAAAGGATCAGAAAAAAGTTTTCGGAAGTATCGTTACTTTCCATCTTAATTTAGCGATTTTCTTGTTAGCTTTTAACAACTTTTCGCACTTTAAGAAGGCCGTCTGAGCCTTCCTTAAAGCACATCTCTTACTAGAAATGATCTTTTCATTATGAAACGGATCAGAAAAAAGTTTTCGGAAGTATCGTTACTTTCCATCTGAATTTAGCGATTTTCTTGTTAGCTTTTAACAACTTTTCGCACTTTAAGAAGGCCGTCTGAGCCTTCCTTAAAACACATCTCTTACTAGAAATGATCTTTTCATTATGAAACGGATCAGAAAAAAGTTTTCGGAAGTATCGTTACTTTCCATCTGAATTTAGTGATTTTCGTGTTAGCTTTTAACAACTTTTCGCACTTTAAGAAGGCCGTCTGAGCCTTCCTTAAGGCACATCTCTTACTAGAAATGATCTTTTCATTATGAAACGGATCAGAAAAAAGTTTTCGGAAGTATCGTTACTTTCCATCTGAATTTAACGATTTTCTTGTTAGCTTTTAACAACTTTTCGCACTTTAAGAAGGCCGTCTGAGCCTTCCTTAAAGCTCATCTCTTACTAGAAATGATCTTTTCATTATGAAACGGATCAGAAAAAAGGTTTTCGGAAGTATCGTTACTTTCCATCTGAATTTAGCGATTTTCTTGTTAGCTTTTAACAACTTTTCGCACTTTAAGAAGGCCGTCTGAGCCTTCCTTAAGGCACATCTCTTACTAGAAATGATCTTTTCATTATGAAACGGATCAGAAAAAAGTTTTCGGAAGTATCGTTACTTTCCATCTGAATTTAGTGATTTTCGTGTTAGCTTTTAACAACTTTTCGCACTTTAAGAAGGCCGTCTGAGCCTTCCTTAAGGCACATCTCTTACTAGAAATGATCTTTTCATTATGAAACGGATCAGAAAAAAGTTTTCGGAAGTATCGTTACTTTCCATCTGAATTTAACGATTTTCTTGTTAGCTTTTAACAACTTTTCGCACTTTAAGAAGGCCGTCTGAGCCTTCCTTAAAGCACATCTCTTACTAGAAATGATCTTTTCATTATGAAACGGATCAGAAAAAAGGTTTTCGGAAGTATCGTTACTTTCCATCTGAATTTAGTGATTTTCGTGTTAGCTTTTAACAACTTTTCGCACTTTAAGAAGGCCGTCTGAGCCTTCCTTAAAGCACATCTCTTACTAGAAATGATCTTTTCATTATGAAACGGATCAGAAAAAAGTTTTCGGAAGTATCGTTACTTTCCATCTGAATTTAGCGATTTTCTTGTTAGCTTTTAACAACTTTTCGCACTTTAAGAAGGCCGTCTGAGCCTTCCTTAAGGCACATCTCTTACTAGAAATGATCTTTTCATTATGAAACGGATCAGAAAAAAGTTTTCGGAAGTATCGTTACTTTCCATCTGAATTTAGTGATTTTCGTGTTAGCTTTTAACAACTTTTCGCACTTTAAGAAGGCCGTCTGAGCCTTCCTTAAAGCACATCTCTTACTAGAAATGATCTTTTCATTATGAAACGGATCAGAAAAAAGTTTTCGGAAGTATCGTTACTTTCCATCTGAATTTAGTGATTTTCGTGTTAGCTTTTAACAACTTTTCGCACTTTAAGAAGGCCGTCTGAGCCTTCCTTAAGGCACATCTCTTACTAGAAATGATCTTTTCATTATGAAACGGATCAGAAGTTTTCGGAAGTATCGTTACTTTCCATCTGAATTTAACGATTTTCTTGTTAGCTTTTAACAACTTTTCGCACTTTAAGAAGGCCGTCTGAGCCTTCCTTAAAGCACATCTCTTACTAGAAATGATCTTTTCATTATGAAACGGATCAGAAAAAAGGTTTTCGGAAGTATCGTTACTTTCCATCTGAATTTAGCGATTTTCTTGTTAGCTTTTAACAACTTTTCGCACTTTAAGAAGGTCGTCTGAGCCTTCCTTAAGGCACATCTCTTACTAGAAATGATCTTTTCATTATGAAACGGATCAGAAAAAAGTTTTCGGAAGTATCGTTACTTTCCATCTGAATTTAGTGATTTTCGTGTTAGCTTTTAACAACTTTTCGCACTTTAAGAAGGCCGTCTGAGCCTTCCTTAAGGCACATCTCTTACTAGAAATGATCTTTTCATTATGAAACGGATCAGAAAAAAGTTTTCGGAAGTATCGTTACTTTCCATCTGAATTTAGTGATTTTCGTGTTAGCTTTTAACAACTTTTCGCACTTTAAGAAGGCCGTCTGAGCCTTCCTTAAGGCACATCTCTTACTAGAAATGATCTTTTCATTATGAAACGGATCAGAAAAAAGTTTTCGGAAGTATCGTTACTTTCCATCTGAATTTAACGATTTTCTTGTTAGCTTTTAACAACTTTTCGCACTTTAAGAAGGCCGTCTGAGCCTTCCTTAAAGCACATCTCTTACTAGAAATGATCTTTTCATTATGAAACGGATGAGAAAAAAGGTTTTCGGAAGTATCGTTACTTTCCATCTGAATTTAGTGATTTTCGTGTTAGCTTTTAACAACTTTTCGCACTTTAAGAAGGCCGTCTGAGCCTTCCTTAAAGCACATCTCTTACTAGAAATGATCTTTTCATTATGAAACGGATCAGAAAAAAGTTTTCGGAAGTATCGTTACTTTCCATCTGAATTTAGCGATTTTCTTGTTAGCTTTTAACAACTTTTCGCACTTTAAGAAGGCCGTCTGAGCCTTCCTTAAGGCACATCTCTTACTAGAAATGATCTTTTCATTAAGAAACGGATCAGAAAAAAGTTTTCGGAAGTATCGTTACTTTCCATCTGAATTTAGCGATTTTCTTGTTAGCTTTTAACAACTTTTCGCACTTTAAGAAGGCCGTCTGAGCCTTCCTTAAGGCACATCTCTTACTAGAAATGATCTTTTCATTATGAAACGGATCAGAAAAAAGTTTTCGGAAGTATCGTTACTTTCCATCTGAATTTAGTGATTTTCGTGTTAGCTTTTAACAACTTTTCGCACTTTAAGAAGGCCGTCTGAGCCTTCCTTAAAGCACATCTCTTACTAAAAATGATCTTTTCATTATGAAACGGATCAGAAAAAAGTTTTCGGAAGTATCGTTACTTTCCATCTGAATTTAGTGATTTTCGTGTTAGCTTTTAACAACTTTTCGCACTTTAAGAAGGCCGTCTGAGCCTTCCTTAAGGCACATCTCTTACTAGAAATGATCTTTTCATTATGAAACGGATCAGAAAAAAGTTTTCGGAAGTATCGTTACTTTCCATCTGAATTTAGCGATTTTCTTGTTAGCTTTTAACAACTTTTCGCACTTTAAGAAGGCCGTCTGAGCCTTCCTTAAGGCACATCTCTTACTAGAAATGATCTTTTCATTATGAAACGGATCAGAAAAAAGTTTTCGGAAGTATCGTTACTTTCCATCTGAATTTAACGATTTTCTTGTTAGCTTTTAACAACTTTTCGCACTTTAAGAAGGCCGTCTGAGCCTTCCTTAAAGCACATCTCTTACTAGAAATGATCTTTTCATTATGAAACGGATCAGAAAAAAGGTTTTCGGAAGTATCGTTACTTTCCATCTGAATTTAGCGATTTTCTTGTTAGCTTTTAACAACTTTTCGCACTTTAAGAAGGCCGTCTGAGCCTTCCTTAAGGCACATCTCTTACTAGAAATGATCTTTTCATTATGAAACGGATCAGAAAAAAGTTTTCGGAAGAATCGTTACTTTCCATCTGAATTTAGTGATTTTCGTGTTAGCTTTTAACAACTTTTCGCACTTTAAGAAGGCCGTCTGAGCCTTCCTTAAGGCACATCTCTTACTAGAAATGATCTTTTCATTATGAAACGGATCAGAAAAAAGTTTTCGGAAGTATCGTTACTTTCCATCTGAATTTAGTGATTTTCGTGTTAGCTTTTAACAACTTTTCGCACTTTAAGAAGGCCGTCTGAGCCTTCCTTAAAGCACATCTCTTACTAAAAATGATCTTTTCATTATGAAACGGATCAGAAAAAAGTTTTCGGAAGTATCGTTACTTTCCATCTGAATTTAGTGATTTTCGTGTTAGCTTTTAACAACTTTTCGCACTTTAAGAAGGCCGTCTGAGCCTTCCTTAAGGTACATCTCTTACTAGAAATGATCTTTTCATTATGAAACGGATCAGAAAAAAGTTTTCGGAAGTATCGTTACTTTCCATCTGAATTTAGCGATTTTCTTGTTAGCTTTTAACAACTTTTCGCACTTTAAGAAGGCCGTCTGAGCCTTCCTTAAGGCACATCTCTTACTAGAAATGATCTTTTCATTATGAAACGGATCAGAAAAAAGTTTTCGGAAGTATCGTTACTTTCCATCTGAATTTAACGATTTTCTTGTTAGCTTTTAACAACTTTTCGCACTTTAAGAAGGCCGTCTGAGCCTTCCTTAAAGCACATCTCTTACTAGAAATGATCTTTTCATTATGAAACGGATCAGAAAAAAGGTTTTCGGAAGTATCGTTACTTTCCATCTGAATTTAGCGATTTTCTTGTTAGCTTTTAACAACTTTTCGCACTTTAAGAAGGCCGTCTGAGCCTTCCTTAAGGCACATCTCTTACTAGAAATGATCTTTTCATTATGAAACGGATCAGAAAAAAGTTTTCGGAAGTATCGTTACTTTCCATCTGAATTTAGTGATTTTCGTGTTAGCTTTTAACAACTTTTCGCACTTTAAGAAGGCCGTCTGAGCCTTCCTTAAGGCACATCTCTTACTAGAAATGATCTTTTCATTATGAAACGGATCAGAAAAAAGTTTTCGGAAGTATCGTTACTTTCCATCTGAATTTAACGATTTTCTTGTTAGCTTTTAACAACTTTTCGCACTTTAAGAAGGCCGTCTGAGCCTTCCTTAAAGCACATCTCTTACTAGAAATGATCTTTTCATTATGAAACGGATCAGAAAAAAGGTTTTCGGAAGTATCGTTACTTTCCATCTGAATTTAACGATTTTCTTGTTAGCTTTTAACAACTTTTCGCACTTTAAGAAGGCCGTCTGAGCCTTCCTTAAAGCACATCTCTTACTAGAAATGATCTTTTCATTATGAAACGGATCAGAAAAAAGTTTTCGGAAGTATCGTTACTTTCCATCTGAATTTAGTGATTTTCGTGTTAGCTTTTAACAACTTTTCGCACTTTAAGAAGGCCGTCTGAGCCTTCCTTAAGGCACATCTCTTACTAGAAATGATCTTTTCATTATGAAACGGATCAGAAAAAAGTTTTCGGAAGTATCGTTACTTTCCATCTGAATTTAGTGATTTTCGTGTTAGCTTTTAACAACTTTTCGCACTTTAAGAAGGCCGTCTGAGCCTTCCTTAAAGCACATCTCTTACTAGAAATGATCTTTTCATTATGAAACGGATCAGAAAAAAGGTTTTCGGAAGTATCGTTACTTTCCATCTGAATTTAGCGATTTTCTTGTTAGCTTTTAACAACTTTTCGCACTTTAAGAAGGCCGTCTGAGCCTTCCTTAAGGCACATCTCTTACTAGAAATGATCTTTTCATTATGAAACGGATCAGAAAAAAGTTTTCGGAAGTATCGTTACTTTCCATCTGAATTTAGTGATTTTCGTGTTAGCTTTTAACAACTTTTCGCACTTTAAGAAGGCCGTCTGAGCCTTCCTTAAGGCACATCTCTTACTAGAAATGATCTTTTCATTATGAAACGGATCAGAAAAAAGTTTTCGGAAGTATCGTTACTTTCCATCTGAATTTAACGATTTTCTTGTTAGCTTATAACAACTTTTCGCACTTTAAGAAGGCCGTCTGAGCCTTCCTTAAAGCACATCTCTTACTAGAAATGATCTTTTCATTATGAAACGGATCAGAAAAAAGGTTTTCGGAAGTATCGTTACTTTCCATCTGAATTTAGTGATTTTCGTGTTAGCTTTTAACAACTTTTCGCACTTTAAGAAGGCCGTCTGAGCCTTCCTTAAAGCACATCTCTTACTAGAAATGATCTTTTCATTATGAAACGGATCAGAAAAAAGTTTTCGGAAGTATCGTTACTTTCCATCTGAATTTAGCGATTTTCTTGTTAGCTTTTAACAACTTTTCGCACTTTAAGAAGGCCGTCTGAGCCTTCCTTAAGGCACATCTCTTACTAGAAATGATCTTTTCATTATGAAACGGATCAGAAAAAAGTTTTCGGAAGTATCGTTACTTTCCATCTGAATTTAGTGATTTTCGTGTTAGCTTTTAACAACTTTTCGCACTTTAAGAAGGCCGTCTGAGCCTTCCTTAAAGCACATCTCTTACTAGAAATGATCTTTTCATTATGAAACGGATCAGAAAAAAGTTTTCGGAAGTATCGTTACTTTCCATCTGAATTTAGTGATTTTCGTGTTAGCTTTTAACAACTTTTCGCACTTTAAGAAGGCCGTCTGAGCCTTCCTTAAGGCACATCTCTTACTAGAAATGATCTTTTCATTATGAAACGGATCAGAAGTTTTCGGAAGTATCGTTACTTTCCATCTGAATTTAACGATTTTCTTGTTAGCTTTTAACAACTTTTCGCACTTTAAGAAGGCCGTCTGAGCCTTCCTTAAAGCACATCTCTTACTAGAAATGATCTTTTCATTATGAAACGGATCAGAAAAAAGGTTTTCGGAAGTATCGTTACTTTCCATCTGAATTTAGCGATTTTCTTGTTAGCTTTTAACAACTTTTCGCACTTTAAGAAGGCCGTCTGAGCCTTCCTTAAGGCACATCTCTTACTAGAAATGATCTTTTCATTATGAAACGGATCAGAAAAAAGTTTTCGGAAGTATCGTTACTTTCCATCTGAATTTAGTGATTTTCGTGTTAGCTTTTAACAACTTTTCGCACTTTAAGAAGGCCGTCTGAGCCTTCCTTAAGGCACATCTCTTACTAGAAATGATCTTTTCATTATGAAACGGATCAGAAAAAAGTTTTCGGAAGTATCGTTACTTTACATCTGAATTTAGTGATTTTCGTGTTAGCTTTTAACAACTTTTCGCACTTTAAGAAGGCCGTCTGAGCCTTCCTTAAGGCACATCTCTTACTAGAAATGATCTTTTCATTATGAAACGGATCAGAAAAAAGTTTTCGGAAGTATCGTTACTTTCCATCTGAATTTAACAATTTTCTTGTTAGCTTTTAACAACTTTTCGCACTTTAAGAAGGCCGTCTGAGCCTTCCTTAAAGCACATCTCTTACTAGAAATGATCTTTTCATTATGAAACGGATCAGAAAAAAGGTTTTCGGAAGTATCGTTACTTTCCATCTGAATTTAGTGATTTTCGTGTTAGCTTTTAACAACTTTTCGCACTTTAAGAAGGCCGTCTGAGCCTTCCTTAAAGCACATCTCTTACTAGAAATGATCTTTTCATTATGAAACGGATCAGAAAAAAGTTTTCGGAAGTATCGTTACTTTCCATCTGAATTTAGCGATTTTCTTGTTAGCTTTTAACAACTTTTCGCACTTTAAGAAGGCCGTCTGAGCCTTCCTTAAGGCACATCTCTTACTAGAAATGATCTTTTCATTATGAAACGGATCAGAAAAAAGTTTTCGGAAGTATCGTTACTTTCCATCTGAATTTAGCGATTTTCTTGTTAGCTTTTAACAACTTTTCGCACTTTAAGAAGGCCGTCTGAGCCTTCCTTAAGGCACGTCTCTTACTAGAAATGATCTTTTCATTATGAAACGGATCAGAAAAAAGTTTTCGGAAGTATCGTTACTTTCCATCTGAATTTAGTGATTTTCGTGTTAGCTTTTAACAACTTTTCGCACTTTAAGAAGGCCGTCTGAGCCTTCCTTAAAGCACATCTCTTACTAAAAATGATCTTTTCATTATGAAACGGATCAGAAAAAAGTTTTCGGAAGTATCGTTACTTTCCATCTGAATTTAGTGATTTTCGTGTTAGCTTTTAACAACTTTTCGCACTTTAAGAAGGCCGTCTGAGCCTTCCTTAAGGCACATCTCTTACTAGAAATGATCTTTTCATTATGAAACGGATCAGAAAAAAGTTTTCGGAAGTATCGTTACTTTCCATCTGAATTTAACGATTTTCTTGTTAGCTTTTAACAACTTTTCGCACTTTAAGAAGGCCGTCTGAGCCTTCCTTAAAGCACATCTCTTACTAGAAATGATCTTTTCATTATGAAACGGATCAGAAAAAAGGTTTTCGGAAGTATCGTTACTTTCCATCTGAATTTAGCGATTTTCTTGTTAGCTTTTAACAACTTTTCGCACTTTAAGAAGGCCGTCTGAGCCTTCCTTAAGGCACATCTCTTACTAGAAATGATCTTTTCATCATGAAACGGATCAGAAAAAAGGTTTTCGGAAGTATCGTTACTTTCCATCTGAATTTAACGATTTTCTTGTTAGCTTTTAACAACTTTTCGCACTTTAAGTAGGCCGTCTGAGCCTTCCTTAAAGCACATCTCTTACTAGAAATGATCTTTTCATTATGAAACGGATCAGAAAAAAGGTTTTCGGAAGTATCGTTACTTTCCATCTGAATTTAGCGATTTTCTTGTTAGCACTTGTTGATTCTATCCAGTCTTCCTGCTCCCCGACGCGGCGGCTGGGCGCAAAACGTTTGAAAACTAAACACGCCGTTGTTAAAAAGTTTATAAGTCGATCCGTAGCGCCTATGGGCGCATCGTCCCCAACCGGGGGCGCTATAATCGTAAAGCTTTGGGAAATTTGTACAGCACCTTCTGCGCTCCTTCTATACTATTTCGTTCTGGCGTCACTCATTTTCTGCGAAAGAAGGAGATTAAAAAGATGAGATCATGTTATTTTAAATATGCAAAGCACCTGCTCCACTTGTCGAAATTATGTCATAACCATACATTGACGGAGAAATTCAAAATTCAAGACGCAAGTGTTACCCTTTTGGATGTTTCGTCATCACTTTCAAAACTCATGGACAACAAGGCCCAACCAGCACACGATGTCGTCCATTGCTTCCTGACCGAAGATTAAAAATTAAGTGTCTTTTTTTGTGTGTATATATGTGTTTTGTTTATTTTCTTTACTTTTGTCATTTACTCCGCCTTTTCAAAATGGCGGGTCATAAATAAATTACTTACTTACTTACATAGAATATTCTCATATCCTTGTTTGTGAAAGAGTTGTCAGCAGACGTTGAAGATTCAGGCAAACTTTCCGTTGTTTAACGGGCAAAACTCGGCACGGCCGAAAAAGCGCTAAAAATTCGTAGGCAAATAACGAAACAATGGAGAAAGGTGGGGATTTTAGAAGCTTATAATTCCATAAGGGACACGTGTAGAAATATATACAAAATCAATGAGACATTTGAGGCTGCGTTGTAGCAAAAAAATTGTCCAATCTCTGCTCGATGTCATTAACGGCAACATTTTTTACAGTCATCACATTTTTACCGGAGCTTGATATCACGTTTCCACCAAATGGATTTCGAATCCAGTCGTCAGTTCTTCCCTGTCTCTGCAAACTGATAAATAAAAGGCACACGAATAGTTTTTTTCATGCAGTCCTCGGTACTAAAAGTTTTCGAAAAACAGAATATTTTCTTATATGTCAGAATCTCGATAACGTACAAATACTACCATCTGAGCTTCATGTGACACATCCGGCAAATCCGTGCTTTCATCAAGCTGCATCGAAGACATTTTCGTTAATTTTGTTCTAGACCTGAACGACATTATTAACTGCAAGTTGCAATGCCTTCGCTTCATTTGAACAATACTGTTTGACACAGGAATAGATTTTACAGCAGTAGGCTAGCTATTCTGGAATCAATATTATTTCATGAATTTCACTAGGGCTTGCATTCAGAGGAGTCACGCATGGGCTGGAGACACCCCTCCCCCTAAGTGCTCGGCCAGTCGGTAAAAAGAAACTGGTCGGCGCGAAGCTCCGCAATTTTTCGTCAAAACAGTTATTTTTTTCGAAAAACAGTAGGTAAAAATTACCAGCCACTCGGTAAAAATATCTTGTCCGCAAAAAATTGCTTGGCTAGTGATGCCTCTGCTGGTAAGATTAGGCTTTCGGCAATCAAAAATGAATGAGTGATATTTTGAAAATACATATTAAACAGATTTTGGTACCTTCGCCACCAAGGATCTCGCGTACCCCTTTGGGGGGTACCCCTTTTCCCTGTCAATAATTCTGCCGGAATCGTTGAAACCGGGGGCTGGTGGTGCCTAAACCCGCTTCTTCGATAAAGAAAGTTCCGCTGAAATCTCGGAATGGATTTCTTCCCTCCACACCTATATAAACGCTCCCGTCTGAGATCCCGCCGAAATTTTCGTCTTCATACTCAATTAGCTACCATTACTTTCGTGATCTTACGGGTCGATAATTTATCACAAATCTCATGGAGGAAAACCAATTCAAAGTTTTAACAATATAAAATATTTATTTTATTTTAAAAATGCTTATTTAAGACACCGCCGTTTTTAAGAGGCGGAGTAACAAGAAAAGAAAATTAAGAAATATTTGATAATAAAACGGCTTTTAAAAAACTTGTCCACAGTGAACAACGTCATGTATCGCCTGGTAGACAATTTTCTTGGACCAGAGTAGTCTGGTCGTTTATGACCAGAGTTATAAATGTTGATTCTTATTTTATTTGCCTATATCGTATGGAAATCGGAGAATAATCCGAAAATACGAAGCTCCCGATATAACGGCTAAACTTCATAAGCTTCATAATAATTTATCTGGACAAGCATATAAACGTCTTACTCCATGTCATCATGGGCTCATCCGTTTGTTCTGTTGCTTTTTGTGTTTATTTTGTTGTTCTAGTGTTTCTTTTAGTTGCGTATTTGTTTCTTTCTCTTCTTTACTCCAATTTATTCACATCCGTTTGTTCTGTTGCTTTTTGTGTTTATTTTGTTGTTCTAGTGTTTCTTTTAGTTGCGTATTTGTTTCTTTCTCTTCTTTACTCCAATATATTCACATTGTTTAAATGCAGTGGATTACAAATAAATTATTATTATTGTGTTGTCTTTCCTTTTTCCTTCTACTCCGCTGCCGCCTAGTGCGTTTGGTGGCTCATAAATTAAATAGCCTATACAGAAGATACATAGGTTGCGTTCCGTAACTAAACTGTTAACAAATTGTTAAGAGTTGTTAACTTTTTGCGTTCCACGTTTCTGATTTCGAAATTTAAGCCCCGCCCACCTACAATTTCGGTTACAGAGCTTAACGATTGTTAACTATTTTGCAACGATGGTCGGTGAGCATCGTTACAAAATAGTTAACAACTATAGAACTGGGAAAAGTTAACGATCGTTAAAGCTGCAGTTAGCTCCGCCCGGAAGTAAAGTTAACGATTGTTAACAATTGTTAAGTTGGTGGAACGCAGCCATAGTAGGAGTTCGGGCTCTCTTCAGAACACACATACCGTATCGAGAACATTCAAAAAAGGGCCCTCATGATTATTAACGGGGAGGGTAAAGTGCCCTACAGTTACCTACTAAAAAGGTTCAAGCTGGCTACCCTGGAAGAGAGACGAACCCGCCTTAGCATCGATTTCGGTATTGAAACCCTATCTGTTCCACGATTACGTAATATTCTCCCACCCCCGTATTCTCCTACACGTATTAGACCCCAGCGAGAGAAAACCCAGGAAATCCCCAAACTAGCCCCTGCGGCCCCTCTTCATGTAAGATATAGAAGGAGTTTTGTTCCAGCATTTGTTAAGTTGTACAATAACCGATAAGTTGGTCCTTTTTAGTGTTTTTTTTCCTTCGTGACAAAGTGTTATGCTATTCCTCATTTTGTATGACAAAAAGGTCAAATTCGGCAGTAACGCTGTGACAGCTGCTTTTGAAAAATAAAATTCTATTCTTTCCCAGGAATTGGGTCTTGGATAATTAATTTTTTAGACAGCAAGTGGGTCCTGCAAAACCTTGCTATATGCAAACCCTCCATTTCGGATCCGGACTGCATTTCCGGATTTCATTCCTGCATTTGATCCTCTTGCTTTTTCACGGTGGACTCGACACTGGATTATCGAAAGCTGGACGCACAGTGGATGATGAACATACCTTGTTTGGAGTGTCAATTGGAGGGTAAGACAACAACACTTTGTAAGGCACTATTTCCGCTTCATCTAAGCCGAATTCAAGAAATTTGTCTCTAACCCACTCGGCCTGGGACAAGTCGAACTCAGTTCCTGCGACGTGGGGGACACTTGTAAGGTACCTAGAATAAAACAAAATAAGCAAACTAAAGAACCTTATGAGAAAATAACATGTCAAACTAAATCCTATGACGATGTACAAGAATCCCGTGGGTATTATTAAACTTCGATAACACGAATTTTAGACGTCAGTTTTGACGACGATGATGATTCTATTCTTTTCCCTTCCTAATCACTGAATCTGACTAAATATAAGGGAAAGACGAAGAAAAGCCCGATTCGATTATTCAAATCTGCATTTGCAGATCTATTGGATGTCGAATAAGACCGGTACTTTTTATGGCACTTGCCCTTCGGCCAAGTGCCATATAGCGATCACAGTTTCTGTCCGTCGGTCGATCCAGGTTTTCCTAGTTCGGGCACTTCACATAAGCTAAGACGATGAGACTTGGCAGGCATATCAAGGACCCCAAATGATCAAGTTGGAAGTAGTCACTTCCCCGATCCCAGTATCGGGGGGGGGGGGGGAGTGGAGGGTGGCGGAATCCGGAAAAATTAGGTATTTTTTACTTACGACCTGGTGATCAGATGTTAACGAAACTTGATACATAGAAAGACCTCCTGTCTCAGACGTCTCATTTCGAATCCGGACCGGATCCGGTGACATTGGGGGGAGTTGGAGGAGGGGAACCGAAAACTGGGATGAAACTTGGTGGAAAGAACAAGCACGAGTCCTAGATACGTGATTGAAATTACCGGACCGGATCCACTCACTGTGGGGGAGTAGGAGGGGGGGGGGGGGATCCGAATTTCTAGTGATCCCGCGAGTTCGGTACTTCCTGCTGTGCTAGGACGATGAAACTTGGCAGGCGTGTCAGGGACCCGAACAGATTGACTTGAGAATAGTCGTTTCCCCGACCCGACCATCTGGGGGGGGGGGCGTGGAGGAAGGGGGAATCCGAAAGATTGAGGTATTTTTAACTTACGAACGGGTGATCGGACCTTAACGAAACTTGATATAT
The DNA here is from genome assembly GCA_030848855.1 of Branchinecta sandiegonensis. NCBI lineage: Eukaryota > Metazoa > Arthropoda > Branchiopoda > Anostraca > Branchinectidae > Branchinecta > Branchinecta sandiegonensis. The sequence goes on from JAUPMV010000011.1 coordinate 3,769,382, forward strand.
AAAAAAATATCCTGTCTCAGACGCCCCATTTTAAATATTGAGCAGATCCGGTGACACTGGGGGGAGTTGGAGGGGGAACCGGAAATCATGGGAAACGCTTAGAGTAGAGAGTTCGGGATGAAACTTGGCGGGAAGAACAAGCACAAGTCATAGATACACGAATGACATAAACGGACCGGATCCGTTCACTATGGGGGAGTCGAGGGGGGGGGGGGGGGTCCGAAAACTTTGTGACATGCACAAAAACCAAATGGATGTGCCGAATGGGATGCAAGTTGGACAGTACCAAGTTGATGCGGCCTAGATTTGTCATTTGGCATTCGAATCGGATCCGACCAAAGTATGGGGAGGATGAAGCGGGAACCCGAAATTTTAAGTTTGCTCCGGTTCGAGTTAAACTGGATGTGCGGGAAGAGGAGATGTTAGAGATGCGAAGTTTATGTGTCCGAGTCGTATTCGGCCACAGTGGGGGGAGTTGGAGGGGGAGTCCCGGAAATGCTGTGGCTCGCATAAGGGTTAAACGAGTGGAGTGATTTGAATGAAACTTGGAAAGTAGAGAGATCGTCTACGTTAGATGGCATGTTTTAGGGTCCGGACCGGATCCGAGCACGGTGGGGAGGGGTCCCGGAATTTCCGGAAAAATGCTCAGATTTATTTTCGCGCTTCTCACACCACCTGCTCGTAGCAAGTGCCATATGAGCTCGTAGCTCTTGTTTTGTATAATTTCCCATTTAAAAGGAATGTAGGCTACTGTATAAAGACAGGGTACAGATAAACTGATCAGGACCAGCAGCAAAAAAAAAAGAAGCGACCAGCAGATGGTGGACAAATTAATTAGCTAAATTAAAAAAGAACTGGAATGCGCTAAGGTTAGAAAGGAATCAATGGGTTTTCTCTAGAACTTATTCTTTTTCACCAAGGGTTTTAGTCATACGAGGAAGAGTCTTTGAAATAAGTTTCGTGGAAATAGGAGACATAATTTTCGTGGAGCCAAAGACCATAGCAATGGGAATGACAGAAAACTCCCACAGGCCCCATGAGACACAAAAATTACCTCCGAGTTTTGTTAAAAGACACCTGAACAATGAAACTATACTTGAACACACCATGGAGAATGCATTTAGAGACATGGCCACGGAGAAAATTCTTCTCCTGACCGTGACGTTTTCAAAGCCCAAAAATAGAAGAACAAAAAGATCGAAACAAAAAAGTTTTTACATCTGGTGAGCAAAGACTAAACACGCCTAAGAGGCGAATACCTGAGGAAAGTTGCTATTTGGTCACCGTCGACCAAGTCGACAATTCGCTTGGTTACATCCGGGTTGGGTTCGTTCAGTAAGTCGGCATAGGGTGACACAGGAGGGTTTGGAAAGCCAAAATGTCCGATGAGACCACCTGGAAAGGGATAAATTAAAATCAACGCAGAACTAATGGAAGAGAAATCACTCATCTCAATCAAGATAATGGCTTTTAAAGGACCCCTCGCACTATTTACTCTTCCACTAACAGTATTTTAAAATATTTGTGTTTTCAACAAATAACCAACGGTTTTGGCTGTTTAAGCCTTTTCCGAGACCCGTTGACTTGTAGCGAAAACAGGGAAACAATTTACATAACCGGTTCTTCTAACAGAAAAACTTCTCGCAGACAACCGTTGACAGCGTGATACACATAGAAGGTAGCAAAGCACGGCAAGCGAGAAAATCAGCGGGGTTTTGTTAGAGGGGTTAGACAGTAGCGTACGAAATTGGTGTCTCCGGGTTTAGAAATGTATGGAGCGATTATGGAAGCAGGTTGCGTTAGTATTATAGGTAAGACAGGTCCTTTAAAATTGCCTTATGCAACGGAGAGAACTTCCTTTGTCGAAGCTGTACGTCAACTCAGCTATTCAATAAATGGGTGTATAACTTTACTAAACAAAATACCCCAGACGGACTAGCCGGACCAAACGTACTTATACACGGTAAGGAAGTCATTTTCCAGGGAATCAATGGACCGGTTTTCCTAGGGCATTGTGTCGGGTCCTTAAGTTTATTTGGTCGGGTGACTGTATTGATTTTTCTAGGTCATTGTGTCGGGTCCTTAAGTTTATTTGGTCGAGTGACTCTATTGATCCCATCGTCCTTAGCACAAGTTTCAAGGGAAGTTTCATCGTCCTTAGCACATAAGTATCCTAACTCGCGATCACCAGAATTCCGGGAAACCCCATCCAAATTCCCCCATAGAGCCCCGAAACGATCTGGTTTGTCAATAAAGCGCTTCACGAGATTCCAAGTGCCCCTCTCCAACTCCCACCGCAAGTATCAGAACGGTCCGAAATTGAAATGGGACATCTGAGACGATAGCTGTGTCCACTCGCCCAGTTTCATTCAAATCCGATCACCTGTTCAAAAGTTATCCATCCCACTAGATTCCGGATCCCCCATCCCTCACCCCCCCCCCCCCCCTTCCACGATGGTCGGATCGGAGAAACGACTATTCTCAAGTCTGTCTGGTCGGAAAAATGTCATCCTCTTAGTACATCTGGAAGTACCAATTCACCAGAATTCCGGACAACCCCACCCTCCAACTCCCCCCACAGTGCCCGAATCCGGCCCGGTTATGTCAGCGATGTATCCGAAGGACTTGTACTTGTTTTTTTTCCACAATATTTCATCCTGATCCCTCCACTCTAAGCGTGTCCCAAGATTTCCGGCTCCCCCCTTCAACTCCCCGCAAAGTCACTTGATCCGATCCTGGTTTCTGAGACAAAAGGTCTTTCCAAATATCAAGTTTCAGATAAGATCACTCGCTCAAAAGTTATACATACCTCAAGTTTGGGGGTTCCCTCTCCCCTTCCCCCCCCCCCTCCTCCCCCCAGATGGTCGGGTCAGGAAAGTGACTCTTATTCAAACAATGTTTACAACGGGTACGTCAGCTACGATTCTTCATCAGCGATATTTCGGCCCTTTTTGGCAAGGGTCCTCGTCAGGCTGTCAAAGCCTGACCGAGGACCCTTGCGAGGTACGCTTGGGATGGGAGGAAGAACTGTGTTCGACCCATCTTGCTTAATTGTGCCTTTATAGAAGGCTTTGTGCCTTCCGCTTATTTCTTTTCTCTTTGTTTTTAGTTGTAAATGCAGTTTAGCGGCATCCCACTGGTCATCTTTTGAATTAAATAAGTAATAATAAAAGTTGTGACTCGCGGGTCATTACATACTAGTGTTACGATCATCCGTTACACAAAGCACCGAGGACCCTTGCCAAAAAGGGCCAAAATATCGCTGATGAAGAATCGTAGCTGACGTACCCGTTGTAAACATTGTTTGAATAAATGTTTCAAAGTCAGCTTGGGCTCAAAGAATATTTATAAAGTGACTATTTCCAAGTTAAGCTGGTCGGGTCCTTGATGGTTGTGCCAAGTTTCATCGTACTTGCTTATGTGGGAGTGCCCGAGCTACTAAAACCCAGACTGACAGACCGACGGACAGACTGACGGACGGAGAGACCGACCGACACCCGACGACTAATTTGTAGCCTGCGTAGTTGTATGATAGTTGTACGAAAAAGTTGCATGGATTGATACGTTATAGTAAAGAATACTATCATTTAATGTGCCTCAGACTGGGCCATTCTTAAGCAATAGTATCTAGTAGCATCCTGTGTTGCTGTAGTAGCATCCAGTCTTGCTAATAGCAGCATCCAGTAGAATGCAGTAACACGGTAGCCTTGACATAGAAGCATGTAGTAGCATCAGTTTGTACTGCATGCTACTTTTTCGTTTTTCGTTCAAACTACTATTTCGAGATAAATTTTTCATCGGGCAGACTGACGGACTGACAGAAATTGCGATCGCTACATGGCACGTGGCCGAAGGGCAAATAGCATAAAAAAAGCGGCGCGGAACGGCGAGAGTATGCCTACTGCCCGATGAAAAATTTGTAGCCTGCGTAGTAGTATGGTAGTAGTACGAAAACGTTGCATGTAATACTATGTAATAGGAAAGAATAATATCATTTAATGTGCCTCAGACTGGTCCAATCTTATGTAGTAGTATCCAGTAGCATCCTCTCTTGCCATAGTAACATCCAGTCTTGCTAATAGTACCATATAGTAGTATGCAGTAACACGGTAGCCTTGAAGTAGAAGCATGTAGTAGCGTCGTTAGTACTGCATGCAACTTTTTCGTACTACTTCCTAGTACTCTTTTGAGATAAATTTTTCATCGGGTGTGCAACAGAGAGATTTTGGCCTTTCAGACAAATATGGAAGGTGAGGCCTGGGTTTTATCCTATAGAATAGATTTTATTGCACAAAAAGACTGAGGCCATGGCAAAAATGGTAACAAAAAAGAAAACACTTAAACGAAAGTTAACAAGAAATACTAACAAGTGAATGTGAAGAAAAATCAAAGCCTACCGATTACACATCCAAGGAAAAGGGCCAAAAATCCGCCACCACCAAGCAAGATGATCCTGTTCATCTTTACCGAAGACGGACCAACCGTCGACTGAAATAGAGGGGATTATGTGAGTTACGCAAATAAGATAGTCCTCCACTGATAACAATTTTGAAACTGAAAATTTCGTTCTATTTAAGCCATCATTAAAATGAATTTCTTCGTTCTTCGAACAAACAATCAGAATCGAGCTGCCGAGAGTGTAGGTCCTGACAGGATTTTTGGCACCACCATCAATTCTGTACTTCTTTTTTCAGGTTTACGATGATAAGTACAGAAAATCTTACGGGGAAAACCTGATTGTCTGATTGTCGGTCTCTCTTGAATGTCTGTCCTTTGTCTAGCGCAAAATTCACATTCTTGTCTGACATTCCTGGCATGAGGCATATTCTCGCCGTTCCCCTAGCAATCCTCGGGGAATCGAAGGGAACGGCGAGAATAGAGGGAGTCACTTCACGCGGAATCCGCGTACAGAAACAGTGAGAACACGGGGAATGCTTCCAAAATGGATTTTGTTCGAAACAAAAATACGCAGTTGACGAAATTAGTTGGATCCATTTTCTTTTTTGGTTTTGTTTATTCTGAAAGTTTAATCTGAAAGGGGGTCATTTTTGATGATGGTGACGAGAATCGGAGCATTCCCCGTCCGTGGGGACTCGCGAGAATACAGGGAATCAGTCCACGGGACAAACAAAACGCGGGGACTCCTCAAGTGGAGTCCTCGGGGAACGGCGAGAATACGCCTATGCTTTACATACAGTAGACGTATGTCATTTGAACGTTTAAACTGTTGACTTTAACAGTGCCATTCTAGCCAGAGTAGCTAATTAAGGGCCCCTAAAAGACCTGAATATGTATTTCGGACCTTCAGTCTGCCATTTAGCCCAAAACAGAACTGTTCAAGTTTAAGTAACTTTTCGAACAAGCATACCTCTACTATACGGAAATAGAGGCTGACGTGCTGCTCGGAACGCGGAGTCATCTAGCGGAGACGCTGATTTCCAGTATCCAGGGGCGTCGCAAGGGGTCGGGTGCTGGGGGTGCAGCATCCCCCCAACTTTTTGATATTCGGTAAGATACTGGGCCGGAGGCCGAACGTTTGTCTAAAACTATTCGGTTATTTTTCGATATCAGAACTTTTCGGCATATCTACGGGGATTCGGTAGTGATAAAGAATCCCAAATAAGCTATCGGTACAAATATTTTCGGTATAATCATCAAGATTCGGTATAATTGCCAGGATTCGGTAACGAACACGAATAGGTGGACGAATTTACTGAAATTATCCGATAATCTTTCGATGCCAGAACAATTCGGTATATTTATGGAGATTCGGTAGTTACACAGAATCCCGAATAGGCACCGGTCCAAAATTATTCGGTATCATAATTGAGATTCGGTAATTTCTTCGGTGTAGTCCTCAGAATTCGGTACTTACCACGAATCCCGACTTTAGGTCCAGCTTCGACGAAACTATACCGAGTATATATTATTCGTTAGTTTTTCGATGCCAGAACTATTCGGATTGATTACGGATTGCTAGTTATACAGATTCCTGCGAATAGGCTCTCGGTGCAAAATTATTCGGTATTATAACTAGGATTCGTTAATTTATATTCTGTATAACTGCCAGGATTCGGTAGTTACCACGACCCCTAACTTCGGTCCGACTTCGACTGCATTTTACCGAATCCCGAATATAAGTCCATAATTGTGCACTATATGCTTCTCCGGCATTCTGAGTCCAATATCGACGTCAATCCTAAAATCCAGTGCCCCCCCCCCCCCCCCACATGCCGCAGAGAATCGTACTCTTTAACTGTAGATTATGATCTTGTCAGGATATTAGTCAGCTTGCTAGAATTAAATAAAGGTAGTTACCGAATGCCAACTATTCGGCATAATTACGGATTGGTAGTTATACAGAATCCCGACTAGGCTATAGGTCCAAAATTGTTCGGTATTGTAACTGGGATTCGTTAATTTATTATGTATAATTGCCAGGATTCGGTAGTTACCACGACCCCTAACTTCGGTCCGACTTCGACTACATTTTACCGAATCCCGAATATTAGACCATAATTGTGCACTATATGCTTCTCCGGAATTCCGCGTCCAATGCCGACGTCAATCCTAAAGTCCGGTGACCCCCCCCCCTACATGCCGCAGAGAATCGTACTCTTAACTGTAGGTTTTGATCTTGTCATAATATTAGTCAGCTTGCCAGAATTACATAAAGGTACTTACCAAACTTTGAATTTCACAGTCGGGCTTACCGAAATCTTTCTGAAAGCGGAGAGGCGGATTTCGAAATTGTTGCCTGCGCCGCTTAGTTTCAACATTTTTGGTTAAAGGCACAGAAAACTTGACTACGCAACTTCCGGCCATCAAACCGACCTGGGGGGCTTAGATAAAGATACAGGGACTTATTGTCGACAGGACCCCCCTTCTTTGTTATCTTGAACCCCCTCCTTAGTGCTCCCAAAGCTAGCTGGCAGGCGCTTGCCCCTTATGCACTGTAATTATGCACTTATACACTGTAAAAGTTCGCCTTTGGCCGTGTTGACTAACAGATCGGGACAGTAGTCAAGAGGTCGTGCGTTCGATTCCTACTCCCGGCGCACAAACCTTTTGCTTTTTTTTCTACTAACTGAAAAGTCGAAGTCTCGGAAACTGCCCGGAAACTGCAATGGTCGTAACGATAATTTTTCTTACTCTCAATATCGACTCAGGGTACATTCTTGATATGTCAGCTAGCTCCCTGGGTCAAGTTTGAGTCAAGTTTTCGGTTCCTTTAAGTACAAAAATCTAGTATTTTAGCAAAGAGGTAGGTTTAAAAAAAAATCATGCAGGGCAAGGTTTGGACATAAATCGGATTTGCAAGCACTGAGAAGAGGTAAAGTGAAGCACTGGCCACAGACAAAAAGACTGATTTATGATTCCATCGGTAGTCCTTACTTTTATTTTGGATCCCAAAAAGACGCTCTAATCATAAATATTTCCGGAAATTCCGCCTGCGGCGCCTTGCGTGGTATTCTTTATTTTGCGGAAGGGCGCGTCATTTAGCTGGGGCTTTAAACCAGTTTTAGGCTTGGGTTTCAGAGACATTAAAAGATAGAATCTGCACGGAAACAGTAAAATTTGGCAGGAAAAAGTGAACTTAAAAAAACCTCGCCTGCGGCGCTCATTTTATGAGGTCATGGGTAGTATTAGGTTGCCTACAGTAGTTACAAGCTGCAGCCGGGACGTCGCTCCAACCGGTTTTGATGTTTCTGGAAATTCTTGGGATCTTGCGATTTTTAATCTACGGTAAAAGATAATATTCATACGTGAAGTGGTTAAATTTTGCAGGAAAAACCAAATTGAATATAAGAAAAAAATCGCCAGTGGTGCTCAATTTTATTTTTCTTCGGCATAGTAAATAAAAGCTGCTACTGGAATCGTGCCCAAATACTGTCCCAGTGTTTTCGGTAAAACTTTTGTCTCTGCACCCCCCTCCCCTAACGAAAATGCACTTGCGACGCCTTTGCCACTACCAGATGGCGCTGTCTGGATCCCCAGAGAAGTAACTCGTGGCAAAAAGTGTTCAGCCAGTAGCCAGTAGCGCTCGCCAAGTGAACTTGTTTGATCTCTGAATGCTTGGATACTTGGCGCCTGGGCGTTTGCGTTCATTCATAACGGATTTATTAAGCTAGGTCCCGGGCAAAAGCGGGACAACACGTAACAAACTCTCACTCCCGGAGCATATTGTGGGGAGCAAGCAAGGTAAAAGCTGTTTTTTAAATTTTGCTTTCAATATGGATCAGCCGTCTGCCGACAAAATCTTGGCAGAAATCCGGGAGGTGAAGAATAGTCTGGCAGGCTTAGACGCGATCAAGGAAGATGTTGCAGCGTTGTCTTCGAAAATTAATGCCAGCGTCTCAAGTACAGAGGCTAATACGAAGGCTTTGCAAGAAGAAATCATCGAGTTACGGCGGGAGGCTGTAGAGTCTAGGTCCCGAGTAGAACGTTTAGAGTCTGAAGCAAAGCGGTACAACATAGTTCTGTATAATTTCAAGCCGATGAGCCAGGGAAGGTCATTGCGCGATGACATCATTTCATGTTTAAACGAGGTTATACCTTATTGCAATCTCACGAATTGGGACATCAAAGATGTATTCAGATTGAGATCAGCGCAAAGCGTCCGCCCCGTCTTGATCAAATTTTCCACCATGGAACCAAGGAATGTTCTACTAAAAGCAAACCCATTACTTCGCCGATTTTCTCTCATGGCATCACCTGATTATACTGAGCAAGAAAAATTCGCACGAAATAAACTGAAGCCAATGCTTGAGCGCGCGAGAGCAACTGGTCGAAATGACGTCACGTTAAGAGGGGCGCAACTTCGTATCGGAAATCAAGTGTTCGTGTATGACCAAAATCACGACAAGATAGTGAGAGTTGAAAATCGGAATTCATCCGAGATGGGAAGGCCGCTTGACAATTCGTCTCGGCCAATGGCAACTGCGCCGACGGCGGCGACTCAAAATAGTGGGACGGGAGTTGAGGTTCAATCGCTAGTTACTGAATCGGATATTACTGAAACCCCCGTCCAAGCCGGGCCGAGCAGGGTTGTGCAGGAACCCTCGGCTAGGCCGGCAAAGCGAAACAGTGACGAAATAATCAGCCCAAATGATGTCTATGCCCAGCCGAGTTTGAATTTTTCCCGCCGGAGCGGCGGCCGGGCATCGGGTCATGCAAGGAGTTACCGCACTGGAAGAGGCACTAGGGGTGGACTTCCCCGGAGATTAGTCATGACGGACTACGCGGACTCGGGCAATTTCGAAGCTGGAAATCCTGGTGACTTTGCCCCGGGAGGTGGTAACCTAGGTGAAAGCGAAATGAGTAGAGACGAATTTTTCGAATTAGGTATGGATGGATAGGATTACGAGGGCCAATCGCGTAAAATTCTGAAGGCGGTACATTGGAACGTCCAAGGACTGAAACGAGAAAAACTGGAGTGTTTGTGTAAAGTAGGCCAGTGGGATATTATCAGTTTAGTAGAAACATGGTGCGAGCCGTCGAGGACTCTAACATATGAGAATTATGAGGTGTTTGCAGTTGAGCGAAATAAGTCTAGAAACGGCAGAGTATACGGGGGAGTTTGTTTATTTATCCGGAAAATGGTGTTTGATGAGTGTTATAGGATCTCTAGTAAGTCAGAAAATATTGTTTGGGTAAGAGTTCGGATAGGAAAATTATGTATTGTAATTTGTAGTGTGTATATCCCACCACAAACAAGTGTTTATTCAAAGGAAGATGTTTGGGAGATCCTTATAAATGAAAAGGTTAATTTGAGTGTGAAGTATCCTAATGTTTCTTTCATTTTTTTAGGAGACTTCAACGCTTATATTAGTAATCTTGAAGAGTTTGTGGTAGGAGAGAATCCGGAAAACCTTCCAAGGATAGCCAGTATGGATGTTGAAGTGTTTGATGATCGAGTGAATGTTGGAAGAAGGAGAAGTAAAGACCACGAGCGTAAGAAAAATAAGTGGGGGTTGAACCTATTAGAGTTTTGTGGGTATGAAAATTTAGTTATTTTGAACGGGAGGTTAGGGGAGGAATCGGGAGGGTTTACTTGTTTTTCAGGGGCTAGGCCGAGCGTAATTGATTATGTTTTAGTTGATAAGCATCTTTGGCCTTTGTGTAGAGATCTCAGAATTTTGGATGTGGTGGGATCTGACCACGTGCCAATTGGAGTTTGGTTTGTTGGAGAACGAGGGACGGATGAACAGAGAGAAAATGGTCATTTTGTTAGGCCTGTTAACAGTAGGCCTACAGCAGAGGATGTAAGGAAACCTCTACGTTTAGGTTCGGTTAATAATTTGGAGTCAAGGTTGAGCCAGTGCCTAGGAATCCCAGACGTAGAGCAGAAGTTAGAAAATTGTGTAAGAACAGCGGAAGAGGGTGATGCAGAACAAGCAGTTACGCTGTTAGTTGAACTTGTATATAATAAGGTAATCCCTATTGGTAAGGAATCTGCATGTGGTAAGCAAGGTCAGCGGGACGGTAAAGATTTTTTTGATAGGGATTGCGACAATAAGAGGAAGGAGGTGAGTCTATGTCTAGAAGCGGTAAGGACAAGCCGAGAGATAAATCAGAAGGAGCATTTAATACAGTATCGTAAGGCTAGGAAAGAATATAAAAAATTAATTAAAAAGAAGAAACAAGAGTGGGAAATTCTGAAAAATAGAAGAATTATGGAATCGTATGTTAAAAAAAGGGGTGCGGCTTTTTGGAATGAGATTAAATGTTCACTATCAAATTTTAAAAACGATTCGATCCCGGAAGCTAGTACGTGGCCGGATTATTATATGGAAAAAGAGGGGACAGACCGTAAGGACGCGATTTTTTCGGAAGAATTGGAGGCTAGTTTAGAAAATAGTGTTAGTTACCCTTTACAAGAGGTGGATATTGGTTTGATAGCTCCAGTTACCGAGTCTGAAGTTTGGAAGGCTATGAAGAATATGAAAGGACGGTCAGCGCCAGGGGTGGATGGAATCCCTACGATGGTTTGGAAGTGGGGTAGAGTGTATTTAATAAGCGTGCTGGCTGTTATTTTCTCATGTGTTGTTGAAAAAGGTAAGTGGCCGGATTTGTGGAACAAATCTTTAGTTATCCCGATATTCAAGAAAGGTGATAAGTCCATTCATAATAATTATAGGGCTATTCATTTAGGGAACGCGGTTAGTAAAATATTTTGTAAAGTTTTAGATTTTCGTTTAAGTGATTGGATAGAAAAAAAGGAGGTACTAGACCCTCTTCAGGCGGGATTCAGGAAGGGTTATAGTACGATTGATCAGATTTTTATTTTAAGTGCATTAGCTCGTAAGTATACTAGTCGGAGAGGAGGAAAACTATTTGTTGCTTTTTTGGATGTAAAGGGAGCTTTTGATAATGTAGACAGAGAACTGCTTATGGTGTGTCTTTTGGATATGGGCCTCCCATCCCCTTTTGTTTTTTTGTTAGTCCAAATGTATAGATGCGTGAAGTTGGTTGTGCGGGTTGCTGGGAAATTGTCGAAATGTTTTGTGTCTAGAATTGGTTTGAAGCAAGGATGCACGCTTTCCCCAAAGCTTTTTTCTTTATATATTAATGATTTGTCAGTATTTTTAAGAGCTAAAATGGCACCTATGATTTGTGTTGATGTGGTTGAGCTATGTATGTTGTTATTTGCTGACGATATAGTTTTGGTGGCGGAAACAAAGGAAAATCTCCAGTCTTTGTTGGAATTTGTGAATGAATATTTAAGACTGAAAAAATTAACTTTAAATGCTGATAAAACAATAACGATGGTTTTTCGTAAGGGGGGGAAAATTAACACTAGGGATAGGGTAAGTTTGGATGGTAAAGAAATTGAGATTAAGGAATCATTTATTTATTTGGGGGTTAAATTAACATCGAATGGAAAGTTTGGTAAGCATGTGGATAGTGTATTGGTGAAGGGTAACAGATGTGTGAATGGTATTCTGCGTAGTAATTTGAAAAATATTAAAGATATGAAGTTCCATAAAGAAATTTTTAATACGAAAGTGAAATCGGTTATGCATTATGGGGCAGAGTTGTGGGGTTTTAATGCAGGGGCTAGGCTAGAAGTGGTACAAAATAGATATTTCAAAAGAGTGCTAGGGTTATCACAGAAGAGTTGTAATTTAGTCCTAAAGGGTGATCTAGGATTATTTTCATTACGTAGTAGTAGGCTAGTCCAAATGGTAAGATTTTGGGAAAAAATTATTAGTTTACCTAGAATAAGACCTCTGAAAGCTGCGTATTTAGAAGCTTTAAGAGACCCTTCAGGTGATTCATGGCCACTCCAGATAAAAAATATCCTTGATCTATGCGGGTTGTCTGACCAGTGGCGTGACGGCCAGGGTCCGGGTGCCTCCCAAGGCGAGGTAAGTAAAGTGGTCCAGCGGATCCTACAAGATCAGGAAATCCAGAAATGGCATCATGAAAAGGATTCGAAGCCGTCGATGTACTTTTACGCTAAGGCCAAAGAGTGTTGGGGATTAGAAATGTTTTTCAAGGGAGGGTTATCTTCTGAGGAGTTAAAATTAATGGCATGCGCTCGTAGTGATAGCCTTCCTTTGGGAATTCGTAGAAATTATATGGGTAGTGTTAAGGGGCGGTCGAGTGGTCTTTACTTTTGTCCAATGTGTGGTTGTATGGATGAAAATTTGTTTCATTTTATGTGTGAATGTGTGGAGTTGAATGACTTAAGAGTGGAAATATTTGGGGAGCGAATTTTTGAGGAAGGTTGGTTGGTTGAAAAGTTTAAGGATAAAAGTGTTTTTGGGGTTAGACAACTTGGAAGGTTTTTGCGGTTAGGGTGGAACCACAGGGAAGAGTTTCTGTAATTAGGATTTGTGGGGGGAGAGATTTGTTTATTTGTTGGTGTTTTTGTTTTTTTTGTTTTTGTATGCGATGGCCCTTGGGCTTTAAGCAAATAAATCATATCAAATCATATCATATTCGTAATACTTATCTGATGTCACATGATCCAATTATGCCTTGATGACCAACTTTGAAACTGCACAGACCAAAACAGTGCTTACATGTCAGGAACCTTGTAATGTCATCTGATTTATATGTATATTGTCCGTCCATGCTTAAAAGTGAAATCAAACGGATTTGAACTGAAAAAGTCGTATCCGGTGCGGTCTAGCATTTTACTAATGACGGCAAATTCTACCCTACTGGAAATCCCGCTTGTGTTTGCGTCGGCCATCCGGCTAAAACTCGCGTCGTTTTCTGGAGCCGTTAGTATTTCCAGTTGAGTCGTGCTCTCGCCCTTTACCGGGGATTCTTCAAGGATTCGAGGGAAAGGCAGGGTTGCCAAGAGCTCGACTCATAAAAGCTGACAAAAAGGTGCTTTTTGACACCTCGATTTTTTTTTGTGCATTCCGCTGCACAACCAGTGCACAACGCGCAAAATTGGTAGTAAATGAATTTGTAACAACATTTTTCAAAACATTTCTTAACTGTTACATCACAGTTCTGTAACAAAATTTAATCGGAAATGAGCTTTATTTAAGGCTTGAAACTGTATTTGTGTATAAAATCAATGTAAAGTACACGTTTTGAGGGCGGTAATCCGTCACTTTAGTAAAGTAAATGAAAAAGTGCTGCTGTAGTAGCATCCAGTCTTGCTAATAGCAGCATGCAGTAGAATGCAGTAACACGGTAACCTTGACATAGAAGCATGTAGTAGCATCTAAAAAGTAGCACCTAAAAAGTGTCATCGTTAAAAAGGTGTCACTTTCAGAGAAAAAGTGTCACGGTGTCACCCAGAGCGAACAAGACCAAACTTTTCGATGGGATCCCAAAAATTCAATATCTGATCCAGACAACTGGGTCTTGTCTTAGCCAGATCCAGTCATCGCCAGAATCCTTGAACATTCTTACAATTAAAATTCAGGAACAGATTAAGGCCAAATACCTAATCATCTGAGAAAACCAAGTTCAGATATGGATTCAGCATGTGTGTTTACCCCTGTAAGTCATATCTGTTTTGACGAAAAGTTCCTGCCACTTCTGCCAATTTGCCGGTTTCGGCCGAACTCTAGAACTACTTGTCCGGCGAAAAAAGAAAACTCAAAAAACGAACTCAGGGTATCTTCTTTCCCCAATGATGAGCATCTAATCAACTTCAAATAAAAATTTAACTTATAACAAATTTTCCGACTCCAGCCGGATTCCGGTCGAACTATATGTCCGGGTAAAATATGATTGTCACACACGGATTCAGCGTCTCTTCTTACCCCTAAATCGGTTATCTAGTCAGCTAGAAATAAAACTTTAACTTCTAACAATTTTCCGGTTTTGGCCGGATTCCGGGCGAACTACATGTCCGGGTAGAAAATTGTTTTCACATAAAAGTTCAGCATGTCTTCTTGCCCTAAATCGGACATCTGATCAACTCCAAATAAAACTTTTAATTTTAACAGACTTTCCGGTTTGGGCCGGATTCCGGGCGAACTACTTGTCCGTCGAGAAAATGGTTTTCACCATGGTCTTCAGCATGTCTTCCTACCTCTAAATCGAACATCTAATCAACTTCAAATAAAACTTTTACTTTTAACAAACTTTCCGGTTTTGGCCGGATTCCGGGCTAACTACTTGTCCGATTACAAAATGGTTTTCACCATCGTGTTCAGCATGTCTTCTTACCCCATAATCGACTATCACATTAGCTGTTTCAAAATATTTGGTTTGCCCCTTAATTTGAACCCCCTCCCCCACCCCTAAATGTAGGACTACAAAGCCCATTTACGAACTCGACTGGTCCGCCGACCCAACGAATCCTCACACCAAGTTTCATCAAAATATCTCATTCCCTTCGAGAGTTATCGTGCTTACAGACGGACGGACGGACGGACAGACAGACGGACAACTTTTGCGAAGTCATAGATATCCCTCAACTTACGTTTTGGGATCCCAAAAAGTGTCAAAAAGCACCAAAAGAAATATAGAAAAGAAAATAGAGGGTGTCAACTTCCTGCAGAATCGCCATCTGGTACCGGAAACCAGCGTCTTTGCTAGGTGACTCTGCGTTTCGAGTCGTATGTCTGCATCGTACTGATGACACTTCTAACAGTCCCACTTCTAATTAAACTAAAGAACGTTCGCAATTAAACATCCTACCTGAGGCAAGAAGGGTTCATGCTCGTAATACATATCTGATGCCACGCATGATCCAACTTCGTCTTGATGTCCAACTTTGAAACTGCGCAGATCAAAACGACGTTCTACTTTCCGTCGCTAGATGGCTGTATTATCCAGCTTCGACAGCTAAACAAGAGTTGCGTTTTTGCTGCTACCATGGTATCTGTTACCACGGTAACTAGATCTGCAATTAGTTGTTTTTGCAGTTATCGTGGTATCTGATAAACGGTGGTCAGCAAAAACGACTATTGCCGAAATTGCCCTTTTCGAAGTCATCCCAAAAGAAAAACAGATATCCGGTTACATCACTAAGTGCTAAACTTCTTTCTCACCAATCTGACAAAATTTGATGAAAGTGGGATGGCTCTTCAGATAACACGACCAATTACCACGGTCGGACCGTAGTATCTGAATATCTGATACCACGATAACTGCAAAAACGACTCTGGACCGTTGTATCAGATACCATGGTCTCTGCGAAAACGCAACTTAGGTTTCCTGTTTACACTTCTTGCGTTTTCGCAAATACCATGGTATCTGATACCACGGTCCAAAGTCGTTTTTGCAGCTATCGTGGTATAAGATACCACGGTCAAAAGGCGTGTTTGCAGTTATCGTGGTATCTGGCCAGTTAGCGTGGTATCTGATATTCAGATACTACGGTCCGAACGTGGTAAATGGTCGTGGTATCTGAAAAGTCACCTCACTTTCATCAAAATTTGTCAGATTGGTGCGAAAGAGGTTTACCACTTAGTGGTGTGACTGAATATCTGTTTTTCTTTTGGGATGACTTCGAAAAGCTCAATTTCGGCAATTACCGTATTCGCAGAGCAACCGTATATCAGATACCACGGTGAGGTATCTTACCACAAAAACGATTAATTGCAGATCCAGTTAACGTGGTAACAGATACCATGGTATCCTCAAAACCGCAACTACAGCATTTCTAGTAGCCTGGCCATTTCTAGTAACGGTATGGTTGACAGTGTTAATGGATACGTCAGCTGAAGTTAAGTAGAACGATATTTCGGCCCTTCTTGGCAAGGGTCCTCTTCAGGCTCAAGCCGGAAAATGAACTTCATTCTATTCCTAAAGTTAATTTTCCAGCTTCAGCGGGCTGAGACTGAACAGGACCCTTGCCAAGAAGGGCCGAAACATGTCTCTAATTAAATTGAGCTGACGTATCCGTTTAGCACTATCAATCATGATTCGCAGTCAGCTTTGACGGAAAGGATATTTAACGGGATGGCGCTAGAGAGCGGTTATTCAACTAAACATTTCAAATGCGAGATGCTTTCGAATAAACTCTTTAAAGAAACCAAGAAGATTGGGATAAGGCTGATCACCTTATAAACCACGTCATGATAACCTACCAGAACAATCTACCAGAAAGTGTCGCAAATGCCGAAAACATCAATCAATTTAAAGCAGGTGTGGGTCGCCACCTGGCTGAAATTCAATTTAGTGTAATAATTCATTTTAGAGAAATAAAAAGAATAACTTTCTGTTTGGACGAAAACTTCCTGCCTTACTTCTGCGAATTTCCCAGTTTCAGTCGAATTCCGGAACTACCTGTCCGGCAAAAAAAAAGAAGCTAAAATTGAACGAATCTTCTTTTCCCTGTATCGAACATCTAATCAACTTCAAATTAAAATTTAACTTAAAACACATTTTCCGGTTCCAGCCGGATTCCGGGCGGACTATATGTCCGGGTACAAAATGACTGTCATACACGGATTCAGCATCTCTTCTTACCCCTAAATCGGATACCTAATCAACTACGAAGACTTTTAACGATTTTCCGGTTTTGGCCTGATTCCGGGCGAATTACTTGCCTGGCGAGAAAATGATTTTTACCATCGTTTCAGCATGCCTTACTACCCCTAAACCGAACATATAATTAACTTCAAATAAAACTTTTACTTTTAACAGATTTTCCGATTTTGGTCGGATTTCGGGCTAACTACTTGTCCGGCGAGAAAATGGTTTTCACCACCGTGTTCAACATGTCTTCTTACCCCATAATCGGCTGTCCCATTAGCTGTTTAAAAATATTTTGCGTACCCCTTAATTTAAACCCCATCCCCCACCCCTAAATATAGGGCTACAAAGCCCATCTACGAACTCGACCTTACTCTTGACCCAAACAATCCTCACACCAAGTTTCATCAAAAAAATCTCATTCCCTTCGAGAGTTATCGTGCTTACAGACGGACGGACGGACAACTTTTGCGATGTCCTAGGTATCCCTCCACTTACGTTTTGGGATCCCAAAAAGGTGACATAAAATAAATAAGTTCAGTTTTTCTCACCTGCGTCACACTAAATTTGTATTGTTGTACATTTACGGCAATTACATTTACGGCGTGGGCCAAGGACAATGTATAAACAATAAAAATATAACTCGCAATTCACCCGAGATGAGAACAGATAATGGCAATAAAAACAAGACCAAAGGTTTCGATGGGATCCCAAAAATTCAATATCTGATCCAGACAACTGGGTCTTGTCTTAGCCAGATCCAGTCATCGCCAGACTACTTGAACATTCTTACAATTAAAATTCAGGAACAGATTAAGGCCAAATACCTAATCATCTGAGAAAACCAAGTTCAGATATGGATTCAGCATGTGTGTTTACCCCTGTAAGTCATATCTGTTTTGACAAAAAGTTCCTGCCACTTCTGCCAATTTCCCGGTTTCGTCCGAACTCCAGAACTACTTGTCCGGCGAAAAAACAAAGCTCAAAAACGAACTCAGGGTATCTTCTTTCCCCAATAATGAACATCTAATCAACTTCAGATAAAAATTTAACTTATAACAAATTTTCCGACTCCAGCCGGATTCCGGTCGAACTATATGTCCGGGTAAAATATGATTGCCCCACACGGATTCAGCGTCTCTTCTTACCCCTTAATCGGTTATCTAATCAACTAGAAATAAAACTTTAACTTCTAACAATTTTCCGGTTTTGACCGGATTCCGGGCGAACTACATGTCCGGGTAGAGAAATGTTTTCACATAAGTGTTCAGCATGCCTTCTTGCCCTAAATCGAACATCTAATCAACTCCAAATAAAACTTTTAATTTTAACAAACTTTCCGGTATTGGCCGGATTCCGGGCGAACTACTTGTCCGATGACAAAATGGTTTTCACCATCGTGTTCAGCATGTCTTCTTACCCCATAATCGACTATCACATTAGCTGTTTCAAAATATTTTGTTTGCCCCTTCATTTGAACCCCCTCCCCCACCCCTAAATGTAGGGCTACAAAGCCCATCTGCGAACTCGACTGGTCCGACGGCCCAACGAATCCTCACACCAAGTTTCATCAAAATATCCAATTCCCTTCGAGAGTTATCGCGCTTACAGACGGACAGACGGACAACTTTTGCGATGTCATAGGTATCCCTCCACTTACGTTTTGGGATCCCAAAAACACGCGATATCCGTGAATTGAAAACTATAACTTAGAATCATTCTTATAATTCCTGTTCGGCATGCTATTTTTGCATTGAAGGGGGTTCATGTATCATCAGAAGTGGATATATAGCCTACTTTAAGCACACGTACGGGTTCGCCGCGATGCCCGTTTCGACCGGAATTTTCGACAAAGTCGAAATTTGACCGAATGCCCAAAACGTAAGGGGGCGCCCCTGCCTGTCGCACCTATAGTACTGATGCAACCTGCTTCTGTAATCGCTCCATGAATTCTCAAACCCGAAGACCAGAATTTGATTCGGTATTTCATAACCCGACTAACGACACCTCACTGAATTTCTCCCTTGCCTTATTTCGCTACCTTCAATACTTATCATGCTGTAGGCGGCTGTTTTGTGCGAAGAAAGAATGAATGAAAAAAACCGGTTCTTTAATTTTCCCTCTTTTAGCTACAGGTCAACCAGTCTGGACAATGGCTTAAGATAGCCAAAGCCGTGGGTAATTTCCTGAAAGCATAGAGCCTAGTTTAAAGTACCCAACTCCCTTAAAATGCTGGAGCTAAACAGTAGATAGCGAGTGGTGTCCTTCAACACCAACAAAAAAATAGGCCAATGACCTCCACAAGACTTCTTTCTTTATCGCATTTGGCCATTTATTAACAAAAACTCACAAAACAAAACTAAAGAATGCTTCCTGGTAATCACCATTACTGTAAAAAAAAAAAAAAACACCCCACTTATTGCCCCGGCATTCTATAGTTCGGCCAGCCTGCTTTACCAGCCGGATTCACCAACGCTGAGGCATAAGCCGTCATGTGCTGCTGATATTGCTCAGGGGTAATATACCCAGCAGCAAGCCACTGATTATACGCAGCAAGGGTTTGATACGTCCCGAAGGCTTGCGCTTGTGCTGTTGCCGCAGAAACGGCTTCATTCTGAGCAGGGGGTTGTTGGGGAGCAAGGGGTTGATGGGGAGCAAGGGGTTGTTGGGGAGCAGAGGATTGCTGAAGTGTAGGTGGTTCCTCCTTCTTCACCGACTCGGCGGGTTGAGACCTTGAAGTCCTCCCAAAATCGTCCAAGTTCAGGGAAATTCCTCTCCGTGGTTTCTCTGGAGGGGTACTCTTTACAGATCCAGAGGGGGTTGGTTGTTCAGCTTTGACAGCGGGCTTTTCTTCCTGTGTTTTACCGGGAGATGGGGGAGCCGGGTTCGCGCCTTCTTGGAGCACCGCCCTTTTCTTCACATGGAAAGGAGAAGGTGTGCGTGGTTTAGATCTTTTCTCTTTGCTAGCGGGCACCATGGCCTCCCGAAGCTTTTTAACTTTGTCCGGATGAGTTGTCTCTAACCGCTTCATGTATGTCACAAGGTCTTTCTGCTCTGTTGGGGTCAAGTTTCGGAAGTTGCTAATTAGCGTTTTCAGCTCTTCAAGACTAAAATCTCCTAGCATTTCTGGTTCTACTTTGACTTCGGGCTTCTGCTCCCTCTTCACTTCACTAAGACTGCGCGGTTTTACGTCATCATCCTCAAAGCTGTTGCTCATGAATGACTTTGACTCGGCACCGATATTAACAGCAGAAGGGAAGAGGGGTAGAGGTGGAGCTGGAGTCGGTGCCGGAGCCGGTGGAGGCGCGGGTGCTGCTGGCCGCGGCGGTTCGATTTTCAACTCAGGCGCAACGTGCACATTAAGCCCGGGCAGTGCATTGATGATCAAGTTGTGCAGCGCCTCTTCTGTAATGTTATCCTTCCCGTGCGTAATTAGTGTATAAGCGATGAAGTGTGCCAAATAATGTTTATCCAACGGTTTCTCTTTCTCCACCACCACTGTCGGTACAACGGGAGCAGCGGAGAGGATTGATGTGACAACGCTGGACGCGGCTCTAGGCGACGCCTGTACTGCGGATGCGCGTGAGCTGAGAAGCGTCACCTGGTCGATGACGTTCCTCGTGGCTTTGATCGCGTTGGATTCAATAAGCCCCGCAGCGAGTTGCCCCGTTAACTTTTCTTTTGCCATTTCTAAAGTATTCACAACACCGTTGTCTTCAAGAAGTTGATCTGAGCCGCGTTCGACTGTGCGTTCAATTGCGACGGCACGAGATAACACAGAGTTTATGGCTGGAGCTAGGGAACCAAGTTGATTCTCCAGTGCGCTCATCATACGAACAACAGAGAGAACTGTGACAGGTCCTTGCTGGACCGGAGTTGGGCTTCTTCTTCGTACAGGAGAGGGACTTCTTCGTCGTATAGGACTGCGGCTTCTACGAACCTTCGGACTGCGCGACCGACGCCTGGGACGATACTGGGATTCCTTCCTGGAGCTCGGAGGCGGTGAGGGATTTCGAACAACCCCGGCGTCAATACGGCTGACGATTTTCGGCACTTCTTCCCGACGGGGTTCATGACGAGCCCGTTTATCCGGTCGGTCATTTTCCGGTTCATATCCTTCAAGTCCGTACTTCCGGACGAGCTCATCTTTCTTCGTCATCATTTCCTCCTCGTCAATTTGTTTGACCCGTTCGTTCCAGTGGACTATCCACTCCGGTTTGAAGTCATAATTCGTGGGGTCTTCCCCCTCCGCTTTCAGCTCCTTATACCGTCGCTCCCAAAAGGTCTTCCACTCTTCGGCGTACTTTGGGTGGTCTTCTGGTCGCTTTTCTAGAAATTCACGTTTGCGCTTCTGAGTTTCGTGGATGACTTTTAGCTCTCGCTGCATGCGGTCCCACAGATCCCTTTTGGAGACGGGCCGAACCGGGGAAGTTCGCGGAGGAGGGACGTAACGGCGTGGGCTTTTAGATCGAGAACGCGATCGGCGCTTCGACACCCTCTCCCTCGGCTCTTCGTCTCTTTTATGCTCTGAAAAGGAATTTCTAAAATAAACACTTTTCAACAGGTTCACGTCCGCTTTTACAGTCGGTTTCGTATAATTAAAGGTATTGATAATACTGATTCTTCTGAATGTTTCTAGTTTAGTCATTATTCAGCTACCAGGCAGAATTCCTTGAAGGTTACCAGCCTCATGTCCAAAAAAAAGTGAGTCAGTGTAGTTTTGTTAACAGGGCTTCCAAGCTTTGGCGCTTCGACATTTTACAAGAGAAAGTGGTCACTATGAAAAACTTGCCAGCTTAAGACCGCTATAGTTGGGACCAAGTTTTATGAAAACGTGTATATGGGTCAAAGAGTTATCAAATCCAGATATTCTTTGTTTTGTGTTGTACTAGTATTTATCTATTTTTTGCTACTTGAAGTGTGTTTATGTTTCTTGTATTATGCGACAAGCCTCCTTATTAATAAAATAAATAAATAAATAAAAACAGCTTCACATCTGTTTTTACAGTCGGTTTAATTTAGGGAAAAAAAAGGACCACCTGATCAGCAATGTGAAGGCGCTAAGCTCGGAGAAATGGTTCCGAGCCATCCCACAGAACAAGACAAGTGGCGGGGGGGGGGGGGGGGAGGGGGGCTTTAGCTTTTCTTTTCTGACTAGTTACAGACCAGTCCAGTTCTCTTACAAAAAATCCAAGGAAAAGTGAGGAAAGTCTACAACCGGACTTTCACTTACACTTACTTCACTTACAATCAATCAATCAAGTTCAAATAGCTTAAAGCTAGAAGAGGAATAAAATATTTACGAAATACACAGACACGAAACAAAATAACTAATACACTTACAAGATATGACCAGAAATAAATGATGGGATGAAACTACGTAAAAACTGGGCAGAAGAATTAACTTACTGGCCAGACAAGTTCTTGAACAAGAAATCCAAGGAAAAGTAAGGAAAGTCCCAAGAAATCCAAGGAAAAGTGAGGAAAGTCTAAAGAATAACGATCGGAGAATCATATTAATTGGTCTGTCTCTGGCCTGTTAATTGGTAATAAACCACAAGGTAAGTAAATTGGAGGCGCCGTTAAAATCACGACTACCTTCCACCGGAACGCATTTACTGGCTATACTGGACCAAATATTCCGTCGGGATGGTTCTTGTTTCCTACGCCGGTGGGCCAGCCCGTTTTCATTTCAACTACCGTAGCACATTGTGCACGTGCACAGGGGTGTCAGTGTCGCGCTCCAACTCAAGGTTTGTGTAGATAAGTAAATTTAATCAAGCCAAAGCTTTGGTAAATCATACAAAAATTTGTACCTTAAAACCCGTTCCTGATCCCAGATCTTGAATTCCCACAAAAGATTTTCTCCGAACTTCCCTGCCAGCCATTCCTTCCCCTACCGCCACTCCAAAACTCTCTTCTTGATTTTTTTAGCTCTTCTTATACATTCCTAAAATGCTCGGTGTTTTCTAACGCCTGTCCACACTTGGGGCAAGATAAGACTTTGTCACGCCAAATTTTTACAATACTGACCCTATGAATATCACCTGCAGGACGTTACCCTAAATAATCACGAAATAAAAATAGCGGTATAGAAGAACCATTTGTTAAATTAGCTACCTTACGCTGTACAAAGTTTCTCAGAGTTAGGATTAAAGTTAACTGCAGTATTTCCTACTGGGATTAATTTTATCTCTACTAAGATAAGATTAATCCAAATTTGAGATAAGATTATATTTTTAGAGACAAGATTAATCCCAGTAGCAAATACTGGAAGATCTATTTTTACAGTGTAGTTGGGAAGAACAGTTACAAAAAATTCCAGCATACTGAAAAGAACACAAAATATATTAGTCTCGTAATACAACTGTACAGACAACACCGGGGCTAGCAATTTGCATGTGGCCAAATAGCTTGCCAGCTAGCGACTAAAAACAAACCAGAATGAGTTGGACTGACTTGGCTACCAGACCTTGACATATATTCAAACATGGTTAAAAACGGTCCTGACGAGGACCCTTCTCAACAAAGGCCGAAATATCGCTACCAAAACATAGAGCGTGTGCCACCCTTCTAACAATAGTTACTATTAGTTACCATTTCCGTTCCATCCTCACGAAAAGTTACTACGCTGACCGTTCCAACCTTCCCGAATGAGTAACTAATAGTTACTATTTGCTTACCATGCTCGAGAGCGTGGTAACTACGCATCTCTGCAACGTGATTGGTCGGATTTGCCCATGGCAGGATATCCTGCTGGAAAATAGAAAAATCGTTCCAGCCTTGACAAAAAAAAAGAATTCGTGACGTCATGCGTAGTAACTACGGTAAATAGGGTGGAACACACTCATGGTAGCTGAGTATCCGTTTTCAGCCATTGTTTGAATATATGTTTCCCAGTCAGCTTGAGCTCAAGGAGCGAGCCCCTTCGGAGAGCACGAGGGGTTTGTGGCTTCCGTGGAGACCCTACTCTCTCTGACAGGAAAACAAACGTTGTGCAGAGGCACACCGCCGTTACAGTATCAACGGCAACGTTTAGTTTTTTAGCCTCTTCCAAACAACCTTTAAAGGACACCTGAATGAAGAGTACCAAGTATCATGCCTATCTGTATGACTTCCGTTAACATTGCCTGCAGAAAACCCATTCCAAATACGAAATAGTGTTTCCAAGCTATGATTTTTCCTCCATTTTGCATCTGTCCTTATTTCAGTACCGAACAATTTTAGAAATGAGCAAATGTCTCCAATCAACCCTTCTTCTGGAATAGTTTTAACCAGTTAAGCCCAAAAGTATATCTAGAAGAAATTCCAATACGATCCGTTAAGCGCTGTACAAGATTTGAATGAATTGCGCTTTTTGTCTTGGAGTCTGCATGTGCAAACCTCCAGAAACGAATATCCCTATTTTGAAAACGTCACGCTCAGGAGAAGAATGCTCTCCGTGGCCATGTCTGAAAATGCATTCTCCATGATGTGTTCAAGTATGGTTTCATTGCTCAGGTGTCCTTTTTTTGCAGAAACAATGACTCTTTCTAAGAAAAACGACTGTTTTGACGAAAAATCTACTGGTTTTCAGAAAAAACGGATGTTGTTAAGAAAAAATCTATTACTTAGATAAAAAACCGACTGTTTTTCAGAAAAATCGACTGTTTCAAAGAAAAAAAAACTGACTTTTTTTTACGTTAAATCGCCGGACGAGAAGCTGGTACGATGAAGTATAAGTTTCCGTTAGTCAATGACGTCAGATCCCGGAATCGTAGCTCGTATGGCTTGATTTCCGTGAGACTATCCCTTGTACCTGTACCTTGTCCCTGTGCTTGACGAAAGGGATTTACGAAAACTAAGTTTTCACGCAGTGAGCTACCTTCTGAAAGCTCACCACTGGCCACTGAAAAGCAGCGTTTGTATTGAGATTCAAATTTTCGCGTCACTGTAGAATTTTGCGTTGTGAGGACGGCCGTAAATATTCTGAACGTCATACTAGAGCAAACACTGAAAAATAAGAAATCCCTTAACACTATCTAAATAATGCAGTGTATTCAGTTAAATGATACTAAAATAAGTTGGCTTTTCAGTTAAACTTTAAAGAAAAATCGAGTCCCTTGAAATAAAATTTAAAGGCTGTTTCTCGTGTAATAAAGTACATGGTTGACCGGGTTCCACCACTCCCACCGCACTCCAAAATCCGCAAAAACTTCGTCGGTTTCAGAGGACCTAAAACGCCGTTGAAGGAGTAGTGATCAGTATACTCCACTACCTCTTTCAACATCGCAACTCCCATCGACAAATTAGCGCATGTCCAACAGGAATTATCTATAGTTCTTTTTTTTCTTCCTTTCTTATTATGATATTTGTTGGTAATAAATAAATTCTCAATAATTAGATACAGTTCCAGATTCAGTGTAAGTTTTTTGTCACTATGTTTACAGTGTGCTCACTTAGTTATTTTGTACAGTTATTTCGCAGTTGTTTTTCTTCGTGCCAATTTCTTTCTTTATTCTGGGCCACTGCATTCGCTGTTATGAATTAATTATTCTTATGATTATACGAGCTTCTGTAGCATACCGTTTTTTTTTTAAATAATAAATAAATTACAAACTAACCTTTGTTCCCCAGTTTGATGTTAATGGCATACTTCGATTTCGTGAAGGGTTTTTTCCTGAGCATCTGTACCCCCCTCGCTTTTGGGGCTTCGGGTTTGTCTTTCTTCTCCTCCACGTCAGGTTTGCTTATAACTTCCACCTCCATTTCTGGCAAATCGTCATCGTCAATACCCAGGGGATCTTCGGCTTTCTGCTCCTTCGCTTTCTTGTAGAACGAATCGACAGCCGTGTCCCGCGTCATTTCTTCTCGAAGTGCTGTCAACTTCGCCATCCTAGAAAACGAGCTCACTTAAGGCGTTTTTCCGTGCTCCCACAAACAGTTTGTCGGTCGACTGTGGCTCGAAAAGAGTAGTTGCGTTTTCGCTGATACCATGGTATCTGTTACCACGGCAACTGAATCTGCAGTTAGTCGTTTTTGCAGTTATCGTGGTATCTGATACACGGTGCTCTGCAAAAACGACTATTGCCGAAATTGCACTTTTCCTCATCCCAAAAGAGAAACAGATATCCAGTTACATCACTAAGTGCTAAACTTCTTTCTCACCAATCTGACAAAATTTGATGAAAGTGAGATGACTTTTCAGATACCACGACCAGTTACCACGGTCGGACCGTAGTATCTGAATATCTGATACCACGATAACTGACCAGACATCACGATAACTGCAAAAACGCCTTTTGACCGTGGTATCAGATACCACGATAACTGCAAAAACGACTTTAGACCGTGGTAACAGATGCCATGGTATCAGCAAAAACGCAACTAGTGTTTCCGTGGTCTTTCGTGCGGCCCACAAGTGTGTTTCCGCGACCAACGAGATTTTCACGGCTCGTTTGTGGCCCAAATTCGACAAACAACTGGCGAGGTGATTGTCGATTTTGTGGCTCGATTCTGGCGGGAAATTCAAACTAAGCAGCAAAATAGTTTCTAAACAATAAAGCTAACTACTTTTTCATGCATGTAGACTTCAGACTGAAGATGCTTTTTGTACAGAATGGTAAGGAAATGAGCCTGAAATTTCATTTATTGAGATTTTACATGAACTTTATTTTATTTTTAGATACTTGAAATTACCGCCAAAAAAATAGACCAAACGGCGTTTCCGCGAGTTTCAACTAGTGGCTCGACTGTGTGGCACACAATCGTGTTTCCACGACAAACGCTCAGAAGTGTGTGGCCCACAACTGTGTCGCGGAAAAAGGCCTTTAATACCAATCACTAAAGCAGAACTGAACTATTCCTCTACTATTTCACTGTTCAGCGGCGGCTCACGAAATTCCCGCCTAAACTTAGAAATCTCCCATATCAGCAAAGGCTTGTAAGACTTAACTCCCTACGCTGGCATACCTTTTCCACAGGGGGGACCTCATTGAGACATACAAGCTATGCCACGTCGAAGCTGGCATTAGACCGTCGTATCAGATACCATGGTATCTACAAAAACGCAGCTAATATCAGTCACTAAAGCAGAACTGAACTATTTCTCTACTATTTCATTGTTCAGCGGCGGCTCGAGGAATTCCCGCCTAAACTTAAACATCTCCCGTACCAGCAAAGGCTTGAAAAACTTAAAGCACAGCTCTTACTAGAAATGATCTTTCCACTATGAAATGGATCAGAAAAAACTTTGTCGAAAAGACCATTTCTTTCAACCTAAAAATGAGCGATTTTCTTGTTAGCGCTTGTCAGCTCTATCCCGCCTTCCTGCTCTCCGACGCGGCGGCTGGGCGCAAAACGTCTGAAAAGTGAACCCGCCGTGGTTAAAAAGTGGGAAAACTAAGCAAATAAAAGAAGTCAAAAACAGAGAATTCTCATATCCTTTTGTGTGAAACAATTATTAGCGGACGCTGAAGATTCCGAGAAACTTTGAGTTGTGTGATGGACAAAACTCGGCACGGCCGAAAAAGCGCTTAAAATTCGTGGGCAAAAAGCGAAACAATGGAGAAAGGCAGGGATTTCGCAAGCTTACAATTCCAGAACGAAGCTTGGTGTATTTTGGGCTATTGTATTTTGAAGCTAGGTGTAATAAGCCTTTAACTCCTTTTAACTTTAACCTTTTTTTTAACCTTTAACCCCCGTTTACATACCGTTTCCACAGGGGGACCTCATTGACACACAAGCTATGCTACGGTATGCACGAAAATGTCAAAGCTAACTGACGACATCCTCAATTTCAATGTTCATTTTTGCAGATACCATGGTATCTGTTACCACGGTAACTGGATTTGCAATTAGTCGTTGGCAGATTTAAATAAATGAAATAAACTGAACTGAATAAGGATTATTATTTTCTTTCTCAATAACAAACGCCACCATCCAGTCCAACTATTTTCGATTTTTCTTTTACAGTCATATCACGCTTTTGCTCTCTCGCACAAAGAAAATCTTCCCGCTATGATTCTTTCCACAATTAAACCCCGGCTCTTGCGTAACACTTTGACCTTTTCGTTCATTACTTTCAACATCAGGTGTCACAGGAAATGCACATTGAAAAAAGAACAAGTTATTACTGTAGTTACAATAATAATAACTGTACATGAAAAAGACCGAGGCCAATATCCACGTACAAATTATTGATAAATAAACACGTAAATATCCTTAAAATTAATAAACAAAATATTTACGACTTTTAACGCTTTATTTTTACATCTACATTATCCATTGGGTGGCAGTGCACTTCAGGATACCATAAAATTCAGGGATACCCCCACCGAAAATCTGCCTACGAATTTCCGAAAGCATTTGCCAACGGCTTAAAAAACGATCAATATCCCCTTCTCCGCAACTGGAAAGAGGACTAGCATACTTCCAATTCGGATTCCTCTTATTCCTGCAACAAATTTTATTTTTACCAGGCAATGGAAGGCGTTAGTCCCTCAGTCGAATCCAGTACATACAAAACAGGTAGATAAGCTTAAATAAACGTCAGGCTCTTACGCTGTAATTCTAAGATAGTAATTCTAAGATCATTGAACTGACAAGAAGTTGTGGCCCCTAAAAATCGAACAGAAACTGGTAGTAGGCATCAGAGAAAGCAACAGAAAACGCTCTACGTCTTCGAGGTCCGTATCCAGGAATTTATTTCGGGGGGGGGGGGGGCGGGGGTATCCGCGGGTCGGATCAAAAAGTACAAAAAAGACATAGGTCAGAGGTTAAAGCTTATAAAAAATGATTATTTATGACTTTTTCGGGGAGGGCGGGCTGGGGTTAACCCCCTACTCCCCTTCCTGGATACGGCCCTGACCGCTACCTTAAGCGAAGCACGCACAAAAGGGTAATTTAAAAGAAGGTTCAATAAAACTAAATGCTCACAAGTCTCGCTTTTTCTTCTCTTTTTCTGCTTCCGCGTCGTCGGTGATGTCCATATTTGTTTCCAATGTTTCACCCTTATCGGTTTGAGACTCATCTTTGGCTGCAGAATCCGGCGCTGCCTCAGTTTTCGCTTCAGCAGCTTTCCCAGCATCTTTCCCCGCATCTTTCGGCGTAACACCACTACGGATGAAAAGATTACATTAACGGGTCTTACACCAGAACTTCGGCGGCGACTTTAAGGTGCGTGTGCACTCAGTTCGATTTTCTCAGTCAAATGTGACACAACGCATGCTGGTTTTCTCATAGTTACTGAATTTCGCATGCGTATTTTCGCCTGCGAAGTCTCAATGGACCGTGGTCTACAGTCAAGCGTGTTCTTTGGTAAGTGCAGGTAAGGCATGTTACGACTGTATTTGAATGTGAAGATGCATTCTCAACCTGATGTTATGGCGAGGGGCCTAGTAAGCCGGTTAAAGGTGATAAATGTCCAAGTATACAGTCATGGGAGTCAGGATCGCCTACTACACATGCAGAACTTCACGGGTCCGTTATGGATACCGGATTTCGATTCACACTATGATCTGCAGACCGAACTCGCAATACTCTATATGACTAAGTCCATAACAAACCAATGACCCTCGGAAGAACGAGAAAACGTAGCACTAACGACTCAAACTCAACTCAATCCTGTGTTAACCAAGCACGGCGATGTTTGGGAGCAGCTGTGATACCACTTCCGACTCTTCCACTAGGTACAGGGCGATTTTGCATCGGCAAGAAGAGTTAGTCATCAAGAGTATAGGCTATCTACCATCCATCACTAGGCCTTATAGGCCAGCCCACTCCAAGCCAGGATTTTCAAATAAAACTCATAGTAGTGACCCATGGTCCATATATAAGCAAAAGGTCTTGTACTAACTGACACTTACAAGGAAAACCTTTACATTTAAAAAAGTTTTAACAGAAAAGGAGTGCTGTGACTGATCATCACAAAATTAGCCACGATAATCACAGGGTTAACAAATACTTCAAGAGTTGTCTAAAGGATATATAAAGAATGTTGCGGTGGTGCCCATCACAACAGGCGCTATTAAAGGAGTGAATTTATACGTCGAGAAATAAAGGAGAATCCTTTACCAGCCAACAGGAATAAATTCCTGTAAACACTAATGTGCCTTTTCTGTTTGCTAAATCATACCCTCAGTCAACAGTATTCACAACCCAGTCAATCCCAGCCATGCATAACACAAGCTAATGAAAGAAACAAGTGTTGCCAAATACTTAGCTGATTTTTTTCCCTTTTTATTCGTGTACCAACTAAATGTTTTTATTTTTATCTCCTTTTCTACTATTGCCCATAAGGATGCTCCCAGTTCTTTCCATCAGATGGTACCGGAGTGCCCACAGAACGCCCATCTTTCCTCAAAATCGCTCCAAGAACGGTTGCGAAGAACTAAAGATTTAACCGGGGAGGTTTATAGGGTGGAACACGGGGGGGGAAACGGGATGGAACACGGGATTTGAGAGATTTTTTTTGTAGATTTAAAAATCTCGGAAAGACCGTCCGTCGGAGAGTGCCGCACAGGAGCACTACACTGTAAAAAAAAATCTTGCAGTATTTGCTAATGGGATTAACATTGTTTCTAATTCGGATTAATACTGTCCCAGTAGAGATAAAATTAATCCCAGTAGCAAATACTGCAGTTAAGTTTAATCCTTTCTTGGAGAAACTTTTTACAGTGTAGTAGGCTTGCCTCCAGGGTTTCCGTTTCTTTTTTGTGTTTGTGTTATTGTTTCTATAGTGCAAAATAGACTGCTACAACTACTACAGCTAATCTCATCCACCAGAGATAAGAGGAATGTTATGCTCCGTCCCTCTCTCGAGAATACAAACCAAATATAAGTTGCGTTTTTGCGGTAACCGGGTATCTGTAACTCTGAACAATTGTTGTTTTCGCAGTTACCGGGTATCTGTTACCCTGGCGAATTGTCGTTTTCTCAGTTACCCAGTAACTCTGGTATCTGGAACGGAGTAACCCTGCCGAGCTCGGGGTTACCGAAATTCAGTAACCTGGTAACTGCATACTTTTCATCACACAAACAAACAAAATATGTCTTGGGAATTAACTGCCTTTGCAAGGGGCAAGTTTATTGTGATGGACGACTCTGGCACGGTTATCAGCTTTTTGCCTGAAGAAGCTGTTTCTAATGGATTTGACCTAGGTACGATTTCAGTTACCGGGTATCAGTAACCCGGTATCTGAAGAAACGACAAGAGTGCACTCAGTTACCGGGTAACAGTTAAGCTAAGTGCACACACAGTCCGGTATGATTCCGCACGCGAAAACGCGCATACGAAATTCGCGTCACGATGTCCGACAGGTTTTTCAGATAAAGCGAAATTCAGACGTGAAACTTGGCTCCAGGTTTGAAAAATCCACTGCTTAGCCTACAGACAGATGATGCTGATTGATTGCCGAATGAATGAATGCAGCTGATATTAAATAGGTCGTATAAACAGTTGAAATTTCAAACATAGCTTCTAATTTTTCAATTCTCAGGGCACAATTTCGCATGCGTTTAAAATTCGCTCCGGTAAAAGTAGAATATTTTCTACTCAAATCGGAACGAAATTATCGGACCGAATCCGCATGCGATGCGTCAAACTTCCGGAGCGGAGAAGGAAATTCGCACCGGACTGCGAAATTTGGACTGTGTGTGCACGCTACTTTACTCTAGGTTACCGCAAAAACGCAGCTATAGTCTTACCTAGCTTCTCTCGCTTCCCTTTGGGCCTGGTCTCGCTTTTTTATCATTTCAATCTCAATCTCTCTCCCTGTCTTCAAAGACTGACCGATTGAAGCAAGTGTCATTCCACCTAAAGACAAAATAGGTCAAAAATCGAGTCTCAAAAAGCGATCTCGCTACTGAAGACTCAAATACTTGCACGTCTTTCCATTTTTTTCCCTTTCATTTATTCAGTACTAAAAATCTAATCATACGTTAACAACAAGGAAAACACACTTGCAACAAACATTGCGGCCCAAGCGCAGGCTTGGGCTACGTGTATGTGTTAATTATATATAACCATATTTGTATTTATATATACGTGTTTATTTTACAAAATCTCACAACACTTTCACCTTGTCATAAAATTATCGTGCTGCTCTTTGTGTTTGCTTTTGTTTTAATTGGCAATACCTTAGACTAGGGTTTGTTATTCCGTGTTACAAATCAGTTAGTTAATTGCATCATTTGTCTATGCCACTGACATGGTTTTATGCCATTCCATTTTTAACCAATTTCAATAAAATTATACCTTACCTTTATTTCAGTCACTTCAGGGTTTTAAAATCCGCACGTAAAGTAAAGGTTTCGGACCTTAAAGTTCAAGGAACTGTCCAACCTATGTTAATGATTCCCTCAAAGAACCTAAATCTTCCATCCTTTCTCGTTCCAACCTTCTGAACTCCTATTTCGTTTTTATCCTCACCAACGGTTCTACACAGATTTCTGCGTTTTCCGTGTTCGGCTCTTTCGACGCGGGTCAGGCTCCCGATTACGGTTTACGAGGAACTCACTGGCCAGAGATCCCGGTTTTGCAAGTTTTCCGCGTATCTCATCAAAGCCAAAGATTGCAAAATGTTCAAAAACATGGCGGAGTTTAAATGGAGTATTATCTGGAATAGTGGAACCGAAACTGTGTCTACTAGGATTGGTTTAGGCCGTATCGTGTGTGAACCTAAAATCCAGATATGGGCAAATCCAAATCCAGATTCGGATTCGAATCCAGGATTCGTTCCATTGACCGGATTCGAATCTTCTGCTTGTGAGGCTGGAATCGGATTCGCACTTCAAACCTTCAATCTTACGAATCCGCTCCAGTTCTATCTATATGTATATCTGTACTGAAAAGCACACAGAAAAACCTAGAAGTATGGTTTACATGCCGTCTCATTTGCTTTAGGTATCAGTGCTTTTTGGTCAACTGTGATTTTCAAACTGTTACCTATGTACATGATTTGGCTTTTGTTCAGGTCGGATTCGAATCCGGATTCGAATCCTCAGCTGAAATGGCGAATTCGGATTCGGAATCGTACAGTAGAGGTACGTTAATTTGAACAGTTGAAATGGCAAAGTCCAAAGTCAACAAACGTTCAAATAAGCATACCACTACTCTACCTAGCCCTGGATTCTGATTCGCATCCTTTCATGATCGGACTCGCCTATCTTTGACTAAACCCCCTCACATACTTACCTCCATCATATCGGACGGGAGCTGCGGCAATCTCAGAAACAACTTCTGGTGGGGTAATGGTCATGTTTATACCCACTCCAGGTTGACCCTGGTGCGGGTAGGACTGTCCAGGGTACGCCTGAGCACCTGTGAAAGAACGGATTCAGTATGCAATACGGATCGTTGGCTTTCTTTCTTGGCAGAAACTCCAGTACAGGCGGGGGACATCGTCTGGAACTGGGTAGTAAAAATACCTCCCCCCCCCCCACACGCACACACAACCTGTGGCGCTCGTTGCCGGTCTCCCCATTAAGCGTAGTGTGTTTAATTATAATATATTTTTGACCCGCTACAAAAATCAAAGCGGAGTAGCAATAAAAGAAACAAAACAAACACTTCACAAAATAAAAACAACAAGAAACTAAAGCAAACGAGAAATACCAATGTGGGCGGGCAGAAGTTGACTGGGGTAGTTTCCCAGCAAGTTCCGTAAGTTTCGACCCGATATCCGGGAAACTGTAAACAGATATGAGGTTCCGATTTCTGTACCATGGAGGCAGATGCAATAGAAAGCGGGAAAACCGGAAATAATAAGAACGAACTGAACTGATATCTTTTTTTTATGAAAAACAGGGTAAATACCAGACAGAAACAAAACCGAGTGATATGTCAAAGTTTGAGTTTGTCTGAATGGGTTAGTGTACGACAGTTGGGCCTGTTAGAAATTTGCTCAATGTACGCGGTAAATACTGATCGGTGATGAATGAATGAATGAATGAATGAATTTATTCCCAATAAAGCCCAAGGGCCATGGCGGGAAACATAGCACAATAACAAAAACAAGATATCATAAACTCCAACAACAAACCAAAAAATCAACTTCTATAAAAATAGTTCACGGTGGGCCATAGCTAGCTTCAGGAATCTACCCAGCCTTCGGATCTCACCAAAACACTTACTTCGGTGATGTTGCGAAGCCCAGAAATTGATGTCCAAAACCTGCAGTAAAATTATGTCTGCGTTTCACGAGGGAAGGAAGTCCGAGATGTTGGAGGCTATCTTCATACCTGACACACTGTAAAAAGTTCCCCTAGTAAGGATTAAAGTTAACTGCAGTATTTGCTATTGGGATTAATCTTATCTCTAATGGTATAACATTGATCCGAATTAGAGATGATCTTATCTCAGTAGAGACAAGCTTAATTCCAGTAGTAAATACTGCAAGATTTTTTTTACAGTCCAGATAGATAGATTTCGCCTTTATTTTCGAGACTATCATGGTAAAATTCAAATTTGTCGAAGTCATCAATTTATACAAAATATAATCACTAAGAAAGATTACAAATTTTCCCGAATGACAGTACAAACATTTTTTCATACCGAACATGGTCATATTTTTCTGTTGGAGTTTTGGGATCGCCATTGAGGCCACTCTTGCAGGTCAAACAGTAACTGAGGTAAGCTTTGCCGTCAGGCCACAGATAACCTGAACTGCCCTTTTCTGTATTAGCTCTAATCTAGTCTAATCTAATGTGTTATTTTCCGTCACATATTAGGGATAACACTAATCTTGGCCCCACCAAATTAAAGGTATATTGGATCAAGCAGTTGTGTCATGGATTTGGAATGGAGGTCTAGGACCCACAAAAATGCCAAACGATATAGTAAGAAAAGTCAGGGAGACCATGGGGGGACAAGAAATCCAGGAATGGCCGGGAAAATGGAAAGATCTGAAACACTTAGGTATTACAAGGTAGCAAAGGTAAGCTTTGGTGAAGACGTTTATTTTAAATTTAATTTACATTCAAGTGTTTTGCGCTCATGGATTCAGCTGCGAGCAAACTGTCTCCCAGTTTTGGGGAATATTTCGGATATTAAAAGGTCAGGGTCAAGGGATAATCGGAGTTGTAAATTTTGTAAAGTTGAGATATGGGAGCTTGACCATCTTCTTTACAAGTGCCAGGAGTTGTCTGTCCTGCGTGAGAAGTTTGTGAATGGTATAGATAGGTCAGAAAGGATCTGCTTAATAGTACAAACCCTAGAAGTATAGGCAGGATTGGTGCATTTACGGAAGACAATTAATAGTATGTGAGGTCAGTTGGAGATTGAGGGAAGTTGTTTTTTAAGTTAATGAATGTAAAGGATGTACTGTTCTTTTTTGTTTTTGTTCATGGCCCAAGGGCTTCATTAAACATCTATCTATCTAAAACAGTAATAAGTATGTTAATTCTAACCCAACATGATCAAAACTAAAACTGACCTGGCATTCCGTGAGGGGGCATCATTTGACCATAGCCCTGATTCGGGTCCCAGAATGGCCCTCCCATCTGCATCGGTCCACCATAGGATGGATGTCCCACTTGAGGGGAGTAGCCCGGATGGCCCATCGGTCCTGGAGCCATTTCTCCCTGGGATGGTTTATGCTGAACCGGTGGGCTGTCGCTGAACCTACTTTTCCTTGGTCCTTGCTTGGTATCCTCAGTAAAGGCGAAGGGGTCAGGTAGGTCATGGAATTGGGTATCTCGACATTCCCTATCGAAGAAAAAGATTGTTAACCATGGCATATAGGATCACGTAGCAAGAAGAATAAAGTAAGAACAAGCATGTCAAATCCAAATTCAGTTAATTTTTTTTCAAACCATTCACAAACATAAAGTGAATAAATACAAGAACAACAACAAAACAAGATACTCAGACCGCAATATAGGTTAATTAAAATTTAAAGAACAAATAAAATACAAAAAGACACACATTTATATACTGGCAGTTGATCAAACTGCTTCAGAACTGAGCCGGCTCACGAATGAGGGCACGAAGCTACGCTGATACCGAGCACGAGAGCATGTGACCGGTTGTATTACCGGAATCGGTTGCGAAGCTGCTTTACCAGGCCTGACTCGAATTGCGGCGAAATCAGGGGACAGGATGGGGCGTAGGGTTGGGTCTTGCAGGATTTGTTTTCCAAGGTTAAATGACAGGCCTTCGCGGCGTTGAGAAAGGGTCTGAAATCAAGCAGTCAGTACTCCGATTTATGCTTACCAGGGGTAACACGACTTATGTAACTATAAAGAGTTGTGCTAGGTACATCCGTGTGGGTATGGCACGTCGTGAAAGATATATAGGTGGTAGTCTTTGCTCATTTTTTTTTTGTCTGGTGTTTATTTTTGTGTATTGCCACGGCCCGAAAGGATTTTTTTTTATATTTTAAATTTTATTCACACCTTTTGGGGAGCAGCAGTCCTTACAAAGCAAGCTTTTTCTTCTCGAGGATTCTGGTTAGGCAGGTGACTAAGTGGCAGGCCTCTGCTAATTTTTATGGCACTTGCAGCTCCGCTAAAGTGCCATATACCGATCACTTTTCGGTCTGTCGGTTGTCAGGCCACTCATCTCGAGTTAGGG
This sequence comes from Branchinecta sandiegonensis, assembly GCA_030848855.1. NCBI lineage: Eukaryota > Metazoa > Arthropoda > Branchiopoda > Anostraca > Branchinectidae > Branchinecta > Branchinecta sandiegonensis. The sequence goes on from JAUPMV010000011.1 coordinate 3,805,836, forward strand.
TACTTCCAGAAGTGCTAGGACGATGAAACTTGGCAGGCATATTAGGGACACTGCCAAACTAACTTTGAAATAGTCACTTTCCTGATTCGACCACCATGGGGGGAGTGGAGGGAGGGAGAATCCGGAATATTGACGTATTTTTAACTTCTGAACGGGGAATCGGATCTTAATGAAACTCAATATTTCGAAAGACCTCATGTCTCAGATGTCCCATTTCAAGTCCGGAATGGATCCGGTGACTTTGGGGGGAGTTGAAGGGGGAACCGGAAATCGTGTGACATGTTCAGAGTGGATGGATCTGGATGAAACTTGGTTGGAAGAACAAGCACAAGCCCCAGATACATAGTTTACAAGAGCAGATCGGATCCGAGCAGTGTCGGGGGAGTTGGAGGGAAGGTTCCGGAATCCCGGTGATCCCGACTTAAGATGCTTACACATGTAATAGGACGATGAAACTTGGCAGGCATATCATGGACCCGACCAAACTAACTTGGAAACAGTCACTTCCCAGATCCGACCACCTTGGGGGGAGCGAAGGGAGGGGGAATCCGGAATATTAACGTATTTACAACTTTTGAACGGGGAATCGGATCTTAATGAAACTTGATATCTGGAAAAAGCTCGTGTCTCAGATGCCACACTTCCAAGTCCGGAATGGATCCGGTGACTTTGGGGGGAGTTGGAGGGGGAACCGGAAATCGTGTGGCATGTTCAGAGTGGACGGATCGCGATGAAACTTGGTGGGAAGAACAAGCACAAGCCCTAGAGACACAGCTGACAAGACCAGACCGGATCCGAGCACTGTGGGGGCAGCTCGGGGGAGGGTTCCGGAATTCCGGTGATCCCGGCTTAAGGGGCTTACACATGTGCTAGGACGATGAAACTTGACAGGCATATTAGGGACGCGACCAAAATAGCTTCGAAATAGTCATCGAACCACCATCCAACCAACGATCTGACCACCGAGGGGGAGTGAATCCGAAATATTGACGTATTTATAGCTTTTGAACGGGGAATCGGATCTTAATGAAACTTGATATTTGGAAAGACCTCGTGTCTCAGATGTCACACTTCAGGTCCGGAATGAATCCACTGACTTTGGGGGGGGGGAGTTCGAGGGGGAGACGGGAAATCGTGTGACATGTTCAGAGTGGATGGATCGGGATGAAACTTGGTGGGAAGAACAAGCACAAGCCCTAGATACATAGTTGACAATACCGAACCAGATCTGAGGACTGTGGGGAGAGTTGGAGGGAGGGTTCCAGAATTCCGTTGATCCCGGCTTAAGATGCTTACACATGCGCTAGGGCGATGAAACTTGGCAGGCATATTAGGGATCCGACCAAACTAATTTGGAAATTATGACTTCCCCGATCCGACCACCGTGGGAGAGTGGAGGGAGGGGGAATCCGGAATACTGACGTATTTATAACTTTTGAACGGGGAATCGGATCTTAATGAAACTTGATATTTGGAAAAACCTCGTGTTTCAGATGTCGGGGGGGTTTCAGGGGGGGGGGGGGGCAGCTGAAATTTTGTGACACGCTTAGAATATAGCGATTGGGATAAGACTTGATGGGTAGAACAAGCACAAGCCCTAGATACAGAGTTGACAAGACCGGACCGGATCTGAGGACTGTGGGGAGAGTTGGAGGGAGGGTTCCGGAATTCCGGTGATCGCAGTTTAAGATAGACTACTTCCAGATGTGCTACGACGATGAAACTTGGCTTCAAGGTTCAAGGTTCGACTTGGCTTGAACATTAGACACTTGACAAGATTGGCTTAAAAATTGTCACTTCCCAGATCCGACCATCAGTTAAAGTACTCATCTTAACCGTAAAGTACAAAAAATACTTTTAAGCAAAACCTACATTTTCATGATCCCATGAGCCCATGATCATTTTTGCCTCAAGGGTTTTGATTACACATGAATTTCTAGCGCCCTTAAAGTGCGCATCATCACAGCCAAGTGCCAAAAAAAAATTACCAAACGATACATTTTTGTGATTTCCAAGGGTCCATCGTCATTCTTATTTACCACGTCTTGCAAGTGCCATATGAGCTTCCAGCCCTTGCTGGAAATTCCGAGGGTGTCGGGAACACTTCGAGTTCTCAAACTCGTCAAATTAGTAGTGTTGAAAAGATGATCGAATATGAACTTTATCACTCATGATAACCCCATGACAAATTTGTAGCCTTCGTAATTGTATGACAGTTGTAAGAAAAAGTTGCATGTATTGATATGTAACAGTAAAGAATAGTATTGTTAAGTGCGCCTCAGACTGGGCCAACCTTAAATAGTAGTATCGAGTAGCATACTGTCTTGCCACAGTAGCATCCAGTCTTGCTAATAGTAGCATGCAGTAGAATGCAGTAACACGGTAGCCTTGACGTAGAAGCATGTAGTAGCCTCAGTTAGTACTGCATGCTTCTTTTTCGTACAACTTCATACTACTATTTTGAGATAAATTCTTCATCGGGAATGGACTGGAGCACGTGATAGCCAAGGGCGGGATAGCCACTGCTCTCCTGAGTACCCAAGTTGAGTTCTCTGACACTAATTGATTAGGATGAGCATATCCAAATTTATCACAAAGTCAGAAGCTAACGGGCGAGGGGGGCAAGTACAAGGGACAAACAACTACACCGAAAGGGGACGGCTAAGACCACTAAGGAAGAATCAGCAATTTTTATAGAAGTCGAATGGTGTTTTCTTCGATTTTTTTCCTATTGTAAGATATTCCACGACAACAGGAAGGACAATGAACAGATAAATCGTTCGGACAGTTTATAAGGATATGCCGGTAATAGGTACGTCTCTCCCGACCCCACATTCCTCGGGTATGTAGGCGCTTATGGTGCCAAGACAACTCGGCAAGCGAGAAGCCTTGTCCCAAGTGCTGAATGAAGGACAACATAAATAAAATAATCAATGAAGGACAAGGGTTCGCCTGACCCTCTCAACATAAATAAAATAATTCACTCACATCAAATGCTTTGCCCTTCCTAACTTTTCTCTTATCATCGTTCCATTTTTCTCAAATTCCTCCTTTGCCAGGGTCGTATGCCTCAGCCGACCCTGAACTTTCTCAATCTTCTCGACGACTTCGTTGAGGGCAGTGAAACAGGAGCTGCGCCAGTTCTTGACAGGGACTTTGGAAAACTTGGCATGAACTGTTGGGAAGTATTGTTCCTAAAACACGAAATTTAAAGGACCCCTCTAATCTTATTTTGTTTTTTATAATATACTTAGCTCCCATGTGGCACCTTTCCCATTGTTTCGTTTCGTAACTACGAATTTTTAGCGCTTTGTCGGTCTTGCCGAGTTTTCCCGTCACCCAAAAAAGTTTGCCGGAATCTTCAACGTCTGCTGACAACTCTTTCACACATAAGGACGTGATAATCTTCTGTTTATTACTTCTTTTATTTGCTTAGTTTTCCCATTTTTTAACCAAGGCATGTTCAGTTTTCAAATGTTTTGCCCCAGCCGCCGGGTCGGAGAGCAGGAAGGCTGGATATCGTCGACAAGCGCTAACAAGAGAATCGCTAGTTTCGGGTGGAAAGTAATGGTATTTTCGAAAACATTTTCTCTGATCCATTTCATAGGGAAAAGATCATTTCTAGTAAGAGTTGTGCTTTAAAGATTCGCCGAATAAGATCGAAACACAAAAATCTAGTTAAAGCATCCGTGCCAGTCATTCTTGACGACTTCCAGTCGTGTACTTTCAGCCACTAAATACTCATTTTCACCGAATTTCTTCGTTCTCCAACAGAGTCACATACAAATACCATCCATTACCTTTTTTTTAATTTCATTCCTACAGTTTGGACATTCAAAGCGAAAAGAAGACAAGTGTAAAATAGTTCTGAGCATTCCCGTCGTCCGTTTTAAAACAAGTGGCATCCCTAGCTTCCGAAACAGAACTTTAAACAGCGAAAACTAAAACGGACATCTGCTGTCGCGCTAACAAAATAGTATATATAATGTTATATACAATGGAAGCGACACGAGCACCACTAGCGATAGTGAACGTCCCTCCCGAAACACAATCGGTCGTGTACCAGCGCTGGCTCAAATGTCTTTAAATTCTGAACGCAGCAAGAAAATACCCCCCCCCCCCCCCCCCATGTTTCCTCGATGTGTGCAGACCGCATCTTAGCTTTACTCGAAATTTCTAAACCCGCAAGTTAGTTTCGCTTTAGATGCCGCAAGCATAGTGGGCGGCGCTATGAGTATGGCCAGTATGCGAAGCAAGGAAAGCATAGGTCTTGACCAGAGCAAAATAACACTAGTGAGTAGCGTGCCAGTGGCGTGACCAGAGCAAAATAACACTAGTGAGTAGCGTGCCAGTGACGTGACCAGAGCAAAATAACACTAGTGAATAGCGTCAAGACCTATGCTTTCCTTGCTTCTTATATGGGGCCGTACTCATAGCGCCGCCCACTATGCTTGCGGCATCTAAAGCAAAGCTAACTTGCGGGTTTAGAAATTTCTAGTAAAGCTAAGATGATGTCTGCACACATTGAGGAAACTGGGGAGGTTGTATCTTTCTTTGCTTTGTTCGGGATATGAAGTTACTGGAGCTAGCGCTGGTGAACGACCGATTGGGTTTCAGTGGGGACGTTCACTATCGCTAGTGGTGCTAGTGTCAAAGTTACTCGAGTGTGTCACTTTTTTCAGGTCTTGGCGTTACTCGCTATTGTTATTTTGCTCTGGTCTTGAGGCTACTCCCTAGTGTTGTGTTATTTTGCTCTGGCAAGATCCAACCACCTGCCATGCTCTTGAGCCTGATTATTGCAACAAATGTTACCACGACAGACTTGAAAATAGTGAGACACTCTCAAATAACAGCGACACTAGCACCACTAGCGATAGTGAACGTCCCCACTGAAAACCACTCAGTCGTAGAACAGGGCTGGCTCCGATAACTCAGGCCAACATAACACTAGGAGTAGCGCCAAGACTCGACAAAATTGACACACACACGAATAGCAGCGATACTATCAGCACTAGCGATAGAGAACATCCCTACTGAAACTCATTCAGTCGTTCACCAGCGCTGGCTCCAATAACTTCATATTCTAAACATTGCAAAAAAATTATGCAGCCTCCATTGTTTCCTTGGTGTGTGCAGACCGTACCTTTACTTTACTAGAAATTTATAAGCCTGCAAGTTTGTCTCGCTTTAAATGCCGCAAGCATAGTCGGCGGCACTACGAGTATGTTCCGTTTGCAAAGCATGGAGAGCATATGTTTTGGCTCTACTCTCTAGTGTTATTTTGCTCTGCGATAACCCCATATTCCGAACACAGCAAAAAAAAAATACAACCTCCCATGTTTCTTCGATGTGTGCAAACAGCATCTCAGCTCTACTAGAATTTCTAAAACCCGCATATTTGTCTCGCTTGAAATGTAGAACGGAATAAAACAGATTTTTTTTTCTTCAAAAACAGCTGTCACAGCGTTACCGCCGACTTAGACCTTTTCGTCATACAAAATGATGAGTAACATAAGACTCTATAATCCTGTCACGAAGGAAATAAAAACACTAAAAAGGACTAACTTATCGGTTATTGTACAACTCAACAAATGCTGGAACAAAACTCCTTCTATATCTTTCATGAAGAGGGACCAAAGGGGCTAGTTTGGGAATTTTCTGGGATTTCTCTCGCTGGGGTCTAATACGTATGGAGAATAGGGGGACGGAAGAATATTACGTAATCGGGGAACAGATAGGGTTTTAATACCGAAATCGATGCTAAGGCGGGTTCGTCTCTCTTCCAGGGTAGCCAGCTTGAACCTTTTTAGTAGGTAACTGCAGGGCACTTTACCCTCCCCGTTAATAATCATGAGGGCCCTTTTTTGAATATTCTCAATACGGTATGTGTGTTCTGAAGAGAGCCCGACGTGCCAAACAGGACAAGCGTATTCAAGAATAGGTCTCATAAAACAAACGTAAATTTGAAGGAGGTCTTTAGAAGGGCAAGAAAATTTTATAAATAGTTTAAGAACAGCAATACATGGGAGGCTTGTTTTAAAATATTGTCGATATTACTGAAATATCTTAATTAAATGTCGCGAACACCGGCGGTGCTGCGATTAAGGCCCGTTTCTGATGCACAGAAAGCATATTTCTTGTCGCTACTTCCTAAGGCGTATTCTCGCCGTTCCCCGGGGACTTCTCGGGGAGTCAAAGGGAACATCAAAGGGAACAGCGAGAACAGAGGGAGTCAATCCACGAGGACTCCGCGGACGGAAAACAACGAGAACAAGGGGAATGCTTCCAAAATAGATTTTGTTTGAAACAAATATTTTGAGGAGACGGAATTGGTCTGGATTCGCTTTATTTTTTTCTGATCGTTTTAACTTAATTCTACAATTGTTTTACTTGTAAAAACAAAATCGTAAACACAATGAAAAATATGCCTGTTTCTCAAAATCAGTTTTAAACCATAACCAAACTCAATATTGATCTAAGAGATTTTTATTAACCATCTTAACATCTGTTAATTGTTGCACTTGAGCTTACACAAGTGCCATCTAGCGATCGTAATGTCTGTCTGTCAGTCGGTCTGTCCTCATTTTGCTAGTTTGGGCACTTGCACATGACCTAGGACGATAAAACTTGGCACGCATGTCAGGGACCCAACCGAATTAACTTGGAAATAATCACTTCCCCGATCCGACCATCAATGGGGGAGTGGCAAGATGGAGAATCCGGAAATTAGTAACATTCATAAATCTGGAACGGATAATCGGGCATGCATTAAACTTGACAGGTATCAAGAACAAGTGTCTTGGATGTTCATTGTCAAATTCGGATCGGATCCGATCACTGGGGGGGGGGGCTGGAGTGGGCCCCCAAAACCTCTTGAAAACACTTTTTCTAGTTTTTGTCAAACCCCTACCCCTTTCTTCACACTAGTATAGCTCTGCGCATGGATGAGTCATTCTTTCTTCGCACTAGTATAGCTCCGCTCGTGGATGAGTCATTCTTTGCTTAAATTCGTTCGGAGAGAGCTAGAGCAATCGAAGGTCGAAGGGGTTGGTATAATATGTTGCTGAACCTTAGTAGGGGTTGATATAGATAAGGGACTTCCACACAAGCTAGGACGATGAAACTTCGCAGGCATATCAGGGACCCGACCAGATTAACTTACAAATAATCACTTCCCCAATCCGACTTTCCTCGGATCCGGGAGTCCGGAAACTAGGAACAAAGGTAGCAAAAGGGGAGCAAAAGGAAGCAAAAAGAGCGCTGCCCAAATGCGGTATCGATCCGCGGACCTCTGTGGCGTAGGTCCAGTGATCTACCACGGCGCTACGACTTGAAGTATTTAGAAGCGAATGCGGGAAGAGTTACGGTTTAAAAATTAAAGTTACTAAGTGGTCAGAACGAATGCTAAATGCTAACCAGAACAAAATAACTAGAGCTATTTTGCTCTGATGCTAACTAAACTTAAACTAAACAAATCTCGTGAAGCACTTCCACATATGCTAGGACAATGAAACTTGGCAGGCATATCAGGGAACCGACCAGATTAACCTGGAAATAATCACTTTCCAGATCCGATCATAGTGGGGGGAGAGGAGGGCCTGGAAATCCGGAAACTATTAACATGCATAACTTTGGAGAGGGTAATCGGACATGCGTGAAACTTGACATGTGTCAAGAACAAGTGTTTGGATATTCAGTTTCAAATCCGGACCAGATTCGATACCTGTGGGGGGGGGGGAGGTAGAGGGGGGACCGGAAATCTTTTGAAACGCTTGGGGTCGAGGGATCGGGATGGAACTTGAAGGGAAGAACGAGCATTAACCCTAGATACTTTATTGACAAAATAGGACCGGGTCGTGTCGTACTTCCAAATGTGCTAAGACCATGAAACTTGGCATGCATGTTAGGGACTCAGTCAGATTGGCTTAAAAATAGTCCCTCCCCCGATCCGATCATCGTTGTGGGAGAAACAGTTATCAGTGAGTGGAATAACCATTTCAGATTTAGTAGATCAAGCCGATTTTCTGATGAAATGAATATCGGGAGAGAGATGAAGTCTTGACAACTGCAAGCCGTATCTGACAAACATGCAAACTGTTCTTACAAGTGCCATATCAGCTTTCAGCTCCTTTCAGCTTTCTCCCTCCCTACGAATCTGAAAGGGAGTCCTTTTTGATGATGGTGATGATAACTGGAGCACTTCCCGTCCGTGGGAAACTCGCGACAATAGGGGGATTGAGTACCTGGGACAAACAAAAACGCGGGGAGACTCCTCAAGAGGAGTCGTCAGGGAACGGCGAGAATACGCCTCTAGTGTTGTTTTGCTGTATTGTAAAGGGTTCAAACGGTATCTTCAGCTAGGCCTCATATCAGAGCCTCGTTTTTGTTGCAATAGTGCTGCCGCTTCGCTGCTGCAGCACTTCTTTGCTTTCGCACAAGATGCGTTCCTGGATTCACTGCCTGCAAGATTTCTTCTTAGTTGATGCAGCACCTTCCAGGGAAGCACGGACTTGGTCGGTAAGCAAGTCTGCGGTTCTCAAGAAGCGCTGCCGTCTTTCTCGGAAGCACTGCAGTGCAAAAACAAATGTAGAAAAAATTAGCCCGGAAGCGCCAAGAAGTGGAGAAGCGTGCAACAAAAACGAGGCTCAGAACGACGAAGGAAAGAACTTTTGACGAAGGAAGGAACGACGTCCGAACTTTCCGTAACTACTGGTATAAAGCCGGGAGGAGCAGCCTAAATTACTTACCATATAGGCAAGGCGATGGACTGGTCCTTTAAGATGGTTGACCACGGTTCGAAGGTTACCAAATTTACCACACAGGGTGCATTCAGCAAAATTTTCATCTTTCAGTTCCACCACATACTCAAGGCCTAGAACAATTAAATTACTGAATATACTGCCCACTTAGAGCGTGTTCCATCCTAGTTACTACGCATGAAGTCACGAATTTTGGCTTCTTGGCGTCAAGGCTGGAATGCATTTTTCTATTTCGCGAAGTATACTCTCCACGGGATAATCCAGCCAATCATATTACAGAAACCCGTAGTTCCCACGCTTATTACGCTCCAGAGCATGGCAAGCAAATAGTTAGGCCTACTATTAGTTATGAATTCGAGAAGGTTGGAACAGTCAGCGTAGCAACTTTTTGTGAGGATGGAATTGAAATAGTAACTAACAATACTATTGTTGGAAGGGTGGAAGCTACTATTGTTAGAAGGGTGGAAAGGGTGTCTCTTTAAGACACAAATATCAAAATCGGATTAAGTGAAAGTAGAAGGAAAAGAAAAATAATGTGTCCGGACTAACCGAGATGTAAGATTATATGACACTTCGGGGCAAAAGATACCTGTATAATATATACTACTCATCTAAACAATATATCGAGAAGTGAGTCCTACGATAGCGGTGCATGGGTTCGATAAACCGCATTCAACCCAAAGAATGGAGTTGCTGTTCCATGGAGGCACCTCGATAAATGGCAACGTTTTGTTGGTCTTTTATGCAAACAATGCAATGCAGTTCCAAACCGTATTTACCATGGATGTATATGAGCGAAACAAGATTTTCCAATAATTTTGTTATCTAGATAGCAGCACAAACCAAACCAGACTAGAGATTTGTGAATTTCTGACAAAATCTCACGAATTCTAGTTAAGCTAGGCGGAGCAATCAGGATCAAAATACAGAGGTTTTAATTCTAGGAAGACTGGCAATGTTCCTACTTTCTGAACATGCTTCTGGTCAGTGCTACAGGGTGAGAGGGGGTAGGGGGAAGCACAATCTTGGGAGTTTCTACGTTGCGGCCTGACAGATGAAAATCTGTAAAAACACTGTCATCACGTTCAGCATCTTATTTTTCACCTTCATTTTTAATTTTTCGCAGTTTTACACAATTTTCGGCGAAAATTCCCAATTTTCGTAAGACAAAATTGAGGTATTGAAATTTTACATCTATATCCGTCTTCTGGCAAAAAAGCTTATCGGAATCTGTTATCGGGGGCCCGATACGTCACGTTATGAGAACAAACGTGGCAAGCCTGGCAATCAATAGATTGCCAATATCGAAGACAGGATACACTTTATGGAGTGTAGAATCTTGGGAACGAGAACTGATGGAAATACTACTGAAGTAGAAAGGATTAGTATCACAAGTACGACATGTCCTTTAAAGTTTAACTGAAAAGGCAGCTTATTTTTACATCTTATACTCGAATATACAGAAATATTTTGACCCATCTAAGGGATTTTGCACTTATTTCTCCCGAGGCTCTGGAAATAACGGTCAGAGTGGGCGCTGGTTGCACAACCCAAAATTCATCCAGACGCGGAGGATTTGAATTTAAAAAACAAGCTTGCACTTCCAGGATTAAAGACGCGGAGCCTATAATGGGAAAATGAAGTAAGACATGTGTTAAGACTGAAGACTTGCAAGAAATCTTCCATTTTTAGTTTATCTTTCGACAATGACTTACTTTTGCAGTTGGCAAACACTGCAAGCATTGAGGGAAGGCGCATAGAGGAACCACAAATCCGAAAAAATAAGTTCATTCGATGATGTCGATTCTCTGTCGATTGCGGACAGACGGAATAGCACATTTTTATCTGGTTTTCGGGAATATTTAAGTGAATAACCAGACTGTCAAATCTCAGACCTATTCGGTTAACTTTAAGGGCGGGTTTATCGTGATCCGAAACAAATAAGGGTAGAACTTACCAATCAGCGGGCCTCCTTTGAAGTCGTAGATATCAGCAGGTATTACCTCCTTCTCACCTTCAGCACTATCAGGCTTGTCATTCTGCGACTCGGATGGCTTCTCTTTCTTGTCAGCTTCTGGGAATTCGTAGATGGAGGTAAGTCGTACTAGAAATCAAATGAGAGTTTACATCAGTGCCAGCTACGTCGGCAGCTAAACCTGGATCGCCATCGCTACAACACATTTAGTTTGCACGGAAACAGTTTTCCGTCGTCGCAGGGTACACTGGCAGGTACCTACTCCGCATCTTTGGTGATCTGCCACTAGATTTCAGCTCGATTACCAGCTACAGAGATGGCAGTTTGACAAAATGGCGCTGTCAGATATATTTTTAATGCATGTTTGGCGGATTGTCCCCGGTCGCTTAAAACTTCTTCGACACATCTTTATGTGATGTAACGTTTCTAGCCGATGATGATGATACTATTATTATTTTAATTATTGTTGATCTTTAAAGTTTGATACTCACTCAGCAGTTTTGAAAAATCAAGCAAATGGTAATAACAATAATGTCAAGGCAACGTGAATCCACTAAAAGAAGACACACGTGCAGTAATTAGATAATGTGATTCACAACTTCCTGTCTCACATCGAACTTCGAAAACATATGCGACCAATTCTTCTGAATACAACCAACGCCTACTATCTACTATCGTATCTGACTTTCTTTTACTCGAATTCTCCATAGCTTGTTTGTTGGCGATGAAGAAAGAAATCCTTCCATGTCTCCGTAGTCGGGGTAGGGGGTAATCAAAGGATACGGTTGTACTTTTGACAAGACATCGCAAAATTTACCGAATTGTAAAACACACTGTACATACGAAATGAAGACTGGACGTATTGTAAATAAGAACTAAAGCAAAAACACGACGAGTCCACACTTGCCTGAACGATTTTTGAAGTGCTATATTTTTACTTAGTTCTATAATGACAAGCCCTGTACTTAATGAAGATTTTTGTTTCATTTTGTACTGCAATGCATTGCCCATGATGTACAACGTACATAAGTTACGCTTTGTTGCCGTAGCCAGATATACTTACATTTCAAGTTACTTTCCACCTGTTCGCCTCCCTCGGCGCTGAGCTTATGTTTCGTGCCCACCATGTGGTCGACCATGTTCTTGTAGCTAGTGCAGGTGCTATTACACAAATTGCATACCAGCTGGATGTTTTTATCTGGGTTGCGAGAATAGACAGGGTACAAATATCCATTCGAATGGAGGAAGAGATCATCCAGTCGAGGGTCCTTGTACTCATCTCCCTGAAACAGACCACTAGACTGTTAGTCACTAAAATGCCAAGCTTTGACGTGCGACACTTTTATAGTATCCTTATGGGACATGAAATAATTAAATGAAATTAGCTCCGGCAACCGCAGAGAGCGTTTAAAACTATATGTCCAATGACCATTGTAAAGCCTAGACTACCTAATAGGAACTATAGCCCAATGAGGTCCACGTGTAGTTCTACATTCTTGCCTGACAGTCTTGAATTCGGAGTCTTAAGCCCATCTTATCTTCCCAGCATGACCAAACAAGACAAAAGCTTGTCCAATATTCGGAAGCATCCATTTCACCCACTTCCAATTTTAAGTCGATGCCTACTACATTAGATTCTACCAAAATGTTAGTACAATTCGCTACTCCTTAGCAATTATTCCTTAGGGCTACATCCACAAGGCACGTTCAAACTCTGCAGCACTCGGGCAATTCTAACATAACCCTACACTCCTCCTATAACTAAACATATAGCTGAAGAATATTTAGATGCTTTGAATACTTACACGTAGGTCCAGAAATCCCGTTCCGCGCTCAACGGGTAATTTTTTCAACAAATCCAGGCCTCGAAACTGCAATCGCGCTATCGTGGAGTTTGTGACCAGTCAATTCCACTTTTTTTTTTTAGCGCCACCACATGATATTCAAAAGCTAGATTGCTTGTGCGCCCTTTCCAGGTAAACTCCGACAACTTCTGTTGTGACCATTCTACCCTGCATTTTAAGGTCTGCTCTTGCATTTCCTTATTTACCATAATTCTAAGAGGATCCACTTAATGTCATCTAAGTTCTGACACTTCATCACGAACTTATCCATTTGGTTACTTAGTTTTGTCTATTTTTACTGTTTTTTTTTTGTTCATTACTGTACAGGACCCTATCCCGAAAGTACTGTGAAACCCAAGGATTAAGCCAAAAAGAAGCTTCAGAGGTTAATCAAGGTGAGAGAGGAGCAAAAGAAAACGATTTATTCGTAACATTGTGTCAGTGTTCAAGCTGTTCTCCAAAGTTCTGGAACTCCTGTACGACATCCCAGGCACAACTGCAGAAACCTTCAAGGTGCAATGTCTCAGATCCCAAGAAAGTCGAACTGACACGTTTTCCAATTGCCAAAAGATACTTACAAGTGTCATTTTCTCCGTCGACGGCCTCAGCCTCTTAGCCAAAGTCGCTTGTTTCTTCTTTGCGGGCTCAGGACTTGGAGTACGCACTTTTACAGTTCGTTTGGGAGATTCTGTTCTCTCCTCAAGTCTCACTTCCCGTCTTCCTGACACGGCATTCTTTTCACCCATGTCCCTTCTTTCATCATGACCGGGTTGCGGCTGATACATGCTTTGAGGTTGGCCATGCGGACCAGGGTTGGGGTGCGCTCCTAGCGGTGGCATTTCCAGGAGTGGGCCAGAGTAGGGCGGTTGGTTAGGGTCCCAGGCAGGTGGTCCTCCGTATGCCCCTGGATGGTAAGGACCTTGGGGACCATATCCAGGGCCCTGTGGTCCAAAAGGACCGGGTGGCCCGAAACCTCCTTGGGGTGGCCCGTAAGGGCCTCCTTGAGGTGGCCCGTACGGATCTCCGTGAGCTGGCCCGTAGGGATCTCCATGAGGTGGACCGAAAGGACCTCCCTGGGGTGGCCCGTAAGGACCTCCTTGAGGTTGCCCATACGGACCTCCTTGGGGTGGCCCATAAGGACCTCCCTGGGGTGGCCCATAAGGACCTCCCTGGGGCGGTCCGTAGGGACCTCCTTGGTGCGGCGCAGCAAAATTAGGGCCACCGTAATTTGGTCCTGGCCCGCCTGGCATAGGTCCATGGCCAGGATTATGGTATGGTCGAGGATGGCCAAATCGCTCAGATGGGTGAAAGCTGTTCGGGTACATCCTAGAAAACACATAGATGAGACAACGGCAAATAGTAATATGAGATAGGGTAGACTCGAATGCAAGCTCTAGGATTCAAGAGGGCTAAGTTTGACTGCGATTTGGAGCAAACAAGAAACTCAGGTATGGATGTACTCCACCAGCAAAGCGGTGGTGAAAAATGTCATATAAAACGCCACACGCTGTACTTCGGTAGGTGATCGGTAGGCAAGTGATTCGGTAGCTGATCTTCTCAGAACTATTTTTAGCAGGAAAAGATATTACATTAAGGGCTAATTTCCCTTACGGCAACACAAGAAAGCCGCGTAGCCTATACCATACTACGCAACAGATAGTTTAGTGTGAAAAAAACAGAACGGGGACTGTAGGAAGTCGTTTACCAAATGATTTCCACAAATGTGCAAAGCCAGCATCCACATCATGATTCGAGTAAGTTTCATTCCGAGGTTTCACATGTAGAAGACACTGAGATTCCTTCAGGTCGAGTGTCATCCGTGCAGCAAAACACCCAGGTTTTTCCAGTTTGTATTTTATTAAAATAGCCTATAATATTAGCATATCACTGATCATAACTGACTAACTTTAATCCCATTTTCCCGGTACGTGCTGGGTATTCGGTCATGAGTCCAATAGAGAACTAACACCTTAAAGCAGATGTTAGCATTACACCGTGTCTTGCCTCCAGCCCATCGCTGGCATGATGTCTTCATGATCCTTTACGAAAACTTCAAAAATGCGACTATTGTGTGATTTTTGTTTTGCACTAAGGACCACGGTGTGTACATCTGCATGATCCAGAGCAAAACAACACTAAAGCATGATCCTTCACGAATTCTTCAAGCCCGATTCCTAAATTAACGTTCCGAAATTAACGACGGTCCTAAAATTCCTAAATTAACTGAACGCAGAAATACTCTTTCAAATTAGTTTGGAGCTAAGATATTGTGTTGTCCCCAGATGGCCCATCTATTCCCCCCTCCCCTCCCATCTTCCGTGCGTCGGTCTGAGAGGAATACTGGCAACAGGTCCAACTAATTCTTCTGCCCGATTTTTACGTAGTTTTATCCCATCATTTATTTCAGGTCGTATATTGTAAGTGTATTAGTTAATTTGTTTCGTGTCTGTATTTCGTAAATTTGTATTCCACTTCTAGCTTTTAGCTATTTGGATTAAACGTGATTGATTGATTAACAATGCGACTGTATTGTTTCTCTTTTACCACATCGCTGTCGCATCCTGCATTTTATAGATACAACTATTGACTTTGTTGATCTTTTTGAATAGAGAGGGTAATTTAAAAAAGGGACTGCAACCGTCACAAATTAATCAAAAATAAACTCCTGTGTCGGATCAAAGTAGTGGGGGGTGGAATCAATCCCGCCCGGGGAGACTTTTCGTCTTTCACCGCACTACTACAATGTTACTATCTTGCGCATTTTCGGCTTCATTGACAGCATGCTTGCGCACCGTGTTCCAAGCGCAGGAGATATTCAGTATTCACAATGTGGTAAGTTCCTACCTCCCCAAGTATAGGACTTGTGAAGCCTTTAAAGTTTAACTGAAAAGGTAGCTTATTTTCACACCTGATCATCCGGGTCGCTCTAGTAATAACGTCCAGAAGGTGCACTGCTTGCACGACAGCCCAAATTCACCCAAACGTGGAGAATTTGAATTTCAACAAAAGCCTGCATTTCCATGTGTTACGGACGCTAAGCTCTTAAAAGTCTCGGACGAAGGAATTAGGAAAGTGATGGAAAGATAAGTCTTGCAAGGAATCTGCCATTTTTAGTTTATTTCTCGGCAATGGTTTACCTTTGTAGTTGCTAAATGTTTCAATTATAGAGGGACTAGCACATGGAGGTACCACAAATACGAAATAATAAGTTAATACGGTTAATCGATTATCTTTGAATAGCGGACAAACGAAGTAACGCATTTTTATTGGGTTTTCAGGCCTATTTAAATAAGAAAAAGTGAAGTGTAACTAGACTGTCGAAGCTTAGCCGTTTTCGGTTAAACTTTAATGATTATAAAACATTATAAATACAGTAAACAGTCTTTCGCCTCAACAAATTTTCAATTTGGCGGCCGTTAACACTTTTCGAGCATTCAGACAATAGCTGTATTCTTTGCCGCCTAAGTTCTAGCAGGTGGGCTCCAGTTTTTCCTGTGAAACGTTTTTGGCTGCCCTTGTGACTGCCTCCCTCGAGGTGAAAAGCGTTTCAACCTCACCAGTGCCTGGTAAGTCCTCACGAATGCGGACTCACGAGATCCCGTCCGAGAGGCAGGCTCAAGTCTAGTGACAAATCACAGAGAGATCGTACGACCAAAGAACTTCTTATAGAAAAATTGGAAAATACTGAAACTGAGGCGAACGTGTCGAAACTCCAATGTACATATCAAGGAAAATACCTGCGGAGATTCAGACCTCAAGTTCTCTCATAGCCGGCGAAATGTGTACAAAGACTACAAGGCAGTGGCTAGACATATAATTTACTTTGGATGTTAGCTTCGGGAAATATGGGCCGATGGGTCCCTTAAGCCATCATATAAGAATAGCCTATGCTAAGGCCGTTCCCGCTTACTTAGGAGGTCGACCATCGATCATCCGAAACGGAGCGGATTGGGAACATATTTTGAATTGCTGTAGGCTAACTATAGCCAGCGTTTACTATTACGCTGGTTCAAATCTCGTTTTCGCGTTTAAACGTGAACCTCTAGATAACTTACGCTGCGGACAGAAGATCAGGTTTTCCCGTCCAAATTTCCTGCCTTTTCGTAACTAAACTGAACAAATCCCAGATTTCTGTACAAAGTTGATGACAGTGAGGAAATTCTTTCCAGTTTGTGAACGTTCGACCCTGATATGATATGATATGATTTATTTGCTTAAAGCCCAAGGGCCATCGCATACAAAAACAAAAAAAAACAAAAAAAAACACCAACAAATAAACAAATCTCTCCCCCCACAAATCCTAATTACAGAAACTCTTCCCTGTGATTCCACCCTAACCGCAAAAACCTTCCAAGTTGTCTAACCCCAAAAACACTTTTATCCTTAAACTTTTCAACCAACCAACCTTCCTCAAAAATTCGCTCCCCAAATATTTCCACTCTTAAATCATTCAACTCCACACATTCACACATAAAATGAAACAAATTTTCATCCATACAACCACACATTGGACAAAAGTAAAGACCACTCGACCGCCCCTTAACACTACCCATATAATGATTGTCTTCTTCTCGTTTTGCCATGTTGTCTTTTCTCTTCTTTTTTCAGTCGAAATAAATAAAAAATGTCTGTCTTTGATCTATACCATACCTCCGATATATATGTTTTAATGTCAAATTTTGACCCGTAGTCTGCCCTAAGGCCAAGCACTATTTTCTGTGCTTTCTTGGCAGGTATAACCAAGAACAATCAGATAGAACCTCTTTCTTTGGTACCACGAAGCGACTATGAATGCCCCGACAACACTGTGCGGACCTAGATGTATTTACTGTAGCTTTTTACCCGTCTATTCTACTTCCGTCTTCGCCGTTGCTCATCACAGAGAAGGAAAATGCAGGAGGCGTACTCCGTGCGCTGACCCGCTCCTGAGAGCCTCCGAAGAACCAATCAGCTTTATCTTTTACTTTTCTTCAAGGTGGTTTCACGGAGATATAGCCAATTGTAGAGGCAACGAAACGGGATGTGGCGCGAAGCTACTAACCTCCGCTCGTTCATAGTGGAAAAGGAAAAGGTACATAGATAGGGAGACGGAGGTTCTATCTGAATATTTGTTCTTGGTATAACTTATATTGTTACTGTTGCCCTTTGAATACATTCCCTCACTGAAGAAATTCCACGAGAACGGGCTGCGTACTCAAACGATCAATGATCCATACCAGTGATCAGTCAATGAAAAAATCACTACAAAAATTTATTTTTTCTGCACACGCCGCTAATCAATGCGCCATTTCGGCACTTACCTTGGAAGATAAAACAAATATCCGCAAAAAGGTAAAAATTCCAAACTTCGGAGGATTCTGACCGAAATTCGTCTTAGTGCAAGAGTAATAGGAGAACATTTCTGTATGTTTCTGGCAACTGAAGGCTTATTCACTAGAAACTGAGTCTGTTACTACCGAGTGATGATGGAGATTTCAGCTGCTGAATTCAACGGTGTAAGTTTGATTTAAGGGAAAGCCGCACGAAACTTCTTGAAGCTTGGCACTTGTACTTGCTAATACAGTAAGGTAGAGCGGAGCCTAACCGCTCATGCTATCACTAAACTAAGATGACACCGTCGTACAGCAATATTTAAATATCTTGGAATCCCTTATTCTTCTAATACGCTTACGCATCACTTGTTTCGTCACAAGTGAATATGTCTAAAAAGCTCCTTGCAAAGCTTTGCAACGCAGTGTCTCTGCCTCATTTACTGTTTGTGGCTCCATTCTGGGATCTTCTAAAGACCACGGATAAGAAAGAGTTAAGAAAGCTGTTACTCAAATCTGCTAAATTTCTTCTTCAACTTCCCAGTTGGTCCCGCAACCGGTACTTGATTTAGAAGTACTCTGTCGCAGACCCTATACTAAAGTGTCGATGTCGATTTTAATGTCGGTCAGATAAGAGATTACCAGGCTGCAGTATTTGTGTTTCGGTGTATGAATGGATTAGCCCCCGATACCTTTAACAGTTTTTACCAAACAAATAGTGACCTTCATAATTATGGAACAAGGCATAGTGATGATATAGTTGTGAATTTACGTCATGGTACCCGGTCTTCATTTTCAATGAAACACCTGGGTCCATCTGTATGGAATGAACTACCAGTGAGCATTAGGGCGGCGGAACACATACCTCAGTTTAGAAAGAAATTAAAAGATTATTTTCTGGGGCAAAAATGTTAAATTTTGTTATGGGTGGTAGGGTGGTTAGGGGAGGAAGGGGGGGCTAGGGAGGTAAGGGTGGGAAGGGTGGGAAGGGGGGTAAGGTGAGGTTGGGAGGGAAGAATGGGGGGAGGGGGAGTTGAGTATTGATGACTGAGAGAGATTGGATTTATTTTTTCTTTACATAGGTAAGTAGTTATGTGGACTTTCGCGCGAATGCAAACCCTCATAGGTTTTTTCTCCAGCGCGAAAGTGTTGCTTTTTATTCATTTATTTGTGAATGTTGAAAAATAAAAAAACTTGAACTTGAACTTGATAATCTGATCGTGAACCTTAATAATAAGGATGTTGTACACCACTGGATAGGTATTCTTTTTTGGTAAGATTTATTGGATTTTCTGTATCTAGGTTAATGTTGTGCTGTTTTTCTAGTCGTTGTTTTTTCTCTTTCTTCTTTTCACATACATTTGTGCTGTTGATGGGCAATAAAACATTTCATTCATTCATGCAATACCTAGGATTTATCCAACATGTGCAAGGGAAAATACGAACAGCATTCGAGGCTATTATTCGATACGGTATCATACAGGGGATGTGGCTCAGGGATTTCCTGGGTATACGGCTGTTGCTCTTGCCATTTTCTTCCTTCTCCCCGTCCTTCCGAACTTTCTGCGTTGAAAATTACTTACTAAATATTCTCTAAATTCCTTGCAGTTTCCCCATTTCCACGAGTAACTCTTTCCTAACTTCTAATTTACACTCTTTACATTCTAATTTACTTCTAACTAACATGAACAAAAAAGCCGACAATATTCTTGTACGTCACATCTTTATACGTCACATTTCAGCCCTTTCTTCCAAAAAACTGCCCTGATATGTTTTACTTAGTTTTTTTTGTATTTAACTGTAGATCAAGTAGGATGTTGTCTTTGTATTCTTAATCAGATATGTTATATACATGTAATTGTGTATGAGTTTGAACGATGTTTCGTTGCTTGAAACTGGTATACAATAAGAATATAATTGGTATACAGGTTGAAACGGCGCTGGTGGCTTGGGGGTAGCTATCAGTGTGAGGTTTGACCATAAAATGCAGAAATTATCTGAATCGACCTTCCTGCTGCGTCAATATATCCTCTATGAAAACGTCTACCGAGTCGTTTACAGTTTAAGTGAAAAGCCAGATTATTTTTGTTTCTTGTATTTGAATACACTGAATCATTCTGAACAGGGACTGTTTTTCTTTCAAAACAGCCTCTTGCAGTGACACGATAATATGGACAGTTGCCGACAGTTGAATTTCATAAAGGAGAGTGGTTTTTCCTTCCAAAATCCTTCCTCTATCCTTTCCTTCCTCTTTCCAGAGTTCGGTCTTTCCCGAAAGACAGAAAATCCAAATTCCTGTCTGCAAAGTACGGAGTAGTAAGGAGTAGCAAAGTAAGTTTAGAAGATTCCCAGAACTAGTGACCTAGCAAGTTTGTTTATTGATAGCAGGAAATTTGGTGTTGTTTCCTATTCGATGTATTTGAGATTACATAGAACTACCACAAGTTTGAAAGATCTTTCACACACAAGCGCTATTCGGGAATTGCGGTGGAATGTACTACCGCATTTTCGCGGGATTTTGAAGCCTCTGAATAAATTATTAAGTTCAAGCTAGTCCTTGCAATTACAAGAGGATATCGAACTGTACCTTTAAGAAATAGATATCCTCAGCAACTACTCCGGATGTCAAAACAAGGCCGACAGCTACACCAATCACTATCCTGCAATGATAGATAGTGCTTGAAAAAGACCACGAATTCTCCTAGGTATGGACGTCAGGCCTACCTAGCGAGAAATCCTACAAATCAAACCGAACCACTACAACCCAGGTAAAAAACAATACGATAATGAACTACTTCGTGTAGGAGCTAGCGCCATCATGTGGATTATATTCTTTTGCGGTATCTTGTATGATTGTCCGTAAACGACCGAGGGGTTGCCCACTCTCGACATTGTTGTGCAGCGAGTACGCGGAGCCGGCACCAGTTGCCATGCGTTAGAATATTTACATCTGCATGTTTAAAGATGAATCGTCTAATTCATGGTCGGCCCCGCTGATTTCGGCCGCTGCCAGGAAATGGTGTACAGCAAGTGCCGGGGAGTGGGTAACCCCTTGACAATGACAAGCTTTTCTCCTCGATTGTTCGTCCGAAGTCTCTTAAGTCAGCCTAAAGTAACAAGCAGGCTGCCAGTCTTGAAAGGTTAGCTTCAACACTCGGAATAACAGGGCACGGCCCCACACACGAAAAACGCGCGGGCATGCAGCCGTGACGAGGAATTAAGGCGGTTAATTGGTATGAAAAAACTTGCAACCACATGGAGGCGTTCCTAATCGAAGTAGTTCAGTATTCTTCGCCTGGAATATTGTAAGAAGCTGCGGCTGCTTCTCTACTGGTCGCAGCCTAACTGCTGCGACACAAAGTACGGTAACTCAAAATGAACAAACCTTACGTTCGAAAATCAACTAATCGCTCGCCTCGGTCACACTATTCATATGGGTCACAGTTCTTCAGCAACGGATTCTTCACATTCAAATTCTTGAGGGCTATACACTCGCAACCAAGGATTTAAAATTATTATTTTAATAGTCAATTTTCTTTTGTACTGAAAATTTTGGCTTATTATACTGTAAGCCAATGTAATTGACTTACCGACGGAATTCGATGAAGACACAAAAATACAGTCCATACCGTCCAAGGTAACCTCGCGGCTGACAAATTGGTTGAGTTCAATAAAAGTAAGCAACAGATTTTTAGACAGCCGGTCGTAAACATAAACTTCTTTAAAAAGAGGCCGACCGATGGTTGTTCGAGAACAGAATGCTATGGAGATACCTGCTAGATTAAGTGGCCGACGTGGAGACTAGTAATATTCAAAGAAGGCAACCCTAAGTTCAGAGAGGTTTAGTTCTATCAGACTTAAGGTATCAACATACGACGCAAAAGCCTTTTCGTGCAATGTATTTGTTTACGTACGATGCTATTTCCCCGTTCATACAGATATTAATTAACCTTCTTTACCTGATCTAACAAACAAACTGGTCTCAAGACTGGTTGAATTCCGGCTCTTGTATTGAAAAACAAAAAATCAACTAGACTTTACGAATCACATCCAGACAAATCTTCAGAAAACCCTCAATTTACAAACGTATTAAACAACAGTTAATGAGTTTTATGTAGAGAACTCCAAATTTAGATACACAGTTTCTACTCCCATCCCGTTTCTTCTTCAGGAGGGGGAGGAGGGGGTGGGAGTGTTAACAGCCGTGGCACAGCCACTGTTGTTTTTAGAAGAGGTGGGGCAGCAGCGAGTGCAGGAGTGACTGGCAACGGCGGCAGATGTTTCGAAGAGGGCGGAACAGCAGCCGGTGCTGGGGTGGCTGGCAAAGGTGGCTGTTGTTTAGAAGGAGGCGGCACTGGTGCCGGAGTGGCAGGTAAGGGAGGGTACATGTAGCTCTGTCCGATTGTGGCTGCGGTACCATAAGGGTACTGATACCCAGCAAGCTGCAACTGGGCATAATATGTCTTGAGCATAGCGGCGTACTGTTCTGCGGTGACGCCTACATTTTGCACTGGCTGTTCGGGTTCCCGTTTCTGAACAGCAGATGAAGGCTTCTGCTTTACCTTCTGTTCTTTCTCGCCGAAGTTGTCAAGCATGCTGAAGAACGCTTCCGCGTTCTCGGCCCCCTCTTCATCCTCACTGCTTTCGGCCGCCTCCTGTGTTCGAAGGAGGGCAAGTTTCTGCTGGGCCGTCTTGAACTTGGCTTCATCTTCTTTGCTCTCTGACTTCGAGGCCGAAACTCTAGATCCCCCTCTGTTAACAAAGAATGAAGTGTATGGATTGATATTGACATCAGATCCTTCCTGAGCCTGATTTGATTCTTTACTAGAAGGATCACTCTCCTGTTGCTGGTCTGACTCCCGCATACCGATTCGACTAGCGCTGATGCTAAGAGCGCTGCTCATGACGGACATTTCACCGTCGTCAGCCTTCCTCCACTCAGCTTTCAATATCTCGTCCATTGCCTCGGGATCATGAGCTTCTTGCCCGTCAGGACTTGGGACAAGATTCGTGATCCAAGTGGCACATTTCTCACTGATAAAGCCCATATCCTCAGACGTATTGATGTTTTCCAAGTCGCCTGGAAGTCTCCTGTTGAAGTTGAGCATCTTTATGAGCTTCTGCTGTGGACCAGTTATTTGACTTTCAACGAAGATCGGGACGTTGGATGGAGGCGGTACTGGCTTTGGAACAACGGCTTCCTTCTTTGGCGTTTCATCAGACGACCAAGACGCATTGTCTGGGAGCACCGAGTTTCTTATCGCTGCCAACTCCATGCTACTCACTACGACTGGAGGATCAGGCGCCACAGGGTTCATAAGTGCTGGCTTTTTTACGGGAACCGTTTCTTCTTTTTCAACAAGCCTGCTCGTATCCAAGATCCTCGGCTTCGATTCCACCCCTTGATTGGAAGGAACTATTTCTTTGTCTTCGAGAACGACAGAAGGGTCTAGCAGCAGAACTCTACGTTTCGTACCTCGGTTTTCCTGTTGTTGGTCTGCACCTGCAGGAACCCCATGGCTCTTTTCCGATACTGGTTCAGGAATAGGAACCCCGTTGCTCTTTTCATATACTGGTTCAGGAGTCGGTAGCAACGGCACGCTCCGCCGCTCGAAATGGTTCACGTAGTTAGTATCGCCTTGAACCTCAACCATTGATGGACGTATGTACACAACGCGTTCTACGAAGTCGCTTTCAAGAGCTAGACCAGGTACAAAGGGCGCTTCAGGATTTGTACCTGGTATGTGCAATGGGGTTGCCAGAAGAGCAGCAGCAGGGTGTGCCTCAAGCAGTACCGGGCGACTCTCAACCGAAGGGGAGTCAATATCCATATCTACGGTAGCAATAGTATCCTCATAAGCAGTGGGCTCTTTAGGTTCTTCGTACGGGATACCAAAGTGTTCACAGAGCTTACGATCAAGATACTCGGGGTCGAAGTCTTCATGGTGTCCATCTCCTTCAAGAACCGTTGGCCTTGGCTTCTTTTCCTTGCTTGGTTCTGTATCACCACCCTTCTTCTTCTCTGGTGATTGTTTGGCGTGTAGCTGTTCAAAGCGGCTTCGACGTTGTGCAATCTCTTGCTTTCTTGCCAGCTCAGGGTCAAACCGAAGGCGTGGGTCCTTCCTAGGGTCTGAATTACAGGTCGGGAAGTCGTCTTTACCTTTGTAGTTTATTCCCTTTCTAACGTCTTTCCGATCTTGGTAGTCCGTGTAGCCACGGTATTTGTCAGATTCATCGGGCTTTCGGTTATCTTCTTTTCTGCTGCTGTTGAACTTCGACAGGTCCTCTGTTTTCTTCGAGCTTTCCTTCTCACGTTTTCTTCTTTCGTCCCTTTCTTTTGACATATCCCTACATAATTCCTTATCTCTTTCTTTCTTTTTTTCTTGGGAGATCTCTCTAACCCTTTCTTCTCTTCTGTCGACGTCATGCTCTCTATCTTTTTTACGCTCATGGGTGATCTCTCGTTCACTTTTCTTTTCTGAATGTCTACTTTTCTTTGGGTCTTCCTTTCTGAACGGTACAACTACATTGACAGGAACACTTTTGGTGGTGTTTGGTGACTTGCTCCTGGTGTGTTCCTTCGTGTTAGTGGATGGAACTTCATTTCCTAATTGTTCCTTTTCGATTTCCGATGGCCTATCACTAGAAGACCCAAATACGAGCTCTTCTTTACTCAGCTCTTTTTCTTTAATCACTTCCTTTTTCGGTTTCTGGTCTTTGGGTATTCTGAAAGATTTGAACTGTGGCGCACTGGAGCCATAGACCTGATTCAACGCAGCTTCGACCTGGATTTTTCTTTGATCATCTGCTGGGCTTTCCTCTTGTGTTTCTTTCTTTAACTTTTTGCTCATAATTTTCAATTTTTCCTCTTTTCTCAGTAGTTTGTTATTTATTAGTTCCTTCTTTTTTTGCCTGTAAATCCGTCTGTCTATTTCGTCATCTGAAGACGATGATAGCTCCTTTTCAAGGGACTTTAATGGAGATACGTTTTCATCTTTCGGCCTGCAATGCTCCAAAATTGTTGCTTCCGACAGACGCTCAAGTCTTACCTTGCAGTTCATCATGTAGTTGATCAGTTTCGAAGTGCACTGCGTGATATAGTCTGGACAGCACAGACATCTTTTTGGGTTCGTTTTGTTTGCTGCTGATAAGCCCGCGGCTGAAGTCATGGCCAAATTCACCGAGTCAATCCCATGCGATGCAAGAAGATTTGCCTTTCGATTGTAGCCGATAGCACTCTCTTTAGAGCAATTAGATCCAATAAGGATGGGTGTGCTATCTTTCGTCGGCTCTTTTACTGCAATACTACTATCTTCTTTAAGGTCTTTTTCAACGTCCTTTGGCTCTGTCTTTATTTCCTCACTTGGAGTAACCAGATTATCAAACATCAGATCCTGCGACAGGCTGCTTTGGGGGTCTAAGACCGCTACTGGGGGCACTACAGGAGTCTCAACATTTACAGAACTAATTTCTAAGGCTGACGCCGTTTCACTTCTCAAACCTTGGGAAGTTTCCTCGGACACGAGATCATTACTGTCCACTGTCTCAGCAACTGCAACACGCTCTTCTACAGCGGATTCTGTCTCTTCTATTTCAGAAGATATATTCTCTGGTGCCTGATTACTATCGAACCCAGCAAAACCTTCGTTACCAATATCTGTGAAAGCGCTTTCTCCTTTATTGTCGTCATTAACCATTCGACACTGTTCCACTGAGGATGGCGTGAGAGCATTTTCGATTGGTGATATGACTGTATCTCCTGGCCCAAATTTGTCCTTATTTGTATGGCAGTATTTACTGATAATATATTCTATGACATCATCAACTGATGACCTTATGTCCGGACAATTCCCTCCTTGGCCTAAAACCTTCTTCAAAGGTGGGGGCTTTGGTACGTAAACGCTGGCAGTATTGTGCCTATTGGAACCATACAGAACTATGACAGCTCCATTCTTAGTAAGTAGAAGTTTTGAAGGTTGCCATTTTTCTAACCGAACAACACAAGGCAATACTGAAAAGTCCTTTAACAACTTTGTATAAACATTGCTGACACTCTGATCAAAAACTGTGTTGTCCTCACATTCTTCAAATGCAAATTTAGCAGGCTTTTTGGACTCGGTAACAACAAGATTCAGGTGATGAATGACTTCTGACAGATCTCCCTCTTTTGACTCACCCATTAAATTACCTTAAAAGCAAGGATTACTAATTAGGGACGAAGCAAGGATATAGCGAAGGGATTTCAAGATGTATGACAGCTAGTTATCTGTGAGAGGGAGTTTTTAGGTCACTTCTGAGCTCCAAGCCACCAACCTGATCTTATCCTCACACAAAACCCAAATCTTAATAAGGGATGGGACCTGATATGGTACTTGTAAGAATGCGTAGCATGTACAGCAGATAAGGTTCTTTCTGTCGAGGTAACTGAGAGACAGAAAATTCTTGAGGTTCCTTTGATAATGGGCCCTTGGAGAAAAAGAAAATGTATCGCGACCAAGTCCGGACCTGCAAAAGGAGCATGTGTAATACGTGCTCTGTCATTTTATCAAGTTTCGTTCAGATCGGATATCTCTTTCGAAAGCTATGCCTGTCATGAGTTTCCAGGTTTCCCCTTCCCTCCACTCTCCCAAGGGTGTTCGGGACTGGAAAATGAAAATTTGTCAGTCAATCTGGCCGGGTCCCGAATACCCTGCCAAGGTTCATCGTCCAGTTCCCCCAAATTTCCGGCTCCCCCTCCAACTCCATCACAATTACCGAATCTGGTCCGGACATAAAAAGGAACATATCAGACATGTGTTCTTTCCAAATATCAAGTTTAAGAACGATCCGGTCACCCTCTACAGTTAAGCATGTCTCAAGGTCCCGGATTCTCCCTCCATTAGCCCGCGATAGTCGAATCAGGGAAGTGACTATTTCCAAGTCATCTGTTCGGGTCCCTAGTACAACTGTCAAGGTTCGTCGTCCTAGCGCATCTGGAAGTACCTTAAATAGCGATCACAAGAATCCCCCCTCCCCGACTCCCCCATTACCGGATGCGGTACGATTAAGCGTGTCAAAAGATTTCTGGTCTCCCCCCCTCCTCTCCAACTTCTCCCACAGTTACCGAATCCGGTCCGGAATTTAAAAGGAACATCTGAGTGATCTCCCGTGCATCCCGTGCTCTTTCCAAATACAACTCGTTACAGTCACGTCGAGTCCCTGATATGCCATCGCCCTAGCAATCTGGAAGTACCCTAATTCGCGATCACCGGACTGAACGACCGACGAAAAAGTGATCGGTACATGGCACTTGAGCCGAAGGCTGAAAGTGCCATAAAAACTTAGGAAGACCCAGAAGCGATGGAAACCGATCCATGAATCCTACTCTACATAACACGAAATATTAAAATGGTTCCATAACCCAAACAGATCATTTGTTATTAGCAGAATGCTATAGCCCTCCTGCTTTCTATTTTTTAGAATTCATTTCCATTACTTCTTAATAAACAAGCCTGTCAGTTTTGGAAACAGGCTGGATTTTTGCTGCAAAATCCAAAGTATTCTAATCCCTTTTCCGTGAAGATGCGCCAAACTTGCTAGGCTGGGTCAGAGGATGGAAGTGACGGTCAAAAGTTTTTTTTTTTTTTTTTTTTTACTTTTCGTTTGAGATGCACACTTTAAGGGTGCTAAAAATTAATTCCTAAGCAAAACCCTTGAGGCATAAAGGATCATGTGCTCATGGCGATCGTGAAAAAGTAAATTTTGCTTAAAAGTATTTTTTGTACTTTGCGGTTAAGATGAGTTCTTTAAGGGATGGTCGGATCGGAGAGTGACGATGTCTAACCCAATGATGTCAAGCTTATAATGCTCCAGCATAGTTTTATCGTCCTAGCACATCTGGAAGTACCTTAACTCACGATCACCGGAATTCCGGACACCCCTTACAGAAATCCCCCCCCCCCCCTTGGTACCCGAATCCGGTCCGATTCTGTCACTGACGCACCTAGGACTTGTGCCTGTACTTCCCACCTAGTTTCGGCCTGATCGCTCCACTCTATGCGTGTCACAAGATGTCCGGTTCTCCCCTCCGCCCCCCCCCCAGTTCATCGGATCCGGTCCGGACTTGAATTGGGACATGCTGAGACATGAGGTCTTTCAAGATATCAAGTTTCGCAAAGATCCGATAACCCATTTGAAAGTTATGCATGCTACTACTTTCCGGATTCTGCCGTCTCCCCCTCACCCCACGATAGTCAGATCGGGCAAGCGACTGTTTCCAAGTTAATCTGGTCGATTCCCAGAGATGCCTGCAACTATAACGTCCTACCCCATCTGGAAGTACATTAACTACGGATCTCCGGAATTCCGGAACCCCCCTCCACCTCCCCCCACCCCACACAGTGTCCGAATCCGGTCCAGTCTTGTCAGTGATGTATCTAGAGCGTGTGCTTTGTTCATCGCACCAAGTTTCATCCCGATCGCTCCACTCTGAGAGTTTCGCATGATTTCCGGTTCTCCCCTCCGATTCCCCCCCATATTCGTCGGATCCGGTCCGGACTTGAAATGAGACATCTGAGACACGAGATCTTTCCAGATATCAAGTTTCATTAAGATCCGATCACCCGTTCGAAAGTTATGCATATCCCTATTTACCGGATTCCGCCACCTCTCCCTCCCCCCACGATGGTCGGCCCGGGCAAGTGACTATTTCCGAGTTAGTTTGGTAAGGTCCCTGATATGCCTGCCAAGTTTTATCGTCCTAGCCCACCTGGAAGTACATTAACTACGGATCGCCGGAATTCAGGAACCCCCCTCCAACTCCCCCCACGGGGTTAGAATCCGGTCCAGTTCTGTCATTGGTGTATCTAGAGCTTGTGCTTGTTCTTACCACCAAGTTTCATCCCGATCGCTCCACTCTGAGAGTTTCACACGATTTCCGGTTCCCCCCTCTGACTCCCCGCAGATTCATCGGATCCGGCCCGGACTAGGAAATGAGACATCTGAGACACGAGATCTTTCCAGATATTATAAGTTTCATTATGATCCGATCACCCGTTCGAAAGTTATGCATATCCCTATTTACCGGATTCCGCCACCTCTCCCTCCCCCCACGATGGTCGGCCCGGGCAAGTGACTATTTCCGAGTTAGTTTGGTAAGGTCCCTGATATGCCTGCCAAGTTTTATCGTCCTAGCCCACCTGGAAGTACATTAACTACGGATCGCCGGAATTCAGGAACCCCCCTCCAACTCCCCCCACGGGGTTAGAATCCGGTCCAGTTCTGTCATTGGTGTATCTAGAGCTTGTGCTTGTTCTTACCACCAAGTTTCATCCCGATCGCTCCACTCTGAGAGTTTCACACGATTTCCGGTTCCCCCCTCTGACTCCCCGCAGATTCATCGGATCCGGCCCGGACTAGGAAATGAGACATCTGAGACACGAGATCTTTCCAGATATTATAAGTTTCATTATGATCCGATCACCCGTTCGAAAGTTATGAATGTCCCTATTTTCCGGATTCAATCACCTCCCCCTCCCCCCACGATGATCGGATCGGGCAAGTGACTATTTCCAAGTTTGTTTGGTCGGGTCCCTAATATGCCTGTCAAGTTTCATCATCCTAGCATTTCTGGAAGTACCCTAACTCGCAAACACCGGACTAACCGACCGACCGACCGGCCGACGGAAATGTGATCGGTATATGGCACTTGGCCGGAAGGCAAGTGCCATAAAAAGGGAGAACTCTACATTGTCTATCATCAGAAAAAGGAGAGGCCTACATGAGAAAGCTTTCATTGGCTTGGAGAGATTAGTGAGAAGCGAGAGCAATGATTCTACTTGCGAAAATGGCTAATCGATATAAGGTAAGGTACAATTTTAATAGCAAATATGAATAAACCTGGAGTTTCTCAAAAGCTTCTGACATGCCAGTGGCATAAAAAACATCTGGTATCTGGGAGATTAACAATAACATGTTAATGTAGTCTATTGTTGAAGATGCTGGTGTGGGGTTGAAGTCTTCCTGACACATGCTAGATTGGCACTGGTAGTTCCAAATTGTGGATTAAACTCCTTTTTTTATATTGCCCTGCTATAGCCAAGAAGAGGGTCATAAATAAATAAAAAAAAAGTAATCGATTTACTTACAATGGCAATGAAGGCTCTCTGGTCCACAAGCAAATGCTGTTACAGGGTAGCTTTCAATCAGATTATAGACTACCTAAAAGGAAATATCTGGTTCCAGAACAAGTAATAACAGATGTGTATCAGGAAAAAACATTGCGTCCAACCCTCTCATCCACAACTCAAAATAAGAACACTCAAAGGTAAAGCAAACTGCAAACCATAGTAAAAAAAAAGGCTAGTAGCCTGGGCCTAACTAGCGAAAATTTACTGCAAATACCTGAAATAATACCTGGTTCCAGAACAAGTAATAACAGATGTGTCTCAGAGATCACTCAAAGGTAAATCGAATTGCAAGCCGTAGCCAAGAAAAGACTAATAGCCTGGGCCGAACTAGCAACAAATGAAAACCTACTGCAACTGTCAATAAACAAGTTAAACGCCATTCTCAGAACAAGTATTCTTCCCAAAAATTAGAGTAAGTAGGCCTATACTGAACCAGAGTTCTACTCTTCCCACTTCTTAATCCAATATGGTTACCAGTTCAGTAAAAACTATGACAACCCCAACATTTGGGTGCAGATCTTTTTTACTTGAAGTTTGCTGCTGTCGGCTACATAATTTTCATGGTGAATAAAATACACACTATTTACTGCATGTCTGGAATGTGATTCTGGAATCAAAAGACGGAAAAAACATGTGATCCTGTACTCAAACCTCCAATAACTATTTTCCAATAAATCTTAATCCTCTGTTTCCTTAATGTTAATATTATTAGTTTTGTTGTCATAACAATCATCAGGGTGAGGGCAGAAATAAGATTTAGTAAAGAGAAGAACCTTAGCCTAGGTAACTAGGTAACATCACTCTAAGTAATGATCTTTTCTTGTTTGTAACTAAACTGTCCAATAGCAGATACGCAGAGAGAACAAGAGCTGACAGCTCATATGGCACTTGTAGAGCGAGTCACCTTGTTTGTCGAAGATGGATCATATAAACTCATTCCTGTGCATTTGAGGATTGATCGTTCAAATGGGATTAGACTAGAGAAAATTGCTCGGAAGAGTTAATCTGTACAAACTAGAAATGTTTACTGACAATTCGAGTAGAGATAAGAAGGTGAAAAACAAGTGAATAAGATAAGGTCACAGTGGTTTCTCGATGTCGGGGTCGATAAGCTCAAGCACCGTCTCCAGTATCAGGTCCAGGACCTTCCTTCTTTTGATTCCTTTAATTTAATTTAATTTCAAAATAAATGCGGCACAACATTTCATGCGCGAGCAAATTAATTGGCACTTGTCATTAACCTACAACTAAAAGATATATACAATTGTCATAAAATAAATACAGTAATTCAAGTAAGGTTGTTGTGATACAAGGTAAACTGAGGCACAAAACTATTACGGTACCTTTCAGTTTTACAAGCGACAGGTGTGAGTTTTGGTACTTTCATAGCTGCTTCTCTTGGAGGTCTGTTTCTTTCCGGTTTAAAGGGTGGAGGAATCATATTTCGGTAGAAAGGGTGGGATAACAGATTTTTTCCGAAACGTTGGCACAGCTGTTCTCTACGAACAGAAAGGGGTTCCAGCTTACACTCCTTTAGGAGATACGAGTACGGCATTTTATGGCCACCAGTTATAATTTGAACAGCACGTTTTTTGATTCTTTCCAACTTATCTGAGTCACTCTTTGTAAGTCCATAATGCCATGCTGGACAGGCATATTCAAGTAGTGAACGGACAAACATACAATACAAATCTTTCATTCTTTCTTTAGGGACTCTGAATTTCTTTAGGATTTTTAACATACTCATGGAAGAGTTAGCTTTCTTTAAAATAAACTTGGTATTTTCCTCCCAAGACATATCAGAAGATATAATAATAACACCATATAATAGCCCCTATAGCCTAAGCCCCTTCCTGAAGGATTTGAATCTCGCTTTGGTCGAAATTCCTGATATACCTGCCAAGTTTCATCGTCCTCGCAGATCTGGAAGTACCTTAACTCGCGATCACCAGAATTCCGGGAAACCCTCTCCAACTTCCCCACACTACCCGATCCGGTCTGATCCTGTCACTAACGTATTTAGGCTTTATAGTTGTTCTTTCCAACAAGGTCCGTCCCGATCCCTCACCCTAACTGTTTCACAACATTTCCGATGCCCCACCTCCCCCCCCCCCAGTTATGGAACATCTGAGGCACTTGCTCTTGCCACTTATCAGGTTTCATTCACATCCGATCACTATGTCACTAAATTCCGGATTTAGCCTACCCCCTCCCCCACGATGGTCGGATCGGGGAAATAACTACATCCAAGTTAATCTGGTCGGGTCGCTTATACGCCTGCCAAGTTTCATCGTCACAGCAAATCTGGAAGTAGCTTAACTCGCGATCACCGGAATTCCGGGAAACCCCCTCCAACGACCCCCACAGTGCCCCGATCCGGTCCGGTCCTGTCAATAACGCAGCTAGGCTTTATGCTTGTTCTTTCCACGAAGTTCCGTCCCGATCCCTTGACGCTAACCGTTTCACTACATTTCCGTTGCCCACCCCACCCCCCACCCCACAGTTATCGCACCCGGTCCTGATTTCATAGAATACAATAGTAATTTATTCACTCACACTTTCACGGTTACAAAACCAAAATTGAGTATGTCATAACATAAACATTTAAAAGCACGTACAAATGGTCAAAGGCTATTTAAAATTTCAACACTTTGGTATAAAACTATTTTGGTAACGGCTGTGTTTGGCCGCTATTGGTTGGAATATTGGGACCTTCGTAGAGACTGCTAGCTCTTGCCTTTCCCTTACATTGTTGTATGGGGGAGGGAGAAACTCATTGTAGATGGGGTGTGAAATAAGCTTTTTACCGATCTCGAGGCATAGGTTCAGTCTCCGTTTCTCCAGTGTATCAATTGTGTATGTGCTTAGAAGAAGGGAGTAGGGTACTTTTGGGCCTTTATGGATAATATCGAGAGCGTGTTTTTGGATTATTTCAATACGTGAATTCTGATCTGCAGTTAGACCAAAATGCCACACTGCGCATGCGTACTCCATTAATGGTCTTATGAAAGAAGTATAAATCCTGAGGATATGAAGACTTGGGACATTATGCTTTGATAAAAGCTTTAACATGTGCAGGCTGGAGTTTGCCTTACGGAGTATTTCTACTGTACTATCTTCCCAATCTAAAGTTTCAGTAATAACTACTCAAGGAGTTTTAGTTTTTTTACAGCCAAATTTTCAATGAGTCTTGGTTCAAATTGCGAGGGTGATTTTAAAAATGAAATAGTTAAAACAGCGCTTTTTTCTTGGTTAACTTGCATATCGAACAAAGACGCTTCATTTTGTATGTCTTCGATGATTGCTGCTGCTGTACTTTTAATATGATGGTAGCATACTTCAGTGGTACTCAAATCGTCAACATACTTCAAGCGATCCGGCATATCCTGTGCAATTTCATTAAGCATAACCAAAACAAGAGCTGTAAGCTCATATGGCACTTGCATGTGTCAAGATGATTTGATTGATCAAAAGTAAGTTTCGACTTTGCGGTTGAGATGCGCGCTATAAGGGAGCTGGAACTTCATTTGTAAGCAAAACCCTTGAGGCAAAACTGCTAATGGGCTGATGGGCATCACGAAAATGCATATATTGCTTAAAAGTATTTTTTTTTACTTT
The DNA here is from genome assembly GCA_030848855.1 of Branchinecta sandiegonensis. Taxonomy (NCBI): domain Eukaryota; kingdom Metazoa; phylum Arthropoda; class Branchiopoda; order Anostraca; family Branchinectidae; genus Branchinecta; species Branchinecta sandiegonensis. The sequence goes on from JAUPMV010000011.1 coordinate 3,839,508, forward strand.
GCGGTCAAGATTGGTACTTTAAGGAATAATCGGATTTGGGAAGTAGCAATTTCTAAGCAAATGTTGTTGAGTCTCCAATATTCCAGCGAAGTTTCATCGTCCTAGCACATCTGGAAGTACCTTAACGCGCGATCACCGGAATCCCAGACCCCCCTCCCCCTCCTCCAACTCCACCCACAATAACCGGAGCCAATCCGGTTCTGTAAATGATTAATCCAGAGCATCTGTTTGTCATTCCCACGAAGTTCGATCCAGATCACACCAGTCTAAGCGGGTCAAGTATTTTCCGCCCTCCCCCCGATAATTGCCGGATTCGGTCCGGAAATGAAAAAGGTCACAAGAGAAAAATGTCCTCTGTTTAATTATTAAATTTCACTCGAACCCGATCACCCGTTCCAAAGTTACGCATGACTCAATATTCCGGATTCCCCTCCCTCAACTCCCCCCCCCCAAGATTATCATATCGAGGATTTTTTTTTTATTCCAAGTCAGTTTGACCGGGTCCCTGGTATGCCTTCCAAGTTTCGTCGTGAAAATCCCCCAAAAAACGGAATTCCGGGATACCCCTCCTCCCCCCCCCCCTCAAGTGTCCGGATCCAGTCAAATTATGTAAAAGATTTACATGGACCAGATGTTTGTTCTTCCCAGCAAGTTTCACTCCGATACCATCATTCTAACCGTTTCTCGAGATTTCCAATCCCCCCCCCCACCCCACCCAGCTCCCCCGCGGTGCACGTAGCCAATCCGATTCAGCAAATGACTTACCTAGAGCATCTGTTTGTTCTTCCCACAAAGTTCCATCCCGATCCCTCCATTCTAAACGGGGCACGTATTTTCCGCCCCCCCCCCCCAATAGTTGCCGGATCCGGTCCGGATATGAAAAAAATCATCGGAGAAATGTCCTCTGTTGAATTCTTAAATTTCACTCGAATCCGATCACCCATTCCAAAATTACGCATGACTGAAAATTTCGGATTCCCCTCCCTCCACTCCCCACCCCCCACCATTATCTGATCGACAAAATGTTTATTTTGAAGTCAGTTTGATTAGGTCCCTGATATGCCTGCCAAGTTTCATCGTGAAAATCCCCAAAACCACCATCACCGGAATTCCGGGACCCCCCCCCCCCCATAAGTGTCCGGATCAAGTACAATGGTCTAAAGGACTTATCTAGAGCAGATGCTTGTTCTTCCCAGCAAGTTTCACTCCGATCCCACCATTCTAACCGTTTCTTGAAATTTCCGGTCTCCCCCCTCCCAACTCCCCCCTGGCTACCGAATCCGGTCAAGACTTTAAACGGGACATTACAGATATATATTCTGTTCAGTTATGAAGTTTCATTACAATCCGTTCGAAAGTTACACACTTCTCAATTTCCCGGATTCCCCTGCGGATTCCCCTCCCTCCACTCCCCCACCATTATCTGATCGACAATATTTTTATTTTGAAGTCAGTTTGATTGGGTCCCTGATATGCCTGCCAAGTTTCATCGTGAAAATCCAAAAAACCACCATCACCGGAATTCCGGGACCCCCCCCCCCCCCGTAAGTGTCCGGATCCAGTACAATGGTCTAAAGGACTTATCTAGAGCAGATGCTTGTTCTTCCCAGCAAGTTTCACTCCGATCCCTCCATTCTAACCGTTTCTTGAAATTTCCGGTCTCCCCTCCCCAACTCCCCCCTGGCTACCGAATCCGGTCAAGACTTTAAACGGGACATTACAGATATATATTCTCTTCATTTATGAAGTTTCATTACAATCCGATCATCCGTTCGAAAGTTACACACTTCTCAGTTTCCCGGATTCCCCTGCCCTCCACCCCCCCCCCCCAAAAAAAATGGTCGGATCAGAAAAATGATCCTAATTTTGTTTGGTCGGGTCTCTGATATGCCTGCCAAGTTCCATGGTCCTAGCACAACTGGAAGTACCCTAACTCGAAAAAGTGTGACAAAATGCCCTAAATTTTCAAAAGTTTCCAGCGCCCCCACTTCCCCGCACATGGTCGGATCGGGAAACTGATTATTTCCAGGTTAGTTTGGTCGGATCCCTGATATTCCTGCCAAGTTTCATTGTCCTAGCTCATCTGGAAGTACCCTCACTCGAAAAAGTGTGACAAAATGCCCTAAATTTTCAAGTTTCCAGCGCCCCAACTCCCCCGCATATGGTCGGATCGGGAAACTTATTATTTCCAGGTTACTTTGGTCAGGTCCCTGATATTCCTGCCAAGTTTCATTGTCCTAGCTCATCTGGAAGTACCCTAACTCGAAAAAGTGTGACAAAATGCCCTAAATTTTCAAGTTTCGAGTGCCCCCACTCCCCCGCATATGGTCGGATCGGGAAACTGATTATTTGCAGGTTCGTTTCGTCGGGTCCCTGATATTCCTGCCAAGTTTCATTGTCCTAGCTCATCTAGAAGTACCCTAACTCAGAAAAAAGTGACAAAATGCCCTAAATTTGCAAGTTTCCAGCGCCCCGCACTCCCCCCCATATGGTCGGATCGGGAAACTGATTATTTCCAGGTTAGTTTGGTCGGGTCCCTGATATGCCTGCCAAGTTTCATTGTCCTAGCACATCTGGAAGTACCCTAACTCGGATATGTGGGACAAAAAACTCGGACCGACCGACAGACCGACAGACGGAATTGTGATCGGTATATGGCACTTGAGCCAGAGGCTGCAAGTGCCATAAAAAGCAAAGGTCCTAAAAGAGTACCTTGAGGTACACCACAAAAAATGGGAACCGGGTCAGAAAAAACACTTTTATATTTAGTCATTTGTTGTCTTTCGTATAGGAAACTAGCAATTATTCTAATTATATGAGGGCTTACGTTGAATTGACTAGAAAGTTTACCAATTAAAATCTTATGGTTAATGAGATTGAAACCTTTACGAAAATCAATTGCTATCAAATTTATCCATTTTCCTGGTTCTTCAAGATTGTTCAGAATAAAGTCAATTAATTTTTAGGTATGTTACCGAATTGCCGTGGATCTTTTTTGACAAGATCTCATTTTTAAGCCACGTTGCAACGAAACTTTCGTAGATTTTGCTAAACATAGGTGTTAAAGTGATTGGTCGAACCCCATTGAAGTCGATTTTGCAATCTTTTTTAGGGATTGGCGTAATATTTCCAACTTTCCAAATTTTTTGATACAAACCAGATTGGTAATAAGGTTGAGAACCTCTATTAGCGGTGCGGTGAGTTTATCAGAAAATGCTCTTATCAAATCAATTGGAATGTCTATTGGGGTTATACTAGTATTTTTCAAGTGTTTAAGTTTAAGAAATACATCCCTCTCTGAGATGAGAGGAATTTGGTTTTCAGGGGTTTCTAAGAACACTAAATTCTCTTTTCTTAGGGGGGGAAAGGACTGAGATATTTTTGCAAAATGGTTATTTAATTCGTTCGCTGTTACTGACTCGTTTTCATCCAGCCGAAAATCCACTGTCGCGCATTTTTTCCCACATAGTTTCTTAATACTGTTATACCACTGTTTGGGCTTAGTTACGAATAACTGTGTCACCTTATCGGAATAAAATTTTGAAGCAACTTTTCTTGTCATTTTTCGGATTTTGTTTTTTAACTTCGAAGCTTATTCTCTTTTCCCTTGTCTGGAAAGTTTGAGTTTAAGACAGATCAGCGTTTTTATTTCTTGCGTTATATATGGTCTGTCAGTGGAACAACGTTTCATTGTTTTAATTGGAAAACATTTTTCATATTCGTTTCTCAGTTTTTTCTGGAGAATTTCTGCTTTTTCATCTGAAGTCGGAGCTGTATATAAATCTTCCCACTTTTCTTCGGTTATCCAAGAACCGAACGCTACGAGGCCATTATCCGTAATGGGGCGGTATTGTATCTCTTCTGTGTACATTATTTTGTGTGAATTTAGGGGGTTGAGGCTCAACATATAATGGTAGCTACCTCCCAACGGAGGCAACACAGCTGGGGTATTGTAAAAATCTGACATATTAGTACAAATTACATCTAAATTAGAATTGCCTTTTGTCGTTGGTAGATTGACAATTTGTTTCAGACGATGATGGCTTAAAAGATGTTAAATATTCAGTTCAAATGGAACATTCAGTCAAATTCAGTCAAATGGAACGTCTGAGATACCAACCCCAAACTTGAGCTCAGACACATTTCCGTCTTACTTTACTTTTACTTTTCATTCTTACTCACACTTCCGATTTCCTGTCAAGAATACTCACATCCTATTAGCTACTGCAAAAGACTTGCACCCCATTGGCTGATTTTCATCTGATTTTCTTCTGGTCTGCTGTTTTTTAAGCCTCAACAGCAACTCCTTTTTCAGCATCAACACTCAATGTATTCAAATCACGGACAGCCCGTTCACTAGCCCACTTTCGTGGGGAGGGGAGGGGGCAAGCCCAGATTTTACCGACAGGATTGAACAGTTTACCGACAAAAAGGGTCCCCGCGTTTTTTATCTGAATTCTCAGTTCTCCGTTCTCGGTTCTAGTACAAATTACGGTTTTTGCTCCTCTGACCTCTCCACTCTCACTTTTGACAAAAACCAGAGGTGTTTATGCATATTCAACACCCGCACTCTGTTGACCAGAACGGAGAGAGGAGAATCGAGAATTCACCACCGGAGCAACTTCTCGATTCTGCAGAATCGCGAGGTTTTCCACGTTCTCGATTCTGACAAAAACGCAAGAAAAGGAGAATCCGTTTGATCATAATAGTCCAAAAACGCGAAATAGGAGAATTGTGAGGAGAATCGCAAGGAGAATTCGGATCAAAAACACAACTATTGTAACATACCAATTGAGATGGTTTTAACGAAAGTTAATAAATTTGCCATTCACTCCCTGGAACCAATGGTTACCTCATGGAACTAAGAACATACTATGAAGTCAATAGGCTTGCAATTTTTGCAAACCAGAAAAGTATTGATAGGCAGTGCAACAGATTACTACACTGATTGAAGATTTATGCGGCTGTCTTTTTTAGCGGCTTTTTGGGATCCCAAAATGTTAAGGACTTCGTAAAGTTTGTCTTTCCGTCTGTTACCATGAAAACTCTTCAAGGGGCTGAGATATTTTGTTGAAACTTGGTATGATAATGCAATCGATCAAAGTACAGGTGAAGTGAACGGGCAATCCGATTTTATGGAAACTTGATGGCTGATGGAGCAGATGCCCTAAACTTGCTACTTCTGTGTCCGAACCAGATCCGACAACTGTGCTTGAGTGGAAGGTGGGGGGTCACGGTAATTTTGTGATACCTCACAAACCAGACGGGTTCATAGGCCCTAAAAAGTGCTCGGATTTGAATGAAACCTGCCCAAAATATTCCATTTATTCGCGTCCGAGAATAGTGTTGCAAGGTCTCGGAAATGTTGCAATACGCGTAGGGGCCGAACGGATAGAATAATTATGATTAAACCTGAAAAATCCAAAATTCAAGGGACCTAGACATGTAGTTTGATGTCCGAACCGGATGTGACGTTCATGGGGGGAAGCTGAAGCAAGGGGTTCCTGACCGGTAGGCCCACCGGAACTTCTTTGGAAGAGCTCCGGTTCGAATGATACTTGATGGGTGGTAGGCGCAGATGTCACATATGTTCCATTTGTACGTCCGAACCCCATGGGAGTCGTGTGGGGGGATTAGTGGAGGGCCCCGGACATTTTCTGAAACGCTTAGGGACCAAATGGGTTGAGCGATTGAGACGAAACTTGGAGATCTATGGTCATGTGACTCAGGTGTTTTATTCAGAGATCCTGGCCTGATCCAACCTCGGTGGCCGAATTGGTGAGGGTGTCAATGATGGGAATTCAAAAGCCATAAGTAACCCAATAAAGTGGATCATTTCCCGGATCATTTCCGCGCACCTACAAACGCTGCCAATTTCCCAAAAACAAGTCTCATGATTTACGACGGAGACTTTGTCGGTGCCAGAAACGGAATGACGGCCCCCCCCCCACCCCCCGAATCAAAAACTCGTGCAAAAGGTGTGGGATCCTGTACACTGGTTTACATGCTGGAAGAAAAAAAAATTCCTCAATCTTTCTAACTGAACATTCATTTTTGTATAGATTCACCTCACTCTCACCTGAGCTCGAATACAGTTACCAAAGTCCATAACCAGAAAGTCCCTTTATTTAGTTTATTTAGTTATTTAGTCCCTTTATTTGAAACCAAAGAGCAGGCAATTTGGATATATTTGGACACATAACTGTTTCAAATAGTCAGGTTTGTGTCCCTGACTGTATCATGGCGGCACAGAAATCTCATTTTGACATGATTCACAAACAATCAATCAATAATGTTATCAACCCATTTAAAAATGGCACAGAGCCTGCCCATACGGAGTATATGAAAAACAATAAAAGAAAAGAAAAGAAAAAAATCTGACTAAACTAAACGAAATGACTATACAAACCCACTATAGTACGGATGGCTATAATATATTCTGAAGACAAATTTCTAAATTGCATAACCTGAGGTCAGCAGCCTCTCCTGTAGCCATTTTATTTTAACAGTTACTTAAATCTGAACAGTACAATTTTGGGCTAAACATAGAATGACAGAAAGAACTATTCTCACCCTGAGACTCAGGCTAACTCTACTTTGCCATCTGATTCACTGAAAGTCGAATTTTGTCACAGCAAGTTCATGACAATGGCACTGTTCAAATAAACACACCTCTAGTCTTATTACTGTACTACAAGCAGTAGTCTATCTATACAAGTCTAACCCTAACAAACCCTAGCCTATGCCATACACTCGCGGAGCAACACAGATCCATTGGACCTTATCGCTCCGAAGTGCGAATTAAGGTAATTAATTAAGGTAATAATCTATGGCTGCACTTTTTGCAGCTTTACAACAACGAAAAAATGAAGGACCATAGCCATAGCCTAGGCCAGGGGCATCAATAGCCAAAACTTGAGGGGGAGTGGGTGGTTTCAGCTTCTCTTTGTATATGCAATAGTAAGCAAGTTCATAACAATGGCACTGTTCAAAGTCAACAAATGTTCAAATAAACATCCCTCTACTCCTATTGCTGTACTGCAAGTAGTAGCCCTTTATGCAAGTCTAACCCCTAACAAACACTAACCTATGCCATAATCTATGGCTGCATTTTTTGCAGCTTTACAACACCGAAAAATTAAGGACCATAGCCATAGCCTAGGCCAGGGGCGTCGATGGCCAAAACTCTAGGGGGTGGGGGTGGTTTCAGCTTCTCTTCCCATATGTAACAGTAAGCAAGTTCATGACAATGTCACTGTTCAAAGTCAACAAATGTTCAAATAAACGTACCTCTAGTCCTATTATTGTACTACAAGCAGTAGCCTATCTATATACGTCTAACCCTAGCAAACCCTAACCTATGCCATAATCTATGGTTGCATTTTTTGCAGCTTCACAACACAGAAAAATAAAGGACCATAGCCATAGCCTAGGCCAGGGGCGCCGATAGCCAAAACTCGAGGTGGGGTGGTTTCAGCTTCTCTTTGCATATGTAATAGTAAAACTCCCGATAACAGCAAGCTTTGAAGTAGTCGTGTCTCCGAGCTCAGGGGTGATTTTAAGGGCTTGGGCATAGGAGATGACAACCTCAAAATATACGACTGGCAGAATGTCCAGCAAGGCGCAAGGGCCATACCAGTTAGAGACAATAGCCAAGAAACACAGAACCAAATGCGGGAAACGGTAAAACTTTAAAGAAACATCAAAGCTAGTATTTGTATAGTTAAGGTGAATGCATTTGTAATAACAGGAATTCGCTTCTGCAATAGCCTGACCTGCAGCATTCTAACAACTGTATATCAGACAATGAAAATGAGTACCGCAGTTCAAAAATTTTGAGGTGGCTATGACTTTTTCGGGCAAAACACCATTTCCTCCCATCAACTCTAGCTTTAAATGATGCCCAAGCCCCGAAATTCCAAGCCTAAAACCCAAATGAAATGACCCGCGCTACTTGGCGAGCGCTGCATTGCCAGTACATAAATTTCTGCGAGGACCCACAAATTTTCTGGTGACTTTGTTACCATAGCGGGTCATTGGAATTCTGTTTCCATCCCATCATCATTGTTTAACCGTAGGTACTAGGAAAAATATGAAAGCAAATTGCATAGTTGTTATAAACAAACATGAATTCCATACCGTATAAGAAAAACAGTTAGTGTTTTCAACAGAGAAGATCTTTCTCTTTTTGTCTTTGAGGCATCCACATTGACTCTCTTGTACTGTAACGACGTGGGATGCCGTGACTTCATTTCCGTCAAAACAGTGCCTAAATTTCTGAATTAAGAAAGATTTACAGGAGGGGTTATCCAACCTCAGACAAGATTTCAAATTTCCAGAGAAGTCATTCCTTCAGAATAATCTATCTGGCTGAAAGAGGAACCAACAAATATGACAAACATACTAGACTAAAGCCGCGTTCACAAGCATGCCCAGCAAAGCAGAGATGCCTAGGCACGTACTCAGCCCTAGCCAGGCACCGAGTTCTAAAGCCTGGAACTCTGTGCCTGGCCCAAAATCTGTGCCTAGGCATTGGTGTGAACAGCGAAACTAGGCATGCGCCTAGACATCTCTGCTTGGCTAGGCATGCTTGTGAACGGGGCTTAAAGCTAATTGAATGGTTTACTAATAAGTAATAAATAAATAAATAGTGCTTCGATATTTCTAGTTAAACATATATTTCTTTTCAAACAAGATCACTTCATTCTAACCTTACCTCCACTGACTTACAAAATGATGAAAAAAGTAGAGTTACCAAAGTTCATAGCCAGAAAATCCATTTTCAAAGCAGCTTCAAAACAAAGACAAGGCACAGAATTTGAATATTTTGGGCACATGGCTGTTGAAAAAAGTTACATTTTGCCTCTTGACTGTCAGGACAGCATGTACATTTCATTTTAACATTTTTGCAGCAACAATCGAGGTGGTGTAAAAACGAGGTCAGGTACCCCTCCTGTATCACTGAATATGATTTTAAACACACATCTTTCAACAGGTTTAACTAGTTTAGACAGGTTGTGGTGCATCTAAGGCTCATATAAGCTAGAAAACTAATTCTGTAGGGTGCATACGAAAATAGAAACGGACAGAAATAGGCTAGTATAATAGGCTCCAGTAGTTCATTTGTTTGGGACTGAGCGCTCTGGGAGCGCCCAGTTTAGCTTATTTATTTTGACTTCTTCAAGGGGGGTTGTACCACCCCCTGTAGCACTGGCTATGCTGAAGCTATGGTCCTTCATTTTCCGTTGTTGTAAAGCTGCAAAAAACTAAACATTTTTTTCCCGTATGAAATTCTACACGTGATTTATTTTGCTCTGATACATTCGCATCTTATGTATTGTCCCCTGATTTATTTGGCAACATTCAAATATCATGTGAAACCGATACAGACTCTTCAAAACCGGGCTCTTCGAATTTTAGAAAAATATTTACCGTCCCCTTCTTCTTATTCTAACAAAACTAAAACTGAAACTCTATATTTGTTAACTAACATTTTGCCTGTTTAAGAATTATTCACTCTTCATTCTTTTTTATTTAAGGTAAAATATGATCGTTTGGAACTACCTTCCTACTTTCGTTCGAGTAATTTGTTCCCTGAGCAACCTGACCATGCTTAGGAAACTCGTCATAAAAGGAAAATGCAGCACCTTAAATTAACCACCGAGAGATCACGGTTCTCACCATATTTTTCTATCATGGGTTCATGGCATCATTTTCTACCATATGTCGATTGCAGCAAATCTCTTCCAAATATAAAAAAGCAACTTCATTCTATACTTATAAATAAATTAAAGAATCAGTGATAAATTCAAAACTTTAAGTAAATTTTTATTTTGTTGGTTATAAATTTCGGGTGGGGTCCTGATAAGTTGACGGCCATCGGTTACCCTCACTTGCGCATTGTTTTTGTTTATTTTCGTGTGTTTTCGGGTTGATCTTGCCGAGTGTCGCTGGGTTTGTGGGGTGGGTTCCCGTCTAATGTTGAGTCATGGAATTATTATCATTTATTTTTGGAATTAGTTATATGTAAAATAGTTTTGTCTTATATTGTACCGGGTTTTTGTCAATCGACCTAGTGTCTCCCGCTTGACCCTATATTTATTATGATTTTATATGGTAAGTCTAATTAAACTATGAACCACACGGTCAGACAATATCATTTACCACTGAATCCAGTCTAGTACACTAGCCCTTTTTCAGTCACTGTGCTGAAACCAGCACCATGCCTGAGTGCTAGACGTTTGAGTAAAGATGTTTGAGACGTTTTGGGTTTCATGTGTGCACTGTATGCTGAGCACCATGCATGAATTTCAAGGTACAGTGCTCTAGCCGGCTCTAGCACTCGGGCATGGTGCTAGACATTTGAGCACCATGACTGAAAAAGGTCTACTAGTGTACTAGACTTACTGAATCAAACAAGTAACCAGGGCTTCCACTTCTAGGGAGATTACCCTATTTTAGGGGAAAATCACTTCTTTTAGGGACACTTATTTTGAATCTAGGGATTCAGGGAAATCTGGGGTAAAGTAAGGGTTTTTAGGGATATTCAGGGAAAGTTCGATTTTTTCAAAAGAAGGCTGAAAAATTCTCATAGATTGCATATGCTCAGTCTTCTTGAAAATGCTCATGTTGCAACACTGGCTTATGTTGCAAAGATCAGCGCGAAATTTCAAAAAAGCTAAAGTGTTGAAAGACATTCGTTAGGTATTTAGTAATAATTTAGGTAGCCTAGTAATCAGTTGTTTTGATTGGTGTAAACTGCCGACATAAGGAGTATTGGTTAGGCTATGCAGCAACTGTAGCCTCCTGAAACTGATCAAAACAGAATAGTCTTGAAAATGTCTCACCCTAGTGTCACTTATTCGAGTCAGTTACTGGTTGAACAAGACCAAAGGTGTCGATGGGATCCCAAAAATCTAATATTTGATTCCGACAGTCGGGTCTTGTGTTCGCCAGATCCAGTCTTCGCCAGGCTAATGATAAGAGCAAACCATGTTCAGATATACCTCTATAAGCCATATCCATTTTGACAATACTGACCGAGACTTCCTGGTTTACTTCTGCCAAGTTTCCGGTTTCGACCAACTTCCGAGCGAACTATGTACAGAAAAAAGACAACTGGGTCTTGTCTTAGCCAGATCCAGTCATCGCCAGAATCCTTGAACATTCTTACAGTTAAAATTCAGAAACAGATTAAGGCCAAATAGCTAATCATCTGAGAAAACCAAGTTCAGATATGGATTCAGCATGTGTGTTTACCCGTATAAGTCATATCTGTTTTGACGAAAAGTCCCTGCCACTTCTGCCAATTTCCCGGTTTTGGCCGAACTCTAGAACTACTTGTCCGGCGAAAAAAGAAAGCTCAAACACGAACTCAGGGTATCTTCTTTCCCCAATAATGAACATCTAATCAACTTCAAATAAAAATTTAACTTATAACAAATTTTCCGACTCCAGCCGGATTCCGGTCGAACTATATGTCCGGGTAAAATATGATTGTCACACACAGATTCAGCGTCTCTTCTTACCCCTAAATCGGTTATCTAATCAGCTAGAAATAAAACTTTAACTTCTAACAATTTTCCGGTTTTGGCCGGATTGCGGGCGAACTACATGTCCGGGAAGAAAACTGTTTTCACATAAAAATTCAGCATGTCTTCTTGCCCTAAATCGGACATCTGATCAACTCCAAATAAAACTTTTAATTTTAACAAACTTTCCGGTTTGGGCCGGAACTACTTGTCCGATTACAAAATGGTTTTCACCATCGTGTTCAGCATGTCTTCTTACCCCATAATCGACTATCACATTAGCTGTTTCAAAATATTTTGTTTGCCCCTTAATTTGAACCCCCTCCCCCACCCCTAAATGTAGGGCTACAAAGCCCATTTACGAACTCGACTGGTCCGCCGACCCAACGAATCCTCACACCAAGTTTCATCAAAATATCTCATTCCCTTCGAGAGTTATCGTGCTTACAGACGGACGGACGGACGGACAGACGGACAACTTTTGCGAAGTCATAGGTATCCCTCAACTTACGTGTTGGGATCCCAAAAACGAAGATAAAACTTCATCAACTGTCATGTATTCTATCATTTTATGTATTCTCGTTAGTGTAAAAGATGTTATATGTTATCATTATCTGAAGTAAAAAATAACAGTTTGATGCTGCGCTGTGCTTTTCATCGAAATTCTGTGGAAATCTAGGACAAAATATCTTTTTTTCTAGGGAGAAAAATAGGGAGAAATCAGACCTAAACATGGGGAATTTTAGGGAAAATTGGTATGAAAATAGGGAAAATTGAAATCAAAAAGTGGAAGCACTGCAAGTAACTTCTTTTCTTACCTTCAAGGCTAGTCAACAACTTTATTTCCAGACTTCCAACTTGTGTTGTGTTTTTTTTTTCTTACTGTTGTGTGTTTGTTCTTTTCTTCTTTGATAAGCATAACAAACAGATCCCGTCTCCTCGCGTTTTCCGTAGCGTTTCTCAGCTACTCGGAGTTTTGGGATTGCTTGTTCAACGGGGCTGAAACAGCGTGATTTACGCGCGTAAATAGCGGTTAAATAGCGGTTGTTTACTGTCCCTAAGGCGTATTCTCGCCGTTCCCCGAGGACTCCTCGGGGAATCGAAGGGAACGGCGAGAATGGAGGGAGTCACTCCACGCGGACTCCGCGTACAGAAACAGCGAGAATACGGGGAATGCTTCTAAAATGGATTTTGTTCGAAAAATGAATATGCAGCTGAAAAAATTAGTCTAGATCCACTTTATTTTTGGTTTTGTTTATTCTGATTCTTTTTAATTAATTTTAAATAGCACCTACAACAGCAAAAATTGATTCCCCTCCGAATTTGAAAGGGAGTCCTTTTTGATGATGGTGATGATAATCGGAGCATTCCCCGTCCGTGGGGACTCGCGAGAATACGGGGAGTGAGTCCCCGGGACAAACAAAAACGCGGGGACTCCTCAAGTGGAGTCCTCGGGGAACGGCGAGAATACGCCTCTAGAGTCATCAAAGGTCACATTCCAAAGGATTTAGTTTATCCCGATCGGAGACCGCGATGAAAATAGCGCCTATTCGGAAAATCAGCTGCTGATTTTTGGATTTTTTTCAACCGCTATTTAAATCTTCGCCAGCCTCCTTGAACATTTTTACTATTTTAACAGATTGAGGCCAAACAGCTAACCATCTGAGAAAATCAAGTTGAGATATGACCTCGCCGTTCGCCGAGGGCTCCACTTGAGGAGTCCCTGCGTTTTTCTTTGTCCCGCGGACTCACTCACTCCTCGCGGACGGGGAATGCTCTGATCATCATCACCATCATTAAAAAGGACGTCCTTTCAGATTCGGAGGGGGATCAATTTTTGCTCGTGTTGGTGCAATGTAAAATTAATTAAAAACAATCAGAATAAACAAAACCAAAAATAAAATGGATATAGGCTAATTTCGTCAACTGCATATTTTCTCTTCGAACAAAATCCATTTTGGAAGCATTCCCCGTGTTCTCGCTGTTTCTGTTCGCGGAGTCCGCGTGGGGTGACTCCCTCTATTCTCGCCGTTCCCTTCGATTCCCCGAGGAGTCCTCGGTGAACGGCGAGAATACGCCTATGGATTCAGCATGTGAGTTTACCCCTTTATGTCATCTCTATTTTGACGAAACCGATCGAAACTTCCTGCCTTACTTCTGCCAATTTTCCGGTTTCAGCCGAATATTGACCAAACTACTTGTCCGGCAAAAAGATAAAGCTCATAACTAATTCAGTACATCTCCTTACCCCTATGTCGAACCTCTAATCAACTTCAGTCGACTACCTCATAAGCTATTACAAAATATTTTGTTCGCCCCTTAATTTGAAACCCCTCCCCCACCCCTAGCCCATCTGCGAACTCAACCTGTCTCTTGAGCCAAAGAATCCTCACACCAAGTTTCATCAAAATATCTCACTTCCTTCGAGAGTTATCGTGCTTACTGACGGATGGACCGACGGACAACTTTTGCGTTGTCACATGTATCCCTCCACTTACGTTTTGGGATCCCAAAAATCCTGTGCGACGAGCTAAAACTCCCGAACCCATTTCAACCCGTTACCAGCGCAAAACTCCCTCCTCAAACAGAATTTAAAGTCTTCAAGATTCTGACTGGGATGATAGAGGAGAAAGGAGTCTACTTAGCAAAACATCCGACCGAAAGTAACCACCAGCGATCAACCGAGATGGCAGAAAGAGATCTACACTAAGTGGAACTCAACGCCATTCAACCTTCTGATGATAAAGCTGATCAATGATTTCATTGACCGTAGGCCGCATGAAAACAACACTTTCACTCTTTGCTTTGTATTAGTTCTAGTAGATCTCTACCTGGTTGCTCTTGTTCCTGTGCGTACTGTATTAAAATGAAAAGAATGGATCAATATATATCTGCTTTGTTTTACTACCGCGTGAAGTTGTGAAATAAATCGGAAATTTCGGACAAAAGAAAGTCATCAGATAAAATTTAAAAAGTGGTGTATGTATTTACAGATAAGGAACTTAATTAATCTGATATTCTTTGAGTTTTCGATCATGGCATTGGTATCCAGGTCGTGATTTGGTCACAATCTGGGTAATTAGTCCCTGAAGCCGCGCCGAAAGTCGGCGGCCCGCTGGTGCGATTCTGGCGCCGAATCTTTCTCCGAAAATTCTCTTTCTGCCCTATCTTGAGGTGTATTCTCGCCGTTCCCCGAGGACTTCACTTGAGGAGTCCTCACGTTTTTGTTTGTCCCGGAGACTCACTCCCCGTATTTTCGCGAGTCCCCACGGACGGGGAATGCTCCGATTATCATCACCATCATCAAAAAGGACTCCCTTTCAGATTCGGAGGGGAATCAATTTTTGCTGGTGTTGGTGCAATGTAAAATTAATTGGAAACAATGATAAGAAACAAAACCAAAAATAAAGTGGATCCAGACTAATTTCGTCAACTGCATTTTTTTTCCAACAAAAACGAGTTTGGAAGCATTCCCCGTGTCCGTGTGGAGCGACTCCCTCTATTCTCGCCGTCCCCTTTGATTCCCCGAGGAGTCCTCGGGGAACGGCGAGAATACGCCTTTTTTCTGTTTATAGTACCGGCAAGTGCACTAGCAAACAGAGTTTTCGTTTGTACAGAACTGACAATTATATAAGAAAAACCCTGTGTTTCCACCACCAACCGCGTGAACAAAGTACCAAATAGCGATCGTTGCGATCGATCGGTCCCTCCCCTGTCGGTCGGTCCCTCCATCCAACTAGTTTGGAAACGTTCGGACCAGCCAGGAAGGTGAAACTTCATTCCTTCCGGTCGGAAACGCAGTTTCACTTAAAGGATCTGTCTTACCTAAAATAATCATGCAACCTACTTCCACAACCACTCCATATATTTCTAAACTCGTAGACCCCAATTTCGTAAGGTCCATTCTAACCCATCTAACAAAACCACGCTGATTTTCTCACTTGCCGGGTTTTACTACCTTCGTTGTGTATCACCGATCACGATGTCGACGGTTGTCTACGAGAAGTTTTTCCATCAGTAAAACCGGTTATATAAATTGTTTCCCTGTCAATTCCCTTCAACGGGTCTCGGAAAAGGCTTAAAACAGAAAAAAACGTGGGTTATTTGTTGAAAGCACAGCATAGTTTTAAAGTATTCAAATATTTTAAAATACTGTAAGTTGATGAGTAACTAGTGCGATGGGTCCTTTTAAGATTCTCTAGAAGTTGGCAAACGCACGAAATTCCACTAGAATCATCTCGATTTCAGGAAGTCCGTAGCCCCCCCCCCCCCCCCCCAGTTTTTTTGTTTTGTTTTAGTCTAACAAGACTAACAATAATAAGAGGTTTGGATTCAAAGATCGCACGGCACTTGCAGCCTTCGACTCAAGTTCCACATAACCTGCATTTAGCCAATACCGATCATGATGTCTCTCCGTCGGTCTGTCTGTCCTGTCTCACTTCTGCTAGTTGCGGCAATTCCAAATAAGCTAGGACCATGAAACTTGGCATGCATATGAGGATACGATACTCAGCGTACCTTCTTTTCCAAGTTCGATCATCCGTCTATGGGTGGAGGGAGGGGGACCCGGGATCCACGTAAGTTACGAATGGGTGATCCAACTCGAGGGAAATTTGTTTATGGTAACTGCAGGGGCGAGGGGAGTTGTGGAGGGGGGCGGAAATTTTGTAACATGCGTGAGGACCAAAAAGATGGACGGCTAATTTTTCTGTTCCACGGAACCGGTTTTGGTGTGGGAGTTCAAGGGGATCCCTGGTCTTATTGTCGTCTCTGACATGCATAACTCTCGAATAGAGCGGGTGATCCGCTCCAGACGGGACTTAAAGCCTGGCTAGAGCACATGTCCTAGATGTTCGATTTGTATGACCATTGCAAGTGCATTTTGAGCTTTCAGCTCTTCCGGTACCTCTCGTCAAGATACCCCACTGAGGTCATACCTGATTCGAACTAACAAACGTCACATCTAGAGCACGTGCACCTACAACTCTTTTCTTTTCACTAGAGTCTGAAAACCAGTGCTTCCACTCCTCCCGATTTCTCGGGAGATCTCCCGAGTTTTTTGGACATCTCCCGACAAAAAGTTTCTCCGTCGAGAAAGCGACGCTGTTTCTCAAATTTGCAGTATTTGGGGCCCCAGTTCTGAAAACGCAAAGAGAACTTTAAGTAGACCTCAAAGCACCGAGGAACCTAAGGGCTAAGTGTCCTTTAAATTTAGCGGTGCAAACGGAAATATTAGGCTTGCTATCAAACCGGTTAAATATGTAGCATTTGCGCATCGAAATCATTAAGTGTGACGAAAAAATGAGTATTTTTACGTGCTAATAAGTTGAATGCAGTTACTCAATGCCTTTTTTGTAACAAAGCTAATTATAAAATTGCTTTTTAAGACATAACCACTGTGTTTAAAACTCCCGAATTTTTCCCCAATTTCTTAAAATTGTCTCCCGATAATCTCCCGATTTTTTCGGAGCGGTTACTGATTTTCAGAAAAGAAAGTGGAAGCACTGCTGAAAACTTCTGGAAAATGTCAGCTACCCCACATCTCTTCCAAAGAGGTCGTATCCGTTTATAAGGAGTGAACCATGGACGAGAAAAATGCTCCACATGGCTCTTTCTAGGATAATGCTCTACCTCTAAAGTATTATTCAAATAAGCGTAATACGGTAGGATACGGCGTATACAGAGATGTATAAGGAGTATAGATCCGGCCGGGTTCTATTTTGGCTTATCTAGAGCCAATAGGATCGCTTAGTTAGTTCCCCCAGCGGGCCGAGGAAAGGAGCAGCCTCGTCAAGGTTGCCACGGGAAGCAGGGGCGTCACTATGGGGGGAGGGGGGGGGGGGGGGTACTCCCCTGCAAAGGTCTTGAGAAAGTACATTCGTCGGGCGAAAGTTCACTTGTTTGTCGGCGCGGAGAAATAATTTTTTTTTTCATTCTTTTATCGGGCGTCGGTCGACTCGTCGGCACATGGGGTTCTGTATACACGCAAGAAATCAAATTCTGCAAACATTTTTCGGGCAAAATACAGAAGAAATCGAATTCTAAATGCTTTTGTCGGGCCTCGGGTTTTCTCGTTGGCACATCGGATTCTTTTTATACAGAAGACACTAAATTTTGTCTGCTTTAGTCGAGCGTCGTTCCACTCGTCGGCAAATCGGGTTCTGCAAACATTTGTCGCGGGCACCCGGGAAGTTTTCGGCACATCAAGTTATTTTCAGATGTAAGAAACCTAGTTCTGTACAGTCTTGTCGGGCAGAACACAGGAGAAATCAAATGCTGCATGACTTTGTCGGGCGTCGGTATTCTCGTCTGCACATCGGCTTCTTTTTACTCGTAAGAAATCGAATTCTGTAAACGTTTATCGGGCCCATCCCGAAAGCTTAAGTTTCGTCGGCACATTGACTTTTTTTTACACGTAAAAAATAAAGTTCTTAACAGTCTTGTGAGGCAAAACACAGAAGAAATCGAATTCTGAATGCTTTAGTCGGGCGTCGGTATTCTTGTCGGCACTTCGGGTGTTTTAATACGTAAGAAATCAAATTATGCAGACATTTGTCGAGCACACCCGCCAGCAGATCGGGATCTTATACTACATAATAGCTTAATTCCGTAAACTTGTGTTGGGCCAATCCCGAAAGTTTAAGTCTCGTCGGCTAATCGAGATTTTTCTACACACAAGAAATCAAATGACTGTAAGTTTTGTCGGACAAAGACCTAAAGTTTAAGCTTCTTCGGATAATCGGTTTTTGTTTTCCACATGAGAAACCAAATTCTGCAGAGTAGTTTAAGCCTCGTCGGCAATGTGGGATCTTTTTGTACATGAGAAATCAAATCAGATTCTGTGAGCTTGTGTCGGGCGAGGATCAAAACTTTGTCTCGTCGTTAAACCGTTTTTTTGTTGTTTTTTAATGCACCGTCAAATAATCTTTCGTTCCATTCCGTTCCTTGTCGTTAAAATTCGGGAAACCTTGTTTTGTTTGTAGGTCGTTTGTCTGTTCCCACCGACAAACTTTCCTTTTTTGGTTGATTTGGCTGCACATCGATGATCGGAAAGAGATTGGGATCCTTTTTTCTTATTTTGGTCAATTCTCGGTGTGGTCATAATCTCGAAGAGTAGGCTAAATGAGGGGAGGCATTGCAATGGCGATTGCAGTGATCCAATATTAAACATGTCTTTTAACGTGAAAACTACGACTTTTGTTGTGAATTCAAAACAAATCTACTTTGTGCCTACTTTGTCATGGATGTTCGAAAAGGAAGTTTTTCGGAACTTTTCGAAGGAAGTTCTAAAAGTTGTGACAGTGTGGCAACCCGAACGTAGCATTGGTCAGAACTTTTTTTTTAACAAGGGCGTGTATTAAGCCGTAAACATTACGCATTGTTCAAACAGGTGTAATAAGGTGTATCACGGCGTATACACGTTCCTCTTTTCCTCGGGGGCGAGCTGTAATAAGGCGAATAGGAGAACAGACCCGGGTTCTATTTTCGCTTATGCAGAGCCAATCAGATCGCATGGTTAGTTCCGCCAGCGGGCAGAGGAAAGGAGCAGCGTCGTCAGGGTTGCCACGGGAAGCACTACAAATTAAGATAGAATACTTAAGAATTTAGATAATCCAAACATATGGATTAATTTAATAGCTATAGACCTAAAAAAAGCGTTTGATTTAATTAACCACAGCAAGCTCATTGCCAAACTCCTATATAAATTTAAAATTGAGCCGTTTCTGATACGAATTGTTGCACAATTTCTGTCAAACCGAACACAACAAACTAGGTACAAAACGATATTTTCAGATATTTTACCTATTTTTTGCGGTGTACCCCAGGGTACTCTGTTGGGACCGCCCTTTTTTTTGGTTGTGGTCAATGAGCTCGCTCTTTCTTTCGCAGATAGGTGGAAATTCGTGGACGACCTATCGCTCCTTGAAGTGTGCAGAAGAAATATTAAAAGCAGCGCTAAGGTTATCATCGATGATGTCTGTGATGAGGCAGCTATGTTTGACATGGCCGTCAACATGGATAAATCGTTGGTTCTAACTATATAATTTTTAAAAAGTATGCCGGACTTTTACCCTCCCCTCCCCACCGCCCAGTGTGAAACACATAAAGTTACTGGGAATCCATATTACCCATGACTTAAAATGGATCAAACAAGTGGACAGCATGCTTAAAAAGGGTAATATGGCAATCCGATCCCTAAAATTATTATCCCGTTACGGCGTCCCTACCGAGCACCGTTTAAAAATTTTCTTGTCTTTTATCCGCCCCACTTTAGAATATTGTTGTCAGGTACGGCACTTCGGTTTGACACGGGATCAGTCGAATTCGTTGGAGAGATTGCAATTCCGAGCCCTCCTTGTTACTTCCAAATCGCCAAAGGTACCATACATTGAGCTTCTTCGGAGCTTCAAGCTGGAATCTTTGGCCCAACGTCGGAAAAAATGTGCCTTAAATTTGGAGTTAAGACGCTTGAGAATCCTCGTCTGCGAGACATTTTCCCGCCTGAGTTTGAACCCGTTAGGCCTAGACCTGCGCGAATGGTTTCGCAGCCGATTCCTAAGCTACATCCTGTTTCTGCATCTCATGACAGATACGGAAAAAGCTTCGTACCGTCATTCGTCAAAATGTATAACTCATCGTAATTCTTCTATAATCCATCGTATTTCGTGCTTATTTTATAATTGTTGAATCCTAGTTCTGACATACGTGAAATGTGACGTCATTCGTCGAAATGCATAATTCGTCGTAACTCTTGTTTATGTTATAGTTATTTGATTTTCAGTTCTGATATAAGTGTAGGCTAACTGTAAATGATCACTTGCAGTGGTTTGAATTGTATATAAGTTTATTATTTATGACAAAATTATGACAAAGATTTTGATGTTACTATATTTATGACGAAAAATCCAATGCTCGGCTTGCCCGTGAAGGAATTTTTGAAAATAAATTGAAATTGAAAAAAATTGATTGAAATTGAATTGAAACATCTTTTCTTCAAAAGAACACGTTTTGTTCTGTTACAACTGCTTATTGTCAATTCGAGGACCAATTGAAACATCTTTTCTTCAAAAGAACACGTTTTGTTCTGTTACAACTGCTTATTGTCAATTCGAGGACCAATGCTGTCCATCGGTTAATTTAGTAGCTGTTTACGATTTAATGGGCGTCAAATTGTACTCGTGTACTTCAAGAAAAACATGTATCAGCGTGGCAACTTTTTTATTTCCTATTTGAACAAGGGTGTGTACTTAAGACGTAAACATCACGCATAGCGCTTTGCAGCTTTTACATCTATTTGGACAAGGGACTGTCTAGAGGCGTATTCTTGCCGTTCCCCGAGAATTACCACAACAGGAGTCGCGTTTTGTATGTCCCAGGGACTCACTCCCCGTATTCTCGCCAGTCCGCAAGGACGGGGAATGCTCCGATTATCATCACCATCATCAAAAAGGACTCCCTTTCAGATTCGGAGGGGAATCAGTTTTTGCTGGTGATGGTGTAATATAAAATTAATTAAAAACAATCAGAATCAACAAAACCAAAAATAAAGTGGATCCAGATAAATTTCGTCAACTGCATATTTTTTTTTGAACAAAATCTATTTTGGAAGCATTCCCCGTGTTCTCGCTGCTTCTGTACACGGAGTCCGCGTGGAGTGACTCCCTCTATTCTCACCGTTCCCTTCGATTCCCCGAGGAGTCCTCGGGGAACGGCGAGAATACGCCTTAGGGAACCGGGAGCCGTACTTTATGTCCCATGGGCTACGGAACCGGTAGTTCTCACGGAAACCAAACCATATTAGCTGCGATTTCGGGATCTGACGTCATTGAAACTTGGACGGAAACTTGTATGTGCTGGCTCCTTTCCGGTAGTAAGTGGAAATAGCTCACGGAAACTTCATCGCACCAGCTTCTCGTCCGGTAGTCTCACAGAATTGTGTACTCAGAAGCTAGGGAGCCGGTAGTTGATACCGGAAACTGTCAAATTGGAGCTTGTGTTCCGGTAGTGTCGACGTGGAATATAGAGCTCACGGAATAGTTTGGATGAGAGCTAGGATGCCGGGATTTTCACTGACTTAGAGAAAATAACATGGGAAAAAATCCATTACCGGAAACCATATATTGAGAGCTAAGATACCGATAGTAACAATTATTTGGTTGAAAATGACCAGCTCACGGACACAGATGGCTATTGGCTAAGGTTCCGGTAGTGCAAAAATAAGAAGAACAAAATTAAACTCACGGACCCATGTCAGTGCAGACTAGGAAACCGGAAGTGAATATTTTTAACTCACGGAACCCAACTCCTGCGGGCTAGGGTTCCGGTAGTGCCAAAAATTAAAATTACAAACTCACGGACACGTGACAGCTGAGGGAATCCAACTTCCATGAGTTTGTAATTTTAATTTTTGGCACTACCGAAACCCTAGCCCATAGGAGTTGGGTTCCGTGAGTTAAAAATATTCTTACTAGGAAAGATCTCTTCAGGATGAGATGGCTAAGAATTGTCGGTTTTCGAACATACAATTACTTTCCACGTGAAATTAGCGAATTTCTTGATGGCACTTATCGACTCCAAATATCAAATTTAAGGCATTTGCTCCTATCAACCACCGTTGATCAATGGAATTCGGAAATCCCAGTACTCAACCAGTAGTCACAAACTTCTCCGGAACCAGCCAGCAAGATAGCATAAGTTGGACCCGTGATTTTTACGACCCAAATTTCATCCCAGTCCCTCCATCCGTTTGCTTCCTATGTTTGTTCCAAAATTTCGGGAGCCCCCCCCCCCCAGCTCCTGGTTCCAATATATTATAATAAACGGAACATCCAAGTCATCTGCTCCTACAACCCATCAACAGGGGCGTCGCAAGTGCATTTTCGGTGGGGGGGGGGGGGTGCAGAGCCAAAATTTTACCGAATCTTTCAAAAAAATTCCGAATCCTAGAACTAAGAATTCGAGCTTTAAATTATGGAACAGAAACGATTACGTAGGAAAGAGTAGGCTAACAATAAAGGGCAGCACGAAAGACGATGAGCCAACTATTAGGAGGCGTTTTGGCGAAGCTCATATGGAGAATATATTGCCGGGGCCGATTGCAGTAACAGCTTCTATCTATTCTAGCCAATAAAAATGAAATCGAGCGCCGCCGGCGAAAATTTTCGAAATCCATTTTTTTCTGTAGGCTGAAATTTAACTGCTTCTCTTACAAATTCTATCATTTACCGCTGATTAAATACCGAGACTCTAAGAAGTTGCAGAAACCGGATGGAGCGACGTTCCAGCAGCAGCAGCAACTGTAGTCTAGTCAATGTACTCCCCATAATCACATAAAGTGAGCGCCGCAGGCGAATTTTGTTTTTTGCTTTTTCCTGCCAAATTTAATTTCCATCCAAATTCTAGCTGTTAATGATTCGAAATCTCAATCCTAAAACTGGCTTAAGACCCCCGTCAAATGACGCGCCCTTCCAAAAAATAGAGAATATTACGAAAAGTGCTGCAGGCTGAATTTTCGAAATATTTATGATTATATATTCTTTTTGGGATCCAAAATAAAAGCAAGGACTATCGATGATATCATAGATCATCCCTTTTGTCTGCTACCAGTCTGCTGGCTGTCTGCTCGACCTCTTTCGTGGTAAATTCCGAATCCCGGCAATTATAATGAATAAATTACCGAATCCCAGTTATTATACCGAATAACTTTAGACCGATAGAATATGGGATTCTGCATAACTACCGTATCCCGGTTATTATACCAAATTGTTTTGGTACCGAAAGACTACCGAACAATATTCATTTTACTTCCTAATCCTGGAAATTTTACTGAATAAATTACCGAATCTCAATCATGATACCGAATAATTTTGAACCAATAGCTTATTCGGGATTCTTTGTAACTACGGAATCTCCATAAATATACCGAATGGTTCCGGCATCGAAAAATTACCAAATGATTTCAGTAAATTCTCTCACCAAATGCGTTATAACTACCGAATACTGGCAATAATACCGAATCCCGATCATTATACCGAAGAGATTTGTACAGATAGCCTATTTAGGATTCTGTATAATTAACGAATCCCCGTAAATATATCGAACAGTTCTGCTATCGAAAAAATACCGAAAGGTTTAAGTTAAATTTTGGGCCGGGTGGGGGGGGGGTGCTGCACCCCCCCCCCCTTGCAACGCCCCTGCCGATCAATTTTGTATTCGAATGGCAAATGGGGTGTTTTCACAACGCACACGGGACACAAGACTAAGGATTATCCCTCCCTCCACCCCCACACGGATAATCGGATCAGTACAATCAGTAGTCAAGTAGTTCATAGGCCTGCCAAGTTTCGTCGTCCTAGCTCGAAAAAATACATTCCATTCGACTTCGATTTGAGTGAATTGAGAGTCAAGAACAAAGAGAGTAAAAGTGGGAAAGACCGGAAACTCCCGTAAGCCCAATGAGTCACAACAATCAGCGCCGTTCAGCGGATGTTCTTTCGTTAAAAAATCGCTCAGTTGACATTTTCTTCCATCGCTCTCCGCAGAATCATCATCATACCACGTTTTGTTGATTTTCTTCGTTTCGTTTATGATGAGCATCCAGTCTCCATTCAGATTTCCTCTTTAATTGGAATAAGAAACGGTAGGAAAAGAATAAATCGCTTTTTTATGGGAAAAAATGTTGAATTCACGATTTCGAATCAATTAATGTCGACAGACTTTGCCTACTGACGCCCTCTTCCCTTGATTATATTAATCATACCGCTCGAAATTGGACAAAGTCCAAACGCTAGGAAGCGCTTCGATCGATTTCCAGAGACCCGATTTTAGCGAAGTCACCGGTCTTTCCCACTATTATTAGTCGCGTTTTTTGCCAAAAGAGGTCAGAGGCCTCTCTTCCAAGCCCTTTCTCCTTTCTGTTAATTTGACCGTTTTCGGCAGAAAGGCGTCGGGCGAAAACTTGACCGTAGAAAACGGTCAATTATCTTCAGTTCGGCGAAAAATTAGAAAAGGAAGAACTTCATGGATACAAAACAGTTGTTGCTTGTGAAACAGGCTATCGAGCTTTTGGATGATTCTTCGTCTGATGGCGAGTCAGAAAATGGAGAAAAAGCACTTCTGCTCTGTAGTAAGAAGCCAAAGCTTCAGATGGGGCACAAACTACAATACAGAAGAATCCAGAAAATGCTAAATGAAATGGTGAGTTAGGGAGATGGATGTTGTTGGGAGATGAGTTCACTAAGTACAGGTAAAGTCCACCTCATGGTCCCAAACCTAGAATCACATAACCTGTCATGAATCTAGAAGAGAAATTCCCTAAATTTTGGTTTGTTATTGCAAAATATATTTTAATTTCTAGAATTTTTATTTGTAGCTCTCTTTGTGATATATTTTAATTTCTAGATATCCAGCCTGTCAGGTGCAAGCCTATACTTTACAAGGAAATTTCTGTGAAGTCAAAAGTAGGTCCTGCGGTTATAGTCCTTAAGATTCTTCTTGCTGTTACGTACTCGAGTTTCAAGGGTTATATAGTACAGAGCTGAATCAGGGATACCTGCAAAAAGATGCTAAATAATCAACCAAACTCATTATTACTGCACTACATGTTGCATACAGCCCCAAGTCAAGCGACCATAGCCTACTGTATAAAACAAAAAATTCTGCTGGAACAGGACTCTCCATTGCAAAGGATTCTGCTGGTCTATAACTCTCCATCACAAAGGTTGCACTGGTCCGGAGAATTTCTCAGCAAATGCGGCACACTGGTGCGTGACAGATACTTGAGCACAGTGAATCCTCTGAGGTGGAGAATCTCCATCTATTAGCAGCTGCAGGGAATTGTTCACTGTTCTTTCCTCCAAGTTCAGTGTTCACCAATTTTGACTAGTGTCAATGCACTGCTTGATAGGATGTATCTCTCTAGAACCGTAAGTGTAGAATCTTTAGCATAATTTTCTTGCCTGTCTGTAATACAACTAACACTGGTTCTTTTTTAGAAGCGACCTAAAGTTGAAAACTACATGGAAAAGACAGTACTGCGGATGTCAGATGAAGTTTTCAGAGAGCACTTTCGGGTGACACGGACAACTTTTGAGGCCCTGAGAAATATCCTCATAGAACATCCATCAACACTGAGTTTTTTTCCACTAGAAATTTCTGGCTGTGATACTATGAAAGTTGGATTTGACAAAGCTTTGATGGTAGCTCTCTGGTATCTCGGAAATCAGTGTTCAATGAGAGATGTAGGTGACCGTTTTGGCATAGCGAAGTCAACTGTGTTTACCTGTACTCACAAGATCTGCAAGATTCTGGCAGAGCTTTCTCCCAAATTCATCCTCTGGCCTTCTTCAAGAGACGATCTGAATCGAACAGAAAGAGTTTTTTATAGCAAATCTCGATTCCCAGGTGTTATTGGGGCGATTGATGGGTCTCGTATCAGGATAGTCTGTTCAGACCATACCCAACAGAAGGCATACTGTAATCGGAAGGGATACCATAGTATGATAGTCCAAGGTACTTGTGATGGCAACAAAATGTTCACAAATGTGTTTGTTGGCTATCCAGGATCATGCCATGATGCCCGTGTCTTCAGTAACAGTGAAATAGGCAAGTCAATTTCTGTTGGTGCAACCAGTTTGATACCTAGTGGGAAGCACATTCTAGGAGACTCAGCTTATGCACTGAGTGAACAGCTTATGGTGCCATTCAAAGCAGTCAGTGCACTGTCAGCTCGTCAAGTGAATTTCAATAAAAGGCTGTCCTCCACTCGCATAGTTATTGAGCATGCATTTGGCCTATTAAAAGGCAGGTGGAGAAGACTGCGTTGTCTTGAAATGCATCTTTCGTCTTTAGCTTGTGTCATAACCGCTTGTTGTGTACTGCACAATCTGTGCCAAATGAGCGAGGATGCCATAGAAGAATGGTATGATGAGAATGAACAGCAGCTGTTACAGATGTCTACAAGTTCAGTTTCAGTAACATCACCAAATCGAGCAGCTGCCCAAAGCAAGAGAAACAGTCTAGTGCTTATGTTGCCGTAGTTCTTATTTTAAATTTTTATTATTTCTTTGGTCATCTAGCTGAATACAGTTTATTAGTCGCTACATAAATAATTTCTACTTGTTTCTCTTCTGATACTGGGCACACTATGACTGCTTGGGCATGTCTTGATTGCTAAGTTAGTCAAGAAAAAAAAGGGTGCCTAATCGTCAATACATCAATAATAATTATGCTTCATCACAGCCTGTTTCTAGTCCATTTATGTTAGAAAGGTTTTCAGAACCGCGGAATGCAAGGGCTTTATTGGGAAAACGATGACAGAACGTCACACTAGCAATATGCTTCATGGACTCATATACTGAGTAATGCCTACGCAACAATAACACTCAATCAAGTATCAAATAAATCAAGTATAAGTCAAACATTGAAAAACAAAAATCAATCAGAGTCTGACGATGATGACTGGTCCTTCCTTTTTCTTTTTTTTTCTTTTTTTGTAGAAATGCTTGCCTGTAATACTTGCAGCAACTTATCAAACTGTTCGTCTTTTTTCTTATCACGGTTTCGCTTGTACGCTTTCTCCTCTTCCTTGGCTTTCCTGTCTGTTTCGAATGCATCCAAAATTTTCTGCTGAAACTTGGTGTCTAAATCATTTCGGTTTTTCTCTTCTTGTCGAATACTAGCTAGGGCTTCAGCCAGATCGCGCTTAACACTCTTGCGATTTCTTTTCCCTGGCGGGGGAAGACTAGGAGACCATACACCTGAATCAGAATGGACTGCATCATCTGTGTCAGACAGATGAATCTCAGTAACTATGTCCCCACTCTTGGACGTGCCTGCATGCGCAACGCCATCAGTTTTCATTGACGAAACAATAGCATCAGAAACACTAACTGGTTTATCCTTTTTCAAACTGTCAATTATGACAGGTGGGATGGTTGAATGAGAGTTCCCTTCAATGGCATCGATCTCGTCATAATAAGGGGGTTTCTCTTTGGCATCCATGCCAGTCTTACTCATTGAAAGCTTGTGCGCTCGATATGTACCAAGCAAAATTCTGTACTTGTTGTTCAACTTGTCCTTCCCCTTTGGTCCCAAGTTGAACCCTAGCTTTGTCATGTCTTCTGACAGTGAAACCCAAATTCCCCTTGTTTGCCCTGACTTATATACTTTCAGATACTTTTCCCCACCAAGCAGAGAAAGTAAAGTCCGCAACCCTATGACGTCATTTTTTAAGATTTCTGGGCCTTTGTTCTTGACGAGATTCCAGAGAATGTCGTCGAGTGGTTTATACCCATTTAGAACGTCTGGATTTCCGGCACATGTTTCTGGTTGTCCTGCTTGCTTCCATCCTGAGTTGTTCAGAATTCCCATTAACTCGTCATGGGTCTGACCATTATCTTGGATATCATCAGGTCCCCAGGTGACTGTAGCTCCATCATCTAGAAAACAATAGCATAAATCAATCTTGGAAAAGATGCAAGTTGATGTAAAACATTACATCGAAACAGCAGCAATAGCAGTCCTGCGTTGGCTCATTTTTGCTAAGTTAGTTTTAGGTGATTCAAATAAGTCTAAACAAAATATGATTGGCTACCTATTTCTGTTATTAATGGACCAGACGCAGCTATAACTAATTAAAAATTGCTGTTTACTGGTATACCTCTGTGAACTAAGGGTTATACATGCATATGGGCACAATGCACACCCCTGACAGCATGCCCAAGCATTTGAGGTTGGCTATCAAAATGTTGATAACTGCAGACCAGCTGAAGCCACCAAAGCAGGGAGCAATCTGAATGGTCCTGCATAGCAAAAATGTAAGGTTGGTTCGTATGTTTCTTTATCATGTCCTGTTTATATACCGAAATAAGCGCGTAAACAGCCGCTGATCTGTTCAGACGACGGTGAGCTTGTGAGTTAGTCAAAGTCAAATATAGTTGATTTGTAGTCGTTAGACTAGGAAAAAAGTCTCAAAATGAATACTGATAGATTTCAGGCGACTCGGTAGTTTTAAGTTAAAAGGTAAATAAATTCAATTAAATATTTTTGTTTTTAAATGAGAACATAAAAGATAATTAGCAATAACTACAAATAATACGAGAACAAAATGCAATTATGTAGTGTTGTTTAGTCACTTTTCTGTGAAGTTGAATGGAAGAATTATTCAAATCCTAATTTTTTGTAAAGAAAAACAACGAAAACAAATGTTAGACATAAACAGAACATACGCTATAGTAATTAGAAATTATTCTACCTTTTTTTTTAAATCATTTAGTAATACTGGGATGCTTAGTGTAAAAATCATGTTATGTTCACGTTGGTCTTACAGAATTTGAACTGGATTGACATAAAATTTGTGAAGTTTGACCTAATTCCCCTAATTACAGTCTGTTAACTGTCCTTCTGTTAAGAGTCATGAAAGGTCACATTTCAAAGGATTTAGTTTATCCTGATCAGTGACAGCGATGAGAATACGAGCCTATTTGGAAGATCAGCGGCTGATTTTCGGATTTTCATCAACCATTATTTATGCGCATAAATCAGCAGCTGATAGAGAATCAGCCCCTATTTCAGCCACGGGTGAACAAGCTATCAAGTAGTGTACAGAGCAGAGGTATGCTTATTTGAAACTACTTAGACTTGCCTGTTTTGGGGTAAATCATAAAATGAAGACAAAAAACACCTATTCAGGTATTTAAGGGTCCCTAAATTAGCTACTTTGGCTAACTTGTAGTTGACATTTGTAACAGCAAGTGCACGAAAATGGCACTGTCCTAAGTAAACAAACATTCAAATAAGCACATCCACTGGATGCTAACATGACCTACTCCACTACAAGTCAATTCTGATTAGCTGATTTCCGAGGTTCATTCAAATCGCAAATGTTTGTGGTAGACTGAGACAACAACAAAGAGTTGCCTGATATCCCTCCTCTCTTTATTTGACGGTGCAGAACGGATATGTCAGATGAATTTTGTTGGACAATAGCTCTAATAAATATAGCTGGCGCATCCCTTTTCTGGCGCATCCCTTTTGCACTGTCAAACAAGAAGAGGAGGTTTATAGGCTACTCTTTGTCTTTGTTTGGCCCTGCCTATGTAGCTACGTTCTGGCTAGGTCCACTGGTCCACCACTACCAGTCATCAGACTAGTCCAAGTCTGACAAAGAAGCAGCAAGGTATGAAGAAACAAAAAAAAGCAACTATTAAGACTAAAAACTTACATTCCAAGATAAACTTTCCATCCTTGTAATCTCTAACAATTCCATACTTTTCCGCCATGTTGATAATTTTGTTTGAAATGTCTGCCACTTGAACAGAGGAGATAGGTGAACTGACGTCCGAGTCACAGATCTCCTTTCTTCGCAGGCCTGGGCAGAAAGGACAAAGGCCTTGGTCCAAAAACAGCCAAAAGAGACGCGAGGAGTAAGAGCTTGGTGCAAAAACGGGATAAAGATCCAAGGCCTTGGTAGATAGGTGGTAAAAAACGCGACTATTGTCTTTGGTCAAGAAGAAGAAGAAGAATCAGAAGGAAATTTATCATTTTGCATTTTTCTGTAAGTGCAGTTTTCTTTAATTTTGCTGGTGTCATCCAGTTGTGTTTTTTTTTTCATGTGTGCACTCTATGCCGAAATCCATGCACCATGCATGAATTTCAAGGTACAGTGCTCAAACGTCTAGCACTCAGGCATGGTGCTAGACATTTGAGCACCGTGACTGAAAAAGGGCTAGTGTACTACACTGGATAAGACAATCTAGTTATCCCATCACTTATTCACTTAAATTGGCTCAAAGAACCGCCTAAATGCATTACTTCATTGTTCTGCTATTACCAATAATCAGTTTTCAAATAGTGGAATTTCCGTGTGATTTGTGGTACCTCTATGCACTTGTATCTGTGTTGTATGCTCTACGAGAAAGATTTGTGCAATTTTTTTTGTTCTGGCACCAAGCAGTCTTCGCTAAGCTCACCACTGCCTCCTGAAAAGCCACATTTGTGTTGAGATTAAAATTTCCTGCATCATCCATATCATTTAGGTTGTGGGGACGGCAGCAGATATTCTGAATGTCATACACAACTAGATCAGATAGTGGAAAATAAGAAAATCCCTTAGCAGAATCCAAATAATCCAATGTATTCAGTTAAATAACACACATATAAGTTGGCTTTCCAGTTAAACTTTAAATACTGCCCGATCAGCTTTTAAGTTTTAAAAGGGCCCATCCCCAAAACTTGAAGCCAAAACAGATTTACTACAAAAGTCACTGCAGGGGAATATTCTGGGATTCTTTATGATTTATTATGATGATTGTCTTTTTGGACAAATCAAAGCAAGGGCCACATATCATAGATCAGCTCAAAGTGTGTGGTTAAGTCTTATTTCAAACAGTGTGAGACATTTAACTGAAAACTGGTACATGTTGGTGCCAGGGGCATCCCTACGGGGGGTGGGGTGGGGCGGTTTGGGCATTCAGTCAAATTCGGCAATACTGGAATACTGGCAATTATATCGATTAAATTCCAGTTATTATAGCGTATTAGTTTAGACCGATAGCATGTTCAGGATTCTGTATAACTAGGCTACCGTATACCGTATACCGAATTGTGGTAACTACCAAATCCTGAAAATTATACCGAATAAATTACTGAATCCCAATCATGATACCGAATAATTTTGGACAGATAGCTTATTCGGCATTCTGTGTAACTACCGGCCCATGATTTCTTATGCTTGCATAATATGGGTGGGAAGCACAAAAATTGATTCGCATATGATGCCCCTGGTTAGGGTACAAAGATTAGCATGCTTGATGATGAGTGGAGGTTTCCCAGGGACCGCCACAGCATCACTAGAAATGCTGCTCGGATTAACTTCCCTTGAGATTTGGTTCAAAGGGGAAGCACTAAGGACGAGAGTCCAACTTGAGATCCAAGGCACATGGTACCAGAGAAATCAGATCAGTAAGAGAAGCCATTTGGATATTTGCAATAAATGGATGAATGAGCTGCCAGTGCTGAACATGCCTAAAGATCAAACTATTACTACAATGAAAAGGGGAAAGAGCTTTGAAGTGAAAATTGAGACAATGTCCGAGACCTTACGATTTCCGGAAAGTTTAACTAATCCAGAAGTGATCCGATGCTACACTGACGGCTTGCGATTTAATGAGATGACGGGAGCAGCATCTGTACTGTTCAAAACAAATGTAGAGCCATAAAGGCTGTTCACTCACCTGGGGGAGTTCTCGTCAGTCTACCAGGCTGAGATGTTCCCTATTCTGCAAGTTATTGATTGTCTTCTGGATAAAGGAGCTGTTAATGAAGAGATTTTTGTATTTTCGGATAATCAAGCCTGCTTAAAAGCACTTGAAACCCCGAAAAGCAAACAGCCTTTGGAGATGAAATGCTTTAATAAGATTAATGCAGTTGCAAATAATGGAAATCAAATCACTTTGATGTGGGTCCCGGGACACTCTGGTATCCCAGGGAACGAGGAAGCCGATGCACTAGCAAAGGAAGCTACCAAAAGAGTAACCTATGGACCTGAGCCCTTCATTCCCATCTCAGAAAGTAGGTGGAAAACAGAAATCCGGGAATGGATGAAAAAACAGGTAGACCAAACGTGGAAAAAACGCGTGGATTGTCGAGCCACGCAAAGTTTAATACCCACTCGCAACGAGGCGCTGACAAGAAGATTAATCGCCATGAAAAAAGATGAAATCCTGGGAATCATCCAGGTTGTTACTGGAATTGGAAACCTTGGAAAACATAATTCAAATACAGGGAAAATTGAGTCTCCAGTATGTACCAAATGCGGAGTAGATGAAGAGACAAATATCCACTTTGTCCAAGAGTGCCCAGCATGGACAAGGCAACGTCTGGAAGCTTTCCACTCTCCGAATGCTTATTTCCACGAGGTAGTGAGGAAAGCCAGATTAAAGGAACTGTCCAGGTACCTTCAGTTGACAGGGAGGCTCGACAGGTTTTGAGGTAAGAACGCGAGAAAAAGCCGTAGAACGAGTGATGTTATTTTTATCAATTGTTTTGGTTGAGTGATGTTTTCATCAATTGTATTATAGAGTGATGGATCGCCATCAATTGTGAATTGGGGGGGGGGGGCATTTGTGGCCTGAGTTTCGGCTGAGTTTCCTACCCCACAGAATAAATAAAAAAAAATAAAAAAACTGCCGAATCTCCACAAATATACCGAATAGTTCTGGCATCAAATTATTACCAAATAATTTCAGTAAATTCTCTCACTGAATTCATGATAACTACCTAATACTGGCAATTATACTGAATCCGGACAATTACACCGAATAGATTTGTACAGATAGCCAATGTGGGACTCTGTATAACTACCGAATCCCCGTAAATATACCGAATAGTTCTACTATCGAAAAAATACTGAACAATTTTTGGTAAAATTTTACCGAATCTCAGAAAGTTGGGGGGTGCTGCACGGGCACCCCCTCCCCTTGCGACGCCCCTGCCCATAATGCTGTGTGTCCAGGACTTTCATTAGTAGCCTAACAAAAGTTAGCCTAAGGTATCTTTTCCTAATCTCCGCGCATTATTTCGTTTTCTATGGACATTGGCTTCATGGCAATGCCTGCATACTCCAGTAGCAACACAGTAACACATGACTAAAACACTAATTAGGCTACACTTAGTTAAAATACTAATTGCACTTCCCGTAAAACCTGTAAAAGCAGACCCGCACAATTGGTAGGCTACTTCTGTCACTTTCTTCCAAATTCCACTTTCGCTTTCAGGTGCCGACCTGGTCCATGGAGTCCCTGGGTAGTTTTGCTTTGGGACCAAGTGCAAAGATATCAGGGAAGTCAGGGGAGTCACGACTGGGGGGGGGGGGGGGGGGGTGGAGGCGTGATGCCCCCCCCCCCCCTCCCCCAATTCTTGTTGGGCCAGTCGGTAAAAAATAACCGAGTCAGCGCGAAGCGCCGCAATTTTTTGTTAAAACAGTTGATTTTTTTCAGTAAAACAGTCGGTTTTTCTGAAAATCAGTTGACTCTTTAACCAACCGATAAAATACGTAATTTATGCGAATTACCAATTTTACTAGGGTCCGCAAAATTACGGTGAAATACCCAATTTTACCCTGACCAATTTTACCATTTACAACACTATTTCCACTCACACTTGATCTGTCAGGTCTCAATTGGAGTATAGTGAATTGCATATCTAGAGGTGCGGCAAATGGTAGAAGCTAATGACCGCTTTACCGCCATTCGGGGGGGGGGGGGGGTAGATGCATTAAAGTCATTATGTGTCAGTATGATAATATAGTACTTCTGATATCATAAGAAACTGTTGGATCACATCTTTCTTTTTTTGCAGACTATTATCAGCATGCTCTTCAGATCTCCATAGTTTTACTGCTAAGGCTATTAAAATAGACCCTTGAATCATCCTAGTACAACTCATCCACAACACAAAAATGTTACAAGCTGTTGCAGACCTTATAGGAGCTTCGGAGCCGTCCCTTAGACTACTATTTTCAATCCTCATAGGTAAGTCTGCTTTAAAATAGGTCTACATCCTTTAGATGATGGGCACTAAGAAAACTAGTGGAGAAGTGGTTGTTTTTCATTTGCCACCCGTTCTTAATGCCATATTCTCTAGAACACCTGAACTGTGTCATTTTGCCACCTAAAGCAGAAACTGGAATTCTTTATTGCTTGATCAGTTAGGACTAGGGTAAGCTAATTTCAGCTGCACTTTCCTGCCTCATGGTGGGTTTACACACTGCGTAAAATCCGAGCGTATTTTGAAATCTGAGCGTATTTTACGCACGTTTTGAGCTTGAAAAGATTTCTAGCAATACGGGCGTATTTGGATACAAAACGGACCGATTTCTCAAATACTTCCGTATTGCTAGAAATGTTTTCAAGCTCAAAACGTGCGTAAAATACGCTCGGATTTTAGGCAGTGTGTAAATGGACCATCAGGGACGTTCAAGCACTGATGCAACCAGGCATTGAATGATCATAATAATTGGTTTGAGAAATGACAAAAATGGTGTGTTAGATCTTCAGTTCTTCGTTAAAGCAGCAAGGACATCATAAATTGTAATTACTTCCCTGTAGCCTACAGAGGATTAAGAAAACACAAAAAAAGAAAAAAAAAGAGAATTAAAAACCATCCTTTAGATAAAAAGCTCTATAAATGGCATCACCTTTTGTCTCACACACAAGCTTCTTTTTACCCCAATAAGCAGAGAAACAATTTTTAAATTAGTTATGTTTTCGAAGTTTGCCTCCAGCGTTGATGAAAAGACGAGCGGGTAAGGATCGCCGGAGTCGTAAAAACACTAATTAATCAAACGGTGAACTTCGAGGTGTTTGAAAATGAAAATTAAGCAACTGGCAAAGCTAACGGCAAACAAGACTTCTATCAAAAACGCAACTATAGCGTAAGTCCCATGGCCTTAGAATTTGTGCTGCTCATATCTGTTCTGCCAGTGGAAAAGCTTTTTCATGGTGTATTAACCCAGAGATTGCATTTTTGTGCTCATACCAGGCTTTTGGTGAGGCTGTTGTCCTTGAGGTGCTTTGGCCCTCCCCCCCCTCCAATTTACAGTAATAGGGTAGCAGAGTAGGTAGATCTGTTATGAGTTGTTGATGCTTTCATAAATGTAACATTTCCTTCCAGGTTATCCATTATCTTACTTCTATTCCAAGCATCTGAAACACTGTCCAGTAACTTGGAAGCATGTTTTCTTCGCCTTGTCAGGCTTTCTCATTGGTGTTTACAATTTTGGTGAGTTGCCTTTGATTCTTAGTCTTTCTTTAGGGCGATTCTGGCGGTCTGGAAAGCTCCGCGAGCTTTTGCGCCGGCTGTTTTTGCGACTTCGGCTAAAACTCGCTTCGCTTTCCAAAGCTGTTCTCGCGCTCCGCTAGTTTCCGCCAGTACTTGAAAAACGAATCCACTTCGCGAGTGGAAACTGATTTCGACACGTCAGCGAGAAGTTGTAAAGGGGCAACTGAGGCGCAACTACTTTCTCTTTGTTCTTGCGCTCGGCGGATTCTCGCTTTGCTTATGGGAAAGTGAATCCAAGAGATCGCCAGAATCGCCCTTTTATTAGTCGCGTGATGCCGCAGGTATTCGTCTGAAATTGTAACTGCATGACCACCTCATAAAGTGAACAGAGTAAAAATAGTAAACACAATACTGAAAATAGTAAAGTTGGGTGCCATTTTTACCAGTTTTAAGTCTTCTTCTGAGTTTTGGGACGATGGGTTTTCCGTCCGAAATTGGTCCTGTTTTTTTTTCTTTTTTCACCCGTTTCTTAGGTACAGTGACGTAAATACAAAAGAAAGAAAGTAAAAGGCACAAATGAAATATACTAAATATACCAGAATAATTAAACATGTTTATGATCTTTGAATGTGCAGTTTAAACACGATGAAGCAAAATTTGTTCATATAACACTAAACGGGTTTTCATGAATTTATGTATGGTACATTTTGTTACTTTTAAGTTATATTGTAAGTACGGAAGGATTTGATAGTTCAGTGCGTTCTACTATCTCTCGAGGAGGCTACCTGTTTTCAAAGTTCTGTCCAACATAGTTGCAGTCCGTTTTCTTGTAGGAACATAGGACGCAGGTAAGAGCGTGTCCGAAAGCTCTGAAACGAACGAAAATGCTGAATTAATTCAGCATTTTATGCAGCATTTCGCTTTCGGACTTAAATTTTCGCTCAGTTAATGCAGCATTAATTCAGCATAAAATTCATCGAAAAATTCAGCGAAGAAGCTAAATTTTACGCTGAATTTTCAAGAAGAAACTGGGGAGCTGGCGATTAAGGCTAAATTTCGGAATTAGAAGTGTCATAGAAGAAATAAAGAACGTGTCCGAATGCTTTTAGTGCTGTAAATGCTGCATTTAATGCTGCATATAAGGTAAGAGCTTTCGGACGAAAATAAAAATGCAGCATTAAATGCAGCATTTACAGTCCTGAAAGCTTTCGGACACGCAGCTAAGTGAACTCCCTTTCTCAGAAGAGATATTGAGAAGTGTTTGCAAGAAGAAGACTGAGGCGTTGTTGACTGCTTGATATGTTCGCCAATTGCTTGATATTTTCCCAAACAAGATACCTTCAGGGGTGTAGTATGAATAATAAATTAATAATAATAAATGACCGGGGGGGGGGGGGGGGGGCAGTAGGTCGCATGTATTTGACATCGGAAAAATTAGAGCTATATTTCGGCCCTTCTTGGCAAGGGTCCTCTTCAGGCTCAAGCCGCTAAGCTGGAAAAGGAACTTGCGGAAAAACAATTAAAGATTATTCCTTAAAGGACCCCTCGCACAATTTACTCTTCAACTTACAGTATTTTAAAATATTTGAATACTTCAAAACAATGCTGTGCTTTCAACAAATAACCCACGATTTTGGTTGTTTTAGGCCTTTTCCGAGACCCGTTGACTTGTAGCGAAAACAGGGAAACAATTTACAAAACCGGTTTTTGGGATCCCAAAACGTAAGTGGAGGGATACCTATGACATCGCAAAAATTGTCCGTCTGTCCGTCCGTCCGTCCGTCTGTCCGTCCGTCTGTCAGTATGATAACTCTCGAAGGGAATAAGATATTTTGATGAAACTTAGTGTGAGGGCTCATCGAGTCAAGGGAAAGGTCGAGTTCGTAGATGGGCCCGATAGCTCCAATTTAGGGGAGGGGGAGGGGTTTCAAATTAAGGGGCGAAAAAAATATTTTTAAAATCTAATGAGATAGTTGATTACGGGGTAAGACGACATGCTGAACACAAATATGAAAACCATTTTCTCGCCGGACAAGTAGTTCACCCGGAATCCGGCTAAAACCGGAAAGTTTGTCAAAAGTAAAAGTTTTGTCTGAAGTTGATTAGATATCCGATTTAGGGGTAAGGAGACATGCTGAATCCGAATATGAAAATGATTTTCTCGTCGAACAAGAAGATCGGCCGGAATCCGGCCAAAACCGGAAAGTTGTCAAAAATAAAAGATTAATCTGAAGTTGATTAGAGGTTCGATTTAAGGATAGTGAAACATGCTGAATCCGAATATGAAAATTATTTTGTCGCCGGACAAGTAGATCGCCCGGAATCCGGCCATAACCGGAAAATTTGTTAAAAGTAAAAGTTTTATATGAATTTCATTAGGTGTTTCGTGTGTGACAATCATTCTATACCTGGACACATTTCACCACGAATCCTACTGAAATCGAAAAATTTGTTAAAAGTTTAAGTTTTATTTGAAGTTGATTATGGAGATATGGATGGTATGGAGATACGCTGAATCTGTTTTTGAACTTCAATTTTTTGTAACACAACTAGTTTGCCCGGAATCCGGCTGAAACCGGAAATGTGGCAGAAGTAAGGCAGGAACTTTCGTCAAAGTAGACATGACGCAGGCTACAGGGGTAAACTCACATGTCGAATCCATATTTGAACTTCGTCTTCTCCGATGATTACCATTGGACCGCTACAAGACCCAGTTGTCTGTAAATATTAAATTTTTGAGATCCCATCGAAACCTTTGGTCTTGTTCTGATGGAAAAACTTCTCGCAGACAACAGTTGACAGCGTGATACACATCGAAGGTAGCAAACGGCAAGTGAGAAAATCAGCGGGGTTTTGTTAGAGGGGTTAGAATGTACCGTGCGAAATTGGGGTCTTCGGGTTCAGAAGCATATGGAGTGACTATGAAAGTGGGTTGCATTAGTATTATAGGCAAGACAGGTCCTTTAAATATCTGATTTTTTTAACTTTTTCTCTGAAAATTGGTTGGACTTAAAGCTGGTGCTGTGATTTCATTCTGGACACGGCTGCTGTTTTTGCTGTTCGATTGGGTCGACGAAAGGGTAGAGATACTTCTGCATTTTGGTTTTGGAATCACCTGTCTCTTCTTCTTCTTTCCAGCTAAGATGGATACTTGTCGGCGGCATGTATGGGCTATTTATTCTTCTCCATATCCTGCTAATTCTTCTGCCCAATTTTTACGTAGTTTCATCCCATCATTTATTTCTGGTCATATTCTTGTAAGTGTATTAGTTAATTTGTTTCGGGTCTGTGTATTTCGTGTATATTGTATTCCACTTCTAGCTGTAAGCTATTTGGATAATAAACTTGATTGATTGATTGATTTGGGTAAATGGTAAATGGCAAATTTCTCTAGTTCTGAACTCGCGCTTTTTGGCATTAGACCAAATGAGTCTAATATTGAATTCCGATAGAAAACGCTGAAAAGCACCTGACCTTTCACGACCTTTATGATGTCTTGAACTGTTCTGTCAGAGAAAGTATCAGTGTATTTTTTTTCCTTTTTTGAGCCATTTTTCTTTTCCAGGTATTGGCATCGTTCACTCGCTGATTGGTATTCTAGTCACTCATCTCACCCTTAAAGTCGCTGGTGGCACACAGTTGTCAGTGATATTCTCGTTGTTGTTTCATATGACATATTTATTAGTTGGTAAGCTAGTTTGATGATTTTTATATCCATCAGGCTGTCGATCTCTTCATAGTTGCGTTTTTGCAGATACCGTGGTATCTGTTACCATGGTAACTGGACCTGCAGTTAGTCGTTTTTGCAGTAACCGTGGTATCTGATATTCGGTTGCTCTGCAAAAACGACAATTGCCGAAATTGCGCTTTTCGAAGTCATTCCAAAAGAAAAACTGATATTCAGTCACGTCACTAAGTGCCAAACTTCTTTCCCACCAATTTGACTGAAATTGATGAAAGTGAGATGACTTTTTCAGATACCATGACCAGTTACCACGGTCGGACCGTGGTATCTGAACATCTGATGCCACGATAACTGGCCAGATACCACGATAACTGCAAAAACGCCTTTGGACCGTGGTATCAGATACCACGATAACTGCAAAAACGACTTTAGACCGTGGTATCAGATACCATGGTATCTGCAAAAACGCAACTCATCTTTTTCTAGTTTGGGCACTTTCAGATAAACTAGGACGGCGAAACTTGGTACACTTGTAAACGACCCGACACAGCGCCAGAGATGGGCGAATCCGATGATGAAAGGACTAGGTACGAATCTGATTCCGAATCCGCATCCACCATTTTATTCTACTATTTCATAGGGCCATACTACCACTAGTCATGTCAAGTCGAGTTGGCACTAGGTCTAAAAACAAAGAAAAACTGGTACCACACGAACAATTCGTTCTTTAAACACGTTCGTTCCGTATTACACATCAGTGTTTAACAAGTGCCGAAGTTTCTGTTCTTAATTTGTGTCGTTTTTATGGCACTTGCAGCTCCGCTCGTATACTCGGTCGGTCGGTCCACTCATCTCGAGTTAGGGCACTTCCAGATGTGCTAGGAGGATGAAACTTGGTAGGCATATTAGGGACCCCACCAAACTGACTTGGAAACTATCCTTTCCCTGATCCGACCACCGTGGGGGGAGTGGAGGGAGGGGGAATCCGGAATATTGACGTATGTTTAACTTTGGAACGGGTAATCGGATCTTAATGGAACTTGATATTTGGAAAGACCTCCTGCCTCAGATGTCACAGTTCAAGTCCGGAATGGATCCGGTTACTTTGGGGGGAGTTGGAGGGGGGGACCGGAAATCAGGTTACATGTTCAGAATGGACGGATCGGGATGAAACTTGGTGGGAAGAACAAGCACAATCCCTAGATACAGAGTTGAAAAGACCGGACCGGATCCGAGCACTGTGGGGGGATTTGGAGGGAGGGTTCCGGAATTCCGGTGATCCCGATTTAAGATACTTACACATGTGCTAGGACGATGAAACTTGGCAGTCATATCAGGGACCCGACCAAAATAACTTGGAAATAGTCGCTTCCCCCACCCGACCACCGTAGGGGGAGTGGAGGAAGGGGGAATCCGGAATATTGACGTATTTATAACTTTTGAACGGGGAATAGAATACTAATGAAACTCGATATTTGGAAAGACCTCGTGTCTCAGATGCCACACTTCAAGTCCGGAATGGATCCGGTGACTTTGGGGGAGTTGGTGGGGAACCGGAAATCGTGTGACTTGTTCAGAGTGGACGGATCGGGATGAAACTTGGTGGGAAGAACAAGCACAAGCCCTAAATACATAGTTGACAAGACCGGACCAATTCCGAGCACTGTGGGCGGAGTTGGAGTGGGGAATGTGCTAGGACGATGAAACTTGGCAGGCGTGTCAGGGAATCGACAATTTAACTCAAGAACAGTCGTTTCTCCGACTTGACCTTCGTGGGGGGAGTGGAGGGAGGGTTAATCCGGAATCTTGGGAAATGTCCAACTTTTGAACGGGTGATCGGATCTTAATGAAACTTGATATTCGGAAAGAATGCATGTTTCAGATGTCCCATTTCAGTTGCGGACAGGATCCGATCAATGTGGGGGAGTCGGGGGCGGATCGATAATCTTGTGACACGCTTAGATTGTAGCGATTGGCATGACACTTGGTATAGGAAGAACAAGGGTAGCCTAACATTAGAGACTTGACAAGATTGGCTTACCAATTGTCACTTCCCAGATCCGACCATCCCTTAAAGTACAAAAATACTTTTAAGCAAAATCTGCATTTTCATGATCCCCATGAGCCCATGATCATTTTTGCCTCAAGGCTTTTCTAGTACCCTCAAAGCGCGCATCTTAACCGAAAAGTAAAAATACTTTTGACCAAACCATATATATTCATGATCATAAAGGGCCCAGGACCGTTTTTGCCTTAAGGTTTTTGATTACAGATGAATCTCTAGCGCCCTTAAAGTGCGCATCAACACAGCCAAGTGTAAAAAAAAAAAGATTATTTTACCAAACGCGACATTCTCGTGATTGCCAAGGGTCCATTGCCATTTTTTTTCAAAAGGGTTTTGCTTACAAAGGATCACAACAAGCCCACGAATTGGCAAATTCCTAATTTCATCCTTTTACGAAGCCTTGCAAGTGCCATATGAGCTTCCAGCTCTTGTTTAGTTTGTAAGTCCAAGCGCCATTTAGTTGAGTTTTCTTCTTGACTATGATAGCTTGTGTAAATAAATGATTCTGATTCTGATTCTGGTGCTGAGGATTCGAATCTTAACAAACATCAAATCCTGTACATAGGTATAGTTTAAAAATCAGAGGTGACAAAAGGCACTGATATCTTAGGTAATCAGATAACGTGATAGATTACTGTAGATGATTGGTCATGGAGATATAAAAGCTCGATTGCCTAAGCCCACTGTGTAAAAATTGGGAAACGGAAACTGGAAGGATGTAGACTATAAACTTGATTGGATTAGTAAGATTAAAGGTTTGGAATCCGAATCCGAGTCCAGCCTGACAGAAGATTTGAATCCGGATTCGGATTCGCCCATCTCTGCACAGCGCTCGACGAAACTTCATTTCCCCGGATCCGATCGTCAACAGGGCGTGGAAGAAGGTCGAATTCGGAATCTCAAGATATTCGTACTAGTGATCCGGTTCGAGTGAACAGCACCTCTATGAAGCAATAGATCTTAACGAAAAAATGAGACGGAAAGAAAGAGATTTAGATAGATAGTTAGAAAGTTTGTTGTAAAAATCGACTATCTTGGTTATAAACCAAATTTGCGATTATTGTCACACAAACAGAATAAATTACAATATATGTATCTAATGTCAGTACGCTTAAAAGAATTCATGCTTCGTTAAAATATTTCACGAACTCGGGAACAAAAGTTTTTCCATATATATCGTGTTTTGTAGGTACGGGACAGAGATTGGGGACCCTAGAACTTACCACTCGTTCTGGTCGACTTCTAACATTTTGATAGGGGGGAGGGAGGATTTGGGAGTGGAGAGGATGAGATACCATGGCTGAACTGAAGTCAGCGCTTAGCTCCTTTCTGTGCTCCTGCAGTGTTTTAGGTTAAAGTGTTTTAAAAGGTATGAATATGGAAGCTTCGGTCCACTATGAATAATAAGAAGAGCCCGCTTCTGTATTCTTTCTAGTTTATCTCTTTGTTCCTGCGATAATGAAAAATGCCAAACGGGTGCTGCGTATTCCAGGGTGGGTCTAACGAAAGAAGTATAAACTCGTAGTAGGTGACACTGGGGTATTTTCATTTTTGAAAGAAGTTTTAGGTTTTGTTTTTAGATCTGGGGTTATGGTAACACCCAGTAGCTTAATTTTCTCTGCCTTCATTTTTTCCGGTATTTCTTCTTTTAAAGCAGGTTTTGATTTTAGGAAAGAAATAGTTATAACCGCTGTTTTCGCGAAGCTAACTTTCATATCGCTATTCTGTGCCTCGTCCACCACCTCTTGGATTATTAGCTTAGCATTACTCATTTGGGGACGATGACAGATTTCATCAATACTCAAGTCGTCTACATACTTCCAACAGTTTTCCTCAGGGTTCGGTTTCGGTTTCCTTCCCTTAGCTAGCATATGGTAAAAAGTAATATAAACTTAGCCAAATATATGGCTGTGGGTATTTATTTCACTTAGATGTTTTGCTTTTGAGCTATTAAACGCCCTCCTACCCTCTGAATGATTAAAGAGACGATCATATTGACGGGAGGAGACGGAGATTGACTGAAAGGATGATTTTTTTCTGCATTTGCGAATACTGATGAGGAATTTGCAGAAAGAAAAGATAAAGTAAAAAAAGTTGAAAGTTGCGTTTCTGCAGTATCAGTTACCACGGTAACTGGATCTGCAACTAGTCGTTTTTGTAGTTACCGTGGTATCTTATACTGCGGTTGCTCTGCAAAAATGGCAATTGCCGAAATTGCGCTTTTCCAAGTCATCCCAAAGGAAAAACTGATATCCAGTCACATCACTAAGTGCGAAACTTCTTCCCTGAATATCAGATACCACGGCGACTGGCCAGATACCACGATAACTACAAAGACGCCTTTTGACCGTGGTATCAGATACCATGGTATCTGCAAAAAAGCAACTAAAGTTAGTCGTATCAATCATTCCTACGAAATACTATGGAGTGGTAACGGCATTTCCGTCATCTAAATTGACTTATTTAATATTGAAGTTTTCTAGTGTGTTCTTTTTTTTTTCTAGGATATCGTGTTACAGCTACCAGAGACTATGACATCAAGTGGACCATGCCGCATTGCGTCCTTGTACTCAGACACATTGCACTGGCCTTCGATGTCGCCGATGGAAGAGTACCCAAGGTAACCCCCCCCCCCCCCCCCCAATCGTATGCAACGGATACGTCAGCTACGATGCTTCGTCAGCGATATTACGGCCCATCTTGGCAAGGCTCCTCGTCAGGCTCTTAATCTTCAGGGTCAGCGTCCGGGAAGGAAACAACCCTGTAATGAATAACTGAAGCTTCTACCGACTATAAATATTTGAAATACCACTGTAGGGAAAAAAACAGTCCTGAGATTTAATTTTTGACACGGCCGCTGTTTTTTGCTGCACGATTGGAGCGATGACACGAAAGGTTTTTTTCTGTATTTTGATCAACCTCGGTTTTGTTATTAATAAGGAACTGAAAGCTTAAATTTTATTCTATTAATAGCCTCGTTCCACGTTTCTATTAGGGAGTACTCGCCTTATTTGAATATATGTTTCAAAGTCAGCTTGGGATCAAGGAATATTCACCCAATATACATTTATTTTTGCTGACAAGCAAAGACTTGGGTAGTGAGGACATGGCGTACAACTTAGCTCTAACATAAGGCGTGTTTCATGTCACGGGATTAGCGAAAAGATCCCTGAAGGATTTTGCGCAACTCCTTGCTAGAAATTGTAAAGGATTAGCTGAGGAAAAATATTAAAATAAAAACTGCCGATTTGATGCAATCTAATTCTGTCTTCTCTCCCAACCAATAAAGATGGAAACTAATAAAAATACGAGCTGCAAAGAAAATACAGTTTATATCGTGTTTTTACTGTATTGCGGTTTCTGTTAATATGAAGTGAATGCTGATATTCAAGAAATATTA
Organism: Branchinecta sandiegonensis; assembly: GCA_030848855.1. NCBI lineage: Eukaryota > Metazoa > Arthropoda > Branchiopoda > Anostraca > Branchinectidae > Branchinecta > Branchinecta sandiegonensis. The sequence continues at coordinate 3,883,970 of JAUPMV010000011.1, forward strand.
CGTCCAAAATATAAATCAAATCGTTTATTGACAAACCAACTTCATAGTTTTCTTCGTCAGAAGATGCTAAATTACGCTGGTCATACAGTAATAAAATAAATATATTACACTAATTATTCACTTTAAAAAATCTCTGTAAAAAAGGGCACAAACGAGTTCATGAACCTTGAAGTTCCTCCTCTGACAGGCACTACTTTGTTTTGCTGTTTTGTCCTGCTATTTTTCGGAGCACAGGGGGGGGGGAGCAATGATCGGTTGCTCATTTGCCAACAGTTTTTTTCCAGTGTTTGGTATCAGTTCTGTTCTTCGTTTGTAGAGGCTCGGGATTCTCAACACAGACAGTGCTTGCTCGTATTCCTACAATACTTGCATTTCTCAGCTGGTTGGATATAAGTTTCGGCGAATGATCGATGACTAAGAAGGAAAAACAGCATTTCAGGATTACTGCACCCAAGTTTTCCAATTTCTGGGTCACGTTGTCTTTTAAAGTTTACCTGAAAAGCAGCTTGTTCTTGTCTTTCTAAATTACTGAATTATTTTTAATCTCTTCAGGGATTTTCAATTTCTCCACAATATGCTGTATCAGTGACGTTGGGATTATGCATGGCCTCGTGAGTTTAGATGCGGGGAAAATGCCTAGCCATTTATTTTATTATTATTGTTTACAGCAAAAAAATAGGCACAAATTCTGTGATTTTTCTGTGAAAAATTGTCGTATCCCATATGGTGTTCAAGTGCGTTTTTGAAGGTATCGACTGGGGGTCTGGCAACGACGTGTCACGGAAGTTGGTTCCAGTATAAAGTTTAAAGCCAAGCTGACCGTTCATAATACAAGAAAATAAACGGGATTTTCGGGGATTTCTTTGTAAATCAGCTAATTATCCCTCTAAGATGATATGTGAGGGATAAATATAAGTTGGAATATTTCGACTGCACGTGCGACAACCGTCTTCATTGAAGTCGTCGAAGCATTATCTATCGCGTAACATCTTGGAATGAGTATTAGCTGATCAACAAAAAACAAGACCAAAGGTTTCGATGGGATCTCAAAATTTAATATTTCCAGACAGTTTCCAGACTCCTTGAACATTTTACTACTAATATTTAGAAACAGAATAAGGCCAATGGCTAATCATCTGAGAAAACCAAGTTCAGATATGCATTCAGCATGTGTGAATTCACCCCTAGGTTACACATAATATCTACTTTGACGAAATTGATCAAAACTTCCGGCCTTACTTCTGCCAAATCTCCGGTTTTCCTGTTGCATTTGTGGTTGGTTACATTCTGGTAGAAGATTCTGGTGCATCCCAGTAATACCTCCACGGTTTGTCACTCGACTCAGCACCCAGACGGCGTTTGAATGCATCTGTAGATTCAGCAGCAACAGTCTTCCTTGAGGTTGTTCCAGAGGCTCACGATCCGGATCGAGAAGAAATTGTTTCTTGTTCCAGTCCTTGCGTGAAGTTTGCGGATTATTTTTGGGCGTCCTCGTGTTCTGTGGGAGGGGTCAAATTCCACTTCAGGGGATCATCCCACTATCCCACGCTTAAACGTTTGGACACTGCCAATCAACAACTTCTGCTGTCAAACTGTTTCCACGTTCAGTTACCCTATTTTTTTTACCCTGCCTTACATTTTATACATCGCTCATTTCTGGCGAATGTTAACTAACAGTGATAAAAAACAAATTCGCTCTATTTATTTTCGTTTCCGTAAATTCCTGCTCCGCCTCCCTCCTTGGACCCGAAATAATAAAATCGTCACTACTTACAACATCACTGACCCACTTACAGCAGTTGGACAACTTATACAGAATTACAACAATAAGATTAAGCATCAATGGGAGAGCATTCTTCTACAATAGGATAGTTAGATAGTATAATGTTGTCTTAGTCTCTATGTTGTGTCTGGTTTCCTCTTGTTATAGTGTTTCCTTGTTATAGTGTTTCTTTCTTCTTTTCTTTCTTTATTCATACTCCGTCTATGCCATGTGCTTTTTGATGGGTGAAAAAATAAAATTATTATTATTGACGAATGAACACTGGCCAGTTTTGTATGTGGTTTTGGAGGGTGCAGTTCATAAGGGTGTTGGCGGGTTGTATGGTATTGACTAAACTCGAAATGAGGGGTTCGATTGAGGGTTTGTTCTTGGTAGTAGGCTCTACTGTCGTTAATCCTCCTCTTCGTTTGTTTAGGACAAGATGTCCCGCGACCAGCATGCCAACCATTTAGCAACAGCACCGTCCTTGCTGGAAATAGCTGGACAGACTTTCTTCCCCGGGGGATTCCTGGTTGGACCTCAGTTCTCCATGAGAAGATACTTGGATTTCGTGCATAATCGTTTTGATAGTGTAAGTACCTTGAGTAGTTCAGATCAAGAACTATATATCAGATACAGAGATGGGCGAATCCGATCATGAAACGGTTCGAATCAGAATCGAGAGCTAGGTACGAATCCGAATCCACCATTTCATTAGTTGCGTTTTTGCAGATACCATGGTAGCTGATACCGCGGTCTAAAGTCGTTTTTGCAGTTATCGTGGTATTTGGCCAGTTATCGTGGTATCTGCAATTCAGATACCACGGTCCAAACGTGGCAACTGGTCGTGGTATCTGAAATGTCATCTCACTTTCGTCAATTTTGTCAAAAGATAGTCTACGCCTGTGTAAGCCAAATGCAGTGTATCCTAACCCAGTAAAGTATTGATGATTTGAGTGAAGCTCAGAGATCAACCAATCAGAATTCCTTTAAAGTAGAAGTAGGTCAAGGTTAGGTTACCCAAAGGTACCCAGCGTTTGCTATACCCATGTCAAACACTCTATATTTCTTCATTTATTCCGCCTTTTCAGAATGGCGGGTCATAAATAAATTACTTACTTACTTATACCCTAGCGTTTGACATAGGGCAACCCAAAATGTGGGGTTTGTATCAGGCTCGGCTTGCAGTGCATATGTTTCACTTTAACTTGTAGAATATTAAGTAATCATAGTAGGGTTCAGGATGTAATTCTGATCTCTTTTTGTTCTTCTTCCAGCAAGCAACTGGTACAGGGAGCAACATCAAAGCTGGTTTAGTCAGAGGCCTCACCGGTATCCTGTACGTCGCCATATACCAGATTGGCTCAATCTTTTTCCCAGACACCCTCCTAACAGACGAAAGTTTTGACGTAAGTTCTAGTAAATTCATGACAGACAGTACTTTTTCTATAGGAACCGGTCTAACTAGTTTCACGAGATTCCGGATTTACTTTCCAGGGGGGGGGGGGGGGGGGGGGTGCGACGCGCGTCGTGGAAAATGTTGGAAACGCTTTTTGGAAGTCGCTTTCTACCTTTCTTTTGCGTCTGCCATTAAGACCAGCTTTTTCGAGGATTCAGCTTTCTGCGCCTTTAAAATAACGGTTTCCCATATCTAAAAGAGAGAACCCTTAGCTTCTGAAGGTTCCCTGAACACCGAGACGAAATAACAAGTGGCTAACCCGGTTCGGCGACGCCGAGATCCGTAATTTCCTTCCACAATCATAGTGAATCAGCGTTAAGTTATTAGCAATTTAATATCTGTGATCTTTAAATATCACCATGTAATAAGTTCTTGCGAATATTTTCAATAGCTACTTAATTTTGTAAGGTTTGATGCCAAGCAGACCATTCATTATAAAAGATCAAAAACGGGGTTTCCTTGATCAGCTACAGTAGAGGTATGCTTATTTGAATACTTTTTTAACTGTTCCACTACAGTACCTTGGCCGTGTTACTTGCATATAAAAAGTGAAATGGAAAAGAAAAATAACAAACTTGATATCAGCTAACAGCCAACCAGGGTTATCCTGGCACAAACTTGAAGTAGGAATTTAGTTAACTTTCTTTGATTTTGAATTTACTAAAAAGGTCCTTCCTCTTTTGAAGGCATCTGCAGGTTCGGACCGCCATCTTGTTCATTGAAGGTCCGTTCCTCGCGGCAAACTTTTCAAATTGTAAAAAGCAAACAAGGGTTGCGTTCCGCCAACAATCGTTAACTTTTTGCGTTTCACGTTTCTGATTTCGAAATTTAAGCTCCGCCCACCTTCAATTTCCGTTCCAGAGCTGAACGATTGTTAACTATTTTGTAACGATGGTCGGTGAGCATCGTTACAAAATAGTTAACAATTGTAGAACTGGGAAAAGTTACCGATCGTTAAAACTGTAGTTAGCTCCGCCCCGAAGTAAAGTTAACGATTGTTAACAATTGTTAAGTTGGGGGAACGCAACCGAGGCGTCGGTTGAGTCACTTTCAGCCGTGAGTTAGCGAAATATTCAAAAAGTGACAAAAGCGTGAGTGGTTATTACAAGTATTCATAGTAAAAAATGCCTGGTTTGGGTTTTAGTTTTTTCTCCGGCGATCGTTCACTGTTAGCAGACGTTCACATAAGCATACCTCTACTGTAGTTATCCTTCTAAGATATTTAGCGAGGGATAAATATAATTTTGGCTGTACTCACCCAACTCAACTATACTCAACCGTCATCAACGAAGAAACAAACTAAATCATCAATTCCAACGTAGTTCCAACAAGAGAGCGATTTCCGGGAAAGTGCTAAAACTAGTATATCATTGAAAAAAAAAACCGAAAATCTCATTGTTGTTTCTCGTTACTTCTTTTTATTTTTGTTCTTGCTTGAAATTGGTGGTGACCCACGAAGGGATAGTCAGTAAGCTCAGCTTTTGTAGGATCTTTCTAGTAAAAGCAAACTCTGGTTCCGGTTAAACTCAGGCTTCACCTTCCAGATTACCAGACGTCCGGGGCTTCCGCATAGTCAAGCCAACCCTTCCAGATTTTCATAATGATGACAGCTAAATTTGCTATTCTTCGACATTTCCTAGATGCCTCCTTTACATTTCAAATATCTCTTGCATCCCAGTCACAACTGTTAATCACTTTCCATTTTCTTCCTTCATTTGCATATTTGTTGTGTCTCTCGAACGGGTGGCCTCTATGGCACCTTCCAGACATCCGGAATCTGGGGTGTCCAACACCCCGGACTTCCAGACGTTTATGGCCTGGCTTCACCTTCCAGATCCGTCTCAACGCTAACGGCTGTCTGGAATCCTGAAGAAAAATCTGGTGAAAGGTGAAGCCTGGCTTTAACACTCTAGAAACACTATCGTGGTAGTGGTAAAGTGTCTCAAAACGAGATTTATTATCTTTCCAATTTTCAGACTCACTCCCTATGGTGGAAGTTGGCCATTCTCGGGGTATGGTGCAAGTTTATGATGTACAAATATATCTCGTGCTGGCTCATCTCAGAGGGTGTCTGCATAGTTTCTGGTAAGGGTTTTACTAGAAATTGTTTTTACTTTTTTTTTTTTTAAGTTTCTTACCATTTATTTATTCTAGTAAGTAAGTAATTTATTTCTAACCCGCCATTTCAAAAAGCGGAGTAAATAAAATAAAATAAATAAAAGACAAAAAATACACAGAAAAAGACACTAATTTTCAGTCATCGGGTAGGAGGCAGTGTAGAAGGTCGTGCGCATACCTGTAAGAATACCTAATCTTAGAATAGGTATTCCTTCAGCCAAAGCTGACCGCAAAGGATCCTCTTTAGGCGCAAGCTACAAAAATGAAATCTCCTGTAATATCACAGGTGCGTGCCCGTGTTACGACGACTGTTCAAAGTTTTTTAATTTCACACAAAAATACAAATACATCATACAACCACTATGGAGAAAAAAAAATTCGAACATGCAGTGCTTGTTAAAATTTCTACTGTAATAACAACAACTACGTACCCTATAAATCTAAAAAAAATTAATGTAGCTAAATTTATCTGACCTGTATAAAATGACCTACTATCTCCCAAATAACTAAAATTTATTATATTACACAAACTGTATTTGTGTTTGAAGATGCATTCTTAACCTGAGCCTCGTTTTTGGGATCCCAAAACGTAAGTGGAGGGATACCTATGACAGCGCAAAAGTTGTCCGTCTGTCCGACCGTCCGTCTGTCCGTCCGTCTGTCAGCACGATAACTCTCGAAGGGAATGAGATATTTTGGTGAAACTTGGTGTGAGGGACTCTTCGAGTCAAGGGAAAGGTGAGTTTGTAGATGGGCTCGATAGCTGCGTATATAGGGGAGGGGGAGGGGTTTCAAATTAAGGGGCGAAAAAAATATTTTTTTAAAAGCTAATGAGATAGTTGATTACGGGTTAAGACGACATGCTGAACACGAATATGAAAACCATTTTCTCGCCGGACAAGTAGTTCACCCGGAATCCGGCTAAAACCGGAAAGTTTGTTAAAAGTAAAAGTTTTGTCTGAAGTTGATTAGATATCCGATTTAGGGGTAAGAAGACATGCTGAATTCGAATATGAAAATGATTTTCCCCTCGGACAAGTAGATCGGTCGGAATCCGGCCAAAACCGGAAAGTTTGTCAAAAATAAAAGATTAATCTGAAGTTGATTAGAATTTCGATTTAAGTATAGTGAAACATGCTGAATCCGAATATGAAATTTTTTTTGTCGCCGGACAAGTAGATCGCCCGGAATCCGGCCATAACCGGAAAATCTGTTAAAAGTAAAAGTTTTATATGAATTTCATTAGGTGTTCGATTAACGGGTAAGAAGGCATGCCGAGTTCGTGTACGACAATCATTTTATACCTGGACACATTTCACCACGAATCCTGCTGAAATCGACAAATGAAATCGGAATTTTTTTAAAAGTTGAAGTTTTATGTGAAGTTGATTATGGCGATTTGGATGGTATGGAGATGGAGATACCATCCATATCGAAACCATGCTGAATCTGTTTTTGAACCTCAATTTTTCCAAGACAAGTAGGTAGTTCGCCCGGAATCCGGCTGAAACCGGAAATTTGGCAGAAGTAAGGCAGGAACTTTCGTCAAAGTAGACATGACGCAGGCTCCCATGCTGAATCCATATTTGAACTTCGTCTTCTCCTATGATTACCATTGGACCGCTACAAGACCCGATTGTCTGTAAATATTAAATTTTTGGGATCCCATCGAAACCTTTGGTCTTGTGTTACACGCTGCAACTCCGCTTTTCGGCCTCTTCCGGGCTGATTCTTTCTACATTCGTTTTTTGCACTGCAGTGCATCCGAGGAAGACGGTGGCGCTTCGTGAGGATTGCGGACTTGCTTACCGACCAAGTCCGTGCTTCCCTGCAAGGTGCTGCATAACTAAGAAGATATCGCGCGGGCAGTGAATCCAAGAACGCATCTTGAGCAGAAGCAAAGAAGTGCTGCAGCAGCGAAGCGGCAGCACTATTGCAACAAGAACGAGGCTCTGATGATATGGTGAGGGATGTAGTAAGCAGAGATGGGCGAATCCGAATTCTAGAAGATGCAAAAGAAAGCTGGCTTTTCAGTTAAACTTACATTTTGGGTCCTGGCGTCAAGCTTCACATTCCATAAAGAATGTCCTGTGATACTTCCGTCTTTCTAGGCTTGACCTTCAATGGAGTTGTTGACGGCAAAAATATGTGGGATGGCTGTGCAAACGTTAAGCTACGAATCTACGAGAACGCCGCGGTCTTCGGGAAGATGGTCCCGTCATTCAACATCAATACAAACACATGGGCAGCCCAGTAAGTACCACCATTGTTTCCTGCAAGTACCTCTATAGCGTATAATAATAATAATGGAATGCCCTGGGTGTTTAAAGCTTATCCAAAAAGGGTCGAGGTATGACAGTCTAATTATATATTTTATTTGTAACCCGCCAAATACACAAGGTGGTAGCGGAGTAAAGAGAACAACGAAAAACAATACAAGATAAACACACTAAATTTAGACATAATTTCTAACTGGGCCTGAAAAATTCATGAAAAACATCATGTACTCGATGACCAGGATGACGAGATGTACATAGTAGTGACGCTGAGGTTTTCTCGAGTGAGCGAATCACATCTTAGACGCCGAACTTCTGAACTAATTTGTGGTTTAGTCAATCATTTATTCACTTGAATAGGCTTGAAGACCCGGTGAAAATGCGTTACTTCGGTGCTCCGCTATTCATATAATCAGTTTTCATCGAATTAACTTTTTCTTCGGATGTGTGGTAGCTCTATATGCTTGTATTTCCACGTTTGAAATATTTAGCAACCTATAACAGTAAACGATTGCGTTTTTTTTTGTTACTCGCAATGGCCGGCATTATTCAGGACCTTACTAATCTGGAACTGAACATTGGCTAAGCTTCGCTTCATTAGCCACTGAAATGCACGCTTTTGTTGAAATCCAAGTTTTCCGCGTCTGGATGAACTTTCTCTTGCCAGACCAGCAGGGCATCTTCTAAACGTGACCGAGATGGAAAAAATTAAAATCTCTTATCAGAGTCAAAATAATTCTGTGTAGTCAAATCCAAGATATTGGAATAAGCTGGCTTTTCAGTTAAACTTTAACACTGCTTTAAAGATCGTGTCTGATTCGAGAGTGTCTTGTAACATAACATAACGTAACATAACGAATTTATTTCAAACAACCACTATCATGGCAATGCCAAATTTGGGTATTACGTCAAACATAATGCACATTTTGAAATCTATACAGTTAATCATCAATTCGTCATCACAGACCTGTTATAATACATAAATGAAAACCAAAAACAGAACACGGACGTTGGAATAATATCACAGACAGCTACCACCATCATTATAAATTTTTGTGAAACTCGGAACGAAGCTTTTCTGGTATCGCGTATGTGTTGCAGGTACGGGGGACAACTTTGGAACCTTTGAACTTGCGACCCTTTCCTGTCGGTTTCTTGTGTTTTCATAAGGAGGAGGAAGGATATCGGATAGAACAGGATGGTGGAGGAGCTTATGACCAACCGCTAGGCTCAGCCGCAGTCTCCGACTCTCAAGGGTTTCCATCTTAAACTTTTTTAGGAGAGCAGAATAGGGAACTTTGGGCTCACGACTTATTATTAGGAGTGCACGTTTCTGTATTCTTTCTATTTGTTGTGTCTGTTCGGCAGTAAGGGCAAAGTGCCAAACAGCAGCCGCATATTCCAAAGTGGACCGAATGAAAGAAACGTAAATTCGGACAAGATGGGAATTAGGTACTTGGAACTTAGCCAGAAGTTTTAACAGCTGTAGACCAGCGTTTGCACGCTTTAGCATTACGTTGGTGTTGTCCTCCCATTTAAGATCAGACGTGATTGTTACACCAAGGAGCTTTAGCTTCTGTACCTGTAAACCAGAAGGCAGTGTTTCTTCAAAGGAAATGCTAGTTTGTAACAGTTTGCTGTAACATTTAAGGGTGTCTTGTAACAGTTCGCGTTTCCTACATGGCATTGCCTCTTCCTGAAATTTACTCTCCTTTCTCATTTTTTTTTCTTTTGCTTCGACTTTCACTTCCTTCTCTTTGACTCCCAACTCTCAGCCATTCAACCAACGACTGAAGAAGAGTTATACCCCCGTCCGCTCACTACGGGTCCGGCCTAGTAAATTATGCCGGACTCTCCGTTCACAGTGGGGGTTTAAACTGGGGACGCCCGCAAATCCCTCTCTACCCTTCATCACAACCTAATTAATCCTTTCTAACACAGAGCCCCAAGAAAAAATTGGTACTGAATAAAGTACCACCAACCGCCTATAAATCCTACAACGGTTGTCAACGACAAGATGCAAAGCATCTAAGATGCATCTATTTTAAAAACAGTATCAAATTCCATTAGATTTGGCTACGGGCGTTTGGTCCCAAATAGGGGAAAATATTCACGCAAGGCGCTCGGAAGGTTGTACAGTGCTTTTTGCGGCCCATATATCCACAATTGTTCCGGAGTTTACCATATCCTAAGGAAAAAAGATGTAAAAAATTTGAGAAGTTGTTTCTTTAAGTACTGTAAATTTCTGATGTATCTTCCAAAATCTTTTCGTAATCGTAAATTGGTTTCGAATTTTAATGTTCAGGATAGTATTAATACACTTTTTCGATCGCATTCAAATCTATTTTCCCTCCACAAACATCCTGCCCTCTCTGCCCATGAAATTATTAGCCAGTTTTTCATTCCTGAACCCGATTAATGTGCTTGTCACTGTGTACAAATTTTAAGTCTATTTAGTGTGTTTTTTTTATCTATATGAAAAGAATGTTGTCATGTTTATTTACATTGTTTTTTTTAAGTGTTTTAATATGTATATTTTACTTTTGTAATTCATACTCCGCTGTTACGCAAAAAGCGGGTCATAAATAAATAAAAAAAAAAAGCCAAAGATCAGTGAAAGTTCAACCGTCTCAGCGAAAGGGCATATACACATGGAGTCCTCTGCCTAGTGTGGCTACAGGTCACATCAAAATAACACTAGGGAGTAGCTCAAAGACTTGACAAAATTGACACACACTCTAATAGTAGCGATACTAGCACCACTAGCGATAGAGAACGTCCCTACTGAAACTCATTCCGCTGTTCACCAGCGCTGGCTCCGATAACTTCATATTCTGAATATAGCGAAAAATGATACAGCCTACATTGCTTCCTTGGTGTGTGCAGACCGCACCTTTGCTTTACTAAAAAATTTCTAATCCCGTAAGTTTGCCTCGCTTTAAATGCCGCAAGCGTAGTGTAAAGCATAGGCTCTGCTACAGATCTCTGTATATTGTGAATATTGCTGCGTGGAGTTGGGCTTTCAGAAGCTAGGAGTCTCACCTTCATATCGTAGATGACTGTTAGAAGTTACAGTCTTCGCCAGATTTCGGTAAGACCAGTGACGCGGTAAAATACGGAAGTGCGTATGTAGAATCAGCATGCAAGAACTCGACCTAGGTAATTATAGCGAATTTTCGGCTTCTGGCTGAAACATCGATCCTTCAAAAAAAAGAAAAAAAATAGCCTAAAGAGCAGATAAGTTCGGCATGTCTTTTATTTAAGTTAAAGGACCCCTCGCACTATTTACTCTTCAACTTGCAGTATCTTAAAATATTTGAATACTTTAAAACTAGGCTTTGGTTTCAGCAAATAACCCACGGTTTTGGCTGTTTTAAGCCTTTTCCGAGACCCGTTGACTTACAGCGAAAACAGGGAAACAATTTACATAACCGGGTTTTTCTGATGGAACAACTTCTCGCAGACAACCGTCAACAGCGTGATACACATCGAAGGTCGGAAAAGACGGCAAGTGAGAAAATCAGCGAGGCTTTGTTAGAGGGGTTAGAATGTACCGTACGAAATTGGGGTCTCCTCGTTTAGAAATATATGGAGTTATGAAAGTAGGTTTCGTTAGTATTATAGGGAAGGCAGGTCCTTTAGTTCATGTCGGCGAACCGTCGTCTTCTTAAATATAAAAAGTCAAGTCCGAATCTGTAAACTCCTGTCGGGTAAAGACCAAAAGTCTGTTCTGTCGGTAAATCTGATTTTTTTTTTTTTTTTTTTTTTAATGCAAACCTGTTAACCTCGTTTTGTTCTGAGTAAGCGTGTTTTTAACGTGAAAATTACTTTTTTTGCCATTAATTCGGAATATATTTTCGTATATTTACATTAATTGATTGCGTTAGTATTATATGTAAGACAGGTCCTTTAAGTGGCACTTTGAAGCGATTATCCTACTTATTCTTTCGGTGTTTCTTAACCTCGTTATGTTCTCTTTCAGATATATTTACAAGCGTTGCCGGTTCCTTGGAAACAAACTGGCATCTCAGGTGTTAACCCTGACCTTCCTGGCTGTCTGGCATGGATGGCACAGTGGCTATTACATGTGCTTTTTAATGGAATTCATTATTATGAAGTGGGAGAAGGATGTAAGTATCACTTTAATCCAGCAAAGCAGTCGGTTATAACAAGACAGCACAGAGACAGCATATAAATTAGACATGATTTGCATTTTTGCAGATATCATGGTATTTGATACCAGGGTCTAAAGTCGTTTTGCAGTTATCGTGGTATCTGATACCACCTTCAAAAGGTGTTTTTGAAGTTATCATGGTATCTGGCCAGTTATTATTCAGATACCTCGGTCCGACCGTGCTAACTGATCGTGGTATCTGAAAAAGTCATCTCACTTTCATAGACTTTTGTCAAATTGGTTGGAAAGAAGTTTGGCACTTTGTGATGTGGCTGAATACCAGTTTTTCTTTTGGGATGACCTCGAAACGCACAATTTCGGCAACTGTCGTTTTTGCAGAGCAACCGTGTATCAGATACCACGGGAACTGTAAAAACGACTACTTGCGGATCCAGTTACCGTGGTAACAGATACCACGGTATCTGCAAAAACGCAACTATGGTGTTCGTGAACGTTAGTTCGGATTGTCCCACTCAAAGGTAAAATAATTAAAAAACAATAGCCACTCAACATCCACATTTGAACCACCAGACCTGAGGCACCGCTGGAGGCTACAAACACAATTCTTACAAAATATTTTACACATCTTCCCTTTTTAAATTTTTCGCGCTAAATCGATTTAGAGGCCAGTTTTGCGTGAAGAAGACGCTTGTCAAGAAGGGTCGAAATATAACTGTTTAGTACTTCTGGAAACTTCGAACAACACATCATGACCCTTGGATATAGTGAATAATGAAACAGGTGTATGCTACTCGCTCGACCCACAAGTTGAAACTCGCGGAAACGCCGTTTTGTCTGTTTTTATTGGAGTGTTCCTTGGGAAAATCCACTATTGCGAGCGCTGTAGCAGCTTTCGGTTTTCAGTTTTCACCATTTTTTTCTGGAACTCATAACTCGTGAACCAGTGCATGTATCAAGTTCAAACTTGGTACACTTGCGGGTCTTGTGGTCTAGTTGTGCCTTTTGGGAGTCCCAACTCCCCTACCCACCCGGTTCAGGGGCAATTGGGCAAAGCTTGCCCGTTGAGTAGAGTTCATAACTAGTGGACAGTGACAGATATCAAGTTGAAAGCTGGTACAATTGTTCGCGCTACTTAGTTGGGGTCCGACCCCCACATCCACCAGGTTCAGGGGCACTTGGGCCCAGGTTGCCCAGACAGTGGGGCTCATAGCTCGTGAACCATGACAGGCGTCAACTTGAAACTTGGTATTATTTTGGGACTGGGATGTAGTTTTACTTTTTGTGGTCCCAAATCCCCACACTCACTCGGTTCTGGGGCAATCGGGCCAAAATTGCCCTGTGGCTAAGATCTTAACGTTACCACGGCTGGAGCTAGAATGACGAATTTTCCTGTACCTATATCCTCTGCCTACGAAGAAAATGTTAATACTGCACCTCCCCCACCCTCCCCGTTCATGGGCAACTGGGCCCGGATTGTCCATGATTTGAGATTTGTAAACCGTTACAGGTATCAAAATTTGAAATTGGTAGACTTGATGATATTGGGGTCTAGTTCAAAGCTATTCCCTCCCCCCCCCCAAGCTCAATTGTTGGTTTCACGGATAACTAACATTAAACGTCGCTAGAAGGGAGACATCTAAGTCAGTTAGTTCGTTCTTTTGCACTCCACGTCTGAGCCCTTGCGCACTTGTCTGTGGTAATTTCAGATACATGAAAATAAAATACAAAATATCAGAATAGTCAGCACTTCTGAATTAATTTAAAATAAAAGTAATCGTCTAATACATCTAATAAAGAGAGTTAACTTCAGGTACACAATGACTGACCAGTTTAGTCAATAACGATACGAAAACTCAGATACAAAATACAGTCTAATTTAAGTATAGCTGATAACTGATAGCTGTAGCTGCTCTGGCTTACTACACTGTAAAAAGTTTTTCCGTATATAGATTAAAGTTAACTGCAGTATTTGCTACTCGGATTGCTCTTATCTCTACGCAGATAAGATTAATACCAAATAGAGATAAGATGAATCTGAGTAGCAAATACTGCAGTTAACTTTAATCTTTATACGGAGGGACGTTTTACAGTGTAGCTCTTTCATTAAGAAAAACTTAATAAACGAGGGAACAAATCCTCATCTAAGAGGATCCTCAGTGTGTGTGTTTACCTGCGTCCTAGAATAAATCTTTTTATATTTGGACTTGATTTTGCCGCAAAGTTTCGAGCTACAATATCGAGAATCACCTCGAGAGTTGTTTCTCAACTTAGAGCCATAAGGCGTTTTTTAGCGGTTCAGCATTGAGCCAGTGTTCACCAACAGTGCGTTCTAGCGACCAACAGAAACCTCTGTGGCTAACATTGTTGGTCAAAACGACCAACAACTGAAAGTATTATTGGTCAAGTCTGTTGGTCAATTTGTCGAGTAATCAGTCAGATTTTTCAAACAGAGCGTTCTGGCGAAGATTCACCTCTGTTGATCAACAGGGACGTTTTTGCGGCCAACAGTAGTTCGCTGGTCAACGCTTTTGATAAACAGAAGAACCGCTAAAAAAACGCCTATAGTACGATGAGGCAGACAAACCTTGTTGGTAACAGAAACTGGTCTATGGGCCACACAACCGATCATGGAAACCCCTTTTTCGAGACCCATGAGATCGAGTATGGGGTATGATGCCGAGCTAACGAGCTCGTATACCTGCCGGTCCCCAGTGATCGATTTATATCGTTATGAAGTGTTTTAAATTAAAGCGGGCCACAAAAAATGGTCTTTCTACCACACACACAATGCTAACCATCCCTACTGTCACTATGAATGTTCTAAACCACTAAAAACACCGTAAAACAATGAGCAAATTAAAAAAAAACACCAAATTTCCTAGGTTTGAAATAACTCTGTCTGGACTAAATCTCAGCCGATTATCCAGGGCAGCTGTTATGGCACGTAGGGAGCCAAGGGTCAAAATAATAATTTCCATCTAATGCTCCAACTGTTAAGTACAAGTACAAATAAATTATAAAACCAAGACCAGTGTGGTACCTCTGAAGACATACAAAAGTTATCAGTTAGGTCTTATAATTGTTTGCCAATCAATCCTGGAAAATTCCGCCATCCGGAAAAGAAGACGTTGTGCGTGGGTTTTTTCTCGAGCCAAAACAGCAACTCGGCAATCGAGTTCAAATCTAAACAAACCCGTGGCATGTGATCACTAAGAGAAGGTAAACCGAATGTTTGGATTAGGTCTTTAAAGAACCTGAACCTCACGAAAAATATGTTTTTTAGCTGAAACCTAGTAACTTAATCAAGAGGAAAAGGAATGCCAACAAATCTTGGTTGTGGAAACCCCTTTTGATAACTATGAACGACAGACCATGGGTCCTTTATAGAAGACGTTTTTCCGCGGGTTATGTGTGTCCTGTCAGGGAAGTGTTTGTCAGGGGAAAAGCGTGGACCACACTCTCGACCAACAAGTTGAAACTCCCGGAAACGCCGTTTTGTCTGTTTTTAGGCGGTAATTTCAAATGCTTGAAAAAAAAAAAATTCAGACAAGATCTCAATTATGTAACATAAGGCATACATCCCTACCATTCTGTACAGTAATGATCTTCAGTTTTATATATATCTGATTGATGAAGTGGAATTTTTTGTTTTCATTTCCAGCCAGAACCAAGCCACAAAATCGAAAATCACCTCGAGAGTTCTTTGTCAAATGTTAGCCACAGTACGAGCCACGTAAACCTTAGCCTCGTTTTTGTTGGAATAGTGCTGCTGCATCGCTGCTGCAGCACTTGTTTGCTTCTGCACAAGATGCGTTTTCGGACCCACTGCCTGCACAGTTTCTTTTTGGTTGAAGCAGCACCTTGCAGGGAAGCACGGACTTGGTCGGTAAGCAAGTCCGCGATCCTCGAGAAGCGCTACCGTCTTCCTCGGAAGCACTGCAGTACGAAAACGAATGTAGAAGGAAGCAGCCGGGAAGTGGACCTTCAGCGTGCAAAAACGAGGCTCTTATTTCTAGGTCTAAAGTAGAAGCCGGGCTCTTTGAAATTTTTCCAAGTCCAAAGTAGGAGCGGGTTCATTGGTGAATTTAAAATTGGAGTAGGAGCCGGGTTCGTTGACTGAAACCAAAACAGGGATCCTGTCTCAGAACAGAGATCACGACTTAGGAAGAAGAAGATGAAAACCAAAAGAACGGGGATCCTGACTTTTTTGTTTTTCGGGAACAGACTT
Organism: Branchinecta sandiegonensis; assembly: GCA_030848855.1. Taxonomy (NCBI): domain Eukaryota; kingdom Metazoa; phylum Arthropoda; class Branchiopoda; order Anostraca; family Branchinectidae; genus Branchinecta; species Branchinecta sandiegonensis. The sequence goes on from JAUPMV010000011.1 coordinate 3,899,948, forward strand.
TTAGGATTTTAAGAAGAAAACGGATACGTCAGCTGAATTTTATTAGAGCTATATTTCGGCCCTTCTTGGCAAGGGTCCTCTTCGGGCTCAAAGCCGCTCAAGTTGGAAATACGAACTTGTGGGAAACGTTTTAAGAAGTTATTCTAGGATTTTTAGGATTTTTTTCTAGGATTTTATTAATAATTCTTACGAACAAGTCAGAATTAGTGAAGCGTCATTTTTTATGCCAGTGGCAGTCTGACGCTTTTAAATAAAATTGTACCTTAAGACTTGTGGGTACATAAATGGTCGTGGAAACACCCTTTTTGATGGATCTTTATGGGATCGCAGAAAAACGACTAGCCCCTAGTGAATAAGTGGATTTTTGTTTTATAGGCCGAGTTCGTCATCTCCAAGAATCCGAGCCTTCAGGAGTTCCTGAACCGAAAACCGGTGAAAGTGCTTACATACGTTTTGGGCAAACTGTACTTCCTCGCCTTTATGGGCTATTCGCTTGCACCGTTCGTACTGCTCAAACATGAAAAGTGGCTGCCAGTATACCAGTCCACGTACTTCTGTGGTCACATTTTATTCCTGTCTTTAGACCTAGTGTTGCCCCTATTTGGGTCGTTCCTGGTCCCGAGGAGAAAGAAGGACGAGTAGTAGTTGGTTCAAAAATAGTACAATTTTAGTGAGGCCTACCCAGTTCAGTAGTTTCGCGAGTTATGTCCTGGAGGTGCCTATGGGGATGAGACTAAACAAATAGTTTTATTGCTAAGCTGATTCAGTTGCATATTTCAAAAAAATATTTGATGGTGAAATGGTGTTAAAATGTCCTTAAAGCAGACTTGTTGGCACATAAATGGTCGTTAAGTATATATTGATTATAAACTTTAGAAAATAATATTTATTTAAAATATAATTAGTAAGTGATACTTTTATCAAGGTATTTTTAAACCACTTTTGGCAATTTGGAAACTTAGTCTTTTACGATCTTTGATCATAAAGAAAGGGATTATCATCTTTTCATTAAGATTTCTTTCACACCTTTACGTCATAGTATCAGGCTCTTATGAGTACAAGGAGTAGCCTACTCGGCCCTTGCCAGTCTACTACAAATCCCTGAGTTTTGGATAAAAACCCATTTCGGTATTGAGTTATTTTTTGAATTGTGTCGCTTAGTGCACATTTTGATTGGTTAGAATAGATTACTGTGTGAAGTTGGCTACACAAAGGATCACAGCCATGTATAAATCAGCTTTGTTTTTCGCAAAGGTTACAAGCGACATTTTTCAAATTTTACAGAAACATCGAAAACTTTCACTTTTAGGCCAGGAAAGGCCTTAAAGTTTAACTGAAAAGGGCTAAGACCTGACAGTTGTGACTGTCCCTCTATGCTTGAAATATTTACCAACTAACCAGCCGAATTAAGACATTGCCGAACAATAAGCGTCCGCTTGTCGTCTTTAATCCTGCAACTGCAGGCTTGTTTTCAAATTTGAAATCTCCGCGTCGGGATGAATTTTGGGTTGTCGTGCAAGCAGCGTACATTCTGAACATTATTGCTAGAGCCCCGGGTGAAAAATATAAACTTCCTTAGATGGGTCAAAATGTTTCAGTGTATTCAAATATCATATTTAAAAATAAGCAGTCTTTTCAGTTAAACTTCAAAGTCCAAGATAGAAAACTCTTGTATCTCAGTAGTGATTGCTCCGATACGGCTGAAAATAATCAATTAATCAATTACACATCACATATTACACTAAGGACTATTCTTGAAAGTTTAACCGACAAGGGCTGAGATAGGTCAATCTAGTTACCCTGACTTATTCACTTAAAGACCCGATGAGAATGCGTTGCTTCGTAGCTCCGCTATTCACGAATAATCGATTTTCAGATAGTGGAATTTTCCTGTCGGATGTGTGGTAACTCTGTGCGCGTGTACCTGTGTTGTAGGCTTGACGAAAGCGATTCATGTAAAATAAGTCTTCACGCAGTGAGCTACCTTCCGCGAGCTGATCACTGGCCACTGAAAAGCCGCGTTTCTTTTGAGATTCAAGTTTTCCGCGTCATAGTAGAGTTTTGCGTTGTGGGGACGGCCGTAGGCATTCTGAATGTCAGAGCAATAGTGAAAAAAGAAAAAAAAATCTTAACCCAATCAAGTTAATGCAATGTATTCAGTTAAATTATCCAAAAATAAGTTGGCCTTTCAGTTAAACTTTAATGAATAAATGTAATTATCTCATCCAGTCGGTGGCTCGGGGCAATAGCACAGTCGACGGAAAAGGCGGTTAAAATGGCCGAAACGGCATTCAGCGTTCTCGCGAATTGCCTTTAAAAGTGGATTTTCGGACACTTGTAACCCTGCAACAAAACTAACTATCGCTTTCCGTCTCATCTCATTAAAAGATTCAATTTCATTCTCTAAAAACATTTGACTAGCAGAGTAGCGTCGATCATATGAAAGGAGATGACGGAATGCATTGTTAAAACAAACTTATAATTTACGCAGCGTCGTCTCAAGATAATTGTCAAAAAGTGGGAGACAATATAGTTGCGTGCAATATGTCTTAAACAAAAGAGTTCTCACCGACACAGTACAATATTTAAAGTTACAAATTGAGTGGTTCGCACGCGCGCAAAGACCCCGATTCTCACTCGAAATTGCTGAATCGTCATACAAATCGTCGTCTAAAAAATCCTAAGTACTTCACGTTGTGTACCCTCTTCAAAACAAAATCAGCAAGCCGAATAGTCGGAAATATCAGGGATTTGGAATGTTTTGGGATAGCAATAATGGAATTACATCGTAGATTTGAAAATAATGCCGTGCGATGCCGCATGATTTGCGCAAATATAAGTGGCTGTAATCTATTACGATTTTAACTCGGTTTCGAAAACAATATCGCTTATAACCTTTCGGAAAACACCGTCGGAATATTCCTTAAGCACAGGCTGACTTCAAATATTATTTGATACCTTCACTAAACGAAAAAACAGCTGATATTTTTCCAACGATATTTCGGCCCTCATTGCCAAAGGTCCTCTTCAGGTTGTTTTGTTCTGAGCCGACAGTTATCCGTTTAGCGCTTTCAAATATGGTCAGAGCTACACTGAGAAGTTAAATGTTCTTTCAGCCAAAGCTGACTGCGAATCACACACTGTCAAATATACTGTCAGAAGTTTCATAGTAGATAGCACAAGGATGCGCAGTTTCAACAGAATCTGTTGTGATTTTGAAAATGTTATGCGTAACAAGCATTGCCAGGAAGAGTCGAAAAAGTACTTGCTGACTTTTCTGTGTTTTTTGGCTTTTATTTGATAGTGCAAAACGGATACGTCAGCTGAATTTTATTTGAGCTAGTGAAAAAAACTTGTGGTTTGCCCACAAGTTCGTTTTTCCAACTTGAGCGGCTTTGAGTCTGAAGAGGACCCTTACCAAGAAGGGCCGAAATATAGCTCTAATACAATTCAGCTGACGTATCCGTTTTGCAGTATCAGACATGATTCGCAGTCAGCTTGGGCTGAAGGAATATTCTTCCTGGCAATGCTTGTTCTGCATAACATTAGTTGAGTTTTTGCAGATACCATGGTATCTGATACCACGGTCTAAAGTCGTTTTTGCAGTTACCGTGGTATCTGATACCACGGTCAAAAGGTGTTTTTGCAGCTACCGTGGTATCTGATATTCGGACACGGTCCGACCATTGTAACTGATCGTGGTATCTGAAAAAGTAATCTCACTTTCATCATCACCAACAATAGAGCGTAGGGTTTAGTCAAATTGGTCGGGAAGAAGTTTGGCACTTAGTGATGTGACTGGATATCAGTTTTTCTTTTGGGATGACTTCGAAAAGCGCAATTTCGGCCATTCTCGTTTTTGCAGAGCAACCGCAGTATCAGATACCACGGTAACTGCAAAACTAATTGCAGATCGGGTTACCGTGGTAACAGATACCATGGTAGCGGCAAAAACGCAACTATTATTTATAATTAGAGGACAGCTTGGCATATTGACGGGTATACAGTGACAGGCCTTTCAGATAGGGACAAAATTGAAACTCAGGTTGGTGTTGGAGTGCGGATGAGGGTAATCTACGGTAGGAATGTTTCTGTGAAAAAATGAGTTGAAAAAAAAGAAACTTTAATACAACAGAAAGGAAGCTTTCCAGCTTCCCTTGGAACAGGATCATACTTTATAAATAAACATCAGCAAAAGTGTACAGGTTGCGTAAAAATTAAAAATGTGAAACCTGAAAACTACTGTTCGCCATTCGACCGAAACTGATTCTCAAGTTTATCAGCATCTTTTCGGGAGGGTTGGATTGTAGATTGTGCACGTCTGGTCAGAAACTTCATCAGATCTCTTATTTATTCGAAGTATGTTGGCTTAGCTTGATATTTTGAAGTTCACCCTGTTAAAATAGTATGTGCAAGTTTTATTCAACTGTTGTGGTTCTTGCGACTCATTACAAACAATCCATTGTTAAGACCTAGACCCTGATCAGACTTAGTTCTTGTTGTTTCCCTGAAAAGTCGTCAACTTCCTCGGATCAGGTCCGAGGAGTCCGAGGGGTTACAAACTTTCCAGCTCTTGGTGTCCACCCTTTCCGGGCAGCGGGCAGCCTCTAGCAAAATCGAGAGTGGGCAATCCGTCAGTCAGATCTATCTTCCACTAGCTAAAAGGACACGTCTTACTTGTGATACTAATTCATCCTTGCAGTATTTTCGTCCGTTCTCGTCCCCGAGATTCTACACTTAATAAGTGTATCAGAGATGGGCGAATCGAAATTAGGATTCAGATTCGAATCCAGGATTCGTCCTTTTGGCCGGATTTGGATTTTCTGCTTGTAAGGCTGGATTCGGACTCGGATTCCAAACCTCCAATCTTACGAATCCGCTGAGATTTCTAGACTACATCCTTCAAGCTTCCGTCTCCCGATCTTTTTACACACTGTGTTTTTTTTTCACCAGTTCTTCAGTTTTTTACCACCAACCCAGTAATTTATCACATCATCTGATTTAGAAAACAGCGCATTTTGTCACCTTTGATTTTTTAGCCCTGGGTTCGAATTCGGATTCGTACCTAGCCCTGGATTCGGATTGGAATCCTTTCATGATCGGATTCGCCCATCTTTAAAGTGTATCCTATTTCCTCCATTGGCGTTACACTGATTATAACGCTCGCCACATTTGTTCTCTTTAAGTGACGTATTAGGCTCCCGATCATTGTTTCCGAGAAGCTTATTGGGCAGAAGACCGGTTATGCTAATTTTGCCACGATTGTCCTCAAAGCAAGGGACATGGAAAGAGGCTAAAAACAGTCGAAGCCGTGTGTGATTCGCTGTAAGCCTTTAAAGTAGTCAACTATTTTAAAGGACCCCTCGCACTAATCACTACTCAACTTACAGTATTTCATAACATTTGAATACTTTGAAACCAGGCTGTGCTTTCAACAAATAGCCCACGGCTTTAGCTGTTTTAAACCTTTTCCGAGACCCGTTGACTTCCAGCGAAAACATTGAAAAAAATTACATAACCTGTTTTTCTGATGGAAAAACTTCTCGTAGACGACATCGACAGCGTGATACACATCGAAGGTAGCAATGTACCGTACGAAATTGGGGTCTCCGGCTTAGAAATATATGGAGTGATTATGGAAGTAGGTTGCGTTAGTACTATAGGTAAGACAGGTCTTCTAAGAACATCTTAGCAGAAACACTACATAGTTCGAGGTGTCCTTGAAAGGAGTTGACGTTCGGGGGCGGTTCCAAGTTCTTGGAGATGGGGGAGGGGACTACGTCAAAACGTACGACTTGATAATGCCCGGCAAGGGTCGAGAATTATATCAGTTACAAAAATTGTACGATTTCAAGACGTTAACCCCGATTTTCATGAGGTTAAGCAAAAGGGCATTCGTTACTACAGAAATTCCAGGAGGTCTGTCTTTTCGGATTTCGCAGGTAGAGCGAAGCCCTGCAGCAGCTTCTAACGACCGTACGATCAAACTTGAGCGCCGCAGGCCATAATTTCTAAAAATCCGAACTTTTTCTGGCAAAAGTTCAATTACTTGCCATACAAATATAAGCTTGTTTTTGCAGATACCATGGTATCTGATACCACGGTAACTGAGTTTGCATTTTGTCGTTTTTGCAGTTACCTTGATAGGCTATATGATACTACGATTGCTTTGCAAGAACGACAATTGACGAATTTGCGCTTTTAGAAGTCGTCCCAAAAGGCATACTAAGATCAACTCGCATCACAAGAGTCAGACTTCCTTCCCACCAATTTGACAAAAACTGTGTTGGTGATCATGATAGTGAGGTAAATTGTTCAGATACCACGATTAGTTACCACGGTCTATCTGAATATCAGTTACTACAGTCTATCTGAATATCACTTACCACGGCAACTGGTCAGATACCACGGTAACTGTAACAACGCCTGTTCACCTTGGTATCAGATGCCGTGATACTGCGGAAACGACATTAGACCGTGGTATCTGCAGAAACGCAACTAATGTGGCTCAAACCCCCAAAATCCTAAGCTTAAAACACCTAAATGAAGTGCCCTTCCACTAAATATTACGAAAGGCGCCGAAGGCGAAATGTTTGTAAACATTTATTATCAGACCATCTTTTCGAGATCCCAAATGAAAGTCAGGGTTAACTGTGATGTTGTACCGCGATAAGTAGTTAACATGCAGAATAAAGCAGATGGGTACATAGTAGATTTGTTTTGAATTTACAGCTAAAAAAGGAGTTTTTACATCGAAAGACGTGCTTAGTGTTGGAGTAGCCTACTGCCCTTAATTTCGCCTTTTGTCAGTGCTTAAAAAGCCAATTTAGGTTAAAACGTTGCCATGCAGAAGAAAAAAATAAACTCTTTTCTGGTAGAATACTGCGCCTCTGGGTCGAATTTAAGATTTGGTGACATCCGTTAAGCCATCCTGGCAAACTCAATACATACGATTGTCATTCTGACAACGTCAACACATGCCGCTGTCTCGTAACATATGACTAGAAATCTATTCATAACCATACGACTAAAACAGGCCATTTGCGGCGAAATTTACGATTATATATAACGTAAATTCAACTAACTGCCTTTGTATCATTCTGGCAAGCACGAGGCACCCCTGTCATTCCGACAACCTTAACGCACACAAGGGCTGAAAAGATATCACGCAGAGTACGATTCTCTGAGGCATGAAGGGGGGGGGGTACCCTGCCCTGCTTGAACCACCCCTGTCTGCGAATGTGCTGATGTAAACACTCAGTCGGCCTTCCCACCCGGGTTCACGCCTTGTTGAAGATGCTGCGACGTTTTCTGTAATATTCTGCGTTAAGACTGGTGCCCCACAGAACGTGATTTTTTTGGCTAACGAAGACGAATGAGGCGACGCAAATAAAATTTGAATAAAAAAGCGGGGCGCGAATTTCATGGCCGGGCGACGCGGACTTTTCCGCTTGCGATGCCGATTACGCCCGACGAACGCGGATTCGCCTTCTATGTGCAGAGAATACGAACGCAAAACATTGCGTTTTGTTGCAGTGTCGGATTAATTGAAACATCTCAACTTGTTTGACAAAACGTATATATGCGTTTGTGCGGTGAGAAGGAAGAAGAAGAAAGTAAATTGACTTTCAGGGCCAAAAGTTGCTCTACCTTGCCTCTTCTTCCACTGCACACGGAATATCTTCTGGCTGAACTTGGTGCGGTTTTCACCAAGTAACCAATAGTGTAAGTCTGATTTGTTTTCGTATTTCCTTCTTCGACTTCCGTATGAGACTTGAGAGCGAATATCTGGCTTTCATATTTTTTGGGATCCCAAAACGTAAGTGTATTGATACCTATGGCATCGCAAAAGTTGTCCGTCTGTCTGTGAGCACGATAACTCTCGAAGGGAATGAGATATTTTGATGAAACTTGGTGTAAGGATTCTTTGGGTCAAGGGTAAGGTGTTGTGATGGTTGGAGTGGGGAAAAACTCCAATATCCCACTTATGATGCCATTGTTGTGAAGGATGGACGAGTGGAGGCGAGGTTTAATGAAGTTAATGGTTCCTGGGGTGTGGGCTGAAGACATTCTGACACCGTAGGTGCCCACTAGCCCCAGGACCAGTCAGGAAACCGGACAAAAGAGACAAGGGAAAGTCTCAGGGAATTCTGTAGCTCAGCCGCAGTCAATCCAGAAATCCCTAATCAAGCTGGTTCACACATCCTAGCGCAGCTGGAATTCACATATCCAGTCAAGCCCGAGGCCTACTAGCCGAGATGGACCATAACGTATATCAGTTTACTCGTACGGCAAATCATGTACAAAAGTAGACACAAATAATACAGCACTAATGGGTCCCTAACTAAACATATAAACTGGTCCTTACCATAAATTATAATATAGAGAGGTCCTGCTTGGACCAAGAATCAAAGAGAACTGTTTTGGCTACGACTCATTCCGTAGCCAAAATACTTAGAATGAAATGGATCAAAGCCTGACCTCGGATTAGCCAGCAGCTAACTGGAGGTAACGGATAAAGACCGAGTGACCTATTGTCACGATGCCGGGAAATTAATGATGGTGATGAAAACCGAAGAGATATATAGAAAAGTAGGCGATAGAGGGAGGGAATAACTAGGAGGACTATTGCAGAGCAAAGTGCTATGGGATGTCTCCATAACAAAGGTCAAGTTCCTAGATGGGCTTTGTAGCCCTGCATTTAGGGGTGGGGGAGGGGGTTCAAATTAAGGCAAAATATGTGATAACCGATTATTGGTAAAAAGACATGCTAAACACGATGATGAAAACCATTTTCTCGCCGGACAAGTAGTTCGTCCGGAATCCGACAAAAAACGGAAAGCTGGTTAAAAGTAAAAGTTTGATTTGCAGTTGATTAAATGTTCGACTTAGGGGTAAGACATGCTGAACACTTATGTGAAAAGCATTTTCTACCCGGACAACTAGTTCGCCCGGAATCTGGCAAAAAACGGAAAAATTTTTAAAAGCAAAAGTTTTCTTTGAAGTTGATTAGATGACAGATTTAGGGGTAAGAAGAGACGCTGTGTCTGTCCATGACAATCATTTTTTTACCGAGACATATAATTCTTCCGGAATCCGGTTGTAACCGGAATTTTTTTATAAGTTAAAGTTTTATTTGAAGTAGGTTAGATGTTCTTTATAGAGATGAGGATATACGCTGAATTTGTTTCTGAATTTTCTCTTTTTGCTGGACAATTATTTCGCTCGGAATTCGGCCGAAAGCGGAAATTTGGCAGAAGTAAAGCAGGAACTTTCGGTCAGTGTCGTTAGAATAGCTTATAGAGGTATATCTGAACTTGGCTTTCTCTGATGATTAGCCTGGCGAAGACTGGACCTGGCGAAGACAACAATTAATTGTCTGGATCAAATATTAGATTTTTGGGATCCCATCGAAACCTTTGGTCATGTTTTGTTACGTCTCGTCTTCTCTTCGGTGGAATATGTAGTCTAGTACGGGAGAAAGACCCACGTTCGGCACTTTTTTGGATTAGTATTTTTGCAAGGCATATTACTGCGTGTCTTTTTTATTTTCAGCAATTCGGTGTTGTTTGCGTCTTGCCTAGCTCAGGAAAAAAAAATTCTTCCGATTCTTATCATACTATGAGCAAAAGTGGTTTTCCTGAAGTTGGTCAAAAGTGCAGAACCTGTCTCACCCCTGTCCACGGCCGGCATACATTGGTCCAGGTTCGGCATGTCACTATCTCGGTACTAGGAAATTGAAACTGTGTGATTGAAGTTGAAGTTTGTACTTTGGAAAACTAAAAAAAACAATGTCTGACATTTTTTATTTACACCAAGAGCCAAAGGCCATGACATGCAGACACATGAAAAATAAGCACAAACAAACAAAAATAATACCTTCTATAAGCACCTATACCTACGGGCTAGGACTACCCTGAGGAACCTCGCCAACTGTTTAATACTCATAAAACAACTATTTCCCATGATCCTCCACATCCATTCTTCACCCACCCCTCTTTCATTTTACTTTCATATTACACTAGTTGCGTTTTTAATCGAAGTTTGGTTCGCCGTTAGCGTAGCCGGTTGCTTAATTTCCGTTTTCAAACGCCGTCGAAGTTCACTGTTTGCTTAATTATTGTTTTTACGACTCCGGCGATCCTTGCCCGGTTGACATTTCTTCGACGATTCAGACAATTTCTCTGTTCAGTGGCGGAACAGTGTTGCCAACAGCGGTACAATTGTACCATTTTGGTACATTTCAACTCTGCTGGTACAATATGGCACAATCACACATTTTTTGGTACATTTTTCCAAAGTTAGTACAAAATGGTACATTGAAATTTTTTTGTGTATTTATGTCAAGGAAAACTGACTGACTGAGCAAGCAGAGATGTATTTTTTTGTATTATGTGCATAGTAACTTGTGTCGATCAAGCTATTTGTGGGGTGCATTTTAAATTCCATCCCCGTTAGATGCGCTGAAGAATTTAATTATTTCGCGGAAGGTCAGAATTATCTAGTAACTAGGCTTAGGCTTAACTACACCTAGTGCTCTTCTGGGGTGCAACGATAGTTGCTATCAGCGACTGGAAGCTTCCATGAAGGGGGCGATTCGAAGGGGTTGTTCAGGGGGGGGGGGAGAAGGCAGGGGAAATTCACTCCCCCATGTTTTCGAGAATCGTACTCTCAGTCGTGTGTATGAGCTTGACCTTATGACAGTCGTATGCTTTGTGTGTGTTTGCCTTACGGTACATATGTTATAATCTGTTACCGAGGCTTCTCTCTGGAGCGAAAGCTGAAATGAACGATATGCTGAAATTCCTGTGATTTATTTGTGTATTATTCACTTCTTTTGTCTAACTTTCTAGAAATCTGTTTTAAAATTTCTTGAAATTGTACTGCTAATAATCGGTACATTTGCCTAGCATTAGCTTGTTGCAAGTTTCGAGGTCGTCACACCTCCCCCTCCATGCCCAAGCACTTCGAACCGTCCCTGTCGCCATGAGCATGGTGACTCATTCGATCCTAATTGGTTGTTCTACTCATATGAGAACCTATATTTGAAATTTTTATTATCTGAAACGTTAGTGGTTGTCAAAATCATGGATTTCAAATGCCAGTTTCAGTTTTAAAAGTAAAAGGTCCTTTTACGTCACTTTTTCAGGTGAATGAAATAACCGAGTCATGTCCCATATTGCACTAATTTTAGGGCTGAACCCAATCCGACCTCGGTTGGGGAAATAGGTATTTTCAGCCGAAATGGGTAATGAAATGTTCTATGGTGTACTGTTCGTCAGAAACGATCTGCGTGTCGCGCGAAGCGCAACGCGCGGGGAAAATTTTTGGACCTGGTACAATTTTTTGGTCAGTTGGTACATTTTTCGGCCGTTTTTCGGTACCTTTTCTTTCGAAGCGTTGGCAACACTGTGGCGGACAGGGCGGACTGGAGTACATGTCAAATCGTATAGGCGACATAAACATTAGGTCAAAGTAGGAATTGTAAGTAAGATTGATTAAAGAGAAAAACAGAGTATATGGAATAGCTAGGGGAAAATATCATAGTTAACAAATCTAGCAAAATGGCGATTGGACTAGCTATTTATTTTTTATTCCTGCTCAAGGATGGAATGCAAATCTGGAACTTGAGAAAATTACGTCCTATGCACATTACTGTTATGCTACTCGAGCATCTGGGGCCCACGTTCGGATGGGGAGTATTGCATGGAGAATTGCATGCCAAACGAGGGCCTGGATTTGGGTCCGAACCAGGGATTCTCGCCACGCTCCGGAAAAAAACGATTTCTGACGAAAATAAAAGATGGTGTTGATCTCAATAACGGAACACAAGAAATCAAGCCTACACGACACTTTTTCTTCAGGTAACATTTTATGCCGACTTTTCACTATTTGTGGACCCAAAAATTTTCGTTTTAACGGCTTAAAACAACTTCTCTCAACACAAATTTCAAAGTTCAACAGAGAGCATCAAAGTTACAAAGAAACATCCTTAATAACTGAGATAATGTGCAATCCATTTTTTTTTTCAGCCTTTAAAATAAAAATCATGGGCCCTCCTCCTCCCCTACAAGTTCATATATGAAAGTGTCGATATCGGCAGGATCAACGCGTGCAGGGGAGCGGTCATCTAGCGGACTATATTGCTCCTAGAATATTGCAGTATTGCTCACAGATGGCGGACTAAGCCAATGTTTGAATCGATTTCCCGTATGTTGGTGACGTCATCCGCGAATTGTTTATAAAATAAAATATTTCCTTGAAGTAAAAGGAGGCAACTTACACTCTCCTGAAATGTGAGTAAAACTTGCTTGTCTAGGTTAGTTTGCCCCTAGTTAGTTTGCAGGTGGGCCATAAAGTTTGTCATTTGGATTACATTTATGCCAAATGGCATGTCCTTCTTGCAAGAAGAGGCCTTTTCCAGTCCATGACTCCAGACAACTTAATTATGCTGACTTCAAATACATCCAAACCAGAAATTGTCTTGTTGTCTTCTAACATTTAGGTTACTGAGATTTTTGAAGTAGCCTATGGGTTTCATGTGGTTTGTAGGCTAGGTTGTTTAGGCTAGGTTGTTGCATGAAACTGGTGCATAAACAAAAATCATCTGTTGTCTTTTTCTCTTCTCTTCTGTTTTATTTGCACCATCTAGATCTAAATTTGTTCATTCTCATTCTTTTTAATTCGAAACAAGAATAGCCTAGGCAATTCCCGAACTTCCCGAACTTAGGCTACATTTTCAGTTTGGGTATTCTGATATTTATGCAACAGTACTAGACCCATCATACAGAAATCCTCAGTTTTGGGGCATGGTGCCCATGCCCATATGTTGGGGCACCATGCCCTGGAGCATGGGCATGGTACCCAGTCAACCACAAACCCTTGATTTTTGGATAGCGTTTGTGGTAGACTGATGGTACCCCTGTGAAATTTGGTTAAACTGAGACTGGTTACATACCCAAATAGGGTTGTCTTCCTGTCCTAGATCAAAAGATACCTGATTTTACTGTCTATCCAACCTCATTTTCCAATGTTCAAAATGTTAGAGCACTTCCAAGATACCTAGAGTTTTTTGTATGCCACTTATCATCTAGTCATCATCCAAATCATCAAGCCATTGGGAGCGACTTCAACGTCATTTCCTTTCGGCCTCTCTTCTTGGCTCGGTGGCCTGCATCGTCTGCACTTTCTTTCTTCGTTGGGCGTGTCTCTGCCTGGGTCAAATGGGATCTAGCTGGCTTCCCTCTCCTGTAGGATCTTGATCATCTGGTGGAAAAGTTCTTTCTCCTTCGACTTCCAAAGTGGTGCTAGGTTGATAGCGCTTAAAGATGGTTGTATCTTTAGTTTCCGGCACAAGGTCTTCATTCTGGCTGTTTGGTCGTCTCCTTTGCAGTCGAATAGCACATGTTGCACATCTTCTTTGACCTGGTGACATGTTCTGCAGTTTGGTGTGTTGTGGAGTCCCCATTCGAACAGCGTTTTGTTTAGAAGGAGGGTCTCAGCCTTAAGCCTGTAGTAAGTGACCACTGATGACATGTTTTAAAAGGTGATGAGTGTAACTGCATTTTCTTCAAGGAGATACGGTTTCTCATGATGTCTCTCATAGTTTGCAGTTGGGTTTGAGCTGGGTTGTCCGTTGCTTTACTAGTGGGTTTACTCTATCCTTTTTCAGAAAATTGCTGCTAGGTTGCATGGATGAGGCAAGCTTTTTAGATTGTTTGCCTTTTCTTGTATTTATCTGGAGTGATTTTTTTTTTACTTTGTTAATGATTGTTATCGAAACTCACTAAACTCAAAAGAAATACAATAAAAGGCAAACAATCTAAAGGAATTTGGAAGGAAAGGAAATTTAATTCCCTCCCTTAAACCCCCTCCTGTAGTGGCAACTACCTGGAGAAAGATAGAGTAAACCCACTAGGAAAGGAGTGGCCTCCGCAAAACTCTATGTATCTTGGAAGTGCTCTAACATTTTGAAAATTGAAAAATGACGTAGGATAGAAAGTAAAATCAGGTATCTTTTTGATCTAGGACAGGAAGACAACCCTATTTAGGTATTTAGCCAGTCTCAGTTTAACCAAATTTCACAGGGGTACCATGCCCATGCTCCACGGCATGGTGCCCATACATCCAGGCATGCCCAGACGTTGGTGCACCATGCCCAAAAATTGAGGATTTGAGTATGACTGTACTAGACTATTGTATTGTTTAAGTCTGGGTTTGGACACTTCATTTGATTTTGAATGCCATAATTTGGTCTCATTTAAAGTTTAACAGAAAAGGGCTGGATATGACAATCTAGTTCTTCGAGGAGATACGGTTTCTCATGATGTCTCTCATAGTTTGCAGTTGGGTTTGAGCTGGGTTGTCCGTTGCTTTACTAGTGGGTTTACTCTATCCTTTTTTCAGAAAATTGCTGCTAGGTTGCATGGATGAGGCAAGCTTTTTAGATTGTTTGCCTTTTATTGTATTTATCTGGAGTGATTTTTTTTTACTTTGTTAATGATTGTTATCGAAACTCACTAAACTCAAAAGAAATACAATAAAAGGCAAACAATCTAAAGGAATTTGGAAGGAAAGGAAATTTAATTCCTAAAGGAAGAAAATTTAAAAGCTTACCTCATCCACTCTACCTATTGATGACTACCTGAGAAGGATAGTGTAACCTAGCAGCGACAACCTGGAAAAGGATTGAGTAGCTTGTAAAAATTCGAAGTTGGATATCCCTCCTGTAGTGGCAACTACCTGGAGAAAGATCGAGTAGAGTAAACCCACTAGGAAAGGAGTGGCCTCCACAAAACTCTATGTATCTTGGAAGTGCTCTAACATTTTGAAAATTGAAAAATGACGTTGGATAGAATGTAAAATCAGGTATCTTTTTGATCTAGGACAGGAAGACAACCCTATTTAGGTATTTAGCTAGTCTCAGTTTAACCAAATTTCACAGGGGTACCATGCCCATGCTCCACGGCATGGTGCCCATACATCCAGGCATGCCCAGACGTTGGGGCACCATGCCCAAAAATTGAGGATTTGTGTATGACTGTACTAGACTATTGTATTCTTTAAGTCTGGGTTTGGACACTTCATTTTTCTTTATTGTACTCCACTTGTTTTTCCTCTGGAATTTGTGGGTAAGAAATAAATTATTATTATTATTATTATTTGATTTTGAATGCCATAATTTGGTCTCATTTAAAGTTTAACAGAAAAGGGCTGGATATGACAATCTAGTTACCCTTCACTTATTCACTTAAATTCGCTCGAAGACCCGCTGAAAAGGCACTGTCTAGGGAACCGGGAGCCGTACTTTATGTCCCATGGGCTGCGGAACCGGTAGTTCTCACGGAAACCAAACCAATGAGCTGCGATTCCGGGATCTGACGTCATTGACTAACGGAAACTTGTATGTGCTGGCTCCCGTTCCGGTAGTTAGTGGAAATAGCTCACGGAAACTTCATCGCACCAGCTGCTGGTCCGATGGTCTCACGGAATTGTGTACTCAGAAGCTAGGGAGCCGGTAGTTGATACCGGAAACTGTATAATTGGAGCTTGTGTGCCGGTAGTGTCTACGTGGAATATAGAACTCACGGAATAGTTTGGATGAGAGCTAGGATGCCGGGATTTTCACTGACTAAGAGAAAATAACATGGTAAAAAATTCACTACCGGAACCCATATATTGAGAGCTAAGGTACCGGTAGCAATAACTATTTTTGATTGAAAATGACCAGCTCACGGACACAGATGGCTATGGGCTAGGGTTCCGGTAGTACAAAAAAAAAATTCAACTCACGGACTCAAGTCAGTGCAGACTAGGAAACCGGAAGTGAATATTTTTAACTCACGGAACCCAACTCCTGCGGGCTAGGGTTCTGGTAGTGCCAAAAATTAAAATTACAAACTCACGGACACATGTCAATATAGACTTTGGGGCCGGTACAGCTCACGGAATCCAACTTCTATGAGTTTGTAATTTTAATTTTTGACACTACCGGAACCCTAGCCTGCAGGAGTTGGGTTCCGTGAGTTAAAAATATTCACTTCCGGTTTCCTAGTCTGCACTGACATGGGTCCGTGAGTTCAGTTTTTTTAATTTTTTGGCACTACCCGAACCCTAGCCCATAGCCATCTGTGTCCGTGAGCTGGCCATTTTCAATCAAACAGTTGTTGCTACCGGTACCTTAGCTCTCAATATATGGGTTCGGGTAGTGAATTTCTTACCATGTCATTTTCTCTAAGTCAGTGAAATCCCGGCATCCTAGCTCTCATCCAAACTATTCCGTGAGTTCTATATTCCACGTAGACACTACCGGAACACAAGCCCCAATTATACAGTTTCCGGTATCAACTACCGGCTCCCTAGCTTTTGAGTACACAATTCCGTGAGACTACCGGACCAGAAGCTGGTGCGATGAAGTTTCCGTGAGCTATTTCCACTTACTACCGGAACGGGAGCCAGCACATACAAGCTTCCGTTAGTCAATGACGTCAGATTCCGGAATCGTAGCTCATATGGTTTGGTTTCCGTGAGCACTACCGGTTCCGTAGCCCGTAGGACAGAAAGTACGGCTCCCGGTTCCCTAGACAGTGCCCGCTGAAAATGCTTTACTTTGTTGTTCTGCTATTCACGAATAATCGATTTTCAAATATCGGAATTTCTTTATGGTTTGTGGTACCTCTATGCGCTTGTATTTTTGATGTATGCCTTACGAGAAAGATTTATGATTTTTTTTTTGTTCAGGCACTTAAGCAGTCTTCACCGAGCTCGCCACTGCCCACTGAAAAGCCGCGTTTGTATTCAGATTAATCATAGTAGAATTTACGTTCTGGGGACGGCTGCAGATATTATGAACGTTATAACTAGAGCAGATAGTGGAAAATATAATATCACTTTACGGAATTCAAATAATTCAGTGTATTCAGTTAAATGAATAAAAAATAAGTTGGCTTTTCAGTTAAAACCAGTGCACAATTCAGAATTTTTATCTATTTGGTCTCTGAACATAAAAACATGTAATTCATTCATATCGTCGAACACATACAGGAGGGGTACCCAACCTTGAATTTACATAACCTCGAACTTGGCCTGGTAATACTACAAGGAAAGTTCTGTACAGTCCAAAATCTACCCTAGGTCATTCAGCGTGTCTTTCTTGACAGTTACGACCTTGTTAGGACTGCATTGATCTTTCCTCAACCTTTTTAGGTCAAGTTCGAGCTTGTAAAAATTTGAAGTTGGATATCCCTCCTGTATTTGAATCGATAGACTATTGATAGCCAGTAGAGCCAAGCAGCCAGCGAGGTGCTGGAGCATTTATTTTTATAAACCATCCTAGGAACAATCAAATCCTACACTAGCTACTTAATCACATGACATGACATTTAAGTCACAACTGTACATGAGGGGTATCCAACCTCGGATATATATGACCTCTAACTTGGCCTGAAAACTTTACAAGGAAATTTCTGTGCAGTCCAAAACAGGCCCTTGAACACTCAGGGTTTCCTTCTTGACAGTTAGGGCCTTTTTAGGACTGGATTGAAATTTCCTTCCATCCTTTTTTAGGCCAGGTTCGAGGTTGTGTAAATTCGA
This sequence comes from Branchinecta sandiegonensis, assembly GCA_030848855.1. Taxonomy (NCBI): domain Eukaryota; kingdom Metazoa; phylum Arthropoda; class Branchiopoda; order Anostraca; family Branchinectidae; genus Branchinecta; species Branchinecta sandiegonensis. The sequence goes on from JAUPMV010000011.1 coordinate 3,917,540, forward strand.
GACTGGATACCCCTCCTGGATGGTATTTGATCAGAATTTAAACAACACCCATAATTTTGTTGCTAGAGGGTGCAAAAGAAACCGAGCCAAAAAAGCCAAAGGTTGAAAAAATACAATCTATAGTTTTGATTGAATTTATTCTAGGCCACTTAAATTGTTCTGGACTCAGTACTGTGTATCATGGAGTTTGCTAGGTTGGAACTTCAACATACAGGATTTCCCATCACTTTTCCAAACTGTTTTCACAAGTCTGTCTCACTTCTCACTTGTGCAAAAGATTGTGAGAAATATCTTGAAAGAAAGACCTACTCTACTTCTTTTTTATTCAAGTTACACTATTCAGTAACTTAAATTTACGAAAAATTGTGTATTCCTGTACTCTTTGGTTTCATTCTAGTTAGGTCCTAAGTAACAAGCCTAGTAACATAGCTCTACTGTATATAAATGTCTTTCACTCTAAAAAAATACCTTGAATCGTTATTTAGTGATTTCACTCATGTGATCTAGCCTATAATCTATTGGTTCGTAGCAGTGCTGATGATGAATGGATTTGGAATCTTCTTGACTATTGGTCACTCTGGTCCTTTCTCAACGTTCAGTGGGTTCCTGCCAGTCATATACTCATCCTTAAGTTTTGGGCACAGTGCTCCTGTGTTAGGGCATGCCCCAGCGTCTGAGCCCTGGTGCTCATATGTTGACGCACAATGATCTGGAGCAAGGGCACAGCACCCTTATTACCTTAAATTGCTTTGTCCATCAACAAAGGTGGATGGTCCTCCTGTGGTTGTCGCTGGTTCTGAGTGATTTTGGTCACAAAAGATGTTGGGACAGGGTTTTGATTAGTGTCTGGTAGAGGATTCCGGGGCATCCCGCTCGTACTTCCAGGCTTTGGCTTCCCACTCCTTGTCGAGCTTGGATTTGAATGAGTCCACTGTCTGTGCACTGACTGTATCCTCTGACAGGATGTTCCGGTTTTGCACACTATGGTGAGAAGAAGTGGTTTTGGATCCTGGTGTGAGCAAATGGCTTTGGAATCTTCTTACTGTGACCTTGAAGAGTTTTTGTAGCATGATGTCAATACTAGATTTTGTATGAGTTTGTACGTTTGTATAACGTAACCTCTACGTCGCCTATAAGCTAATCTTGGTATTTTCAGTTGCTGCAGTTGTTCTTTGTATGTGACATCCTTCGTGTCTGAGACCAGTTTTGTGGCTCTCCTCTGGATTTTCTCTAGTACTTCACAGTCTTTCTTGAAATATTGGCTGACAACTGACATTCGCTTTTTTCTCACAAGGTCTTCGTATAGCTTAGTGACTACTGATTTGCTTCGAGTCGAAAACATCCGTTTGATAATACCAAGGGTTTGGTTTGCTGCTGCTGCTACAGTTCTTATGTGACTGGTGAACTTAAATCCTTGGTATACAGTGACTACAATGATAGTTTTGAAACAGATTTCCTTTGAACTGAAACTTTCAAACTAAACTTTAAACTTTAAAAGCCTCCTTTAACTGCAGTGTAATTATTTGTTCTATTGATTTAACCTTTTTTGCAAAATCCTTCAGCTTTTGTTATTTTTTTTTGTCAAAAATCAGCCTACTGATTTTGCTTAGGTTAAATTTTTTTTACCTAGTCAGTTATTCATTCCCAATATTTTTTAAAGAACAATTAAACAGATAATTCGTTGGTGGACTCCGACCCTTTGTAGCCCTTCCCCCGTGGATATAGGTTACTGTTCTTAACTGTTTAGCAATTGAACTGTGACATCAAAAAACAATATGACATTTTTGGTATTTTTAGTTTCTAATCAGGAGGAACCATGGTATATCAGATGACAGGCAATGTAGCCTACACCGCCCACATACAGTTCAAGTTAGACTCCATCATCGTCCTTACCTTATATTTGTTGATCCTGAGCTGAGCTACCTCTACCCAATCAGAATACTCAAAATCCTAGAATGCGTTATAGATTCTAGAAGACCCATGATTCTAGAAGACCCTAGATGCTACAATACTCTAGATTCTGGAATAGAACGTCTAATGAACAAGGTTTCTTAGCTTTGGTTGGATTGAGATTGACTGAGATTGGATTTTAACACAAAAGTATTTTGGAATTTATACAGTTTGAACAAGTAGGTAATTGGCAAATCCTCTCGCCCGTTGAGAGTTTGTGTCCCAAATAGGTCAGTTGTCAAGACTGTTCACCTGTGTAAACTTTCACTAATTTTTATTTATAGGTTTGTGTAAAGTTTTAAAATATCAACTCAGTCACTCAGTTTTGTAGTATTGTTGTTATCTGTTTACATATCCATTTTATTTGTGGCAGTGGCAGTGGGCAAGAAATATGAAAGAAGCTTAGAAAGTTCTCATGTTGGGAAAACAAAAGGATAATATAGATGAATAGAAAGTTTATTCAAATTGGTCAAATTGTCTGGTTTCGGATGTAGGCCTACCACTAAGTTAACTAATTTCGGTTATCCCGGACAACTTAGCTTCTCCATAATCGCTGTGCCTCTTCTTAGGTCTTCTCCACAAGGCCTAGCCCCAGAGGCAGCTGCTGGTGGTGATGCACCTATTGTTGGAGGCCCAAGAACCCCTCAGCAGATTGCAGCACAGAGAAGATTACAACAAACACAAGCTCAAGTCGATGAGGTAATTGTTCAGACTAACTTAGCCTAACAGCTTAGAGAGAGAGAGAGAGAGTAGAATTTAATTTAAAAATGACTTTCACAGCAATGATGCCGAATTTGCATTTTTCGTCAACATATTATAAACGAAAACGTTGTCAATGGACATTTACAGCAAATTTGCAGATGTCAATATATATATATATACAATTTATACTTCCTTGATACTCCAAGATACTTCCTTGCAGGCTTGCCACATGTCGCACGATAGTGTGAATTGTCACTCTATTTTGTTTTTGTCACTTGTCCTGCGTGGGACATAAAAATCACTCCATTTCAGAAAATGAGCAAATGTGTAATTTTAGCAGCAGGGATTCCGACCAGAATTAACTATTTCGAGTTTTTTTCATGAAAGTAAAACTAAGATGCGTCCCAATTTTAGGCCTCCCATGGCACTCCCAATTCACTCTCTGTTTTGGGACAAAAGTCACTCTCCAAATATGTTTGATGTGGCAACCCTTCTTCCTTGTGGTGAACCCCTGTTATCTCTGAATCTTAGACACTCTAGCCATTGTAGCTGCAGCCTACAGAGTCAATCAGTCAATTTATTTAGCTTACTAGCTTATAGCGAGAGAAGATAGTCAGAGTCAATGACGGGGTAGGGTTTAATTTAGACCAGACCAGTAACACGTGTACAGATATGAAAATTATGGAAAAAGAAATAAATGTTAAAAGCTCGGTTAAAAGTAGATACACACTGTAAAAAAAAATCTTGCAGTATTTGTCACTGGGATTAACATTGTTTCTACTAATATAAGATTATTCTCATTCGGATTAGTATTATCCCAGTAGAGATAAGATTAATCCCAGCAGCAAATACTGCAGTTAACTTTAATCCTTTCTAGGATAAACTTTTTACAGTGTAAGAATAGAATTCTTAAAAGTAAACAATCAAAGATTGTGATTCAGTCAATCAAAACTTTATTACCGTTCTCATTTAAAAATGACACAAAGTGTGCCCGTAGGGAATACGTAGAAAAAAGGAAAGAAATCAGACTGAACTAAGTAAAAAAATGGGTTCTTCGAAAATGTTTACCTGGTTGTGAAATTTCTTTTAAACCTTCTGCTCGTAAGTTTTTTCCGTGAGAATACAGTTTGACCGTAGAATTTTGCCCATAGCAAAAGTAAGAAGAGATAAACAAGAACTTCTGCCCAGCATATTTTGATGCATCAAAATCAGTGTCAAAGTAGTTACTTTTAGAAGACTTTTTTTTTTTAAATTATAATGGGCACTTGCCTCAAATCTTTCCTATGACAGACTTCTAACTTTTGTGGCAACAAAAATAAACCACCCGAAAGTCTTCGTTATAAACAACAGTTGTAAAGAGAACGCTAGCCTACTATATTCTAGAATAACCATCATAGCCTAGATTCAGAAAGTAGTTGCTTACTCTGTTTTAGCCTAGACTGTGCTGTTGCTGTGTTAAACCTTGACTTCTACAGTTGCCCTTTTTATCCCAGTTTGCGTGTGTTCCAGTTTCCGACTTTTAGTCAGTAAAAACTACCACCGTCGTTAGAACCTTTAAAGGGTTTATCAGACTAACCTTACTAACTAACCCTTACAGACTAACCCTACCCTTTTCACACCTATTTATAGGAGGTCGCAAGACGCCCTTGAATACTCACGGTTTATTTCTTTATTTCCCGTAGCCCTACCATTAGGCACATAGGCCTAAAAAGCCTACTTGTTCACTGCAAATACTGATAAATATCTTTTTCGCCGTACGTCACAAGTTTGGTAACCATTTACCATAAGGATTCGGATTTTCAATAGACACTTTGCATTTCCGTTATGTCCTTTCTAAGCGTTATTTTTCGTTAAAAGTATCACTGCAAACCATGTTTAATGTTACGTTTTGTAACACTTAACCCTTAACCGAATAGGACTGAGATCTGACAGTCTCGTTACACATCACTTAGGCTATTCGCCTAAATCGGCCTGAAACCCTATGCGTTACTTACTTTGTCCCAGAGCAAAATAGTACTAGGTGTAGCGCCAAGACCTATACTTTCCATGCTTTGCAAACGGGCTATACTTGTATCGCCGCCCACTAGGCTTGCGGTATTTAAAGCGAGACAAACTTGCGGGCTTAGAAATTTCTAGTATTGCAAAGGTGCGGTCTGCACACACCAAGGAAACAATGAAGGCTGTATCATTTTTTTGCAATGTTCGAAATATGAAGTTATCGGAGCAAGCGTTGGTGAACGACTGAATGAGTTTTAGTAGAAATGTTCACTATCGCTAGTAGTGCTAGTGTCGCTTTATTCGAGTATGTGTCACTTTTTTTCAAGTCTTGGCGGTACTTTCTAGTGTTATTTTTCTCTGATTTGTCCCCTTTCCTAAGAAAATCGGTTTCATCAAATTTGCCGAGTACAATACTTACCAACTACAAATAATTCAAGCCATTGCCGAAAACTAAAATACCGATTCCGTGCAAGACATCTCTTAACAGCATTTTCCTATTTTCTATAGGCATGACTTCTCCTAATTTACCATCTTTAACCACGGAAATGCAGGCTTTTGCTGAGATTCAAATTTTGCTCTGTCTGGGTGAATTTTACGTTGTAGTGCAAGTGGCGCACATTCTGAACGTTATTAGTACGGCCCGGGGTGAGAAAATACAAAATACCTTAGATGAGTCAAAACAATTCAGTGTGTTTAAGTCAGTTAAACTGTAAAGGATCGTAGCACATATTTTCTTTAAAGGACCTGTCTTACCTATAATACTAACGCAACCTACTTCCATAATCATTCCAGATATATTCTAAGCCCGGAAACCCCAATTTCGTACGGTTCTTTCTAACCCCTCTGATAAAACCACGCTGATTTTCTCACTTGCCGTGTTTTGCTACCTCCGATGTGTATCACGCTGTCGACGGTTGTCTGCGAGAAGGTTTCCATCAGAAAAACTGGTTATGTAAATTTTCCCCTGTTTTCGCTTTAAGTCAACGGGTCTCCGAAAAGGCTTGAAACAGCAAAACCCGTGGGTTATTTGTTGAAAGCACAGCCTAGTTTTAAAGTATTCAAATATTTTAAAATACTGTAAGATGAAGAGAAAATAGTGCGAGGGGTCCTTTAACTGTAAGAGATAGTGTGTCGTCTGTTGAAACTCCGCATCCTTGTGTTGGATGTTGTGAACCTTCTTACGGTGCATGAACTGGGTTTGCCTTGGTGTTTCATTACTTGCAGTGCTCTGGGCAGAACGAAAGAACTTTGTTGTTTCTGAAAACGGCGAACTGATTATCGTGACTCATTGATTAGCTCCAGGTTCTTGATTCGTCATCTCACATTATTTGACTTGTAGGTGGTAGGAATCATGCGAGTCAACGTGGAAAAAGTGCTTGATCGGGATCAGAAACTATCGGAGCTCGATGATCGCGCAGGTAACTAAGAAACCGCCCACAGATGGCGTTGGGGCGTTTGTTTCCAGACACCGCTTTCTGCGCAATCCACACTGACCTTTTCTTCAAGCTAAAAGCTTATCGCCAAATATAACAATAAATTAACGCGAACGTAGCCTAGAGCTGCTGGTTTGAATGACATGGCTTGCAGGTAGAGTTCGAGTTAGTTGGAAGAGCATCTGAATTCTAAGCCGTAATTTCCTTTTTGGGATCCCAAAACGTAAGTGGAGTATGACATCGCAAAAGTTGTCCGTATGTCTGTCCGCCTGTGAGCACGATAACTCTCGAAAGGAATGTGATATTTTAATTAAACCTGGTGTGAGGATTCTTTAGGCCAAGGGAAAGGTCTAGTTCGTAGATGGACTCTAGCCCTATATTTAGGGGTGGGGGTGGGTGAAATTAAGGGGCAAACAAAATATTTTAAACAGCTAATGAGATAGTCGATTAAGGGGTAAGAAGACATGCTGAACGCGAATATGAAAACCATTTTCTCGCCGGACAAGTAGCTCGCCCGGAATCCGGCCAAAACTGGAAAGTTTGTTAAAAGTAAAAGTTTTTATTTGAAGTTGACTAGATGTTCGATTTAGGGGTAAGAAGACATGCTGTCATCATTTTCTTCCCGGACAACTAGTTCACCCTTAATCCGGCCAAAACCGGAAACTTTGTTCAAAGCAAAAGTTTTATTTGTAGCTGATTAGATGCCCGATTTAGGGGTAAGAAAAGATGCTGAATCCATATATGACAATCGTTTTTTACCCGGACATATAGTTAGCCCGGAATCCGGCTGAAACCGGAAAATTTGTTGTAAGTTGAAGTTTTATTTGAAGTTGATTAGATGTTCGATATAGGGGTAAGCAAATACGCTGACTCCTTATTTGAGCTCTATTTTTTTGCCGGACTATTAGTTCCGGAATTCGGCCGAAACCGGAAATTTGGCAGAAGTAAGGCAGGAAGTTTCGATCAGTTTTGCCAAAATAGATATGACTTATAGGGGTAAACCACAGCTTAAAACCTGTGGGGTAAACACACATCCTGAATCCATACCTGAACTTGGTTTTCTCAGATGATTAGCTATTTGAGGTTGATTAGATGTTCGAAATGCTGTAAGGAGATACGGTAAATTCATTTTGGAGCTTTACTTTTTTTGCCGGACTAGTAGTTCCGGAATTCGGCCGAAAACCGGAAATTTGGCAGAAGTAAGGCAGGAAGTTTCGATCAGTTTTGCCAAAATAGATATGACTTATAGGGGTAGCAGTGTATAGGGGTAGTAAATTTTGATAGTAAAAATGCTCAAGGAGTCCGGCGAAGACAAGACCCAATTGTCTGGATCAAATATTACATTTTTGGGATCCCATCGAAACCTTTGGTCTTGTTTCTCTGTAACATGTTTGTCAGCCCCTCCAGTAGGTATTCCGTTTCTTGCCCAGTCGATCACCATGGGTAACTATTTATGGAGGGTTGGGACGGTTTCTGCACTAACTGTTGTGCAGGGGAAATACAGTTTCATTACAGATAACACAGGATGCGCAGTTTCCTATACATAACACTTGCGATATTATCTGTTATGATTTTTCAAATGTTATCCATTAAATGTTATGTATAATAAGCATTGACAGGAAGAGCTGAAAAAGTATCTGCCGACTTTTCCGGTATCATGATGACAAACAAAAAGTCAGCAGATGTTTTTTCGGCAGTGTTTCGGCTCTTCTTGTTTGCTGAACGTTCTAATTTGTAGAGTTTGAAAAACATAATAGCTAACATCATAAGTGTTATCTCTTGAAACCAACATCCTTGTGTTATCTGTTATGAAACTTTTGACGGTGTACAGGCTAAACCACTGGCCAGGATCTGAACATTGGACATGGGCCTTCATTTTTGCCAGGAAAGATGGGAGGGGGGCTTGGGATCCGAAAACTGCTAATAAACATTTGATATGTTATTGGTGGTCATGCGGCGGGGGGGGGGGGGGATTCAGACTTAGTTTATAACAAAATAAATAATTAATAGCTGCGATTGTTACCGCACCATTTGGCGAAAGCAATTGACTGAAAACGGTCGGGAAAGAACGAAGATACTTGATGGGCTAACTACTACATGAGCAGGCAGGCGTATTGGTATATTTAGTTCTTAAAGCTACTGTTTAGCTTGTTGCTGTCTGAGAGTATCTGCGATTGCGGGTAGAAAGGGTCAGTGGGCGAGTTGTGGTAGAAAGCGGTGTTGGGTTTGTCTTAGCTTGTTACTACTAATATCCCTTTGCGTCACCAGGTCGTGGATATTATGAGGACCAACGTGGAAAAGGTCTTGGAGAGAGATCAGAAGTTGTCAGAACTTGATGACCGCGCAGGTTCGTGGACGTTTGTGTTAATGTCGCATAACAACGCATGCTGCTTTGTGTGTGGAGTTTTACTTTACTTGTTATATCAGCAGTTCCTTTTACTTTTAATATTTGATCCAGACAATTGAATATGTTTATTTTTAAAATTTATAAACAAATCGAGGCTTATAATGGGGGTTGAAACACCTTCGAAACTTAAGAAAATAATAGTTTTTTGTACATTTTCAGAATACAGTACAAAAACTGGTAGATCTGAGAAAACCAAGTTCAGATATCGATTCAGCATGTGTGTTTAACCATATAAATCATATCTATTTTGACGTCAAAACCTCCTGCCTTACTTCTGCCACTTTTCCTGTTTTAGCGAAATTCCGGAACTACTTGTCCGGCAAAAATAAAGTTGAAAAACCAATTCAGCGTATCTTCCTACCTCTATATCCAACATCTAATCAACTTCATGCAATGATGTGTTTTGGAGATAAATCGGTCGTAAGTCAAAGGCGTTTTTCCGTGCTCCCGCAAACAGTTTGTGGGTCGATTGCGTCTGGAAGTGTTTCTGCGGTCTTTACTGCGGCCCACAGGTGTATTTCCGCGACCAGAAAGATTTTTGTGGCTCGCGTCGTGGCTCGAATTCGACAAACAACTGCCGAGGTGATTGTCGATTTTGTGGCTCAATTCTGGCGGGAAATTCAAATTTACCAGCAAAATAATGTCAAAACAATAAAGTTACAAACTTTCTTAAGCATGTAGACATGAAACTCAAGACCATTTTTGCACGGAGTAATGACGAAAGCCTGGAATTTTGTTTATCAAGATTTTATGCCACTTTAACTGTTATTTTCGGACATTTGAAGTTACCGCCTTAAAAATAGTCAAAACGGCGCTTCCGGAGTTTCAACTTGTGGCTCAGCTGTGTGGCACACAATCCTTTTCCCGTGACAAACTCTCAGAAGTTTGTGGCCCACAATTTTGTCGCGGAAAAACGCCTTAAAACTCGGAAGGGCAATAATTGCGACCTATAAAATTAGCAGGAAAAAGGACAATCGGTGCTTCGGCGCTTTAATGTCATCACTGGAGGAGGAGACGTAGCATCAAGGGGGGGGGGGGTGAAATTTGGTTTGAAAAGTGTAAAAAAATTGCATCGCGGATATAAAAATAGTAAAATAAAGTGTGCATGAATCTCAGCCTTGCAGTGCTTGGATTTTTCTGTTCACACTCAAAGCTTGTGCTGCGTTTTCGCAAACGTTGTACAGGACTTTGTATTCAGGAAAGAAGTCATGATCATTATCCTTCAGAGCAAAGAAACTGAGAGCGATCTTTGCTCCAGAGAGAGACAGCAAACAATGCAGTCCCTTGTTCATGTGCCCCTCACGTTAAACTGATGACCTTTTACAGCCGTCTTTCATAAATTTAATTAAATTTCGTAGCAGCAGTTTCGCTTGCATTAATTTTAGTTGGAGGAATTTCATTTCGTGTTGCCTTGAAAACTTCCGTTTGTGTTACAACGCCACTTTCAGTTTAATGGAAAGTGATCATATCTACCAACTTTTAAGGATTTCTCGAACGTTGTTGTAGTTTCAAACTTTTTGTCAATGCCGCTTCCCCCCCCCCCCTCCCCACATACACCTGGCAAATGAAAAACTCTCTGTTTTATAGAAACGTTCTTTAGAACATTCGAAGGAAGATGGAGGAAACGACCAAGGAAGACAGACCTCGTTATTTGAGCAAGGTCAAGAAAGCAAGGTGCGGTGGGGGAAGTTTTTTTGGGGGGGATACCTATCACATCGCAAAAGTTGGCCATCTGTCCGTCCGTCTGTTAGCACGATAACTCTCAAAGGGGTTGAGATATTTTGTTCAAATTTGGCACGATGACTCTTTGGGTCAAGTTCGAAGATGTGCTCTGTAGCCCTATATTTAGGTGTAGATTCAGATTCAGATTCAGATATTTTTTACTTCACCAAAAAAACACAACTACATTATACAAAAAACTCAGCAACCACATAAAAGAAAAAAATCCTGTGGGTGGCTGTATATTCTAACCACCTATTAACTTAAAATTAATCAATAAATAATAACATGAAAACTAATCTAATATAAAAAAGAGGTAAAGAAAGAGAGGAAAACAATGAACCAGGGAGGGGTTTCAGATTAAGGGACGACAATTTTTTTTTTTTTAAAGCTAATGAATGAGCTTTTAGGGAAACATGCTGAATCTGCATATGAAAATCTTTTCTGGCCGGACAAGTAGTTCACCCGGAATCCGGCAAAAACCGGACATTTTGGAAAAAGCAAAAGTTGATTAGATGTTCGGTTCAGGGGTAGGAACACATGCTGAATCCGAATATGAAATTTATGTTCACGCCGGACAAGTAGTTCGCTCTAAATCCGGAAATTTAGTATTAAGTTTAACATAGTCGATATAGAGTGAGGAGACATGCTATTGCAACTTTCGAACATACTAATGACAAAGTAAAAGTGTATGCGATTAGTTTAATTATCTCTGAAGTCCCAACCGGCATTTACTGGGTCCGAAAAGTCAGAATGCATCCGAGAACTGTCTGGTAACAATTTAATAAAATTTGTTGACCAATTTTTTACCATTGACCAGTCCCTACCCTACCTCTTTATGCACACATGCGAAAGCTCTGTGCGTGGGTGACGTCACTTTGTTTAATCTATGTACCCAGGGGGGATGGTGACTTCACTCGCGCTTATACGTGCAGAGTTAATTGGGGTAACTTGGTTTCTTCCTTTGATTAGTTGTTTGGCCGTAAGCAAAAAACTTCAAAACGGTAACATTTTTCTTGTACATATCCAAGCGGTTGATTATGGATAAATAGCAAAAATGTTAGAGGGGTCTGGCGAAGTCTCGAAAATGTACAAGATTCGATTGTCTGGATCAAGAAGTGTGATAAACATTAAATTTCGGGATCCCATCGAAACCTGTGGTCTTGTTTCCAACCGCTGTAGAGATAAGAACTCCTACGTTTCTGCAAACTCCTAACCGGTTGATGTTTCCGCTAAATTCCCATCTATTGCCCAAGACGTCCACGTCTCTGCTCTTGACCGTTTTCCTATCTGCCATTCAGGGAGAAGATTTTTTAGGCCTTATTAGTCCTTTTTTCTTTTCTTTTTAGCTTGCGCGTTCGCCTCTTAATCAAAAGCTCAGTGTATTTTTTTTTTCTTGTTGTACGTTTCGTTTCCTTGTTCAGTGCATGATAAAATTTGTCATCATCATCATATACTGTTTTTGTTTGAGTTCTAAAATACTAGTAAACGGATGCGCAAAAAATACCGTTTAAATTTCGAAGTTCTGTTAATAAGGTTGGAGTGAAGGATACAAGAAATTCTTTGGATTGGTTTCTAAGTGTAGCATATAGTAGAGGCGTCATTTCGTGAAAACCTAGGGGAGGGAATGGCGTAATTCCGGATCACTAGGTCGGTCTGATAGGGTCAAAGTTTGGTGAAAGACCTTATTAAAATCCACTTTACGCAACTGCCTGTCATAATGATGTCCGTCACTTTTTGGGATCCCAAAACGTAAGTGGAGGGATACCTATGACATCGCAAAAGTTGTCCGTCCGTCCGTCTGTAAGCACGATAACTCTCGAAGAGAGTGAGATATTTTGATGAAACTTGGTGTGAGGATTGTTTGGGTCAAGGGTAAGGTTGAGTTCGTAGATGGACTGTGTAGCCCTATTTGGGGGTGGGGGTTCAGATTAAGGGACAAACAAAATATTTTTAAACAGCTAATGTGATAGTCGATTATGGGGTAAGAAGACATGCTGAGCATGATGGTGACGATCATTTTCTCGCCGGACAAGTAGTTCGTCCGGAATCCGGCAAAAACCGGAAAGTTTGTTAAAAGTAAAAGTTTCATTTGAAGTTGATTAAATGTTTGATTTCGGGGTAAGAAGACATGCTGAGCACGATGGTGAAAACCATTTACTCGCTGGACGAGTAGCTCGTCCGGAATCCGGCAAAAACCGGAAAGTTGGTTAAAAGTAAAAGTTTCATTTGAATTGATTAGATGTTTGATAGGGGTAAAAAGACATGCTGAGCATGATGGTGAAAATCATTTTGTCGCCGGACCAGCAGTTCGTCCGGAATCCGGCCAAAACCGGAAAGTTGGTTAAAAGGAACAGTTTCATTTGAAGTTGATTAAATGTTTGATTTATGGGTAAGAAGACATGCTGAAACCGATGGTGAAAACCATTTTCTCGCCGAACAACTAGTTCGCCTGTAATCCGGCCAAAACCGGAAAATATGTTAAAAGCAAAAGCTTTATCTGAAGTTGATTAGATGATAGATTTTTAAGTCAAAATTTTATTTAAAGCTGATTAGATTTCTTTATAGGGATAAGGAGATACGCCGGTTTCGTTTCTGAATTTTCTTTTTTTTGCTGGACTAGTAGTTCGCTCGGAATTCGGGCGAAATCGCAAATTTGGCAGTAGTAAAGCAGGAAGTTTCGGTCAGTATCGTCAAAATGGCTTATAGAATATATAGATAGATAGGTAGATAGAATATCTGAACTCGGTTTTCTCTGATGATTAGCCTGGCGAAGACAAGACCGAATTGTCTGGATCAAATCTTAGATTTTTGGGATCCCATCGACACCTTTGGTCTTGTTTCCTAACGCCTCTGGCATATGCTTGTTTGGTTTAAAACTAGTGAGACCATTTAACGCGATATTGAAAATCTGAAATCTTTGCAGATGCCTTACAACAGGGTGCGTCACAGTTTGAGCAGCAGGCGGCTAAGATGAAGAATAAGTTTTGGTGGAAAAACATGAAGGTAGGCTTTTCTCTCTCTCAGTTAGAACGTCTCGCGCTTCGAGTCGGAAGGCCTACCGCCCGTTTTATGGCCTACTTGACAAGGCTCCTACCGGGGCATAGCTGATTTAAGGACAATTCGTAAATTGAAAAGTATGCTAAGTACCTACTCGGCCTTCCTCATGAGCTCGTAACCGCAAAGTTACGCAACTTTACGGCGTTACTGATCCATTTGTGGCATTGGCCCAACGCCGTGCCGAGTGTGGCTCTTTTCTGGACAGGTGCCATCCGTATTATAGTGCGTGTGTATAGTAATTTCGTTTAGTTTAGTCGGATCTTTTCTTTTTCTTTCCTTTATTGTTTTCGGGATCCCAAAACGTAAGTCGAGGGATACCTGTGACATCGCAAAAGTTGTCCGTCTGTCCGTCCGTCCGTCCGTCTGTAAGCACAGGAAACACTCCAGTATCCCACTTATGATGCCATTGTTGGGAAGATGGAAGAGTGGAGGCGAGGTTTAATGAAGTTAATGGTTCCTGGGGTGTGGGCTGAAGACATTCTGACACCGTAGGTGCCCACTAGCCCCAGGACCAGTCAGGAAACCGGACAAAAGAGACAGGGGAAAGTCTCAGGGAATTCTATAGCTCAGCCGCAGTCAATCCAGAAATCCCTAATCAAGCTGGTTCACACATCCTAGCGCAGCTGGAATTCACATATCCAGTCAAGCCCGAGGCCTACTAGCCGAGATGGACCATAAAGTATATCAGTTTACTCGTACGGCAAATCATGTACAAGAGTAGACATAAATAATACAGCACTAATGGGTCCCTAACTAAATATATAAACTGGTCCTTACCATAAATTATAATATAGAGAGGTCCTGCTTGGACCATGTTTTGGCTACGACTCATTCCGTAGCCAAAATACTTAGAATGAAATGGATCAAAGCCTGACCTCGGATTAGCCAGCAGCTAACTGTAGCTAACGGATAAAGACCGAGTAACCTATTGTCACGATGCCGGGAAATTAATGATGGTGATGAAAACCTAAGAGATATATAGAAAAGTAGGCGATAGAGGGAGGGAATAACTAGGAGGACTATTGCAGAGCAAAGTACTACGGGATGTCTCCATAACAGATAACTCTCGAAGGGAATGAGATATTTTGATGAAACTTGGTGTGAAGATTCGTTGGGTCGTCGGACCAGTCGAGTTCGTAGATGGGCTCTGTAGCCCCTACATTTAGGGTGGGGGTTCAAACTAATTGGCAAACAAAATATTTTGAAACAGCCAATGTGATAGTCGATTATGGGGTAAGAAGACACACGTTGGTGAAAACCATTTTGTCATCGGACAAGTAGTTCGCCCGGAATCCTGCCAAAACCGGAAAGTTTGTTAAAAGTAAAAGTTTTATTTGAAGTTGATTAGATGTTCGATTTAGGGGTAAGAAGACATGCTGAAGACGATGGTGAAAACCATTTTCTCGACCGACAAGCAGTTCGCCTGGAATCCGGCCGAAACCGGAAAGTTTGTTAAAATTAAAAGTTTTATTTGGAGTTGATTAGACGTTCGATTTAGGGCAAGAAGACATGCTGAGCACTTATGTGAAAACAATTTTCTACCCGGACTATTTAGTTCGCCCGGAACCCGGCCAAAACCGGAAAATTGTTCGAAGTTAAAGTTTTATTCCTAGTTGATTAGATAACCGATTGAGGGGTAAGAAGAGACGCTGAATCCGTGTGTGACAATCATATTTTACCCGGACATATAGTTCGACCGGAATCCGGCTGGAGTCGGAAAATTTGTTATAAGTTAAATTTTTATTTGAAGTTGATTAGATGTTCATTATTGGGGAAAGAAGATACCCTGAGCTCGTTTTTGAGCTTTCTTTTTTCGCCGGACAAGTAGTTCTGGAGTTAGCCGAAACCAGGAAATTGGCAGAAGTGGCAGGAGCTTTTCGTCAAAACAGATATGACTTATAGGGGTAAACACACATGCTGAATCCATGTCTGAACTTGGTTTTCTCAGATGATTAGGTATTTGACCTTAATCTGTTTCTGAATTTTAGTTGTAAGAATGTTCAAGGGTCTGGCGATGAGTGGATCGGGCCAAGACAAAACCCAGTTGTCTGGATCAGATATTGAATTTTTGGGATCCCATCGAAACCTTTGGTCTTGTTCATATACTCCGTATGGGCACGTTCTGTGCCATTTTTATATGGGGTAAAAAAATTATTGATTGATTGATTGAATAACTTCCAGCCTAGAGTGGGGCTTCTTCCACTGCAAGACATTAGCAGTGGAAAGACATTACACTTCCGTAAGCCCCACGGGTCGCGATAATACTCTATATAAGTGGTTCCCAACCGGTGGTACGTCTACCTAAAGGGGTATGAGAGACCCGCGCAAGGGGTACGCAAAGGTTCCAAATCAAATTAGTCTATAGCTTCCATACATCGCTTCAGTCGTTTTCGAGTCCCCTAACTCAGTTTCAGTATTGTCCTCAAAATTCTATACCCCATTGTACGAGATTTTAGGTCTAGCATCTTCAGATTAGGCTACTATAAAAAATTGTAAAACAAAAGTTCGTCAAAAAAGGGGTACGGCACCTCTCTAAACCTTGATTAGAGGTACGCAATCTTTTTGAACCTTGATTAGGGGTACTCGATACGGAAAAGGTTGGGAACCACTGCTCTATATGACTTAAGTCAGGAAGAACGAGAAAACGTCGCACTAACGAGTCAAAGACAACAACTCAAGTCCTGTGTTAGTCAATCACGGCGATCGCTGGGGACAGCTGTGGCGCCGCTTCCGGCTCTTCCGCTAGGTACACGGCGACTTTGCATCGGCAGGGAGAGTTAGTCATCAAGAGTATTAGATACCTCTTTTAACATTTCGACCGGTCGTTTCGCCAGATTATCGTCAAACTACACGTTCGCGTGTATTTGTTTGCAAATAGTCTTGATTTGTTTAAAAAAAAAAATTGCTTTTAGCTCTTACTTTAATTGTTTAAAGCTGGACAAAGGAACAAACGCTAAGTAGTGGAAAGAAAAAATAAGCACCATAACCTCCGTCTCCCTATCTCTGGAATACGACCATGCGGATTTGAATAGATTCCCTATACCCTGCCCGATCCAAATGAGCGGAGGGTAGGATCTACGCGGAACATCAAAATTCGTTACCACTACTACAAACAGCTATATCGCAGTAGAGCCCCGGAGAAAAAATTCCAAAGAAAAGTCGATTGGTGGTCTGCCATTGTGACGTCACATCTGACGCGCTGCCCAGCGGGTCCGCTACACTTTTCCCTCTGATATGCGCAGTGGCGAAAAGGGGAGTAGAGGGTCATCAACTCAGAGCTTATCAAATACCTCTAGCTCAGCTTATTTTACTCGGGGTGTCCATAGTCGCTGCATGGGACCAAAGACGGAGGTTCTATTGGCTTATTTGTTCTTGGTAGTGGGCAGTACGATTTTCCGCGGCCCGATTTAAGCGGAGTGTCCTGTCTTCTCTACTGATAAGGTCTTCAGCCTAAATATTCTTGATGACTAACTCTTCTTGCCGATGAAAAAACCGCCCTGTACCTAGCAGAAGAGCCGGAAGCGGTATCACAGCTGCTCCCAAATATCGCCGTGATTGGTTAACACAGGATTTAGTTGTTGAGTATGAGTCGTTAGTGCTACGTTTTCTCGTCCTTCCCGAGGTCAGTGGCGTGTTTTGGACTTAGTCATATAGAGTACTGGGTGTGGTTTGGTGCCAGCGTTAGATCCTCCGAGGGTTCAGTGCCGCTCTCGAGTAGCAAATTTTGAATGACGTTTTCTTCAGTGCGGGGTTTGCCTCTTAGGCGGCTTCAACCGTCGGCAGTAGCCTAGGGCCAAACTGTAGACGACGACCCTTACTGTTGTATGGGTAGCAAACGAAGCATCTGGCCTTAACAAAGACCTTACTAGAAGGAAGGAATCAGAAGATAGCTGAAAAAACGGCTCTTAGCTGATATGGTACTTAACTTCAAATTACGTTTCATAGTCAGTTCCATACGGAAAAGTTGAGATATTGTAAAAGTACAGAAAATACGTGTGGGAAATCCTGATTGCGTGTTCGCACTATGACTGTTTTATGCTCTTAACGAAGCCAATCACGGCGGTCTGAAATCTGTTTAAACAAGCATGCTTCTACTATAGAGGGGGTCGCTATCGAACCTGACCGAGTTTGGAAGGTTTTTAGCATTTTTCACTCCAGTTTGAATTCAGAATGCAGTTTTATGGCCAGTATAATGGTGGGTTTACACACTGCGTAAAATCCGAGCGTATTTTACGCAGGTATTTGAGCTTGAAAAGATTTGTAGCAATACGGACGTATTTAGATACAAAACGGACCGATTTCTCAATTACGTCCGTACTGCAAGAGAACTTTTCAAGCCCGAATACTTGCGTAAAATACGCTCAGATTTTACGCAGTGTGTAAATAAGGCAACGTTCCCCACTGGGTGTTTAAGGTAACTCATTGAGGCGGCCTCTTATTGACGATTTTTAATCGCTAGATGATGCTGATCATGGGGGCCATCGGCTTAGTATTACTAGTCATCATCATCAGTAAGTGAAGACCGTTTGGATGCTCTTGTCTGCATCCTAGAATGGTGAATGGAGATTCAGTTTTTGTTTGTACCTCTCTCTGCCCTAGCCCTCAACCCCCCTTATTTTTTAGAGCATTTTTTTTAAGCTCAAGGACGCTAATTCTGTGACACTAACTGTGATTTATAAATCAATGGAAGTGGCCGTGGAATCAAGGGCCCGTGATTGTTCGATCGTTGCTCGCGATTTCGGTCAAAGTCGCAAAGTCAGATCTGCACAACTTTAGGTATAGAATATTTGTTCAAGTACCTGAATACCATTGTTTTTGCTAAAAAAGTAAAAAAATTAGTCATTCGTTAATTTACAAAGTGTTGGAAAGTTGTGCCAGGACTTTATTATCGCTACAAATTAATGGGAAATGATTTATTGGTTAAATCAAATCGTCAGTTGACTCTCATTTGAAGCTGAAACATTGGTAGGGGTGGCTGAAACATAGACAAGACCAAGAGTTTCGGTATGATCACAAAGAATAGCTCCGACAATAGGAGGTTTTTAACAAGAATATTTAACTAGATTATTTCTAATCTAGTAGGAAGTGGTGACGGTTCTGAAAAAATCGCTATTCGGTCTCCGTTCTAACTATCTATCCAGCCGTTTCAGTTTGAACCAGATTTCTACCTGATTGTCCAACCGTTCATACCCGAAATGTCGATATAATTTCGCTTATTTGTGAACTTGCCTTCACTTTTAAAAGTGTCTTACACTTGTCCTTATACCAAGTGTCACCAGAATCTAAAAAAAAACAAAAAACAGATGTGTCTTGCTAACAGACAGACGGACACATTTTACTACGCCATAGGTATCCGCTTACTTTCGCCTGGAATCCCAAAAAGTTTTCTTCGGACGGACTTGAACCCGCAAATCTTTGCTTTGCAACATCGAAGGGCAAATTGCCAAGAAATCATTGCAGTGACATGTCCTCCAAATCGCGAGCGATGATCTTGAAATCATGATCCCTTACCGTTAAACGATTGCAGTTGGCTTCCTTGAGCGGCGTGCATTTTTAGATTAATGTCCTGTGTGGACGAGGCGTATTTACCCTTTTGCATGCTTACTTTTTTGTTTTCTTTTATTTCACTAGATGTGGGGAATTATTGGTGTTATTGCTGTCGTGGTCCTGATTATCATTATTGGTAAGTTATTTTTTTTTTAACCCTGATACCCTATTGGCGATGCTTTCCCCTGTTCTCAAAGCTTCGGCAAATCGCGAACAGTTATTGCACCAGGTCAGGATTAAACAGGACTAATAATTTGTTGAGGTACTGAGCTATGGAAGTAATATAATTATTTATTTTTGACCCACAAAGACGAAAACAGTGGAGTACACAAGAAAATAGGAAAACATAATCAGGGAAACATAATTAGAAAAACAAAATTTACTTAAGAGTCATACAGCCGAATAAGCCCATGAGAGGGCGACAGACGCGCGTACGCCGTTTCGGATAGTTCTTTTTTAGAGAAGAGCCAATTTCTTTGCCAAAGAGGGAGAAAAAAAAAAATTGCAAAAACGAAAGTAAGAGCATCGCATAGCTTTAATATCCTTGCTCTCTAAACAGGATACACACCAGATAGAAAAAGAATATAATGGTCACTGAAGGAAGAGTATAGCTTGCCAAGAACTTTCCGATTGTATACCCCCTGTTAGCAACAGTTTTCGAATAACCCAACTGGATTTTTAATATACAGTTGGAAACCGTCCGGGATCGGAAAGAACGAATAACCCATTATAGTAGTTCCTGCATTTGTTTTCTGTGATTATCTGGATTTACGGTTCAAAGCAGGTGCTCCCATCTGGCGTTTCTTGCCGTGTTCCAGTTTAACGCCTCCAAGCGGATTGGTTTCTGAACAGGGTTGCCACATCAAAAGAAGTTTAGGGAGTGACTTTTGACCCAAAACAGAGAGTGAATTCGGAGTGAAAATTTATTTTCATGAAAAGACGTGAAATAATCACTTGATCAGAATCGCCTCTGCAAAACTGACACATCTTAATTTTGTTTTCATGTAAAAACTTGAAATACCGTAGTCACTTCTGGTCGGAATCCCTGTTGCAAAAATAACACATTTGAGCATTATCAGAAATAAAGTGATTTTATGTCCTACGTAGGACAAGAGTGACAAAAACAAAATAGAGTGACAATTCACACTATCGTGCGGCATGTGGCAAACCCTGTTTCTGAAAGTCTCCCATTGTCTCATTATCAGGACTTGTGACAGATCTGATAAAGTAGATCCACAAGTCGACGAGAAGAAAATCGAGAATCTGCTTCCCGAGCAGTGGAACTGTCTTTGGAGCGCCTTCACTATTTACGTGTTGGTACTCTTTCCGTCTCTTTAAATTATGTTTAACAAATCCTTCTTATAACTTTTCTTTTTTTTTAGTAAATATGAAAGTGGGCTGGGTGTCGGAAGTGCAACCGAAATATCCGAAATTTTTCTTGTTTTCACTGGAGCGAGCGAAGGCTTAATATGTTCTGCTCATTTCCTTATCGATCCATATTTTACAATTTCTCTGCTCTGATTCGGATTTTTCAGATTCAGAATTTTTTTACTTCACCAAAAAAACACAACTACATTATACAATAAACTCAAGAGCCACATAAAAGACAAAAATCCTGTGGGTGGCTGTATCTTCAAACCACCTTTTAACTTAAAATTATTCAATAAATAATAACACAAAAACTAATCTAATCTAAAAAAAAAAAAAAAGAGGGAAAGAAAGAGAGGAAAAAAAACAGGAAAGAAAAATGATTCCCTCGTCAGAACCTATCCATCTACCAAACCTACCCACCAGTATTGATGATAGGACAGTTGGTGACCTTCAAAAACTAGTCCGCTTGGGGTGCTGAGATAGAATAAGGTGAATTTCATCTACGAAGGCATACCGGAAAAATAGTACATGCACCTCGTCGTTAGGGGGCTGAGCCGTAATCACACCATTGCTCTAGCTTTTGACCGTTCGGACGGCTTGTTTCTGTAGCCCAAAAATTATAGGGATAATGTTTTCATAATTGTAAGCCGCTTAACCCTTTGGAGCTGTGTACCCTGCAGCATGCCTGCCCTTTGGCAAAGGCTGTAACACCCTGCTTGCTTACCATGTCTTACCTTTTTTAACTTTCCTTATCGCAGCCAAGTACTCTTAAATATGGATGGAAACAAAGGTATTATATGCTTACTCGAGCAATGTAGTATTAGAAGTAGATTAGAAGTGCTAGTGTAGTTGCCATAAGGTCTGTCGTTAGTCTTCGCCAGTTGTAGACGCGAAACGAAGGACGTTTATCCATTTTATTACCATGGAGAAATATGTCTTTATCGTACAAAAAATAGGTTTCTCTCGTTATATAGATATCAATTTGAAGAGAGCTGTTAAAACACAATATTAAAGCAGTAGCAGCCGCAGTGTATTTTTCCGGCTGTTTTAAAGACACTAGTATCCGGGATTCCCAGAAAGATTCTTAGTCGAGTTTCGCTCACGCGCATGCTTATGACGTCACGAAGGTTGTCTGATGGTATTGGACACCGACTAAGCCACGCCTATATTTACCGGAACTACCTCAGAAGTTTTTCTTCGTGGTGAGGTGGGATTTATAGGTTTGGGGATGGATTTCTGGGGTTTTAAATCTTAGTAAAAAGAAGATAAATTAGCGCGCTCATTATACTTTGATCGCATACTATTATTGGTATGCAATCCCGTGTAAGTGTGTAAAAGCTGGGGATAGAGCCGATAGTAGGGCACACTATAAGAAGTTATCAGTTACACAAGTATCCTCAGTTCCAAAAGTTAGGAAAAACAGTATGTGATAACTTTTTAGAATATTTCTGTGATAACATTATATATGTTATTGTTAACCATGTTTTACAGAAACAACACTCTAAGGCTCATAGCACATTTTTTTTCCTTTTCTTTATGGCCCGCTTTTTAGGTACAGCGGAGTAAAAAAAAAAAAAAAAATGTTTTAATGTGTTTCTGTAACGTCAACAGATACTGTTATCCTATATCTGTTTTCCGATAAGATCAGTCCGGTAAGGTTTCGCGTGCGAAAAAATACGCCGGCGGGGCTTTCACATTGGAAGCGCGAGACTCTTGTGCGATGCGCTTGCGGATGGGTCCTTTACCGCGACAGCTTGCGTTCCACCCGCATGAAAGTGAAATGGCTAGTCCTGATGGGGACAAAACATTAATATCTGTGAGGCTCATAGATATGTGAGAATATATACATATATTTTAGATGTATTAATATGTATTTGACGGTGCAAAATGGATAAGTCAGCTACATTTTATTTGATTAAAACAATGTTTACAACGGGTACGTCAGCTACGATTCTTCATCAGCGATATTTCGGCCCTTTTGGCAAGGGTCCTCGTCAGGCTGTCAATCCTCTGGTTCAACTTCGGGGAAGGAAACAAACCTGTAATGGATTGACAGTCTGACGAGGACCCTTGCCAAAAAGGGCCGAAATATCGCGGATGAAGAATCGTAGCTGACGTACCCATTGTAAACATTGTTTGAATAAATGTTTCAAAGTCAGCTTGGGCTCAAAGAATATTCATTTTATTTGAGCTACATTTCGGCCCCTCTTGGCAAGGGTCCTCTTCAGGCTCAAGCCGGAAAATGAACTTATCATAATATGAACTATGAGATAAGTTTATTTTCCAGCTTGAGCGGCTTGAGCCTGAAGAGGACCCTTGCCAAGAAGGGCCGAAATGTAGCTCAAATAAAATGTAGCCGACTTATCCGTTTTGCACCGTCAAACGTGATTTGCAGTCAGCTGGGCTGAAGGAGTATCTACTAATATGTACTATTTCGTATATATATTTATGTGAGTTTGAATTCTCTGCTACACTGTAAAAAGTTTTCCGTATAAAGATTAAAGTTAACTGCAGTTTTTGCCACTCGGATTACTCTTATCTCTACGCAGAAAAGATTAATACCAAATAGGGATAAGATGAATCTGAGTAGCAAATACTGCAGTTAACTTTAATCTTTAGACGGAGGGACTTTTTACAGTGTAGTCGGGTTGCGATAACGCAAAAATGGACTTGATTCCCAATCTTGCGTTGCATAGGATTTTTCATAAGCAAGGCTTGTGTTGCATCGCAAACACAGCGCAAGCTTTGCGTGAAAGGCTTACGCATCAGTATGAATACAGCAGTACAAGTATTGCGTTGTGCGGCTTTCCGTGTTAACACTACTAAGCTTTCTGTGTCTAATACCTGTCTCTGTTTCTGCTTTCCAGTGAAGTTCTATTGAAGTGTCTGAAGGTACTTTTCTACTAACATTTTCCTCTTTGACTTTGCTACCCCTCTGCAAGAACAAATAAGTAGCTAGGAGAACAAAGCTAATCGCTTGATCATCCGACGTGGATGAATGTGCGAGTGCACCCTGGTCGACACAGACAGCGTCAATCCCACTACCGAGACTGCGTCGGTAACTCGAAAATCTTAAAGTTTAACTGAAAAGCCAACTTATTTTTGTGTCATTTAATTGAATACACTAAATTATTTGGATTATGCAAAGGGATTTTTTTTTATTTTCCACTATCTAGTCTAGTTATGACGTTCAAAATATCTGCGGCCGCCCCACAACGAAATTTCTACCATGACGCGCGAAATTTAATCTGAACACAAACGCGGCTTTTCAGTTGGCAGAGATTGGTGAAGATTGCTTAGTTCCTAAACAAAAACAAAAATCATAAATCTTTCTCGTAAGGCATACAACAAAAATACAAGCGCACAGAGGTACCACAAATCACACGGAAATTACACTATTTGAAAATCGATTATTCGTGAATAGCGGAACAACAAAGTAACACATTTACAGCGGGTCTTCAAGCCAATTTTAGTGAATAAGTATGCGTAATTGAATTGTACTATCCCAGCCCTTTTCGGTTAAACTTTAAAGGATACCCGGCGCTATAAAATGTTTCTACTTTAGAACGAAACAGGCCATGAATGAATTTATTCCCAGTAAAGCACAAGGGCCATGGCGAGGTTGATTGGACAGCTCGTATAACTGGTTTGCAAAGATGAACAAGTTGAGAAGCCCTAACGCTGACCCTATGGTAAAGACGTATCGAGGACTAGAACTGCTCGTGACATGGATAGTTACTGTCCAAAGCGTTTGGTGGGGAGTGGGTTAAGGTAAACTTTACCGACTGTTTTTTTTTCTTCCGAAAAATTGCGCGGCTTCTCCCGACTAATATTTTTTCATTTTTTTTTTTAACGGCAATAGTGGGGTGGGGGACGTCCCCTCCCCATATTTGACCCCTCTGCATGGGGTTGACAGAGAGGGAAATGGCGGTGGGACT
Source organism: Branchinecta sandiegonensis (assembly GCA_030848855.1). NCBI lineage: Eukaryota > Metazoa > Arthropoda > Branchiopoda > Anostraca > Branchinectidae > Branchinecta > Branchinecta sandiegonensis. The sequence continues at coordinate 3,941,665 of JAUPMV010000011.1, forward strand.
GGGAAGTAGTAAGATGCTGTTCAATAAACACAGATCAACGAGTAGGGTGGTTCTTGTAAGTTTGGGGATTGGGTTGCATCTGGGAGAGCTCGCAATAGTATGTCAGAAAAAACAAGAGCGGAAGGGAAGACTAGGAAGAGATTTGTTGATAATCCGACGGTAAAGAAAATAAATGACGGGTCGCCTCATGAAAAAACATTGCTGTTTGTATAAAAATTAGATCGTGTGGTGCCGAGAAAGCTATATAAATTACTTTCGCTGAACTTTGAGCTAAATATTTCGTTTGGAATGATATCGCCCAATCTCCTACAAGCAATGCAATCAAAAAGCAATACTTTCAAGTTTCGAATAATTTAAGTGAACTGGTTTTGCCAGGACGACCCATCCCAACGTACAGTTAAGTCGTAGACAATAACTTCGTTTTTTGCCTTTTCTCCATAGGTCGGTTTACCTACCTATTTGGCACTATTGACCGTTTTTTCGTCTGGCCGGTCGGTTCGACTGAGCTCTTAAAAATCGGCTTATAAGAAAAAATGGCGTCTTCCCGCCGCCGGCGCCTATCTCTCCAATGAGAATTTTGAATTTCGCGCCGTGCCAAGAGCGTAGGTTGGTTGGACGAAGGTCCCGCCTCAGTCCACAGGTCGGCTAAACGACCGGCAAACGGAGCCAGAAAAACAGCTTATAAAAACTTAGGTCGGTTAACCGAAGGAAAAAAACGACTTATATACTTGGGAAATCTTGTAGGTCGGTTAACTGGATGACGACAAAAAACGCAGCTAATAGCTCATAGCATGGGATGAACTGTTAATGACGCAAGCGCAGTGCTCTTACCTTGAGACGCAGTTTGTGTCAGCCAGGTGGTAATCGACCGAGAAAGGGAGTAGCACTCTTCTCCTAACTGTTTATTCATTCTCGCCCTTAGACAAGTCGATTTTCTCTTGAAGATGGCTGTGTGCGCTGCATGGCTTCCATTAGTTTGCAGAGTAGCTGAATATGGCTTAAACTTACGATAACAAGCTGCGCAGGTTAGAACTTCCGGAACTAAAGAGGGGATCATTTGGAGTCACTTTCAAGCGAAAAAAAAAACGACTCGCGGCCGTTTTATGAAAGCCGAGAGTGATTCTGGTTGTCTGGAATCCTCCGCTAGTTTATTCGTCAGCTGATTTTGCGAATTCGGCTAAAACTTGCTTCACTTCCCAGAACTGTTTTGGCGCTCCACTCAGTGTTTCCACTTCTCATGATTTCACACGTTTTCTTTTTCAGTCTCATTATTTTTTTTTTCCAGTCTCATCTCCTGATAAACACATGATTTCAGGTTTCCTCACCTTTTCCAACCCTTAATGCTAAAATGTATGTATAATGCATTTTAAATAGATTTATTTATATCTACGGTTTTCAGTAAGTCAACAAACTTACAAACTTTTTTTTGTTTATTTACTAAAATCCGCATAACTTTTCAAAAATTTCGTTGTTTTCTTATCTATTTTCACCAGAAAGTCTCATTATTTTTCCCATGATTTTCTAGTACATATCTCATGTGTAACTCATTATTTATAGACTGTTGCTCATGATCTTAAAAAATTTCGAGTGGAAACACTGGCTCCGCTAGTTTTGGGAAGCGAATTGTTCTAGAAAGCAAATCCACGTCGGGAGCGGAAAGTGATATCTGAAAGTTGTGTTGCCATAAAGGCTTTCCTTGGGTTCTTGCGCAGGCGGACGAAAGGCGCACTGTCCTCCACATTCCAGTTTAGAGCCACCACGCGGCTTAGTTTCTGTTAGTCCCCCAGTGATCATCTCCATCATCAACGTTCAACTAAAACTCTGATAGGGTATTTGTTTAGATTCCTTCAGCTGCAAAAAGGTGCAACCCTTCTCGACCATGAGAGCTCTGCATTACCCTTTAATTTAAAAAGCGTAAGCTTTTCTTTCTTGTTCATTAACTTATGGAGTGATGCAGGCTGACAATGAGGTGAAGAAGGACATCCATAGACTTCGTCAGTATGCAGCGCTGAACTGGTATAACGCCAATTTCTGGGACTAAAAAAGGATTTTCGCGACGTTGGGGAATCACTACGAGCGAACCGTAAATCGGTGACATTGCATGAAACCTCTTTAGGTTCTTTCACTTCGACTGGTAAGGGCTTCTCCCCATTCCGCCACATTGACTTGCCGGAGTGCACCTGGGGGCTGAAGCATCCAAGAGCAAAAACGCAAAAACGAAACGATCGACTATAGTGCTCAGTCACAAGGACGCTGAAAGCGCATCCGTACGAATAATACCTTACCCTAGAAGCCGAATATTTACGCATAATTTTGTCCCAACTCCGCAGTGTAGTTGAAACCCTCGCAATAGCACTGATTTCAAAATAAGCTTGAGCATGCCACAGTAGATCTAGAATCAGAAAAACTTCGTTCTGATCCCTTGGAAACTTGTAGAGAACAAACTTCTCTGGAGCTACTTTGGTAAATTCTAATTGGCTGGTTTCCGTCCGTAAATGCCCTGCCGTTAAGCTACCCGAGCTCTCTCTGCTCTCGAGCCTAGTGTGCACGCCTCTTTTGGAGACGAGCTTCAAGCATCGCTTTTACGTGCGAGGCCAAGCTGTTCAGATTGAAAGAAATAGCTACTGTAAAGCTCCGGTCACACGCATGCCTTAGCCAAGCACCCGGCCTAGGCACGTGCCTAGCATCACCGTTCACATCCATGCCTAGGCACAGGTTTTGGGCCAGACACGGAGTTCCAGGCTCTAGATCCGATGCCTGGCTAAGCTTGGGCACGTATCTAAGCATCTGTGCTTGGTTAGGCATGCTTGTGAACGCGGCTTAAGAGTTTCCAAGGTATTAGAGGGATGTCCTTCGAGTCGAGGTTTTTGCTTTAACCTCCGTTTCGGTTTGACTCACATTGACTATGTACCTTGTCTTACACCACTCATTAACACATGTCTCTTTCTTTATTCTTGCTGCTAACCTAAAGGCTGGTTCACATGAGCGATTTATCCTTGTGGTAACGGAAGTCTTCGGTCGACGGTTGCTATGGTTCATCTTAACTCAGTGTGAATAAAGTGTATAGCTTTTTAGGCACTAACTGTTCATTGCTACAGCCCTTTTTGTGCAGCTTCTCTTTAGTCTATGGGATGCTTTCCCTTATTTCCGATTGGTTGAAAAAAGAGCAAGGGCGTCCCACTTCCGTGCACACATAATCCGACGAAAGTTTGGACTGCGAGTATTCGGAATCCGACATCCGAGTGTTCGGAATCTTGAGGAATTTCGGACTATGTGTGCACATTTCTTAATACTGTCCTTATGTTAGAAAATGTATGTGCATGTTAAGTCTGGAAAGAGATGGTTATACCCAGGGACTGATGGGCGGTGGAGAAGGGGTTAGACACACCTCCTACCACATGGACTCATTGCACCATGCCCTGAGTGTTGCACTGTAGAGTATGTATCCTTAGACGTTACTTAATTTCGGCTTCAAAGTACTTTGGTTATACCCAGGGACTGATGGGCGGTGGAGAAGGGGTTAGACACACCTCCTACCACATGGACTCATTGCACCATGCCCTGAGTGTTGCAATGTAGAGTATGCATCCTTAGACGTTACTTAATTTCGGCTTCAAAGTACTTTTACGAAGTCTCCTAGAACAGTGAGTGCATTTTTATTTACCATGTAGTCAAAATCTTCACCCGAAATTAAACAACTGTCCCGGAGTAGCATTCCTCTACTGTACAGCTGTTTGCCGATTTTTCGTCTGGAGATCCGTTAGTTCCCTCGTGTTTTTTCTTGGATCAGGTCAAGGTCCCGGAATCTGTTTGCTACCTTACTAAAAATAATTCGAGGGATTGACTACGCCCGTGCTTGACTTGGACGTCAGATCTGGCGCACACAACAAAAATCAACCACCACCTACCGGGCACGTGATGTACGCAAACAAATCGATGGTCAAGCCCTTGCCTTAAGTAAGAGGTCAAGCTTCGAAGTGAGGGGCTACCCATGAAGATCAGTTTTGGTATGATTTTAGGAACCAGATTCTCTCCAGTTTGTTTAGGCTTGTGTGGTTGGATTGTATGAAGGTTATGAGTAAGCGGTCTTGTAGTTCTTATTTCTGACCTTGTTGTTTTTGAGAATGTGCCATCTGTGCAAACTCTAGTCAGCTTCACCAATGATCTCATTAGTACTTACGACAATACTCGTAATTACTTAATTGTTAGGCCTAGTCTTCTTTGCCTCACTTGTCGATGCCCCCTGTTGTCTTAACCTACTTAATTGTTATACTTGCCTCAGTTACCCTCTTTGCTTATTTTTATTTTGATTGCATGTGTTAATTACTTTTCATTTAGTTTCAGCCACTTCTGGGTCGTCTGCCCCTGCACCCACAACCCCAGCCACGTAGAGTTTCGTTTTCTGACTGTGATTTTGTTGGGGTCACGTTGGTCCTCGCTAGGTTCCATTTTCTTATTTTTGAAAGTATTCTGCTGCCTAATGCCTACTAGTGGGGGAATCGACAGTGTATCATGTATATATTGTTATCCGTAACATGTTAATTTTGTGGGATTTCTGGTTACATTTATATCCACTTTACTGTATATGTATAGGAATAATAATCCTTTGATTTGTGGACCTGTTCATGTGAGTTCACCTGTTTGATGTATGATGAAATGTAATAAATTCGGTGTACCGTCTTACGCTGTAGAACCAGTCATAGAATCGACAGTGATAACAATCTTCTGTTGGCTCACACTGCTGTGATTTCGCGGAAAAGTCCGCATTTACAACATACGGCACAAATTACGCGGCAATAACGCGAATGAAGTGCAGCGAGTCGGAATACTCATGACGATCAAATTGGTCTCGCCAAGAAAAGACGTAAAGTTATATATTTAAGTTTGTTAAATGAGAAACATCAAACTTTTGCTAAAACCAGTATTCATTAAGATTAGCCTAATTGATAACCGCGGCTTCCCAACAGTCAAGCCAATCCCTTCCCGTTTTCATGGTGAAAGTACTAATTTCACCAAGCGGATAAGTCCAGACGACACTAGAACGCCATTCTAACCCTTCTTGGCAAGGGGCTCTTCTGCCGCTGTGTTAAGGGTGCCGTTCTTGTCAAGGGTCCTCTTGCTGTCTGTAGAAGATCAAACATGTAATGTAATTTTTAATTTATCACCCCTCGTACAGGAAAGAGAAAATGATGGAGTACAAAAAAAGAAAGGAAGTAGAAGAAAGATCACACAAGACACAACAGAGAAAAACAGAGGGAAAATCACACTGATAATCCAAAAAATGTCAAAGAACAATCCCTTGCCACTCATGGCCGCTCTTAGGACGTTTTACTCGTTGACATGGCTCATCGAGCTTTCGAATCGGGTCAACGATACCGTATTTCTTGGTCATGTAGGTATTACGCGTCAAGGAGAAAGACGAAGAATGTATTTTGCGAATTTAAAGTAAATTCGTTTAAATTTTAGTCGGTCTGTATCATTCAATGATTATGAAAATAGGGTATTCCGATTAACTGGTTTTCCTGCTTACTATGGCCTGATGAAGACCCCTTCCAAGGAGGGAAGAAATATCGCTGGAACGAAGGTGAGCTGTTTTATCCTATTAGCGCTATTAATCATGACTTGCCTCAGCTTCGGCTTAAGGAATACTTGGCTAATTCCGCTAGTTATCAACAACTTCTGCCATTCCTATCATGGGCGTGTTCCACCCTTCTAAGAATAGTAACTATTAGTTACTATTTTCGTTCCCGCCTTGTGAAAAATTACTACACTGACCGTTCCAGCCTTCTATAAATAGTAACTATTTGCTTACCACGCTCGAAAGCGTAGTAAGCGTGGTAACTACGAATCTCTTTGACGTGATTAGTCGGATTAGCCCGTGGCACGATGTTTTGCTGAAATAGAATAATAGTCGCGTTTTTTGCGATCGCTTGGAACGAAAATTGCCGTTTTTTTGCGATCGACTGTCGACTGGAGGTCCAGTCGATCCGTTTTTTGTCGCTTGACTGGACATCGACTGGGAACAAAGTCAACAGTCGATCAGATGCACCTTTCTCTTGGAGGTCCAGTCAAACTTGGTGCCAAATTTTGAAGATTGAAACATTTGGACCCAAAAACGTACAATTTACACCTCGGGAAACGCCGGTACTGCCGAGGGAAGAGTTGTGGGGATGGAAGGGAAAAAGTTTTTTCAGACCGTTTTTCGAAGGCTTGTTCTCGCTCCCCTATCAAGCGACAAAAAACGGTCAACTGGATGAACCCGGGAACAAGTCCCAATCGCCAGTCGATCTGTAAAAAACGCGACTAATGTGTTCCTCAAAGAAGCCAGAATCCGTGACGTCAAGCGAAGTAACTGCGGACACTGCGGTAACTAGGGTGGAACACGCTCCTTTACTCAGCCTAGCAGTTTTTGGGATCCCAGAACGTGAAGTGGAGCACAATAACTCTCGAAGGGAATGAAACATTTTGATCAAACTTGGTGTGAGGATTGTTTGGGTCAAGGGACAGGTCGAGTTCGTAGATGTGCTCTGTAGCCCTGCATTTAGGGAGTTCATATTTGATAGTTTTAATAATTTTTAACAGCTAATGAGATAGTGAGTCGATTTAGGGTAAATTGAGTAGTGCGTGACTTTTGAAGGGGTGATCGGATTGGAATGAAACTTGATAACTGGATAAAGGACATATTTCTAATGTCCCATTTGAAGTCCGGACCGGATTCGGTAGCTATGGGGGAGTTAAGGGGGGGGAAGACCGGAAATCTCGAGAAACGGTTAGATTAAGGGATCGGAGTGAAACTTGCGGGGAAGAACAAGCATCTGCCCCAGATAAATCCTTTAGAAAATTGGACTGGATCCGGACCCTTGGGGGGTGGAGGGGAGATTGCCGGAATTCCGGTGATGTCAGTTTTGGGGATTTTCGCGACAAAACTTGGGAGGCATATCAGGGACCCGAGCAAACTAACATGGAAACAATCAGTTTCTCGATCCGACCATCTGGAGGGGGGGGGGGGAATCTAGAAAACTGAGTAGTGCGTAACTTTTGAAGGAGTGATCGGACAGGAATGAAACTTGATAACTGGTTGAAGGACATATTTCTGATGGAAGTTCTGGGGATTTTCGCGACAAAACTTGGGAGGCATATCAAGGACCCGACCAAATTAACTTGGAAACAATCAGTTTCTCGATCCGCGAATCTGATAACTTGATGAGTGAATCAAGGACATATCTCTGATGTCCTATTTGAAGTCCGGACCGGAATCGGTAGCTATGGGGGAGTTGGGGGGGGGGGGAGACCGGAAATCTCGAGAAACGGTGAGAATGGAGGGATTGGACTGAAACTTGCTGGGAAGAACAAGCATCTGCCCCAGATAAATCGTTTTCATAACTGGACTGGATACGGACCCTTGGAGATGGGGGGGGGGGGGGGGTCCTGAATTCCGGTGATGTCAATTTTGGTGATTTTCGCGACGAAACTTGGGAGGCATTTCTGGGATCCGATCAAACTGACTTGTAAATAAAAATTTACTCGATCCGATAGTCGCGAGGGGAGTGGAGGGAGGGGGAATCCTGAATATTGAGTTATGCGTAATTTTGGAACGGGTGATCGGATTTGAGTGAAATTTAATAATTGAACAGAGGACATTTCTCTGGTGATCTTTTTCATGTCCGGACCTGATCCGACAACAGTTGGGGGGGGGGGGGGGGAGACCGGAAATTACGTGACTGACAGATACTGGAGAGATTGGGATGGAACTTTGTGGGAATAACAAACAAATGCTCTGGACAAATCTTTTTCAGAGCTGGATTGGCTCCGGCGAATGTGGGGGAGTTCGAGCGGGGGGGGGGGGGGGAGGGGTCCGGAATTCCGGTGGTCACGAGTTAAGGTACTTCTAGATGTGGTAGGACGATGCAACTTGGCTGGAATATTACACTTTCGACAAGATTGGCTTAGAAATCGACACTTTCCAAATCCGACTATTCCTTAAAGTACCAATCTTGACCACAAAGTAAGACAAATACTTTTAAGCGAAATATACGTTTTCATGACCCCCGTGAGCCCATTATCATTTTTGCCTCAAGGGTTTTGCATAATGAAGTTAAAGCTCCCTTAAAGTGCGCATGTAAACTGCATAGTCGAAAAGTACTTTTTATCAAATGATTCATCTCAGCTTATGATAGCGGATTCAAGAGCTATGGGGGAGTTGGGTGGGGGTGATCGGAAATCTCAAGAAACGGTTAGGATGGAGGGATCGAAGTTAAACTTCCTGGGAAGAACAAGCATTTATTCTAGATATATCGTTTGCACAGTTGGACTGGATCCGGGCACTTGGAGGGGGGGGGGGGGGGGGGCCTTCCGGAATTCCTGTGATGGCATTTTTCCAGACGAAACTTGGCAGGCATACTAGGGACCCGATGAATCTGACAGAGCCTTTACCTACTACATACAGTTGCAAGTGCCATATCAGCTTACAGCTCTTATTTCCGTATATTCGTTGGCCTTTACAAACCCCATTTTCGTTGGTTTCTTCGTTGATTTTTTGTGGAAATAATAGCTAATATTTACCACTGTTAGAAGGGTGAAACACGCTCTTAGAGGATCAGATGCGTAATTCAGTTGTCCAGAATCTGACCTATCTCTAGTATCTGCAGTATCGCCGTATCGGTTGATGAAACTGTATCAGTAGGCACGGTAGTTGCGTGTGGGCCACTAAAACTGACTTGAGGTGCAGCGTAAGTATGATCAGTTGTCACTTGGGAGGGGCTTGGTTTGCATTTTGCCTTTCGAACAATGTCAGATGGTATTGGTAGTTTGAACTTTGAAACTGGAGCGGGTAGTTTTAACTTCAGAACTGGAACGTGTGAATCCACTGTTGGCTCTCCGTGAACAAAATGTTCTGAACAGATGAAACTGTATCTGTTTGGTTTCCACGTTGGTGATCTATTAACTGCAGAAATCCATGCGTTTAGGTGGATATTGCCTTTCAGTGGGAAATGAAAAAGTCTGAAGGGCGGCTTGCAATGACAATCAGGGCGAAGCACCTTATGATCTGGACAAACTGAGCGCAGAACAGATTTCGTATTCGGGCAATAAAGAATTTCACATTTTCCTTGGGGTCTCCTCATGTCAGCTTTCATTCATAGTACCTGCAATTAGAAACAAATAAGTAGGCTAATGTTTTATTTTATGGCACTTCCATTTACTATTATCATATCAATCAGTTCTTTTTAATTCAGTCGCAAGACCATACAAAAACCCACTAAAACTAACAAAAGACACAAGGTAAACAACACAATTCCAGTCTCAATTACAGTACAACTCACGGGGAATTTGAGGATCGACAGAAGATGTCGCCACAGCGGAGTACTGTGATGGATATGATTGATCGATTGATTTATTTACAGAAACGAAAAAAAATCAACATACTTATCCCGGAACTGCAACAGCCAAGGGCTTTAAACGGTAATTTCAGGAACTCAGAAAGAATTAACACCTGTCTAAAGAAGATAACATCTCTTAAGAAAATCACTTGTGTGTGATGACGTGCTATTACGAGTAAAGGTTTCAAAGGTTTAAAAGTTTCAGTATATTCGTTGGCCTTTACAAACCCCATTTCCGTTGGTTTCTTCGTTGAATTTTTGTGGAAATAGTAACTAACATTTCCCACTGTTAGAAGGGTGAAACACGCTTTTAGAGGATCAGATGAAGATCAGATGTGTAATAGGCTAAAAACCCTAGCTGTAGCCAGGGGCGTCACGACTGGGGGGGGGGGGGGGACGCCCCCCCCCAATGTGGTCGGCCAGCCGGTAAAAAATAGCCGAGTCGGCGCGAAGCGCCACGATTTTTCGTCAAAACAGTTGATTTTTTTCATGAAAACAGTCGGTTTTTCTGAAAATCAGTCCATTTTTCGTCAAAACTGTCGTTTTTTCCCGAAAATCAGTCGATTTTTTTCAAAACTGTCGTTTTTTTCTTGAAAACAGTCGTTTTTCTGCCAAAACAGTCGGTAAAAATTACCAGTCAGTCGGTAAATGGCTTGTCCCTCCCCCCAAACATTTTGGCTGGTAACGCCTCTAGCTGTAGCTTTTCTGTTTAGCTCTTTGTATGTGCAGCATCTGTTCCGAACAAGCGATTCTGACATGGTCGCGAAGCGGCTCAACTTCAGCAGAAGACGCGAAATGTTACTGAAACAAACGTTGAGCCCACAATCGGCACGGTGCTTATATACTGGCGTAATCCCAGACAATTGGTAACAGTGAGCGTGTTCCACCCTATTTACCATAGTTACTGCGCATGACGTCACGAATTTTGGCTTTTTGCCGTCAAGGCTGGAAGGATTTTTCGATTTTCCAACAGAATATCAAGTCACGGGCGAATCCGACCAATCAAGTTACAGATATGCGTAGTTACCACGCTTACTACGCTCCCGAGCACTACCCGAGCAATAGTTAGTATTAGTTACTATTTCAAGAAGGTTGGAACGGTCAGCGTAGTATCTTTTTACGAGGTTGGAATGAAAATAGTAACTAACAGTTACTATTGTTAGAAGGGTGGAGCACGCTCAGTATGTGTGAAATAGACGTAGTTTAAACACTTGTGCAAAAATTTCCATGCAAGAACATTACCACGCTTGCATAAACTGGGCATCGTCTGACGCAGACGACTATATCGTCATTTAACGATCAACTGATGACAAAACCTAGGTAGGATACCGGAAGCTCCAAAATTTTCCACTAATAAGACAGGCGGGAATGTAAGCATGCATGTTTTGGCCCAAGGCTGAATTTACCTAAGCCCTGAAAGTAGTGAAGTTCAGATATGTACAGAAAATTTCACTGGCATGGCTTCACCACACCAGTCCCAACCACGTGAAAACGCCCGAAACTGACACTGCCCAGTGATGAGAAATGTGCAATTAAGAATTCATTTTTAATATTATTAGCTTTGTATTTGCTGTTTATAGGAATGTTCTACTGTGTTATGGGCAGATTTATTTTGAATAGTATAGCAAACAAATCAGTGCAGACAGTAGCTTAGTTGCGGTTCTGCATATACCATGATCTCTGATACCACGGCCTAAAGTCGTTTCCGCAGTTATCGTGGCATCTGATACTATGGTCAAAAGATATTTTTGCAGTTATCGTGGTATCTCGCCAGTCATCGTGGTATCTGACAAACTGATTATGGTATCTGAAAAAGTCGTCTCACTTTCATCATCACCAACAATAGAGCCTAGGATTTTTTCAAATTGGTGGGAAAGAAGTTTGGCACTTAGTGATGTGACTGGATATCAGTTTTTCCTTTGGGATGACTTCGAAAAGCGCAATTTCGGCAATTGTCGTTTTCTGCAGACAACCGTGGTTTCAGATACCACGGTAACCGCAAAAAAGACTAATCGCAGATCCAGTTATCGTGGTAACAGATACCATAGTATCTGCAAAAACGCAACTAATCTTTATCTGATCTAAATATTCGAAATGCAAAGAACCTTAGATACAGTCTGAGATGTAGCTTCAGGAGCAATAACGAATAGTAGCTTAGTTAAAATGAAAGTAGGTACCTCATGACAATTTTTCCAATTCTGTTAATTTGGGCTGAGATTCTTCCAATCTCTCTTAGACATTAAAAGCACTGCCACCTTAGCAGTGCAAGCCTCGAGCAAAGACTACCAAACTTGAGTTTACTTCTGTGACCTGTAATAAAAGATGTTGATTTGATCAATCGTAAACCTTTTATGTGGAAAACCCATAGAAAACCTTAAAATGCTCAAGTAGGAAGAATAAATCATTAACTATAGAAAAGGTAATTAATAAGCGTTGTCAACAGAACTACTTAGAACTGGAAGAGATCTGACAAAATGGATGTGATAATACTCGCTTGGTCAGCAGGTGAGACTACACTGTAAAAAGCTTTTCCGGATAAAGATTAAAGTTAACTGCAGTATTTGCTACTCGGATTACTCTTATCTCTACGCAGATAAGATTCATACCAAATAGAGATAAGAGTTGCGTTTTGATATCTGATACCACAGTCTAAAGTCGTTTTTGCAGTTATCGTGGTATCTGATATCACGGTAAAAAGGAATATCACATTCCTTTTCAGAATGTACTGTTCCCAACTATATTGCTACTCTCTTGTGACTAACCAATCTCACAAGCGCGAAAAGACCTTTCGCGTCTTGTATAACAACTCTTTCCGGTGGTTATATGGGTTTAGATGGAACTGTAGTGCTTCGGGTATGTTTGTTGGTGAAGGAGTCCCTTCTCTCCCTGAAATCCGTCGTTCCGCCGTGCTTTCTCTTCAGTCTCGAATTCTGGCGTCGAGCAATCCTCTGCTGGTGATTCTGTGTGGTCCACAAATGCGCCTGTCTCTGCCTCTGTGGCAAGATAGATAGATAGATATTTTATTGATCCAACTCGTAGCGCCGACATGGCACTAAATACGTCGACCATTACATTTCATGTGTTAAAAAACTTGAATATATACAATTATTACATAAAAGAAAATAAATCACTTAGAATTCACTTGTTTTTTGTTAATCTTCTCAGTGAAATACGGTACAAAGGGATTTGAATACCGGTTTGTGCGACATTTAACTGGCACCAGGAGATTTTGATGCCTTGTCCGTCCTGTCACCGGTGCTAGATCGGGCAGAATATCTCTATGTTTTTCACTGGCAAGGATTGATCGGCCGAAACGTAAAATTAGGTTTTCCCGGCGGACATGGAGTGGCTCAATTCTTAATAGGAGGAGGGAAGCTTCGTAACCATTGTATTTCAGTCCTAGCATAATGCGGCACGCTCTGATTTGCAGTGATTCAATCTCTTCGTTATGTTGTATGCTTCTTTGTACAAAGGGTCCCCAAACCGGGCAGGCATACTCCAGTAGCGGTCGCACGTAGGTCACATAGGCCAATTTCATAGATTCTACGCCGAATCCAAATCGCTTCATTGTCGTGATGGACTGGAGTGCAGCATTCTCTTTCATCACTAGGTTGCAAACATGATCACTGAATTTGCAATCTTCGGTGAAAGTGACACCCAACAAAGTGTGACTCTTAACCATGTTAAATATAGGATCAGGCTCTTTGAATTCACTTTTCAGCGGGTTGAACCGAATCACTTTACACTTTTGCGGGTTTAGAGTTAGTTTTGCAAGGTCACAGTCACGATAAAAAGAAGGCACTAAGTCGGGTTCAAACTGTGGTAAAGTGACTCCTTGATTGACTAGAAATTTGAGCAAGAACGACAAATCATCAACGAACTTAGCACAATCGGCGAAGTCAGCAAGGATAAAATTGACAACGGCTAAGAAAATCATGGGGGAAAGAAATTTACTATGGGTTCGACCCATCCTAAATGAATATTTTGCTGTTGGAGGCTTCGTGCCTTCAGCATATTTTTTTTTTTTTAAGTGTATATTAATGTGTTATGTAGCAGCCCCAGTTGGCTATATTTTGAAATAAATAAATAAATAAATAAAAGGCGTGTTTGCAGTTATCGTAGTATCTGGCCAGTTATCCTGGTATCTGATATTCAGATACCACGGTCCGACCGGGGTAACTGGTCGTGGTATCTGAAAAGTGATCTCACTTTCATCGAATTTTGCAAATTGATGAGAAAGAAGTTTAACACTTAGTGATGTAACTGGATATCAGTTTTTCTTTTGGGATGACTTCAAAAAGGGCAATTTCGGCAATAGTAGTTTTTGCAAAGAGACTGTGTATCAGATACCACGGTAACTGCAAAAAAGATTAATTGCAGATTCAGTTACCATGGTAACAGATACCATGGTATCTGCAAAAACGCAACTAAGATGAATCTGAGTAGCAAATACTGCAGTTAACTTTAATCTTTATACCGAGAGACTTTTTACGTATGTAGCTTACGTACTAGCTAACGTATGTTAGCTAGTTTTTTATCTGATAGAGAACAGTGTGTGCAGCTACCAAACGGCGATGTTTCCGAATTCTTGGACATATACTGTGGATCGCCGCAGGGGACTAAGCTAGGACCATTGTCTTTTTTGATTGTTTTTAATCGTATTTTAACTTCAATTCGTGACCGTTTTAAATTTGCTGATGACCTATCTGTGCTTTCATTGAGAAACCTTTCAAATCATTCTGATCATACAACCACGCTCAGTGATATTTATGAAAATCTCCAGCCCGAACTAAGCCGAGTTAGATTAACGGTAAGCAGCGTGAAGAGTGTTGTTATGAGATTTTCATTCCTCAAGAAAGATGTTCCGGTTATTGAAGATGTTGGTTTGAGTACACAAAACTGTGTTAAACTACTTGGTGTGTATATCCAGAGTGACCTCAAATGGAATACTCACATTGACGCTCTTGTTAGAAATGGGTCGCATCTGCTGAAATCTTTCTCGGTCCTGAAGAGATTTAAGATTCCCGTGCAACAATTAGTCTTAATTTATTGTTGTTATGTCAGACCTTGTCTTGAATATTGCTGCCAGGTATGGCATCCCGGTTTGACTAAGGAGCAATCCAGTAGACTGGAGCTAATCCAGAAAAGAGCAATTAAGATTATCCTGGGCCCAGTGTACGTTAGTTATGAAGAGAGCCTGTCAAGTCTCGGTCTCCCTTCCCTTGAGCAACGTCGGCACCATTTAACAATAAGTTTTGGCCACAAATGTCTCAATTCTGAACTTCACAGATCAATGTTGCCTGAGTATGTAGAACAAAATAAAAACAGGCCCAACACGCGTACTCAAACCCACTCAAACAAAACTAAATTAACAAATTATCCAGCGGATGCAACTGAAAGATATGTTAACTCGTTTGTGCCGTACTTTGTTCGTTCGTTTAATAGTTCTTAGGCGTATTTATCTTGTATTATTTGTCATTTGCCATTGGCCATTTTTATATCCCGTTGAAAGTGTTATATTGACTTACCTTTGCTAGCTATCTTTGCTATTTTGGTGAATAAACGATATATATATATATATATATATATTTACAGTGTAGGCTGACCCTAACCGACTAACCTGAACGGACTTGAAAATACCTGAACAGACCTGAACCGTGCCTTATAGCTAACACCTACACTGGTAATCTGCCCAGTGCTGGTCCAGTGTTGTAAGCAATCTAAATCACAACTGACGGTTTGGCTTGGCTGTGTGCAGTGTGTCTCCTAGAGAGGCTGGGTGAAATTCAATTCAAAGCTCACAGCTGTTTGTTGATTTGAGCCATAAATCTGTATACTGTATAAGGTTCAGGTGTGCACTCGCTAGTATGCAGAATGCAGAAAAGGCGTGAATACATGCAAAGGAGAAATGCTGGAGCAAATAGTTGTGCTCAAGCTATTTCAGTTAACCTGGTAGAGCAAATAAATCCTTGAAAGGCACAAAAGAAAACTGAAAATGGAAGGTTAAAAAGAAGGCGTTTTTCCATGCTCCTACAAACAATTTGTGGGTCGACTGTGGCTCAAAAAGAGTGTTTCCACTGTCTTTCGAGCAGCCAACAAGTGTGTTTTCAGCAACCAACAAGGTTTTCGTGGCTCGCTTTTGTGGCTCAAATTCGACAAACAACTGGCAAGGTGATTGTCGATTTTGTGGCTCGATTCTGGCGGGAAATTCAAATTAGGCAGCAAAATAGTGTCTAAACAATTAAGCTAACTACTTTTTCAAGCATGTAGACTTAAAACTGAAGATGCTTTTTGTACAGAATGGTAAGGAAATAAGCCTGGAGTTCTATTTATTGAGAATTTACATGAATTTTATTTTTATTTTTAGATATCTGAAATTACCGCCAAAGACCAAACAGCGTTTCCGCGAGTTTCAACTAGTGGTTCGACAGTGTGGCACAGAATTGTGTTTCCGCTCAGAAGTGTGTGGCCCACAACTGTGTGGCGGAAAAACCTAAAAGGCAAAACCAATTTGGCGGTGGTCAGCAGGTGTTTAGAAGAAAGGAATTTGGCAACACTGCAACTTTGTTCAACAAAGACAAAGAAAATACTAGGCTGTTATGTACAGAGTAATTAGACCTTTAA
Organism: Branchinecta sandiegonensis; assembly: GCA_030848855.1. Lineage (NCBI taxonomy): Eukaryota > Metazoa > Arthropoda > Branchiopoda > Anostraca > Branchinectidae > Branchinecta > Branchinecta sandiegonensis. Next base: position 3,957,666 of record JAUPMV010000011.1, read on the forward strand.
ATCAAGGCCAACTTCACACATTTGGTAAGTGGGAAGAAACAGTGGGAATTGCAGGCATGTAATTCATTCACTGGGGGTGGTGCAAACAGCAAGGTAGGCCTATCCTGTTAGAAAAACAATTTATTATATTGTAGGAACAGGAAGAAGCAGGTAAACCTGAGCAAACCAGTTCATAAGCTTCAGTCCAGGTTCAATCTAGTAATTTTTGTCATGTTTTTAGTTCCCCTTTAAGCCAGACAGATCTCTGTAAAAGACACAGTCCTGTTTTTAACCCTAGCCAAAATTAACTTACTTTTATGACCAGTATCATCAAATGGTGATTTCATCACTAAAGTTCAACCATGCAATGGCTGTACTCTTCTTTACAGATTCAAAAGTTACCACTCACCATTTCTAACAGAATACTTGTTTTGTTGTAACTTGTTATTGTTATTGTTTCTACGCAGTGTTGCCAGGAGCTCGACTCATAAAAGTGTCACGATTGCCGACAGGAGCTTTTTGACACTTCGCGCCCCCGGAGATTCTGCATCGGCAGGGAGAGATAGTCACAGTCATCAAGAGTATTCAAAAAAATCAGTATCGCAACCTGATCGCAACACTGCCCTTGTAAGCTCTTGAGTATTTTGTAAGCACAAAGTATTTAAATTTGAACATCGTGCTTTATTATCCTACCCATAGGACTATTTATTGCTTATGGCTAGTGTCCGCTGGAACTGATATAAAGGTAAAGTCTGTGTAATTTAAGTGGTTTTCGTCAATTTCATCTATGGAAACATGGATGTTACCTGGTTGCAAACTGGCAGAAGTTTCATCATAGGGTAGAGTCAGGGGGGTCCCAATGGGATGGGACAGCACCCCCTTTGTGTTTTGGTCATTCAGTCAAATTCAATTGAAATGAGCATCTCTGTGAAGCTGTGATGCCCATTTCTGGCCCATTTTATAAAATCTTTTGTCCCCATGTTTCTAAATTGGGTGATCTAACTTCTTTATTGGTTCCCATTCTCTATTGAATTTGGTCATTCACCCAACTTCTGCTCGGACAGCATCACTATCACTGCATTCGGTGCATCCCTTCGTAAACTCGGTGATTTAACGTGTTTATTTGGTCATATCCGTTAACAAATTTGGTAACTCACCAGACCTTTCTCAGCTCCATATCTGTTCTATCACATTTGGTCATTTCGTTTCATAATTCAGTCATTAATCAAATTCATTTGGTTCTGATTTGTGACCCAATTCGGTAATTCACCGGATTTTTGTTTAGTTCAAATCTATTACCGGACTTGCAAAATTAGGTTGTTTTAGGCGGACCTAATAAGAGTTTAATCCACTACAGAGTTCGGTTGTTTTACCGCTCCCGATCTTTTTTTTTTTTAGTATTTTGGTAGTACGGATTCATTATTTGGTTCAACCCGGTTACTGAGCTTGGTAATTCAATTGGCAGTTATTGAGGTTTTGTTCTCTACCGTTTAACAGTAGCTTCAGCTGGTTGCCATTCTACAGAACTTTTACCAAGCTTTTACTTCTAATGATTGCAGTACTTTAGAAATAAGCAAGTGTCATGACGTGAAAACTAGCCTACTTTTTTGCTGTAAATTCAGAATAAATGTATGTTGTATCTACTTTACCCTGGATGGCCCCTTACAGCTCTATGGTTTAATAGGTAGTCTTGGGATCGTTAAATGTTGCAAGAAAAAAGGCAGATTAAAATTTTTTCGCCTGCACCGCTTTAATTTATCCTTCATACAGCCGTTAGTGACGTTATCGCTAGGTGACAGCTGCATTTTTTGTCGCCGATTTTTTTGTCCGTTGGCAAAACTGGACGGCCCCCAAAGGTGAAAAAGCCTAGTAACAGACAGCGTATCTCTGAAAAGAAAAACAAAACAAAACAGGAAGAGCTTGAAAATACGCCAAATTTGCTCTTTAGACTTGATTTTTTTACATATTATGCACCTTTTACATTGTAGCTTCCTGAAGACAGCTCGCTGTGTTTTAGAAGAAGAAAAAATTCGGTCAAAACCAGGTACCGATTCGGTCAATTTTACCAGGTTCGCCCCCCCCCCCCCCCTCCCCCAATGGAGTAAGGCTAGGGACGCCCCTGGGGAGAGTTGTGTATGTAGCATGATGGCATAGCAGGTAATATGACATACTCTCATAACTATTGATAGAGGGGCACCCATTCCACTCCATGACAGATAGCTTTTATTCTCCTATCAAGAAATATCCCTGGTAAGGGACAAAGATAGGGACAACCTGACAACTGGATGTCAAAGGGTAAAATGAACATAGAATATCCAAGAATGTATGTCTGAATTTTAAAATTTGTCTAAATATAGATTATTGATGACTTTTTTTTTACCTACAGGAGGGGCTGGGGAGGGGTATCCAACCTCGAATTTATAAGGCCTCTAAACCTTACAAGGAAATTTCTGTGCAGTCTAAAACAGGTCCTGGGTCACTCAGGGTGCTGAGGGTTTCCTTCTTGACAGTTAGGACCTTGTTAGGACTTTAGTGAAATTTTCTTCCAACCTTTTTAGGCCTAGCTCGGGGCTGTGTAAATTCGAGGTTGGATACCCCTCCTGTTAATGTATTTGGGTATTTGCCATAGCCTACATTATTTGAACTTTGAGTGTTCAAGTGAGAATGTTTTCAACCATTTGGGGTGATGATGGTGGGGGGGTGATGTAAACAATGTGCTCGTTGCAGGTTTATTTGATAGTGTAAGACAGTCAAGGGAATATTTTGGAGAGTTTTTGTCGTTTAGGCTACTTACCATTTTTTTTTTTAATTAGGCTACATTTCTCCCAAGCTGGTCGGAGCAGGTTCGGAGGCATCTTGTATTTTGAAGCTTTAGTAATTCTGGGAACTGTAGTGATCATACCAGTCATTGTTCTTTGCAAGAAATTAGAGATAATGCATCAGACCATCTTCTTTTTTCTCAACTGCAAAAGCTTCAAAATACTCTGCATTCTACCACAGATCTCTAATCTTTGGATAAATGATGCTGGACACCCTAATCCTGCTTAGCCCATTAAAAAGTTTCAAAATTTCACCCAGATCATCAATATTTCATTGGATTAGGATGTCCAGCAATTAGTAGAGGGTAACTCGTGTCAAGCGTAGGCTATTCTAAAGTGTCGTTAAACCAAATGTTTGGCTTGGCTTAAGCCTATAAAACAATCAGGGATTTACGGTAGACTGAACACAGTGTTTGATTCTTTTTGTTGTTAGAATGTGGTGTCACAAGAAACTATGGTTACATTCTGAACTTAGTGGAATTATGAGTACTGATGGCTGTATTGTTGTTAAGTAAGACTTTAGATTATATTTTTTCACTAAAAATGGGGCTAAGTAATGCAAAGTTTATGTGTAGAACTAAGTAGTTGGCTGGGTTGCTTGTGAGGACAATAAGCAGCCTTAGACGGTGTCAGAGATCCTCGGTTTCACTTGTCTTAGAAAGTAGCCGAGCCCATACCTGACAGTTTTGAAATGTCAGCTCTGTCATTCAGAGACTGGCTTAGGTAGCTTAGAATCACTAAGACAGTTGCTAAGACTGGGAGTACCGTTGCATGGACAATTGCTTTATTTGACTTGTGACTCACATACACTTTATTAGACATACAGTTTACCATTAATTTGTTAGACTTACAATCAACTTGGAAGACTTTCGTTTGTGGAAGACAAGAATTGCCCATTTGGGCCAGTTTGGCCTAGGCTAGTCACAACCTAAAGAAGTGGCTGTTTGTTAGTGCCTCCTTTTTGGGATCCCAAAACGTAAGTGGAGGGATACCTATGACATCGCAAAAGTTGTCCATCTGTCTCTGTCTGTCCGTGAGCACGATAACTCTTGAAGAGAATGGGGTATTTTGATGAAACTTGGTGTGAGGATCCTTTGGGTCAAGGGAAGGTCGAATTCGGAGATGGGCTCTGTAGCCCTACATTTGGGGGTGGGGGGTTCAAATTAAGAGGCAAACAAAATATTTTTAAATAGCTAATGAAATAGTTGATTAAGGGGCAAGAAGACATGCTGAACACAATTATGAAAACTATTTTCTCGCAACCGCAAAACCGGAAAGTTTGTTTAAAAGTAAAAGTTTTATTTGAAGTTGATTAGATGTTTGATTTAGGGGTAAAAAGACATGTTGAACACTTACCTATGTGAAAATCACTTTTTACCCGGACAAGTAGTTCGCCCGGAATCCGGCCAAAACCGGAAAATTTGTTAAAAGCAAAAGTTGTATTTGTAGTTGATTAGATGTCCGATCTAGGGTCTTAAATAGCTAGTGGGATAGTCGATCAGGTGGTAAGAAGACATGCTGAACACGATTATGAAAACTATTTCCTCGCCGGACAAGTAGTTCGCCCGGAATCCGGTCAAAACCGGAAAGTTTGCTGAAAGTAAAAGTTTGATTAGACGTTTGATCTAGGGGTAAGAAGAGATGCTGAATCCGTATATGACAATCATTTTTTTTACCCGGACATATAGTTCGCCCAAAATCCGGCTGAAACCGGAAAGTTTGTTATAGGCTAAGTTAAATTTGTATTTGAAGTTGATTAGATGTTGGAAATAGGGGTAAGGAGATACGCTGAACTCGTTTTTGAGCTTTATTTTTTCGCCGGACAAGTAGTTCCGGAATTCCGCCGGACCGGAAAATTGGCAGAAGTAAGGCAGGAAGTTTCGATCGGTTTCGTCAAAATAGATATGACTTATAGGGGTAAACACACATGCTGAGTCCACATCTGATTGATTATCTATTTGGCCTTAGTCTGTTTCTAAATTTTAATAGTAAAAATGTTCAAGGAGTCTGGTGAAGACTGAATGTGGCGAAGACAAGACCCAATTGTCCGGATCAAATATTGAATTTTTGGGATCCCATCGAAACCTTTGGTCTTGTTGTTTGTTGATGCCTTGTGTAGCTTTTCATGAGTACAGATAACAGACTGCCAGTTTAAACTTCAACAGCTGGTTTAATCGAACATCAGCGAATTATAAAGCGTCAGTACTGTGTGGAAGCTCTTAGGGTTTCCCCCAAAATCCCCAAGGGTCTCTTATTTGGGTGCATGGAAGGTTATATAAATGGTTGGGAGCGACGTTGGTTTGAAAAACTCTCTTCTGAAGGCTTCCTCCTTGTTCGTTCGTACTGACGGACGGCTGGTCTATTATCTCGGCCATGAAGTTGATATAGGTGATGGCCAGCCTCAGTGTTTCAATCCGGGATAGCCTCTTTTCGTAAGCAAACGTTGGAACCTAGAATTGCAGGATGGCTTTTAGGTTACGTTTAAACTTCCTATCTATTGGTAGTATTAACTAACATTGTTATTCCAGCCTGCGAGTATAAAAAACACACAAAAAAACGTGACAGCTCTGTAAAGAGTTACCACTGGTAACTTTGTATCTACCGTGCTCTGGAGGATTGTAGTTAGTGGTAGCTTATCTAGGTAGGAATTCGAATCTGAACTTTAAAAATACAACGCTGAAGTAAGTTGATTATTTTTTAGGATGATAGTAAGCGGCTTTTGCCTCTTCGCAATGGCAAAACTAGCCCATTTTCGTGTGTGTGTGGAGGGGGGGGGCAAGCCCAGATGTTCCCGTCAAGGTTAACAAGTTACCGACAAAAAACGGCGCACGTTCCCCGCGAGCACATCTTTCAACTGTTTTAATAATAAATTGCAACATAACAATCGAGATGGTTTTCTAATGAAAGTTATTGAATTTGCCTTTCACTCCCTGGTACCAATAGTTATCACATGGAACATATTATGTAGTCAATAGTCTTGCAGACCAGAAAGGTAGTGATTGATACTGTATCAGATTACTACACAGCTTGAAGATTTATGCGGCTGTCTTCTTTGCTTGTAAACTTAGCGGCTTTTTCAGATCCCAAAACGTTAGTAAAGTTTGTCTGTACGTCTGTTACCATGATAATTCTCAAATGGGGTTGAGTATTCTGTTGAAAATTGGTATGAGGATGTGTTAGATCAAAGTACAGATTCGCGTCCGAGAACGGTGTTGCAGAGATGTCTCGGATGGAGTGATTGGGTTGAAGCTTGAAAGGTACTAAATTCATGGACCTAGACATGTAGTTTGAGGCCCGAACTGGATCTCACGTCCGTGGGATGAAGGTGGGGCAGGGGGGTGTGACGACCCAGGGTCACCAAGTAAGGTAACACCACTGGACGTCACTGCGAGGCCTCTAGCCTAGCTGGCGTACTAGACGCCGTCCCGTTAGAGACTTCAAAAACACATAGGCTAAGCCTATATACCTTACAAGTATGGGGTGAAGAAAGAATACCTTTTATTGGCTCTATTCAATCACAATTAACATATCACTCCTCAGATACTCAATTAACAATATCTCTTTCAGAAGACTGAACTAACAGTTTCCTTTACTTAAACATTCTATTATTCATAATAACTATTATCTGGTTAACTTTTCTAGTACAATTCACTTTCCTTATTTTTATTCATAATTTAACTATTATTTAAAGTTGACCATTTAATAATTATTATTCACTTTATTACATTTTCCCATATCTTACGAAGACAGTCACGGCTTGTGATACTTCACAATAAATCCGTCACAGGGGGACCGGACCGGTAGGCCTACTGTAAATTTTTCGGAAATGCTCCGATTTGATTGATACTTGATAGATAGTAGGTGCAGTGCCAAACATGTGCCATTTGTGTATCCGAACCTCTTCTTTAGTTCTTTCCATTGTGGCACTGCTGTGGGGGGATTAGAAGTGGGTCGTGGACATTTTCTGAGCCCGATGAAAAATTTGTAGCCTGTGTAGTTGTACGAAAAAGTTGCAGGTATTGAAATGCAGTAGGACAGAATACTTTAATTTAATGTGCCTCACACTGGGCTAACCCTAAGCAGTAATGTTCAGTAACATCGCGCCTTGCTCCAGTAGTATCCAGTCTTGCTATAGTAGCATCAGTTGGTACTGAATGCTACTTTTTCGTAAAACTTCATACGGTACTACTATTTTGAGGTAATTTTTCATCGGGAATGCTTAGGGACCAAATGGGTCTCTACAGTGGTCGTGTGACCTAGACGTATTATTCAGAAATACTGGCTGATACAACCTCGGTGGGTGGAGCACTGATGGGAAAGTCGAACATTTCCCGGGTTGATTGTACCCTGTACAGCCAGATCAACCCAAAAGGGCAGTTTGTGAGTGGGGCAAGAGAAATCGCTCAAGAACAGGTTTGCCGGTGTGGTTGGTTTACCGCCAAGGACCAGAAAGGAACGAACAAGTGTTTGGTTAGTGCTTTTACCCAAAATATTTTCTGATTTAGCCTACCGACTAGATCCAGTCACCACATCAAAAAGCCTTCGCACTGACCAGTAGTTAAAATTCCTGAATTAAACGACACGATTCTTATCCATTCCAGTCGTTCCAGATGTATACAGACCGAAAAAGAGAGTTAAAAACGTCTGTTAACCGAACCGTTTCATTTGCCTCACCTTCCTTCGTAACTTGTCGAAAGCATCATTCAGATTGAACATTCGCTTCCGCTCCCGAACGTTCGCCGCCCGTCGTTGGGAAAAAGAGGCTACACGCTTCCTCGCACGTCTCGATGAAGCGGTCGCGTGTGACTGAGTGGGTCTGAAAATAATCACAGGCTTAAAATAAACGGATTAGGGGCTAGGTACTGTCTCCGTAAATTAATTAGCAGTACAAAGAAATGCGATTGTTTAGTTCAGTTTTTTTCTATTTTTGTTAGAGTTATAGGGTACGTAGTTGTTGTTATTATAGTAAAAAAGATTAATAAGCACTGCATGTTCGAATTTTTGTTCTCCGAAATGCTTGTATAATGTATTTGTATTTTTGTGTAAAATTAAAAAACTTGAACTTCTAAAACGGAAAGCGGAGAAGCCGAATGTCCATTCAGTCGGAAATGAATATATATATATATCTAATTTATAGTCAGCACTTATGAATTAATCTAAAAGTAAAAGTTACGGTATCGCAGATAGCTGATTGGCAGTGAGCGTATGACACAGACTTCCGGCTCTTAAAGCGCTCGTCACGTTAGCAGAGTTATAAAGTTGGTATCCGAGGATTTATATCCCTCTTGCTAATGACCAGAGGTAAACGGTACCCAAAGGGATTACGGCGTTGAAGGTTTCTTGCTTTGAAGATACGGTGCTGCGCCACTACTCTCTTGGGTTCCCAATTGGGGTTCTTGGCAGTAATGGCTGTAAAGTAATACTCTATATGAGTATGACTAAGTCCAAAACACGCCGGTGATCCTCAGGAAGAAAGAGTAAACGTCTCCGTAACGAATCAGACTCAACAACTCAAACCCTGTGTCAACCAATCATGGCGATCTTTGGGAGCAGCTGTAATACCGCTTCCAGCTCCTCCGCTAGGTACCCGGCGATTTTGCATTGGCAAGGAGAGTTAGTCATCAAGAGTATTATGTGGTTTGACCACTCGTTCCTCAAAAGGGCCAGAGGTAGATAGTGATATATGTTAAAACAGCGAAAGCAACAAGACCAAAGGTGTCGATGGGATCCCAAAAATCTAATATTTGATCCAGACAATTGGGTATTGTCTTCGCCAGATCCAGTCTTCGCCAGGCTAATCATCAGAGAAAACCAAGGTCAGATATACCTGTATAAGCCATATCTATTTTGACGATACTGACCGAAACTTCCTGCTTTACTTCTGCCAAATTTCCGGTTTTGCCCGAATTCCGAGTGAACTACTAGTCCAGCAAAAAAAAAAGAAAATTCAGAAACCAATCCAGCGGATCTCTTTATCCCTATAAAGATAAAAGAACATCTAATCAACTTTAAATAAAACTTTGACTTAAAAAAAATTCCGGTTACAACCGGATTGCCGACTAGTATGTCCGGGTAGAAAATGATTGTCATGTACAGTCTGAGCGTCTAGTCTTACCCCTGAATCTGTCATCTAATCAACTTCAGATAAAACTTTCGCTTTTAACAAACTTTCCGGGTTTGGCCGGATTCCTGGCGAACTAGTTGTCCGGCGAGAAAATGGTTTTCACCATCGTGCTTAGCATGTCTTCTTACCCTTCAATCGAACATTTAATAAACTTCCCACTTACTACTGTTTGTTGTTGTTATTTATTTTTTTTTCTTTGCTTTCTTTCTTCATTTCTTTCTCTTCTTCCTCTTTCAGTTTTCTTCTCTTTTTTGAAAAAGTATATGAAAATTCATGTAACGTGAATCTTTTTTTTTTACTGCCCCCACAGGCCCATTCGGGCCTTCATGCAGTCAGAAGTATCAGCTACATGTATAAAGGATGTTAAGAGGGTTATAAAAGGTGTATTTATGTAGTTTAGCATGTAAAAGTTGGTTTGTATAATAAAGAGTATTAAACTAAACTAAACTTCAAATGAAAACTTTTACTTTTAACCAACTTTCCGGTCTTTGCCGGATTCCGAACGAACTACTTGTCCCACAAGAAAATGGTCTTCACCATCGTGCTCAGCATGTCTTCTTATCCCATAATCGACTATCAAATTAGCTGTTTAAAAATATTTTGTTTGTCCCTTAATTTGAACCCCCACCCTCAAATATAGGGCTACAGAGCCCACCCTCGAACTTAACCTGTACTTTGACCCAAAGAATCCTCCCACCAAGTTTCATCAAAATATCTCAATCCCCTCGAGAGTTATCGTGCGGACAGACGGACAGACAGACGGACAACTTTTGCGAGGTCATAGGTATCCCTCCACTTGCGTTTTGGGTTCCCAAAAACAACTCAGTGCAAGAATAGCGACAGGCAAGATGAGCAACTTTAAAGACGCTGTGCTGTGCCTTTACTCTCATCGGTTCCCAAGTGGGGTTTTTGGCTCTAGTGGCAGGAAACACATTCGAATAGTTTGACCACTCGTTCATCAAAAGGGTAGGTGATAAGACAGTAAGGATATATGTCAAACGGCGACAGGCAAAAACATTGCCATGCTAGAACAGCGACAGGCAAATCCGGAATCAACCTTCCGGTTGATTCCGGATTTCCTTCTTTTGACATTATCGTGCAGATGACTGCATACATACCTCCGGATCACCCTTCCCTCCCACCTGAAAGCGGCACTTTTCCGTTAGATTCCGGATTTCCTTCGGTCGACGTTATCGTGTGTTCATCGCCGGATCAATCTTAAAACCTTAAACTCGGAAGCCGCACTTTTCCAGAAAATCCCGGATTTATGGTAAACTAACGTTTACCATAAACCAAAAACCCATCTACCGTTTACACTTGATGGCCAACCGTGTCTTCCAAAATGAAAATCAACACAAAGCTTCTCATGTCCTTATGTGTAAAAGAGTTGTCAGCGCACCTTGAAGCTTTCGGCGAACTTTGCGTTGCGTGTCCGGCAAAATTTGGCTCGGCCGAAAAAGCGCTAAAAAGTGGTAGGTACAAAATGGTACAAAACAGTGTGGTACAAAACAATTGTATAAATAGGTACAAAACAATGGCGAAAGGTGGAGATTTCAGAAGCTTATTTCTTTTTAAACCCTTTATTTCCCGTAGCATCTTTTTTAATTAACTTATTTTTACATCATTTAAAAAACTACGAAATTTTTTATCTATCACGTCACCTAACTTTTGAAAATAAACCCATATTTTATTTACTATTTTTCCCCCCTAATATTTTGAAATTAATTCTCTCATTTAAATTTCTGAAATAATGTTTGTAACTACATTTTCTTTAAACAACTAAATCTCAAGTATTAGACATTTGTAAACATTAAAATAAAAAATAAAGATCCTCAATAAACACACCTACACACACTAAGTCATCAACCCCAGCTGTTTTACTGGCATAAAAATTATTTTCATTATATATACAAATTCCCATCTTCCGTTCCGGCTACTCAAATTTAACTTCAAATTTCAAATTCAAATTTAAATCCTCAAATTTAACTGCTTTACTGGAAACGGTAAAAAAGGATAAAAACGAAACGCCCACGACTGCAAGGGGCTGCTCCCATCTTTAACACATTCAACTAAAAAACATCACTAATAAATAAAAAATCATTTAACCAATATATTTTAAAATACACTGAGCACTATATAAAGCTTATAACACCCAAAGTAGCTAGGATAATACAAAATGCAGAATAAGCAAGAGGGGTCTTTTAAACAATGTGAAACCATTTTTCGTGACATCTCTGCCTGATAGAACTTACCACTGCGGGTTCAGAGTTGGAAAGTTCTGCAGTCTGTACTCTGTAGCCTACTAAGGAGGGTTTTCGCGAGGTCTCGGAATCACTTTCCGGCGAGCGAAGCGCATCGCGAAAACTGTTGGAAAGCGATTCCTGGAATAACTTTCCACTTTCCAACTGGACTCATCGCGAAAACGCATGGAAAGCTGATATCGCCGACAAAATGTTTTTCGACTAAATATGGTTCACTTAACGGTTCTTTCATTCTCATACATCCCATCGAAGTCATCTTAATTACGATTGCCATTTTTTTTATTTATTAGTGACACTTACACTGTTTTTTCTCCACACTTTTGAAATTCCCGCCGAAACATTCAACTTTCCGCGGAGCTTTCCACTAGACTGGTGGACTCAGTTTCCGGGAAAGCTGCTTCGATTTCCAAAGCGCGAAAACCTGGTTGGAAAGTTCAGCAACTTTCCGAAGGGGCGCGAAAACCATTGGAAAGTGATTCCGACTTTGCTTTCCAGCTCGCGAAAACCCTCCTCTAGTGTGAAGCTAAATTCATACCATGCAACAATAGCGACAGGTCAGAAACCCCCGACTTATCTAAAGCGAGACTACATTTACAGTTCATACGAAACACCAATGGGGGAGACAATCGTGCGATAATACTCTTGATGACCAACGCTTTGTGCCGACGAAGAATCGCCGTGTACCTACACTGTTACAAAAATTTCCGAGTAAGGATTAAAGTTTAACTGCAGTAGCTGCTACTGGGATTAACCTTACCTCTACTGGGATAAGATTCGTCCGAATTAGAGATAATCTTATCTGAATAGAGACACGGTTGATCCCAGTAGCAAATACTGCAAGATTCTTTTTTACAGTGTAGCGGAAAAGCCGCAGTCGTCATCACAGCTGCTCCCGTTGATCGGTTGACACATAATTTGAGTCATCGTTCGGGCGACGTTTCTCGTTCTTTCCGAGGTTCACTGGCGTGTTTTGGACTTATGCCTTGGACACACAATCAGGGTCTGGTGCTCCCGGGCTGGAATTCCTGCCGGGATTCTTGTCACAGTTATCACTTCCATGTGGAAAAGTTGAAATTTTGTCAACTTCATGATGAAAGTGATGAAAATTCAGCAGGGAAATCGTGATCGTGTGTTCGCACTTTTAGTCACATGGAGTATTGAAAGTTGATCTTACTTGGGTTCTGGCGACTCCTTACTGCTACTGGTTGTATCCCTCGTATCGCCAACAAAGACGGGTCTTTGCACTTCCTCTAGGGAATATAGGTTATGCCCAACACTAGATGACACTGTAGTATATCCACAGGGGTTGCAGTTGTCCAGCGAGACTATCCCTGTGTAGTATGGTAGCATTCCTTGCCGAGGTTGAATCCCGACTGAACCCTTGCCTCCATTTTCCAAGGTCCCCCCGCCCCTTATGCTGGATTTATAAGGGCACAAGCTGACGTTGGCGTCAGTTTTCTAATATACAGAGTTATTAAAGAGTGATCATGGAAATTTGCTCGGATTATTAGTTTTGCAAGCTGACGCGAGGGTGCCGGCTGTGTGTTACAGTTAGCGCCTTTTTTGCCTCTCTGACGAATCGGAAACAATAACAGATATTGTATTCCTGGGGAATTTGGACGTGGGGGGCCAGATTTGACAGATTATTCTTAATTTGGGTGGATTGAGTACAGAACATTGAGGATAGCCATAACAGGTGCAGTTTGACTTTAAGGAAGGAAGATACTTTTAGAATTCTACATCTCGTATTAGGAAAAAGAAGTTCACAAGTCGGATGTCCCAGACTTATACATTGTAATAACAATAACGATAATAATATAAATGAACAAGAAAGGCCTTCGCCTCTGAGAAGATTTGTAAGAACAACGACCGTCGACCGGGGATCAGATTAACTTCGTCAAGCTCTCTTCTTTGAAATTTGTTGTTCCTATTTATTTCCTTGTGTGATTTCCCCGTACTTCAACTTTAATAGAATCGTTCGTTTAATGCGATAATGCAATTGCGGCAACTGCAATGGATAGGCTATAAAGCATGATGCAGTGTTCAGGACGTCAAAATGTTTATGCCTTCTTTCGCCCCGACGAATCGGACACAATAATAGATGGACTATTGTATTCTTGTGGAATTCGGACGTGGGGGGCCAGATTTGACAAATTTTTCTTATTCTGGGTGGATTGACTGTAGAACTTAAAATATTTCCTTACTCCTTTTTTGAACTGTGCTTTTTGTACGTTTTTGGGATCCCAAAACGTAAGTGGAGGGATACCTAAGACATCGCAAAAGTTGTCCGTCCGTCCGTCCGTCTGTCAGCACGATAACTCTCGAAGGGAATGAGATATTTTGATGAAACTTGGTGTGAGGATTCATTGGGTCAAGGATAAGGTCAAGTTCGTAGATGGGCTATGTAGCTCTACATTTAGGGGTGGGGGTTCAAATTAAGGGACAAACAAAAGAGTTTTAAACAGCTAATGTGATAGTCGATTATGGGGTAACAAGGCATGCTGAGCACGATAGTGAAAACCATTTTCTCGCCGGACAAGTAGTTCTTCCGGAATCCGGCAAAAACCGGAAAGTTGGTTAAAAGTTAGTTTTATTTGAAGTTGATTAAATGGTCGAGTTACAGGTAAGAAGATATGCTAAACACGATGGTGAAAATCATTTTCTCGCCGAACAAGTAGTTCGTCTGGAATCCGGCGAAACCCGGAAAGTTGGTTAAAAGTAAAAGTTTCATTTGAAGTTGATTGAATGTTCAATTTAGAGGTAAAGACATGCTGAACACGATGGTGAAAACCATTTTCTCGCCGGAAAACTAGTCCTCCCGGAATCTGGCCAAATCCGGAAAAATTTTTAAAAGCAAAAGTTCAATTAGATGACAGATTAAGGGGTAAGAAGAGAGGCTGAGTCTGTATATGACCATCATTTTTTACTCGGACATATAAGTAGTCCGGAATCCAGTTTTAACCGGAATGTTTTTTAGGTCAAACTTTTATTCAAAGTTGATTAGGTGCTCTTTATAGATACGCTGGATTTGTTTCTGAATTTTTTTTTTTGTTGGACTAGTAGTTCGCTAGGAATTCGGGTGAAACCGGGAAGTGAACAGAAGTAAAGCAGGAAGTCTCGGTCAGTATCGTCAAAATAGATATGGCTTATAGAGGTATATCTGAACTTGGTTTTCTCTAATGATTAGCCTGGCGAAGACTGGATCTCGCGAAGACAATACCCAATCCCATCGACACCTTTGGTCTTGTTGCAGGTGATAAACACATTAATTCGTTCATTAGGATAACACCAATTGCAGCCATGGATATAAAGCACGATGAATAATATTCAGGATGCCAAAATGTTAGTGCCTTTTTCCGTCCTGACGAATCGGAGACAATAATAGATGGGCTATTGTATTCGTATGGAACTCGGACGTAGGGGGCCAGATTTGAAAGATTTATCTTTTTCTGGGTGGATTGACTACAGAACTTAAAATATTTCCTTACTCCTTTTTTGAACTGTGCTTTTTTTGTACGTTTTTGCAGGTGGTAAAAACATTACTCCGTTCATTAGGATACCACCAATTGCAGCCATGGATATAAAGCACGATGAATAATATTCAGGATGCCAAAATGTTAGTGCCTTTTTTCGCCCTGATGAATCGGAGACAATAATACATAGGCTAGTTTTTGCAGGTGATAAAAACATTGATCCGTTCATTAGGATAACACCAATTCCAGCCATGGATATAAAGCACGATGAATAATATTCAGGATGCCAAAAGTGTGTGTGTGTGTGTGTGTGGGGGGGGGGGGGTCAGATTTGACTGATTGTTATTCATTTAGGTGAGTTGAGTTTCGGGAGAGCAGGTGCAGTTTGAGGCTAAGGAAGGAAAGTACCTTCAGAATTCTACGTCTCGTATTAGAGAAATAAATCGTAAAGAAATACCATAAATCGATGTTTCGCGGTACAACGTTGCAAGAAAAACGACCGTCTATAAAAACAAGAGCTGAAAGCTCATATGGCACTTGTAAGAACAGTTAGCATGTTTGTCAGATACGGTTTGCACTTGTCAAGGCTGCATCTCTCTCCCGATATTCATTTCATCAGAAAATCGGCTTGATTTACTAAATCTGAAATGGTTATTCCACTCACTGATAACTATTTCTCCAACAACGATGGTCGGATCGGGGGAGGGACTATTTTTAAGCCAACCCTCTCAAACTCCCCCAACTGTGACAAGATCCGGTCCCGTTTTATCAGTATTGTCTCAACGGCTTATGCTTGTTCTTTCCTCCAAGTCCCATCCCGATCTCTCGACTCTAAGCGTTTCACGAGATTTCTTGCACCCCCCTCCCCTCCAGCTCGCCCATCCAGTTATTGGATTCGTTCCGAACTTGAAATCGATCATCTGAGACACTTGTTCTTGACACTTGTCAAGTTTCATTCACGTCCGATCACCCGTTCTAAAGTTATGCATGTCACTAGATGCTGGATTCCCCATTCCTCCACTCCCCCCAACATCACCGTATCGGGGAAGGAACTATTTTCGAGTCGACCTAGGAGAGTACCTAATATGTCTGCCAAAAATCATTTTCATAGTACATCTGGAAATATCCTAACTCGTGATCACCGCGGAAACCCAAGAAACCCCTTCCGAAACCCTCGACTGCGACATGATCCGGTCCTATTTTCTCTATAAAGTATCTAGGGTTAATGCCGAGGGGTTGCTCACTCGCTGGGCACCACTGTACACCCTCGCTGGGCACCGCTGGCCACCGGCTGGGCACCACTCTACAACCATTTTGGGAGTGAGCAACCCCTCGGTTAATGCTCGTTCTTCCCTTCAAGTTCCATCCCGATCCCTCGACCCTAAGCGTTTCAAAAGATTTCCGGTCCCCCCTCTACCCCCACCCCCAGTTATCGGATTCGGGCCAGATTCTGAAAAAATCTGAGACACTTGTTCTTCAAACTTGTCAAGTTTCATGCATGTCCGATTACCCGTTCCAAAGTTATGTATGATTCTAGTTTCCGGATTTCCAGTCCCTCCACTCCCCCCACTATGATCGGATCTGGAAAGTGATTATTTCCAAGTTAATCTGGTCAGTTCCCTAATATGCATGCCAAGTTTCATTGTCCTAGCTCATGTGGAAGTGTTTCACGAGATTTGTTTAGTTGAAGTTTAGTTAGGATCAGAGCAAAATAGTTCTAGTTATTTAGCATTTAGCATTCTTTGTGACCACTTAGTCTTACTTTAATAAAAGCGTATGTCTTCCCGCATTCGCTTCCAAAAAACCAAGTTGTAGCCCAGTGGTAGAGCGTTGGACCCAAGACACAGAGGTCCGCGGATCGATACCTCATTCGGGCAGTGCTCTTTTGCTTCCATTTGCTCGCCTTTTGCTACCGTTGTTCCTAGTTTCCGGACTCCCGGATCCGGGGAAATTCGGATTGGGGAAGTGATTATTTGTAAGTTAATCTGGTCGGGTCCCTGATACGCCTGCGAAGTCTCATCGTCCTAGCTTGTGTGTAAGTCCCTAATCTATATCAACCCCTAACATATTATACCAACCCCTTCGACCTTGGATTGCTCTAGCTCTCTCGGAAGGAATTTCAGCAAAGAATGACTAATCCACGCCCAGAGCTATACTAGTGTGAAGATATAATGGCTCATCCAGGCGCTGAGCTATACTAGTGTGAAGAAAGGGGTAAGGGTTTCAAGAGATTTCGGGTGTCCCCCTCCAGCCCCCCTCCCAGTTATCGGATCCGATCCGAATTTGACAATGAACATCCAAGACACTTGTTCTTGATACCTGTCAAGTTTGATGCACGCCCGATTATCCGTTCCAAAGTTATGAATGTTACTAATTTTCGGATTCCCCATCTTGTCACTCCCCCATGGATGGTCGGATCGAGGGAGTGATTATTTCCAAGTTAATCCGGTTGGATCCCTGATATGCATGCCAATTTTTATCGTCCTAGGTCATCTGGAAGTGCCCAAACTAGCAAAATGCGGACAGACCGACAGACAAACCGACATTACGATCGCTATATGGCACTTGAGTAAGCTCAAGTGCCATAAAAAGGGATCAGGTTAATAACTTCGTCCAGCTCTCTTCCAGTCCATTGTCCTGTACATCTTGGCCTACTTATTTGATACGTTTGGATTGCATTTGATAGGGTTGGATATTTGATTGGATGATTCTGAAACGACGTCATGGCTTTCTGTTCTTTTTTGTTCTTCATCTTCTTGTCTTCCAGTGTAATTTCCTTTTTTTAAGTATGAAGCCTACAGATTAATTTTAATTTAAGATTTGTTTGGCTGCCAGTTCGGACTTTCCTGCAGTCAGAGGCACCGACTACACGTGTAAAGAACGTAGCGTTTTTTTTTAAATCTCTATACATATCGTTTAGTTTAACTAAAACTAAACTGATAAATGCATCTCGTTTGTCTGTATTCCTTGCACCTTTTTGTACTGGGCTTTTATGTTTATTTTGTACTTATCACGTAATAAACTAATTCTTTCGTTCAGTAGGAGAAACACCAGTTGCGCCCATTGGATTAGAGCGCGATTGAGATTCAGGATGTACTTTTTTTGCCTTGACGAATAGGAGAACAATTGACATTGCGTTCCTGGGAATTTAGACGTGGGGGCCGTATTTGACAGATTGACTACACAGTTTGGTGGGCAGCATGTGGAGCTTGAGGCAAAGGAAGGAATATACCTTCAGACAGAATTCTTTATGGTAATCCAGTTACGTCACGTTACGTTACGTTAGGGGAGGGGTCATGTACATACATCGATGATCCAGACAATAACATTGTAAGAAAGACCACACGTCTTCAAAGAAGGGCTAGATTAATTATCACCAATCTGAGATTAAAAATACCAGTTTGATATTTTCAGATCCGCTGTTTTTGAAACTTTATATTTTTTCCCCCAAAAGGTTCGTAAACTTTGACAAAACTGTGGCTACTATCATTTCCTTCGGGTTGCTAATTGAAGTGTTTAAACTTTTTGTCAGTCGTTTAGCCTATATGGTTCAACCTGGGTTCAACAACTCGATGTTTGTTAAGTACCAATCTGACTTATTTGGTCTTCTCTGATTTCCCTGTAGGGCCAACGACCATAGATTTTGTGCCCCTCAGAAACCTAAGGGGGGGGGGGGAAGGGACGTCTTTTTTGTGCTGACAAAGACTTATGTTTCACTGGACGGATTTTTTGCACTTTCACCATTCAAAAAGTTGCAAGTGCTGAATGTAGGACAGTTGCGGGAGTACCAAGTTGGAATTTTTGCTTATCAATGTTGGAATGATGTAAGTCCAGAGGTTTTTCGTGATTATTTTAGTGACAATAGATCTTTGCATCATTATGAAACGTGCCATGCTAGTGACTTCGTCGTCCCGCATAGAAGTGGAACCAGGGCCGGCTTCCCTAATAGCTTTTCAGGGCCTAATGTGTGGAACTCTGTTCCGGAGAGCGTTCGGGCGGCTGAGCACCTGGGGCTATTTAAAAATAAATTGAAAAAGTATTTGTTAGGCCGAGGTTCATAGTTTTTTTTTCATCTTTCCTATTTTTCTTATTATTTTCTTTTTTCTCATTATTATTATTAAATGAGTTGATGAGAGATTGGTTATTATTTCTTATTTTAGTGCTTTTATCTGTTATGTTTCTTTTTTAGTTAATTATTAGTTAGGAAATGAGTTTTATGTACCCGCCCAATTGCAGGTGCTTTTTTGTACCTTTCTTGGGGTGGGTACTGGCATCATAGTTAAATGTATTTTGGTCGTACGAAATAAATTGAACTGAACTGAACTGAACTGAACAAATTTCAGATTTCTAAAATCTCAATAATCTCAATCACTTTACTTTGAAATATATATTTGAAAACTACCTTAAACTCACCCCAGAATTGGTAATTAAATCTTGAGTCTATGCCCCCCTCCTACAAGGTTAACTGAAGTGTCGCCACTAGGTTACGGACTTTTTTTCGGGACAGGGGTTCGCTTGTTGTTTTCCTCGGATGCTTATATGATTATGTGCTAGTTCCAAATCTCTGTTATCGGCGAAGGCGTCATATCTTATCTGGGTGGACGTGTTCTCGTTAAGTCATTGCGACGCTTTGAGAGGCATAAATCGATTTTCTCCTTTCATAGACTCTCCGTGTCCCACTTGCTGGAATATTCCCGGCTGCCGGTATTCCCGGTTTGCCTAGCCAACCGAATCTCTGCAACCTGTTGATATGTGCTAGAAATAGGAGGAGATTGTCATAAGTAAGCAGAAGAAGATCGCTTTGTGGTGAGTCCTGCTTACTTTTAGAAGATCTAATTAGAATCGGAATCTGGTGACAAATGTAGGATGCTTCAGGTTCTAGCGATATTTCGGCCCTTCTTGGCAAAGCCGTCTTCAGGCTCTAATTAGAAGGGATCCTAGTATATAAATACTCCTTGAGCCCAAGCTGACTGGGAAACAGATATTCAAACAATGCATAAAACGGATATGTCAGCTACTATGCATGACGCAATAATTTTTTGAAGGTTCGTTCCTTCCCCAACGTTGTCGCTGAAGTTCGTCAGCCTGACCAGGAACCTTGCCAAGGAGGGCCGAAATATCGCTGCCAAAGCATCGTAGCTGACGTATCCGTTTTATGCATTGTCTGAATATAGCTCCTATAGTAGAACTAGACCAAAGGTTTTGATGGGTTCCCAAAAATCTAATATTTAATCCAGTTAATTGGGTTTTGTATTCGCCAGATTCAGTCTTCGCCAGGCTAATCGTCACAGAAAACCGAGTTTAGATGTACCTTTATAAGCCCTATCTATTTTTACAAAACTTCCTGCTTTACTTCTGCCAAATTTCCGGTTTCAGCCTAATTCCGAGCGAACTAATTATCAGCGTATATCCTTATCTCTATAAAGAACATCTAATCAACTCTCCCGGACGAATTATATGTCGGGGTAAAAAAATGATTTTCATATACAGACTCAGCATCTCTTCTTACCTCTAAATCTGTCGCCTAATCAACTTTAAATAAAGCTTTTGCTTTTAACAAATTTTCCGGTTTTGGCTGTATTCTGGGCGAACTAGTTGTCCGGGTAAAAAATGCTTTTCACATAAGTATTCAGCATGTTTTCTTACCCCTAAATCGAACATTTAATCAACTTCAAATGAAACTTTTATTTTTACCAACTTTCCGTTTTTTGCCGGATTCCGGACGAACTACTTGTCCGGCGAGAGAATGGTTTTCATCATCGTGTTTTTTACCCCATAATCGGCTATCACATTAGCTGTTTAAAATATTTTGTTTGCCCCTTAATTTGAACCCCACCCCTAAATGTAGGGCTACAAAGCCCATCTACGAACTTGACCTTACCCTTGACCCGAAGAGTCCGTACACCAAGTTTCATCAAAATATCTCATTCCATTCGAGGGTTACTGTGCTCACAGACAGATAGACAGACGGACAACCCTTTGCGATGTCATAAGTATCCCTCCACTTACATTTTGGGATCCCAAAAACGAGTCTGCGATCCACTTCGAAGATTCGTTTTTAGTCGCAGGTTCGTTTTTAGTGAGTTTTCTTCCTTTTTTTTACTAGAGCCTGAAGAGGTCCCTTGCCAAGAAGAGTCGAAGTATTGCTCGAATAAATTTCAGCATAATGAAATCGGATACAGTAGTTAAGTGTTGTTCCGTCAAGTTATAATGCAACTTCAGAGTATGTTTTCCAGCTAAAGCACGTCTCGCACTATTTGCTGTTTGTTTTCCAATATTCAAAACTGTCTGTATACCGTAAAGCTAGGTTCTGCTTTAAAAAGTTATCCACGGCCTTTCCTGTTTTAGTCCTCCTTGTCTCGGTCTTGTCCTCTTGTTACTGCCGTGTCACCGTTTAAAGCCGTTTTATTTAGCCTTGTCAGGTGAATGACTTAAGGGCAAGCATCACAAATAAAGCTCCGTTCGATTTGGGTCCCCCTTAGGCGTATTCTCGCCGTTCCCCGAGGACTCCTCGGGGAATCGAAGGGAACGGCGAGAATAGAGGGAGTCACTCCACGCGGATCCGCATACAGAAAACAGCGAGAACAGGGGGAATGCTTCCAAAACTGATTTTGTTCGAAAAGAAAATATACAGTGGACGAAATTAGCCTGGATCCACTTTATTTTGGTTTTGTTTACTCTGATTGTTTTTAATTAATTTTATATTGCACCACACCAGCAAAATTGATTCCCCTCCGAATCTGGAAGGGAGTCCTTTTTGGTGATGGCGGTGATAATCGGAGTATTCCCCGTCCGTGGGGACTCGCGAGAATACGGGGAGTGAGTCCCCCGGACAAACAAAAACGCGAGGACTCCTCAAGTGGAGTCCTCGGGGAACGGCGAGAACACGACTCTTGTCTCGGCCTCGTCTTCTTGTTACTGCCTTGTCACGGTTTAAAGCCGTTTTATTTAGCCTTTTCAGGTGAATGACTCAGCGGACAAGCATCGCAGATAAAACGCAGTCGAGAAATCTACCCGAGACAGGACCGAAACTTGGTCCGAGATCATGTCATCATTCTCGGCGTCCTGTCTGACATGGCACTGACAGTTGTCAGCTGACAGGACAAATAAAACGGCTTTAAGCAGACAAGGCAGTTAAATACTCTTTCAAAAAATTTTGGAGCAAAGATAATGTGCTATCCCCAGATCGGCCGTCTATTCCCCCTCCCCTCCCGTCTTCTGTACGTCGGTCCGAGAGGAATACTGGCAATCTGTAAACATGAGTAAGGATAGACTAGCTAGGTTAGCTTATGATGAGATGCTGAAGAATGGTTTGAAACATTCTTGGCCATTCCAGGTAAAGCTATTACTGGAGCGAGTAGGAATGCCATATATATGGAATGGAGGTCTTGGTTGTGTTGATCTGCCAAAAGATCTAGAACGTCAGATTAGAGTGGTTTTAGAAGGACAGGAAATCCAGTGTTGGCAGAGTATTGTTAATAGTTCTATAACATTGAACATTATCAAGTGGTTAAAGTTTGTTTTGGAGAGGAAGTGTATTTTAAGTTTAATCTACGCGGGAAAGTTTTAAGTCGTTGGATCCAACTAAGGGCATACTGCCTTCCAAGGCAGAAGGTTTTTGAGAGAGGTAGTGCGGTTCCTGATGGGAGGTATGCTTGCCCACTTTGTGAGAAGGAGGAAGAAAATTTGGACCATTTCCTCCGTAGATGCCCGAAGCTTTCTGATTTAAGAACAATTTATCTAGATGGTGTAATTTTGTCGCTTCCCGAAATTTTGAGTAATACTAACCCTACTGTTATTACTCGAGTGGGCGTGTATATAGATAAATGTTTAGAATTAAGAAGGAGTCTGATTGTTTATGTTATATTTTTGTTTTTGTTTTTTTGTGTATATTGCCCTTGGGCTTTTGAAATACACTGATCTATCTATCAATCCTGCTAATCCACTCCCCAATTTTCACATAGTTTCGTCCCATCATTTGTTTCTGGTCATGTCTTGTACGTGTATTAGTTAATTTGTTTCGTGTCTGTGTATTTCGTAAATAATTTATCCCTTTTTTCTAGCTTTAAGCTATTTGGAAAGTAAACTTGATTCGATCATTAAATATAATAGCATTTGGTTGACAGGGCTGAGACAGGACCGAGACAAGGATAAATTGAACGCGGCTTAAGCCTTTTCCCAGGCCGATCGACTTCTAGCAAGATCTTGGCAAAATTCAGAAAACCTGTTTTACGCATAAAACCTCTCGTCCGGAGAATAATACGCATGGAAACTTAGTGAATCGCGGCAAAGATTAGTGAGGTGTCTTTATCGGGTTCAGAATGTTGCATATGAAATTTGGATCTCCGGGTTTAAGAACTAATGAATACTGTTACGGAAGTAGGTTGCATTGGCATTATGGGTGTGAAATTTAAACAATTTAAATTTTGGAAGAACGTATCGTATCAGTAAGAATTCCGCAATGACAAATGAGTTAATTGAGTCACCATCCTAGGATGATTTGTCAATATATTGTCCTGCTTTATTATATTATTTATAGGTTGGAACGGATGTACTGTTTATTATTCACCTGTCCTTTTTAAAGTGATTTAAGCATTCTATTTGTTCTACCTGCGTTGTCTTTTTTCCTTTTCTTCTGTTAAAACTCCGTCAGGAATGCAACGCGCCCTCTCTTGTTTTTTGACGGGTTAGAAATGAATTAGATTGATTTGAATTGAATAGTCCTTTATTGAAGCTACCTTTATTTATTATACCCGTCGGAAAGGGGAAAAAAGAAGAAAAAAATTCCGATGGCCTGGAGGTTTTGGCCCCTTAATGAGTTTCAAAAGGCAAAAAGCAAAGCAATGATGTTTCGATGAAAGAAAGATAAACCTAAGATTGGGTTGTAAATATGGTTGAACAAAAAAGTATAGTTACAACACAGAGGGGGAAAGTACGATAACAAAAAGAACGCTAAAGAAATAGTGAAGAAAATGAAATGAAAGAAATATTTGAAGGATTGAAAACACTATGCTGCAAATACGAAGCGTAAGAGTTCCGGTATTCGTGCCTCCAGACCACCGAAATTTACTTCTTTTTCCGACGGCATGTTTCCCCTCTCCCCCCCCCCCCCCCCCCAGTGGCGCCTTTGCCTTTGAATGCAGATAGATCTGTTAGTTAAAAACTACTATTCCTTTTAGGTTGGATTGACATCAAGCTAACCATGGAAAGTCGTCGAAATGTGAGGGGTTTGTACCTCCTCTACTGCCTGTCATGCACCGTGGCAATCATTCTAGTCATATTGATGGGGGTCTGGCTCATGCTATACAAAGGGGGTTTTGCCTGGCAGTCAAACCCGAATTTGGAGTTCAACTGGCATCCGATCCTGATGACCATAGGACTGATAGTTCTCTATGGCAATGGTAAGAGTAGGAAAAGGTATAATCTCTCTGGTGAACAAGTCTTCTCAGGTTTATACGGTGTAAAGATTTGTCACAATCAGGGAGCTGGTATCTACCCGAATCAGACAGTTTCATACCATAGCTTGGTTGACCATCTGCGATAGACATGGTGGGCAGAGGCGTTACTAGCCAAAATGTTTGGGGGGGGGGCAAGGTATTTACCACTGGCTTGTCATTTTTAACGACTGTTTTTGCAGATAAAAACGACTATGATTGAGAAAAAACGACTGTGTTGACGAAAAATCGGCTGATTTTACGAGAAACCGACTGTTTTAAAAAAAAATCAACTGTTTCCAAGAAAAAAATCGACTGTTTTTACAAAAAATCGCGGCGCTTCGTTAACTTGTGGTAAAATTTTACCACATTTTACCACAAGTTCGTATTTCCAAACTTGAGCGGCTTTGAGCCTGAAGAGGACCCTTGCCAATAAGGGCCGAAATATAGCTCCAATAAAATTCAGCTGACGTATCCGTTTTGAACTATCAAATATAACTCTCCCCGAATGTTTTCGGGCATTCGGTAAAAAAAATAGCCGAGTCGGCTCGAAGCTCCGAGATTTTTCGTAAAAACAGTCGATTTTTTTCTTGGAAACAGTCGTTTTTTAATAACAGTCGGTTTCTCGTAAAAATAGTCGATTTTTTCGTGAAATAGTAGTTTTCTTAAAGGACACCTGAACAATGAAACCATACTTGAACACACCATGGAGAATGCATTTACAGACATGGCCACGGAGAGCATTCTTCTCCTGAGCGTGATGTTTTCAAAATAGGGATGTTCGTTTCTGGAGGTTTGCACATGCAGACTCCAAGACAAAAAGCGTAATTCATTCAAATCTTGTACAGCGCTGGCCGGATCGTATTGGAGTTTCTTCTAGATACACGTTTGGGCTTAACTGGTTAAAAAATATTCCAGAAGAAGGGTTGATTGGAGACATTTGTTCATTTCTAAAATTGTTCGGTACTGAAATAAGGACAGATGCAAAATGGAGCAAAAATCATAGCTTGGAAACACTATTTCGTATTCGGATTGGGCTTTCTGCAGGCAATGTTAACGGAAGTCATACAGATAGGGATACATGGTACTCTTCATTCAGTTGTCCTTTAAAATCTGCCGATTTTTTATCGTTTTATCGTTTTGTCTCAGCAATATTCGTTTTGATCTGCAATAACAGTCGGTAAAAATATAAGGTTTGAAGCCAAGCTGACCATTCATTTCAAATCAAAATAGAAAAACGAGATTTTCGGGTTTTTTCTTGATCAGCTAGTAACCCCCCCCCCCCCCCCCCCCCCAAGATGATGTGCGAGGGATAAATACAATTTCGGATATTTCGGTTGCACTTCCGGCAAAACCGTCCTCAGCGAAAGAAACAAAACTAAATCATAAAGTCCACCGCAATAACAACAGGAAAACGATGCGGAACCAACAAAAAATAAGATGACATGTTACTAAAAACCAGAAGAACGATGCGGACTGAACGACATGCAGATAAAAGTAAAATAACGAAAGATAAAATGTGCGTGTTCAAAGTGTATATGTACAATCTGTGATTATTTACAATTCTGAATTCTGTTTATATTTACAGTTTACCATCCGTCTGGGAAAGCGCAAAAGCTTTCACCCAGAAATCGGCCCACTCGAAAAATCCATAATGTGTTCACTTTGAATAAAACCTTCCACAGAACTGAACCTCGCACATCATCTTGGAGGGGTAACTAGCTGATCAAGAAAAACCCCGAAAATCTCGTTTTTCTATTTTTTAGTCGGTAAAAATGACCAGCCAGTCGGCAAATACCTTGCCCCCCCCCCCCCCCCAAACATTTTGGCTAGTAGCGCTTCTGGTTACATGCTACTACACCTAGACACGATGTTATTGTAGGCTACTGCTTACCCGATGAAAAATTTGTAGCCTGCGTAATTGTATGATAGTTGTACGAAAATGTTGCATGTATTGGTATATAAAAGTAAAGAATACTATCATTTAGTGGGCTTCAGATTGGGCGAATCTTAAGCAGTAGTATCCTGTAGCATCCTGTCTTGCTATAGTAGCATCCAGTCTTGCTAATGGTAGCATGCAGTGGAATGCAGTAACACGGTAGCCTTGACATAGAAGCATGTAGTAGCATCAGTTGATACTGAATGCTACTTTTTTTTTTTTTTTTTTTTTTTTTTTTTTGTAAAATTTTTTAAAACCTACCGGTCACCCACACTTCCATCATCGGATTTTTAACGCATCATTCAACCATCCCACATCCACGGATCTATTCCATAACTCACTCTGCTGAATGCTACTTTTTCGTACAACTTCATACTACTTTTTTGAGAAAAAAACTTCATCGTGTAAGATTGGCGCAGTGTGAGGTATATTGAATGATAGTATTATGTACTATTATTCAAACAATGTTTACAACGGGTACGTCAGCTACGATTCTTCATCAGCGATATTTCGGCCCTTTTTGGCAAGGGTCCTCGTCAGGCTGTCAATCCTCTGGTTCAACTTCGGGGAAGGAAACAAACCTCAGAGGGTTTGAATAAATGTTTCAAAGTCAGCTTGGGCTCAATGAATATTTATGTACTATTACATATCAGTACATGCAATTTTTTTTCTTACAACTATTATACAACTACACAGGCTACAAATTTTTCATTGGGAAGTCGGCTGAGATTTAATCTGGTGCTATTTTGAGCTCTTCTCGACACTCGACAAGGGTCCTCTTCAGTCTCTAGCTATGAGAAACGAACCTGCCATAAAATAAATGGAAGTTCTATAAACAAGAAACACCCGATTTGCAAGACAAGAAACACCCTATATTTCTGAATTGCCAAATGGAAAGCTAGTGCCGGGATTTCATGTCCAGAATGACATCTCAGTGGACGAACCCATTTAAGCATCGTTCGCATAGGTGTGATAAGCTGAAAAGCGCTATACGCGATATTTACGTCTTAATACACACCCTTGTTCAAATACAAATGAAAAGGTTCTTATCCGTGCAGCGTTCGGTGTTGCCACGCTGATACAATTTTCCAAGCTTCTAAAGATCAGAAAAAAATGTTCTTAGTACTACTTGAAGTACACGAGTACAATTTGACGCCCATAGCATTATTTGTAAAAGCTAATAAATTATGGGATGGACAGCATTGGTCCTTGAATTAACAGTAAGCAGTCAGTTGTAAAAGAACAAAATGTGTTTTTTTGAACAAAAGTTGTTTCGTCAGCTTCCATCAAAGTAGAAATTTAGTGCTTCCCGTGTCAATCTTGACGACGCTGCTTCTTTCCTCGGCCCGCTGGCGGAACCAACCAAGCGATCTGATTGGCTCTGCATAAGCGAGAATAGAACGCGGGTCTCTTCTCCTTATTCACCTTATTACAGCGCGCCCCGAGGAAAAGAGGAATCTGTAATACACATTGCACGCCATAAAACACCTTATAACATCTATTTGAACAGTGCTTTACCGCCATCAAGTACGTAGTGAAAAACAAAGTTCGAATACAGGGTACATACCCCTACCTATACAACTATGCTGACCCCGAAGACACATAGTTCCAGTATTGCCACTGGTTGTAGAATTCTGCGATTTGTCACCGATCTTCGCTTCTTCGTAGACGAGGAAACGTATTTAGGGCAATTTAAGTCGAGGTTTGAAATAAAATAAAAAATAGGTTAAAGAAAGAAAGAGTTTGGATGATCACTATCCATTTTCCTGCAGGCCTAGTCGGCCCACTCCTGCCCTTCGTGAAAGTCGTTTACCCCCTCCGAAACTAAACAATCTGGCTAGGCCTAGAGAGTTCGGCACACATAACACGTGTAGAGTGGACCATAGCAAATCAACTAATGAGCATTGATCACTTCCGACCAAAAGCTGTTCCATGCCAGTCGGTCCGTTTCTTTGATTGGAAGTAAATGAATCCCGGAGCGAAAGGGGAGGGGAAATGTGCAGGGAATGAAATAGGATCTTTTAGACGTCGTCAAGAAAAGGGTCAGCGGCGTGGGATGGAAATTACGCCGCGTGTTGAGAGGCCTATAAATGAAGAAAATAGGCTTTCCCTTCTACAAATATCTCAAGCACTGTTCTCACGGCACTGAGCATCAGCCAGCTGACGGGCCAACATCTGCTTGACACCGATTGATGGTTTCTGCTTTAACAACGCATTCAGAAAGGCGATCCCAACAGGCAACTATTCGATTTTTAAAACTCCACGCACTAATGTCTTTCCATAAGTTCCCAACTGTTCCAATGAAAATGAAACAAGAGCTGGAAGATTATATGACACTTGCAAGGCTGGGTCTGCAGAGGATGAAAGTAGGAATTCTTCAATTCGTGGGTTTATTCTGATCATTTATAAGCAAAACCTTTGAGATAAGAATGATCATGGGTCCTTGGAAATCACGAGAATGTATTGTTCGTAAAATCTATTTTATTTTTGTATTTGGCTGTGTTGATGTGAGATTCATCTGTAATGAATACTCTTGAAGCACAAATGATGATAAGCTCATCGGGATCATGAAAATGTATATTTTGCTCAAAATTATTGTTTGTACTTTAAGAAAATCACTTATAAGCAAAACCCTTGAGGCAAAAATGATCATGGGCTATTGGGCTATATATATTTTGTTTGTAACCCGCCAAATACACAAGGTGATAGCGAAGTAAAGAGAACAACGAAAAACATCACAAGATAAATAACAATATAAACACACAAAATTTAGACATTATTTCTAACTGGGCTTGAAAAATTCGTGAAAAACAACATATACTCGATGACCAGGATGACGATATGTACATAGTAGTGACGCTGTTTTCTCTAGTGAACGAATGACATCTTGGACGCCGAACTTCTGAACTAATTTGTGGTTGCGTCAGGAACGAGGAAGGTACATCAAAAATTTACAATGATTATAATAACACGATGTCTTTTTTTTCGCCGAATATGATTAAGTAATGCGAGGGTTGAGGTGGCTGGCATCTCCCTCTCTCTCTCAGGAACTGACCAACTCTACGCTTTTCCCAGGAATGGTGACATATCGACTTATGCGAGACGAACGCAAGAAGAAGTTGAAGCTAATACACGCTTCACTGATGATGGGCGCTTTCGTCTTCGCTGTTGTTGGACTGAAAGCTGTCTTTGACTCCCACGACCTCAAGAACCCGCCTATACCCAATCTCTACACGCTGCACAGCTGGGCAGGAATTTTGACTGTCATACTCTTTGCCATGCAGGTACGCCAAGAGCACCCAGCCTTAAGATTTGTTTATACTAAGAATAACATTAAAGGACACCTGAATGAAGAGTACCAAGTATCATCCCTATCTGTATGACTTCCGTTAACATTGCCTGCAGAAAACCCAATCCAAATGTGAAATAGTGTTTCCAAGCGATGATTTTTGCTCAGTTTTGCATCTGTCCTTATTTCAGTACCAAACAATTTTAGAAATGAACAAATGTCTCCAATCAACCCTTCTTCTGGAATATTTTTTATCCAGTTAAGCCCAAACGTATATCTAGAAGAAATTCCAAGACGATCCGTCCAGCGCTGTACAAGACTTGAATGAATTGCGCTTTTTGTCTTGGAGCCTGCATGTGCAAACCTCCAGAGACGAACATCCCTATTTTGAAAACGTCACGCTCAGGAGAAGAATGCTCTCCATGGCCATGTCTGTAAATGCATTCTCCATGGTGTTCAAGTATGGTTTCACTGTTCAGGTGTCCTTTAAGGATCTAGTGTTAGAAGAGTGTTTCCAATATTTGTCTAGACTGCGCTATTTTCCTCTTCTTAAAGGACACCTGAAAAATGAAACCATACTTGAACACCATGGAGAATGCATTTACAGACATGGCCATGGAGAGCATTCTTCTCCTGAGCGTGACGTTTTCAAAATAGGGATGTTCGTTTCTGGAGGTTTGCACATGCAGACTCCATGACAAAAAGCGCAATTCATTCAAATCTTGTACAGCGCTGGCCGGATCGTATTGGAATTTCTTCTAGATATATGTTTGGGCTTAACTGGTTAAAAAATATTCTAGAAGAAGGGTTGATTGGAGACATTTGTTCATTTCTAAAATTGTTCGGTACTGAAATAAGGAGAGATGCAAAATGGAGCAAAAATCATAGCTTGGAAACACTATTTCGTATTTACCTTAAATTACCTTAAATCGCACTGGCCGGCGAATAAGGTTGGGTGAACATCCTGTAGATTCGCCGGTTGAGTGATGGAGGTGGAAGTGCGTTGTCTAGTTCCGTTGAGTAGATCCACTGTCCTCCCAGTGTAGTTTCCACTCCATCGCTGCCCAGTCTCGGTCAATTGCTTTTTTGAAGTGAACAAGTTTTGGACTGAACTGTTTCTTCACTAAGGGAATTCCACAGTGGAACAGCACGAGTTGAGAAGAAGTTGGAACGTTCTCTCCGTGAGCTTCTTTGCTGCTGGAGCTTCTTGGTGTGGCCCCGGGTGTGGCTAGAGAGCGACTTATTAAATTTGGATTCGGTTTTCTGCAGGCAATGTTAACAGAAGTCATACATATAGGGATGATACTTGGTACTCTTCATTCAGGTGTCCTTTAAGTGCGTAAATGAAATTTCATCATCATCGTCATCATCACATCCGGCTGTAAAAAAAAGGAAAGCGTCTAAGGGACATTTGGGAACCTGTTCATAGCTGCAACGTCAGTATCCCTCGAAAGTCCGTATTCAGTAATCGCAACCCAGTCTTAAAATTAAATATTTCTTACGAGAAATTGCTCAGTCTCAGAGTCTGGAGATGACTAGTTATGTAACGCTACCAGGCTGACGAGAAGCTGCCAATCAAATTGACCAAAAAGATGTTGAGATCTGAAAAGATGCTTCTTCAAGTAGCCTATTGCAAAATCCTTACGTGCCAAATTTGTTTTAATTATAACTGGTATTAGATTTCGGAAAGTATCAGAACACTCATGCAGCGTTTACACGGACAGGAAAACTTGAACAGAATCCGATCTCGGTGACAAGATTATGTCTACACACAGAGGGGAAAAAAAATTCTTCAAACCAGGAACTCTGACAAAATTAAATTCACAAGCCAATAAAAAAACTATTTTGAGAGCATTTATGACATCAGTGCCGATGACTGCTGCTGTCAAAAGCTAGCTAGACTTTTTTTTAGTCGTTTTACCAGCGCCGCCGACGAGATTCCTTTCAAGTAGACCGGAATTCCTTTCATCATGAAAGGATTTGAGTCCCGCTAGACTTTTTTTCTAGTCGTCTTTACGCACGGAATCCTTTCGAGTCGACCGGAATTCCTTTCTACTGTCCGTGTAAATGCCACATTATTCGGACTTCTTCGCCCCCTCCGTCACATCCGACCCCGTCAGCCCATGACATCCCAATCAAGTGATTTTTCGTGATCCCTTTTAGTGTAAATTTAGTTGTTTTGTTCTTTTAATTATTTCGTTGCTGCCGTTTTCAAAAATTTGCTAGGTGGGCACACAGTCCAAGTTTTTTTTTTTTAATTATACACAAAAATACAAATACATGACACAAGCACTGTGGAGAACACGAATTCGTACATGCAATGCTTGTTAACAATTTTACTATAAATAACAACAACGTACCCTATGAATCCAACAATAATAATATAATATAACTTAATTTATCTAACCTGTATAATATCTTAATTTAAATGACCTGCCATCTACCAAATAAATAAATAAAAAATAGAAAACTACCCTCTTGCTAAAAATAAACAAAAACGACAAACTATTTGACATAAGTAAGCGAGAATGCGTACAGCATAAACCAACCACACACGAAACAATCATTCAATTAACCAACCACACTCTAATAAACACATTCTTATACAATAAATTTCATAATAAATTATAATGCAAACATAACTATTATAATTTTTTAAAATTAAGAATCAGTAGTACTTTGAGTCGGGACCTGATAAGCGATGGGCTTCCTTCCAACCATTCTGCAACATCATTTTTATATTTTTCCCACACAGATGGTATTGTATACAGTCACGATAGGATTTCGCGGGCGAAATTCTCGACACCGTAGCCTCGCTTTTTGTCGCAATAGTGCTGCCGCATCGCTGCGCAGCACTTCTTTGCTTCAGCACAAGATGCGTTTTTGGATTCACTGCCTGCCAGGCGCGTCACGACTGGGGGGAGGGGCCCCCCCCCCCCCCCCCTCCAATGCTGTCGGCCAGTCGGTAAAAAAATAACCGAGTCGGCGCGAAGCGCCGCGATTTTTCGTCAAAACAGTAGATTCTGTTTTCTGAAAATTGGTCGATTTTTCGTCAAAATAGTCGCTTTTTCTGAAAATCTGTGGACTTTTCTGAAAATCAGTCGATATTATTCAAAACTGTCATTTTTGGTTGTTGAAAACGGTCGTTTTTTTCTGCAGAAACAGTCGGTAAAAATTACCAGCCAGTCGGTAAATACCTCGTCCCCCCCCCCAAACATTTTGGCTAGTGACGCCTCTGCTGCCTGCACGATTTCTTCTTGGTACAAATAGTGCCCGATGAAAAATTTGTATCCTGCGTAGTAGTATGGTAGTAGTACGAAAACGTTGCATGTAATACTATGTAATAGCAAAGAATACTATCATTTAATGTGCCTCATACTAGTCCAATCTTATGTAGTAGTATCCAGTAGCATCCTGTCTTGCCATAGTAACATCCAGTCTTGCTAATAGTACCATATAGTAGTATGCAGTAATACGGTAGCCTTGAAGTAGAAGCATGTAGTAGCATCGTTAGTGCTGCATGCAACTGTCCAGACGCGGGTTGTTAAAATCATACTTTCTCACGAATACACTAATTATGACCAGGCGCTTAAAACTCTCCGGCTTGAACCATTAAAGAAAAGACGCCTAAATTTAACAACAGATTTTGGTAAGAAAATTCTGCAGTCAAACAGATTCCGCCACCTCCTTCCCGAACAACTCCCTGAACCGACTTACCCTACGAGACACTCCAATTTACTTAAGCCGTTTCCAGCATCAAGTACCGCACGTCGGCTCCACTCATTCTCCCCCCTTGTTACTAATTATTTTAATAACCAATAAAATTTCACCTTTGTTGTTCATTTGTGCCTGTTCGGTTCTTGATTTGTTCTTGATTTGTTTTGTATTTTGTCTTAAGTTTTGTGTTGATGGTTTATTATTTAGATGTTGTTAGTTATTACTGTGTGTTTATTTATTTTCTCCTTGTTGCCTATTGTTTAGCTTTTGCTATTGTGGCAATTTTTCCATTAAACCTTAAACCTTAGTACTATTTTGAGATAAATTTTTCATCGGGTGCAAAACAAAGCAATGGCAGTACTCGGTTAATTGCACCAGTGTGAAAATACTGTTGCATGTTATGAAAAGCTTTGTGTTCTGAATGTTGGACAACAGCGTGGCTACCAGCTATCAGTTTTTGTATTTCAGTGTTTAAATAAGTTGTCCCCTGAGTACTTCTGGAATATATTTTCCCAGAATTCTTTTTACCATGAATATGCTACCAGAAATGGTGACCATCTGGTTCATGAAATCCGACACTCAACGAGGTCAGGTTTCGCTATTAGAAACATCGCTGTTTCAGTGTGGAATGGTCTCCCGGATAGTATTAGAGCGGCCGGTAACTTAGTTTTGTTTAAAAGAAAGTTAAAGAAATTTTTAATTCAAAAAGGTGGTTGAATTTTGTAGGTTGTTGGAAGGGGGTGTAGGGAGGCGGGGAGTGAGGAGGTGGGGTGGGGGGAGGTGGGTAGGTTGTGACGAGGGAATCATTTTTCTTTCCTGTTTTTTTTCCTCTCTTTGTTTACCTCTTTTTCTTTTTTTAAATATATTAGATTAGTTTTTGTGTTATTGTTTATTGAATAGTCTTAAAGCACAACTCTTACTAGAAATGATCTTTTCCCTATAAAATGGATCAAAAAAAGACGTTCTCGAAAATACCATTACTTTCAACCTGAAACTAGCGATTCTCTTGTTAGCGATTGTTGGTTACATCCAGCCTTCCTGCTCTCCGACGCGGCGGCTGGGCGCAAAAGATTTGAAACTAAACGTGCCTTGGTTAAAAAGTGGGAAAACTAAGCAAATAAGAGAAGTAATAAGCAGAAGCTTTCACATCCTTATGTCCGAACTTTCCGGCAAACTTTTCGTTGGGTGACGGGAAACTCGGCAAGGCCGAAAACGCGCTAAAAATTCGTAGTTACGAAACGAAAATGTGGAGAAGGTGGGGATTTTAGAAGCTTATAATTCCACATGGGAGCTAAGTATATTAAAAAAGGAGAGTAAGCAAGAGGGGTCCTTTAAGTTAAAAGGTGGTTGGAAGATACAACCACCCATAGGATTTTTGTCTTTTATGTGGTTGTTGAGTTTTTGTCTAATTTAGTTGTGTTTTTTTGGTGAAGTAAAAAATATCTGAGTCTGAATCTGCTTAATGCTAGCCACACTTTGTGTAGGGCTATGTTTCCCCATGTGTAAATAAGAGTATCAGAATCTGTGTGTTACATGTTGTGTGTTCTTGTCTTTTTTCTTTCTTTTCTTTCATACTCCGTTTTTTAATTTTGTCCTAAAAATGGGAATAAATTTCATTCATTCATTCATTCTATATTCGGATCCGACCGAGCAGGTCATAAGTAAATTAGTATTATTGTGCATTTATGCCCATCATGGGCGTCGCAAGGGGGGGGGGGGGGCAAAATTGCTCGGTATTTTTTCGATAGCAGAACTGTTCGATATATTTACGGGGATTCGGTAGTTATACAGAATCCTAAATAGGCTATATGTACAAATCTCTTCGGTATAATGATCGGGATTCGGTATAATTGCCAGTATTCGGTAGTTATCACGAATTTGGTGAGAGAATTTACTGAAATCATTTGGTAATTTTTCGATGCCGGAACTATTCGGTATATTTATGGTGATTCGGTAGTTACACAGAATCCCGAATAAGCTATTGGTTCAAAATCGTTCGGTATCATGATTGGGATTCGGTAATTTATTCAGTATAATTTCCAGGATTGGGAAGTTAACCCCGAATCCTGACATGGTTTCAGTTTCGACGAAAGTATACCGAATATGAATATTGTTCGGTAGTCTTTCGATACCAAAACAATTCGGTAAAATAACCGGGATACGCTAGTTAAACAGAATCCCGAACATGCTATCAGTCTAAACTTATTCGGTAAAATAACTGGGATTCGGTAATTTATTCCTTATATTGCCAGGATTCGGAAGTTACCACGAACCTCGAAACTCAGAAGAGGTCGAGTGAAGCACTTGGTCGCAGACAAAATGGATGGTCTATGATATCATCGATAGTCCTTACTTCTATTTTGGATCCTAAAAAGAATATCTAATCATAAATATTTCGAAAATTCCGCCTGCCGCACTTTTCGTAATATTCTATATTTTGTGGAAGGGCTCGTCATTTGGCGGGGGTTTAAGCCAGTTTTAGTTGAGATTTCGAAACATTAAAAGCTAGAATTTGGATGGAAATTAAATTTGGCAGGAAAAGCAAAAAAGATTTGCCTGCGTTGCTCACTTTATGTGATTATGGGTAGTATATTGACTAGACTACAGTTGCTGCTGCTGCCGGAAGGTCGCTACATCCGGTTTCTGAAACTTCTTAGAGTCTCGGTATTTAATCAACGGTAAATGATAGAATTCGTAAGAGAAGCAGTTAAATTTTAGCCTAGAGAAAAAAAATGGATTTCGAAAGTTTTCGCCTGCCGCGCTCGATTTAATTTTCTATTGGCTATAATAGATAGAAGCTGTTACTGCAATCATGCCCGGCAATATATTCTCCATGTGGGCTTCGCCAGAACGCCACCTAATAGTTGGCTTATCGTCTTTCATGCTGCCCTTTATTGTTACTCTTCCTACGTAATATATTGTGTTCCATAATTTTAAAGCTCGAATTCTTTGTTCTAGGATTCGGTAAAATTTTTGAAAGATTCTGTAAAATTTTGGCTCTGCATCCCCCCACCGAAAATGCACTTGCGACGCCCCTGATGCCCATACCTGTTTTTTTCGTAGTAGCTTATATCTCTTTTCTTTGTTGTTTTACAGTTAACTTATCTTTTTCAGTGGTTTTGCGGTTTTGTATCATTCTTAATCCCTGGCCTACGCCAGCCTCTTCGCGCTGCCTATCTCCCCTTCCACGTCTTTTTCGGAGCTGGAATTTTCGTGCTGGCCTGTGCCACTGCCCTTATGGGACTACTGGAGAAGGCGATTTTCAGCCTGTAAGTCCTTTCTTTATCCTGGCTTTGCCTTTCTATTCCACTTAGGGTCTACGGTGCGACAGGGGCATAATTTCGTCAAAATCCTGGGGGGGGGGGGCAAAGTTGGAGCCAATTTTCCCAAGAAACAAAGATATATTTTACTAATCGACCAAGGCGAAACGACGCTTCTTCAAATTCGCGAAACTGTCCACTGCGCAATTGGCGTCAAGCTTCTTCGCTTTTTCAGGTTGGGTACCAATGACCCAACCCCAACAATGATCACTTATGGTGCATTTACACACTGCATAAAATCCGAGCGTATTTTACGCTCATATTTGGGCTTGAAAAGATCTCTAGCAGTACGGACGTAATTGAGAAATCGGTCCGTTTTGTATCTAAATAGGTGCGTATTGCTAGAAATCTTTTCAAGCTCAAATACGTGCGTAAAATACGCTCGATTTTCAAAATACGCTCGGATTTCAAAATACGCTCGGATTTTGCGCAGTGTGTAAACCCACTATTAGTCGGTCGTCTGACATACACGTGTTTAACGTTTTTAACGGTCCTCTCGAAAATGGGGACCCCAGGACCCCGGACCCCTTGCCACGGGACCCTTCTGGCTAACGAAAACAGGACCTCTTGAAAACGAAAACGGGACCCATCTGGCTAAACGAAAACAGGACCCCTTGCAAACGAAAACGGGACCTACCTCCATATAACGGACAGAGGACACGTAATTTAAAAAAAATTAACCCTTCCAGAAGGGGTCCGGGGTCCTGGGGTCCCGTTTTCGAGAGGACCTGTTTAACCCTGCATAGCGCATGCATATCGCCATAAAAGTTTCAAGGCTTCCGTGTTCCAGTCTTACCGTAAAGACAAAGGTATACTAAAGAAAACCGATCTGTTTCTGTGGATGCTTGGATTCTGTAGGCCTGTCTTGCTTTCGACGAGAGTTTCGAAGACGCTAAATTTCAGCTGCCCCCCCCCCCCCCCCCTGCCCCATAGCAAATCACGCCCCTGCGGTGCGAATCCCCGCCTGAACGTTTTGTTGGGGCTTTTAGCGGCCGTAGATCGATATACTCTATAATAATAACAATAGTAATTGTATTTGAAAAAGCAAACAAATTCTCAATACACAAAACGTAAATAACCATACAACTAATCTACGGAAAGCTTTCTATATTCCAGCGCTCTGGACACCTAGTAAGACCTACAAATCTTACTAGTCGACTGGGCGGATGTACACTTCCGGATACCAGGAAGTGTCGGGATATCCCCACCGAAAACCTCCCTACGGAGATCCGAAAGCTCTTGACACCGGCTTAGAAAATCCATACTAAAAATTATCAGTAATATAATATAATATTGTATTTGAAGCCTTAGGGCCATATTCATTTGCAAAAAAAAACTTCATTGTTGATTGAAAGTATATTGAATAGTGGGAAAAAATTGATAGTCTAAAAATGGAGTTAAAATGGAATGGAGATTAACTTTAAGGTTTTTTGTTGCATAATAAGGTTTTCAGTAAGATTGTTTTGGAAAGATTAGATGATGTTGAAAGGGTTTAGAAAAAGTCAGTTTCACCAAGTAAAAGAGTTTTGGCCCAGCGAATAAGAAATGCGAAATAAATCAGTCAGATGCCTCACGGGGGTAGTAAAAAATATTGTTTGGCAGCAAGAGGAAATTCGCTGTTTCTTTTAAGGCAGAGTTGCCGAGAGAAATGAGTTGAGAGTAAGTAAGTAAGTAAGTATATTGATAACCCACAAAATGTTTTACAACAAAGCGAGTGAAGTAGAGATAAATCGAAAAAAAAGAAAAAAAGACAACAAGAGAATAACATATGAAACCTATAATCCCGATGAAAAATTTGTAGCCTGCGTAGTAGTATGGTAGTAGTACGAAGACGTTGCATGTAATACTATGTAATACCAAAGAATACTATGATTTAATGTGCCTCAGACTGGTCCAATCTTATGTAGTAGTGTCCAGTAGCATCCTGTCTTGCCATAGTAACATCCAGTCTTGCTAATAGTACCATATAGTAGTATGCAGTAACACGTTAGCCTTGAAGTAGAAGCATGTAGTAGCATCGTTAGTATTGCATGCAACTTTTTCGTACTACTTCATAGTACTATTTTGAGATGAATTTTTCATCGGGATAGGCCTCCAACTATCAGTAAAAAAAAAGTCTAATCAGTCGGTGACGTGGCAACAGACGTAGACTATATGTGATGTAAGATGTTTACTACTAGCTTTGAACATATCATGTTTGAAGGATGCAGTGCTCAGAGTACCCGATGAAAAATTTAGCTCAAAATAGTAATTTGAAGTTGTACGAAAAAGTAGCATGCAGTACGAACTGATGCTACTACATGCTTCTATGACAAAGCTACCGTGTTACTGCATTCCACTGCATGCTACTATTGGTAAGACTGGATGCTACTATCGCAAGAGAGGATGCTACTGGATACTACTGCTTAAGATTGGCCTAGTCTGAGGCACATTAACTGATAGTATTCTTTACTACTACATATCAATACATGCAACTTTTTCGTACAACTATCTTGCAACTGCGAAGGCTACAAATTTTTCATCGGGTAGACCGCATCACGGAAATCCTTCCGCGCGACTTTGCGCCTGCAGCTTCCCCCCAGCAGCATACTGATGAAGAGTTATTATTTAGAGGCAAAGACTACCCTACCGCCGGTGAGGGTGTTCTGATGAATGTCATGGGAATCCTTATAATCGTATTTGGCTTCATCATCATCATCATCGTGACACAACCCAAATGGAAGCGACATCCAATCCCTGAAGATGAACTACTCCTGAGCGACCGCCTAGAGTAAGGGTCCAATCACTATTTCTTTGGTACGTAGTTTTCCTAAGGGAGAGTGGAGGATGGACAGTGTCCAAAGCCAAAGGCTCATGATTTTCGATCACCACATCTTGATCCCGAGGGCTTTACACTCCCTAGAATAGTGAGAATGTCCATTTGGCCACCTCATGAATTATGTATAGATTGTTTCAGTTAATTAATCAATCATCGTATTTATTAAAGGTTAACTTCAGACATCGAGGTTGGTATCGGAAAATAACACCGAGACGGTCATTGAAAATAACCTATCCGAGCCGAAGGCGAGGTTGATATTTTTAAATGGCCGTCGAGGTTGTTGTTCTGATATGAACCGAGATGGAGGTATGTTAACTGTTATAACTTTTTCGAACATAAACAATCTCCGGAGGCTGAATTATAACATCCTCTCTGGAGGCTGATATGACTTATAACATCCTCTCTGGAGGCTGATATGACTTATAACATCCTCTCTGGAGGCTGATATGACTTATAACATCCTCTCTGGAGGCTGATATGACTTATATCATCCTCTCATATCTACCGCTAACTTTCTGTGTGAAGATTATCGTAAAATAACTGACCGTGGGTCGTAGGAGGATATGCATGACATACCTGTTCGAAAAAAGTTATTCCTGAATATCTGTTTCACAACATGATAACATAGGACTGTCAACTTAAACCAAATGTAATTGATATATACAATTCATTTTAAAACTTGTACGACTTCATAACTTTGTAACACAATTAAACGGTATGTCAAACATAAAAAATTAAAAATACGTAATACTAGATTAATTGTCAAAACATCATACGTGTCTTCACTTGCTAGAAAACTTCACAAAATATGGCACAAATGACTTAAAGAATCTATCAGAAGAGTGACTAGGTGGGTTTTGTAGCGTTAATTTATTTGCCGTTCTGGTGCGTGTTTGTTTACCATTCTTTACTGCGTAGTCAGGCAGAATACCCCTGTGCTTTTCTGTTAGTTTTATGAAACGGCTTCATCCGTGAAGTAGTATGTAGTACTACTAAATACTTTCATTGAAATGTGTTTCAGACTAGAGGAGGGTTTTCGCGAGCTGGAAAGTAAAGTCGGAATCACATTCCAATGGTTTTCGCGCTGCTTCGGAAAGGTGCCGAACTTTCCACTTTAATCCCCTCTTCCCGTACATCAAGTTTAACTGAAATAGGACCATAGCCTATCTTCAAATTTCAGGTTCCCCCCCCCCCCCCCCCCTACCTTGGCCGAATCCGTCCCGGACGCCAAATAACAACTAGGCCACATAAACTCGGCACTGTCGTAAACTCGGCATAAACTCGTGCATGTCACAGTTTCCAGCCCCCCCCCCCCCCCCCCCCCCAACTATGGCCGTATTGGATTCGGACACATGCTTTGCATATCTGGGTCATCAGTTCTTGTCACCCATAAAGTTTCACTTGGATCGGACCATTTGTTCGCAACCTACGGAAATCAGTAATTTCCGGATCCCCCCTCCCTCAACTCCTCGATAAATGGTCGGAAGTCTTCCTAGGGCATTGTGTTGGGTCCTTAAGTCTATTTGGTCGGGTTACGAATATGCCTGCCAAGTTTTATCGTCCTTAGCATATCTTGAAGGATCCTCGCGATCACCGGAATTCCGAGAAACCCCCTCCAACTTGCTCTCCAACTCCCCCCAAAGAGCCTCGATATGATCTGGTTCTGTCAGAAGGTATCTAAAGCTTATGCTTGTTCTTCCAACCAAATTCCATCCCGATCCCTCGACGCCAAGCGTTTCACAAAAATTCCGGTGCCCCCTCCCCCCCCCCCAAGTATCGGATTTGGTCCGGATCTGACATGGAACATCATCTGAGACAATAGCTCTTTCCACTTGCCAAGTTTCATTCAAATCCGATCACCCGTTCAAAAGTTATGAAATGCCACTGGATTCCGGATTCCCCATCCCTCCACTGCCCCCACGATGTTCGGATCGTGTAAACGACTATTCTCAAGTCGGTCCATTCGGATCCCTCATATTCATGCCGAGTTTCATCATCCTAGCACATCGGTAAGTACTGAACTGGCTGGATCATCAGAATCCCCCCCCTCCCCTAATTCCCCCCACAGTGCTCGAATCCGGTCCGGCTATGTCAATGAAGTATCTAGGAGTTGAGCTTGTTCTTCCTACCAAGCTTCACCCCATCCGTCCACTCTAAGCGTTTCCCAAGATTTCCGGCTCCCCCCTCCAGCTCCCCCCAAAGTCGCCGGATCCGTTTCGGACTTGGAGTGGTTCGTCTGAGACATGGGGCCTTACCAAATATCAAGTTTCATTAAGATCCGATCACCCATTTAAAAGTTAAATACCTCATTATTCCGGATCCCCCCTCCCTCCACGATGGTCGGATCGGGGAAATGACTGTTTCTAAGTTAACTATTTCGGGTCCCTGATATGCCTGCCAAGTTTCATCGTCCTAGGTTATGCGGAAGTGCCCGAACTAGCAAAACCCGGACCGACCGACGGACGGACAGAAATTGCGATCGCTATATGGCACTTGACCGAAGGGAAAGTGAGATAAAAATAACGACAAAAGCGGAGCGAGATTGTCACCGATACGTGCACTTCGCCGAGCCACGGCCGTCACAAAAAGACGTTTTTCAAGCTGAAAATCTTTCTCACATGTTCCAACGAAGTCATCCGTAATGACGCTTATCATCTTTTTTTTTATGGCAATTGCCCTTCGCCCAAGTGTCATATAGCGATTGAAATTTCTGTCCGTCAGTTTGTCTTTCGGTCCCGGTTTTGCTAGGTTGGGCACTTCCACATAAGCTAGGACGATGAAACTTGGCAGGCATATCAGTGACCCGACCAGATTAAATAGGAAATAATCACTTCCCCGACCCAACCATCTGGGGGGAGTGGAGGGAGGGGAGGCCAAAAATTGAGGTATTTTTGAGGACTTCTGCAAATTGCGAACGAGTGGTCTGATTCGAGTGAAACTTAATGGGTGATAAGAATTGATGACCTAGACATGCAAAACATGCGTTCGAACTACATGCGACCACGGTTGGGAGAATTGGGGGGGGGGGGGGCTTTTGACATAAAAGAAACCAAACGGATGGGCCGAATGGGATGCAAGTTGGACAGTACCAAGTATATGCGGCCTAGATTTCTTATTTGGCGTCCGAACCGGATCCGACCAAGGTAGGAGGAGGATGAAGCGGGAACCGGAAATTTGCAGACATGCTCCGATTCGAGTTAAACTTAATGGACGGGAAGAGGAGATGTTAGAGATGCGAAGTTTATGTGTCCGAGCAGTATTCGGCCACAGTGGTTGAAGGGGGAGTCCCGGAAATCATAGGGGTTATACGAGTGGAGTGATTTGAATGGAACTTGGAAAGTAGAGAGATCGCATGCCTTAGATGACATATTTTAGGGTCTGGACCGGATCCGAGCAAGGTGGGGAGGGGTACCTGAATTTTCGGAAAAAATGCTCAGATTTACTTTCTCGTTTCTCACACCACCTACTCGTAACAAGTGCCATATGAGCTCGTAGCTCTTGTTAAATATTAGGAGGCGTGTGTATCCGTCCTTGGCGATCATTTCATCCGAAGAGAAACGAGGTTATACGCGTCATAGAGCCTATAAATGCGTCAGAATAGAAAGGTTTCCTAGGAAAAGTCCGAGACGAATGAAGTCGGGAAAAGCCCGTAGACTGCGGGAAGCAGATCTTGCCTGCCGTTGAAAATTGTTGTTTAAAGTTTAACCGATTACGGCTGAGATCCAACAGTGTGGTTACACTTCACTTATTTACTTAAATAGGCCTTAAAACCCGATAAAAGTGCGTTACTTCGTTTGACCGCTATCCACAGATAATCGACTTCATCGAATGAACTGTGATATCTCTATGTGCTTGTCCCTTTATGCTTGAAATCTTCAGCAACTACAAGGTAAGCCGTTGCCGAAAAGTAACACATAAAAGAAGATATATCTTGTCATCACTTTCTTACTCCCTTCAGAGGAGTTACTTCTCTAGTTCTCCAAGCTTAGCGTCCATAACACATGCAGGCTCTTGTTGAAATTCAAATTCTCCTCGTCTGGATGAATTTTGGGTTGTCGTGCAAGCAGCGCACATTCTGAACCTTATGTCCCGTGAGAATTTTTTTTACAAAATCTGTTACATGAGTCAAAATAAGCAGTGTATTTAAATATCAGATGTAAAGATAAGCTGCCTTCTCAGTTTAACTTTAAGAGGGCTCCAGAATACGCTGTTTCTGCAAAAACAGCTCCTCTCTGCAAATCTTAGTACCAGCAATCTTTTTTTTATCATGAGAGAACAAAAAACACTGAAAAAAACGCACATACATTGACTTCCTTCAGGATGCTACTTGCAAGTGGCTAACCCGTTTGATCACCACCTGGCGACGCCGAGATCCTGAATTTCCCTTCGGAAGCATTATGAATCGTCATTGCATAATTAGCATTCCGGTATCTGTGATTCGCAAATATCGGCATGTAATGGGCTCTTCCTTAAAAAAAAAAATCAGTGTCTGTTTTTTATTTTTATTTCTGTTCTTGCTTTACACTAGTAGCTATCTAGAGTAGTTGTTTCATGCCTAACATCTTGGCTGGTACAGATGGTGAGAAGGGCTGTGTCAAACGGATGATGGGTATATTTCCGGGTTCGGAACGGGTTTTGAGATGGAAGCTCTACAATGTTTTCTTCCTAGAAAAGACTCCGAAAAGTTACTTGACCCACACTTGGCCGAAGAGTCGACGTCGTCGGCGAACAACTAGGAAGTGGTGCTATTTCCGTGGGTTTTAGAATGCCTAAGTCTTTTTGCGTCAAGTCTATTTTTGTGTTTTTCGTCACTTTGTCCAAAAGCTTCAACCAGAGAGGTAACTTCCGACAGTCATTGGGGTGGACTAGTCCTTTGGAGATTCGACTCCCATCGAATTTTAAAGGATCCGTCTTATCTAAATTATTATTTCACGCTAGTCAATTACCGTTCCACCAGTCCTCAGTTACGAGTTTTCGAACTCCCCATGTCCTTTTTATCCACCATAAGGGTATTACGCTGAATTTTGCATTCCCCGTGTTCGGCTCTTTTCGAGGCAGATCTGACTCCCGCTTATTGTTACCGGGGAACTCATTGGTCAGAAACCAAGGGGGCCGAGCGAGTCCGAAAACAGTTTGTAATCCCAGAGGAGTTTCAAAGGAGTCGAATATTGGAATAAAAGTGGTATCTACCACGACTTGTGCTTTAAAGCTCAGCTCCCGATGAAAAATTTGTAGCCTGCTTAGTTGTATGGTAGTTGCATGTAATACTATGTAGTAGCAAAGAAAACTATCACTTAATGTGCCTCAGACTAGTCCAATCTTATGTAGTAGTATCCAGTAGCATCCTGTCTTGCCATAGTAGCATCCAGTCTCGCTAATAGTAGTATGCAGTAACACGATAGCCTTGAAGTAGAAGCATGTGGTAGCAACAGTTAGTACTGCAAGCTACTTTTTCGTACAACTTCGTACTACCATTTTGAAATAAATTTTTCATCGGGCAGGAGGGCAGAACAAACTATTTTCGAAGTCCATGAATTTGCTTGACTGGTTAATTCCACCAAGAAACGAAAGGTCCCCAGACGGGACTGGTCAGAAATTATGTCTTCAGCCGATTTCAAATTGAACCGAGGGGTTGCTCACTCCCAAAATGGTTGTACAGTGGTGCCCAGCCGGTGCCCAGCGGTGCCGGTGCCCAGCCGGTGCCCAGCGAGGGTGTACAGTGGTGCCCAGC
Organism: Branchinecta sandiegonensis; assembly: GCA_030848855.1. Lineage (NCBI taxonomy): Eukaryota > Metazoa > Arthropoda > Branchiopoda > Anostraca > Branchinectidae > Branchinecta > Branchinecta sandiegonensis. The sequence continues at coordinate 4,002,570 of JAUPMV010000011.1, forward strand.
GAGTGAGCAACCCCTCGAATTGAACATCCGGGAACCAATCGTCTTGCTGGTAATAGCTTAGTAGGCGGAGCCAGATCCCTCAATGAATATCCAATGTGTGACCTTTGGGGGACTCCGACTCCTTCAAACTTTAAAGCTCAGCTACAGGGTAGAGCAACCTGTTGGCGAAGTCCATGAATTAGCTGGACTAATTGATTAAACCGGAAAATCCGGTTGATGTTTTACCCCGGTTTTGTGACCCCAACTGTGTGACTCCGCCTCGTTGAAAAGTTTATTTCAAAGTAGTAGTATGAAGTTAAACGAAAAAGTAGCATGCAGTACAAACTGATGCTACTACATGCGTCTATGTCAAGGCTACTGGGTCACTGCATTCTACTGCATGCTACTATTAGGAAATAATGACTTTGATGCTACTGGGTACTACTGCTTAAGATTGGCGCAGTCTGAGGATGATTAAACGATAGTATTCTTTACTATTACATATCACTACATGCAACTTTTCACACAACTATACGCAGGCTACAAATTTTTCATCGGGGCTTCCCTTAAACTTTAAAGAACTTATTTACTTATTTACGAAGTCGATGAATTTGCTTGACTGGTTAAATCTGCCCGTTTTGAAAATGTAAAACTTTTTAAGCCTTTTCGCCAACCGTTGACGCTACCGATTCCTGGCCATATCCATATCCATTTTTTAAAACGGTTATCCGGGAACCAATTGTCTTGCTGGGGATGGCTCCATAAGGCGGAGTCAAAGCCTCCTATGGGTATTGAATGTTTCCACAGTACTATTGAACTGAAAAGACTAGAAAAAAAAGTATTTGATCGGTTGTAAAACGTATGACGGACAGGAATTTGTAATAGGCTACTTTTGGTTTAGTGCATTTACGTTGGATCCTAACTGGGGGGCCTGGGGCCAATGATGGTTAGCTTGAACCAACCCCCTAAGTAACACCTCTGTTTGTCCATTTGAGAATCTGGTTGTAAACTTAGATATGGATATGTATCTATTTGTTACTGCCAACCCGAGACTTTGATGTTTAGAAAAATGTCGAATCAGAAAAAAGTAAAATACTTTTACTTTATCGGGTTTGTGTTACATCAGATCCGAATTCGTAGCCTCTAGGATTATTTCTGCCCCCTCCTCCCCCTCCCAAGTCATCTGAGATTGCTTTGGTGCTAATGTATGGTTGTGTATCGACTATCCGTGTCAAGCTTTGATACATCATTGTTTTATTAATCTTTTCATGTGAACTAGCTGGGTATTTAGGCTAAATAAAGCAAGCGATGTTTTTCTTACAAATTTTATCAAGTTACTTCTTTGAATGTGCAAAATGCCTGCCAAATTATATTCCTGTCGCACAAACTGGATGTTATATTTTTGTTGAATCTCTATTTTTGTAGTAAGTTTAAATATATTCTCCTCGCTGTGTTTTAAAAGACGATCTCATATGGCAGTCGTCACGGATGATCAGCTGAAATTCAGTATAGCAATCGGTTCTTCTTCGCCAAGGTCCTCGCCAGGCAAGAGTCCAATCGCCTTTTAGCACCGTCAAATATGATTCGCAGTCACCTTGGGCGGAAGCAGAGCAAAATAACACTAGAGAGCACCGCCAAGACTTGAAAAAAGCGACACACACTCGAATAACAGCGACACTAGCACCACCTTCGATAGTGAACATCTCTACTGAAACTCATTCAGTCGTTCACCAACGCTTGCTCCGATAACTTCATATCCTGAACATTGCAATAAAATGATATAGCCTTCATTGTTTCCTTGTGTGTGCAGGCTGCACCTTTGCTTAGCTAGAAATTTCTAAACTCGCACGTTTGTCTCGCTTTAAATGCGGCAAGCCTGGTGGGCGGCGCTACAAGTATAGCCCGTTTGCAAAGCATGGAAAGCTTAGGTCTCTGTGCTATTGCCTAGTGTTATTTTGCTCAGGCTGAAGGAATAGGACTAATATAGCAGATTCGCTTCCGTGTTTAAACATTCCTGTCATGTCAAATAATGCAAAGATGGCACTTTACACAAGTGACTTGTACCGTGACCAATAAACCAGAAATAATTTTTTCGAATATAAATTGTACCGTGTTCTTCAAAACTGTGCTAACTGAAATTTTTTTTGAGAACTGAGTTAACTATACCATTCGTAAGAACATAGCTGATTTGGTATTCTGTTAAATTGTTCTAAGTGTTAGATGATGACATGAGCATCATCTAACAGGTAGATTAGTTTTAACTTTCTGAGTTCCTACTTTCTTCATACAGATGGCATACACAAAACTGGGCTCAAAAATTATGAAAATTTAGTTAGCACAGTGTTGAAGAACACGGTACAATTAGAAGTCTAGGACATCTCTGTTTCTGGTTTATTGGTCACTGTACAAGTCCCTTGTGTAAAGTGATATCTATGTATTATTATTAATTTCCGTGACATGGGGATATGAACTGGTTAGACGAATTTGCCTTCCGGCGGGATCACTGTTCCTATGGCCGGCTTCTACCAGACTATTGTAGTGGTTTGCGGACTCTGTTCACAAGCCCCTCGGTAGCTCAAATGGTCAGAGCGCCTGCCTTGTAAGCAGAGGGTCCTGGGTTCAAATCCCGGCTCAGGAACATTTGCGTCTTTCAGTTCACTACTTCTAAAAAGAACTGTCATGTCATATATGTATCAGCGGAAGATCGAATAGTTATAGTTCATTGCCAAAGCAAAAAATAGTTCACAAAACTTACATGTGAATTTCTTAAAAATATCTATCTGATCTGCACAGTTTTAAACACCTATGACACTAAACATGGGTTCCTTTTAACAGCACGGGAATGTGACGAAGGAAAACATCATGCATGCGAGATAACACACTGCATCCGGAAACAGCTTGATGTGACCCATTTGGAGAGTACTGGTTTTCTATGGCCAGAGGCGTTACTAGCCGAAATGTTTGGGGGGGGGAGGCAAGGTATTTACAGACTGGCTGGTCATTTTTACCGACTATATTTGCACAAAAAAAGACTGTTTTTAAGAAAAAATGACTATTTTGACGAAAAATCTACTGCTTTTAAGAAAAACCGACCTATTTAAGAAAAAATCGACGATTTAACGAAATCGCGCGAACGGCTATGCCTAGCTCTGTCTATGACATGTAAACATGGGTTCCTTTTAATAGCACGGGAATATGACGACCGGAAACATCCGGTATGCGAGATTACACATTTACAGCCGAAAACAGCTTGATGTGGCCCATTTGGACAGTACTGTTTTTTCAAGTTAAAAGTGGGTTTGGGACATGGTTTTCAGCCGTTTTGCTAGAAAGGAGCTACCGAAAATAACGGGTGGAAAGGCTTATAAATATCCAGCACTGCTGTATGGTGGCATTTCAGGGCCAAAATATTACAATGTATACAAAATCTTGCAGTATTTGCTACTGGGATTAATCTTGTCTCTAAAAAGGTAATCTTATCTCTAATTCGGGTTAATCTTATCTAAGTAGAGATAAGATTAATCCCAGTATAGCAAATACTGCAGTTAACTTAAATCCTTACTCGGAGAAACTTTTTTCAGTATAGGGACTGTGGTGAAAGGCTGTTTGCATCTATGCCTTGCCAAGGTTCCTCGATATTTTTTTTTTTTTTGGGGGGGGGGGGGAGGGGGCGAAACAACAAGAAAAAAAAAATCAGTTTAAACGTCTTAATGTGTTAACCGAATTTTCGGCGTTTTCTGTGTAAATTTAGATTTTTTTTTCTGTACTGGGAGATTGTAAGATTTCTCAAAGTTTAACCTCAAAACTTTATCAAATCGCAATCATACTAAAGGCGTATTCTCTCCGTTTCCCGAGGACTCCACTTGAGAGTCCCCGCGTTTTTGTTTGTCCAGGGGACTCACTCCCCGTATTCTTGCTAGTCCCCACGGACGGCGAATGCTCCGATTATCATCACCATCATCAAAAGGAATCCCTTTCAGATTCGGCGGGGAATCAGTTTTTGCTGGTGTTGGTGCAATGTAAAGTCAATTAAAAACAATCAGAATAACTAAACCAAAAATAAAGTGGATCCAGACTAATTTCGTCAACTGCATATTTTTTTTTCGAACAAAATCCATTTTGGAAGCATTCCCCGTGTTCTCGCTGTTTCTGTAGGCGGAGTCCGCGGGGAGTGACTCCCTCTATTCTCGCCGTTCCCTGCTCGGGGAACGGCGAGAATACGCCTTAAAGAATTTCCAAGAAGTTTTACCAATACCGGATTAGATTTCTCCCAGTTTCATATAACACTTCGAAATGCTGCACTGAATCTTCCCAAATTTCAGACTGTTTGATTCTAGTCTCACAATGAAGTTTAAAAGACTTCGACCCGTTTGTTCGGCATAGCAGAGGTATGCTTATTTGAACGTTTGGTGTTGTTAATCTTTGGACGGAACTTTGCCATTTTCATGCACTTGCTGTGACTAAAGCTAACTAGCGTAGGCGGTGTTGCCACGCTGATAAATTTTTTTGAGTTTCTAAAGATTAGAAAAAGTATTCTTAGTACTACACGAATACAATTTGACGCCCGATATATTGTAAACTACGGATGGACAGCATTGGTCCTCGAACTAACAATAAAACGTGATCTTTTGAAGAAAAGTTGTTTCTTCAGCTTCGAACAAAGTTGAACTTTAGTGCTTCCCGTGGCAACCCTGACCGTAGGTAATTAAGGGCCTCTGAAAACACCTGAATAGGTTTTTGCATCTTCATTCTACCGTTTAGCCCAAAATTGCACTGTTTGCATTTAAGTAACTGTTCAAATAAACATACCTCTACTGTCTATCAAACGACGAGATAGCTCTTTAGAAGGCGACTGGGTTCTTGGCCATAAAGACCACCATAGTATCGTGTGAATTAAACACCAGTTAGTAATTTACCATATTACAGTTCAAAGTCACCATTCGGTCTAGTTCATTTTAGCCCCCCAGTCACCATCATCAACGTTTATCTAACGCTGCTAGGATATGTGTTTTCCTTCATTAGAAAATAAGGCGACGATGAGAGTTTTGAACTATCTTTCCATTTGAAATTGAAAGGTTCTCTGTTCTTTTCACTGATGGATCACTGTACTACCTATAGGCGTATTTTCGCCGTTCCCCGAGGACTCCTCGGGGAATCAAAGGGAACGGCGTGAATAGAGGGAGTCACTACATCAGGGTTGCCACATCAAAATATTTAGAGAGTGACTTTTGGCCCAAAACAGAGAGTGAATTGGGAGTGAAATCTATTTTCATGAAATGTTCACTTTTGGTCGGAATCGCCTCTATAAAAAAGACACATCTTAATTTTGCTTTCATGAAAAGAACTTGAAATAGTTACTTCTGGTCGGAATCCCTGCTGCAAAAATGACAAATTTGGTCATTTTATGAAATAGAGGGGTTTTTATGTCCTACGTAGGACAAAAGTGAAAAAAACAAAATAGGGCGACAATTCACACTCTCGTGCGACATGTGGCAACCCTGCACTCCACGCGGACTCCGTGTACAGAAACAGCGAGAACACGGAAATGCTTCCAAAATGGATTTTGGTCGAAAAAAAATATGTAGTTGGCGAAATTAGTCTGGATCCACTTTATTTTGGGTTTTGTTTATTCTGATTGTTTTTACTTAATTTTACATTGCACCAACACCAGCAAAAATTTTTCCCCTCCGAATCTGAAAGGGAGTCCTTTTTGATGATGGTGATGATAATCCGAGCATTTTCCGTTCGTGGGGGTTCGCGAGAAGACAGAGAATCCCTGAGACAAACAAAACGCGGGGACTCCTCAAGTGGAGTCCTAGGGGAACGGCGAGAATACGCCTTATCTGTGATGGATACTGGTGAAGGCGAGGAAGGAACAAATAGGCACTAATCCGCTTGGAGCGCTGAACTGGTGTACCGCCAATTGGTTCGGATATTTCTGATGTATTTCGAGAATATTGACTAATTTTCTTCGAACTTCTCCAAATTGTATCTGTAACCCCTTCTCACGCAACTTAAACAATAGGAGTGTGTGGCACTCCCAATTACTTCTGTTTTTTACTCGCTTGTGTCTCGTGTTTCTTCCATAAGGAGTGCTTTTGTCTCTCCATCTACCGGTGACTTCTCACTCGAACTTGCCAACCGACCAATCTGGTTGGTCCGCACTTGTGAGGGAAAAACAGATACTGGTGAGTCCGAAAAGAGGTTACAACACAGGGAGCAGCCAACAGTTAATCCAAAGGCCGTTTTGGAAAAACGAGGAACCACTGGCGAGTATTTCGACTATCCAAATGTGTCACTTCAAACTGTATACAACACATGTCTTGACCCTTGACATACATTTATCACGGTACGTTACTGGTGCTTGACTTAGTAGCAAAAGGAAACAAAACTTTATGTAGCTATAGTGACCGGAGAAATAAAACTAAGAATAAACAAAATATTACAAGTAAATCAACAGACCACATAAAATAAGGTAGGGAAGCGCGAGATTCAGCTAAAAGCACTTTATCCCCCTGATTTATCGTCCTGTTTCTGGTTCCTTGGAATCCCAACAGGAACTTAGCAGTATAGAAGGAGTATGCTTATTTGAACACTTTTTTAACTGTTCCACTACCTTGGCTTTGTTATAAGCATATTATTAACTTGATATCAGCTAACAGCCAACTATTTCAGGGTTATCCTGGCACAAACTTGAAGTAGAAATTCAATTAACTTTCTTTGATTTTGAATTTACTAAAAAGCTCCTTCCTCTTCTGAAGGCATCTGCAGGTTCGGACCGCCATCTTCTCCACTGAAGGTGCGTCCCTCGTGGCAAACTTTTCAAATTGTAAAAAGCAAACCAGGTGCCAGTTGAGTCACTTTCAGCCGTGAATTAGCAAAATATTCAAAAAGTGACAAAAGCGTGAGTGGTTCTTACAAGTAGTGAACTGATAGACAAAATGCTCCTCAGCCGGGATTTGAACCCAGGACCCTCTGCTTACAAGGCAGTTGCTCTACCAACTGAGCTACTGAGGGGCTTGTGAACAGAGTTCGCAAACCACTATAATAGTCTGGTAGAAGCCGGCCATAGGAACAGTGATCCCGCCCGAAGGCAAATTCATCTAACCAGTTCACATCCCCATGTCACGGAAATTTATAATAATACATAGATGGCACTTTAGACAAGGGACTTGTACCGTGACCAATAAACCGTAGACTTGTTTCGAATATAATTTAGAAGTCTAGGACTCAAATCCCGGCTGAGGAGCATTTTTGTCTATCAGTTCACTACTTATAAAATGTTTCCATCTCAAGGGCGTCTCCCCATTAAAATTATATATTTGGTTTTATCTGGTTTTCACCATGAGACCCCGTCTTGTGGGTCCTGGTATGTCTACGTGGCTCCGACAATGGAGTCCTAGACTTTTAAATTATATTCAAAAAAATGTCTACGGTTTATTGGTCACGGTACAAGTCCCTTGTCTAAAGTGCCATCGATGTATTGTTATTACAAGAATTCATAGTAAAAATTCCTGGTTTGGGTTTTAGTTTTTTCTTCGGCGATCGTTCACTGTTAGCAGACGTTCACATAAACGTACCTCTACTGTACCAAAGGAGACATTCTCGCAAGTTTTGACCAGTGAAGTTGTAGCGCTACTTTCGCAAGGCAGCAAACAGTTGCTACCCGCATCTTGCTACCTGAAGCTTGTCGTCAAAAAAAGAGTTGCAAGTAACAAGGAGGGAGGGTGAGAGCTTTGGTTACCAGGAGCTAGTGACATTTTATGTTCGCTGGAAAACCTGCAGGCCAGTATTGGTGCTGACGCGTGGGTGCGCAACACGGCCTCATACGGCTTTTTCATTGAGTACTTTTCTGTTGTGTGTGATATGTTGTACTCTATTTATTTTCTTTGATTACTCCACTATCTTAAATCTGTACACATGGGTCACAAATAAATGTTATGTTATATTAAGTGATATGAAACAAAACTTAGCGAGAATATATCCATCGGATTTGTTGCTTCAGTTCAAGTAAAGTGGAAATCGTAAACGGTCCTAATTTGTATCCCTCGGCTCGGGTTTGCCTCCAACCCGTATAGTAATTTCGCTAACTGACAAGTTGTTCCAGTTTTGGAGCTTTGCCAATCGGCTGAATTGTTTGAGGACATTAACTGGATACGGTGCAGGCCAGTGCCAGGCACCCGCTTGTGCATTCGTGCATGAAACAGAAAGGATACTGCCCGCTGAGGTGTAGGTCCCACGAAAAAAATATAAGAAACGGATTTGTGTTCAGGGCTTTCGCAGATAGTAAAAGAAAATCATTTACGCATGATGTCGGAAATGGCGAAACAAGCCCGTCAGATGCCCTTTAAACGACCCGGTGTACCTATATTTTACTGTCCCTGATCTTTCCATCCGTCCCCATTCCGAGGTTTTCTTTTCTATTCTTTTGGTATTCTTTCGAGAGAAAAAACGATCGTTTCAAAAGAGTCGCGTAAGCTAGAATATTCGACAGAAAGTATATCCACTGCGATTTCTTCGTTAGGGATTCCAAGAGGCCAAAAAAAGATCAATAGGAAGGGGTTAAGTGTTTTTCTGAATCAACCAAAAACAACGGATCACATCACTAATAGGCAAAATGCCGGAAAGGACAAGCTATACAGTAGAAAGACAGAGGTAGAATAAAACACAGCGCTTTGTTCTAATACGTGTCCACACACTTTAACTCTACGGGAAGACGAAATTCCTATCAGTGGGGAATGGGCCCGATGAAAAATTATCTCAAAATAGTATTATGAAGTTGTACGAAAAAGTAGCATGCAGGACGAACTGATGCTACTACATGCTTCTATGTCAAGGCTACCGCGTTACTGCATGCTACTATTAGCAAGACTGGATGCTACTCGAGAAAGGATGCTACTGGATACTACTGCTTAAGATTGGCCCAGTACTAGGCACATTAAATGATAGTATTCTTTACTATTACATATCAATACATGCAACTTATTCGTACAACTAGCATACAACTACGCAGGCTACAAATTTTTCATCGGGGATGAGTGGAAATCATTCGAATACGCCAACGACTGCTGGTTGCAGTTTAAGATCGAACCGGTTGACGTGTTTCTCATTGATGCGGACAAAAGATCAGGGTTGTGTGCTCGCACACAGGAATTCCTGTCTAGAATTTCGGCCCCGTCATGCGGAAAATTTGCGATATTTTCAACGTCAGCTACAACATTGCAAGTTATTACAAAGACATTTCCCCTGGATTTCACTCTCCTTGACGTTATACGCAGCCTATTTCAGTCTACCACAAATCTCTGATTTTTGGATACCCTATGCCAAACTCTGGGCATATTTAGCATTTGGCATACCCTGTGCCTAACGCTGGATACACTTCGCCAAAGGCTGGATACTCCAACCCAGTAAAACATTGATGATTTGACTGAAGCTCAGAAATCAATAAATCAGAGTTGATCTATAGTGGGATAATTCAGGGTTAGATTGACAACAGGTTTCCAGCGTCCATACATCCAGCGTTTGGCGTAGACCCCCCCCTCCCCCACCCCCACTTGGACATGACCCTCCATGCAGCAGGACATTGTTCACTCCCACTAGTTATTGCCCTTCATGATCTCAACATTGGGTCTATGTATGGATTCATTCATTACAGGGTCTTATGTCCTACAAAACTACTTCCGCACGCAGTCCGATAAGATTTCGCATGCGAAATTCGCATCACTATGGGAAAATCTGCACGTGTTTGCACTCTTTCCGGATATATTACAAGACCCGACCATGCATGGTGACTTAATGGGGGTCACCAGACCTTGGTATAGGCCAAGGTCTCGTTGGTTCTTCTGGATCAGAAGAATAATTAGTCTGTGGTCGGGACTGGCGCCGAGTAGGCTCCACCCCCGGTACTTGAGAATCGGGAAAAAAAGGCGTCGCATGATTCAAGTCTTCTCAATTCGTCCCTTATTTATTCTTGATGCCAGTTTAGTCGGCAATCGCCTGGTCCCGTTACAAGTACAAGTAAACGGGACAGAATGAAATTAGTTTGCGAAAACAGGTAATGAATTAAAGTGAGAATCTGCAGGTTTAGCTGAGTACTTTCTATGCATATCCCAACGTCTGGGGTCAATGTAGGGCCGATCGGAAAACTTAGAAAAACTGAGCGAACGTACATTTAGTTTACTGTTTTTCATCAGTTTGCGTTTCCCATCGTAGATGGCCGACCTCGGGAAGGAAATTGATATTCTGGCAGAAAAAAAATACAAAAAGCTATACTGGAGTGTGTGTGAACTCAAGATTGTACACTGTTTGCACGTTGTCACAAAAAGGGAACGGCCCTTGTAGACCTACACGTGCCAGAAAAACAATAGTGGCTAAATATTTCTTTCCATGTCGTTGAGAACACATCGGGAAATGGTATGACCGCTCTGTAAATGGCCACAGGTTACCTGAGCTCTTGCTGGCCAAGTTTATCTTCAGGGACTTCGTTTCACTCATACCATTGTTACCTTACTGATACCAACCCATACGCATGCGCGTCTTGCGTCACGAAAGAATTATGCCCGGGCCCCACTATAGTCACACCTGGTAATGACGCCGGTAATGAGACCGTCTTACGGTCGAAACTGGGAAGAAAAGACGCTGAAAATGCAAAATAGACGAGATGGAAAAACCCATTTCCGCCATTTTTAAACTTAACTTTGAACCAATCACAGACCATAGTCACTGACTTTAGCTGGTTTTGTTTACATATGAGTGATGATGGTGGTAACAGATCTTGAATTTCTTCGTTTCCAGGTGTGACCAGGATGAAACGTAAGAGTGGGTAATAACCAAATTAACGAACCGAATTACGTACAGATGTGACTGAATTTGGTCCGGGCATTAGACACTTTTACTGGCTGACTGGCATTCGGACGCCAGAGACATCTGGCGTCAGCTGAGAACTGTTCCAGCGATATTCCTGCTCTTTTGGTAAGGGTACAAATGTTCCTTCAGACCAAGCAGAGTGCGAATCATAGTTAACTGTGCTAAACGGATACGTCAGCTCTTTTTGAAGCGATATTTTGACCCTTCTTGGCAAGGGTCCTCTTCAGGCTCAACGCTAGATAAGCGACCGTTGCCAAGGTCCTGTTCAGGGTGTAGCTATAAAAACGAGCCTGCAATCGATATTGCTGGAACAAACCTCAAACGACTTACCAGTCATATATAAGTCCTAAATGTTTATCACTGTACCATAACCTGCAGCAAGGGCAGAGTACCCTCATGAAAATCCCCTAAATTGAAAATCATATTTTTTTTTCGAACAGATTTTTGTAGGGGTAGTGTGTCCTTATACCACCGGTGTTCATACGTTGCGGCATGTCCTGAAGCTGAGAATTTTGTGTATGACTGGGGTACATGTGAGACGGCTCGAGTTTAAACACGACCGCAGGAACACATTTCCCTGCTGTAGCTGCGTTCGTTGTCCGGTAACTGCTAGCTTCCTATAACGCGTTTTTGCATTCACCGGTGGCTGGTCGCCGGTCCTATAACCCATTTTCGGACTAACCAGTGTCTGGTCCCACCGGTGCGGACTAACCAGAACCTGCTCGGCAGGCAGATTCTAGTGACGTCACCGGTGAGACCAAAACGCGCAATACTCTATATGACCAAGTCTGAAGCACGCCTGTGATCCTCAGGAAGAACGAGTAAACGTCTCACTAACGACTCAAACTCATCGACTCAAATCCTATGTCAACCAATCACGGCGATCTTTGGGATCAGATGTGATACCGCTTCCGGGTCTTCCGCTAGGTATCCGGCGACTTTGCATCGACAAGAAGAGTTGGTCATCAAGATTATAGGACAAGAACCGCACCGGTGAGGAAAAACCAGAGACAGCCCGGAGTGCAGCGAACGCACCTTATGACAACGTACACTTGAAAAGCACATTACATTTCTAGTTTGATAGTCTACCCTGGGGGGAGCCCCCTCGATCGCCGGAGAATCTAGGGCTGTTTGAGTCGATTTCGCTGGAAGCACTTTCACTGTTCAATGTAGTGGAGGATCCATATGGGTCCATTGACGACTGCACTGACATCGAGCGGGCGTTCTGAACTCGCCGACCTCGATTGGGTGAGAGTTTGCCAGGATCTACACTGGATGGGTCTGCCTGAAAGGTTTATCATTAATTAACTGTATTGTTCACCTATCAAAAAGCAAAGGCATAGACGGAGTAGGAAAATAGAAAGAAAAGAAGAAGGAAACCCTATAAGAAGAGGAAAATAAAGAAACAAAGAGACTACGAGAAGATTCGGCTACCCATCTAGAAAACTAAATATTGCAGAAAAAAGCTCTACCATTCGTGCTTCACTTTATTGTTACTGTTCCCATCCCTTTCATGAAGCAGCGCAACGTCCCTATCATTCACAGCTTCCAAACGAATCTTTCAATTCGACTCGAGCGCAAAAATATCCTCCCCGGCGGGGAATCGAACCCCGGTCTCCCGCGTGACAGGCGGGGATACTGACCACTATACTACCGAGGACTTGTCTGAGGAGGAAAAAAAAAGTAATGGATCTGATGAGTAAAGAACTTCAGGTTTCCTCAGATTCACATGAAATTATTGGTGATGATGAAATACTCCGATTTCCGAATGAATAACTCATTGCACATGGAGTTATTCATCCTTGAACGTGTCCGAAAGCTTTTTGGTGCTGTAAATGCTGCATAAATGCTGCATTTTCTTTTCTTTTTTGTCCGAAAGCTGTTACCTTTTTTTCTTCTCTGACACTTCTAGAAGACCAAAATTTAAGTAAGGAAGAAGAAGAAGAAAAAAGAATTAACTGTATAAAACTGACAAAATGGATCAGTTACTGATATCCAGCCTTCTTATCTTCTTATCTTTCCTTTCTTCGTTGGCCATGATCGCCAGTTGTCTTAGAATTTGGAATGTTTGCCGAATTGTCAGTTGTCTTTTTGAATTTGTTATGTTTGCCGCCGAAAACACGAGAGAATCGCCGTACTCCCCAGTTTCTTCTTGAAAATTCAGCATAAAAATTAGCATTCTTGCTAAATTTTTCGATGAATTTTATGCTGTATTAATGCTGCATTAATTGAGCGAAAATGTAAGTCCGAAAGCGAAATGCTGCATAACATGCTGAATTAATTCAGCATTTTCGTTCGTTTCGGAGCTTTCGGACACGTTCCTTGCGTATACGCAGCGTAAAGCCTGGGCATTTGGAAAGCCGGTATTTAGCTATGCCGACGAAATACTCACTATACTGTCATTTCATAACAGATAACACAAGGATGCGCAGTTTCAACAGCCAACATTTGGGATGTAATCTGTTGTGATTTTAAAATGTTATGCATGAATTGTTGTTGACAAGCGTTGCCGAAGAGACGACAAATGCCTAAAAAGTATCTGCTGACTTTTTTTGTTGTCATGATATCTGAAAACTCAACAGATTATTTTTTGGCGGTTTTGTCTCTTCTCGGTCTCTTCCGAGGGGTTACTCACTCCCAAAATGGTTGTACAGTGGTGCCCAGCCGGTGCCCAGCCGGCGCCCAGCCAGTGCCCAGCGGTGCCCAGCCGGTGCCCAGCGGTGCCCAGCCGGTGCCCAGCGAGGGTGTACAGTGGTGCCCAGCGAGTGAGCAACCCCTCGGTCTCTTCCTGGCAATGTTTGTTGTTCATAACATTTCGTACATAGCGTAACGTTTTCAAAACACAACATACTACATCCCAAGTGTTGTCTGTTGAAACCGAGGGGTTGCTCACTCCCAAAATTGTTGTACAGTGGTGCCCGGTGCCTAGTGGTGCCCAGCCGGTGCCTAGCCGGTGCCCAGCCATTTTTCATTTCGGGGCGAGAGCCGGTGCCCAGCTGTGCCCTGTCGGTGCCCAGCCATTTTTGATTTCGGGGCGAGAGCTGGTGCCCTGTCGGTGCCCCGCCGGTGCCCAACCAGTGCCCTGTCGGTGCCCCGCCGGTGCCCAACCAGTGCCCCGCCGGTGCCCCGCCGGTGCCCAAGGAGGGTGTACAGTGGTACCCAGCGAGTGAGCAACCCCTCGGTTGAAACTGCGCATCTTTGTGTCATCTGTTACGAAACTTCTGACATGTTTGACAATGCAAAACGGATACGTCAGCTACATTTTATTAGAGCTGTATTTCGGCCCTTCTTGGCAAGGATCCTCTTCAGGCTGAAGCCGCTCAAGCTGGAAAACGAACTTGCGGAAAAACAATTAAAGATTCTTCCTTAATTATCTTATTTTGTGAACTTCTACCCTGAAAACTTCTTGGAGTTAAAGCTGGTGCTGTGATTTCATTTTGTACACCGCTGCTGTTTTTGCAGCTAAAGAATATCTAAATTATGACAGTGTAGTAGTCTCTCTTTCTTTCCCAGTGTCCCCCCCCCCCTAGTGTCATAATCAGTTTTCGGACTCACCAGTGTCTGCTTTTACCTCACCAGTGCGGACGAAGTAGGACCTGGTCGGGAGGCAGGTTCTAGTGAGAATTCACCGGGGGATAGTGAGACCAAAAATATCATTATAGAGGAAACACCAAACACTGGTGAGTAAAAGCAGGAACTACTAGGAGTCCGACGCACGCGACTCATGAATTGACTTTACATGAGTTCACCACTCAAAGCATAGTAGTTTCTGTTTCTCTTCCCTCCCTCGTTTTGTTATCAGAATCCATCACACAGAGATAGATCCACAAGTCAACAAACAGGAAGAAAAGCATTCACTTTCTAAACTGAAGAGTAATGCGAAACCTCCATCCTCAGGGAGGTTTGCACCCTCTTTGTTAATGCCCGGGCCTCACTGCGGACACACCTGCTCGTAAATCGATTTTTACCTGCTTTTAAGACCAGTTTTTTTTAGCGTTTTTTAGACGTTCCTCTCTCAACCCGTTCATAAAATCTGGGGAGGGAAAAATCCATCGCCCGTTTTTAATTTGTTATGAACAACCAATGAGAGGGAGAGAAGCGTCCTAAGGCGTCTTCTCGCCGTTCCCCGAGGACTCCTCGGGGATTGAAGGGAACGGCGAGAATAGAGGGAGTCGCTCCACGCGGACTCAGCCTACGAAAACAACGAGAACACGGGGAATGCTTCTAAAATGGATTTTGTTAGAAAAAAAAAATATGCAGTTGACGAAATTAGTCTTAAGGCGTATTCTCGCCGTTCCCCGAGGACTCCTCGGGGAATTGAAGGGAATGGCGAGAATAGAGGGAGTCACTCCACGCGGACTCCGCGTACAGAAACAGCGAGAATACGGGGAATGCTTCTAAAATAGATTTGGTTCGAAAAATGAATATGCAGCTGAAAAAATTAGTCGAGATACACTTTATTTTTGGTTTTGTTTATTCTGATTCTTATTAATTAATTTTACATAGCACCTACAACAGCAAAAATTGATTCCCCTCCGAATTTGAAAGGGAGTCCTTTTTGATGATGGTGATGATAATCGGAGAATTCCCCGTCCGTGGGGACTCGCGAGAATACGGGGAGTGAGTCCCCGGGACAAACAAAAACGCGGGGACTCCTCAAGTGGAGTCCTCGGGGAACGGCGAGAATACGCCTTTAGTCATTGCACCAACACCAGCAAAAATTGATCCCCTCCGTATATAGGGGGTCCGTTTTGTGATGGTGGTGATAATCGGAGCATTCCCCGTCCGTGGGGACTCGCGAGAATACGGGGAGTGAGCCCCTGGAACAAACAAAAATGCGGGGACTCTTCAAGTGGAGTCCTCGGGGAACGGCGAGAATACGCCTTGAAACATCTTAAAGCGGGCAAAAAAAATGGTCTTTCTGCAACACACACAATGCTAATCATCCCTACTGTAACTATGAATGTTCAAAGCCACTAAAACCCCCGAAAACCCTGAGCAATTAAAAAAAACCCATCAAATTTCCTAGGTTTGAAATAACTCTGTCTGGACTAAATCTCAGCCGATTATCACGGACAGCTGCTATGACACGTAGGGAGCCAAGGGTCAAAATAATAATTTCCATCTACTGCTCCAACTGTTTATTACAAATACAAATAAATAATAAAACCAAGACCAGTGTGGTACCTCTGAAGACATACAAAAATTATCAGTTAGGTCTTATAATTCTTTGCTAATCAGTCCTGGAAAATTCCGCCATCTAGAAAAGAAGACGTTGTGCGTGGTTTTTTTCTCGAGCCAAAACAGCAACTCGGCAATCGAGTTCAAATCTAAACAAACCCGTGGTATGTGATCAAGGAGAGAAGGTAAACAGAATGTTTGGATTAGGTCTTTAAAAACCGGTCTTAAAAACGTTTAAAAACCGAATTACGAACGGGCATAAGGAGAAAAAATTAAACACACACCCATTGAATAAGTTAGTTGAATGTTGGTGATAGTGATGATGATTGGGAAACTGAATAAACCGCAGTGTGGTCCTGAACTGAAATATAGTCGGATAAAGTATGCATTGCGAGAAAGGGGAGATGGATGCTACTCAAGGGGCTACCTACTCCCCGGTACCTGCTGTACACTTTTTCCCGGCACCGACAAAAATCAGGTGCTGGCACCGGTGGCCGTCCATAATTTAGGCAATTCATCTTTCAAACGCCTCTAAACATGCTTATTTTAATGTTCTAACACGTGGCAACCATGCCGGCAATTCATCTTTCAAACGCTAATAACATGCTTATTTTAATGCTCTAGCACGTGGCAACCATCTTTATCTTTACACCCCACTTAGTGGCATGATTAGACTCTCTAACTTCAGGTAATTGATCTTTTGACTGATATAAGTATCTGTTTTGAAAGCAGAATAACGTGGTTTAATCCACCAAAGATCTAGGCACCGACCGGTCAACGCGGCGGCACGGGGCACTTGCACATGTTTGGGCATATTGTAATATATCTTTTAAAGGACCTGTCGTACCTATAATGCCAATGCAAACTACTTCCGTAACATCATTCATTAGTTCTTAAACTCGGAGATCCAAATTTCATACGTTACATTCTGAACCCGCTAACTACACCTCACTAATCTTTTCACTTGCCGTGATTCACTAGTTTCCCAGCGCATGATGCTCCGGGCGAGGGTTCACATCCCGATGAAAAATTCTTTGACTGTGTAGTTGTTTGGTAGTTGTACGAAAAAGGTGCATGAATTGATATTGAGTAGTATGAAATACTTTGGTTTAACATGCCTCTGACTGGGTTAATCTTAAGTAGTAGTATCCGATAGCATCAGTCTTGCTGTAGTAGCATCCAGTTTGCTAGTAGTAGCATGCAGTGGCAACAGTTACTACTGCATACTACTTTTTCGCACAACTCCATCCGACTAATTATTGAAAATTTATCATCGCGATATCACGCTATTGATGCGTAAAACCGGTTTTCTGAATTTTGCCGAGATGTTGCTAGAAGTAGATGGGTCTGGGAAAAGGCTTAAAACCGGCAAAGCCGTAGATAAATTTTTTTAAAGCAGAGCTTAGCTCTACAGTATTTAGATAGTTCTGAACACTGGAACATATACAGTAAATAGTGCGAGGTGTGCTTTAAGACCCATTTCGCGAAACATAACAGTTAAAAGGGTCAGAACAGATATGTCGACAGGGTTTTACCAAAAGGGTTGTAAGCGACATTATTCTCGAACTAGACTTATTAGGACTGCCCTTTCCGTAACGATGCTCACATGCCTGGTAGAAATTTCAGCCAAACCAAAGAAAATTCTGCCGAGATACAATTTTCTTTCTGGGACTTTTACACTCTTCCATGCCTGAGGGCGAAGGTTTTTCACCGTTCCTGTCAAATTCGAAAAATTTCGATTGTTACCTTCGGAAAAACGATGGAGTGCACAAACATCTGTTATCTGTGGTCAGAATATAAGGTTTGAAGCCAAGCTGACCATTCATTACAGAAGAAATAGAAATTATCCCCAATTATTCCCAGGGAATAATTGTAAAAATAGTTGGTAAATTGTAAATAGACACAGAACTCAGAATTGTAAAATAATCACAGATTTGTACATATGCACTTTTAACACGCACATTTTAATATTCGTTATTCTACTTGTATTTGAATGTCGTTCAATCCGCATCGTTCTTCTGGTTTTTAGTCACATGTCGTTGTATGGTTTGTTGGTTCCGCATCGTTTTCCTGTTGGTACTGTGTTGGTTCTCCTGATTTAGTTTTTTTTTTCGCTGAGGACGGTTTGCCGGAAGTGCAACCGAAATATCCAAAATTATATTTATCCCTCGCACATCATCTTAGAGGGATTACCTCGGGGATAACTAGCTGATCCAGAAAAAAAACCCAAAAGTTACGGCTTCCTATTTCATCTGTGGTCAGATTTCAGAAAGTATATACATCAGTATGATAAGCTGTTGGACTTACCTGATATGCTAAAGCGTTCATTATTGTATGATCCGGGACAAGTCCTAAGGGGTGAACCTCCCTCATGAGGACGTTGGCGGGAATTTTGTGGAACTGGATGTACTCCAGAAAGGTAGTTATAACCTCTCGTAAATAAGCTTGGGAGTTGTAGTCGCAATACTTCTTGCTCCACATCAGAGCAGCCTGAAAAAAAAGTTTACTTTCTCATAACATCTTAAAGAAAGGAGATTTCTTTCTAATAACAAGATGCTTAAAGTTTAACCGAAAAAGGCTGAGACAGGAACTCTAGTTACCCCTCAATTTCTTCACCTAAAGAGGCTTGAAGACCCGATGAAAATGTGTTACTTCGTAACTCCGCTAGAAGTGTTCACGCAGTGAGCTACCGTCAGCAAGATAATCACCGGCTACTGAAAAAGCCGCGTTTCGATTGAAATTCAAATTTTCCGCGTCACAGTAGAATTTTGCGTTGTGAGGACGGCCGTAGATATCTGAATGTCATTCTGGGGCAAATAGTGAAAAATCAATATAAATCCTTTACACAATCCAAACAAATGCAGTATATTCAGTTAAATGCAACAAAAGTAAGTTGGCTTTTCAATTAACGTTAAGTCCGCATCACAAACAACGCAATCCAACCACTTGTTCGCAAATTTCCGAAAAACTAAAGAGACGATTATATTCGTTGTTTTGTCCAGGAAAGAAAATATTTACCAGCAGCAAGGGTTTTGAATATATGGTTCGATCCGTACTATTTTCGTGCAGTTACTCACCAATCAGGGTCGAAACCGAGACACAAGATTAGCTGACCCGAAAAAAATAACAACAGCTGAAAGCTCAGCATGGCACTAGCAAAGGAAATCAGCATGTGTATCACTAATTCTAGCGCTGTCGAGGTCGGAGAAACTCCGACTCCCGCACAGTGTCCGCATCCGATGCAGATCTATATAATACATTATGACAATGTCCCGGTCACCAAGTTGTGACCTCCGCTCACAAGCCCATTCAACTTCTTTGTGTCCGAATCCGGTCTGGATCACCCCGCGGTGCTCAGATGATCCGGTCTCGAGCTGTCAGTCGAGCATCTATCAATCTTTTGAGTGAGTTATGCATACAACAAGATTTCCCCCCTCCCTCTCGAGGGGTTGGTCACTCGCTGGGCACCAATGTTACACCCTCCCTGGGCACCAGCTCTCGCCCCGAAATGAAAAATGTACAAAAATTAGTGTCACCAGATTTGTGATTTATGGAACCGGCTGGGCTCACCCGGGCACCGGCTGGGCACACCTGGGCACCGGGGACCACTGTACAACCATTTTGGGAGAGGGAGTCCGCATCCAGTGCGGATCTATATAATACATTATGACAATGTCCCGATCATGTTTCTTCAAATACCTCCGTTTTCTTCTAGCTGCATGCGCAATCCCCGAATCATGGCGATGTTTTCTGACTTGGACTGCTTTCCCAGTTTATTATTGGAATTTTATTTATATAGAATAGGTAAGGTTCCATCAGAGCAAAATAAGACTAGGTAGCAGCGCCAAAACTTGATAAAATTGACACACATTCGAATGGCAGCGATATTAGCATCACTAACGGTAGAGAACGTCACTACTGAAACTCATTCATTCGTGCACCAGCGCAGGCTTCAATAACTTCATATTCTGAACACAGCAAAAAAATGATACAGCCTCTCCTGTTTCCTTGGTGTGTGCAGACTGCATTTTTGCCTTACTAGAAATTTCCAAACCCGGAAGTTCGTCTCTCTTGAAATGCCGCAAGCGTAGTGGGCGGCGCTACGGCTATGGCCCGTTTGCAAAGCATGGAAAGTATAGGTCTTGGCGCTACTCTCTAGTCAGAGCAAAATAACACTAAGTAGTAGCGCCAAGACTTGAAAGAAGTGACACATACTCGAATAGCAGCGACAGTAGCACCACCAGGGATAGTGAACGTCCCTCCTGAAACTCAATCAGTCGTGCACCAGCGCTGGCTGAACTAACTTCATATTCTGAACACAGCGAAGAAAAGATAAGACCTCCCCTGCTTCCTCGATGTGTGCAGACCGCATCTTAGCTTTACTAGAAATTTCTAAATCCGCAAGTTTGTCTCGCTCTTAATTCCGCAAGAGGCGCCATGAGTATGGCCCGTTTGCAAAGCAAGGAAAGCATAGGTCTTGACACTACTCTTTAGTGTTATTTTGCTCTGTCTCTAGTATTATTTTGCTCTGGGTTCCATCCTCACTTTGTGACTGTGGGATAATTGAAACATGCTGGCATTTTGTATTCGAGTGTCAGACAGGCTGAAAATCGAGTAGAGTTTCCATTTTGCCTTAGCTTAGTGCGTAATTGTAAGATAATTAGAGAGATAGTTCTTAAGTTTATTATAAATACGAAACGTTTTGAAATTGTTTAGATGAAGGCTGATAGAAATTCACTGTCGGATTAGTATTGGCTTTTTTTCTTTCTTCTTCTTTAAATGTGATCTTCTATTCTTCTATTGTGAATGTATAGTTTAGTGGGGTATTCTAGATTTAGGTTGTAGCTGTGAAGTGCCGTTTATCGGTTTACTCAAAATAAAGTACTTACCTACCTCAGGGGCGTCAAAACCGGGGGGGGGGGGACGCCCCACTCCCTCCCAATGTTGTCGCCAGTCGGTAAAAACAACCTAATCGGCGCGAAGCGCTGCGATTTTTCGTCAAAACAGTCGTATTTTTTCTGAAAATCAGTCGATTTTTTCGAAACTGTCGTTTCTTTTCCTGAAAACAGCCGTTTTTCTGCAAAAACGTTCGGTAACAATTACCAGCCAGTCGGTAAATACCTTGGTCCTCCCCAAACCTTTTTTCAAGCCCAAACATTTTGGCTAGTAACGCCTCTGACCTACCTACCTACCCATGAAACTGTCATATTAAAAGAAATAAGTGAACAGTTTCTGCCTTCATCCAGCCGCCTTTGTGCCCACTGCCCGATGGGCCAGCTAATTCAGTAAATTCACTGTTCTTTTCGTTTTTGGGATCCCAAAACGTAAGTGGAGGTATACCTATGACATCGCAAAAATGTCCGTCTGTCTGTGAGCACGATATCTCTCGAGGGAATGAGATATTTTGATGACACTTGGTGTGAGGATTCTTTGGGTCAAGGGTAAGGTCAAGTTCGTAGATGGGCTCTGTAGCTCTACATTTAGGGGTGGGGAGGGGGTTTCAAATTAAGAGGCAAAAAAAATCTTTTTAATAGCTATTGAGATAGTTGACTTAGGGGTAAGGAGACATGCTGAATCCGAATATGAAAGTTATTTTTTTGCCGGACAAGTAGTTCACCCGGAATCTGGTGAAAACCGGACACAAAACTTGTCGACCAATTTTCTGCTATAGCGGTCCTACCCCTTTATTCTCAAATGATTATAGCTCTGTTCACGTGGATGCCGCCAATCATTTGTTTGTTCTACGTCGGAGAGAATTGTGTAATCGAATGTGAGTTCTCTAAGGTTTTATACAGAGGCGAAAGGGACATGGGGTGAATGTGTTAATTTTAAAGCTGGTTTCGATAGGAAGGAATTGAGATTATTAATTAGTATGCGTGCTGATATTTTACCGCTGGGAGATAGGAGGAGCTACACGGGTAGGCCGATTGGGAGAATTGGTCCTTACTTCTGCCCAATGTGTGGAGATGTGACTGAGTGTGTGCGACATCTTATGTGTGATTGTAGGGAGTTGAATGATCTGAGAAGTGAAATATTTGGAGTAAATGAGTTTGATCAGGAATGGATGGAGCAAATGTTTATAAGAGCGAGTGTTATGGTACTATAAATAAAATGGGTAGATTCCTCAAGCTGTCAACGATTCATAGAGATCATTTTTTGTAGTTTTAGTGGTAGTTAGAAATAAGTTTGTCATTGTGTTTCCGTTTGTTTGTATTGCCATGGCCCTTGGGTTTTTCATGTAATAAATATCTTATCTTATCTTATATAATGTTCAAACGAGGAAATAATGTTGTTCTAGCAAGGATGTTGTTCAATGAGGATTCACTGGTAAAGTACAGGTCAAGTTCTTATCTTTAGAGGCAGAGGAGGGGTTTCGAATTTACGGTAAAAACATGTATGTTTTATAAGCTAATAAAATGTTCATTGAGGGGGTAAGGAGGTCCGCTGAATCCATATCTGAACTTAGTTTTCTTGCTGGACAAATGGTGCATCACTAATTCGGCTGAAACTGGAAATTTGTTGAACCTCAAAGTTGTTTCTGAAATCGATTAGAGGTTCGGTATCGGGCAAGGAGACATGCGGAATCCATTTTTGAACTTTATTTTAACAGTACAAATATTCAAGGAATCTGACAAAAACTGGATGGCGAAGACATGACCCAATTGTTTGAATCAAATGTTAGATTTTTGGGATCCCATCGAAGCCTTTGGTCTTCTTTATTGTGTTTTGCGTTTATTTATCTTTTCTGTTGTTGTATATATTGCGCAAATGCCGTTCTGTATTTATTTTTTTGTGCATATACTGTGCAAATGCCGAACCGCTAGACTCCTCGTAACAAAATCATTCATTAATTAATTCAAACGAAAATCCACTAATTTTTCGAAGGATTCTCACTAATGCTCGAAGAATCTACAATAGTAGGAATGAACAAAAATATCTACCTGAAACTTTGTGAACTCGTCCGCCTTTAGCTCATCCCGAGACATAATTAATCTGACGACATGCTGGGGCAGAAGTGTGAACGACCCTAAATTGAGAACTTCGTTTCCGTGTTCATCCACATATTCGAGAACTTTCTGTACCAGGCTCTTCGTACATTTATACTGTATATATCGCTCGGCAGACGACAATAAGGCACATACTGTATCGACATTGATGCAGGTTTGAACGAATCCGATGCAGCCGCGTCGCAGCTCATCGAGTCCGTAGTAATCAGCTGCGTTCATTAGACCTAAAAAGAAACACGAGTCTTGAGGGGTGCACTGTAAAAAGTTTCTCCGAGTAAGGATTAAAGTTAACTGTATTATGTGCAACTGGGATTAATCTTATCTCTACTGGGATAAGATTAATCCGAATTATAAATATTCTTTGAGCCCAAGCTGACTTTGAAACATTTATTCAGACAATGTTTACAACGGATACGTCAGCTACGATTCTTCATCAGCGATATTTCGGCCCTTCTTGGCAAGGGTCCTCGTCAGGCTGTCAATCCTCTGGGTCAACGTCGGGGAAGGAAACAAACCTGTAATAAATAACTGAAGCTTCTACCGACTATAAATATCTTATTAAAATAAATTACCTTCAAATACCACTTTAATGAAAAAACTAGTCCTGAGATTTAATTTTTGACACGGACGCTGTTTTTGCTGCACGATTGGGGCGATGACAGGAAAGTTTTTTTTCTGCATTTTGATCAACTTCGGTTTTGTTATTAATAAGGGGCTGAAAACTTAAATATTATTTCATTAATAACCTCGTTCTACATTTCTCTTATGGAGTACTCGCCTGTATCTATTACTTTGAATAATTACTTCAAGTATTAGTATGTATGTATGTATGTATGTATATTCTTTATAACCCGTTACATTCAAACTGAACAAGAACGGAGTAAATGGATGAAAAAGAAATAAAGAACAAAAGAGAAAAAAGACAATTAGCGATCAATGACAAAATATATATACAACACTAAATATGAAGTAAAACACAAAGGGCGAGTTAATCAGTGGTCATCCATTGGGCACAAAGTACTGGTAACCACGGGTGTGCGGCGGTTCCAAGAACTTTCTGAATTAACTTATCTACAGCCTCGTTGGGTTCTACCAGGCTGAATTTTCTTATTAGGTACCTGTTGCGTGTCCACGGTGGCATTTTTAGCAAGTATTTTAGATAACGAAAATAAAGTGACCGGACTCGAGACTGCTCGGTGGTCGTGAATAGTTTCCAAAAAGGAGCCAGATATAAAACGTGGGGTAGCGCCACAGCACTGTAGAGTTTGGCGAGCAGACTGCGTGAAAAGTGGACCTATTTGTCACGATCGAAGCGTAGGCGAATCGAAGTTTCTTTTCCGCGTTTTGTAAAAGGAGAGACCGAGTAAGTAATTATTCAGGTTTGTTTCCTTCCCCGACGTTGACCCAGAGGATTGACAGCCTGACGAGGACCCGTGCCAAGAAGGGCCAAAATATCACTGATGAAGAATCGTAGCTGACGTATCCGTTGTAAACATTGTTTGAATAAATCCGTATTATAATCATATCTCGTCAGAGACAAGATTAATCCCAGTAGCAAATACTGCAAGATCTTTTTTATAGTGTAAGAGGAGGGATGGAGGGGTCAGTTCGTCACTTCGTTAGAAGACGGACTGGCCAAGCATGGTCTCTCTAGTCTGACAACTACACACGCTGACAATAGACTTCGGAAGTAGGTGCCTGGCCTCTGACCTCGAAAGAACTACAATACATTTTTTCAGGTAAGGAGGTTCTTCAAAGGGGGGTGTCTAGAAGATTTGATGGGTAGTAGTGTTCCAAGAGTTGCGTCGGTTGGGTAGATTCCTGAAGGTTGCCATGGAGCACCGTGAACGTTTTATTGTAGGCTGATGTTGTGGTTGGGAGTTTGTTTGATAGTTATTTAGTTATTAGAATTATGAATTGAGCGTTGAATATTTGGACTGGTACGGAGTACGTAGCAGTTAGAGTGCTTATTTGTTTTTATATTTTGTCCCGATATGGCCCAAAGGGCTTTTTTGGGAATACATTCATTCGTTCACTAATTCATGTCACATTCCCATGGGTTTCACTGTCCCAATCGATGATTTTGATAAAACAGAGCGCAAATTTGGAGGACTCGTTCACTATTTTTTTTTAATTGTTTCTAAATAGATGCACAAACGCCGCTGATCAAAATCAAACGCTGTTTCCGTCAAGTGTGAACAGGACAGGATATCCGTCTTGCTACGCTCTTTTCTTCGCAAATTACGCAATGTGTAAAGGTGGAGAACGAGTATAATCCGCCCCCGCTCATATAAGCACTGGAACAGAATATTGAAAAAGAATGGACCGTAATTAAATACTCCTTGAGCAAAAGCAGACTGGGAAACCTACATTCAAACAAAGGCTAAAAAGGCTTTCTTGGAGTTCCTAAAGTTAAGTTAAAGGACACATCTTGGTTATTCTGCCGTTTATTTTTATTCTTAGTTCCTTTGTGGAATTACAAGCTTCTGAGATCCTCACCTTCCGCCATTGTTTTGTTTGTAGCTAAGGTTTTTTAGCACTTTTTTTCGGCCGAGCCGAATTCTGTTAGTTACGCACCGAAAACTTAGCCCAAAAGCTTTAAGTTTGGCCGACAGCTCTTTCACACATAAGGACATGAGAAGTTTTACATTTTGGAAGACATGGTAGGCCATCGGTTCTATTTTCTGTTCTGGATTTCTTTACTTAGTTTTCCCATTTTTTCACCATGCCGCGTTCAGTTTTCAAATATCTTGCGTCCAGCCGCCGCGTCGGATAGCAGAAAGGATGGGTAGTCGATAAGCGCTAAGAAGAGATCGCTAATTTTACGCGACAAGTAATGGTATTTTCAAAACCGATATTTCTGGGCCATTTCACTGTGAAAAGATAATTTTTTAGTAAGAGTTGTGCTTTAACAGCCTGACGAGGACCCTTTTCAAGACGGTTGGTAATGTCGCTGCAAAAGCATCGTAGCTTACTATTCGTTTTTTAGCCATTGTAGGACATAATAATACTACTAATAATAATTTATTGAGGCCCGCTATACAACAAATGAAAGAGCGGAGTAATAAAGAGAAAGAAAAATGAATTACACACAAACAAAACGAAACACTACGTAAACTTTGTAAAACTTACAGATACGTTAGGCGAGTCGACGGCGATTCGTATATGCTTTTGAGAGCCCGGGAAAACACTCTATGATTTCGCACTTCGCGGAAGCATCGATAAAGATAGACCGTTTGAAGATTTTCATTTTCAGAAATAACAGTCTCCTCTGGTAGTTTCAGTCTGTACAGACCCTATTCTTTGGTTCTGGCTGATACAGCTAAAATCTGTGCGTAGGTGTTGACGGTTAATTCGAAAAGGTCTCGGGAAAAGGGTGGAGATCCTGGGGGTTAAAGTCTTTGATTCACGTGGGCCGAGAAGGTGGGAGACACCATTATTTTTGGATGGGTCGGATTTTTTTACGAACACACTGTTACCTTTGTTTTCTTCAAAATCCTCACGGTAAGCAACGTTATCCACAAATTACTTGAACACAATTCTTGAAAGCAAGGTCGCCATTGCTAATTAATAGTTCACTGACCTCCCGCCGGAGGTCAGAAGAGTTACGAAACCTTCGAGAAAAACGAGTGGCGTGTAAGAGGATTAAAACAACTAAGTACATCACCATGTGAATGTTTAGATATGTCGGAAGAGGAAATCATCGGCCAGTTTGACATTTTTTGTCTCGAAAGCTGAATATTATTTAACTCAATTTCAGAATCTTCAAGAATTCATTATATCGAAAAAATTAAAAATATTGAGATTTAGTTTACATCCTTTCTTCTTTGGACTTGTAGGAATTAACAAGAAAAAACAGAAAACAAAATACTAAAAGAATCGATAAAGCTAAAAATTAGTTTGATTTTTCTACACATTTTTATATATCTGCTAAAATAAAAACATCTTGTTAGATCTCAGTCAAACTATGATCCCAGCCTCCCATGTCGGGCGCTTACGACCCGCGCTACTAGATGGCCCAGCGGTCGGATCGAGTCGTGGCTTCGTCTTGGGTCTTGGGTGGGAAGGTTCTGGACGTTACAAGTGCTAGAATGCTTACGGTGCAACTTCTTAACGTTAACAACTCCTTGCACTATCCCGAATATATTCAGCAATTCGGTTCATTTACGTCTGAAATACCATCTTGGCAACTCTTCAACTTTACGTTTTACCCACATAGTAGAAGATTTTTCAAATTAAGTACAATCCATCATTTAAAACTTGTCAAAACAATGAGAAATGACCGAGTAAAAGTAGACATAGACGAAAATCGCACTTCCGGACCAACACAAGAAAATCACCACAGTGTCAAACCTTGTCCACAATTCGTGGCGAGATAATGGTACTGAGACGGGTATAGCTATAGAGGCAAGTACTGGGACAGGTATTAAACCCCTGACAACAAATTTAATGAATTGGCCATATTCCTGTTCAGCGCTTCCAAGCGGACTAGTTTCTGTTAATCCCCCTATGTCTCACCGTCAGCACTTGGATCAGACATGGTAAAATAGATCCACAAGTTAGTAAGTGGAAAATCTGTATATGCGTCCCAGTCAATGGAGGTTTTGAATATGTCTCAGCAGCAGAAAGTGAAAGTGACCCACTACCCTATGGATTCTGTTTTTTACTATGTCTACACAAGTGTTGGTTATGAGGCATTGGGGGACTAACAGAAACTAGTCCACTTGGAGCGCTGAACTGTAATAAGGCCAATTGGTAGTGATTTTCACGTATTAGACTTTGACTTAAGTAGTACTTCAAGTTTTGCACGTTTTAAGTAGGCTACTGCACGCTGAGCACTGCTCGCTCTTTGTATAAATAAATGCTGTGATAGTAAGCTAGCATTTCAGTTTGCAAATCGGTGTGATCCAAGCAGAATATAATTGAGACAGTACTTGACAGTTCATTGGTACTTGAGGCTTCAAGTACCGAGTTATTTTACTTAGTAATAACTCCAGGAAAGCTGTACTTAAGTAAATCCAAGCACTTCAGTTTTGTACTTAAGTAGGCTACTTGGCTTTTAGTACTTAAGTACTTGAAGGAAAAGTACTTCCCCAACACTGCTACCGAGATATTCGCATTTCCCAGAGTTGCTTTTAAGGAGATGCTGGGTATTCAAAAGCCGTCTTGAAAAGACAGTTCAGAGCATTTATGTCCTCGACTTATACCCCTTCAAATGACTTCCGGGTCCAAAATGTGAAAGAATCCACAAAGAAAACTCAAGTGTCCACTTCGTCCTCCTAGCGCCACACTTTTCCCGCTTACCCCCCAAGTACCACCTTTTTCTATCTAAGGTAAATATCGGTTTTCAAAGGAAAGCCTCTTCCCTCTGATGAAAGTATCATGTTCGGATTTGCATACATCGGATCTTGCCGCAGCAGCTGATCGATATCGGGAGAAACACCTTGCAAATATTTGCCTTCCCTGATTTTCCGATATAAGGGAACGAGGGAATTACTCACTCAGGGAACCTCGAAGTAGGGATTGACTAAAAAGAGGCACGACATGGCGGATGAGGCACGGGTAATAAAAATATACTAGCAAGTAGTAGAAGTAGACATGTAAATGAGAGTTCATAACTCCAGAGCCTACAAGAAGGCACGTCAGAGCGTTGTTCCGGCCCCTCACTCTGAAACCTGAAAGGGCCCTTTTATTTGTCGTGCCTCTTTTTAGTACTCGTGCCTCCTACAGTATGTAGTGCCGTGCCGTGCCTCTTTTTAGTCGATCCCCCTCGAAGTACACCTACACAGTAACTATTAGACCAACTGCTGCAATCCCGCAGGCGTGTCTCATTAACAATTAAGTAAGTTTTCAACAGCATTCGTGCTAAAGCAATGGGACGTCTAGATAGAAGGTGCTCATTGCTGGATTCACAGTCACGCCCAAGTTTACCACATATTGCTGTGGGAACCGAAATGGGTTACTGTGGCTTCGCGTATTCCTGCATGGTTTTCAAGAGTCCGAAGACCTTGGGTACAAAAAATAATAAACTCGGATGCTTGATAATATCGTGTCCTTTAAGAGCATAATTGTGTTCTCCAGTAAATTAGTTTTTTCTTCAGTTTAATTAATTAGTGATACTCTTTAGTATAAAAAAACAACTTTTTATAAACTAAACTACATAAACAAACCTTTTAAAAAACTTTTATTATTCTTTCCACAAGTAGTCGGTAGTCGGTAAGTACACTGTCAGAAGTTTCATAACAGATTGCGCATAACACTTTAAAGATTAACACCTTTTCACTTAGAAAAAAAGTGTTATGACCAATTAAGTTTATTATTTCGTGCCAAGATCTCCAACAACACCTTCAATTGGTAAAAATACTACACTGTCAGAAGTTACATAACGACAACAGCAGGATGCGCGGTTTCAAAAGATAACACTTTGGGATATGTTATGTTTCTTTCGTTCCCGTTAGTATTTTTACCAATTGAAGGTGTTGTTGGAGATCTAGGCACGAAATAGTGTAAACTTAATTGGTCATAACACTTTATTTCTAAGTGAAAAGGTTTTATTCTTGAAAGTGTTATGCGCAATCTGTTTTGAAACTTCTGACAGTGTAGTAAAGTAGTCGGACTGCAGAAAAGCCCAAATGGGCATGTGGGGTCTGACAAACAAATCTTGACTTTAAATTAATTTGTACATACTTCTTCAAAAAAAGTAAGGAAAACTAATAGATAGGAAAAAGATAGGAAAAATAAAATAAAGAAACAATTACTTGGAAACCATGCCGTCGTTCCAAAATCATCCAAATAAATGAGCTCTCGATGCCCTCGCTTAAGCGTGGTTTTGTGTAGATTTGTTACAACTCCTAGGCTGAAACCAACGCAAATCTCGCACAAACTCGCTCTTCTACGCTGGTATTAAAAAATGTGAGAATCTGTTCTCCTCCACGTTATTTCTCTTACTTAATTAATCTTTTATATCTAAATTTTACTTAATTCTTTCCATTATTTAAAACTGGGGATATTAAAGGACACCTGAATGAAGAGTACCAAGTATCATCCCTGTCTTTATGACTTCCGTTAACATTGCCTGCAGAAAACCCAATCCAAATACGAAATAGTGTTTCCAAGCTATGATTTTTGCTCCATTTTGTATCTGTCCTTATTTCAGTACCGAACATTTTAGAAATGAACAAATGTCTCCAATCAACCCTTCTTCTGGAATATCCTTTAAAGCAAAATGGGCACCAACTATGCTCTAATTTTTATAAAATGCTTCACACGCACACATTTCTGACTTCCATTACAAAGCGCTTCAAAAATAAGCCATTACCTCTTCGGCGTCTCGGCGGAGATGATTTCAGAGCGTGGTATTGCAAGGCGCGAAAATTCAAAAACTCCCGGCAAGGTACGAAAATCAACGATTTTGATGAGCTGAGTGATGAAGAGTGCGATGGTTGCCGCCATAAACCGTCTCTATAGCTGTCAGATTGCTCTAGTGTTGTCTGATGAAACTTCTGTTGTTTGTAGTATCGAAGAGTTTTGTTTCTGGATGTAAAGTTACAATACTGCCAAAGACGTACAAATATAACCGACTTACTTGCTGCTGTTCCGGAACTTACAAGGAGTTCTCAGTTAACACCGTTAATACGAATATTTGTCAACAATACAAATGATCCGGAGTATATAATAACAACGAATGATGAGAAATAAGAAAATCCGCTTATATTTGTCGAAGCTAGTAAATCGGAGTGTGGCAGTCAGCAAAAAACGCCGTAACGATATATTAGCGAAAATAGGTTGTCTAGGACTCTGCTGACTTCTGATGTAATATTGTAATCTAGGGGGTGGTAATGTGGCATCATGATTGTTTGATCTGCCCATTGAACTTTAACCAGGTAAGCACAAACGTATATCAAGAAGAAATTCCAATACGATCCGGCCAGCGCTGTACAAGATTTGATTGAATTGCGCTGTTTGTCTTGGAGTCTGCATGTGCAAACCACCAGAAACGAACATCCCTATTTTGAAAACGTCACGCTCAGGAGAAGAATGCTCTCCGTGGCCATGTCTGTAAATGCATTGTCCATGGTGTGTTCAAGTATGGTTCCATTGTTCAGGTGTCCTTTAAGAGCATATTTGTGTTCTCAAATAAAGTTTTTGGTTTAATTTATATTAATACTCTTTAGGATAAAAAAACAACTTTAAACACTTTTATTATTCTTTACACATGTAGTCGGTACATCTGGCTGCAGAAAAGCCCAAATGGGCCTGTGGGGTCTGACAAAAAAATCTCGACTTTAAATTAATTTGTACATACTTTACCAAAAAAAGTAAGGAAAACTGAAAGATAAGAAGGAAGAAGAAAAAATTAAATGAAAAAAATTACTCGGAAATCATACCGTCATTCCAAAATCATCCAAATAAATGAGCTCTCTGTGCCCTTGCTTGAGCAAGGTTTCGTATAGATTCGTTGCAACTCCTAGGCTGAAACCAACCCAAATCTCGTACAAACTCGCTCTTACACGTTGGTATTAAAACATGTGAGAATCTGTTCCCGTCCACGTTATTTCTCTTACTTAATTAATCTTTTATATCTACAGTTTACTTCATTCTCTACATTTTTTAAGAACTGGGGATATTAATGATTTTCCTTGCTTCCGCCTAACCTTTCTATTTCCACTACTCTCCTGATTTCGGAGGGAACACCTTTTCAAACATGGAGGGATTCCTCTTTAAAGCAAGAACGATTGGTAAATATGGGACATGTTAAAAGGGTTCTCATGGAAAACATTATCTGAGAAGACGCAGGTTCTCCCCCCCCCCCGCTTTACAGTTGGCAAACAGCTCGCTCAGAGAGTGGCAGGCGACGCAGAAGCTGACCCACTTACAGTTTAACCGAAAAGGGCTGGAGTAGAACAATCTAGTTACCCATCACTTATTCGCTTAAATTGGCTTGAAGACCCGCTGAAGATGCGTTACTTCGTTGTTCAGCTATTCATGGATGATCGATTTTCAAATAAGTGGATTTCTGTGTGATTTATGGTACCTCTGTACGCTTGTATTTTTGTTGTGTGCCTTACAAGAAAGATTTATGATTTTTGTTTGTTCAGGCACTAAGTGCTTCACCAATCTCACAACTGCCTACTGAAAAGCCGCGTTTGTGTTGAGATTAAAGTTTCTCGCGTCATAGTAGAATTTACGATGTGGGGACGTCCGCAGATATTCTGAACGTCATAGCTAGAGCAGATAGTGGAAAATAAGAAAATCCCTTTGCAGAATCCAAATAATTCAGTGTATTAAATTAAATGACACAAAAATAAGTTAGCTTTTCAGTTAAACTTTAAAGTGCCCTCGATCCTATTATCGTTTTCCTTCGCTAGTTTCCTGCGCATCTGATGTCCTACTTATTACACCTAGAAACAAACAGCTTGACATTATGCCCATGTAGCACTGAAAAGCCCATGCGCGGCAAGCCTACCAGGCTTCGGTCTCCACTGCTCAGTACTAGGAAGAACAAATAAGCCAATAGAATCTACGTCTTTCGTCCCATGCAGTGACTATGGATTCCCGACAAAACTGAGCAGAGCTAGAGCTGCTTGCTGAGCTTTAAGTTGAAGCCCGTTCAGATTCATTTAATTTCAAATAATGAAAACAAATACTTTTACATAGCTTCGTGACAGAGAGCAGGCTCGATGGCCAGAAGATAAAATTAAATAGTACAACTTAATCATGGTCATACACAACTGAATACAATATAACAGGTCCCAATCCGGTCCCAGGAAAGGAGACACCTAGCAAGTAACCTCCACACTAAAAAAAAAAAAAAGACGAGACAACCAAGAAACTGTTAAGTATTAACAGTGGACCTTCTAGTTCCTTCTTCGCGGTAGCGCGTATCAGAGACAAATATCGTAGCAGGCGTGCATGGCCCGCCTCTGCAGCGTCACATGTGACATCATAATGATAGACAACTAATGGTCTGTTGTCTGTTGGTCTCGACTTTTCTGCTCCGGGGCTTGGCTGTGCGATGTCAATCAAATTCGATTGTTAGGCTAATTAGCCTGATGGCAAATTTTTTGCCGTTAGGATTAAGAAGAAAATATTTGGGCAAGGTTAGAATGTTGTGTGGTCCTTACTTTTGTCCGATGAGTGGGAAAATGGATGAATGTATTTTCCATTTAATGGGTGAATGTCAGGAGTTAAGAGATTTTAGGAAGGAAATATTTGGGGAAATGGTGTGGAGGGAGGAAAGATTTAAAAAAGTTTTGAAAAGTAGAAGTTTTAGGGATGTTAGAAATTTGGAAAGATTCCTTAAGGTGGGTATGGTCCTCAGGGAAGTTTTTTGTAGTTAGTTCTGTTGTTGAGGTTCCGGTTCGTTTTGGTGTTATTTTATTGTTTCCATGGCCATCTGTGCTTCTACGGAATAAATCTTACCTTATCATGAAGCTATTTGCCGAGGTAACGAATTGTAATGCTCCGCGTAGCTCTTACCCTCCGCTTGTTTGCTTATGGCAGGGCATCGTGAATCTATTCGCCGCCACACGGTCGTTTTAGAGATCGGGAAACGGAGGGATACCAAAACGTAAGTGGAGGGATACCTATGATGTCGCAAAAGTTGTCCGTCTGTCCGTCTGTCTGTGAGCACGATAACTCTCGAAGAGAATGAGATATTTTGATGAAACTTGGTGTGACTTTGGGTGAAGGGTAAGGTCAAGTTCGTAGATGGGCTCTGTAGCCCTATTTTTAGGGGTGGGGGTTTCAAATTAAGAGAATTTTTTTTTTTAAAAGCTATTTAGATAGTTGATGTAGGGGTAAGGAGACATGCTGAATCCGAATATTTTCTTGCCGGACAAGTAGTTCACCCGGAATTCCGGCGAAAAACGGACACAAAATTTGTCGACCAATTTTCGGCTCTAGCAGTCCCCCCTTTATTCTCAAACTAGTAAAGGTCTGCGCGTGGATGCCGACATTCTTTTGTTTATTCTCTGTGACGTCGGAGAGACCTAGTGTAATTGACGGTCGAAGGCGTTGAGATATAATGTTCAATGAGGATTCACTGGTAAAGTCAGGTCAAGTTCGTAGATGGGTCCTTTAGTCCAATCTTTAGAGGCAGAGGAGGGAGATCGAATTTACGGTAAAAACATGTATGGTTTATAAGCTAATAAGATATTCATTAGGGGGGGGGGGGTAAGGAGATCCGCTGAATCCATGAGTGAACTTAGTTTTCTTGCTGGACAAATGGTCCATCACGAATTCGGCTGAAACTGGAAATTAGGTTGAAGCTCAAAGTTGTTTCTGAAACCGATTAGAGGTTCGGTATCGAGGCAAAGAAACATGCTGAATCCGTTTTTGAACTATATTTTAACAGTAAAAATATTCAAGGAATCTGACGATGACTGAATGGCGAAGACATGACCCAATTGTTTGAATCAAATGTTAAATTTTTGGGATCCCATCGAAACCTTTGGTGTTGTTGTTCTTGGTACTAGGATGTGATTACGCGTAGCGGCCTCTTTTCCAAAGAAGCAAAATTACCTCCGGAACACCCACTTTAAGTTTTTAAACTGATGGAGGAAAAGAGGCTTAGCTGGAACGGTGTGGTTCTTTGGCATTCTGAGTTACACAAAAGTTGATGTGAGTTTTCTCTTGTTTCTGCTGACCTTTATGTTTAATAACTTGACATTTAGGGTCTTCATTAGTTCCCATTCATTAAAAGTTAGGACACACAAGAGCAAGCGAGTCGGTTTTGTATTACCTTCACTGCGAGTTCGAGACAGTGAGGTAACCAGTATTTCCGGGGCAAAAAAGGTCAGGCTTGCTTGAGTAACGAAATTATAAGCAGTGAACTGAAATACAAATATGTTCCTCGGGCGGGCTTGAACCTGCAACTTTTGGGCTCAATCTCCGACGCTATAACCACTGGGCATTCAAATCCCGCCTGGAGCATTTTTGTCTTTCAGTTCATCACTTAGAACAATATCATCTCAAGGGCATCCTTCCCATCAAATTAAATCTTTGATTTTGTTTTGGTATTCTCCATGTGGCTGCGGTATTCTCCACCGCTGCACAAGCAGCCACTAGCCGCGTCCGAAAACGAGAAAGTCAGGATCCCTGTTCTTTTGGTTTTCTTCTCCTTCTTCCTTGAGAAAGGGTCCAGGTTTCAGTCAACGAAGGCGGCTCCTACTTTGGACCAACGAACCCGGCTCCCACTACGGAGTATTTTTTTTAACTACGGCGGCCACCACATAGAAACGAAGTTGGACCCGAGCTCGTATCCCTGCCGGCCCCCGGTGATCGAAATGGATTGTTACGAAGCGTTTTTCTAAGTTAAAGAACCTGAACCTGAACCTGGACCGTCTACAATGCTTCGACATTCGGTCAACGAAAAACTCAAATGAAATTAGCGATTGTCTGGTTGACGCTTGTCGACTCTATCCACACTTCCCGCTTTACGAAGCGGAAGTTTGACGCAAAATATTTGAAATCCCGCCGTGGTTAAAAGTGCCAAATCAAAAGAAAAGGAGGGTGAAACGAACAAGATCGACCTATTGGTCTACCAATTCTTTGCTGCCTTGCTCTTTTCTTGAAGGAGTTGTCTATGGACTCTGAGGCTTAAGAAAAAGTGTACGCAGCCTGATTGGCAAACTCGACTTGGCCGAAAAAGCGCTAAAATGTCGTAAGTGCAGAACGGAACACTGGCGAAGATCGGGGATTTCTGAAGCATGTAGTTCTCTAGGGGTAGCCTACTAGAAACAATGTAAAAGGTAACACAAGTAGCCTAGGAGGGGTCCTTGAAGCTAAACCCCCGGTAACTGCGAGAAGGAAATAAATAACTTACCTAAGAGAGTTCTGGGTTGTAAGGTTACACAGCCTGTATGAATATACTCTATGAGTTGTCGGAAGACGTCTGGTTCAAATTCTTCTACTATTAGCGTATTTTGATGATTGGCACTCTGAAAATAAAAAGAAGTCACAAAAAGAATATAATAGGGTGCAGTAGATTTATGCTGTTTGGCCATCGCGAAGCTCTGGACGCAAATATTTATAACAGTCAATATTCAAGCATAGCACTGAGCAAAAACGATAACTTCAGGAAAGTGAATTCTCGTTTAAGCCATATACACGTATTTTTTTATAGCCTTTTTATAATCTTTTTTTTAGATGAGTTGCTTTGTACCTTCTTCCCGCCAAACGATGTTAATCATCTAGGTTAAAGTTTGTAAAAACAAGGCTCCAAACGTCCACATATTCGAGATATGTCAATGAAAAAGGAGAACAATTGCACCAGAAAAGGACTCCTTTCTCCATCTCTTAAGGAAGAAGAATAAGCAAATTAGAACAGGGGTCCCTTTCGTCGTTTTTCGTGCCATGTTGTGATGTCCAAACATTTGCCACTTTTTATGGAGCTTGCAGCCTCTGGCTCAAGTGCCATATTCACGTATTTCTTTGTGTACTAGAAATAATACAGCACTGGACATGGCCTAGAAGGAAGGAGAGGAAACTTGTGTTGGCCTTGTGTACGCCTTAAAGATTAGAAGAATGTGACATGTGGCATCAATGTGGCATAGAAGGAAACTGGAATGAAGGTAAGGGTTACCCATCTATTATGGTTGGTTCGATCGGCAGGGAAGTCCAAGGGGTCCTCCAGGCTGGGGCGTCACGACCAGGGGTGGGGAGGGGGGATGTCCCCCCTCCCCCCGAACGCTGTCGGCCAGTCGGTAAAAGAAATAGCCGAGTTGGCGCGAAGCGTCGCGATTTCTCGTAAAAACAGTCGATTTTTTTCTTGGAAACAGTCGATTTTTTTTTTTTAAACAGTCGGTTTCTGGTAAAAATAGTGAGTTTTTCTGAAAAATGGTCGATTTTTTCTTAAAATCAGCCGATTTTTTGTCAACACAGTCGTTTTTCTCAATAGTCGTTTCTAACTGAAAAACAGTCGGTAAAAATGATCAGCCAGTCGATAAATACCTTGCTCCCCCCCCCAAAAAAAAAACATTTTGGCTAGTAACGCCTCTGCCTCCAGGATCAGGAAATTCAGAGGTGGCACGTTGACCTGGTGGCTTCCGGGACCCTGAGTTTGTACGCAACTGTCAAAGAGAGTTGGGGGAAGGAGATTTATTTTAAAGTGGTGCTAAAAAGGGGGAAATTAGGCTTGTTATTAAGTTTTCACGGAAATTGTTTGCAGTTTGTTGAGAATGGAAATTATACTGGTAAACGTCGTGGAAAGACTGGTTTCCTTTCTTCTGCCCAATGTGTGGGATTGCGAACGACGATTTGAGCCATTGTAAGTGTGAGTGTAGAGAGTTAAATGGTTTAAGATCCGAGGTAGGCCTATTTGGTGAAGGATTGTTTGATATAGAGTGGATGTCTAAAATATTAAAAAGTAAACAAATCTATGATGTGAGATTGTTGGGGAAATTCCTCCGGACTGGTCTGCGCCATGGCGATTTGTTTATTTAATAGTTATTGTTTTTACTTTGTATGTTGTTAGTGGGTTATGTTTATTGAAACCAAAGTTAACAGTATATGTTTTTGCCATGGCCCTTGGGCTTTCGTGTAAAATATATTCTGTTCTATTATATTCTAATGAAACTTATTAACTGAACAGAAGACATGTCTTTGATGTCCAATTTCAAGTCTGGACCGGATTCGAAGGGCTGTGGGGGAGTTAGAGGGGGGCGGAAGTCTCGTTAAACGGTTGAATTGGAGGGATCAGGGTGGAACTTTCTGCGAAGAACAAGCATCTGCTCTAGATAAATCCGGACACTTTGGGGGAGTGGGGGGTGGAGGGGGGTTTCACGGGATTCCGGTGGTGGCGGTTTGGGGTCTTTTCACAACGAAACTTGGCAAGCATGTCAGGGACCCGATCAAACTGACTCGGAAATCGTAATCTTCTTGATCCGATCATCGTGAGGGGAGTGGAGGAAGAGGGAATTCGGAATATTGAGTCATGCGTTCTTTGGAACGGGTGACGGGATTCCAGTGAAATTTAATAACTGAACAGATGACATGTCTCAGATGTTATTTTTTATATCCGGACCGGATCCGACGACTGTTCGGGGGGGGGGGGGGCGAAATTATCTGGGTACCGTCCAGTCTTTAGTTCTGTGTCATGCTGTAGCAACCGAAAATCTTAAGGAACTTATGTTCACCTTTTCCATGCTAGGAAATCCATTTATTTCAAATTTTCGAATCTGTTTCTGAAACTTATTAACTTATGAACTTTGCAATTTATTTTATCTTTCTTTTGTCTTTGTCCTTCCCGCAGAGATGCCAGCCTATTTATTCAATAATTTACCCTAACTCACTCATTTGCCTAATTTTCTTTTCTTTGCGAAAAGCAAACGTTTCGCCTATTCTAATTAGATCTTGCCCTATTTAAACCTCCTTTGGAAACCGTTGATCTTCTTACGTGTAATTTATGAGCTGTGGTGCCATATGTGCTATATCTGTTTTATGAGAGGGCAACGTATTGCTGTCACACATGTAGCCTATTATATCCCATAAAACCCTGACCTTCCGACTGTAAATACACGAATCCGGAAAACTACGACAAAGAACTGTAAAATTTTAACGATCAAGTACGCCCCTAGTTCTCATTTAACTGTCACGGTATTGTTGAGCTTTTTCCTGATTCTGAAGTTTTTTAATCTAATTGAACTGAAAACTACATGATGAAATTCAAATCATGAAGAATAGCCCACTTGGGACTGAGATCAAACATTTCCTCCTTTATTTCTGATATTACGTTACGATTTCTGTACACATTTTTAGGGACGCGTTAATAGCCTGAAACGGATTGAAACGTAATGTTAAACCGCAGAAAATTGTTGAGAAAAAAATTGTTGACAAAATCTTGTATCCGATAGGACGATTACTCTGAGCATAATTGTACCTTGTGTTTCTGCGACGAACACGAGCATGCATTTGTGCTTAAATATTCAGTGCGCTGATGATATTTATTGAGCTTCGTGACACATCTTTTTTTTCTTTAAATATGGAGAACGGTTGAGCAGAAAATATTCAAGAATCGGAAAATTAAATAATGTTTGGTTTTTTTGTTTACTGCTAGTATTATTCTGGAAGCGTCTAGCCTACCCTTCCAAATTTACTACTTAAAAAAGAAACGTCGGCGAAAAATACTCTCGTTATTGTTTTCAAGATAAGATAGACATAGGTCAATATCAGTTCGGACTTGTTTGTTACCTCTTTCATTCGTGGTTTGAAGAAGTGAGAATCGAGAGAATCTGAGAATCGGGTCTTAACGAGTATTAACAAAATAAGGAAACGTCATTTTAAGATACGATCTAGCAAGCAGTTGTAATAAAATAAATAAATTTTCTTTTACTCTTCGAGTGCTGAAAAAAATACTTGTATCCTTTATAGCCAGCAGTTGGTCTGTCAGTAGACGAGCTCTTTCTGTAAGCCAATAAATGGGAGTAAGAGTAAAAAGAATAAATATTGACTAAAGTTTACAACCTAATTTCTTAGCTTAGCAGCAAATTCTTACATCAAAGGACGTGGCAGTGGCAGAGTGTCGAGTCGGTCAGAGCAAGAGGAGGATGTTGAATTTCTGGCAGCAAGTGTGGCTAAAGCATTGTCCTAATAGGTGTTGTAAGGTGTATTACGGCGTTTAAAGCTTATTACAGATTCCTCTTTTCCTCGGAGCGCGCTGTAATAAGGTGAATAAAGGAAAATAGACTAGCGCTCTATTCTGGCTTATGCAGGGCCAATCAGATCGCTTGGTTGGTTCCGCCAGCGGGCCGAGGAAAGAGCAGCGTCGTCAGGGTTGCCACGGGAAGCACTAAAGTTCTACTTTGGTGGAAGCTGAAGAAACAACTTTTCTAAAAAATAACACGTTTTGTTCTGTTGCGACTGCTTACTGCTAGTTCAAGGACTTGTGCTGTCCATCCGTAGATTTACTTGCTTTTTACAATACATTGGGCGTCAAATTGTACTGGTGTACTTCAAGTAACACTAAGAGCACTTTTCTGATCTTCAGAAACTTGAAAAACTGTATGAGCGTGGCAACACTGCACGCTGCATTGATAAGAACCTCTCTGGTTCGTATTTGAACGGGAGTGTGTATTAAGACGTAAACATCGCGTATAGCGTTATTCAGCTTATTACACCTATTAGGACAATGCTTAATATGAGCATCGGCACGACTAAAAGTCCCCCGGGAAAAGTAGATTAGATTCCCGTGGTTACCATCAGTTGTCTTAGGATTTTCTTCCGCTAACCTATTTCGATAAAATGCTTCAAGACTATTGAAGCACAATTGTGTTTGAAATGGTAGTCTCCAGTCAGCGGAAACAAATCACTAAACCTTACTTACCTTACCAACCGACAACTACATTAGTGGCATAGCTTTTCGAGAACTTAGGCAGTAGAGAGGAACACGAGGTGCTAGGACGATGCCCCTAATGCCCCTATGATGCCCCTTATAGGGATGCCTCTGAATACAGACAGGGTTGCCGCGATTGAGCGATGATTGTTATACCCAGGACGCTGGATGATTATTTACGGCCAGAGTAGTCATAATTATGTCACGTAGTGACCACACTCGTCACAGGACTGTTTTAAGCCTCGGGAAGGCGGCTGTTTGTCTCTAAAGCATTGTCCTCATAGGTGTAATAAGGTGTATTACCGCGATTACAGATTCCTCTTTTCCTCGGAGCGCGCTGTAATAACGTGAATAAGGAGAATAGACTAGCGTTCCATTCTGGCTTATGCAGGGCCAATCAGATCGCTTGGTTGGTTCCGCCAGCGGGCCGAGGAAAGGAGCAGGGTCGTCAGGGTTGCCACGGGAAGCAGTAAAGTTCTACTTTGTTGGAAGCTGAAGAAACAACTTTTCTTCAAAATAACACGTTTTGTTCTGCTGCGACTGCTTAATGCTACTTCGAAGACCAATGCTGGCCATCCGCATATTTAACTGCTTTTTACAATGTATTGGGCGTCAAATTGTACTGGTGTACTTCAAGTAACACTAAGAACACTTTTCTGATCTTCAGAAACTCGAAACACTGTATGACCTTGGCAACATTGCTCGCTGCATTGACAAGAGCCTCTCGGGTTCGTATTTGAACGGGCGTGTGTATTAAGACGTGAACATCGCGTATAGCGTTATTCAGCTTATTACACCTATTAGGACAATGCTTAAGACCAGCTCATAACAATTGAGAAGAATGCTCCGAAGAGAGAATGTATATAATATATATGAGTAAGTCGAACGTACTCCAATATGAAATATTGATTCTGCATACGGAAAGGATAATTAATGGTCCTTTCTGATTATTGTTACCGAGTTGGGAAGAAGTATACTTGCACGTGGAATATATGCCATATATGAAACCTGGGAATGAAATCCGCGTAGTTCAACCACTGGAAAAGGAATTATTAAGCGCTAATTTCCATCGATTAAAATAATCCTTTTTACATGGTCTTGTTTTCTCAAATTACCGGTATTTGGAGGTACATAGTACATCGAAATTGAAAAAGTATGGAAATTTCATTCCCTCTGTTTCTGTAAATTTTTACTGTCCGCGCAAGCCTCATCCCAGGCAAATTTAATTAAATAGCCTGCGAGGAATTTTGCCCCCAGAATGTGCTCAAAGAAAGTAGAAAGAAAGAACAGGTTGAGAAGCCACAAAATTAATGTTGTCAAGAAAAGATGTTCCGATCTCTTCTCTAAGCCTCAAGTTCGAAAAAGAAAAAAAAATTTAGTAGTTTGTAAGCTTGTCTCTTCGCCAGTCGGTGGTTGTAAAATAAACAACCTTGGTAAGTTGATAAAAATTTGGTAAGTTCACACGTAACATTGGAAAGCTGTGTGATATGCGGTCACACATGGCCGATATTCAAGTTGATGAAGAGCACAGCTCTCACCGAGATTTGTAAGATCAATGAATATGAATGAATAGTTTAAAAGCCAATTGGTCTTACGAAATACATGTACGTTGGAAAAAAGGTTACATCCCTCAAGATGTCACTTTATTTGACCAAAGCACTTGCAAACAAAATTGATATATTGATTATGTTTTAGCTTATATCTGATGTTAAGGACGTCAGGGACGTTGATATCTGAGAAGATAAAGTAACATTCATGGCCAGAACTCAATTTAATCTCTTTGTCTTGAGTCTTTGAATCTTTTGAACTTCGTCGGGTGACTGGGTCCTTTCGGAACTCTATCTTCGTTATATTTATAAGAAAGACCAGCATTATCGAGGATTATTATTTTTACTTTTATCGGCCATGAATTTCGCTTTGTTGTCGATAGTGCCTATAAGGGTGATGCTTGAGAATTCTCTTCTCTGGCAGGAATGAAATTTTAGTCAAAATCTTGTAAGGTGGGATAAGCTCTGTTTTCGTAGAGAAACAGTTCCTGGTCTCCTTTTATTTTAGGTCGTAGGGTTGAACTGTTTCCATTTCAACTGCAATTCCGAACCCTGCGGTTCTGCACCTTAGTTCACTGTTTGTTTCACTTTTGGCATAAAAATAAATAACTGAATTGTTTATCGATGTTCAGGTCCTTGATTCTTGTTATCATCCCCTTTCCAAAGGACTGCACTTGTCAGCCTTTTTCCCTCTTAACTTTCTCTTTACATAGTCTTTACACAACCAGCTTCCTGAACAATTATCCTCCGATATTCTAAACTCGGCTGTGGAGAAACATGATCCTGTCTATAGTACAATTTTGACGGATCTACCTAATTTCTTTCATTCGTACCGAATATCACAATTACCGTTTTCTTTAAACTTAACTTTAGCATGTTTTCATGCAGGTAATCATATATGATACAAAATCAAGGAATTCGGTGACTCCCACGAGTAGTCACAGTAACCTATACGAAGGAAAATGTTTATGGTTCTTGTAGATTAATCATTATTTATTTACAGATTGATTACCCTGCAGGTACCCGATCAGGTGAATTGTGAGTCCCTTTTTGGTGACTTACAAATCAGGTGACTCCTGCCAGTTTTCCTACGATTTCTTCTTCTTAGCTTGCTTCGTATGTCTTGGCTTTCCTAAAGTTTCCTTATTGCAATTAATATGCTTTTATCAGTCCGCGCATTGCTAGAAAATTACGAACTTGCAGAAGTTCTTAAGCAAAGTGATCCTAAAAAAATCCGATTTCCATTGACCGTTGACAATTACTGATCTTAAAGACGGGGAAAATAAATCTTAGAGAGGGAGGCCTGTTGTAAAATAATTTAATAAACCAGATGGATCTTACCTTATGTTTTTGGGAGAGGTCATCCTTATGGAAGCATACCCAGAGCAAGGTATCTTACCGACTGGCAGGTCATTTCTGCCGACTGCTTTTCAGGAAAATGGCGGCGTTTCGCGATTTTTTTTTACCGATAGCGGAAACATTGGGTGGGGGGTTGTAACGTTAGACCCTAGTTGGCCGTAGGGTATTATCCTAAAAGATTTCACGATATTTTTACTGCATTATCGAACGTTCAAATGTTGTTGGGAGAAACACTTTCTAGACTACACTGTAAAACAGAATCTGGCAGTATTTGCTACTAGGATTAATCTTGTCTCTACTGAGATAAGATTTTCTCTAGGCTATTCGGATTAATCTTATCCCAATAGAGATAAGATTGATCCCAGTAGCAAATACCGCAGTTAACTTTAATCCTTTCTCGGAGAAGCTTTTTACAGTGTAATCAGAAAACATGAGTTCGCTGATCCGAGCAGGTGACGCGGGGGGGGGGGGGGGGGGGATCTTAGCAACTAAGTATTCCTCATCATCCAATAAAGGGGCGTTTAAGTGTTGCTAAGAAACTAAAGATAATGTTGCATACGCGGCGAAATACACTTCTCGCGCTGGTAACAAATCCAGATGGACCGGAATGAGTTCTAGGAACTTTCACGATTTTCCCTTGTGTTGATGTCTTCAGACTTTACTGTCACCTTGGATGCCAAACTTGCAGGTGGTGCTAAAGCTACCTGCACACAGTCCGATAAGATCTGTAGCCTTCAATACTCCTCTCATAAACTAACTCTCAGATAGTTCTTTCCTAGCCGCTATGTGCGCTATCGTAAAGAAAACAATGACACGTTACTTCTTGGTGTACGTTTATCCAGGTTTGTTTGGCTATCGTCAATTCCTCTTAGGCCAAGCCATGTTTAA
Source organism: Branchinecta sandiegonensis (assembly GCA_030848855.1). NCBI lineage: Eukaryota > Metazoa > Arthropoda > Branchiopoda > Anostraca > Branchinectidae > Branchinecta > Branchinecta sandiegonensis. The sequence continues at coordinate 4,046,729 of JAUPMV010000011.1, forward strand.
ACCTGTTTAAGATGCCTCTTCCTCTATTTTGTCATCAAGTTTGTCATTTCTGGCTTTCGGCTTCAGTGCTGAGTGCTTCCACGGGTCTAATAACGCGACTCGATACCTACCTATACCGATACCGATACCTATCGATTTTATATATTAATGATTTGTCAGCATTTTTAAGAAATAAAATGGCACCCATGATTTCTGTTGATGTGGTAGAGCTGTGCATGTTACTTTTCGCCGACGATATAGTTTTTGGTGGCGGAATCGAAGGAAAATCTCCATTTTTTGCTGGAATTTGTGAACGAATACTAAAGCCAGAAAAAGTTAACTTTAAAGGAACAGAAAACTTGACTCAAACTTGATTCGGGGAGCTAGCTGACATATCAAGAATATACCCTGAGTCGATATTGAGAGTAAGAAAAATTCTCGTTACGAGCATTACAGTTTCCGGGCAGTTTCCGAGAATTAGCTTTTGAGTTAGTAGAAAAAAAAGCAAAAGGTTTGTGTGCCGGGAGTAGGAATCGAACGCACGACCTCTTGACTCCTATCCCAATGTGTTCGTCAACACGGCCAAAGGCAACTTCTACAGTGCATAAGTGCATAATTACAGTGCATAAGGGGCAAGGGCCTGCCAGCTAGCTTTGGGAACACTAAGGAGGGGGTTCGAGATAACAAAGAAGGGGGGTCCTGTTGACAATAAGTCCCTGTATCTTCATCTAAGCCCCCCAGGTCGGTTGATGGCCGAAAGTTGCGTAGTCAAGTTTTCTGTGCCTGACAATGCTGACAAGACAGTAATGATGGTTTTTCGTAAGGGGTAAGTTTGGATGGTAAAGATATTGAGATAAAGGAATGTTTTATTTGTTTGGGGGTTAAATTAACATCGAATGGTAAGTTTGGTAAGCAGGTGGCTAGTGTTTTGGTGAAGAGAAACAGATGTGTTAACGGTATTCTGCGTAGTAATTTGAAAGATATCAAGGACATGAGGTTTCATAAAGAAATTTTTAATACGAAAGTGACATCGTGTATGCATTATGGGGCCGAGTTGCGGGGTTTTAATTATGGGGCCCATTCACGGGTTTTAGCTAATATTCGGTACCAGCCAGTTCCGGAAATCACCTGAGACCAATTTAGCGGAGTTTCTGCCGTTCGCAATTGACATTGTTGCCAGTTTCGGGTACCAGCTGGTCTCGCACCCAAGTTGAAATCAATTCAACTTTTCAGGGTACTAGCCAATCACATTATTTAGGGGAATATTAAGGAATGTTCCGATTGGCTAATGCTGAACGACGTCAGACCGAATATCAATGACCTAAATTCACTTTCGGTTTTCAAGACAGCAAGGAGTGGACGTGATTTTATCTATTGGGCTTGGCTCGAAACTAGCCAATCACAATATTCCTCAATATTCCCCAAAATAATCTGATTGGCTAGTACCCTCAAAAGTTGAACTGATTTCAACTTGGGTGTGAGACTAGCTGGTATCCGAAACTGGTACCAGTATCAATTGCGAACGGCAGAGACCCAGCTAATTCTCGGTCTCAGAGCGATTTCCGGAACTGGCTGGTACCGAGTATTAGTTAAAACCCGTTGTGAATGGGCCTTAACGCACGTGCTAGGTTAGAAGTGGTACAAAATAGATATTTTCAACGAGTTCTAGGGCTATCAGAGAAGAGTTGTAATTTGGTTTTAAAAGGGGATCAAGGATTATTTTCGTTACGTAGTAGTAGGCTTGTCCGGATGGTAAGATTTTGGGAAAGAATAATTAGTTTACCTAGAATAAGACCTTTAAAAGCTGTGTATTTAGAGGCTCTTGAGACCCTTTAGGTGATTCATGGCCACTCCGATAAAAAGTATCCTTGACCAATGCGGGATAGCTGAAAAGTGGTGTGAAGGCCAGGGTCCAGGGGCCACCGAAGGCGAGGTAAGTAAGGTGGTTCAACGGGTTCTACAAGACTAAGAAATCCAAAAATGGCACCACGGAAAGGATTCTAAACCGTCGATTTACCTTTACGCTAAGGCCAAAGAGTGTTGGGGTTTAGAAATGTTTTCTAAGGGAGGGTTATCTTCGGAGGAATTAAAATTGACTGTTAGCGCTCGTAGTGATAGCCTCCCCCTGGGGATTCGGAGAAAATATATGGGAAGTGAAAAGGGGCGTTCTAGTGGATTTTACTTCTGCCCAACGTTTGGTTGTGTGGACGAGAATTTGTTTCATTTTATGTGCGAATGTGTGGAACTGAAGGATTTGAGAGTTGAAATATTTGGGGAGCAAATTTTCGGGGAAGGTTGGTTGGTCGAAAAAGTTTAAGGAGAAAAGTTTGTTTGGGGTTAGGCAGCTTGGAATGTTTTTGCGGATAGGCTGGAAGCATAGAGAAGAGTTTTTGTAGATAAGATTTATTAGAAGAGTTGATGTTTGTTTTTTATTTGTTTTTGTTTTTATTTGTTATGAAGCGAAAGCCTAATCGCTTATTCACCCTTCAGATAACTTATACCAAGATCTCACGTGTGATTGTTATTGTTCCTCTGGTGCGTCTGGCGGCAATTTGTCATCGGATTTAATGAGGGACGTATTGTACATAGTTAATTGTCTTTAGTGCCTTAATTTGACGTTGATATTGCCAACGATTTTGTAATATTACGGCGCAGTAAACTGATTGATTGATTGATTGATAATGCTCTGGCGAGCATTAGTGCAGCTAGATCTTCTTCTGTCATCACCCACGGATGGCGTTCGGGTGGATACAGAATTTGATATATGCCTTTCTTTTCGAGAAAATAAAGCTGTTACAGAAGAAAACGAATAAGAAATGCATTGCTTCAAACGACACCTACTCCGAGTCAACAGAATCCCCATGAACCACACTGTCAGAAGTTTCATAACAGATTGCGCAGAACACTTTCAAGAATAACACCTTTTCACTTAGAAAAAAAGTGTTATGACCAATTAAGTTTATACTATTTCGTGCCCAGATCTCCAACAACACCTTCAATAGGTAAAAATAGTACACTGTCAGAAGTTACATAACGACAACAGCAGGATGCGCGGTTTCAACAGATAACACTTAGGGATGTTATATGTTATGTTTCTTTCGTTCCCGTTAGTATTTTTTCCAATTGAAGGTGTTGTTGAAGATCTAGGCACGAAATACTGTAAACTTAATTGGTCATAACACTTTATTTCTAAGTGAAAGAAATAATTATACTAGTTTAGGATAAAAGCATACAAGATAGGTTAAATCGACAATTTTTGATAGAGTTTAGAATTTTAAATTGAAAACACTGATGTAAATACGGTAGGTGACGTTAATTTTTTCAGCGTAATGATCGAGGTAATGAAGTATTTATTAGTTAGGGGGTATAGAAGTGTAAGGTAATGTCACTGAGTGAAGGAGGAGTCTTAGCCACCTACTATAGTTTGTAAGGACATTAAGGATATACAGGAAAAGATAGCTACGCGGGAATAAAAATAGGAAAAGATAGCTACTCGGGAAAAGAAAAGAAAAAATTAGCAGCTGAACTAGATAGATCGGTACTGACTAAACTTTAGCCGATTATCTACGGCCCGTGACGTTTTCATGACGCCATGAAAGAAATAGGAAGATCGATTAGATTAATGTTGCAGGATATATATTGTATCTATATAGATAGAGCCGAGCGGCCAGCGAGGCGCCGGACGCGTTTACACTTACAAACCGTTCTAGGGACAATCAGTTCCGTTAGTAAATGGAAAATATAGACTTTTCGTGTGACGTCACAACCCGTAGATTATCGGCTAAAGTTTAGTCAACGCCGATAGATCTAGATTAGCAAACATGAAAAAGAAAAAGAGTGGCATGGTCCTGAAGGTCCAACAGTCGCGCGCAGAAGAAGAAGTTCCAAGTAGACAAGGTATGACTTTAGTGGGTATTCGAATTCCCTGTGTTTTCTTTCAGAAAGTTTTCTTTTAGCAAGACTTACGCACGATGCACTCTTGCACCGAATTCTGTATTCGAAATTTCGAGAATGGCCCGATCTTCCCAAGATCGAGTACTCTCCTACTACGATATGTGCAAAGCAGCGGGGTTGCGGTGATTTTGTAAAAAAAAAAATTTGGTCAATGGTACATTTTTCTGGCGTTTTGTGGTGCTTTTTCTTCTAATGTGGTGGCAACGCTGCTAGTAAGGTCAAATATCTGAAGGCGTTTTTCCGTGATCTCACAGCGAGGTTGTGGCTCCGTGTGGCTCAGTTGTGGCTCGAAAAAAGTTTTTCCGCGGTCTTGGGAACAAGATTGCGAAAAACAAGATTTGTGTGGTTCGAATTTGACATACAACTGTCGAGGTGATTTTCGACTCTGTGACTCGAATTGGCTGAAAATTAAAATTTAGCAGCAAATTATAAGTCTAATAATAAAATCAACTACTCTTTCAAGCATATAGATATAAATCTGAGGATCCTTCTTGTACGGAATGAGCTTGAAGTTCTATTTATTGAGCTAATTTCTGGATCTTATTTCTGGGATCCCAAAACGTAAATGGAGGGATACCTATGGGCTATTACATCATAAAAATTGTCCGTATGTCAGCACGATAACTCTCGAAAGGAATGATATATTTTGATGAAGCTTCGAGTGAGGATTCTTTGGGTCAAGGGGCAGGTGGAGTTCGAAGTAGTAGTCGTAGTTCGTAGTTCGTAGTCTTTAGCCCTACATTTAGGGGTGGGAAAGAGGGTTCAAATTAAGGGGTGAACAATTTTTTTTTACAGCTAATGAGATAGTCGATTGAGGGATAAGAAGACATGCTGAACACGTTTGTGACAACCATTTTCTCGCCGGACAAGTAGTTCGCCCGGAATCTGGCCAAAACCGGAAAATTTGTTAAAATTAGAAGCTTTTACTTGAAGTTGATTAGATGTCCGATTTACGTGAAAGACGATATGCTGAATCCGTATATGGCAAACATTTTCTCCCGGAAATCCGGCTGAAACCGGGAAATTTGTTATAAGTAAAAGTTTGTTTAGCGGAAAAAGTTGATTAGAGGTTCGATGTATTGGTAAGAGGGCATGCTAAATCCGTGTATGCAAATTACTTTCTCGCCGGACAAATAGTTAGCTCGGAATCCGACCAAAACCTGATAATTTGTTAAAAGCTGAAGTTTTATCTAAAGTTGATCAGAGAATCGATGTAGGGGCAAGGAGATATACTGGATTCGTGTTTGAGCTTTAGTTTTTTGACGGACCAGTAGTTCACCCGGAATCCGGCCGAAACCGGAAATTTGGCAGAAGTAGGGCAGGAAGTTTTGATCAATATCAAAGTAGATATGGCGTATAGGGAGACACATACTGAATCCAGATCTGAGCTTGGTTTTCTCATATGATTAGTCATTCGCCTTTATCTGTCTCTAAATTAAAAAGAAGCTGTTCAAGGACTCTGGGAAAGACGTGATATCTACAAAACCAAATTGTCTGGATCAAATATTAAATTTTTGGGATCCCATCGAAACCTTTGGTCTTGTTATTTTAGGCGTCTGAAATACCGCCAAAACAGACAAAATGGCATTTCCGCGAGTTTGAGCTTGTGGCTCGACTGTGTGGCACACAATCGTGTTTCCGTGAAAAACAGGTAAATGTGTTGCACACAAATGGGCTTCGGAAAAACGCCTTAAAGCTCGACCATCCAGCTAAGAATTGTCATAAGTGCTTAATGGGAAACAACATACAGGACAATTGTCTTAAAGCGAATAGCTTAGAGACATTTCTGCATGTTTGCGACACGTTGTGGCAATTGTCTCACAGCCATCTGAATCCGATCGCGTTGGGCCTTTTCAAAGCTGAAATCATTACACTTACCATTACTTCTGGTATAGGCGCTAAATGCTGACCGTAGCCCCTCTGAAAGAGAAAAAAAAATATAAATCAAAACTTGATTGGCTTAGACACAAAGATGCGTTGAAACTTGTCAGGCGTTTGAACAAATAGACTTGGAGAAATTGTCATTTCTTGGATCCAACCATCTAGGGGGCAGAGGCATTACTAGCCAAAATGTTCTGTTTTTTTTTTTGGGGGGGGGGGGGGGGGGGCAAGAGGTATTTACCGACTGGCTGGTCAGTTTTACCGACTGTTTTTGCAGATAAAAACGACTACTATTGAGAAAAAACGACTGTGTTACAAACAATCGGCTGATTTTAAGAAAAACTACTATTTCTAAGAAAAAATCGAATCAACTATTTTTACGAGAAACCGATTGTTTAAAAAAAAAAAACCGTTTCCAAGAAAAAAATCAACTGTTTTTACGAAAATCGCGGCGCTTCGCGCCGACTCGGCTATTTATTACCAACTGGCCGACAACATTCTGGGGGGCGCCCCCCCCCCCACCCCCTAGTCGTGACGCCCCTGGGGAGCGGAAGGAGGGGGATTAGGAATCTTGTGAAGATTCCTGATAAACGACACTAAACGGACAGAGGCATATCCCAGATGTTCTATTCCAGGTCGGACCGAATCCGGCAAGCCAGAGGAGTATCGGAAATATTATGGCACACGAGTTAAAAGTTAAACTTGTCACGCATGTTACTGATCTGACCAAATTGACTTGGAAATGATCAATTCGCAGATCGGCCATCCAGGAAGTTTCGGACCAGGGGAAATCCGGAATTTTTAGCACGCATAACATTGGAACGAGTTCTCCGATTTGGTGAAACTTGATCACTGGGGAGTTGGAGGGGGATATCGGGTCTAAGCCCTAGCAGTAATCGGACCTGATGCAGGCACTGTGGAGGGACTTGGGCGGATCCCTTAAATCTTATCACACACTTTTGGTGGTTAGATCTGAACGAAACTTGGTGGACTGGAGTACCAGGAGTAGGAGGCAGGGGCGAAACTAAGGGGGGGGGGGGTAGGTGGGAGGAATCCCCACCCCAACATGGCCTGGAAAGGAAATTCGTCGGCACAACTTTGCTGAAAATAAGCTTTACGCACGAGCAGCTAAAGTATACGGAAAATTTTTGTCGGCACATTTTGTAGAAGGGTCAGGTTTTGTCGGCACGTTTCTGTACCTAATTAGCTATTGTCTGCACAGATTTGTAAAGAAATCAAAATACAAAGAAATCAAAAAAGAAATACAAAGGAAATGCAGTTTTGTATGCATTTGTCGGGTGTCCTTTGACTCGTCGGCACATCGGTTCCTTTTATACGTAAAAAATCAAGTTCTGTACAGTCTTGTCGGGCACAAGACAGAAGAAATCAAATGCTGCATAGTTTTGTCGGTCTTCTCGTCGGCACATCAGGTTCTTTTTCATGTAAAAAATGTAATTCCGCAAATGCTTATCGGGCGCATCCTGAAAGTTTAAGTTTCGTCGGTACACAGTTTACACACAGTTTTCTGTTTACAAAGAATAAATCGAATTCTGAATGATTTTGTTGGGCGTAGGTATTCTTGTCGGCACATCAGGCGAAGCGCCAACGGCGTGTTTTGTTGGCACATTTTTTAGTGCGTCGGCACAAACTGGCCGTCCCTCCCCCCCTCTTAAAGGTAAAAGGCTAGTCACGCCCCTGGTAGGAGGAGGAGTACCCAGGAGTAGGAGTACCTGGGAGTAGCGTCAGGGGGGCTGGATGAGGGTCTATAAGGAGCCGGCAGATCCCGACAGCGCGAACCTTAGCTCACATACATGCTAACCATCCTTGCAAGTGACATATGAGCTTTCAGCTCGTTTAAAAAACACAACACATTTTCAAATGAGTCAGGGAAGCTAAAATGTAGGAACTCAAACTAAAACAACTGTGACCTATGCTTTAAGCAATCTCTAAATTTCCGAAAGATTCACTGTCTATTCTTGCTCTCATGTATTTGAAAAAAATATTTCTACCAAGGCTTACCAGCTGGCCCCCTGTCTCCCCAGAAGAGGGAGATGATTGATCAACTCTCCCTAAATAGGTTCCCCCATTGACTGGGTAACTCAATATCGTAACTTGGTAAAATACAAAGACAAGTAGTAGGAACAACGTTAGAAATGTCGTAATAGGCAAGAGGGGCCAGGCAGGGATATGCGGAGGGGCTGGTAGGCAAGTTGGCTAGCGATAGTGAACGTCCCTACTGAAACTTAGTCAGCCGTGCACCAGTGCTGGCTCCGATAACTTCATATTCTGAACATAGCAGTAAAAAAATAGAACCTCCACTGTTTCCTTGATGTGTGAAGACCGCATCTTAGCTTTACTACAAATTTAGAAACCCACAAGTTTGTCTCGCTTTAAATGCCGCGAGCGTAGTGGGCAGCGCTATGAGTATGGCCCGTTTGCGAAGCATAGAAAGCATAGGTCTTGGCACTATTCTCTAGTGTTATTTTGCTCTGATTTCTGCCCTTCTTAGCAAGGGTTTTCTTCAAGCTCAAAGCCGCTCAAGTTGGAAAAACGAACTTGTGGAAAAACAAACTAAAGATTCTAGCTTAGCGTCAAATATTCGACTTCGTAAATTCCTTTGTGAGAGTTGCTTGGAGTTAAAAAGGTTGCTGTGATTTCATTTTGGAGACGGCTGCTGTTTTTGCTGCTCGATTGGGTCGTTGATCCGATAGAGATCTTTCTGCATTTGGGTTGACTTTGGTTTTGTTGTATAGACGAGCTTGGTGATCCGCTGATGATGTGCCGTTCCATGTTTCTGGTAGTGAGTATTCGCCTGTGTCTCAATTGATCCCTGGACGATTTTTCTTAATTTTGACAGCTTTCTTATAGTTTGATGGATTCCGGTGCAGGTTGCAACAATTTGGGCTTGTTCAAAATGTACTATGTCGGACGGATTTCGAAAACGTGTTCTGCCAGTGCCAATTTGAAGTTGTAATTTGGACGGTGTCCATTGGAAAGGGCGTGGTCGATCTCCTGTTCGTGTTCTGTGAGACTCTTTTCGAAAGTCCTCTCTGTCCTGCCGAGTACTGCCGACATAACGCTTCTCGCAGTCGCAGGGTATCGAATAAATACCTCGTTGGTTCTGGTTTGGGACTTGGTCTTGCTGGTCTTATGCAGGACAGTAGAGTGTGGCTGAAGGAATATTTATGATCACTTTTACCTCAAGGGTTTGCTTTAAATGAATTCCTAGCCCCCTTAAAGTGTGCATCTTCGCCGCACAGTACAACATATTTTGTGTGCCACTTGAAGAGAATAGTTTTGTACGTTCACATGTCCTGTATCTTCAGTTCGAGCTCCAGATTGGACTCGGCCACTGTGGGGGCAGTTACAGTGTGTGTGTGTGTGTGTGTGGGGGGGGGGTCTTGTGACACGCTGAGGGCTGAGAGATCTGGAGGGACATCGACGGACAGGACTATCATAGGCTTCTGTCGGGGGAGTTGGAGGGGGTTCTGGGAAGATCCGCATCCAACCTTGGCAGAACGAAGTTAGCAGATATACGTCCTACTTTCCCTTGCGAGTGACATTTGAACTTACAGCTTTTGGTTTATTATAAGTTGTCTGATGTCTGCTTTTGAATTTGTTCTCCTTTTTTTATGTACTCCGTGATAACACATGTTGATCACGGGTTAAAAATCAAATCAGATAAATTATTATTATCATTAGGTTTTTCCGGTGTACGCTACACCAATAGGCGGGCTACAAAAATTTCATTGAATTAAAGGATTATTAGTAGGACAAGCTGTCGGAGTTGGATTTGACTTACCGACTGAGCAGAGGCCTGAAGGTTCAGGAGGGGTTCACTACTCCTTTTCAGGAATAATCGAAGTTTATTTTCTCTGCTGCCACTTTCTCTTTTTCGCTGGGGACTGGCTGTTGAGTATAACATCTTTTGAAAGACTCTGAAAAAAGAAAAAAAAAACATTAAAAAGTCTCACTGAATACAGGATCACACTCTTTCTGCTTCTGTTTTTAATTCCTTACCCCTGGTTCACACTGCTGCGATGTCGAGCAAAACTCTGCGTAATGCGACATACGACACACATCATGCGACAAGCAACGCAGAACTTTGCGTTTGTCGCAATGTCGGATGCGTTGAAAAATTTCAACTAATCCTAATTCCATTACTAATTTTAATGGAAAGAAAATAAAAAAACGAAGATTAGTTAATTTCGAGACTAAAAATTGCTCTACCTTGTTCTGATTGTAATCCTAGGATGGCTGAATGCAAAATACCTTCTGAATAAAGTTGTATTGACCTGTTTTGAACAAGATGACTTTTTGACTGAAAATTTCCTAATAGTGGTTGATAGTGGGTGGTATTCAGAAGAGAATATCCCCGCATCTTCAGAGGTCGTTTCCCCAGGGGCTCCTTTGTCCTTTTGCAGAAAATCTCGATGAAAAATTTCGTTTTCCTTTTGCGTCGGCGTGGTGGTGGGAAGGGTCGTGCGTTTCGGTCGCACGTCGGAAAAAATTGTGTCGCATACAGGGGCGTCACTAGGGGGGGGGGGGGGGGGGACCCAGTGGTCCTGAGAAAGTACTTTCGTCTGGTGAAGCCCGGCAGCGCCGGCAAACACAGAAGAATTAAACCTGTGTATGCTTTTATCGGGACTCGTCGGCACATCGGGTTCTTTTCATACACAAGAAATAAAATTCTGCAGACATTCGTCGGGCAAAACACAGATGAAATTGAATTCTGTATGCTTTTGTCGGGCCTCAGTATTCTCGTCGACACATCGGGTTCTTCTTATACGTAACAAATAAAATCTTGCAAACATTTGTCGGGCGCACCCGGGAAGTTCAAGTCTCGTCGGCACATCGGGTTATTTTTACATGTAAGAAATCAAGTTCTGTACTCTGGTCGGGAAAAATGTAGAAGAAATCAAATGCTGTATGGTTTTGTCGGGCGCCGGGATTCTCGTCGGCACATCGGGTTCTTTTTGCACGTAAGAAATCAAATTGTGTAAAGGTTCATCGGGCGCACCCCGAAAGTTTAAGTTTCGTCGGCACGTCGGCTTATACTTGCACGTAAGAAATTAAAAAACACTCAAAAAACACAAAAAACAATCAGAATAAACAAGACCAAAATTAAGGAGGATCCAGACTAATTTTGTCAATTGCATATTTTTTTCGAACAAAATCCATTTTGGAATCATTTCCAGTGTTCTCGTTATTTTCCGTACGCGTAGCCCGCGTGGAGTGACTCCCTCTATTCTTACCGTTCCCCTTGATTCCCTGAGGAGTCCTCGGGGAGTCATCAGGTTTCAAACATTAAGCTCAGGAACTACAACCGATGTCGGGGTTTTCAAAGTTGGTCTCGAAATTCGCTGATAACCAACTCCTCTCTGCATATCGTGGTACCAGCAACCGTTTTCTTCTAGGAAAGTGCAATAGAAACTAAAAACCCGCACATACATTCACTTGCTTCAGGTTACCCTTCGCAAATGGTTAACCCTTTTGCTCACCACCTGGATGTGGTTCGGCGATGAACGGATCAGTAATTTCCTTCCCAGAACATGATTAATCATCACTCAATAATTAGCAGTGTATTATCTGTGAATATTAATACAAGTAGGCCTAAATATTAGTTTGTAATATGTTTATCCTTGTGAAAGTTTCACTTTCTTCTTTAATTTTGTGTATCTTTCTTTATGCCTGAAATTGGTTGCTATGTAGGATCTGTTGTCCGGTTTTTTTCCCAATTTTCTTCGTTTTGAATCACGCTATTGAACTGGTGCATTTTCTTTTCTCTCTTTACCCCACGTTCTTTCGCGAAAGGAATACAAATTAATTCATTCAAACCAAATGACCAGTGTTGCCAACGCTTCGAAAGAAAAGGTACCAGAAAACGCCCAAAAAATGTACCACTGACCAAGAAATTGTACCATGTCCCAATTTTGTTTTGCAGTGCATTTAACGGGGTTCGAATTTTAAATGCACCTGGGATAGGAATTTCAAATGCAACCCCAAAAATGACTTGATCGCAACATGTAAGTGTATCTGCATAATCTAAAAACAAAAAATCCAATCTCCCTCTGCTTGCTCACTAGGTCAGTTTTCTTTGATATATGTACAACAACAATACTTTTGTACCATATTGTACCAACTTCGGAAATGTACCAACAAAATTGTGATTGTGCCATATTGTACCAGTAGAGATGAAATGTACCAAAATGGTACAATTGTACCGCTGTTGGCAACACTGCAAATGACTAGAATACCTGCTTCTTGATGCCAGAACAGCTCTGACGGCACACACTGGCTCTCGCGTATCTCCCACTAAGAAAGTCACATCACACAACTCTGGCATACTCGCCAAGAACTTTAAGTCTTCGGCCAGTCCGCTCTTGTTCTCATAAATACACAAATCCGGTTCGTCACTAGACCCATCCGGCACTTCTGTCTCGGCCCCGATTTGCATCACTTATCCGCTTTCCAAGGAATGGAAACAACCTGTTGGACTCTCTAAGGTGGCATCCCAACTGATTATCGATCCCGCCGGCGTAAGGAGACCGCGCATCTGCGAGGAAACCGAGTAGTGAATGAAATGTGACGTCATTACGAACTGATAATGATAAAGGGAAGTCACTCATTTGGTAAAATTGATGATATGAGGAAGAAATCCGGGGAAGATGAACAGATTTTTATTTAGTTGCGTCATTCCTATACACCGAAATGAGTGCAACAGTTCGAGCGTAATCGTATTCAATATTCCTTGAACCCAAGCTGACTTTGAAACATATTTTCAAATAATGGATACAACGGATACGTCAGCTACGATTCTTCATCAGCGATATTCCGGCCCTTCTTGGCAAGGGTCCTCGTCAGGCTGTCAATATTCAGGGTCAACGTCGGGGAAGGAAACAAACCTGTAAGCAGCCGAAATATCGCTGATGAAGAATCGTAGCTGACGTATCCGTTGTATACATTATTTGAATATATGTAATAGTATTCCTTAAAGCACACCTCGCCCTACTTCCTGTTTATGTTCCAATCTTCAAAACTATCTGAATAAATTAAAACCTGGCTCTGCCTTTGACAAATCATCCACGGCTTTGGATGTGTTAAGCTTTTTCCCAGGTCCATCGACTTCTAGCAAAAACCTTGCAAAATTCAGATAGCCGGTCTTACGCACCAATACCATGACACGCGAATATTCTTCGGGAGCATAATGCGCATGGATAATAGTGAATCGCGGCAAGTGCAAAGGTTAGTGAGGCATCGTTAGCGGGCTTAGAATGTAACAGACGAAATTTGGGTTTCCGGTTTTAAGAATTAATGAATGCAGTCACGGAAGTAGGTTGCATTGGCATTACAGGTACAACGGGTACTTTAACAATGGATAATTATTTCAGTTCAATGGCGCCAAATATTAAAACTAGCTTTCACGTTTGTTTTCGCTTTTACCAGGCCCTAGAACAAATGCACATTACGCCCATAAACATATGCAAAAAGCAGTTGTGCCCCAGACAAATATGTTTGTAAACTAACTATCATCACATAGTTGGGGCAGGTGTCAGTCATACACAAATCCTCAGATGAGCACAGTACTCATACAAAACGTATCATGTCCTGGGGCAAGGGCACAGTATCCCCATCCAAATCTGTTGAACTGAAAATCTGAAATGAAATTGTTTTGTTCAAACAGATGTTTACGGGATACTGTGTCCTTGCTCCAGGATATGGTGCCCCAACGACGTGTCCTATAACTGAGGAATTGTGTATGACTGGCAGGTTTGTCTGTAGGCTACGGCTTAAAGCATATACAGCAGACGATATAGTTTGTGCTCCAATGGTCTAACGTCCCTGGCCTGTATCTAAAAACTTCAGACCCATCCCAGCTGTTTTAGCCGGGCGAGGCCCCCTTAACCTGATGAGAATACGAAGAAAATCGCATAACCGGTCTTTCTGACCAACGAGCTCCTTGGAAGCAATAAGCAGGAACCTGTTCCGGTTCGATAAGACTACGAATTAAAGCACATACAGCAGTAGATATGGTTTGTGCTCCAATGCTCTAACGTCCCTGGCCTGTTTAAGACTGCGATGTGTACAAACTAAAATAATTGATACCCATCCCAGCTGTTTTTGCCACGCGAGGCCCCCTTGACTTGACGAGAATACGAAGAAAATCGCATAACCGGTCTTTCTGACCAATGAGCTCCTTGGAAGCAATAAGCAGGAGCCTGTTCCGGTTCGAAAAGAGCTAGACATGACAGGTGTAAAGATCAGTGTAGTGCAGTTCAGGGGCGTAGACTGAATTAGCAAAATAGGCACGACAAGTCTTTTATAAATCAGATTGATAGCAGCTAGCTGAGAAATAGCCAGAGTGAGCCCAAAGAGGATCAGTGCTTTGTTTTTTAATAGTAGAACACATATAAACGAGCTTTTTTTTTATTGTCGTTTTCACGTTGACAATAAAGTTCTGAAGTAGATAGCCTGGCGAGGTGAACTTGTTTTAATTGAATAGGCCTACTTATCTTTTTTTTTATAGTTGAAAATGCAAAACGGATAAGTCTGCTACATTTTATTAGAGCTATATTTCAGACCTTCTTGTGCCGTGTCCAAAATGAAATCATAGCACCAGCTTTAACTCCAAGCAATTTTCAGGGAAGAAATTAACAAAATCGGAAATTTCAGAAAGAGTCATAAATTGTTTTTCCAAAGTTCATTTACCAGCTTGAGGGGCTTGAACCTGAAGAGGTCCTTTGCCAAGAAGGGCCAAAATAACACTTAACACGTCCTTTAACACTAAAAGGACGGTAAATTATTTACCGTCCTTTAAGTGTTATTGTTATCGTTCATGTACTTTGTGTTTTTGTTTTTTCCTTTCCAGTTTCTTTTATTATACTCCACTAGTCGTCATTGTAGTGCAGTGGGTCAATAAAATTCATTCATTCATTCATGGCTGTAATAAAATGTAGCTGACGTATCTGTTTTGCATTGTCAAATATGATTCGCAGTCACCTTGGGCTGAAGGAATATTTTTTTTTTTGCCACTTCAGTAGACGACAGAAAGGCTTAATCTTGGCTTGGGTTAAGCCATTTTTGTCTTCGAGCTTTTCTTGTGTTTTTTTTAATGGCGTGGGTTGGTTTCAAAGTTGCTTTTCTGCTTTTCGGTGTCTACTGCAAATTGTGGTTTAACAAACCGGGTATTTCCAGCTTTTCTAGCTAAAGGCTTCAGTCCTGAGGAATTTGTGTACTTTCAGACCCCTTGAAAATTCTTCAAGTTTCAGCCACGTTTTTATCTACCGGGCAAAAAGACCGCCGATTACAAGTGACTGTCATAAGTTGCGTTTCTGCAGATACCATGGTATCTGTTACCGCGGTAACTGGATCTGCAATTAGTCGTTTGCAGTCACCGTGGTATCTGATATACGGTTGCTCTGCAAAAACGACTATTGCCGAAATTGCGCTTTTCGAAGTCATCCCAAAAGAAAAACAGATATTCAGTCACATCACCAAGTACCAAACTTCTTTCCCAACAATTTGACAAAAACTGATGAAAGTGAAATGACTTTTTCAGATACCATCATCAGTTACCACGGTCGCACCGTGGTATCTGAAAATCAGATACCACGATAACTGCAGAAACACCTTTTGACCGTAGTATCAGATACCACGGTAACTCAAAAACGACTTTAGACCGTGGTATCAGATATCATGGTATCTGCAAAAAAAAACGCAACTAAGAGTTCTTAATATTCAAACCATTAGCAAATGAACTTCAACATAATAGCAAGAAGATAATAGTCTGTTATTCAGGAAAGCGCAAACAGACAATGAGAACCTTGTTGTTTCTCCCGTTTCATTTAATTTCCTGATTTTCGCTAATTCTTTCACCTTAGCTCCAGTTGTCTCGAAAGCTCTACGGACGTCACTGAGAGCTCTCTGATTTAGTTTCCTCGAGCCACTGGTTTCCGAAAGTTTTCTTAGAGGGGGGAATGTAGGCGGGTGCACGTCATATAACACAAAAATAAAAAATTAACAAAGGATCGAACAAAGAAACGGAGGATAGGGAAAGAGCGAAGTGCCGAGTGAACAAAAATAAGTGGGAGGGACAAAATCCTTGACAAGGTGCCACCTCATTTTCATAAGAACTCAAAGTACACTGTTTCTGTTTACATACTGTGACTTGAGCTTCAAAGGACCCCTCGCGCTATTTGCTGTTTATGTTCCAGTATTTTAAAATACCAAAAATATAATATTTGACACTGACAATTGGGTCTTGTCTTCGCCAGACTCGTTGAACATTTTTGCTATTACAGTTTAGAAACAGGTTAAGGCCAAATAGCTAATCATCTTCGAAAAGAAAGTTCAGATATGGATTCAGCCAGGTTTTCCCCTACAAGCCATATCTATTTTGACGAAACTGATCAAAACTTCCTGCCTTACTTCTGCCCAATTTCCGGTTTCGGCCGAATTCCGGGCGAACTGCTTGTTTAGCAAAAAAATAAAGCTCAAAAACGAATTCAGCGTATCTCCTTACCTCTATATCGAACATCTAATCAACTTCAAATAAAACTTTTGCTTTTAACAATTTTCCGGTTTTGGCTGGATTCCGGGCGAACTACTTGTTCGGGTAGAAAATGGTCTTCACATAAGTGTTAACCATTAACCCTTAATCTATCTCATAGCTGTTTGAAAATACTTTCTTTGCCCCTTAATTTGAACCCCTCCCCCACCCCTAAATGTAGGCCTACAGAGCTCATCTACGAATTCGATCTTTCCCTTGACCCAAAGAATTCTCACACCGAGTTTCATCAAAAAATCTCATCGCCTTCGAGAGTTGGACAGACAGATGGACAACTTTGCAATGTCATAGGTATCCCTCTACTTATGTTTTGGGATCCCAACTAGACTCTGCTTTCAATAAACTACCCACGGCTTTGTCTGCTTTCAGTATTTTCCGGGCCACAAAAAAGGGAAAAATGAACAAACCCATTTTTGCTGATGAAGAAACATCTTTCGAACAACCGCCTGATCGCGAAATGAGGCAAATGAAGGAAACAGCGAGGTGACGTTAGGGAGGTTCGAAAGTAGCCTACTCTGTGAAATTCCGGTTTAAGAATGGACGGAGCAGTAAGTGAGGGAATAGATGGTTCTTTAAGCTTTCTTAAAGTTTAACGGAACAGGGCTGAAAAGTCTAATTACACATCACTTCTTCACTTAAATATGCCTGAAAACCCAATAAACTGCATTACTTCGTTTGTCCGCTATCCACAGGCAATGATTTCATCGAACAAACTTATTCTTTTGGATTTGCGGTACCTCTATGTGCTTGTCCCACTACGCTTAAAGCTGTTAAATTATTAACCAACTACAAATGTAAGCCATTGCCGAAAATAGAATATAGATATCAGATTCCTTGCGAGACAATGTTAACATAATTTGTTTACTTTCTGAAGGCGTAACTTTCCCGAGCTTAGCTTAGCATCTTTAACCCTGGAAATTCAGGTCTTTGTTGAAATTCAAATTCTCCCCGCCTTGGTTAATTTGGGGCTGTCGTGCAAGCAACGCCCACTCTCTAGCCCAGTGTGAAAAAATTCCTTAGACGAGCCAAAATATTTGAGTGTGTTCAAGTATCAGAGCTTAAATTGGTTCACTTGGCTCATTTCCTGGCTTTTGGGTTGCAAAAGTAGAAAAAAAGAAAAAGAACAAGATACAACTAATTCTGAATGTTGTCGTTTTAAATTTAGGAGATCAATTAGAGCAAAACAGCGTGTTTATTATGTTACAGGAACCTTAATTCACCCCTAATTGCAGTCTGCTCTTTATCCCCAAGCTGCCACAAAGCCCATAAAATCTCACGTCCCCTAGGGATTTTCAGTTGTTTGTCGAATAGACGGCTTTTTGAGCCAGTGTGACCAAGCTCTTAGATGTAAAAAAAAGGCTGTCTTTTCAGTTAAACTTGAATTGCTTCACTGCAAATAATCTATATGGACTAAGTCCAAAACACGCCAGTGATCCTCAGAAACAATGAGAAAACGTCTCACTAACGACTCAAACTCAACAACTCTAATCCCGTGCCAATAAATCACGGCAATCGTTGAGGACAGCTGTGGTGCCGCTTCTGGCTCTTCCGCTAGGTGCATCGGCAAGGAGAGTTAGTCATCACGAGTATTACATCTTCTTACCATACGTTGTAAGTGTGTTTTGAACACGGACACCTAACTAGAAATTTTAATAAACTGTATCATAATTTTCGCTTCGAAACTCAGTAGTTCGGAATTGGAATATTTATACTTCTAATTTGGACATTTCACAGTCAATTCAAACAACCAAACGTAAACTTAAATTTGTGTTGTTATATTGAGAATTTGTTTCGTGATAAGTGTGCGGATTGCCTTTGGGAGGTTAAGTTGGTGTTCTCATTTTATCTGGTTTTGAAGATACTGAACCTGGGGGATGTGAATACTCCGTCCAGGATCGTTCCTTGGACTGACATCACTTTTCCTCGGTTCTTGTTATCTTTTAGTTTTATTTTTTATTGTTTGTTTCGCTGGACGTGTCAACGGGTGGTGTCGGGGATCGGGTGCTGACGGGGGAATACGCATATTTCCATTTGTATGAATGGCATGTAGTGAAGTATAAATGTTGTATTTATTTAAAGAAGTCTTTCCATCCCGTGCATTACGAATTTGTCTTCTCAGCCGGTCTCTGGACATTTTTTTATTTAGTTTGTTATTAAAAAGAACCTGAACCTGAACGTGTAACGTACAGTGCTGTTGGTCAGTTGGTCACCGTTACCTAGCGTCCAGGGCACAAACTTCTTAGCTCAGCATTTTCCCAGTAGCTTTGACGAAAAGAAGAGATAGTTTACGAGGGGTACTCCACAAATATTGAACGCCTAGGGGCCTTCATCCGGCCCTGGTTCCAGTTTCTGTCGACCCGACCCTGACGCAAAGAAGCTTCGTGGTAGAAACCGCTGAAGACAGAAATTCGAAAAGCATACCTGAAATAAGAGAGGCCCGGTCACAGCCCACAGGGCCTGTCGGGCCCTTCACTTTTGAGGGGAAAGCAGAGGCTCGCTAGCCGAAACTCGAGGAGGGGGGAGGGGGGCGGCTTCGCAAATTTAATAGTAAAATTGTGATAGCAGGCAAGCGTTGAAGTAGTCGTATCTCCGGGCTCAGGGGCGGTTTGAAGGGCTTGGGCGTGGGAGGTGACGACCTCAAAATATACGACCGAAAGATGTCCGGCAAGGGTCACACCAGTTAGAAACAATAGCCAAGAAACACAGCCCCACATGCGGGAAACTGTTCGAATTTAAAGAAACATTAAAGCTAGTATTTGTATGGTTAAGGTGAACGCATTCGTAAGGTTTTTACCCCTTGTTCCTGACAGCTTTTTGTGTGGAACTGTCACTTCTGTACTTAAGCGAGGTAAGACTCCGCTGGATTGTTCTTCTTACAGGCCTATTACGGTTGCTTGTACTTTTAGTAAAATCCTTGAGTATATCCTACTTCCTTTCATAAGCATTAATGCTAATTTTGGGCACTTGCTAATTTTGGTGCACTTGCTTCCCTTCTTAAAGATGCTTCGGCTAAAGGTTATGGTCTTCATATTTGTGCTCTCGATCTTTCCAAGGCTTTCGATAGTGTTGTACATAGTCAGGCTCTTTACTCTCTTTATAGTCATGGTATTAACCTTTCTGTTATTTTTCTTCTAAAGTTTTGGTATGGTAATTCCTATCTCCGGATTAAAACTAACGGTGCCCTTTCATCTTCTAATGTTCTTGTTCGTCGCGGCGTACGGCAGGGTGGAGTGTTATCTCCAAGTATTTTCAAATTTTGTATTTCTGGTATTCTTGAGAATATTTCTTCTATGTGTTTTGTTGGTTTGAGTGATATCTCCTACCTTGCTTATGCTGATGACATTCTTCTAATTAGCCGGTCTAAACTCAGTCTCTCGCAGATGGTTCATAAAGTTTCTTCTTCTTTTACTAAAATTGGTCTTTCGCTTAATGCTGATAAATGCGAGTATCTTTCTTTCAATGTTCCTTCCTCTACTAGACCTCTAAACTCTCAAAATTTCTCTATCCTTCATGTAGATTCGATCCGGTGGTTGGGTATTACACTTACAAAAAATCTTAAAACTCTTCGGGCGCGCGCTGTCCGGGATGCTAGAGTGAAAATCCAGATTGGTTACTCTAAAACTGTAGCCAATCGAGGGAAATACAATCGTGTCGCCCTTGGTAAGCTTTACTCTACTTTGTCAGATCATTCTGTTCTTTACCTTTCTGGGCTTTACCCTATATTTAAGAAAAAAGATATTAGTGATATTCGATCTTCTTACTTCCGATTCTGTAAATTTCTTCTCTATCTTCCTCTGTGGTACAATAATCGAAAGATAGTTAAAAAGTTTTATCTTCCGAATATTACTGAGAAGTTGACTGACCTACACAAAAAGCTCTCAGAAACAGCGTATCGACGTTTGTCGCCTCACCACGGTTTGATCCGTTTGTTTGATTAATGTTTTGTTGACTTTAGTTTTTGTTTTACGTCTTTTTCCGGTTTTTTTTCCTTCTTCAAGTTTATACTCCACTATTAATCTTTTTGATGTAAGTGGGTAATAAATAAATATTATTATTATTATTATTACTAACAGGAATTCGCTCCCACAACACCCCACCTGCAGCAGTTACTAACGTCTGTATATAGGAGAATGAAAATGAGCGCCACAGGCTAAATTTTTTAAGTAGGCTATGACTTTCTTTGTGCAAAACACCACTTTCCTCCAACAAGCCCCGAAATTCCAAGCCTAAAACCCGAATGAATTCACGCGCCTTTCCTTCCAGTAAATACAAAAATTTTGTGGAATCCTTTATGATCAGAACGTCTTTTTGATCCCAAATGTAAATAAGGGCCACTTGATCATAAACTGCCCGTTTGTTTTGTTCACGACAAATCCCGAAAAATGTGAGACATTTTGCTGGAAGTTGGTACATGACAGTGCTTAAATTCGACCCTTTCCGAAAAAACGACTTATCCTCCAGGAAAAAAGAACTTGAAATAGAACGGACTTGTTCTGAATTTACAGTTAAAAATCAAAACAAAACACAAAATCAAACGATGTGTTGCAATAATTAGGCCCATCATGATTCATGACATCCTCTCTCGGTCCCCAGGAAGCTGATTTTTTTTCAACACCGCCCAGAAGGAAAATGCTTATCATCAATTTCTTTTATGTTAAAATAGCCTGCCTCTTTATACCAATCTGGCAAGGTCAAAACATGCCATGCCCCCCATACCGCCGATGTCCAATCTGGTTGTCAACACCGTTTCTTGGTGACCCTGAACTAGCCTTACTGAAGTTTTTCGGGCATACTGCCAGCGCACCCATTTAGCTTTTCCTGGGTGAGCGCCCAGTTTAGCTCAATTTCTGTGGTCGGGCGCTCTGCGAGCCCCAAGCTTAGTTCATCTATTTTGACTGAGCGCTCTGCTAGCGCCCAGTTTAGCTGAGCGCCCACTTCAGCTTTTTCTTTCTTCTATGGGGGTGGTAGCGACGCCCCTGGGGGGAAAGCCAGTCATAATGACAGACAGATACTAAATTGGATCAAAACGGCAATGAGCAGAACATATATTCAAACAATGTTTCCAACGGGTACGTCAGCTACGATTCTTCATCAGCGATATTTCGGCCCTTTTTGGCAAGGGTCCTCGTCAGGCTGTCAATCCTCTGGTTCAACTTAGGGGAAGGAAACAAACCTGTAAACATTTACGAGGAGCCTTGCCAAAAAGGACCGACGCTGATGAA
Source organism: Branchinecta sandiegonensis (assembly GCA_030848855.1). Lineage (NCBI taxonomy): Eukaryota > Metazoa > Arthropoda > Branchiopoda > Anostraca > Branchinectidae > Branchinecta > Branchinecta sandiegonensis. The sequence goes on from JAUPMV010000011.1 coordinate 4,068,332, forward strand.
GAATCGTAGCTGACGTACCCGTTGTAAACATTGTTTGAATAAATGTTTCAAAGTCAGCTTGGGCTCAAAGAATATTTATTGAGCACAACATAATAGCTATCACTTTCTATTCCAAAGACGGTGTAAAATTCAAATTGCTCGGGAAGCAGATTGCAGATGTTCTATTCATCAACTTATCTTGTGGATCTCATTACTATAGCGACGTCTCCATCGCCAATCCTAAGCTTCCGTATCGTGTCGTAAAGCAGTTTCCAAATAGGTGTAACAAGCTGAATAGCGCTATACGCGATGTTTACGTCTTAATACACACGCCTGTTCAAATAGGAACTCAATAGGTCCTTATCGATGCAGCGTTCAGTGTTGTCACGCTGGTACAATTCTTCGAGCTTCTAAAGATCAGAACAAATGTTCTTAAATACACGAGTACAATTTGACGCCCTTTATACTGTAACAAGCTACTAAATTAACGGATGGACAGGCACTGGTCCTCGAACTAACAGTAAGCAGTCGTAACAGAACAAAACGTATTCTTTTGAAGAAAAGTTGTTTCTTCAGCTTCCAACAAAGTAGAACTTCAGTGCTTCCCGTGGCAACCCTGACGATGCTGCTCCTCTCCTCGGCGGAACCAACCAAGCGATCTGATTGGCTCTGCATAAGGGAAAACAGAACCTGGCTCTATTCTCCTCATTCGCCTTATTACAGCGCGCCCGAGGAAAAGAGGAATCTGTAATAAACCTTATACGCCGTAATACACCTTCACCTATTTAGACAATGCTTAACAGCCATTTTTTCGATATTCAGTTACTGGAAGGGCAATAAACTCTTGGGCCCTTGCGACAGCGCTTTCAGTAATTATTATCTTTAACGTTTCCAGTGGAGAAGTGTGCGCTGCGCGGGGGGGGGGGGGGGGGGGGTCGGGATGAAATGATTTACTCGTTGCGAGTTGACTTGCACCATGAAGGTGAATCAGAATTCTCATCACGATAATAGAATACTAACAATAATCCTCTATGGGCTTCTCTTTCTCCTCTTCTATTTGGCTTTTTTAGTGGCGAAAAATGTTAGTCCAAAATTTCAGCGAAGTGGAAAAAAATATTTTTACAGAAGAAAAAAAATGCAAGATAGGCTGAGTCACTGAACGAGAATTTTTTTATTTCTCAACACGAAAGCACCATTTCCAGGTGTGGAAAAAACAACACAACCAGAAAAAACTTAGAAAACAACAGCGCTGTGAACAGCAGGGAATGACTGATATTCAATTTAACACATTCACACCAATATGCATCTCTTTAGAGGAACATTCCTAATTAAATGAGGGAAAGGTGTAATATAAAAGCCACGGTGTGGTTATGGCATGGTTTAACCCGACAAAAAAGAACATGCATACACAACCACGAACCGATAATCTTGATCGCTAATAACAACCGTCTTCCCCATAGTTTCGAAGTATTTTGTATTCTGTTTGGCTAATTTGAACGTTTTTCTTTCTTTCTCGTTATTGTTTTTTTTTTACTCCGTGTGGTAGTATGGGTCCAAAAACACATTATTGTTATTCCCACCATGAATAAGTAAAAGGGAAGAATGTTCTGCGGGAACAAAACGCCATCTATTTACGCGAACTTAACTTTTCTGCTCAGCATTATTTTGACGAGAGCTGGTTACTGGCCCTGTTTTGCCTCACAGGGACGAGACTAAGCCATAGCACCGAGATGTCAGTCTACACTGTAAAAAAAGTATTTGCTACTGGGATTACTCTTGTCTTTATTGAGATAAGATTATCCCTAATTCGGATTAATTTTATCCGAATAGAGATACAATTAATCCCAGTAGCAAATACTGCATCCTTAATCGGAGAAAATTTTTACAGTGTATTCTTTCTCGACGTACTTGACGAAGCCAAAAAAAATTAATAAAATGCATAGACGGGAAGCAATACGGTCTGAACGTTTGCCAGTCCCACTGTCCCTATACACAAGAATATCAAAGTCGCAGCAAAGGCGTACTCGGAATCAAAAACATTGATAAAAATGCAACAACGCTAGCCAACTTTGGCTTTTGAAGCCCTAAGCTAAAGATATGTATCTTGCACACTGCCATATTAAATTCACATATCCTGCCAACACTTATAAACTCACTTAAGCCCTGACAAAATGCTCATACCCCACCAATTAATTACTATTCGCTGATTATTCTATTTGCTGGACGACAATTTTACTATATCGACGGTGTTTTGCAAAAGGGGGTGAGCGATATTTAGTCGAAACTGAGTTATTAGAGGACCCAATGCACTATTTACTATCCAACTTACAGTATTTTAAAATATTTGAATACTTTAGAACTAGGCTGTGCTTTTAACAAATAACCCACGGTAGTGGAAGTTTTAGGCCTTTTCCGAGACCCGTTGACTTAAAGCGAAAACAGGGACAAAATTTACATAACCGGTTTTCCTGATGGAAAAAGTTCTCGCAGACAACCGTCGACAGCGTGATACACATCTAGGGTAGCAAAACACGGCAGGTGAGAAAATCAGCGTGGTTTTATTAGAGGGTATATTTTATTAATGTACCGTACGAAATTGGGGTCTTCGGGTTTAGAAATATATGAAGTGATTATGGAAGTAGGTTGCGTTAGTATTATAGGTAAGACAGGTCCTTTAACAGTGTCCTCCCCGCACTTGCATCCTGCATGTTTGGTAGGAATGTCAGTCAAAGCGGAGCAAACCCAACGGAGATGACGAGTTTTATCAAAGGTGACAAGTAACATTTCGTGTCCGGAGATTTTTCGTTGTTCCTGTAAAAACGTTGCATTCGAAAAACACCGTCGATATGCTCCAATCACTTTATGTTTTTCTTTATGACGAAAATAGGGTTGAAGTTTGGTGTTTTTCGAATGGGGTTCCACGCTTCCCAATTTGTCGTCAGTTCAGGGTTTGATACTCTTGCCCTACGATGCTAGCAGTTTTTTTTTCTGACTAAAGAGTCAACTGTCAGAAGTTTTATAACAGATAACGTTTGCGCATCCTTGTGTCCTAACATAACATATCTGTTATGTTATGACCCTTTTCGGTTTTATGCTTTACTGAGACAAAACTTCTGACACGACCGTTTCAAGTGTTCCGTTTCGCGAAATTAAAACATTTAAACGGGTCGTAACAGACATTTTCTCCTAACGTTTACCACAAGGATGCGCAAATGCGTTATTTGTTATCAACTTCTGACAGAGAAGATACAGGAAAATTTTTGCCTTTCCCAATACACCCTGGAGCTGAGCAAAGGTGGGGTTGTCTTAGTTAAACTGACATAGACCATGGTGGTACTGATATGTGAAATTCTAACGAAACGACAGGGCTAACGAAGGCACCATAACTGATTGGTAAATAAGATATGTTCTTCACTTCCCTACGCAAGATTCTTGGATAACCTTATCCTAACAGGCAGAGATGGTAGTACTGAAAACACAAACATTGGCAATGCAGATTTTGGGCACTGAATGTAGCTTCGAGTTCTTATCCCGATTTCTGAGTCATGTATTTTGCATCTGTTTGCTTGTTTTAGTCGAAGGACTCAAATGTTTATAGCTGTTGTTTTCGCCCCACATTGGTTTACGTTCCTAACGTTCCTAAAGGCTTGCATTGGCTACTATGATGTAGTATTTTATTATCCTGACAGAACATGTGAAAGTTCACAAAGGTACTGATGTATATGAGTTACGATGTATTTTTTAAATATATTATTTTTAGCCATATCTTGCCAAATGACGCCATTATCAAAGCATCACTGACGGACAGTTTTGATGCCTTTTTTTTTATTTCGACAGTTTGACGCAATTAGTGGTGGGGGAGGGGCAATAATGACCGTTCAGTCAAACAGGCATGCAATGCTGACAGTAAGAAACTGGACGAGGGACGAATTGAAGGGCTCCTACTTTAAAGATACGGTATGGATACAGTGGAAATATTCAGTAACTGAAATAACGGAATCTGAATAAACTGAACTCTTTCAACATTTGAACTAAATAACACCTTCACCAACAAACGACCCCCAAAACAGCACCCTCAAACTAACAACAAAAATTTTCGCAACACGAGGGGCAGTACTGGTCAACAACTGGCATCTTTCTTTTCTCAAACTGACTTCAAACGTGAAGGCAATGTATGATTTAAGTACGACTACCGATAGGGAGGGCGAGGAGACAGAGTTTCTGACCTGGCTTAAACCCCAGAACCACCAATTTTGGCGTTAAATGCGATTTTCGAAACTTCACGTTTCTTCATTATTGGACACGAACGACTGTGCCAGTAATAATCTTGAGTGTATTTTGTAACAGTACGATTTATTTTATTCTATATCGCTTACGCTGAGTTTGAGGTCGATAAATAAAAAAATAAATCTATCAACTAATCGCAAGTTTCCATTAGAATCTTAAAAGTAAAAAAAAAATCCTAACAGACCGCGATTCAAAGGGCGTCAGAAGGGGTGTGTGTGGGGGGGGGGGGGGGGGGCAGATGCCCCCCGTGGATTCCCAAGTAGGACCAGAGCTACGCCCGAAAAACCACTGTAAAAGCTGGTTGACGAGGTGTAAAAGCGAAAATGTATATACTTTATACAAAATTGTTTGTCCATAAGTTTTCATGAATATAATGCTTACTTGTCGTTCGTCTGTTGTTAATTCACTTACGTATTGGTTTCACCTATTTAAGGTGAAAGGCTCCACTGCCCTCTAAGTTCCCGCCTTTACGGAATTCAGCCATTAACTGCAGCTTGGGGGGGGGGGGGGGGGGGTACAAGCCCTCTGGATCAGAAGTCCTTTTTCAGCCACGGTCCATCAAAAAGGAAAACCTAGTAGACCCGATCAAGTCGCCTCTATCTAAATACAAAAATCCTGCAACCAACATCAAATTTAGAAAAACTCATAGAAAAAGCTACTCTGGAATGTACATTTTCTGTCTAATATCGCAACACAACAAAGTTCATGGCTTCAGGGCCGAACACTCAACAGTGTCCCCATAAGGGATTGTCGACTCACAGAATAGGTAAAATGTTTTCGGGTGACACTGATCACATTTTCTGGTTTTAGAGACCAATCAAGCTGTGACACGTCACAAACTACCGCTACCGCAGGTTTCACTACGATTCCAGTATACTAACTGACACAGAACAATTTGAGCTTTGACTAAACAGTGTTGGTGAATCATAGTCGTTTGTCAGGGTTGTACCTCTCGAACTTCCATTTGACTCGCTGGTTACTCGAACTGCACTCTTCCATTGTAATTTTCTTATTGTCATCACTAATACCAAGGCACTTCTTACTGCTACCGTGGATAACATGCTGATTCTGTAAAGAGAGTAAATTGATATATAAAAACTATGATGATTATCTGTAAATCGGAAAAAGAACCATAAGAGATAATAGCGTTACAAAGCAAAAAATAGGCCATTGGTCTCTATAAATTCGTCTAAATTACACTTGTTGAAGATCCTATCGGCTTACAGATAGTACAAGGAATTCTTGAAAACATTGTCGGAATCACTCATTAAGCCGCTTTCACATTGACGCGTCGTTGCGTATGCGTTTATCTTGCGTTGCGTACAGGTTGCGCAGCGTATCTTTAACATCTGCGCGAGAAGCTTTCGCGCTGAATAGAACTTAGTTCTATTCTTGCGTTTTATTTGTTTGCGTAAGCTCTGCATTGCGTCGACGTAAGCACGACATACAGGCTGCGTAGCTTATTGTGAAAGGCTAAACGCGTCAATGTGAAAGAGGCTTTCCCAATTCCGACGGAAGGGTGCTCCAACAGCCCATCACTCTGTTTTGAGAAAAAAACATCTGCCAATGTCTTTAGGTAATCGCCAGCCACTCACGTTGAAGTCAGGTCTGAGCAGATCATATCTGTCGACGCTGAGAACTATGTCAGCAAGAACATTGCTTTAGTTCCTGCGACAGATCTTGCAATATTCTATCAAATCGTCGCACAGAAACCGACATTCTTGTGCAGGTGAATTAAGGGCTTCTGAGTTGTGGACTAGGTATGAGATACACAATAAACTGAGAAATAAGGTATGTAGCAACAAAGATTCAAAACATCCGTATTTATTACTGCCCGAGTTTGAGTATGTTAGGGGAAAATTAATAAATAGATATTATAAATATTCTTTGAGCCCAAGCTGACTTTGAAATATTTATTCAAACAATGTTTACAACGGATACGTCAGCTACGATTCTTCATCAGCGATATTTCGGCCCTTCTTAGCAAGGGTCCTAGTCAGGCTGTCAATCCTCTGGGTCAACGTTGGGGAAGGAAACAAACCTGTAATCAGAGGATGGACAGCCTGACGAGGACCCTTGCTAAGAAGAGCCGAAATATCGCTGATGAAGAATCGTAGCTGACGTATCCGTTGTAAACATTGTCTGAATAAAAGGCACCGACATTTTGTGTATCATCTCCATTTATTGCAGTATCTGAGGGAATTGCAGATTTTATTCATTCGCTTGATGTAGCCACACTTTGTATAGGGCTATGTTGTCCCATGCGTAAATAAGAGTATCAAAACCTATGTGTTATATGCAAGGCCGTATCCAGGGGGGGGGGGGGGGGTAGAGGGTTGACCCCCCCCCCCCGAAACATACAAAAATAATCATATTTATAGGCTTTTCGCTCTGATCTGTGTGTTTTTTGTATTTTTTTGTCCGACCAGCAGGCAAAAACAAACCCGAAAGGCAAACCTTCCTCCCCCCCCCCTGAAACAAATTCCTGCATACGGGCCTGGTTACATGTTGTGTGTTCTTGTCTTTTTTTCTTTCTTGTCTTTCATACTGCATTTGTGACTTTTGTCTTAAAAATGGGAAACTAATTTCATTCATTGGTTCACTGTGGTCTGGATCAACTCGGGCTGAAGCCCATCAACTTAGCAGTAGGCTAGGCTAACAGCCCTTGATTTGTAACTGAAAAGGACGGGATAATACAATATCCTCTGGTTCAACTTCGGGGAAGGAAACAAACCTGTAGTCATAGATTACATTGTTTCCTTCCCCGAAGTTGAACCAGAGGATTGACAGCCTGACGAGGACCCTTGCCAAAAAGGGCCGAAATATCGCTGATGAAAAATCGTAGCTGACGTACCCGTTGTAAACATTGTTCGAATAAATGTTTCAAAGTCAGCTTGGGCTCAAAGAATATTTATAGTACAATCTAGTTACCCATCACTTATTCACTTAAAGCGGGCCACAAAAAATGGTATTCTACCACATACACAATGCTAACTATCCCTATGAACGTTTATTAAAACTACTATGAACGTTTAAAAAAACCAAAAACACCGTAAAACAATGAGCAAATTAAAAAAAAAAAAACCAAATTTACTAGGTTTGAAATAACTCTGTCTGGACTAAATCTCAGCCGATTATCCTGGACAGCTGAATAGTTTCAAAAACGATGAAGAATTCAAACCAAACCTAAGCATTCTTGCCGCACAATGTCGGCGTATGACTGACTGTCAGTCTGTCTGTCTGTCTTGTATCTTCTCTTCAATCTCTTCGCTGATTGGTAGGGTTGGGATCAAGTTATTCTGCCTGAGGATCGCGGCTTTGAGCCTGAAGAGGACCCTTGCCATGGCACGTAGGGAGCCAAGGGTCAAAATAATAATTTCCATCAAATGCTCCAACTGTTTAGTACAAATACAAATAAAGTAAAAAAAACAAGACCAGTGTGATACCTCTGAAGAAATACAAAAATTATCAGTTAGGTCTTATAATTCTTTGCTAATCAATCCTGGAAAATCTCGTCATCTAGAAAAGAAGACTTTCGGCGTGGGTTTTTTCTCGAGCCGAAACAGCATCCCGACAATCGCGTTCAATTTAAAATAAACCTGTGGCATGCGATTACTAAGAAAAGGTAAACCGAATGTTTGGATTAGGACTTGAAGACCCACTGAAAATGCGTTACTTCGTTGTTCCGCTATTCACGAATAATCGATTATCAAATAGTGGAATTTCAGTGTGATTTGTGGTACCTTTATGCGCTTGTATCTGTGTTGTATGCCTTTCGAGAAAGATTTATGATTTCTTTTTTGTTCAGGCACTAAGCAGTTTTTACAAAGCTTACCACTGCCCACTGAAAAGCCGCGTTTTTGTGAGATTAAAATCTCCCTCGTCATAGTAGAATTTACGCTGTGGGGACGGCCGCAGATATTCAGGACGTGATAACTAGAGAAGATGGTGGGAAATAAAAAAAATCCCTTAGCAAAATCCAAATAATTCAGTGTATTCAATTAAATGACACAACAATAAGTTGGCTTTTCAGTTAAGCTTTAAGAGCTGGACTACGGATCATTTCTTTTAGGTCATTAGTTGCGTTTTCGCTGATACCATGGTATCTGTTACCACGGTAACTGGATCTGCAATTAGTCGTTTTTGCAGTTATCGTGGTATCTGATACACGGTGCTCTGCAAAAACGACTATTACCAAAATTGCACTTTTCGAAATCATCCCAAAAGAAAAACAGATATCCAGTTACATCACTAAGTGCTAAACTTCTTTCTCACCAATCTGACAAAATTTGATGAGAGTGAGATGACTCTTCAGATACCACGACCAGTTACCACGGTCGGACCGTAGTATCTGAATATCTGATACCACGATAACTGGCCAGATACCACGATAACTGCAAAAACGCCTTTAGAACGTGGTATCAGATACCATGGTATCTGCAAAAACGCAACTATTTTCTTTTAGACTCACTACCTTCGCCAGACAAATGACAATTTACACTACAGATTTTGGGAGAGGGCCATTTACTCCAACATTAGTTGCGTTTTTGGTCTGAATCCTCAGTTCTCCGTTCTCGCTTCTCGTACAAATTATCGTTTCTGCTCCTCTGGCTTCTCCATTCTCGCTTTTGACCAAACACTAATTTGGCAGCTCGTCCGCAACCCGGTATACGTCTTTATGCATATTGAACACTCGCACTCTGTTGACCAATCAGGGAGAAGAACGGAGAGAGGAGAATCGAGGATTCATCACCGGAGCAATTCCTCGATTCTGCAGAACCGCGAGGCTTTTTCCCGTTCTCGATTCTGTCCAAAAGTCCAAAAACGCGAAATAGGAGAATTGCGAGGAGAATCGCAAGGAGAATTCGGATCAAAAACGCAACTATTATTTTTCGGGAATTCGGGATTGAACAGGAAAATACTTACATCAGAGTCATATTCCCAGTATTGGTTTCCCTTTGATCCATGACAGGGGTAGAGAATGACATCCTTTCCAGAATAATCGAGACAGGCCTCGTCTCGTCGGATCTCACCGGCTTTGCTAAGCATCCAAAACTGTAAAACAAAAAGAGTAACGATTATCTAACGATGTAAGCAGCGGTCGTCCTGAAGCGGCAACCAGGGAGTTCCATAAGCCAAGGGTAAGGGACTGACACACGTTCCTCGCCCCGTTTCGCCCCCCCCCACTCAGGTCCACACAACGAGAAGGTAAAGCAATGAAATGCTGGTTACCCCCCCCAGTTTGAGCACCTAGGACCACAAAACTGTCTGTACAACTTTGTTCTTCAAACAGACTAAAAATATTTCCATTCGTCTTCCCTTTAAATTAATCGAAAAAAAGAAGGTATAGGCGCGTTCTCGTCGTTCCCTGAAGACTCCTTTCAAGGAGACGCTGCGTTTTCGTCTGTCCCGCGGACTCACTCCCCGTATTCTCGCGAGTCCCCAAGGACGGGGAATGCTCCGGTCATCATCACCATCATCAAGAACGACTCCCTTTCAGATTGGGAGGGGAAATCATTTTTGGAAGTTGCTGGTGTTCTTGTTTTTAAAAATCAGATATTAGAGATGGTTAATAAGAATTTATATTGATTTTGGTTATGGTTTAAAACTGATTTTGATTGTAGTTACGATTTTTTATTTGGAAGTAGTAACAATGTAAAATTAATTAAAAACCATCAGAATAGACAAAACCAAAATAAAGTGGATCCAGACTGATCCCGCCAATAGATTTTTTTTTTTAACAAAATCCATTTTAGAAGCATTCCCCGGGTTCTCGTTGTTTTACGTACGCGAAGTCCGCGTGGAACGACTCCCTCTATTCTCGTCGCTCCCCTTGATTCCTCGAGGACTCCTCCGGGAACGGCGAGAATACGCCTTATGGCATTCGTTCCGCCTGCCTTGAAGCTGGTGCATATTCCGCCCATCCTGCTGCCAGGTTAGACATTTTAATTCGTGGATAATTTTTAAATACATTGTTTTTCTGTTTACGCCAATGAATAATGACGATCATCATGTTGATGATTTGTCACGGTCACTGAACGCTAGAGAGAAACTCCTTATTGGGTCTTGTGGTGCGTCGTCAAGACGTTCCTTTTAAGAATGTCCCGTTCTCAACTATACTGTTACTCTCTTCCGACTACTCTTATCGCACAGGCAAGAAAAGGCCTTCCGCATCCTGTATAACAGCTCTTTCCGATGGTTACATGGGTATAGATGGAACTGTAGTGCCCCAACCCACACATGGGGTATAGGCGAAAAAAAACACCCTCGAGACCCCCCCCCCCCCGTTGTCAAAACCCCTCTGGAGACCCCCCCCCCCCCACCGAATGCCAGTTTCTTTGCCGGAACCCCCACTCATGATCCTCCCAGAAGTAGACCCACCGGAAAAAATCACAGAAAGTTCCCAAACTAACACCGGTTACCTGTAATCACGAAAGGTACAGGGCAAGCTTCGTCCCGTCTTTCGTAAATCTTCTTAATTCCCAAGACCAGAAATGAATTCATGTTGTTTTATTCGGATTTTCGAATTTCGGCAAGGGTTTCCTTCTCTCAGAAATCCGTCCTTTCACGATACTTTCCCTCGAGTCACGGATTCTGGCGTCGAACAATCCTCTGCCGCACAAAAACTGTCACTTGCTCTTAGTACAGGGTTCCTCTTCAAATAAAATAGAAAAACGAGATTTTCGGGGTTTTTCTTGATCAGCTAGTTACCCCTCCAAGATAATGTGCGAGGGATAAATTATTGTGGTGGATTTTATGATTTAGTTTTGTTTCTTTCGCTGAGGACGGTTTGCCGGAAGTGCAACCGAAATAACCGAAATTGTATTTATCCCTCGCACATCATCTTGGAGGGGTAACTAGCTGATCAAGAAAAAACCCGAAAATCTCGTTTTTCTATTTAATTTGAAATGAATGGTCAGCCTGGCTTCAAACCTTATATTTTACAGGGTTCCTGAACAGTACATCCCATCGATCCATACTACCCCCTGATTTCAAGCCACACGGAGAAAGATACGCAAGAGCAGTGGCAGAAGCTGTCCCTCATATACAGCCTACCCAGGGGACTCGAAGCCGTTATCTTAAAAGCTTTGTTCCCTGGTTGGTTTTGTTTTTTCACGCCAGTCCTAGTGAGCAAGAGCATCACCCACAACCTGTACCCATTTTTTAACAAGTGAATAATATAGTGCATAATTTAGTTGTCGAAATCGTGTGTATTTTTTATAGTATTTATGTGTTAATGAATTGACCAGATGGTTTAGGCATAGTTCTGTTTTATACGCAGAAGCTGTCCCTCATATACAGCCTACCCAGGGGACTCGAAGCCGTTATCTTAAAAGCTTTGTTCCCTGGTTGGTTTTGTTTTTTCACGCCAGTCCTAGTGAGCAAGAGCATCACCCACAACCTGTACCCATTTTTTAACAAGTGAATAATATAGTGCATAATTTAGTTGTCGAAATCGTGTGTATTTTTTATAGTATTTATGTGTTAATGAATTGACCAGATGGTTTAGGCATAGTTCTGTTTTATACATTATTTTGTACTCCTCAGTTTTGAGGGAAATAAATGAATAAATAAATAAATCTACAATTATAGTTGTCAGTTATATTTATATTGGACTGTATTTTGTATTTCCAGTTTCCGTATCGTTATTTACTAAACTAGTCAGTCAAGGAGCGTTTTCCACCCTACTTAACCTAGTTACTACGCATGACGTCACGGATCCTGGCTTTTTTGCCGTCAAGGCTGGAACGATATTTCCATTTTCCAGCAGAATATCATGCCACAGGCGAATCCGACCAATCACGTTACAGAGATGCGTAGTTACCACGCTTACTACGCTCCCGAGCATGGTAAGCAAATAGTTACTATTTCGAAAAGGTTGGAACGGTCAGCGTAGTAACTTTTTACGAGGTCAGAACGAAAATAGTAACTGATAGTTATTATTGTTAGAAGGGTGGCACATGCTCAAGGTGTACCAGAAGTGGCTAGTTCCGAAAATCCCCACGATCTTATTTTCCACTTTCACAATCCCCACACTCAGAATGCCCACGACTCAATATGCCCACAATTAAGGTCGAAGATGCCGAAAACGTCCGAATATACGACGGCTCAAAGTGGCGACATTTCAAAATGCCCACACGGTTGGCTAAATCCTCTTTCAAAGTGCCGACGGCTCCAACTGACCGCAAGGGAGGCCAAAATGGTTCTGGGGAAACGGACAACGAGATTATACACGATTATAACACGATTACCACGGAAAAGGTACTTTTTTTTATTGTTCGTTGATCAGTTCACAATTGTTTGAGTGAAAGTAGAGGCAAAATGTCAGATAAAGTTTTCCAACAGTGAACACTAGGCCAAATCCAAATCAAATCCAAGCGAACCAAATCCTCCAGTCAACTTGCACCAAGAAGGTAAAAATTGTTCCTTAATAAAGAGTAACAGTTTTAAGATCGCTGTTCGGGATTCAGTTTTTCTTCAGAATTCGGCAGAGTAGTATTATATTATAACTGAGATTGTAGCCTATCAATTCAACATACGGTCGTCGCCATTCTGATACTCCGTCTACTCCTTCTGTTGCTCACTCACCCCTAGTTCCAGTTTGTTACGGACCGAAAACCTCAAATAATTCAATCGTGGGCATTCTGAACCGTGGGCATTACGGGTGTTAGCCCCTGAAGTTACCTCTCTTTATCGAATGTATTAGAAGTTTATTTTTTATTTTAAATTAACTCGAAAGTGCTGGCTATAAAATGTATATATATTTATTTACGACTAAACGAATATTCGGCTTGTCCACTTCCCATTTAAGAAATAAATTGAACTGAACTGCTGGTGATCCTGTCTCGACAGCAAATGCGACTGCCTGTGTGGTACTGTGTATTTGAGCCATCTTGATTGAGCCCTGTGTGCCTTTATTGTTGCCTTCTATACATAATTTATATTATTTAGTGTTTACTTTTATATATGACGTTGACATAATTATAATGACAGATTTATATGAGTGTCTACATGTATATGTCACGATTTCGACAAAATTGGATTTCACCATGATAGTTCGGAAAGAATAAAAGCGATATCTATCTATCGTAATTTCAGTTTTTGTGAGACGCTGGCCACGTTGAAATAAACAAACACGATCGTAAAATAAACCTTAGGGGGGGGGGGGGGGAGATCCAATTTTGGTCCCCGAATCCACTTTTAATAAAAGTGGTTATCGAATATACAACAAAGTACCGTCATTGCTTTGCATTTTGTCTTTTAAAGCCTATTAACGGGCCAGGAAACAGTACCAAGATGGTAATTCGTGTCCCTCAGAAATCTAGGGGGAGGGGGGCGGGGGCCACTGCACCTCTGCTTACTTATTAAAATCCTTGAAAACTTAGAGAAGTGTCCATACACAGATGGCGTCTACCGACAACTTGCCAAAACACGTTAGATTCAAAATTCTTACCTGATTTCCTCCTTGGTTGTGGCAAGGCCAAGTGCCAATAGGTTTGTGCATGTCTTTTGAGCCAGCTGGCGAGTCGACGCAGTATGAGCTGGCCATGCTACGGATCTGAAAGCGTTGAGGTTTTTAAAGGACCTGTCGTACCTATAATGCCAATGCAACCTACTTCCGTAACATCATTCATTAGTTCTAAACCCGGAGATCCAGACTTCCTATTTTACATTCTAAACCCGCGAACGACACCTCACTAATGTTTTCATTTGCCTCGATTCACTAGTTTCCATACGCATGACGCTCAAGACGAGCGTTCGCGTATCATGCTATTATTGCGTAAAACCGGTTTTCTGAATTTTGCAGAGATCTTGCTAGAAGTCGGTGGGCCTGGGAAAAGGCTTAAAATAGGCGATAGCCATGGATACTTTTTTAAAAATAGAACAAAATTTTATAGTATTCAGACAGCTTTGAATACTGGAATAAAAACGATAAATAGTGCGAGGTGTGCTTTAAGAATTTGCATGAACTAAACAGGTGTTCAGACCTGACACTCGACTCCCCTCAACTGATCCTGATGTCTGAATACTCTATATGACTAAGTCCAAAACACGCCAGTGCTCCTCAGGAAGAAGGAGTAAACGTCTCCGTAACGACTAAAACTCAACAACTCGAATCATGTGTCAAACAATCACAGCGATCTTCAGGAACAGCTGTGATACCCGAGGTGATACCGCTTCTGGCTCATCCGCTAGGTACCCGGCGAGTTTCATCGGCAAGGAGAGTTAGTCATCAAGAGTAATACAGGAAGCCCGACACTATTTATGGTCGTAATGCCAGATAGCTCAAGCCTGGCAGAGTGAAGACAATAGTTGCGTTTTTGCTGATACCATGGTATCTGTACCACGGTCTAAAGTCGTTTTTGCAGTTATCGTGGTATCTGATACCACGGTCAAAAGGCGTTTTTGCAGTTATCGTGGTATCTGGCCAGTTATCGTGGTATCAGATATTCAGATACTACGGTCCGACCGTGGTAACTGGTCGTGGTATCTGAAAAATCATCTCACTTTCATCAAATTTTGTCAGATTGGTGAGAAAGAAGTTTAACACTTGGTGATGTAACTGGATATCTGTTTTCTTTTGGGATGACTTCGAAAAGTGCAATTTCGGCAATAGTCGTTTTTGCAGAGCACCGTGTATCAGATACCACGATAACTGCAAAAACGACTAATTGCAGATCCAGTTACCGTGGTAGCAGATACCATGGTATCAGCGAAAACACAACTAATACAAAATAAACAAAACAGTATCGCCAATGAGCAAGTTCAGAGAAGAGCTACAAAACCAATGCCAGCCATTCGCCATCTACGTTGCGGAAACCGGCTTCCAAAAATTACGATTACCCAGTTTATCTTACAGATTTCTCCGAGGTGATTTGATCGAAGCTTTTAAAATTTGTCATAGTTATTATGATAACATAAGGCCCGACGATGTCCTCACTTTCAATCACAACGGTCTCAGAGGACACAGCTTGAACCTGAGTGGTGAAAAATTCCTAAAAGACACTGGAGAATGGAGTTTCAGAAACCGGATAGTGGAACATTAGAATAATCTTATAATAAGTCTTTTCGATTTAATAATTTAAAATAATTTAAAGCTCAAATTCTTGGTTTCTGTGGTAGAATTTTTGAAAGATTCGGCAAAATTTTTGACTCTGCACCCCCACACGAAAATGCACTTGCGACGCCCCATGATCCAACCTTTGTGCAAGTAAAAATGATTATTCTGTTGAATTTGATAACCTGAGACAAGATTTTCATGAGGAACAGAAATACAGATGAAATAATAGCAGAAATACAGATGAAATAATATGCCGAAAATGATTTGTTAGTCACTTGGCATTTTGAATAGCTTTTCGGACGTTAACTTCGAAAGTTTGGCAAGAGCTGAAATCTGGGTAATATAGGGTTTTTCATTCAATATAAGATAATACAGGACACATTTTCAAATACAGGATTTTCAAGGCTCACAGACGGGCGAAAATACTCCGGTGTACATGACCTACAAGGACAGAAGGGGCCAAACTTACCTCGCCTGAGGCGATGGCATCACCAGGAATGAACAACTCTGGATAAACGGTGTCCAAAAACCATCTAAAGGACTTGCAATGATTCTGTTCCCGAATGGCTTTTCGCCCCGAGACATCGCCGAAATCTCCCTAGAAGAAAATATAGATGAGCCTGGAAACAATCTGATATTTTTACATTCATTTCCTTCGCAATCCAGATGAACATTTTCTAGACTTAATATATCCTAATAAACCCTCGGGTTATAACTGGCGGCTTTCAAGTGCGAATTACCTAAACGGCAGGTTTATGTCGGCTGAAAAACAAAAAATTATGTCATGGGTGCTTTAAAGACAATACGGTGTCTCTAATCAAAACCAACTGGACTTGCACTGTAACGAAAAATCTTGCAGTATTTGCTACTGGGATTAATCTTGTCTCTAAAAAGATAATCTTAGCTCTAATTCAGATTAATCTTATCTCAATAGAGATAAAGATCAATCCCAGTAGGTAGCAAATACTGCAGTTAACTTTAACCCTTACTCAGAGAAACTTTTTACAGTGTATATTCAAACAATGCAGAAAACGGATACGTCAGCTACGATGCTTTGGCAGCGATATTTCTGCCCTTGTTGGCAAAGGTCCTTGTCAGGCTGTCGAACTTCAGGGACAACGTTGTAGAAAGGTTCTTTCCTTCTCGGAGAAAGGTTCGTTGAGTGACCTCGAGAAAGTTGTACAGCCAAAGCGGCTTTCCATGAAGTCTTGCACTTTGCGTATTTTCGGTGTTGACTAAACCTTAGCCGATATCTACGGGTCGTGACGTCACACGAAAAGTCTATATTTTACTAACAGAACTGAATGTCCCTAGAATGGTTTATATGTGTAAACGCGTCGGGCGCCTCGCTGGACGCTCGGCTCTATATATTTAGATACAAATACATATTCTGCAACATTAATTTAACCGATGCTCTATATGTATAGATACAAATATATATTCTGCAACATTAATTTAATCAAATTTTCCTATTTCTCCCATGACGTCATGAAAACGTCACGGGCCGTAGATAATCGGCTAAAGTTTAGTCAATACCGTATTTTCGTTTTGCTATCCAGAAAGAATCCGCGAGGACGCCAGAATCGTCCTATATTTTCTAGTTTCAAGTTACTACGGTTACCCGAAACTAAAAGTCTATGAGAAAAGGATCATCCACTTAAGTGACACCTTTATTAACTCTAGAAATATCTTCAAATAATGCATATAACGGATGTGTCAGCTACGATGCTTTAGCGGCGATATTTGGGCTCTTGTTGGCAAGGTCTTCGTCAGGCTGTCAATCTTCATGGTCAACGTCGAGGAAGGAAACAACCTGCAATAAGTAACTGAAGCTTCTACCGACTATTTTCCTTCCCCGACGTTGACCCTGAAGGTTGACAGCCTGACGAGGACCCTTGCCAAGAAGGGCCAAAATATCACTGCTAAAGCATCGTAGCTGACGTATCCATTATATGCATTATTTGAATATATGTTTCAAAGTCAGCTTGGGCTCAAGCAGGGCTCAAGGAATATTTAGCTCTAGAAATTTCGGATGGATCTTAACCCACAGACGTTCACACTGAGGCGATATCGGCCATCGCCTAGATTTTCGTCGCCAAAATCGGCGATTTCTGTTGCTTCGTCAGGCGATTTTCAATGTTGGGAAAATTCAACTTAATCGGACGACAGTACGATTTTATGCATGCAACAGCAACATGGACGACCCTTTTGATGATTCACTTTCAGAAAAATTAATTATTGCTGTTCAGTTCTACCAGGGACCCATAAATTTCCTGTAATGACTAGCCATTCAGGGGGCTTGTCATTTCCTATGCTTCCATGTTGCTATGTTGCCCGAGCCTCACCTAGTTTCCAAAAATTCCGCTTGGGTCGAAAAGGCGTTCTTGCTCAGATAGACAAAATTTGTTGGGACTATTCAGCATGCCACCAGGTACCTAAGCTAGGACAAAAGATCCAGGATACCCTTCCATTACAGAGAAATATTCCTAGTTCAGCACAACAGCTGCGAAAAATTTTGTCTATCTGGATAGTTGGGTATTTTATCCCCGTGGGTATTTCTCGAACTATCTGACGCTCGGTCAAGAGCGCATCAGAAATCTCATATTGACAAGCCCCCTGAATGGCGAGTCATTACAGGAAATTTATGGGTCCCTGGTCCTACCCCATTTAGTATGAAAAGCGAAAAAAGGGACATAAGAACTCTGTGCTATTATTGAAAGCCTGGGAAAATGGGTCCGAACCTATGTAGATCTCATGTACTGTTCAAGTTTCGAAGCGACTGTTCTCTAAAGAGAATGCTGATTTGGGGGGGGGGGCAAGGGCGCTTTGGTGATGGAAGATCGTTCCCTAGTGGATATTTCTTGTCAGTTTGTTATGTCTTCATTCTTCTTTTCTTCTTCTCTTTTTCTCTCCTTCTTTTACTTTCTTTTTCGATTTCTTTGGTTTGTTTCCCTTCAGATCAGATGAATAAAGAATAAGCCCCGCCCATTGCCAGGCCTTATGGTGGGGCCATAAACAGTTAATAGCGTTTTTTATTTTATGAATAAACTGGACTGAACTGAACTGTCACGTGGCTGTAATTTCAAATTTTTCGCGTTAAATTCTGTTGGCGACGAAAATTCAGTGTGAACGTCCGCGATAAAAATCTTCTGTCGCTGCGATTGAAAAATCTCGTTCATCGCCGCGATTTGCTCTGTGTGAACATAAGGGTACAGCTTGTCACTCTTGAAGCAGGGAAATCAGGAAATCAAGACTCTCTCAGCCAAATTGGATCTTTATTTTGTTTTTAGTTTGCAATCGGGAGGGATCCAGACGAAGAGGGTGACCGAAGAACATTCGTCGCCGTACCTACCAGTCGGATCTTCACAACATCAACGCGTCTATCCAGCCCGAATGGGAAGATGTATGGACAACTGACGACTGGCGACTCTTCTTTACTGTTTTTATTTTATGACAATTGTATATATGTTTTAGTTGTAGGTTAATGAAAAGTGCCAATTAATTTGCTCGCGCATGAAATGCTGTGCCGAATTTATTTTGAAATTAAATTAAATTAAATTAATTAAAATTCATGCCTTAAGCGCCTCTGGAGGTGCTGGAGGAACTAAGGTCTAAGGTAAATTTGCAATAAACAAAACTTGAACTTGATTTGATGTACCTCCCTCTAAGAAATGTGAGACTGAAAGGTTTCATACCCGGAAACTACAGTCCTTCATTCACGGGGTCCAACAACAGAAAACCCTACCTTTTCGTTTCCAATCCTCTGGTAGTAGTACTGCGAGTATTCGTCGAGCCATACTTCGGCAAGCCGAATGTTATTCCTCTTCAAAACGTTTACTCCACTTCGCCACTTGTACGGTGACCTCTTGCGGAAAATGTGTCCAACATGCGAACAGGGGATGATCTCCAAGGTGCCGCCACACATCCATGTCTGAAATTGGTCAGTTTTAGAGCAGCTGAGTTATATTACAACGGCTGTATTTGTATGTGAAGAAGCACTCTCAACCTGATGTTATGGCGAGGAGTGTAGTAGGCCGGAAATAGATGGTAAATGTCCTTGTATACAGTCATCGGAGTCAGGACAGCCTAGGGCGTCTGGTTGCCTACTAGACGTACAGACTTCACGGGTTCATTATGGATTCCCCCGGTCGATTCACACTAAGGTTTGCGTACCGAACCACAATAGGCTATAAACTACCCATCATACACTAGGCCTTACAGGCCAGCCCACTCGAAGGAGCTTTAAACAAGACTCATAACAATGACCTAAGGTCCGTAAAATAAACAAAAGGTTTTAATAACCTTTAAGTTAAAAGGGTTGTCCCCGGTCGAGGCCCGGAAAAGAAGTGCCGAAGAAGTTGACTGCTCGCCGGATGAGTCATGAACATGAGTCAATAAAATAATACAAGAATCGCGACAGCATAAACGATTAAACACACCGAATGGAAAGGGAGTAGCGCTGCGTAGCGGCGGCATAAGTTAGCAGTGCGGGGTGCAGATGGCACCACCGTAACAGTTATAGACTAGTTGCGTTTCTGCAGATACCATGGTATCTGCAAGTACCATGAATACCATGAAAACTGAAAAAAGAACTGACTGCTCTAACTTACGAAATTCGCCAGTTTTAGAGCAGCTGAATTGTACCACAAGGATGCGGACTATTAGTTGCGTTTTCGCAGATACCATGGTATCTGTTACCGCGGTAACTGAATCTGCAATGAGTCGTTTTTGCAGTTACCGTGGTATCTGATACACGGTTTATTCAATCAACCAATCAATAAGTATTTTTCACATAATATTTCTGTAGAACAAAATAACCTTGTACGTAAAAAAAATGGTTTGAAAAATAAATAAAACAACGGCTAATGCAAAGTAAAATAAACTAAGTGTCAAACACTGCTTTTTTATAATTAGATACGAAATACGGTTGCTCTGCAAAAACAACTATTGCTGAAATTGCACTTTTCGAAAAAAGAAAAACTGATATCCCATCACATCACTAACTGCTAATCTTCTTTCTCGCCAATTTGACAAAATTTGATGAAAGTGAGATGACTTTTCAGATACCACGGTCGGACCGTCGTATCTGAATATCAGATACCACGATAACTGGCCAGATACCACGATAACTGCAAAATTTTGACCGTGGTGTCAGATACCACGATAACTGCAAAAACGACTTTAGACCGTGGTATCAGATACCATGGTATCTGCAAAAACGCAACTACTGTCAGAAGTTTGACAACGTTCAACACAAGGATACGAACATTATTGTGTTAAGCGTTTTCGAGCTTTTGAAACTTACGCCTTGCTAATTGTTTGACGTATCTCACGCTAGCAAATCGCAAACGTGATCAAAGCCAGCTTGACGAAAAGACAGACGTGTCCAGTGTCCCAACAAATTCCTAACACTGATTTGCAAATTGCTCAAAAATGAAACATGCTGGGGTATATTCATACAATGAACAAAGCGGAAACGTGAGCTACGATGCTTCAGCTGCAATAGCTGACGTTTCCGTTTTTATCCATTGTGTGAATAAGATAAGATTTTATTTACTCTAAGAGCCAAAAAATACATGAAAAATAAACTCAAACAAACAAACATATTACCTTCTATAAGCACCTATCCCTATGGGCTAGGGCTACGACGAGGAACCCTACCAACTGTTTAATACTCATAAAACAACTCTTTCCCATGATCCTACACATCCATTCTTCATCTACCCCTCTTTCATTTACTCCAAAAATTTCTAACCTAAGTTCATTCAAATTTTCGCATTCATACAACAAATATTTCAAATTCTCATCTATACTACCACAGATCGGACATGAGTAAGGACCGGACCGACCCTTTGTCCTCCCAATACACCGCCTTCTCTCCCCACGAGGCAGACTGTCTGCCCTACAACTAATAAAATCCCTTATTTATATATGTTTAATGTACAATAATATATGATTCCCAGTTAACTTGGGCTTAAAGACCCCTCTTGCTTATTCTGCCTTTTACATTATCCCTAGATCTCTTATGGAATTATAACAATTACAACTTCTGAACGACTTTTTAGCGCTTTTTCGGCTAGCCAATTTTTGCAAGTCGAGCAAAAGAGACTTCACGGAAAGCTTGAAGGTTCGCCGTCTTCTTTCACATATAAGGATATGAGAAGCTTCAAAGTGTTGCTTTTCTTTCTGGAAGACGTTTTGGAAGGCCATCAGGTCTATATGCTGTTTTTGACTTAACTGTTTTTCCCGCTTTTTAACCACTGCACGCTCAGTTTTCAAATATTTTTGAGTCGAGCCCCCGCCTCGGAGAGCGAAAAGGCCGGGTAGAGTTGACAAGCGCTAACAAGAAAACCGCTCATTTCACGTGGAAAATTACGTTATTTCGAAAAACGATATTTCTGAGACATTTCATCGTGAAAAGATCAGAGTTTAAGGAGTATTTATGCTGTAGTATGCTTTCATTGTCTGTCAAGAGTTAGCGATGGCATAGTTATTTTGTGTGACAAATGCTTTGAAGAAAAGAAAATAGTTTTTTTCTGTAGTTAGAATTTCTAAGCGTCGCATGGCCAAATTTGGCTTTTTCAATAAATTACTATTCTTATTTCGTTTCAGGAAACAACTAGTAAACAGCTCATCCTTGCGAGAATTGCGAATGTCTTTCGTTTTTGTTCTCTTTCTTGCTTAAACTAGCACTTAGCACAGAAATGTTTAATCTCGACGGTTGGTATCAAAAGAGGATGAGTCTGTCTGATGCAAAAGCAGAAGATTGGTTTGCGATTACCAAGTAGAGGTTTTGATAAGGTTTTTAAAGAAAATGATGACTAAACCGAACTACGGAAAATATCAGTATGCCTGCACGCGATGCTTTGCAACTTTTACACGCGAATTTCCAGTTGAGCACGTGAGCCTCGCATGATTCCCTAATTAGCAATTTCTTTCCGCTCGATTATTGTCCAGATTCATACACCGTTATTGCTCATTAAGTTTAGGTAGAATGTCGTCAAACAGCTGTTACCTCAGACTAGTCAGATTGTATTTTTTTTGTTCACGATTTATAGTTCCGATCGCTGGAGTAACTGTGCTTGCGAATTTGAAAAAAAACAACTAAACAGAACTGGCTTGAAAGTCTAAATTTAAGAGTTCGGAACGAACTGGCCGCCTTAAGTTTACATTTCAAATTTTCATAATGATGCTTCAGTCGGAAATACGGTTTAATTTGATATATGTTATTATTCAGATACTGTTTTAACTGTTTCCAAACCAGCGGGCCAGAGAGACCTTGGGATTTTGTTTAAATGAATAGATTTTGTTTAGTTTATGTTAGTTCTGTGTCATGTATCAATAAAAAAGAACTTGAACTTGGTAAAGAAAAGGACCTGATCGGTTATCTCTCCCGGGGATTTCAGTTTGAGATAAAATGACGGTGATGGTTAGGTTTGTTCAACAGTTCCTTCAGTTAACCATTAAGCTTCTGACGACTTACCTTAAAGGAAAGTTCTAGATTTTCCCCACCCCAAATATCAAAGCCATCGTCATAAGTTCCGAGTTCTTTGAAGAAGGAGACATCGATCGAAAACAGGCCACCGGCCATGGTGGGACTGTAAACGGGGTCAGCAGGATGCGCTCGTCGCTTCTTTTCCCGGTCGGGAATCTGGTGCCAGTTGAACTAAACAGAAACAAATTATGATAGGCTAGTCTGAAAAGAGGAAACAACGTCGGCCGCTGTGTGTCGCGCCCAAACTTCCTATAGCTGCCTTGAATTGTTCCAAAGCGATAAAGACATATACAGGGAAGCACTATAAAAAGTTTCTCTGTATAAGGATTAAAGTTAACTGCAGTATTTGCTACTCAGATTCACCTTATCACTATTTGGTATCAATCTTATCTGCGTAGAGATAATGATAATCCGAGTAGCAAATACTGCAGGTAACTTTAATCTTTATACGAATTTTTTTTTTTTACAGTGAGGTTTGTAACTTCATACGATGAGAAGAACTCTCCGCGTCTCTAATGTCGTTCCTCGTTTTGGTCCCCTGTACCCGTTGAAAAATTTGTAACCTTTGTCGTTGTATGGTAGTTGTACGAAAAAGTTGCATGTATTGATATGCAGTAGTACAGAATATTTTAATTTAATGTGCCTCACACTGGGCTAATCTTAAACAGTGATATTCAGTAGCATCCCGCCTTCCCGATGAAAAATTCATTGACTGTGTAGTTGAACGAAAAAAGTTGCATGTATTGATATGGGATACTTCGATTTAACATGCCCCCGACTGGGTTAATCTTAAGTAGTAGTCTCCGATAGCATCTAATCTTGCTGTGGTAACATCCAGTTTTCTAGTAGTAGCACGCAGTTGCAACAGTTACTACTGCATATTCCACTTTTTCGTACATCTCCATTCGACAACCTCAAAAAATGTCCATGGGGATGCTCCAGTAGCATCCAGTCTTGCTATAGTAGCATGTAATGCATCA
This sequence comes from Branchinecta sandiegonensis, assembly GCA_030848855.1. Taxonomy (NCBI): domain Eukaryota; kingdom Metazoa; phylum Arthropoda; class Branchiopoda; order Anostraca; family Branchinectidae; genus Branchinecta; species Branchinecta sandiegonensis. The sequence continues at coordinate 4,092,135 of JAUPMV010000011.1, forward strand.
GTCATGTTACTTTTTCGTTCAACTTCATACTACTGTTTTGAGATAAATTTTCATCGGGTAACGACGAAAGCACTGCTTTTTTTCTCGAGGTTGACTTGATGACTACAAACTGGAAGCCCGCAGTCTTTGCTTAATTTTTCCAGAGCTTGCAAGTACAGCAGAGTATGTTACTTCGGATGTCGATTACTCTGGACACCTAACTAAGTAGAAAGTAAAGTCAAATAAAGGCATTTCTTCTTGACCTCTTGTCCTTTTTTTTTGCTCAGTTACTTTTGAACCCATTAACGGCCGGGTTACACCGTCCAAAGTATTGTAACATTTCTTTTTGCATTGCTTTCACGACCATCCAAAGTATCCCAACGGAAGAACAATAACATTCAAAATTAAACAAGTAGTTACACCAAGAGAGTATGATTTTACTCATTGTGTCAAAAGAAATCTCAAGCATTTGTCTCTTCGCTGATACTAAATTCTTAACTTAGCGTTTCCATCTGGATGTTTCAGTCTTCAAGAAGTACTGTGCACAACTGATATCTGTTACAAAAAAAATCTAGAATACTGGCCAGGATACAGGGGATGCAGACTTGAAAGAAACAAGTCCTAAGATTTGATTTGTATTTTATCGCGGGTTTTCTTGTCAGCAAAATCTTCGCAGCCACAACACTATTGTACAAGCTGTACTAGAGTAGGAACATCCAGAGTATCTTACCACAAATAACAGAGATTACTTGAAACAAAAATACCACTTTTGGCTTCAAATATAGTTACGAAATCCTAAATTTACTACATTAATATCGTTACGAAAACAATGTTTATAACACGGAGAACGCTGAGAGGAAAACTAAACAAAACAAGGCAAAAATGAAATATGGCAATAACATAGCATTGAAAAAACGGAAGCAAGTCAGGACAATGGCATTTCAAAATCAAACGTTTTTTAAGCGGTCTTCAATGCAAAAACCTCAGCTACGTAATCGACATTTGAAAATCAAACAAAACAAGGTTAAGCAATCGCACTCCAAGGCAATAGCATTTCAAAATCAACGCCGAATTTTTTTTCTAAGCAGGATGCAGTGCAAGAGCAGCAGTCATGCAACGAAAGTACGCCAAGCTACAACAAAAATCATGCAACGTCAGCTCAAATATGATGAAGAAAGGAAAATCCTACTCCGAGAAGTGCTTTGTAAATATTTATCAAAAGCTTCATTAATGGAAGGTCATCCATGGCTTACGTTGAAACTCGATATCTTATTTGTCCATTTTTTTTAACCGATCTTCGTTTTATGTATCTGGTTAGTAGTAAACCCGCTTAAAGCACAACTCTTACTAGAAATGATCTTTTCTATATAAAATGGATCAGTAACAACGTTTTCGAAAATACCATTACTTTCCACCTGAAACTAGCGACTCTTTTGTTAGCGCTTGTCGATTATATCCAGCCTTCCTGCTGTCCGACGCGGCGGCTGGGCGCAAAAGATTTGAAAACTGGACGTGCCTTGGTTAAAAAGTAAGAAAACTAAGCAAATAAAAGACGTAATAAACAGAAGATTATCACATCCTTATGTGTGAAAGAGTTATCAGCAAGCAATGAAGATTCCGGCAAACTATTCGTTCGGTGACGGGAAAACTCGGCAAGGCCGAAAAAGCGCTAAAAATCCGTAGTTCCAAAACGAAACAATGGAGAAAGATGCGGATTTTAGAAGCTTATAATTCCATACGAGAGCTAAGTATGTTCTAAAAGGCAGAATAAGCAAGATTGGTCCTTTAAGAACGACATAATTTTATTGTAAGCGTAAGGCCTCCCTGTTATTACTTTAATGTGCGACTCAGTTTTACGTGAGATTACTAAAACAAGTAATAAGTAATAGTCTATAGAAGCTAATCAGTCTTTGCTATCCACTGTTTATTATGTTCGTTTCTGTTTAATCTAGGGCTCGATCATTTTTCTTTTCGATGGTTTTATTTGCACTCTTGAATGTCTACATCTAATTTATCATTTGAATTAACGTAGCTTATCCATTTGACTTTAGTTTATATTTAAAGTTAAAAATCTTAATATGTCTCGTGAACTTCACAAAAATAACTAAATGTCTTGACTTGGTTTTATAACTTTTATTTTGAGGAATTAGTAGCTAAAACCCTCGAGAACTGATTTTACTGAAAGTCTTTTTTCTCCACTTTTAGTTTACGCGTACTAATTAAATCACCTAGAAAACTTCTTTCAATCATTCATAATTTATTTTTAAGTTAAGATGGATATTAGTCGAAAAGCGGAAATAATCCTCTGTATAGTTTTTACTTTATTTTCTATTAGGAATATTTTTGTTTCTATCACTTTGAGCTTGGGTCTAAAACTGACCCGTCGTTCACTTTAATCCCTATCTGTATGACTTCCGTTAACATTGCCTGCAGAAAATCCAATCCAAACACGAAATAGTGTTTCCAAGCTATGATTTTTGCTCCGTTTTGCATCTGTCCTTATTTCAGTACCGAACAATTTTAGAAACGAACAAATACCTCCAATCAACCCTTCTTCTGGGATATTTGTTAACCAGTTAGCCCAAACGTATATCTAGAAGAAAATCCAATACGATCCGGCCAGCGGTGTACAAGATTTGAATGAATTGCGCATTTTGTCGTGGAGTCTGCATGTGCAAACCTCCAGAAACGAACATCCCTAATTTGAAAAGATCACGCTCACGAGAAGAATGCTCTCCGTGGCCATGTCTGCAAATGCATTATCCATGGTGTGTTCAAGTATGGTTTGATTGTTCAGGTGCCCTTTAAATGTCCCAGTAATGTTAGTCCGTAGCCGTGTAATAAGATGTTAAAGTTTAACTGAAAAGGCAGATTATTTTTACATCTGATATTTAAATGCTCTGACTTATTTGACTCATCTAAAGGATTTTGTATTTCTCACCTGGGGCTCTAGTAACAACGTTCAGAATGTCCACTGCCTGCGCGACAACCCAAAATTCGCCCAGACGTGGAGAATTTGAATTTCAAGTAAAACCTGCATTTCCATATGTTGCGGACTCTAAGCCAGTTAAGCTAAATTCACAGATAAAAAAGTACGAAAGTGATAATAAGATATGTCTGTGTTGTATGACTGTTATTTTTCGGCAATAGCTTACCTTTCTAGTTGTTGAATATTTCAAGCATAGAGGGGCAAGCACATAGAGGTACCAAAAATCCTAAAGAATACGTTCATTCGATGAAATCAACTATCTGCAGTGGATAGCGGACAAACGAAGTAACGCATTTGTATCCGGTTTTCAGGCCTATGTAAGTAAATAAGTGAAGTGTAACTAGAATGTCCGATCTCAGCCTTATTCGGTTAAAGTCTAAAATGAAAAGCGCAGGCTTAAAGGACCCCTCGTACTATTTACTCTTCAACTACAGTATTTTAAAATATTTGAATACTTTAAAACTAGGCTATGCTTTCAACAAATAACCCACGGTTTTGGCTTTTTTAAGCCTTTTCCGAGACCCGTTGACTCATAGCGAAAACAGGGAAACAATTTACATAACCGGAATGAAAATGTACCGTACGAAATTGGGGTCTCCGGGTTTAGAAATATATCACGTGATTATGGAAGTAGGTTGCGTTAGTTTTATAGGCATGACAGGTCCTTTAAGCCTTTTTTGTATTAATAACAACAATGACAATAATAATACTGTCAGGATTAACGACGAAAAAGTTAAATCATTCATTCATGATTTATTCCTTCTTGGTTTGAAGAGAGGTTTAGTAACAAATAAACAACAAAATTTCAACATTCTCGAAAACTCGCCGTTACTTATTCGTACTTCCAGGAAAGTAAACAATCATTAATAAATTGCCGAAAAGTAGTCATTTCTGCCTTTTTGTCGACGCCAGGTCAGACCAGTTTGGCAGGGGGGGGGGGGGGGGTTGTAGCAATGAAAAAAAAAAAATAGACACAATTAAGTAAATAATGCGTAGCCAAAGAGCAAAGCAATGGGTTACGTTGCAAGCAAGCGAGCCAATGGCATAAGGCAATCAAACCTGCAGATTCCAATCAAAGCCGCCAACGGCTACTCCGCCACCGTTTTGATACTGGAAGGTGTCATCACTGATGACGTCAATCACTGGTGTGACTACATTGGTGCGATTACGTGCGATCCGGTCAAGGAGAGGCTCCAACCACCCTGTGGCCAAAACTAAGAGTGAGTACTAGCACCAAAAGCGTTAAGTTAATTAGCAAATTCACACAAAATGTAACCAAGGGTTAATGATTATTCGGCCACCGCTCGCGGTTCGAGGTCATCTCACCGCCTAGGCTCAATATTTCAATCTTCTTTAACCCCGTCGAAGGGGTCAAGTCGAGACAATCTACTTTCTGTGTCGACAGCAAAGCGAGCCAACCCCCCCCCCCCCCCCCGAAAGGTCTGTCTAATAGGAATCGAAGAAAGCTGTTGAGATGGAATAAGATAATACAGAGTCGTGAATGTCGAAACATCCTCGGTAGTCGGTACTGAGAATGAATACTTTACTCCCACATTGCTCCCAATTTTAACCCACATCTCTATCGCCACATAAGACCGAACCCCAACTTCACTTTTTTTATGGGCTTTGTTAGCAGTGTGTATATAGGCTTTCCTGGACTTCAATCAGTTCCAATGCCATGAGTCCCGCCACCAGACATGGAGATTCAGGGCCTCCACGCAATTAAACGGAGTAGGGGCACCTTTTTTTGGTAATTTAGCAAAATCAAACTTTTTATTACAATTTTTATTTTTTTAACGTACTTTGACTTTCAGATAATAGACAAGCTGAATTGGAAATGAAATCGACAGATAGCCTACAACGGTATTTTTTGTTTACAAATCACAATTACGACCCCCCCCCCCTGGTGCCCCTTCCGACATTGGGCCCTTCGGCTGAAAGTAGAATGACAAGCCGTAATACTCCCATCTGAGGTATAAAGCGAATGAAGAAAGTTTGATTCGCCTCTATGCCTATTCCACTAAAAAAAGGCAAAGTTCAATCGCTTTCAAAAACCAAAACTGAACTACAAATAAAAAAATCTACCACGTATGAACTACTATACCCCTCAGCCTGGAGTTCAGACAACCTCTTCACGCCGCTTGGTTAAAACCTTCACCATTTGCACAAGCGCTTGCGGGTAACTTTCAAACGGTTTACCTGTAGCCCCCAGTCGAACCCCCCTACTTGAACAGATTTCTTATCGTAGTGATACTGAAGCGTGTCGTCATCAATGACGTCGATAACGGGGCACGGGACGGCCGTCCGGTTTCTGGCGATTCGATCGAGCAAGGGCTCCAACCAGCCTGACAATCAATCAGAATGAAATAAAGAAATGACAAAGCGCTGAGGGTTACGCCTTGAACCAAGGACAAATAATCCAAGTAGAAGCCACGTCTGTGGTCCCACGCGCCGGCTACCCCGAGAAAATTAAGCCGAGCTAGAGCTACTTGCTGAGCTTTGAGTTGACGCCGTCTACTTTCCTCTTAGCCGCTGCGCATTTGAGAGGAAAAGAGCGTAGCACACGTGCGACGTCACAATGGTTAAACCCAACAGTCTGTTTATTCTCGACTTTTCTCTACTGCGATGAGCTGTTTATAGAGGTAACGCATTGTGATGTTCCGCGTAGCTCTTACCTCCGCTCATTTGAATAGGGAATACTCTATATGACTAAGTCCCAAACACGCCAGCGAACCTCGGGAAGAACGAGAAACGTCGCCCGAACGATGACTCAAATCCAGTGTCAACCAATCAACGGCGTTCATTGGAGACAGCTGTGGCGACGCTTCCGGATCTTTCGCTAGGTAAACGGCGATTCTTCACTGGCACGAAGAGTTAGTCATCAAGAGTTTCGTTATGCGTCTCCGTATGGCTGTATTATAGAGGTCGGGAGACAGAGGTTTTTACTTCTTATTTGTTCTTGCTTAAAGACCTAATCCAAACATTCTGTTTACCTTCTCTTACTGATCGCAAGCCATCCGTTTATTTAGATTCAAACTTGACTGCCAGGTTGCTGTTTTGGCTCGAGAAAAAATCCACGCAGAACGTCTTCTTTTCCAGATGAAGAAATTTTCCACGTTTGATTGGCAAAGAATTATAAGACTTAATTGATTATTCTTTTATGTCTTCAGGAGCACCGCACTGGTCTTGGCTTTTTAATTTTTTTGTATTTGTAATATGCAGTTGGAGCATTAGATGGAAATTATTAGTATGATCCTTGGCTCCCTACGTGCCATAACGGCTGTCCCGGATAATCGGCTGAGATTTAGTCCAGACCGAGTTATTTCAAACTTAGGAAATTTGGTGTTTTTTTTATAATTTGCTCATTGTTTGACGGTTTTTTTCATGGTTTTGAACTTTCATAGTGGCAGTAGGGTTGGTTATCATTACGTGTGTGGTAGAAAGACCATTTTTTGTGGTCTGCTTTAAACAAACGTCCCTAATTGCATCCCGATTCTGAATTCGCAACATTGCCTACTGAGCGCTACTAGCAGATTAAATACGATCGGAAACGGAACTCCGATTTGACGTCTTAAACTCTTCTTCAAAGCTATGGATTTTGGTTCTGATGTTACAGTTACTGATTTGTTGATCAGTACTAATAGACTGCCATGGTTTTATTTTATTTGGCAACATCCAGGCGATAAAAATGTTCTGTCGGTGCGATTGAAAAATCTCGTTCATCGCCGCGATTTGCTCTGTGTGAACCTAGGGTAAGTCTCCTTTAGCAACTAGGCAGATTTTTCCGTATCAAAATCTGGGCTCCTTACGACTAATCTAACCTTCGGCTTTGTTTCAGATAGACCGACTCTCTGTTGTTGCCAAATAGGAAAGACCAGACATTATTCCAGACATTAGAAAGTATCATCCTAAATAGTAACAAGTTTCTATCAAGGAAGAAAATAAAATGAAAATAAAATGTCCATTAACTTGGGAGTACTAGGTTACACCGGTTTGAGAACCGAATTGGAAACGGGCGAGGTAGCCAAGCCGAAAAACAAGGATGAAGCACAACTCCTACTAGAAATGATCTTTTCACTATGAAATGGGTCAGAAAAAAACTTTCTCGAAAATATCATTACTTTCCGTCTGAATTTAGCGATTTTCTCGTTAGCGCTTGACGACTCTGCACAGCCTTTCTGCTCTCCGACGGGGCGGCTGGGCCCAAAACATTTCAAAACTGAACGTGCCGTAGATAAAAAGTACGACAACTAAGCAAATAAAACTAGTCAAAACAAAAGATTCTCACATCCTTGTGTGTGAAAGAGTTGTCAGCGGACGTTGAAGTTTCTGGCAAACTTTGCGTTGCGTAACGAGCAAAACTCGCCACGGCCGAAAAGGCACTAAAAATTCGCAACAATGGAGAAAGATGGGGATTTTAAAAGTTTATAATTCCACAAGGGAGCTAGGTATCTTATAAAAGGCAGAATAAGCAAGAGGAGTCCTTTAACAGCAAACTATATTTACGGGTCAACTTGGAGTACTAGGTTATACCGGCTTGAGAACTGAATCGGAAAAGGGTGAGATCGCCTAGCCGAAAAAAAAGGTTGAACAAATAATTGGTAATTGGTATGGAACTGACGGAAGTGTGGCAAATAGGCTGGGAGTCCTGTCCGTGCCCAAGATCATTACAATATTCACACAGACAACGAGGCGTAACAAATAATGGCTCAGTCAATTTCTAGCCTACTATCACTTTTCAAAGCAAGTAGGTTCATCAGCAAATGACCGGAAGTCTCCAAGAAAGAAAATTAACTTTATAGATTCTTAGTCGTTACACACTTTAATTATGTAACCTTCATCCTCCCCCGTGGAAAAAATGCACAAAAAGGCAAAGACTTCATTTTGGAACATGGGTCACTCTAATATTGTTGGAAGCCTATTGTTTCTGTTAACCTTAGAATCTTGAATGACTGTTCACGAAAGGATGACCGAGCCTCCTCCAAAACGAAGATCGGATTAACAGTAGCCTAGGCTACTATTACCGAGGAAACATTGAGACACGAGCAAGTGGGCTGTATAGCGCCGAAAATAAAAACTGCGAAATAAAGCAATGGAACAGTGCAGGTTTTCCTACTACTTTACATAAGTTGCCATGTGCATTTGTTTATCACCATTTCTAATACAAAGAAACATGACTTAATGGCTGCGTTCTTTGTCACGGGAGTTCTCACCGGTGGTCTCCGATTTTTCTTGTAAGCCGTTTTTGCATCCACCGGTGACTACTCACCAGTCTTATAACCCGTTTTCAAACTAACCGGTGTCCAGTTTACCTCACCGGTGCGGACTAACCAGAACTTGCTCGGGAGCCCGGCTTCAGCGAGGAGTTAGCAAGTTTTCATCAAATCACCGGTGAACCAAAAAACGCGTTATAAGAGAAGAACCGGAACCGTTGACAGAACACCAGAGACAGCCCGGGGTGCAACGAACGCAGCTAATGCTTTGAGACCAACCACCCACGGCTGAATTCACATAGAACTAAACATGTTTCAAATTCTAGCATTTTTCCGCTCGTTGTCGCGATAGCAACAATCTCTAGCAGCAAAAATGGACATAAAAATATTCGATTTAGAAAACGTGCTGGTATTTTACACACAGTGTAAATGCACCATAGCAGCGCTAATAGGCTAGACAAACAGGTGATTCAGCTTTATCAATCAGAAAGATTATTCAGCTCAAAGATATAGTATCAGTGTCGTTACGTCATGCTCTTATGCTTTTTAGAGTGAGGTGTGGACAAAAATTGTAAGTTCTTCGTTAGCGCGTTAAACCACATCTGACATATTGCCTTTGTGAATGAATGTAATTACAGGTTGCTTGCCTCATCATAATTAATCACTGAATGAACGTAAAAACGAAATGACACCCCTAGCTTTTCAAATTTAACTAGAACGGTTAGGACGGTTCTTGTCAGTTCCCGCAAATGAATTGTTAAATTGTTGCCATTTAATTGCCGTATAAAAGGACAAAGATGGATCAAAAGCACAGAAACTGAATTGTTGTTGTTCTTTCTTTTTATTTTTTGGTTCATTATTAGGTTAATTTGTTAGCAGTTAGTTTTGTGTTGTTTTTTGGATTATGTTATGTCTTTTCGTATATAACTTTTTCCTCTTTTTTGTATTTATACTCCGTCTTTCTCTTTGTGAGTGTATGATGGCTTTAGATCATTCCTAAAAGCCCTCTAGTTTTTATCAGGTCAAAATCTGTCTATATACTGTACGTATTTGTTAATCCGGGGGGGGGGGGGGGGGGGGGCCACTTTAGATCCTCACTGAAGTTATAAAAGGTCGATAAAACTATATTCCCCTCGCACTATTTACTCTTCAACTTGCAGTATTTTAAAATATTTGAATACTTTAAAACTAGGCTGTGCTTTAAACAAATAACCCACTACTTTGGCTGTTATAAGCCTTTTCCGAGACCCGTTGACTTGTAGCGAAAACAGGGAAACAATTCACATAACCGGTTTTTCTGATGGAAAAACTTATCGCAGACAACCGTCGACTGAGTGATACACATCGAAGGTAGCAAAACACGGCAAGTGAGAAAATCAGCGTGGTTTTGTTAGGGGGGTTAGAATGTACCGTACGAAATTGGGGTCTCCGGGTTCAGAAATATATGGCGTGGTTATGGAAGTAGGTTGCATTAGTATTATAGGCAAGACAGGTCCTTTGCTTTTTCTTGTCGCCATAAAGCCATTTAACAATACCGCACTACTCTTTTTTGGCGTTAAAATCGTTCGATTTGAAGTAGGCTATGCTTTCGCTCGTCCGACTGAATGAACCTTTGTATTATGGGGAGGGATTTCTTCAACCCCATGAGTTCTTCAACCCCAGCCAGTATTGTGAAAGATGCTCCCAGTCATTCGGGGACGGGAATGCTGTTTTAAGCCGAGAAATCAGGATCTCCACCTATTAACACTGGCTATAGCGAAGGATTCAAATTTTCCGCTATAAAGACCGTTCTCTTCCTCCAACGACTGAACGCATGATTGTCTATCACTGAGAGCCTCTACCCTAAAGTTTTTTACACCGAAACAATAGGAATATATCTCGTGATACCCCAACGATGCTTGCTAACAGCGAAATATATAGCTTATTTCACTTAACACGCTTTAAGCCGCTCTCACATTGACGCGTTGAGACTTTCACACTAAGCTACGCAACCTCTGCGTCATGCTTTCGTCGACGCAACGCACAGCCAACGCAGGCAAATAAAATGCAACGCAAGAATATAACCAAGTTATTTTCTTATGCTAGACGCGTACGTTTCACATTTGTCAGCGGAAAATGGAAGTTTTTGAAGAAAAAAACTAAAAAAGGATGCTGATGATGAAGAAAAACTTGCTACTAGTGAAAGAAAATAAAATTCAGCAGGAGAAAAGGAGAAAGGAAAATGTAAATGAGCATCTAGCGCGAAAGCTTTTCGCGCAAGTGTGAAAGATACGCTGCGCAACCTATACGCAACGCAAGATAAACGCATACGCAAAGCATCGCAACGACGCGTCAATGTGAAAGCAGATATATTCTTGCCTGCTAGACGCGTAGATTTCACATTTCTCAGCGGAAAATGGAAGTTCTTGAAGAAAAACTAAAAAAAAAAGATGCTGATGATGAAGAAAAACTTGCTACTAGTGAAAGAAATAAAATTCAGCAGGAGAAAAGGAGAAATGAAAATGTAAATGAGCATCTAGCGCGAAAGCTTCTCGCGCAAGTGTAAAGCTGCTTTCACATTGACGCGTTTGCCTTTCACACTAAGCTACGCAAGCCTTGCGTTGCGCTTGCGACGACGCAACGTGGAGCTTGCGCTTAAAAAATTGACGCAACGCAAGAATAGAACTGAGCTCTATTTTTACGTTGCGTCCGACGCGTACGCATCAGATTTTTCAATTTGTTTTTCATTGAAATGGAAGTTTTTGAAGAAAAACTAGTAAAACTAGTTCAAGAGAGACCTGGACTATATGATAAAAAGGTCCCTGACTATCACAACAAGACTTTCATTAATAATACATGGAATAATACATGGTTATCAATTTGTGAAATCATCAACAAGGAGTTTAGCAAGAGCATGGCTGGTAAGTTGACCCTACTTTGTATCACATTACATTTAATTGGCCCTTGTCTCCTTCAAGTAGCATATAGTAATACTAAAAAATTACCTATAAACATTCTACAAACTGTATGAATTTGCCTATAGGCTCCATGTTCAGTCCAGGCTGAATTCATTTTAAGTCCTCATCAGAACTAGCCATTTTCTAAAAACGCAACGCACAAGCCTTCACGGTGTGAAAGGTCCGACGCAAGACAGACGCAACGCTGACTCTACGCAAACGCAACGCAAGCGTCTTGCGTTCTCAGTGTGAAAGCCGCATAAAAGATACGCTGCGCAACCTGTACGCAACGCAAGATAAACGCATCGCAACGACGCGTCAATGTGAAAACGGTTTTACGCATGTTCCTCCTATTTACGCTAGCAGGAAAAGGTCATACGCCTACCTTCTGTGCACTCGCAGTGGGAGTCAAGATAGGTCACTGTCGGGGCCGTGACGTGTTCCAGGCCCAGCAACCTCGCTCGAATCAGACCTTCTCTCTTCGGTGCCCGAACGATCTTCACCTTAGGGTACTGTGCCATGTATTCCTCAAGCTGTCCTTTAACGTGTTCTACATAAAATAAAACGTCTTTAGTTTTATTTCACCACCATCGACAAAAGAGGGATACAAATGTACACTGTCCGAAGTTTCATAACAGATTGCGCATAACACTTTCAAGATTAACACCTTTTCACTTAGAAATAAAGTGTTATGACCAATTTCGTGCCTATATTTCGTGCCTAGATCTCCAAACACCTTCAATTGGTAAAAATACTAACGGGAACGAAATAAACATAACATATAACATCCCAAAGTGTTATCTGTTGAAATCGCGCATCCTGCTGTTGTCGTTATGTAACTTCTGACAGTGTAGTATTTTTACCTATTGAGGGTGTTGTTGGAGATCTGGGCACGAAATAGTTTAAACTTAATTAGTCATAACACTTTTTTTCTAAGTGAAAAGGTGTTATTCTTGAAAGTGTTATGCGCAATCTGTTATGAAACTTCTGACAGTGTAGCGATTAACTCCAACCAAGAACGAATAATCAGATAGAACGTCTGTCTTTAGTCGCATGCAGCGACTATGGAAACCCCGACAAAATTGAGCGGACCTAGAGGAATTTAGTCTAGCTTTGAGCTGATGCTGATAACCGTTTACTCTTCTTCCATCTTCGCCGTTGCTTATCGCACAAGAAATAGTGAAGGAGGCTGGCAGGAGGCGCACTCCGCGCGCTGACCCGCTCTGGAGCGCGTTCATAGAACCAATCAGCTTTGACTGCTACTTTTCCTCACCAGCGACTTTAACAGCGATTTAGCTATTTGTAGAGGTAACGAAACGTGATGTGGCGCGAACCTACTAACCTCCGCTCGTTCTTAGCGGACAGGGTATGGGGAAATATTCGACTCCGCATAGTCATATTACAGAGGTTCTATCAGATTATTGGAGACGGAGGTTCTGTCAGATTATTTATTCTTGCCTCAACGACATTCTACCATCCGAGACCAGGATATCGGTGGAGCAAACGCGAGTGAGAAATGCCGCTCTTCGAGAATCTAGGAAACTGCTACTGAATATTATGATAAATGACGACAAAAAATTGAACGTGTTCATTGGCAACGAGTTAAATAGGAGGTCTGCTGGCTCTCCCTCAGCCTTCAAAGGCCTCTCCTCTTCACCAGATCTAGAGGTGTTCCCAATCACTTCACATCTAGAAAGAAAGTTTCTGACAGGCGTTCTATCCAATCGTGCTGTTACCGAATCTGAAGGTCTTGGTACGCTTACCACCATCAAACACAAACTCGCTGATTAGTAAATTATACAGCGTTGTCGAACCCAGAGGCGTTACTAGCCAGAATGTTTGGCGGGCGGGGGGGGGGGGGGCAAGGTATTTACCGACTGGCTGGTCGTTTATACCGACTGTTTTTTGCATAAAAAACGACAAATTTAAAAAAAAGCTACTGTTTTCTCTTAAAGCACAACTCTTACTATAAATGATCTTTTCCCAGTGAAATGGATCAGAAAAAACTTTTTGGAATATACCATTACTTTCCACCTGAAATTAGCGACTTTCTTGTTAGCGCTTGTCGATTACCTCCAGCCTTCCTGCTCTCCGACGCGGCGGCTGGGCGCAAAACATTTGAAAACTGAACGTGCCCTGGGTAAAAAGTGGGAAAACTAAGCAAATATAAGAGGTAATAAACAGATGCTTCTGAGATCCTTATGTGCGAAAGAGTTGTCAGCGGACGTTGAAGATTCCGGAAAAAGTTTCCTTGTGTTACGGGCAAAACTCGGCAAGACCAAAAAAGCGCTAAAAAGCAGAAAACGAAACAGTGGAGAAAGGTGGGGATTTTAGTGGCTTATAATTCTGTGTATGAGCTAAGTATATTATGAAAAGCAGAATAAGCAAGAGAGTTCCTTTAAAAACAGCTCCAGCTTGAGCGCCTTGAGGGTGAAGAGGGCCCTTGCCAAGAAGGGCCGAATAGCTCAAATAAAATACAGCTCAGCTGACGGATCCGTTTTGCACTGTCAAACAGAATTCACAGCTTGGGCTGAAGGAATATTTAATGCCTTTCATTCGTTCATTCAATAAACAGCCCAATTCCAACTCACCCATATCTGAGAAGTCGTCAACGAGAACGATCTCTTTCAGCAGTTTCTCCGGGGACTGTTCCATCACACTATGAACGGTCCTTAATAGAACAGACCAGGCTTCGTTGTGGAAACAGATGACAACAGAGGTCTGTGGAAGGTTCGTCAGATACCGATTCGGTTCTTTGCACCTGAAACAGTAGTATCAAGTTACGTGATATCAAAGATAGATATAGTCGACAGTTTAGCACTTAGCCGCTTTTGAAGTGTCAAGCACCAGATTATCAGATTGCAGATACCATGGTATCTGTTACCATGGTAACTGAACCTGCAATTAGTCGTTTTTGCAGTAACCATGGTATCTGATATACGGTTGCTCTGCAAAAACGACAATTGCCGAAATTGCGCTTTTCGAAGTCATCCCAAAAGAAAAACTGATATTCAGTCACATCACTAAGTGCCAAACTTCTTTCCCACCAATTTGACAAAAACTGATGAAAGTGAGATGACTTTTTTAGATATCATGATTATTTACCACGATAACTGGCCAGATACCACGATAACTGCATAAACGCCTTTTGACCGTGGTAACAGTTACCCTGATAACTGCAAAAACGACTTTAGACCGTTGTATCAGATACCATGGTATCTGCAAAAACGAAACTAGTGTATTTTTAAACTATATGAAAAGAATGGAGTCATGTTAACATTGTTTTGTTTAGTGTTTTAATATGTGGATTTTACTCGTACTCCGCTGTTATCCAAAAAGCGGGTCACAAATAAATAAATAAATTATTTTGTGTGCATCAGAAGTATGCTGGTCTGAACACTCTCTCAATTTTTCCGTACCTTGGTGTAGTTTCTTGCTTAAAATAACAAGCTATTTTTGGCACCAAAGTAAATAGAAAAAGTTTTGTTTAATTAAATTCCTCGAGTTTTAAAAATTCTTCTTCTTCCGTTTGTTGGTTTGTACGATCTAGCAGTGAGATTGTTTCTCTAGTGAACCTCGTTTTTAAGGCTAATATACTTACCAGCCTACACTAGAGTTACATTAGCTTTTGTGGTATGAGGTTCTGGTCTAGTGTACGATGTCGTTCAGTCACATTAAAGCAGTGGTTCCCAACCGGTGGTACGCGTACCCCAGGGGGTACGCAAGACCCTTGCAAGGGGTACGCGAAGGAACCAAAATTGATTAGTCTGTAGCTTGAAAATCTCGCCTCACTCATTTTTGATTGCCAAAAGCCTAAAGTGCCACCAGCCAAAATGTATCTTAAGAGGCAATTTATTTTTACTGACCGACTGTTTTTTGTTGTTTTTAAATAACTGCTTTGACGAAAAATCGCGGCGGAGTTATTTAGAGGCGAAAGCCTTTTCTCTTGCTTTGTATTATTATTATTATTATTATTATATTGCCGTAAAATCTGTTTCTGTGTCAAACAATATTGTTTCAAGAAAAATCGAAGACATTGCAAGTGATCAGGGCCGTATCCGGAGGGGGGGGGGGAGGGGGTGGTTAGGGTGCTCGAACCCTCTCCGAAATATAAAAAAATAATCGTTTTTTATAGGCTTTAACTTCTGATCAATGTTTTTTTTTGTACTTTTTTGTATGGACTAGGTCTGACCCGCGGGTTAAACCCCCTCCGAAATAAATTTCTGGATACGGACCTGCAAGTGATAGTGTCATTCAGGTTGCGAATTAAGCTAACGAAAAAGTTTGCGATGCAGCTTGATGAAAACACGGAGAACATCAAAAGCAAACACAGTTAAACAGGCTGACTGTAGAATATATTCCGCTAACGACGTTGAGCCGAGATTTGACAAAAATTTTGCTACAAAGCAGCCTCTAGTAATTGCCTCACTGATTTTGTATATATTTTTACACGTGTATGCCTTATCGTTTATGATAACCACTATCGTCTTTTTCACGTTCTGGAAAAGGGGGTACGCAATCTTTTCGAATCTTGATTAGGGGTACGCGTTACTGAAAAGGTTGGGAACCACTGCATTAAAGTACTAGCAAGGGGTTAGCCAATCACTGGCACTTGGTGTACATCAAAACCGGGAGTGGGCAACGCCTCGAGTACCAGGAAGCCCAGACGCCTTCAAAATTATCATTCTGTTGAACCATAATTATTGCGCGTATAAACATACAAGTATTAAATCAATTATTCGCCAGGCATCCAATTGACACAGAGCAGCAGCAACATGAATGCTTTATTGTAGGTTAAAGATGTGGTAGGGATAGTTCAGATTTAGTTTATTTAGTTGAGTCGACTGCTACATATTTGGAATGGTATAGTTGAGTGATTATACATTTTATTTTTTGTCCCGTCATGGCCCGGAGGTTGTCTACGGGAATAGACTAGCCTACATTCATTCATTTATAAAAAAAGCGAAATACTGCATTGACAATTCCAGTGCTATTTCCGGATACGAACAGATACTGTCGATCAGATCATTAATTGTAAAAATGTACGTATAATCCTCAATTTGGTATTTCTTAGAGACCTAACATAGAGAGGTCGGATTTTTGCCATGGAAAATATTCTGATGTTTGACAATTTGCTTGGGGGGGGGGGTAGCTAGGCGGGGATAGGGGGAGGATGCCGACCCCCCTTTTTTATATGGTTGATATCCGAGACACAACAAAGCTCCTACTATCCTTATTTCAAAAAGCTGCAAGCATAACGCCTCAAGAATTAATTGCAAACAATATGCCATTTGGAGGGAACCCAAAATTCACACACACACTATTTTCTTGTCTGATTACACCTTTATGAATAATGTTAATCCCTTGTGTAACGGTACCATTCTGTCAGCATAACTAACATGACGTCGGAACGTAACCGCAAAAAAAAGAAATAAAGAGAAGAAAATCGCGATACGGTATCGACCTCAATTCGATTCTGGCAAGTCGGAAGCGACTGAAAAGAAGACCTATCCCCATCTTTGCAACTTAACCTCCAAAATCAAATAATTATTAGAGATTAGCAGATTTCCTTTATCGTAAGACGTATTAGAAAGTTGTATCGTCGGCAAATTTTACCATTATAACCTCAAAGCAACAGGCAGATCAGCATACCCTCCAGGACACAGCCAGATCGTCAACTGAGCCTGTGTTCTACTTTGATTAAGAAGAAAGAAAAATAAATTAAACAGAAGAGTTTGGATATTTCCAAACAATTTAGCCTCACTTTACCGCATTGACTGAATTTTATTATTTGTATTCTGTCCTTGAACAGTAGAGTTATTGTGCGAAGCTGTACCTAGGCTTGTCTTCAATAGGCTAATGTATTTTTTGTTCTTAAGAATGTTTCATTGAATATGAAGGAAATAAAATAATCGCTAAATTAAATTTCACATTCACCGAGTATCACAAGGAATCAGAAGAAAAACAGAGGAGACCGGTTCTTTTCCAGGCAAAAAGAAAAACATTTCGACTGTTTTTCTTCTGATTTCTTGTGATATGCCAGGCCAATGTGGTTTCCGAAATTATCTTCTTTATTAAAGTTTAACCGAGGGCTGGGATAGGACAATCTAGTTACCCATCACTTATTCACTTAAATTGGCTTGAAGACCCGCTGAAAATGCGTTACTTCGTTGTTCCGCTATTCACGAATAATCGATTTTCAAATAGTAGAATTTCCGTGTGGTTTGTGGTATCTTTATGCGCTTGTGCTTTTGTTGTATGCCTTACGAGAAAGATTTATAAAAAAAAAATTGTTCAGGCACTCAGCAATCTTCCCCAACCCCACCACTGCCCACTGGAAAGCCGCGTTTGTGTTGAGATTAAAATTTCCCGCGTCATAGTAGAATTTACGCTGTGGGGACAGCCCCAGATATTCTGAACGTCTTAACTAGAGCAGATAGTGGAAAAAAAAAATCCCTTTGCAGAATCCAAATAATTCAGTGTATCCAATTAAATGACACACAAATAAGTTGGCTTTTCAGTTAAACTTTAAGTATCCTAGTGACAAGACCTTACACAGCTGCGTTTCAATGAACAGCATGTATCGCTTATTCAACGAAGCAATCTACAACACTCTCATCGGAAAACGAACGAGAATCCACGATGCGAAAGACACTGTTATAGCATTTCTAGTGTGACTTGCTAATTTCGTTAGTTTTTTTACTACTGCTAACGTACAGCCCATTTCAATCAACAATAAACTGTACAACAATACAAATCAATCACAGGCAGCTGGTAGTGTTATTACCTATTTATCCCGGACCCATATTTATAAATCACAATAAGCAGATAAATGACAACAAATAAGCGTTCCTTGCCGTACTTACTCACCAGCCGGTATAAAAGTAACAACTAGGAGCGTGTTCCACCCTCGTACCAATAGTAACTATTAGTTACTAAACCCGTTCCAGCCTCACGAAAAGTTACTACGCTGACCGTTCCAGCCTTGTCGAAATAGTAACTAATAGTAACTATTTGCTTACCACGCTCGGGAGCATGGTAAGCGTAGTAACCACGAATCTCTGTCACGTGATTGGTCGGATTCACCCGTGGTATGATATTCCGCTGGAAAATACAAAACTCGTTCCAGCCTTGACGACAAAAAGGCAGAATTTGTGACGTCATGCGTGGTAACTACGGTAAGTAGGATGGAACACGCTCTAGGTTGTGGCCTTAGTTGAAAGAGCTACTAGCTCCTAATCGAAACGCAACTGATGAAAAAATATATTTATATTATATAAACATATATCAATGACATATATACGAATGAATGGTAGAATAGAACTACGCGTAGCTGCTTCAGCCCGAAAGCCCAAAAAGCGCGTCGGAGCTAGAACGCGACTTCATCACCCTTCTACCAGGGACCCATAAATTTCCTGTAATGACTCGCCATTCAGGGGGCTTGCCATTTCCTATGCTTCAATGTTGCTATGTTGCCCGAGCCTCACCTAGTTTCCAAAAATTCCGCTTGGGTCGAATCGGCGTTCTTGCTCAGATGGACAAAATTCGTTGGGACTATTCAGCATGCCACCAGGTACCTAAGCTAGGACAAAAGATCCAGGATACTCTTCCATTACAGAGAAATATTCCTACTTCAGCAGAACAGCTGCGAAAAATTGCGTCTATCTGGATAGTCGGGTATTTTATCCCCGTGGGTATTTCTCGAACTATTTGACTCTCGGTCAAGAGCGCATCAGAAACCTCTTATTGACAAGCCCCCTGAATGGCGAGTTATTACAGGAAATTTATGGGTCCCTGCTTCTACAAATGAACCACAGACTGGTAGCGGTGGTAGCCTATATATGAGTAATAGCCTATCTTTGGAAAAGGCCGGTCTAGGGACACTGATGCACACGTGAAATAACCGCTAATACTGTGTTTTAATGTGACGCATTCCAAAGTGGACGACCAACGTCGGAGCGACCACCCAACTTGATCATTTTCTTTTATTACTCTCCTGTAAATACAAAAAAAGAGTGCTAATTTGCGGGAGTGACTTCAGTTTACCTGACTTCGGAGCCTACCTGACTTCGGAAAATGGAAAGTGTTAATGTGGCCTTTTTATCACTTACGCAGCTAAATTTCCAGATTATTTACAATACCTACTAGCTGGCAAATGAACAAATATGACTTTCTGGGTCAGTTATTCGAACTGCATCGCTATCATGCATATTGCATATCTCTCACAGTTACTCACGCTAAATCAACACAAAAACACTTGTGGTATCCGGCATATGGCTTCCCGAATGGATTAACAGGTGTCCAAAAGATTATCCACTGATTAACAGGCCACCACTGGCCACGCATCCGAGACGAGATTTCCCATTTTTTGGGATCCCAAAACGTAAGTGGAGGGATACCTATGACATCGCAAAAGTTGTCCGTCTGTCAGCACGATAACTCCCGAAGGGAAAGAGATATTTTGATGAAACTTGGTGTGAGGATTCTTTGGGTCAAGAGTAAGGTCAAACTCGTAGATGGGATCTGTGGCCCTACATTTAGGGTTGGGGGAGGGGGTTCAAATTAAGAGGCAAACAAAATATTTTTAAAAAGCTAATGTGATAGTCGGTTATGGGGTAAGAAGATATGCTGAACAAGATGATGAAAACCACTTTCTCGCCGGACAAGTAGTTTACCGGAATCCGGCAAAACCGGAAAGTTGGTTAAAACTAAAAGTTTTATTTGAAGTTGACTGGATGTTAGGTTTAGGGGTAAAGAAGACATGCTGAACACTTATGTGAAAAGTATTTTCTACCCGGACAACTAGTTCGCCCGGAATCCGGCCAAAACCGGAAAATTTGTCAAAAGCTTAAGTTTTATTTGAAGTTGGTTAGATGACAGATTTAGGGGTAAAAAGAGACGCTGCGTCTGTATAAGACAATCATTTTTTACCCGGACATATAGTTCGTCCGGAATCCGGTTGGAACCGGATTTTTTTTTAAGTTAAAGTCTTATTTGAAGTTGATTAGATGTTGTTACGCTATGCGATACGCTAAATTCGTTTCAGAATTTTCCTTTTCTTTGCTGGAAAAGTAGTTCGCTCGGAATTCGGCCCAAACCGGAAATTTGGCAGAAGTAAAGCAGGAGGTTTCGGCCAGCATCGTCAAAATCGGATATGGCTTACAGAGGTATATCTGAACTTGGTTTTCTCAGATGATTAGCTGGTGAAGACTGGATTTGGCGAAGACAAGACCCAATTGTCTGGATCAAATATTAGATTTTGGGATTCCATTGAAACCTTTGGTCTTGCTTTTACTGTAGGCTAAATCTTGCATATTAGCTTCATACTTATCTTACAGAATTTCACTTTCTGCCCAACAGTAATCATTATTTACGTCGTTTATTTAAACACACCCCTTTGCCGTGATTCTGGCTGATGTGGAATTGTATACTGAATCAATAAAACAAAACAAAAAAGGCTTTAGGTTTCGATGGGATCCCAAAAACAATTGGGTCTTGTCTTCGCCAGATCCAGTCTTCGCCAGGCTAATCAGGCTAATGTTTTGATGATACTGACCGAAACTTCCTGCTTTACTTATTGTTCAGATACGGAATCAGCGGAGCTCCTTACCCCTTCAATTTATATCTTGTTAGCTCATACAACATACATGTTTTTACCGTAAATTCAAAACCCTCCCCTGCCTCTAAACATAGGACTAAAGGTCCGACCTACGAACTTGACCTCTATCAACCCCTACTAACCTTGAACAACATATACCAACCCATTCGACCATCGATCACACTAGCTCTCTCCAACATTCATAGATTATGTCATCATCCACGCGCAGAGTGTGAAGAAAGGGGAGGGACTGCTATAGCCGAAAATTGGTCGACAAATTTTGTGTCCGGTTTTTGCTGGATTCCAGGTCCATATTTTTTCTTTCCCTTAATTTGAAACCCCTTCCACACCCTCAAATATAGGGCTACAGAGCCCATCTTCGAACTTGACCTGTACTTTAACCCAAAGGGTCGTCCCACCAAGTTTCATCAAAATTCTCAATCCCCTCGAGAGTTATCGTGCGGACAGACGGACAACTTTAGCGATGTCATAGGTGGGTCTAGGCGAGAACCCCCTCGGCGACACCCCCCCCCGGTACCAATCCCCCCCGGTACCAAGACCCCCGGACCACCCCCCCCCCGCCTCCCCCCGGTGCCACCCCCCCCCCCCAACTAAAAAAAACCGGGTACCAACCCCCCCCCCCGGCGAAAAACCCCCTGAATCCTTAAAAAAGTGGAATCCTAATAAAAAAGACAATCCCAAAAGGATCTCCTAGTCCCAAATAATCCCTACGCTACGTATAGAACAAGGGATTAGCTGGGTACCCGGATTAGCTCATGTACCTACTGACGGATATATTCGAGTAGAATAACTGGGCGCAATTTCATTCGCAGACTTGACTGCTGTAAAATGTCTGAACTAGGCTACAGTAGATATCCAGTAACAAGTGTAAGAAAAAGGGGGGTTTTCGCCGGGGGGGGGGGGTTAGCTGGAACCTGTCATAGGTATCCCTCCACTTACGTTTTGGGATCCCAAACAGCAAAAGAGAATGTAGCATCAAAAGGCCGGACAATCGAGACTTTTTTCAGAAGTTTGCTGAAATTCTGACGTGAATAATTTGACCAAATTTGCCAATTTTGGTGATTTTTTCTAGAGCAAATATTTACCTCAATAATACTTTTCCACTTCTTCCGGACGAACCTAGAAAGTACTTATGAACCAATGAAAGACTTGGAGCAAATTTAAGACTTCCGGTTACTTGTCAATTTTTTAAACTCCTTTTTGAGCTACGACGTCTCTTAGTTGCGAGAAACCGTATCAATTAATAAAATAAATATATATTAAAGACAACGGTCTGTCTCGCGACCATCACGCCTTTTAGGTGTCTTGTTTTATGGAAGAATCCCCAAATTCATGGGAAATCAGCAGTTTTTTAGGCACAATCACCAAATAGAAGAAATCCCCGAATACGGCGATAGCTGCGGGGAAAGATGTCCAAAATCTGGTAACACTTTACAACCTCCAAAGTGTACACAAGATCCGAAACGGTGTACATAGTCCAAAAAATAAGATAGACTCGCTGGCCTGCCAAGCTTCCAAATTGAAAAACTAATTTTTGAGGCTTCTGAAGCCCTTATTTTGAAAGAGTTGTCGCCCCTTTCGGCAAAGTTTGCGCTCCTTGACCGACAACCCCGGCTCGACCAGAAAAGCGCTAAAAAGCAGTATATGTGCAAAACAAAACAATGGCGAAGGACCGATATTACTGAAGTTTATAGGGAACATTATGAAAATATAAAAGGCGGAATGTGTACGAGGGATCCTTTAAGGATTATTATAGTAAATTAATAAACTGATTGAAAGTTGGTATGAGAAGGTTAGCATGTGGTATACAAATAAGTGTTTATACGCAACATAAGAATGAAAAGATCCAACAGAGATCTGAAAAAAAGTTGCTAGAGCTTCTATAAACGACTGTCCATGACCTAAAACAACTTAGCTAAAATACTAAAAAACCACCTGGCGAAAATTTAACATTTTCAAACGATTCGTACACGATTCTTTGAGAGCATTCGAGCCATTGCAAGCTTACCTAAGTCAATAAAAGACTCTCAAGCCAAGAGTGCCTATTTTATAGCCTCAAAAGTTTTGACACCAAGCTCTTTGGCTCTGAAAAATGGCCTCGCCTGGTCCGGCTTTTGCAAGCCTAGAGTTATTTTTTGTCTATCAGCACTTCTCAACATTTTCCCGCCCCAAACGTTGCCCGCCGCAGAAATTAAAGCTCTCGTTAGACATTTTGACAGGTTCTGTAGTTTCCGGAATCGTCCAAGAAGTTTAGGTCGGACTGGCGGGAGATAATTCTCTCTATGAGCTTTATGGGCAGGGGAGGGAGACGTATTCGCTGAGCAAAGCAAACAGAAGCATTATAAACCTGTCAGTGCGAATAGCTCTGGGAACATAAAGTTTTGTTTTTGCAGTTACCATGGTATCTGATACCACGGTCAAAAGGCGTTTTTGCAGTTATCGTGGTATGTGATACCACGGTCAAAAGGCGGTTTTGCAGTTATCGTGATATCTGATATTCAGATACCACGGTCGGACCGTGGTAACAGATCGTGGTATCTGAAAAAGTAATCTAACTTTTATCGATTTTTGTCAAATCGGTGGGAAAGAAGTTTGGCACTTAGTGATGTGACTAAATATCAGTTTTTCTTTCGGGAAGACTTCGAAAAGCGCAATTTCGGCAATTGTCGTTTTTGCAGAGCAACCGTATATCAGATACCACGGTAACTGCAAAAACGACTAATTGCAAATTCAGTTACCGTCGTAACAGATACCATGGTATCTGCAAAAACGCAACTATAGACAGATAGATATAGATCGATAGATTAGGATGGTAGATGCCGACGATGCGCCTCGTATAGCATTGCAAACCATCTATCAAGTTAATTCCAAGTGACGTGTTTTTTTTGGTATGATTGTATCTATTCAAGTTATTTTAGCCCGTCAACTGTAATGGTCGACATAGCCAAGGCGCTACAAGTTGCGTCAATAAAACTATCTATATACCTATCTATAGAAGCATTATATACCTGTCAATGAGAACAGCTCTAGGACAAAATAACGATGACATGTGTTCATATTCTATCAGCAAAAGATCCTTGGACGACAAGCCCCCCAGAGTAGAACCTAAGAGCGTGTTCCATCCTACTTACCGTAGTTACCACGCATGACGTCACAAATTCTACCTTTTTGTCGTCAAGGCAGGAGCGATTTTCCTATTTTCCAGCGGAATATATTGCCTCGGGTGAATCCGACCAATCACGTGACAGAGAATCGTGGTTACTACGCTTACCACGCTCCCGAGCGTGGTAAGCAAATAGTTACTATTAGTTACTATTTCGAGAAGGCTGGAACGGTCAGTGTAGTAACTTTTCGTGAGGTTGGAACGGATTTAGTAACTAATAGTTACTATTGGTACGAGGGTGGAACAAGCTCTAAGCGTTGTCTTGTTTTCAGTTACAAGCTACTGGAGACGATCCTCCGCCCTACCGATGCCCCCAATCGAGAAAGGCTGGTTAGAAAAATACAAACTGTGTCTACTGCCAACTGTGTCCTAAAAACAAAATAGAAAAGAAGAACCTACATAAGTAGGAAGATGACATTTACATACCTGTCATCTCTGACGTCCGGCAGTGTCCGGTGAATGGAGATCATATCTGAGACATACTGGTTGAATGCATTCTTTGTCCAGCCTTCATCTACTAGCTTCTTTTGTTCAGGCGTTAAGTCCTTCGGCAGAACAACAGCCTTTCCCAGTTCCCCTGGACCTTCAGGGTCTTTAGGGGGAAGAAGAACTCCTGCATCAGGGATTTCATTCTTCTCCTCTATGAAAGAAAGCTGTGTGAGCAGATTGAAAGTCAATGAGGACTTTCGAGAGGCATGTTTTTTTGTGTTTGTTTTAATTCACTTTATTCAAAAAAACATGCGACGGATAGAGCCGACTATTAGTTTTTATTGTCATAAAATAAACATATGTCAATTGACGAGCCAAAATTATACTATACACAAAAGTACAAGGGAGAAATGAATGAGGATATATGCCACCTTTTGTGTGATTATAGAGAGTTTGGGAGTTTTCGGGGTTTGGGGGTTGGGGGAACTGATCAGAAATGGATTATTAAAATGATGGGTAGATTATTAAAATGAAGTAAAGAAATAAGAAATGTTGGGAAGTTCCTCAAGTTAGCTTTTAAACACCGGAAAGAGTTCTTTTGGTGGGGAAGTTGTGTTTTTAGTGTTAATACACATCAAGACCCCAGCGCCAGATAGTTGGGTAGAATATTTCAAGGAGGATATAACGGAGAATCCAAGTTTAGCAGAGTGGATTGATAATAAGTTTAGGGATATGAAGGAAGAAGCAGTTTTCCCACTTGGGGAGTATGAAGAAGGTCTAGTAAGAAAGATAAATAGTGGAGAGATTGTAGAAGTAGTAAAGAAGCTACAGGGTAAATCAGCTGCTGGTGCGGATGGAATTCCAACAAATTTTTACCGTAGTTTTCTAGGTCTAGTATTACCATTATTGCTGTCTGTTTCAAATTTAATAGTGCGAACAGGAGAATGGCCAGAAGCTTGGAGGACATCGATTATTCGCCCAATTTTAAAGAAAGGAAACCCAGGAGAGCACAACAACTATAGGCCTATCTCGCTAGTCCCGTGTATAAGCAAAATAATAGAAAAAGTTTTGGATTGCCGATTAAGTAAATGGATAAATAGTCGTAAAGTACTCCGAGAAGAACAGGCAGGTTTTCGTGCAGGGTACGGGGCAGTAGATCATGTATTCATATTAAAGTCGTTGATAGAAAAGTATAGTAAAGGAAAGAATACGACTTTTTGTTGCGTTCATAGATCTAGAGAAGGCATTCGACACAGTGGATAGAATTTTACTGTTTGAGGAGTTACTGAGGATAGGACTTCCTAGGTTAACAGTTAAGTTGATAGCCGATGTGTATAAATTAACATTGTGGGTGGTGAAGGTGGTAGGGAAAGGAGTTTCGGATTGTTTTGGAGTATCAAAGGGGGTCAAGCAAGGTAGCACCCTATCACCTAAACTTTTTTGCCTGTATGTTAATGACATAGTTGAGTATTTCCAACATAGATGGGCACCAACGGTTAGACTAGGCCTGTCTACATTGTCACTGTTGCTATTTGCGGACGATGCGGTACTGGTAGCGTCTACCCCTGAGGACCTCCAAGCGTTATTAAATATTCTTTCAGATTATCTACAAAAGAAAAAGTTGACTTTAAATGTTAAAAAGACAGAAATTGTGATTTTCTCAGGAAGGAAAAAAAATGAGGGGTGGAAATTCCTCTATAGAGATAAAGAAATCAAACAAACATCTAAGTTTAAATACCTCGGAGTGATTTTTTCTGAAAAGGGTAGCTGGAAGGAGCATATACTTGAAATGAGGAAAAGAGGGAGGATGGTATCCGCAGCGATACTAAGGAATTCGGTTCTAAGAGGTCTCAAAGATATGAAAATTCACATGAATATTTTTAAAACTAAAATCCTTCCAACAGTACATTACGGTGCAGAACTTTGGGGGTTTGACGCTGCCACACAGCTTGAGTCGATTCAGCTGCTCCACTTTAAGAGATTGATAGGACTTCATCCAACGACTCATACCCAGGCAGTCAGAGGAGAGCTTGGCCTATTCACAATGAAAAAATCTAGGCTGTTGCAGATAATACGGTTTTGGTTGAAAATTATTAGACTCCCAGAGGATAGGCTGCTAAGAGTAGCATATAAAGATTGTTAGAGATAGGAGGACCAAAATCTTGGCCGTTCCAGGTTAAAGCCATGCTAGATCGTGCCGGATTGTCATTTGCTTGGAACGGGGGATCAGGCCCAGAGGACCACTCCCACTTACTGAAACAGTTTGAACTTGCTATAAGCGACCAGGAGATTCAAAGTTGGCATGGGACAATTCAAACGTCTGAGACTCTAAATTATTACAAATTACTGAAGCGGACTTTTCATATGGAATTTTATTTTAAGTTAGGTCTACCAGCACAGACTCTGAAACTTTGGTTCCAGCTCCGAACAAACTCATTACCACTCGGTTTTAGAAAAAAGGTGTTTGAGAGAAGGAAAAATAGGGATGGGTTAATCACTGATAATTACAGGTGTCCGATTTGTCTTGTTGGAGAGGACAATGTTGCCCACCTCCTAGGGCAGTGCCGGGAGTCTCCTCTACCGGATCACTTTGGGGGAGGGCTGCTCTTCCCTGGTATATTGACATCGACTAAAGAAAACGTTATTAAAACGGTGGTAGATTATGTGAGTGGGAATCTAAATAGAAGATAATTTATGTATGTGTCCTAGGATAGTTGCGTTTTCAATGCATTAATATACTTGTATGCCGTGTTTATAAAAATCTGTGTATGGCCCTGTGAGGCTAAATAAACACTATTCTATTCTATTCTATAGTATTCACAGTAAATTAAAAATATTAAGAGTGTGTTAGTGTGTGTATACGCATGTAAGATTATTCACTTTTTGTTTTGTGTTGTTGCATGATGGCCTGATGTGCAAATAAATCATTCAAATAAATCATTATACAATTAATAACTATTTGGGACAGACAAGCAAGGGTTGCCAGTCTCTTTCCCTTCACGATTTTCGTCAGGACATGCGATAGGATGTAAGAGTTGTTGGTTAAAGGACACCTCTAACTATTTACTCTTTATGTTCCAATATTTTTAGATATTTTAATATATTAAAACTACACCGTCAGAAGTTTCAGGGCAGATCACACAAGGATGCGCCGTTTCAACTGACAACACTTGGTATGGAATCTGTTGTGATTTTGAAAACTTTATGCTTTATTTTCTAGTTTAGTTTAATACTCTTTATTATACAAACCAACTTTTACATGCTAAACCACATGAACACACCCTTTGCGGAACCCTCTTAATATCTTTTTACATGTAGCTGATACTTCTGACTGCAGGAAAGCCCGAATGGGCCTGTGGGGGCAGTGAAAAAAAAGACCAAAGGTGTCGATGGGATCCAAAAAATCTAATATTTGATTCAGACAATCGGGTCTTGTCTTCGTCAGATCCACTCTTGGACAGGGTAATCATCAGAGAAAAGCAAGTTCAGATATACCTCTATAAGCCATATCTATTTTGACGATACTGACCGAGACTTCCTGCTTTACTTCTGCCAAGTTTCCGATTTCGCCCGATTTCCGAGCGAACTACTAGTCCAGCAAAAAAAGAAAATTCAGAAAAAAATCCAGCGTATCTCCTAATCCTTACAAAGAACATCTAATCAACTTTGAATAAAAGTTTGACTTAAAAAAATCCGGTTACAACCGGGTTCCGGACTAATTATATGTCCGTGTAAAAACGATTGTCATATACAGACACAGCCTGTGTTCTTACCCCATAATCTGTCATCTAATCAAACTTTTGCTTTTAACAAATTTTCCGGTTTTGGCCGGATTGCGGGCGAACTAGTTGTCCGGCAAGAAAATGATTTTCACCATCGTGTTCAGCATGTCTTTTTACCCATGAATGGAACATTTAATCAACTTCAAATTAGAATTTTACTTTTAACCAACTTTCCGGTTTTCACCGGATTTCGGACTAACTACTTGTTCGGCGAGAAAACTGTTTTCACCATCGTCTTCAGCATGTCTTCTTACCCGTGAATCGACTGTTTAATCAACTTCAAATAAAACTTACTTTTAACCAAATTTCCGTTTTTTGCCGGATTCCGGACGCACTATTTGTTCGGCAAGAAAATGGTTTTCACTATCGTGCTCAGCATGCCTTCTTATCCCATAATCGACTATCACATTAGCAGTTTAAAAATATTTTGTTTTTCCCTTAATCTGAACCCGCTCCCCCACCACTAAATGTGGAGCTACATAGCCCATCTACGAACTTGACCTTACCCTTGACCCAATGAATCCTCACACCACGTTTCATCAAAATATCTCATTCCCTTCAGGAGTTATCGTGCTCACAGACAGACGGACAGACGGACATTTTTGCGATGTCATAGGTATCCCTCCACTTACGTTTTGGGATCCCAAAAAAACAAAAT
The DNA here is from genome assembly GCA_030848855.1 of Branchinecta sandiegonensis. Taxonomy (NCBI): domain Eukaryota; kingdom Metazoa; phylum Arthropoda; class Branchiopoda; order Anostraca; family Branchinectidae; genus Branchinecta; species Branchinecta sandiegonensis. The sequence goes on from JAUPMV010000011.1 coordinate 4,120,903, forward strand.
AAACTTAACTTTACACTGATTTTCACATACTTTTTGTAAAAGAGAAGAAAACTGTAAGAGGAAGAACCAAAAGAAATGAAGGAAGAAAGCAAATAAAAAAAATACAACAACAAACAATAGGTGGGAAACCATGCATTAAATGTTAGGCATAACAAGCATCTGCTGACTTGATTGTTTATCGTCATGATATCGGAAAAGCCAGGAGAGTTTTTTTCGGGTTTTTTTTGCTCTTCCTGGCAATGCTTGTTATGCATAACATTTAATGCATAACGATTTCAAAATTACAACAGATTAGCCTACATGTCAATTAAGTGTTTTCTGTTGAAACGGCGCATCCTTGTGTTATCTGTTATGAAACTTCTGAAACAAATTAACAGCATCTTTGGCTGTTTTAGGTCCCGGTCCCGGTGACATTGAAAAATTTAGATATGCTTTCGGTTGTTTTTTTCTTACGAGTGACTTACATGCGAACGGGAGCATTATACGCACTACAAACACAGTGAAAATCAAGTGAGTTGTCATTAGGGTGGTTATAAGGTAGGCTCCAGTAGTCCAGTGCGAAATTCAGGTCTTCGGGTTTAAGAACTGGTGCAGCAGTGATTGAGGAAGTAGGTTGCATTGACAATGTAGGTACGACGGGTCTTTAAACTTTAGAGCCTGCCAAATTTTCAGAATTTTCTAAATGCTATGTTTACAGCACTGGATTCCAGTTATCGTTCTCGTTATTCTCCCAATCAGTATTCGAAATCAGTGTTATGCAACCCGACTCTATCACAATATATAGCCTACATATTCCACCCAGAACATATACATTCGTTTCCAATCCCTGCCTCAGGGCATCACTTTACACTGACAATGTGTATGTACCAATTTTGGTAACAGGGGGAGATTTACTAGTCAGGAAAGTGTCCGGAACAGTTGCACCGCAGCGAGATTACAGATAACTGGTCTGGCAGAAAATGCAGAAATGCATTGAACCAAGGAACCAGTCTATATGAATGAATAATATGAACAAAAATGCATTTCTTTTTTTACAAATTCCTAACCTCAGCCAACACTAATTCCCCCTTTAAAGCCCAATTCTTACTAGAGATCATCTGTTCACGACGAAATGGCTCAGAAATATAGTTTTTTCAAAATACCATTACTTGCCACGTGATATTAGCGATTTTTGGGATCCCAAAATGTAAGTGGAGGGATAACTATGACTGTCTGTCCGTCTATCTGTCAGCACGATAACTGTCAGAGGGAATGAGATATTTTGATGAAACTTTTGACAGGCCGAGTTCGTAGATGGGCTCTGTAGCCCTAATTTAGGGGTGAGGCAGGGGGTGCAAATTACGGGGCGAGCAAAATATTTTTTAACAGCTAATGAGTCAATTTGGGGGTAAAAGACATGCTGGACATTTTCGTTTTTTGTCGGATTCCAAGTGAACTACTTGTCGGGCCAGCAAATAGTTTTCATATTCAGATTCAGCATGTCCCCTTACCCCTAAACCGACTATCTCATTATCTTTTAAAATATATTTTTTTCGTCCGTTAACTTGAAACAGAGCCATCGCATGCGCAAAAACGCATGTGAAATCTAATTGGACTGTGTCCAGCTTTAAAGCAATATCCGTCAATCTGATTGACTCATTCAGAGTCAACAGACTTCCACTCAACCACTGATTCAGAGAGCAGGGTTGCCACATGTCGCACGATAGTGTGAATTGTCACTCTATTTTGTTTTTGTCACTCTTGTCCTACCTAGGACATAAAAATCACTCTATTTCAGAAAATGACCAAATGTGTCATTTTTGCAGCAGGGATTCCGACCAGAAGTGACTATTTCAAGTGTTTTTCATGAAAGTAAAATTAAGATGTGTCATTTTTATAGAGGCGATTCCGACCAAAGTGGACATTTCATGAAAATAAATTTCGCTCCCAATTAAGTCTCTGTTTTGGTCCAAAAGTCACTTCCTAATATTTCTGATGTGTCAACCCTGCATGAGAGTCGGTGCGCGTTGAATGGGTCACTGGATAATTAATGAATAACATATGCTGAAATGAAAATATAAAATAAAATAAGACATGAAATAATATACTGAAAGGACTGTCAAATATTTATTTACATTATTTTTACTTTTTAAATATACCAGCTAAATAGATATTCCTTCAGCCGACTGGCTGACTCCGAATCATATTTGATAGTGTAAAACGGATGCGTCGACTGAATAAGCTCTACTAAAATTCAGCTGACGTATCCGTTTTGCACTATCAAACACCTGCTAAATATTTTTCGTTTCGTCTTATTTTCTTGTTAAAGGATATGTCGTACTTATGATAGTAATTCATCTACTGAAGTAGCAATTTCCATCCATTCTCGTTCCCGAGATTAAGTGTATCCTATCTCCTTAAGCAATACACTGATTATCACGCTTGCCACGTTTTGTTCTCTCCAGTGACGTATCAAGTGCCCAACCACTGTTTACAAGGAGCGTATTCGTCAGGAGATCGGTTATGCAATTTTTGCCAAGATTGTCATACAAGGCAAGGGATATGGAGAGGCTAAAAACAGCAGAAGCAGTGTTTAATCATCTGTAAGCATGGCTTAGCTGTAAAGAGCGTGTTCCATCCTGCTTACTGTAGTTACTACGCATGACATCACGAATTCCGGCTACTTGGCATAAAGGCTGGAACGCATTTTTCTATTTTCAGCAAAATATCGTGCCACGGGTTGATGCGAACAATCACGTCACAGATATTCGTAGTTACTACGCATACTATCCCGAGCGTGGTAAGCAAATAGTTACTGTTAGTTACTATTTCGAGAAGGCTGGTACGGTCAGCGTAGTAACTTTTCGCGAGGGTGGAACGAAACTAGTAACTAGTAGTTAATATTGTTAGAAGGGTGGAACACGCTCAAAGTTGTCAACTATCTCAGAACATCTGAGCACAAACACCATGTAGTGCGAGTTGTCCTTTAAAGCACAACTCTTACTAGAAAGGATCTTTTCCCTATGAAAGGGATCGGAAGAAACGTTTTTCAAAAATACCATTACTTTTCACTTGAAATTTGCGATTTTCTTGTTAGCGCTTGTCACCACTATCTAGCCTTCCTGCTCTCCGACGCGGCGGCTGGGAGCAAAACGTTTGAAAACTGAACGTGCCGTGGTTAAAAAGTTGGAAAACTAAGCAAATAAAAGAAGTTAAAAACAGAAGATTATCAGATCCTTATTCATGAATGAGTTGTCACCGGACACTGAATATTTCGACAAATTTTGCGTCCTATGACGGCGGAAACTCGGCAAGGCCGAAAAAGCGCTAAAAATTCGTAGGCAGAAAACGAAACAATGGAAAAAGGTGGGGATTATGGAAGCATATAATTCAACAAGGGAGCTAGGTATATTATAAAAGGCAGAATAAGCAAAAGGGGTCCTTTAAGATCTATTTTCATGCAGGGCAGTCTGGATTGCTTGCGAGACGCGCCACTAGATGATCCTACAAACGTACCGAGCCCTTGTTTGACCTAGCGACTTGGATGGGGCTGGATTGTCCTAGTCTTTACGCAAGGACAGCTTTGATATCAGTTATCGCATATCCACACTGGAGTGATTTTAAAGTTTAACCGAAAAGGACCGATATAGGACAGTCTAGTTGCCCCTCACTTTTTCGAGGCTTAAAGACCCAATGAAAACGCGTTACTTTGTTGGTCCGCTATTCACTAAGAATCCATTTTCAAATACCGGAATTTCCCTGTCGGATTCGTGGTACCTCTATGAGCTTGGACCTGTGTTGTACGCTTGACAAACAAGATTTACGACAAATAGGTGCTCACGCAGTGAGCTACCGTCCGCAAGCTAGTCAGTGGCCACTGAAAAGCCGCATTTGTATTGAGATTCATATTTTCCGCGTCATAGTAGAATTTTGTGTTGTCAGGACGGCCGTAGATGTTCTGACTATCACACTAGACCAAATAGTGAAAAATTAACACAATCCAAACAATGCAGTGTATTCAGTTAAATGAAAAAAACTTGGCTTTTCAGTTAGACTTTAAAGATTCCAAAGGATTTAACTAAGACTAAACGAGTAATAGCTAGGCAACATATGCTATAGGCCAGCTAATGCATTAATAATCTTCGAAGGGGTAAAAATATTTTTGAATCGACGCATTTAATTACCTCCTTTAGACCTGAAGCAGGTGGTTAGTCGTTGATGCTACAGAAGGCATAGAAACTGAACGCAACCTTCAAAACGAACAATTTCTTCATCTGTAAGGACCGAGGCCTAAGAATCTCCCGTCCCCTAACAAGTTCAAGTTATGTTTAATATCAATCTAATTAATACATGAAGAGCCAATCTGGCGGAGATTGGGCTCGAGGCAACAAAAACAGATGGTAGCATTCGAAGCGGAAAAGACGTCATTTTATGAATTCGGACGTCATAAATGCTGAAAGTCGGCTAAATCTCAGCAGAAAAGATTAGCTGTAGGCTAATGATACATGATAAGAAAGTACACCAGTCTACATTTCAAGACGCTGATAAGAAGGACGACTATTCAAAATTTCTTAGCTATAGTCTGTCAAGAATGCTCTTTCGTGTCTAAACAAAATTGCCCCTCCCCCCCTCTCTACAACGACAGGGCAAAAAGATAAAAAGATTTTGCGAATGATAGAACTGCGGGCTAACCCTTTTGAGCACCTGGATCGGGAAAGGTCTGTAGGGAAAGAGTCTAAAAACAGGCAAAGTGGTCAGTAGTTTTCTGTAAGCACTGCTTATCTGTATAAAGTGGTCAACTATTTTAGAACATCGGAACAGAAACACTGTCTAGCGCAAGGTGTACTTTAACCAGATCCATTTGGTAACTCCTGCCTATCATCAATTTCTGACCTAGCCCAGATTACGACCAAAACAGCAATGCAAAGAAAGCGAAAAAAGACAGACAGACGGACGGATTAGCTTCACGAAGTCTTTTCTATCCTTCCACCACATGTACCTTTCGAAATCGCCGAAAACTGCAGGGTTTATTACTAAAACGTTATTTTTTCCCAGATGACCTAAATGTCCGGAAAAAAACATCTCACGTTCAATGATAATGACATGACAAAACTGCGTCATGGTCTATTTTCCAAATTTAGGAGGGAGAATCGCCGTGAGCCAACATAAGATAGCCTACGAGAAATGGCATTTGTTTGTTTCTGGTTTTCAGGCGTACTTTTAGCAGCTTGGAATAACTGGTAAAGTGAGAACAAGCTTAAAGCACAACTCTTACTAGAAATGATCTTTTCCCTATGAAATGAATAAGAAAAAACGTTTTTGGAAATACCAATTCTTTCCACCTAAAACTAGCGATTCTCTTGTTACCGCTTGTCGACTATATCCAGCCTTCCTGCTCTCAGACGCGGCTGGGCGCAAAAAATTTGAAAACTGAACGTGCCTTCGTTACAAAGTGGGAAAACTAAGCAAATGAAAGAAGTAATAAACAGAAGTTTCCCACATCCTTATGTGGGAAAGACTTTTCATCGGACGTTGAAGATTCGGCAAACTTTTCGTTGGGTGAAGGGAATACTCGGCAAGGCTGAAAAAAGCGCTAAAAAATCGTAGTTACGAAATGAAACAATGGGGAAAGGTGGGGATTCTAGAAGCTTCTAATTCCATATGGGAGCTAAGTATATTGTTAAAGGCAGAATAATCAAGAGGGGTCCTTTACGTCTATGCTACTGTTTACGGGCAATATGCTAGAATCTCGCAAAATCCACCGAACCGTTTCATTCCAAGTTAGGAGGTTCTCAGCAAAAAAATTCAAACTTACCGGCAGTTCTCACCTTCTCCTTCCTCCTGCGGTTATCCTTCAAAATCGGGCCATCGTCTTTTCTTCCACTAAAGAAATCCGGTTTCTTCGAAATGAACACTATTTGTTCGCTCTCTTCAGCTAGTCTCACAGAATCTGAGCTAGATAACAGCATCACACCCAACCAACACAGTAGGAAAAAAACACCTAATTTATATATCACAGATCGGTTCCTTCGAAAAGAGAATGCCATTTTTGACTATTCAGTTTCCCTCAAATTTTAGACAACTTCAACTGAGCCAAGTATAGAGCCGTTCACAGCTGCACTCAACAAGTAGGTCTACGTAGGCACCTGTGAAAGTACGAGTTTATCAGGTTTGTGACGTTGAAACTATTACTGCAATCCAAATTCGTAACCCGTTTGACGGGTAGCCTATGTCTAAACGTGTGGTGTAATAAAACGAGTAATGTAACTCCACGATGTGTTTGGCAAAGGGCATTGGTCCCCCGAAATAATCTGGGCCTACCGATAGGTTATTTGTTGGTTAGATTTACGACATTTGCGAAGTATTTCAATAACTATGTTGTCTTGACTCTAAGACATGCCAAACATATCATTTCAGGACTATTCTGAGAACGGCTTGAATCAGTGAGCTAAAGGCCAAATTATTATCATAACACCTTTTTGTCTCCAGCCTACACTGTAAAAAGTTTCTCCGAGTTAGGATAAAGTTAACTGCAGTATTTGCTACTGGGATTAATCTTATCTCTACTAATATAAGATTAATCCGAATTAGAGATAAGATTATCTTTTTAGAGGCAAGATTAATCCCAGTAGCAAATACTGCAATATCTTTTTACAGCCTACTCTAGCCTATCTCTTATTCGATCATTTTCAAATTACCCAGTCATTTCCTGAAGAAAATAATAATAAATGTGAACCAGCTGATCTTTTTCCTGTTTAGGGTCCTCCGAACATTATGACATAGTCATGGTCATGTACGGATGATTTGTGGCATGACTAAGCAATTCAGAACCCTCAAAACGCAGGGTAGCAAACTCAGAGATTGGCCCTCCCTGCGAGGATCCTCTTCAGCAGAGGCGTTACTAGCCAAAATGTTTTTTTTGGGGGGGGAAGCAAGGTATTTACCGACTAGTTGGTCATTTTTACCGACTATTTCAACGACAAATCGACTGATTTCAATTTAATAATAACGCAACCTACTTCCATAATCACTCCATATATTTCTAAACCCGAGATCCCAATTTCGTACGGTACATTCCAACCCCTCTAACAGAACCACGCTGGTTTTCTCACTTGCCGTGTTTTGCTACCTTAAAAAAAATGACTGTTACTGGCATGAACCGAACAAGGTTGCTTTTATGCACTGAACGGAGCAGAGGCGTTACTAGCCAACATGTTTTTTTTTGGGGGGGGGGGGGGGGGGGGGGCAAGGAATTTACCGACTGGCTGGTAATTTTTACCGACTGTTTTTGCAGAAAAAATTAATGTTTTCAAAAAACGACAGTTTTGACGAAAAATCGACTGATTTTCAGAAAAACTGACTGTTTCAATGGAAAAAATTACTGTTTTGGCAACCCCCCCCCCCCTCCCGGTCGTGACGCCCCTGGAACGGAGGCACTGGTGGCTAGTGTTGACTATCGTTTTATGTGGACTCGACTTTTAGTGTTTGAACTGCAAATCATGTACGGATTCAACAAAGTACTTAATTTTTCCAGGGAAAAATTACGAGTAGCTTACTCTCCAAAAAAGTATCACAGTGAGTAGTAGCCTCACTTCTTTATACAGACTGATAATCATTTCTTACAGCAAGTTTCTGAAACTTGTGTGCGCTAACCACCTACTAGTAGTTTTATATGCACATCCTCGGAAAATTCATAGTTAAACTCAACGAAACTGCTGACCTTGCACTACTTCAAAATCACTCTTTAGGGCAAAGGATTATTCAAACGGTAAACGCCGCATAAGCCCGGGCAGTCATCAGCTAGATAGATCACTGACGCAACATAACACACCAAACTGGAACACATACAAACGGTACAGCACTTCTGACACCTGAACAAAGACTGACCAAATTTCTGAAAGCGCAGAGAGAAGCATCGACGAAAATGATTCACCAATCCGACTGGGTCCGACTAACCACAAAACTCAAACTCCAGGCTCCTCATTAGGAACACCATTGTTTTCGCGTTCCGCTAAGTCTGGGGGCTACACACTCCCCTAGAGCAGTGGTTCCCAACCTTTTCGGTATCGCGTATCCCTAAGTAAGGTTCAAAAGGGTTGCGTACCCCCTTTTGAAAAATCATTGTTCTACTATTCTACTAAGATCTGTCAAGATCAGAACGCCGAAAAGACGTCATTTATTGACATAAATGGTAAGGGATTAATGTGTAAAAATACATACAAATAAATTGGATACTTGAGGCTGAAAGGTTGTCAATTTCATTCCAGTCCGTAAACTGGTCAAGGATCAGAAAGACACTTGTACTGTTTCTTTGAAACTTCGTAAGCCAAAACTTTAATTTCTTGACGAAAGCAGACATTTTCGAATTCTGAGCTTTGGGACCTTCGCGTACCCCTTTGGGTACGCGTCCTCCCGGTTGGGAACCACTGCCTAGAGCAGTGTTGCCATTAATACCGCATTTCGCGGCATAATGCCGCGATTCGGAGGGAAACGCCGCGTAAAACTTTGATCATGCCGCATACCGCAATTATGCCGCGAAATGGCTTGTTACACCGCATTCGTTACCGTACCTAAAATTTGTCCAACTTGAAGTTTCTAATCTTTCGCGATTGTCTGGCAAAATATGTCTTTGTTGCCCATAAAACGGGGATTTCAACACCGCGTTCGATTGCTCTAGGCCCTAGAGTGACCATACTACTAGAACGATGTCGTATATGAAGGAAGGGCCCATGGAATGATTTCAGTGCCTGATCAAAATCCCTGAGGCTAAAAGGCAATAATTCCCCCCCCCCCCCTCGCAGATTATATCCTAATGAGCTTTTAGTTATGCTCGCCAGTAATTTGAATCGGCCAATTTTAAATAAGGCATGTCTATATATTATACGTACGCAGTGGAAACGGAGCCCCTAATTTTAATCAGCCATTTCTAAGTAAGGCCCTTGAACGGAGTGATCCGGTGTTCGATACAGAGGGGGAACTTTTAGAGCTGCGGTAGAGCCGACATACCTTAGCTCTAGCTTCGTGTCCCTGAGTCAAAGTGCTAGGCAGTTGAGCGTACTCTCTAAGACAGTGGTTCCCAACTTTTCCGTACCGCGTACCCTAATTAAGGTTAAAAAAAAGTTGAGTACCCCCCTTTTTGAAGAATCATTGTTCTACTAATCTACTGATCTGTCAAGATCAAAACGAAACAAGACAAACACAACAAACGAAACTCAGACGTGGAGTGTAAAAGTAAAATGTTTATCACATTTTATATACAGACAGCTTTAGAACCAAGACATTTCTTATCCCCAAAAACCAAACAAGTATTGAAATAACCTAATTTCTAATCATCCCACTTTAAAAGCTTTAAATGTAAACAAACCGCCAGAATAAATCCAAAGAAATGTTGAAGATCTTGCACGAATAGCATTAGCGAGGTGTAGATATTCTTTGCACTGAATGGTCTGCCAGCCAGTCCCACCCTTTACACCTCTTTTCCATTAGCAAGGTATTAACAAGTGCAATAAACCAAATCGTAGCAGCCTAATGCCCCCTTTGTTACGATTCATTAAGAACGGCATATCATCGATCATATGACAAAACAGTCAAGTTTCCAACTGTTCATTAAGAGATTAAAGTACGCCGCGTCGTCTTATTCAATCAAAACTGATCAAAATGCGTATTTGCACCTTTTTTTCCTCAAGTATACCAGCTTAGAGTTTGATTTTTGACTTATTCATGGGCAATTTGGGCCCACTTGCCCATGAACGGGGAGGGTGGGGTGGTTCAACTCTCCCCAACCCCTATAATCCAAAAGCACAAAGGAATTTCATCGCCTTATCTCCAGTTAATGTCAAGTTAAAAACATTAAAAAATGGGCAATCTGGGCCCAATTGACCCTGAACCAAGCGGGGGTGGGGTTTGAGACCCGCAAAAAGTAAAAAGAGACCCCGATGCTTACAATCCTACCAAGTTTCAACTTGATACCTGTTGATTCGTGTCACGGTTAACGAACTTTACTCCTGGGCAATCTGGTCCCAGTTCCCCATGAACGGGGTGGGTGGGGGAGGTGCAACTTTAAAAGCAATTTCCCAGTCCTAGGATCTACACGTCCAAGAAACTTCATCTTCCTATGTCCAGTTCTGTTCACTGGGCAATCTGGGCCCATTTGCCCCTGAACCGGGTTGGGGTGGGACCCTCAAAAGGGGGGTGGGACCCTCAAAAGGGGGGTGGGACCCTCAAAAGGGGGGTGGGACCCTCAAAAGGCACAACTAGACCCCAATAGCCACAAGTGTACCAAGTTTGAACTTGATACTTGCACTGGTTCACGAGTTATGAGCTCTACAAAATACGGTGAAAACCGAAAACCGAAAGCCGAAAGCTGCTACAGCGCTCGCAATAGTGGATTGTTCCAAGGAACACTCCACTAAAAACGAAAACGAAAAAGATCTGTCAAGATCAAAACGCTAAAGAGACGGCATGGGAATAATGCATAAAAAGATATACAAATAAATGGGATACTTGAGGCTGCAAGGTTGTCAATCTCAGTTTCAGTTTCATTATCGTTCGCACTTCGCAAACTGTTCACGAGGCCGGAAAAACACATGCGCTGTTTCTCTGAACCTTCGTAAGTCAAAACTCTAATTTTTTGACGAAATTTTCGAAATTCAGACATACACTGTCAGAAGTTTCATAACAGATTGCGCATAACACTTTCAAGAATAACACCTTTTCACTTAGAAAGAAAGTGTTATGACCAATTAAGTTTATACTATTTCGTGCCCGGATCTCCAACAACACCTTCAATAGGTAAAAATACTACAGTGTCAGAAGTTACATAACGACAACAGCAGGATGCGCGGTTTCAACAGATAACACTTTGGGATGTTATATGTTATGTTTCTTTCGTTCCCGTTAGTATTTTTACCAATTGAAGGCGTTGTTGGAGATCTAGGCACGAAATAGTGTAAACTTAACTGGTCATAACACTTTATTTCTAAGTGAACAGGTGCTATTCTTGAAAGTGTTATGCGCAATCTGTTATGAAACCCTTACGAGGGTCTCGCGTACCCCCGGTTGGGAACTACTGCTCTAAGACTGCATCGTATACAACACAAAGCGTGTGTTTGCAAGGTTTCGACTTTTCAAGTAGCCAACCCATAACTGGGAAACCTATTAGATGGAACACTGTCTTTGGAAATTTGCTAAGTGTCAAAGATACAGAGGAGGAACAGCTAACTAGGCATTATGACACGTGTCTAACTGACTGCGAGGTGGTGAAACAAGTCCTAATGAGGAGAGGGGTGTGCAGCTCCATAAGAGAATGTTGACCTACTCGAGCTGCCATAACCTAGGCTAGGCTTGCATATTTTGTCAGTTAAAAACAAAATAGGATGATACAAACAACTTAGACTAAGCCTAGTCTTTCTTTCTGGACTTGAACCTGGAACCAAGAGCCCCAATGCCTTTCAATTATGTACTTTAATCCATTATAGTCGACGTATGCAGATACTGCACATACGGACTCGCAGCCTAGAGGTAGCCTAAGCAAATCATTAAAACAATCATAACATAGGTTATTATGCTCTTTGCCCAAACAAAACTCGTCAAAAATTCACGACAACTCGAATCTGACCCTATCCATTATCACACCGTGTCAGCACAAAGAGATCTTCCCGTCTTCATGTGCAACCTTTGAAGCGAAATTACCTTCCTTTCGGTAGGACAACTAAGCACAGCTTAGTTATCGTCTAGACCTCGTACAGTGCTAACAATCAGACCTCGTGAAGCGTCTCAACGGATATCCACCAAAACTTAAAATGAAGAGCCATGTTTCTGCTTCTTTGAGTGCTCATAAGAACATCTGGGTGTTTTAGGTTTCTATTCTACTATTTAGCAGAATATTTCCCCGTCCAAATTTGAATTACTGTCTAAAGTAACCCACAGTACAGTACGGCAAATCTTATTCCATCTTTTTGGAAAGTACATATTTTGCATTTTCACTCACTTGCTGGACGAACGTCAACTGTTAGTGAGTTTAAAATCTTTTTAATTTTGCTGATTATCATCTGGGAGGGTGTCTTAAATTGAGATAGTGGACCTCAAGTAACCGCCTGCCTGTCCCTGCTCCACCCAAGATCCTACCAGGTGTATTATATTCTGACTTATGAAGTGCGGTTCTTTCAATGGCATCTAACTTGTAGACGTGCAGTCTACCACATGTTCGGTTTTTCCATAAGTTTCATCACATGTTGGTCACACCCACTGTTCCGTATAGTTAACTAAACACTGGTTTTGGAATGAAAACTACTTGGGCACTGGGCAACCTGATAGAATATCTCAACCAGGCCCCTATCCAGGAATTTATTTGTGTGGGGGGGGGGGGGGGTGCCCACGGGTCGGACAAAAAAGACATAGATCAGAGGGAAAAGCCAACAAAAAATGATTATTATTGTCGGGGGAGGGTCAAGCCCCTACACAAACCCCTATTTTGGATACCCTGTACCAAATACTGAGCATCCTAACCCAATAAAATATAGATGAACATTCCTTGAGCCCAAGCTGACTTTGAAACATATATTTAAATAATGTATACAACGGATACGTCAGCTACGATGCTTTATCAGCGATATTTCGGCCCTTCTTGGCAAGCGTCCTCGTCAGGCTGTCAATCATCAGGGTCAACGTCGGGGAAGGAAACAAACCTGTAATCACGACGTTGACCCTGAAGATTGACAGCCTGACGAGGACCCTAGCCAAGAAGGGCCGAAGTATCGCTGATGAAGGATCGTAGCTGACGTATCCGCTGTATACATTATTTGAATAAAACATAGATGATTTTAGTGAAGCTCAAAAATCGATCAATCAGAATTCCCTTATAGAGGATTAGGTCAAGTTAGGGTAACAACAGGTACCTAGCATTAGAAAAGGGTATTTATATATAGGCTTACTGAGCGTGTGGCATGGTGTATCAATTTTGTTACCCATCACAATGTACAAGTACACAAAAAATGGCGTAGGAAAAATAAGGGAAAACGAAAACAGTACACACCACTACGTATCTCACAAAATTATCTATTTGATAACCATGCTCAAACGCTGGTGTATTCTGGCAGGGGTGTGCATGGTGCTCAGTGCTCACACATATGTGTGGTTTTATTTCCCAAAGGACTACCAGTATCCCGTAGAGGTATACTTATTCGAATGTAGCCTAACAGTGAACATTCGCCGACGAAGACACTACATCCCATACCAGGCAGCTTAGGCTATACTACAAAATCCTTGCCAAAAACGTTTAATTTATATATCACGTTTCCCATACGTAGATACATTTCAAATATTTGCCACTGATTTTCTACTGTTTCTTCTTTCAGGATCTTCACCGTTTAAAAACGAGAACCTACAGTTTCAAAATTAGGAACACTATTAGGTCACTTAGGTGACAAAATGCAGGAACTTTACTGCAATTTTATGTTTCACATGTAGGCTAGACAGCGTCCAAATCAACAGAAATTTCTAACCAAATTTTTGTATCTTGCTACTTGATAGTTCAAACCAACTATTTTGAAGAGAATTAATTTTTTAAATTCAAGTTTAAGTAAACCATTTAAACAGAACTGTTGTGATTACTATGGTGCCAAAAAGATGGCAGAAAAACTGATATGAAGTTTGTTTTTCTTCCTTTCTATCTGACTGTTTTACAACCAAGAAACAAAACCAAGGTATGGAAAATTATAAAGGTGTTCAAAAACCATAGGCCTGGCACAGTTTTTATGATTAGACAGATGAAGATTTTATTTTACCCTATGCCAAATGCTGGGTAGGCCATATCTATATCTGAGTATATCTGGCTATATCAAGGTGAGTCTCCACCCAGCACAGGCCAGCAGAATCCTTTTTGATGGAGCAAGGTCACTTTACATGGCTACTCTCCTTGCCATTTGAGGATATTGTTGTCCAGACTGGATCCAGGTACATTATAGTACGGTATCTGATGGTCTAAACTAAGTTGTATCGGAATTTCATACAATTACAAGCGTGATGTCACACTCATTTTATCTATTTTACCTAAGTAAGTAAGTAAGTATATTTATAACCCACAGAATGTTTTACAACTAAGAAAACGAAAAATTGTTGCTTATTCCTATCGATGAGTATATATTTTAATATATATATAGAGCCGGGCTACAAGCGAGGTGCTGGTCGCATTTACATTTATGAAAAGACCTAGCGACAATCAAAACCTATGTTGGGGCCTCAATCACTCGACGTCACTACATGTATGGAATTCCGATACCACTTAGTTGACACAGGCATTTGCTGAGGGATTCTCCATCCTGGGATATATCCTTTGCAATGGTGAGTCTCCGGCCAGCACCTGCCAGCAGAATCCTTTGTGATGGAGCGAGGTCACTTTACATGGCTACTCTCCTTGCCACTGAAGGAGATTGTTGTCCGGACCAGATCCAGGCACAGTACAGTACTGGTACAGTACGATCCAACCTCGAACTTATAACTTATAACCTCGAACTTGGCCTACAAATCTTACAAGGAAACTTCTGTGCAGTCCAAAACTGGTCCAAGACAGGTCCTAGGCTAAGTCATTTAAGCTTTCTGTCTTTATAGGACCTTGATAGGACTACATCGAAATTTTCATTTAAACCCCCTTCGGCCAGGTTTGAGATTGTACAAATTTGAGTGTTGGATACCCCTCCTGTTGGCTTGTGTTGGCTGTACTGTATGTGATGCTCTAAACGAAGTTGTACTGGAATTCCCTACAATTACAAGTGTGATGTCATGTCCACCCATTTGATCTACACTGGATCTACAAAAACCAAAAATTTGTAGTTTATTCCTATAGCGTGAATATATATTTTAACATATATATATCAAGCCGAGCATCCAGCAAGGCGCCGGTCGTGTTTACATTTACAAAACAACCTAGGGACAATCAAATCCTATGTTGGGTACTCAATCACACAACTGTATGGAATTCCGATACAATTAGTCGACACCTATGTGACACTCCTCACTCCTTGGTCAATTAAAGTTTATTCTAAGATTTTGACATTTAGTTTAAATAGGTTACCTGATGGTCAAGGGCACCTATGATGTATGAATCCTATGATGAACACTGCTGAATTTAGTTCTGTTCTAATGTGAACATCACTTTTCATTCATACAACATCCTCACCAGCGTTGCCAAGAGCTCGACTCATCGTAACATAAGAGTGTCCAATTGCTGACAAAAGGTGCTTTTTGACAGCTCGAATTTTTCGTGTGCATTCCGCTGCACAACAGTAAAATGCGAATAATTGGTAATAACTGAATCTGTAACAACATAATTCAAAATATATCTTAATTGTTACATCACAGTTTTGTAATAAAATGTAATCGGAAATGAGCTTTACACTAGCTTTACAGGAGCTTTATTTAAGGCTTCAAAATGGTTTTGTGTACCTGTTGTGTACAAAATCAAAGTAAAATACATGGTTTGGCAGTGTCTTGCGGGCGGTTATTCTTCACTTTAGTAAAGTAAATCAAAAAGTGCTTTTTTGGTCATTCGTTAAAAAAGGTGTCACTTTTAGAGAAAAAGTGTCATCCAGAGACAAAAAGCGTCAGAAAGCATCAAAGTGGCACACTTGGCAACCCTGGTCCTCATTCCTCGTCACAGTCGTCACAGGGGCTTCCACAGCGTTACCACTCGGTGTTTTAGAAATCTGCTGGATTCTTTGGAAAAATCTAATCAATAAAACTTATACAAGATGTTGACTTTAAATAGGTTTAAGTTGCCACAGGGTTGCATTCTCGGCTTCTGGCTGGCTGCTTACAAACCCGAGCTTTTTTGTTCAATTTCCAAGTCACGCCAGTGATCATCAGGAAGAACGAGAAAACGTCGCCCTAACGCATCCCTATAAGCATTGTCATAATAGGTGTAATAAGCTGAATAACGCTATGCGCAATGTTTACGTCTTAATACACACGCCCGTTCAAATACGAACCCGAGAGGCTCTTATCAATGCAGCGAGCAGTGTTGCCAAGGCCATACAGTGTTTCGGGTTTCTGAAGATCAGAAAAGTGTTCTTAGTGTTACTTGAAGTACACCAGTTATATTTGACGCCAAATACATTGTAAAAAGCAATTAAATCTAGGGGTGGACAGCACAATTCCTTGAACTAGCAGTAAGCAGTCGCAACAGAACAAAACGTGTTGTTTTTTAGAAAAGTTGTTTTTCAGCTTCCAACAAAGTAGAACTTTACTGCTTCCCGTGGCAACCCTGACGACGCTGCTCCTTTCCTCGGCCCGCTGGCGGAACCAACCAAGCGATCTGATTGGCCCTGCATAAGCCAGAATGGAACGCTAGTCTATGGAATGGAACGCTAGTTCACCTTATTACAACGCGCTCCGAGGAAAAGAGGAATCTATTAGGACAATGCTTTAACGACTCAAACTCAACCACTCAAATCCTTTGTCAACCAATCACGGTAATCGTTGGGAACAGCTGTGGCGCCAGTGGAACGGCGTGTGGAACAGCTAAACCGCGATTTTACATCGGCAAGGAGAGTTAGTCACCGACAGTATTCTCTTCCTAGAAAAACAACAGAAAAACGAACGGAAAAACGTTCCCGGTCTGACCTTATCTAAAATACAACCTTGATTTCTAGATTTTTCAAAAGAGAACTGGCTAGGTTGAATAAATTTTATACGAACATGTGATTATCCGGATTATGCTGTGAATTTGTGAAATGTATTCTTTCGTACCATTTTGTCTGTACATGGAACGAGCTACTGATTCGAAAGTTGAAACTTTGCAGCGGCGTTCCAAGCGGCCTAGAGGCTAGGGCCTACCGTAGCCTTCTGATGCTTCAGATACATATACTAGGACAAAGGTAAAAACTGCACAAGAAAGATTTATTTTTTTCGACGGCTATAAAAATGAACTAGAAGAATACTCCGAAAGTATTTTTTGAAAGAATTTATCCCATATTCTTCAAACAAAAAGCAAAAAATCCATGAAATAATGCCGCTTGCCTGTCACCTAGTGGGAAAATCAAACGAATAAGTCTGTTCGGACCAGATAGGCATTGGCCGGTAGAAGGCATGCATTGCGTAATAAGTCTTTGACACAAGTATTCGACTAGCCAAAATGTGTTTTCTCTTATTTTTATAGCACTTGCAGCCTCTGGCTCAAGTGGCATATACCGATCGCAATTCCGTCTTCCGGTCGGTCCGGCTTTTTTGTCACACTTTTTCGAGTTAGGGTACTTCCAGATGGGCTAGGACGATGAAACTTGGCAGGCGTATCAGCAACCCGACCAAACTAACCTGAAAATAATCAGTTTCCCGATCCGACCATCTGGTGAAGGGCGGGAGTGGAGGGCGGGAGTGGAGGGTGGGGGAATCTGGAAAATTGAGTAATGTGTAACTTTCGAACGGGTGATCGGATTGGAATGATAACTGAATAGATGATGTATCTCCGATGTCCCATTTGAAGTCTGGATCGGATTCGACAGATCTGGGGGAGTTGGGGGGAGACCGGAAATCTCGAGAAACGGTTAGAATGGAGGGATCGGAGTGAAACTTGCTGGGAAGAATAAGCATCTGCTCTAGATAAACCATTTACACAATTGGACTGGATCCGGACACTCGGGGGGGGGGGGGGGGGAATTCCGATGATGGTGCCTGGCACCTAGTGGGAAAAGTAAACGAATAAGTCTGTTCGCACCAGATAGGCATTGGCCTGTAGATAGCATGTACAGCGTATTCAATCTTTGACACAAGTATTCGACTAAGAAAATGTGTTTTCTCTTATTTTTATAGCACTTGCAGCCTCTGGCTCAAGTGCCATATACGGATCGCAATTCTGTCTGTCGGTCTGTCGGGTGGCCTGTACACCTTTTCCAGTTAGGGTACTTCCAGATGTGCTAGGACGATGAAACTTGGCAGGCATGTCAGGGACCCAATCAAACTGACTTGGAAATAGAAGTTTCCTCGATCCGATCATCGTGGGGGGAGTGGAGGGAGGGGGAATCCCATGCGTGGCTTTGGAACGGGTGATCGGATTCCAATGAAATTTTTATACTTGAACATGTCTCTGGTGATCTTTTGCATGTCCGGACCGCATCCGACAACTATTGGGGGGGGGGGGGACCGGAAAATCTGTGACCCGCTTAGACTGGAGAGATCGGGATGGAACGTTGTGGGAATATCAAACAGATGATCTAGATAAATCGTTTGCAGAACCGGATTGGCTCCGGCTACTGTGGGGGGAGTTGGGGGGGGGGGGGGTCCGGAATTCCAGTGATCGCGAGTTAAGGTACTTCCAGATGTGCTACGACGATGAAACTTGACTGGAATATTAGAGATTCGACAAGATTGGCTTAGAAATCGCCATTTTCCAAATCCGACTATTCCTTCAAGTTTCCTTGACCGCAAAGTAAGAAAAAAACTTTTAAGCAAAATATATATTTCCATGATCCCCTTGAGGCCATTATCATTTTAATCTCAAGGGTTTTGCTTACAAATGAAGTTCTAGCTCCCTTAAAGTGCGCATCTTAACTGCAAAGTGAAAAAAAATACTTTTGACCAAACGATATACATTAATGATCCCCAAGGGCCTGTTATCGTTTTTGCCTAAAGAGTTTTGCTTACAGATGAATTTCTAGCGCCATGAAAGTGCGCATCATAACAACCAAGTTCCAAAATAAAATACTTTTTACCAAACGATACATTCTCGTGACTTTCAAGTCCATGATCACCCTTAAAGGATTCTGCTTACATATGATCAGAACAAACCCACTAAAGGCAAATTCTATGTTTCATCGTCTGAACCAGCCTTGCAAGTGCCATATGAGCTCTTGCTCTTGGTTTTAGGGGAGAGGGCATAGGAACCGAACGGAATTTACTGATTCTGCTACCACATTTTGGACTTTCTATGACCTCGAGGGCTATAGGGCTTTAGGATTGACGTCGAATTTTGACCGAACTTCGGGATTACATATATTACCTAATCCCGTGAATTACACCGAATTATTATGGACGCTATTCGGGATTAAATATTCAACATACATCCACCGTTAGACCAAATAATTTTGGACGGATAATTACGCCGAATAATTATTGACTGAAATTTGGGATTCGGTATAATTTCGTCGAAACATGGACCGAAGTCTGGGATTCTAATGAATCTTGCGAATTATAACAAATAACTTTGGACCGGTATCTCGGCAATTATACTTAATAGTTTTTGCTCGATAGCCTACCCGGGATGCTTTAGAACTACCGAATCCCAGTAATCACACCGGAGCATTATGTACATATATCCGGCACTCCAGAACAGTACCGGTATGTAAAATTTACGGAATAATTTTAGTAAATTTTGGACCTCTGGTTTTGGCCTAAAATTTCACCGATTCCCAAAAAGTGCGTGGGGGAAGCGGGGGAACTACAATCCAAAAGTAAATAAATTTTAATCTAGAGACAACAGCGAGAAGACATTTGGATTTAAGAAATAAACAAGAGCTGTAAGCTCATATGGCACTTGTAATGGTTAAGATGTATTGTTTGATCAAAAGTAAGTTTCGACTTTGCGGTTAAGATGCGCACTCTAAGGGAGCTAGAACTTCATTTGTTAGCAAAACCCTTGAGGCAAGAATGATATTGGACTGATGGAGATCATGAAAATGCATATTTTGCTTTAAAGTATTTTATTACTTTTGCGGTCAACATTGGTGCTTTTAGGAATAATAGGATTTGAAGTAGCGAGTTCTAAGCAAATCTTGTTGAATCTCTCATATTCCAGCGAAGTTTCATCGTCCTAGCACATCTGGAAGTATCTTAAATCGCGATCACCGGAATTCCAGACCCCCCCCCCCCCCCCCCCCCTCAAACTCCACCAACAATACCCAGAGCCAATCCGGTTCTGTAAATGATTTATCCAGAGCATCTGTTTGTTATTCCCACAAAGTTCCATCCCGATCTCTCCAGTCTAAGCGGGTCACGTATTCTCCCCCCCCAATAGTTTTCGGATCCGGTCCGGATATGAAAAAGATCATCAGAGGAATGTCCGCTGTTCAATTATTAAATTTCACTCGAATCCGATCACCTGTTCCAAATTTACGCATGACTCAATATTCCGGATTCCCCTGGCGAGGAGAAGCGCTGCGCCGAGGGCGTCTAAGTCCCCAGCCACACTGACTAACCACACCCAAACCGTCTTGAGCAGTAGCCACATTTCTAAGTTTTCATGTGTTTTTCCCAAAATGGTTAAGGGTTCCTCCAGGGACCCAAAAATTTCCTGTAATGACTCGCCATTCAGGGGGCTTGTCATTTCCTATGCTTCTATGTTGCTATGCTGCCCGAGCCTCACCTAGTTTCCAGAAATTCCGCTTGGGTCGAATCGGCGTTCTTGCTCAGATAGACAAAATTGCCAGCATGCCACCAGGTACCTAAGCTAGGACAAAAGGTCCAGGATACTCTTCCGTTACAGAGAAATATTCCTAGTTCAGCACAACAGCTGCGAAAAATTTGTCTATCTGGATAGTCGGGTATTTTATCCCCGAGGGTATTTCTCGAACTATCTGACGCTCAGTCAAGAGCGCATCAGAAATCTCTTATTGACAAGCCCCCTGTATGGCGAATCATTACAGGAAATTTATGGGTCCCTGGTTCCTCTCAGTTACCAGGAATGAATTTTGGCTTCGGTTATGGCAGAGAAATGGTATCTCTTGCGAAAGCCCAACAATCTCAAAACAATAAATACTTCTAAAAATGTTTTTTCCTGGGTCGGATGTCGGGGCGAAACCTTAAAGGGACCAGGGTAAGTGGGTGTTGTCAAGTCAAAATTTGCGCGTGTAATAAATAGCTAACCATATAGGTTATGACTAGATAAACACGGCTTAAAAAAGGGGTAAAATCACCGGACACAAGTCGTTGTTTGTCATTGGTGGACCTTGATGGTCATCATATGTGCTTTAAGGGGTGAAAATTAATTTCTAGGCTCAGTCTGGAGTCATCAGGTAATTACTACAAAACGTAGCGGCACCATCCCAGGATAAATCTGCAGGGGATGTCCAATAATTGTTAATTTGTGATAGTGGCTATAGCTTAGAAAAACCTCTGGTTTCGGTGCCTAACATCACGACCAGGGTGTTTCGGGTAAGGTTTGGTCTATATCTTGGCAAATGATCGTGTAAAGAGGGTGATTGTGGCCAGAGTCTTCGTGGAAAAGGGTTCGTTTGGCTGTCAGGCCAAGGGGGGTTTGTGGTATGGTCTTCCAGGAGCAAGTGTTGCCATTGGTAGTAGCTTGGTCGAAGGGTTATGGCTACTTTGGTCTCTGGCTATGTTGCCAGTACTCAGCGTCTTGGTCATAGACTTGATCAGTCTGTGTTCGTAAGGGGTTTCAGAGAAAATCTTCAGATACCACCTCCTAAAGACCAAGTGTGTGGGGACGGACTTCGGGTTAAACGGTGGTAATACAAGTCACGTCCCAAAAAGTAAACAAAATATTACAAGACAATGCTAACCGCCCAGTGCCAGTCCATTTATGTCTTCTCATGGGCGGTTACCTATCATGATTGGTTATTCTGTAATTTAGCAATAAAATAATCTAATCTAATCTAATATCTAATATCTAACCAAAGTTAAGCATATTATAAGACAATGCTGAGAAATGTATGGGTTGACCATTTCCAGTAATGTTTTCAGTTTTTTCGGCTTAAAAAAATGTAACTTACGTTTCGTAGGCTCAACTTGGGTTCAATTTCACCCATCCTTTCCTTAACAAAGGTCAGTGAAGACTAACGGTTCAGTACACTCCGGGTACAATTGCATTACCAGTGGGTGCATGACAAAGTCTCTATAGGGCTCCAAAGTTACGCATGACTCAATATTCCAGATTCCCCTCCCTTCACTCCCCCCTGAAGATCATCATATCGAGGTTTTTTTTTATTTCCAAGTCAGTTTGACCGGGTCTCTGATATGCCTGCCAAGTTTCGTTGTGAAAATCCCCCAAAAACGGAATTCCGAGAAACCCCCTCCACCACCACCCCCAAATGTCCGGTTCCAGCCCGATTGTGTAAAAGATTTACTTGGAGCAAATATTTGTTCTTACCAGCAAGTTTCACTCCGATCCCTCCATCTAACCGTTTCTCGAGATTTCAGGTCTCCCCCCTCCCCCCTCCCAACTCCTCCCACAGTGCACTGTAAAAAGTTTCTCCGTATAAAGATTAAAGTTAACTGCAGTATTTGCTACTCGGATTCATCTTATCCCTATTTGGTATGAATCTTATCTGCGTAGTGATAAGGATAATCCAAGTAGCTAATACTGCACTTAACTTTAATCTTTACACGGAAAAACTTTTTACAGGGTTCTCGGAGCCAATCCGGTTCTGTAAACGATTTATCCAGAGCATCTGTTTGTTATCCCCATAAAGTTCCATCACGATCTCTCTAGTCTAAGCAGGTCACGTATTCCCCCCCCAGTAGTTGTCGGATCCGGTCCGGATATGGGAAAGATCACCAGAGAAATGTCAGCTGTTCAATTATGGTGTTGCGAGAGCAACACTTTGGTTTTGTCCTGTTTTTTTTTTTTTTTTTTTTGCTATGCCGCCGATTTCATTTTATTCCTGGTAATGGAAGGGTCTAACCTGTGCGGTTTTTACGGAAAGTGTGGACCTTAGGCCGGATTGATCAATATGACATTACATTTTGGAAAGCTCCGTAGAACTCTTGCCTGGGGCCAACAAGGATGGTTTTTGCTTATCCTCGAGCCAGAGCCTACGGTTTGCGAAGTGAAGTGGAGTTATATAGCCTCTGTCAGAGAGGACTATCTCAAGTTGTGTAGCGAACCTTTCGTTTCGTCAAACCATGTTTCTGCTTTCGAGTGGAAAGCTCCATTCTAGCACGCAAGAAGGCAGGCACCAGTTTCAAATTAAAGATGGACTAAAATCTATAAGTGTTAAATATACGCGGCAGTTACCCGGCCCCACAGCCAGCATATCTTCTTTGAGTGATCAATAGAAAAATCTACAGAAACAAAAAAGCGGCTTTTTCCCACGGGTCCGAAAGTGCTGCCATCTATTGTTTCTATTCATGTCTGTTCGCGATTTCAGCTGAGTTGTAGAGAGACTTGTAAGTAGTAAGCGGCTACAATCATCTTCAGGGATGAGGGGCTTACAACTTCTGCTAGCTGGTGTACCCATTATTTTTATCCGGTGAGCTTGATCTCTATCACGGGAGAGAGACTTGTAAGTAAGGATCGGTTCACGAGGGGCTAGAACTTTTGTAAATTGGTGCACCTTGTATTCGATTTCTATAAACCTGACGATAATAAAGTTTGTATCGATGGTCCATCGCTGTAACCTAGGATTAACTGTTTACGCAACGGGTACAAACGATAATGTAAAACAAAGAGGTAGTTTCGTAATAGTTAGTAGTGTCATCTATGGTATTTTAATCCTGAAAAGTTACGGATAGCTTTATAATGCCAACTAGATTATATAAAATATTGTTCCAAGTTTTCATCCGTCACGATGTCTACGATTGAAAAGGATAAAGTTCAACTGACTGCAAAGTCAATTTAGTCCCTTCTTCCTATATTCTTTTGTTGTTGTTTTCACAACGCTGAACAATAGCTTTTGATCATGTGATGATTCTTTTTAGAACATACCTTTTAAAAGCTTCGATAAGTTGACAACTTCAGCATTTAACCGACAGCGAAGAAAAAAACCCAAAGTGTTGCTCTCGCAACACTTTAGTCGGCAAAGCCGGACAAAGGTTGCCGCAACACTTCACGTTGCCCAGGCAACGTAGGTCTAGTTAAATTTCACTCGAATCCAATCACCCGTTCCAAAGTTACGCATGACTCAGTATTCCGGATTCCCTTCCCTCCACTCCCCCCACGATTATCAGATCGACGAAATTTGTATTTTCAAGTCAGTTTGATCGGGTCCCTGATATGCCTGCCAACGTTCGTCGTGAAAATCCCCCAAACCGCCAACACCGAATTCCAAGACCCCCCCCCCCCCCCCCCCCGCCCCCCCCCCAGTGTCCGGATCCAGTACAATTGTATAAACGATTTATCTAGAGCAGATGCTTGTTCTTCCCAGCAAGTTTCACTCCGATCCCTCCATTCTAACCGTTTCTTGAAATTTCCCATCTCCCCCCACCAACTCCCCCTAGCTATCGAATCCGGTCAAGACTTTAAACGGGATATCAGAGATGTACAATCTATCAGTTATCTAGTCTTATTCCAATCCGATCACCCGTCCGAAAGTTACACACTACTCAATTTCTCGGATTCCCCCGCCCTCCACTCCCCCCCCCCCCCCCGAGATGGTCGGATCGGAAACTGATTATTTCTAATTTTGTTTGGTCGGGTGCCTGATATGCCTGCCAAGTTTCATGGTCCTAGCACATCTGGAAGTACCCTAACTCGTACCCCCGCCCTCCACTCCCCCCCCCCCCCCCCCCCGAGATGCTCGGATCGGAAACTGATTATTTCTAATTTTGTTTGGTCGGGTGCCTGATATGCCTGCCAAGTTTCATGGTCCTAGCACATCTGGAAGTACCCTAACTCGAAAAAGTGTGACAAACTGCCCTCAATTTTCAAGTTTCCACCGCCCTCCACTCCCCTGCATATGGTCGGATCGGGAAATTGATTATTTCCAGGTTAGTTTGGTCGGGTTCCTGATATGCTTGCCAAGTTTCATTGTCCTAGCACATCTGAAAGTACCCTAACTCGAAAAAGTGTGACAAAAAAACCGGACCGACCGACAGACCGACATACGGAATTGTGATCGGTATATGGCACTTGAGCCAGAGGCGTGCAAGTACTTTTTACAGTGTAGTCAATAATAACGTTACAACGATGTTCCATGATGTTCCATATACGTGTCCGTACCAAATCCGGCTATGGTGGGGGGCCGAAAATTTTGTAGCATGCGTTGGGACTAAGCGAATGTAGGGACTGGGACGAAACTTGGATCGTAGGGACAGGTCGTAGATCCTAGATATGTTATTTTGAGGTCCGAGCCGGAATCAGCTTAAGTGGGGAGAGTCGGAGAGGGGCATAGCAAATTTCCCAGAAGTGCTCCGGTTCGAGTTACACTTGGTAGACGAAAAAAATAAAATTTGTTATATGTTCAGGGATCAAACGGATGTAGTTTGCAGTGATAAAACTTGGACGGTAAAAAGCTTATGGGCCCTAGAAATGCCATCTGAGTTGTGAACTTGACCCGATCCAACCTCTGTGCGAGAGATGAAGGGGGGATGAGCGGGAAGGGCTCTGCGGAAGCTCCCAGATTCGGATGTTACCTGATGGGTGATAGGAGACTTTAGATGTGACACTTAATTGTCCGAATCGAACCCTACCTCGGCGGGGGAGTTGAAGGGGGTTGCTCGAATTGTTTGTCAATTTTGATGCACGCGCAACTTGGGACGGGCTAGAAAGCTTGTTCTTCGCTCATAGCTGAGGGATTTGGCGGGCTTGAGAGTCATAATTCCTACGTGTAGCCTAAATGAAAAGTTCCGGGCCGGATCCGGGTATTGTGGAGGGGATTTAAAGGGGGTTCCTCGGTAACTATGAAATTACAACAAGCATAACTATCAAACGCGTGATCTGATCCGAGTGGATCTTGATAGTTGGTGAGACCATACGTCCTAGATGCTCTATTTGTACATTCGGACCGTATGCGACCCCTAGCTTTCGACCCTTAATTTTCCAATATCATGACGACAAACAAATAGGCAGCAGATGCTTTTTGGGGTGTGTTTCGACTCTTCCTGGCAATGCTTGTTATGCACAACATTTCCTGCACAGCGTTTGTCGCGGCAACAGATTACATCCCAAGTGTTGTCTGTTGAAACCGCGCATCCTTCTGTTTTCTGTTATGAAACTTCTGACAGTGCGCGGGGGGGGGGGGGGGGGTCACAGGTTTTTTTTTTGCCAGGAGGGTTTCGTCTACACCACCCTTTAACTTTTGTGGGTTGGGTGAAGTATAAGAGGGTATTATCGAGTTAAAAGGGTGAGTACACAAGTGAACAAGCTTCTGCAATCATTATTTTCAAGAATGATCCTAGAAGTATTAATGGTATATTTGTTGGCTCTGCTGAGGTCACTCACTCTTCGGATTTTGTTGAATAAAAGCATAAATAGAAAACTGGAAAATATTTGTCTAATTAATATTTTGAATGATCCAAGAAGTGCTAATGGTCTAACTGTGTCTATTCAACCGTTAAAGGACCCCTCGCACTATTTACTACTCAACTTATAGTATTTTATAATATTTGAATACTTTGAAACTAGGGTGTGCTTTCAACAAATAACCCACGATTTTGGCTGAAAAACTTCTCGCAGACAACCGTCGACAGAGTGACACACATCGAAGGTAGCAAAACACGGCTAGTGAGAAAATCAGCGTGGTTTTGTTTGAGGGGTTAGAATTTACCGTATGAAATTGGGTTGTCCGGGTTCACAAATATATGGAGTGATTATGGAAGTAGGTTGCGTTAGAGTTATAGGTAAGACAGGTCCTTTAAGTTCAAGGTCGACTCTGTGGAGGTCAGTTACTCGACCATCACGTTTTAATGACTTGGCTTCCGCCGATCGAACTTCAGCTCCTGCTTGAAAGAACTAAGATGATAAATAGATATAGCATGACAGTTTTATTGCCTGTAGAAGGAATCGGGAACTTTTCCTCGGTGGGAGGGAAAGTCGCAGTTGGGGCTTTAGTTGGAAACTTGGTTTTCCAAGGGTTGGAACATATTGGATTAGAATACTCTGGACAATGGAAAGCACAGGCAAGTATTCTAATAGAAAATCCGTATTTTTCTTGGAGTCGAACGGTGTACCAACACAGTGGCTAAACTTTGTTCTTACATTAGGATAACAACTACAACACATGCCTGATACTTACAATAAATGCCTGACTTGTAGACTGACTATGCCAAACGCTGGGTATACTCACAGTTTGAATAACCTATGCCAAACATCAATAAGGTCAAGGGCTGAGATAGCACAGTCTATTTGCCCGTCCATTCTTGAAGACTTTACTTTACTTGGTTGCTCCGCTATTCATATAACCGTTTTCATCGAATGAATTTTTTCTATCGGGTTTGTAGTACCTCTGTGTGCGTTTACCTCTATGCTCGAAATATTTAGCAACTAGAACGGTAAAAGATTGCAAAAATAAATATTTGTCAGGCCGCGCCCAATAGTGGGCTTACTTTCAGAGGTGGTCTTTCTCTTAGTCTGGGATCCAGGCACCTCTATCATTCAGGGGGGGGGGGGGGGGGGGGGGGGGTAGCTCGAGAGCTACAGAAGATTTGATGAACTAAACCAAATTCTGTGCCGAGAAAAAAAATTCTACCGCACCACTTCGCACCGGTGTAGGTAACCAACTTTTTGGTCTAATAAGACGGACTGGGCCTACAAAGACCAACTGTATGAAACACTTTTTTTAGCAGGGCCACATAAGCAAAATCCAACAAACTACAAATATTCCGGCTCCTCTTTTTATGGGCTTTTGAATAGTGTATTTTTGCAAACTGATTTAATTTTCTTAGAAATGTCTTAGAAACCAAGAAAAAGCGAAAGTTTTTGAACATTTTTAACGACATTGTCATTTTTCTCGGAAAACAACTTCCGGCAAACTGTACATTTTGATTATTCTACTAGAAAGACAGGCTCCTCGCTAATCGTTTGAGGTATTAAAACTTGAAAAAATTATTCTAAGACTTGCTGGAATTTTTTCATCAACAGTGGAAACAGTAGAAATTTAAAACGAAATATATTTGTGTGACGTTAAGTTTATCAGCTTTTGACGTGGAATCACAATTACGTTACCACATTGTTTTTGGGATCCCAAAACGTAAGTGGGGGATACCTATGACATCGTAAAAGTTGTCCGTCTGTCCGTCTGTTCGTCTGTCCGTCTGTCCGTCTGTTAGCACGATAACTCTCGAAGGGAATGAACTATTTTGATGAAACTTGGCGTGAGGGCTCTTTGGGTCAATGGTAAGGTCAAGTTCATAGATGGGCTCTGTAGCCCTACATTTAGGGGTGGGGGAGGGGGTTCAAATTCAGGGGAAAACAAAATATTTTTAAATAGCTAATGTGATAGTCGATTATGGTGTAAGAAGACATGCTGAACACGAATATGCAAAACAGTTTTTCGACCGACAAGTAGTTCGCCCGGAATCCGGCTAAACCGGAAAGTTGGTTAAGAGTAAAAGTTTCATTTGAAGTTGATTAAATGTTCGGTTTAGGGATGAGAAGACATGCTGAACACGATTGTGAAAACCATTTTCTCGCTGGACGAGTAGTTTGTCCGGAATCCGGATACCGGAAAGTTGGTTAAAAGTAAAACTTTGATTTGAAGTGGATTAAATGTTCGATTTAGGTGTAAGTAGACATGCTGAATACTTGTGTGAAAAGCATTTTCTACCCGGACAACTAGTTCGCCCGGAATTCCGGCCAAAACCGGAAAATTTATTAAAAGTAATAAGTTTTATTTGAAATTGATTAGATGTTCTTTCTAAGGGATAAGGATATACCGTACGCTTAATTCGATCCTGAATTTTTCTTTTTTTGCTGGACAATTAGTTCGCTCGGAATTCGGCCAAAGTAAAGTAGGAAGTTTCGGTCGGGATCTTCAAAATAGATATGGCTTATAGAGGTATATCTGAACTTGGTTTTCTCTAATGATCATCCTGGCGAAGACAAGACCCAGTTTTCTTTATCAAATATGGATTTTTTGGATCCCATCGAAACCTTTGGTCTTTTTTTTCTCATAGGATACATACAGGCCAAATAGGCTATTTAGCATAAATGCGGAATAGCCTGTAATGGAAAAAATCTCTAGAAAATGTTATTTCTCACACTCTCATAGGTCAGTTTTTTACGGTGAACCCAGATTTTTCATCAGTTCTGACATCTCATAGGCTGTACAATTGCAACTCTGCTTGATTTAATTTTAAGCACAGTTCACACGGGTTCACAGAAGTAAGAACGGGTTGGTTGCAATATAACGATAATTGGCGAATTCCTCTCTAAGCAATTCAAGGTGTATGCTGCATACTTACGGTGCTCAGAAAAAGAGCTGGCAGCATTTCTTCTGACATTTTCAGAAGAACACTTCAACCAGCCCGCTCGCTTCAAAAGAAATCTGTGACTATCCCCATCAGAAAATGGAATCGAAATGCATTGGATTAGGCAAAAGCAGACGATCTGTGAAAATAGCCTGTCTGCTAGACCTCCACGACATCATTGTTGACATCTGGAATGCGTACCTGAAAGACTGGAAAAAGACCGAAAGATCCCGAAGACAAAAAACTCCGCCATACCCCCCCCCCCCCCCCCCCGCCATATTAGAAGAAAGGTGATAAGCCTGATTGTAAAAACTATAGAGGCATCTCTCTAATAATGACTGCATCAAAAGTCTTCGCAGCCTTCCTACTGGGAAGACTCAGAGATGTAAGAGACAGACACACAAGACGAAACCGAGCAGGTGTCACCACCTGACATGGGCTGCACGGACGAACTCTTCGCGCAGCGCCTTCCGCAAAATCCTTGAGCACTTCTGACAATGCAAAACGGATACGTCAGCTACATTTTATTAGAGCTACATTTCGGCCCTTCTTGGCAAGGGTCCTCTTCAGGCTCAAGCTGGAGAAAGAACGTGACGATAAACAACTAAATATTCTTCCTTGAATATCTGACTTTGTTCCTGAAAAATGCTTGGAGTTAAAGCCGGAGCACAGGTTCAAGCAGCAACCGGAAACCATCGAAATCTTCGTCGATTTTATTTCTGCATTCGACTCAGCGGAGGGAGACATCTTTTGGCGGCCAATGCAGGAAGACGCTGTCCCTGAGAAAACAACTCTCCTTACCCAGACATACTAGAAGAGCCTGACGACCACTGTCGGGAAAAACTAGTCTTGAGGATTAAATTTTTGACACGGAATGTTTTTTGCTGCACGGTTGCGGCGATGACAGGAAACGTTTATTTCTGTATTTTGATCAACTTCGATTTTGTTGTGAATAAGGGACTTAAATTTTATTCCATTAATAACCTCGTTCCACACCTTTCTGGGAGGGAGTACTCGCCTGTATCTATTACTTTTAAGTTTCACTGCACAGAAAAACTAGTGCTGAGATTTCATTTTTGACACTGCTGCTGTTTTTGCTGCACGATTGGGGCGACGACAGGAAAGTTTTTTTTTTGTTTTATGCGTTATTTGAATATATGTTTCAAAGTCAGCTTGGGCTCAAGGAATATGTATAAAAATTGTTTTTAGACAGCAGGTCTTTATAGGCGTAATCGGCCGGTTACCCACATTGGTGCGAAGTGGTGCGGTAGGATTTTAGTTATCAGCAAAAACTATGGTATAAAAAAGTTCTTCAATCCTTCTGCAGCTCGTTAGCACCCCCCCCCCCCCCGTTTTTGAGCGATATCGCTGTCTGGATCCCGGCCTATATCTGGAACTGAAGATCTCCCGACCTTCGCTTATTCGCCAAGTTTTGTAGAAATTCTAATTCTGAGCGAGGAGATGAAATTTGTCTCGTCTTGCCAGCAGTACATATTCTGAACGTCACTACTAGAGCCCAAGATTAAATTTAAAAAATCCCTTAGCAAAGTCAAAATAATTAACTATATCCAAAACCAAGATATAAAAATAAGCTAACTTTTCAGTTGAGCTTTAACCCTAACACAAAAAATATGTGGGATTTGAGTGAAATTAAGAAAATAACCATTTCAAATTATTCTTTGTGGGATAGGGTGGCCTAGCATTTGATAGATCTTAACCGACGTTTGACGCAGGCTTTTCCAAGCTCGAGGTATGTCCAACGTTTGTCACAGTCTATCCAAAAATAAGACACAAACAGACACAAAATAAGACTACAAATACGAAACCCAATAGTTGCGTTTTCGCTGATACCGTGGTATCTGTTAACACGGTAACTGGATCTGCAATTAGTCGTTTTTGCAGTTATCGTGGTATCTGATACACAGTGCTCTGCAAAAACGACTTTTGCCGAAATTGCACTTTCCGAAGTCATCCCAAAAGAAAAACAAATATCCAGTTACATCACTAAGTGCTAAACTTCTTTCTCACCAATCTGGCAAAATTTGATGAAAGTCAGATGACTTTTCAGATACCACGACCAGTTACCACGGTCGGACCGTAGTATCTGAATATCTGATACCACGATAACTGGCCAGATACCACGGTAACTGCAAAAACGCCTTTTGACCGTGGTATCAGATACCACGATCACTGCAAAAAAGACTTTAGACCGTGGTAACATATACCATGGTATCAGCAAAAACGCAAATAATGTGTCAACAAACTTATGAAATGTCCCTCTCGGATGGGATCGACTAAAACCAGGAAGGGAAGGGAACGCGAGAAAAGTAGGAAGGCATCCTAAAACCAGGAAGGGCATACTAAAACGATGAAGGCTGTCGCCAGAATTCAAAACTGGAAATCCGCACCGTTCCCCTCCTCTGTTTAGTATTCTTTGAGGGGTCGGCAACTTTCCAAATTTAAAGTTCACCACCCCTTCCTCGTTTTAATATCCTGTAGTCTCCGTCGTTTTAGTATCCGTCTGAACTAGAAATGAAAAGGTGAATTACAATTTTGATAGCTGCTGACCCCTCACTGAACTTAATGACTACCCATGTCAACTAAAACGAGGAAGGGATGGTGAACTTTGAGTTTGAAAAGTTGCCGACCCTCGAAGAATACTAAACAGAGGAAGGGAACGGTGCAGCGTTCCGTTTTTTCGCAGCCTTGAATTCCTTCCTCGTTTTAGTATGCCCTTCCTCGTTTTAGTATACCCTTTCTAGTTTTAGTATACCCTTTCTAGTCTTAGTATGCCTTCCTGCTTTTCTCGCGTTCCCTTCCCTTCCTGGTTTTAGTCGATCCCCTCTCGGATGGCTTACTCAAGATAAATGTCTTACGAAGCAACTCCCATATTCCAGTTGAGAGCAACCGTGGTTTGGAAAGTAAGGTAAGCAGGCCTAACTGGCGGTGCTGATCTCCGATTCCCTGCCCTCAGCCAGGAAGTGCAATGGTGCTTCTGAATGGTGCCATTCTGGTGCTTCCGCACACCCTTCCTGTCACCTTCCACAGATTTCTCCTTGTTTGAAGCTGTGCGGACGTTGGCTTGTCTTTCAGGGCAACGCCCCAGACCCCCGCCCCAACCAAAGAGTAGGCACCACCGAGACTCGAACAAGCGACCCTTCGCTTACTAGTTCCGAGCTAACCGTTCGGCTACGGAGCAACCATGGCCCCTGTTAGTCCCCCACTCACCATTCCATCATCTAGGGTGAACTAAAACTACGCTAGGACACATGTTTAATTATGTTCCTTCAGTGCTTCAGTGTTTAATTATGTTCCCTTCAGTTTAAAAATGAAGGCTTCTCTTTTCTGTTCACTAACTCATTGATCTAGCAACTAACGACCTTAAAGGACATCGTACTATTTACTACTCAACTTACAGTATTTATAATATTTGAATACTTTAAAACTAGGCTGTGCTTTCAACAAATAACCCACGGTTTTAGCTGTTTTAAGCCAGGGAAACAATTTGCATAATCGGTTTTCCTGATGGAAGAACTTCTCGCAGACAACCTTCGAAAGCGTGATACACATCGAAGGTAGCAAAACACGGCAAGTGAGAAAATCAGCGTGGTTTTGCTAGAGGGGTATGAATGTACCGTACGAAATTGGGGTCTCCGGGTTTAGAAATATATGGAGTGATTATGGACAAAGGCTGCGTTAGTGCTATACGTAAGACAGGTCGATTACAAATGTAGATGACTGTACAATTTTGCAGTTATTTTGTACTTAATATTTTACTTGTATCAAAACTACATGGTTTTGGTTCGAAGCAGGAACAGCGTATTTCGAGCCAGGCTTCAACTGTTCCTTTCTACGTCGTTTTTCCTCTTTCCTAGATGTGCCATGGATACCCAAACCAAGGGCCAAAGTTCGCCTATGGGTACACAACCGAGATGTCGAAAAGTTAAGGAAGATGGTTCTAGAAGGGCAGGGCTCTCGCTTATTAGGAGAGACCGCACCAACAGCTGTGGTGCGACAGTTTTTGGAAGGAGTTCCTCAATTGATGGTAAGACCCTATACTTTCGTCTGGCCCCGCAACAAAAGGAAAAGTATATCCCTCCCTCGGAGGTTTGAAGTAGATTTGCCCTAGTCCGTACTGAGACCGAGACCTGCTAGAATAGAGAACTAGACTGCACATTTGACCTAAAGACCAAATCTAAAAAACCCATGAATAAAATGCAGGAATAAAAAGTAGAGAAGAGATTTTGTTTTAGTAAATAGCAGAGTGGACGTATGTTCCTGTGAACACTTCTCTAGAGTTAGACCACCGTGTTTGTGTGCCTCTGAAACAGTCAGACGGAAATGACAAATCGAAAAGTTAATATAATCCAAGAGCCAGGTGTTTCAGATTTAAATCAGATCCATTCAGTTTTGTCTGGTGTTTGTTGTTTTGATATCACTCTTCTTTAGTTGGGATACTTCGGACAAACTACGAAAGTAATGCAAAACTTCTGCAATACTTTAGACGCCGTAATTTTCCGCTAGAGACACGAATGAGGGAGTGGTGGATGAAGTATTAGTGTAATACTATATTAGTGTAATTTTGATATGTGATGTATAATATCGCGCATTAAATAAATTGATTGTTTGATTGATTTGTTTTGCTCTAGTCTACCGAGTAGAGATGGTGGAGTAAATTAACCAGATAAAAGTTACAAAGAAGGAGATAAACAACTTGGGTAATAATAAACAGTTACTCTAGAAACAAACAGACGAGACCGTGGTGCGGATAGAACATCACCTTTTTTTTTTTTTTTAAAGCCTCGTAGTATCTTTTCTGTTCTTCCAGTCCAATACGAACTGGCCAGGTGACTACGCTTCCACTTACCCTCGGTGACGCCAACGGTCTTATCACCTTTTTTTTTTTTTTTTTTTTTTTCTTAACTTAAACACATGACCGGTCTATCTATCTAGCGTCACCTACACTTTCCTCTGTCTCTTACGTGTATTTTTTAATTTCTTAATTATTTTTTTTCCTTCAGTTCTTTCTAATCTTTACACTTCCATCCTATCTTTATTTATAAAATTAAATTAACAAAACTAAATTCAATAACAATATTCACTCTTTACACTATCTATACATTTCAATCATATTATACAATTTTAACGTGATTATCTTTCCACTATTATTATTCTCATCATTCGAACTAATTCTATTACAAAATTCAACCTAAAAAAAAAAAATAGAAAAAAAAATCCATAAAAATCATATAAAATACACATTATTTTTTTTTATTCCTATTACCATTAATCATACATTTTAAAAACAAAATATATACAATATATTTTCAATAATATTTAAAATTCTCTTTACGCGGACCATTTTACCATAAAACAATCAAGGAACATCCTACAAAAACTGAACCAATAATTAAATAAAATCGCTCATCCCGCTCAAAAGGCGCTCTTCTGTCATAGAGAACCTTTTACACGGTGGCATAAATTTTA
The DNA here is from genome assembly GCA_030848855.1 of Branchinecta sandiegonensis. NCBI lineage: Eukaryota > Metazoa > Arthropoda > Branchiopoda > Anostraca > Branchinectidae > Branchinecta > Branchinecta sandiegonensis. The sequence goes on from JAUPMV010000011.1 coordinate 4,155,439, forward strand.
CAACATATTTCATATTTCATATCATATTTCATGTTAAAAAGAAACAAAAACAACAAAATTCCAATAAAATACTAATAAAAAAAAAATTAAAATAAATTTTCTTCTCTTTACAAAGTTTTAGAAGAGAAAATTTATTTCCAAACTTAACACACTCTACTATCACAAATTATTCACTTATAAAAATTAAAATGGTCCACAAAAGATCTATAAACATTAAATTAAATTACAAAAATTATCTAAAAAATTAAATAAATTAATATTATCTACAAAAATCCATTTTTATTTATATCCACATTCAATCTCTCCTTTAACACTTTTCTATTCATTCCTCTCATTCTATTCCATACAACATCAATTTTCTTTATGATTAACTCGTCTCCATCCATATTTTCCTTATCCTTCCACATAAAATAACAAAAATTCGAAATAAAAAATGTCAATGTTCTACTAATTGGATTCATCTTACCATTCTCTAATTCGTGAAGCAAAATTTGCTTACTAATCCTCCATTTCTCATTATATCCTCCAACTCCTCGAACAATATTTTCTAGTATACCTACCATTCTTTCTTTTGCCCTACATTCTACAAACAAAATGATCTAATGTTTCAGTCTCACCACATAACCTACATTGACCAGATGAAATATGAGGCTGGATTCGGTGTTTTCTTTCCTCTGTAGGTAGGATATTGTGTATCTGATAAAACATGTGCTCCTTTACTTTCGGCTGAAGCATCGATGTGTTCAACAGTATGGTTGCGTTCAATAGTTCCTCCTTACTCATTCTTCCATCCGTGACAGCTTTTGTCAGTGGTAGATCTAGCTTTTCTTTATAATATGTCTTCATTTCATTCTTCGCTATCTGTTTCTTTTGAAAATCAATAACTCCATTTTCAAGTTCTTTAATTGTTTTAAAAGGTTCTTTCAGTGGATTTGGGCACTTCTTTTCATCACTTTGCCATGCTAATAATACTGAATTTTCTCTACACATTATTCCTTCAGCCCCAGCTCTCGTAAACAGCTCCTCTGTTTTTGAATTTATGTGTATAATCTGTAAACCTCCTTCTTCTTTCGTTAAAAGTAGATCTGTTATTTTTAATTTATGAGGGTATTTACCTTGCCAGATGTATCCGTAAATTGTTCTTTCAAATTTTACCCGTGTTGCTGCTGGCAGAATAAAAACATTGGATGTATACCATATTATCGGTAGACAGTATTGGTTCACATATTGTGCTTTCTGGAAAATCGTCAGACCTCTATTCTGTCCATATCGAATTGCGGCTATGAATTTACCTAGAGCACTCTGCCAGTTATGCTGTACAGTGTCTCGCCAATCCTTTGGGAATACGACTCCGAGGATTCTAAGCTCATTTCTGACAGATGTCCCTTGAATATGGCCAACTGCCTTTTCTTCAGTAAGCATAAGAACTTCACATTTCTCTTTGTTTAGTTGAAGTTTGAAGATTTCGCAATACAACTCAGTACATGTCATTGCTCGTTGGAAATCCTCATCGTCGAAGGTAAACGTGGTGACATCATCTACAAAACCTTTTGCTTTTAGCACCTCATCCATTAACTGGATACCTCGGATCTCCATTTCTAACATCCTGAGTAGTGGGTCAAAATATATTTCAAATAGCAATAGACTCAGGGGACATCCTTGTCGTATTCCTGTCTCTGCTTGAAATACTTCGGAAGCCATTCCTGCAAAGCATAAAATCAGCTCATTTTTAGAGTATAGAATTTTTATCCACTCTACAAATTTGTTATCAAACCCGTAGAAAATCATTAATATATACAAAAATAGACGTCTTATTTTGTCGAAGGCTTTCCGTATGTCCAAACCCATAATCCGCATTTGGAGTTCTCTACTTATCTTCTTCTTTTTCAGCAGCAAGAGAAGGTCTCGTACGCAATTAAGGATCTCAGACGTTTTCCTTTTATCAATACCTCCTCTCTGGTTTTTACTTAGGATAAATGGGAGGATTTTCTTTAATTGATTAGCTAGCACTTTCGACAGCAGGCGATAATCACATTGTGTCAGGCTAACAGGCCTCCAATTGTTAAGATCCTGAAGATCCCCCTTTTTCGGAATAAGTTTGATGAGTCCTAAAATAGTCATGTCTCCTTTCCCTTCCAAAACCGCATTGAATATACAGCTCAGGGTAGGGGCAAAGGTGACTTTGAACTCTTTATATAGTTCATAGGGGATTCCATCAATTCCTGGAGATTTATTGTTCGATGTTTCGTTTACTGCGTTAAGTACTTCCTCCGTTTAACTTGGCTACAAAGTATTTCATTTTGACTCTGCGTCACCTTTTCAATTTGAATCTGAGACAAGAACGCCTTTAGCCTCCAAATATCATTTTCTGTTTCTTCATTGTATTTTCTTAATACCTTTTCAAAGAAATTTCGGGTTTCTTCTATTATTTCTGATTTTAGGGTGATCAGTTTTCCAGTATTTGTTTTGATACTAGTTATACTCTCTTTTCTTGCTTTCTTCCTTTCTCGGCAGATGAGTGTTGTCGTAAGCTGTTCGTGCTGTATCTGTTGATCTAGTTTTGTTCGTGTTTTGATGCCCTCCGCTACTTTTTCGTGCAAGTGTTTGATGTTGTCTTGGATTTCGAAGTACTCGTCGTTTACCTTCTTCCCTTGGTTTATTTCAAGTTTCAGCTGGTATAAAACTCTGTAGAGGTGGTCCAAATGCTTTTTTTGCATTTCGTGTTCATCTTTAGGTATTGCTTTTGCTGCATCTGCTATCGCTTTCTTTGCACAATTTTCCCAGTGACTGACAATCTGCTCCCTTGGTATTTCTTTCATTACGTTTAAGGCCTCTGTGACGATTTGTCTGATTCTTTCATTTTGCAGAACTTTCACATTCATTTTCCAAATGTGGCTATTGTTACATTTCGCATGCGGTTCTCCAGTCCTTTGCATATGCACAATAACTGCATAGTGGTCCGATAGTGGTGTAAACAAATGTTGAATGTCTCTTATCGTTGCTAAAATATTCTCTGTAACGTAAACTCTGTCCAATCGGGATCCACCCCCTGTTGATTTCCAATTTATCCTTGTAAAATCCCTCGATCTCTTCAACTCCCACCATACATCCTTTAAATTAAGTCCATTGACTATATCTTTTAGAGTTTTTTGTAGTTATTTTCGTTGCAAGGTCTGCATCTTTCTTATTAATCACGCAGTTAAAGTCTCCAAGTAGAACGGTTGGTAATTTCTCTGCCAGAAAGGGTGCAACCTGACTTTGGAAAAAATCTTCCCTTTCTTTTCGTTTACCAGATCCAGATGGGGCGTACACATTAACAAAATTCAAATTGCTTACCTTGCAACCCAATGTACGGCCAATTCCATGAGTTTTTACGTTTTGAACTCGCAGAGATTTCTTAAAAATTATAGCTACACTTCCTGATCCCTTCTCTGTATTTGTTTTATATGAAAATTTAGGCTGAAAAAAATCAAGATCATCTGTGTCAACTTCTTGCAGGAAAGCTATATCTATATCATTATCATTAAGAAACCTCTTGAAAGATAGTTGTCTTTTCCTCTGCTTCAGCCCATTCACATTGATCGTTAAAACTTTTTTACGAGGCTGTCCTGTTTATCAACGTTCTTAGTTGTCATTTCTTGTCCTTGCACGAAACCATTTCTGTTCCATTATATAACATATATATACGTGGATTTAAGAGACAGTGGCCATATACACAACTACAAACACAAAAATAAACGAAAAAGAAAAACAGTAACACTCAACAGGTTCAATTCGCTGCCTTCCGCGCCTCCATGCCTTTCTCTATGAAACAACATAACGCAATAGTTGAATCTCTCGAAGTAGTCCCCAAAATACCAGGGAGCAGCGGTACTCCCCCTCGAAAAAATGTATCCCTCAAATTCACCAAACTTTGGCAACCATTCAGAAAATGGTCCAGCCCATCCCCAACCTCCCCACAAAGGGGGCAAACACACCTACCTCACGAGCCATTCTAGCATACCCGGCTCCTCTGAAACTGTGCTGTGATTTTCAAAAAAATCACACATCTATGGATGAGAAAAACAGAACAGTTGCATAACTGGTCTCTCTGATGATAGACCTCTTCGGAAGCAATAAGCGGAAGCCTCATCCGCTTCAGCCAAACATGTCAGATTAAAAAATCAGTGTAATGCCGTAAGAGTGGCGAAGAAGGAGAACAAGGAAGGAGGACAAGAAAGAAGGATAACGATTAATACTATCTCTCAACTCAAAAGGAAGTAGAATAAAAAATTAGAACAGGGGTCGTGCCCTATCCTTTTTTTGCGTCCAAAGTAGCTGAAATCTATTATTGTTATGTATATGTGAGTGTATTTATAAATTCAGCGGTCCAGATACTCACGTGCAACACCCTTGGTATTTCAAAACTGTGTCATGTCAGGGACCCATACATTTCCTTCAATGACTCGCCATTCAGGGGGCTTGTCATTTCCTATACTTCTATGTTGCTATGTTGCCCGAGCCTCACCTAGTTTCTAAAAATTCCGCTTGGTTCTTGCTCAGATAGACAAAATTCGTTGGGACTATGCAGCATGCCACCAGGTACCTAAGCTAGGACAAAAGATCCAGGATACTCTTCCATTACAGAGAAATATTCCTAGTTCAGCACAACAGCTGCGAAAAATCTTGTCTATCTGGAAAGTTGGGTATTTTATCCCCGTGGGTATTTCTCGAACTATCTGACACTCGGTCAAGAGCGCATCAGAAATCTCTTATTGACAAGCCCCCTGAATGGCGAGTCATTACAGGAAATTTATGGGTCCCTGGTCATGTTTATATCACTGTCGTGCCATAAGGTTGGATAAAATAATTTCGTAAGTTCTAAGCCTCAGAATGAAAATAAATGGAACGACTAGGTCTTTTGAGCAAATTATTGTCTGGGAAGATTATTTTTGTTTACATCTGTGTTGCAGAAGCTCATGCGCAACACTCATGAAGCCGCCGTTGGGGGACACCTTGTGTATTTTTTGAGAGAAGTTATCCCTGTGGATGTCCTGCTGAGTAGAGATTCTACCGGACGAACAATCCTGCACAAGGTAAGCCTCTTGATGACGAACTGTCCTTGCCGATGCAAAATCGCCGGGTACCTAGCGGAAGAGCCAGAAGCGGTATCACCTCGGGTATCACAACTGCTCCCGAAGATCGCCGTGATTGTTTGACACAGGATTTGAGTTGTTGAGTTTGAGTCGTTACGGAGACGTTTACTACTGCTTCCTGAGGAGCACTGGCGTGTTTTGGACTAAGAGTATTTCCAAGAGATTCTTGTAACGGTTGCGTTACCACTTCAAGGCGGTTCTTCGGCAGGATTTTCAAATACATGTGATTCGAGAGGTTACCCACTTCCGAGCACCTGCTGCACACCTTTTCCCGTGTGAAAAAGTGAACCGCAGTTTAAAAATCGGTTAAAGAAACATCTCCTTGAGGGTAGTTGGCGAGTGGAGGGTTTGGAAGACGAGAGAGGACTATTTGACAAATTAATTAACTAATTTTTATTTTTTTTCAGTAAAGGTTTGATTAGTTATATAATATGGTAGTAAATGTGTACTGGTTGCGTTTTTCAAGCACGTATGTGTAAAACGTTAAACGTACGTATGTGTAACCGGTCGTCAAGCCGGAATGAATTTTGTTAGTAAAGTTGTTGAATCCTGAATCCTGAAAATCCCGGTACCGACCAAAAAGGTAATTTCCGCTTCTAAACATGCTGATTTCAGTGTTCTAACGCTTGGCAAACGGTGCCGGCACCGAAAGGGCTCCGCGGCACCGGGCACTTTATGCACACTAAAATTGAGAGGGCACAACCACTTGGTGTGATCAGGGCCTGAATGCTTGCACCGAATATATTCCACAGTAAATCCTGGATTTTCTGGCGTCATTTGCTTCCAGAGTCTCAAATCCAGAGGTTTGATAAAAAACATACACGGTAATAGGAAATACTGATGCGATTCCGGCCAGATTAACAATTATGTGAACAGTGCCAACAATAAAATGTGTAATTCCGCGGGTCAAATTATTGGATATTGACGAGGAACGATAGAACCAGCCTACCCCATCAGTTCTGGTAAGAGTTGTGCTTTAACTCTTGTTATTTTCAGGCAGTTGGTTTTGGACACGAGGAACTGGTCCGGTATCTCCTTGCAAACGCCCCTTCTCTGGTTTCTCTAAAGGACATCGATGGTCGATGCCCCACTCATTTCTGCGGGCTGTTAACTAGAAAAGATAAGAGAACGTCGATGTTTAACATGCTGATTCGAAGTGGCGCCGATCCCGTCGCTGAAGATAAGGTACAGTTTCATATATGCTAATCTTCCCTATCCTGACTTCTAAACTTGAGGGGGGGGGGGGGGGGGTCGCAGAAGTAAAAGGTTATCTTTCTTTGAAAATAATGACTGCAGTTGCAGGTTGAATGCACTATCCATCAGCCTAGCATGGCTCTCTAATTTTCTATGCTCTTATATGCATTCTGTTGCTCAGAAACATATTTTCGCGCAGCCAGTAATCTATGCTTCTCTTAAAGTTTAACCGATAGGGCTGGGATAATAGGACAATCTAGTTACCCATCACTTATTCACTTAAACTGACTTGAAGACCGGCAGAAAATGCGTTGCGTTGTTATTCCGCTATTCACGAATAATCGATTTTCAAATAGTGGAATTTCCGGGTGATTTGTGATACCTCTATGCGCTTGTATTTCTGTTGTATGCCTTACGAAAAAGATCTGTGATTTTTTTTTTTTTTCAGGCACTAAGCAATCTTCACCAATCGCACCACTTCCCACTGAAAAGCCGCGTTTGTGTTGAGATTAAAATCTACCGCGACGTAGTAGAATTTACGCTGTGGGGACGGCCGCAGATATTCTGAACGTCATAACTAGAGCAGATAGTGGAACAAAAAAATCCCTTTGCAGAATCCAAATAATTTAATGTATTCAATTAAATGACACAAAAATAAGTTGGCTTTTCATTTAAGCTTTAAAGAGCCTGGTCTCGGGATTGATAATTGCGGGATTGATAATTGACTAATGTTCCTTTCTGGTTGGCTGCTTATTAGAGGTGGGTTGTGACGGACTCTGTTTTTCTTTTGGCAGCACTAAGGAACGGAATGTTTTCTGTGAAAATCGAACAAGAATTTCGGCCAATTCCCTTCCTGACTGAGGGCTGATAATCAGAGACCAGCACCACCAGTTAGGCCTGTATGGGCTCATCTTGATACCTTTATCTTTTTTTTTAGCACATCAGGAAATTCGTAACAGTTATCCTACTCCTGGTTAATACAGACTGCATTTCTGCGCTGAAACGCTATGTTTCTGCATTTTCAGACCAAATGCTGTTCTTCAGCGTTACTATTCTGCGATGAACAAGGTCCAATTGTGTCCGCGCGGAACTAATTGTTTGTGTACCATGGGTTATTCGAGGTCGATTCGAAAACCGGACCCTGAGCCTCCAAGGGCCCAAGGTCATTTTAATAAATATGATTCAAACTATCAGACGTGCGTATAGAGTCCCTGCCCCTACGTCTTAATAAAATTTCCCAAAAGTGAAACGCAGTTGTTCGGGATCCAGGGTCCGTTTGTCGACAGAATCCTAGAGTAGCGGGCTGACTCTGCGATGCATAGTGAGTACGGCTGTTCTCCGTTCTTGTCCCTACGTTCTTGGTGTTGTCATAGGGGGTTGTAGTCACAGATGTTCCTTCAGCCCAAGCTGACTGCGAATCATATTTGACGGCTGTAAATTTCTTCTCTATCTTCCTCTGTGGTACAAGAATCGAAAGATAGTTAAAAAGTTTTATCTTCCGAATATTACTGAGAAGTTGACTGACCTACACAAAAAGCTCTCAGAAACAGCATATCAACGTTTGTCGCCTCACCACGGTTTGATCCGTTTGTTTGATTAATGTTTTGTTGACTTTAGTTTTTGTTTTACGTCTTTTTCCGTTTTTTTTACTCCTTCAAGTTTATACTCCACTATTAATCTTTTTGATGTAAGTGGGTAATAAATAAGTATTATTATTATTATTATTAAAACGGATAAATCAGCTACATTTTATTGGAACTGTATTTTGACCCTCTTGGCAAGGGTCCTCTTCAGGCTCAAGCCGCTCAAGCTGGAAAATGAAATTGTGAAAAACAATTAAAGATTCTTCCTTAAAAGATTTTGTGAACTTCTTCTTTGAAAATTGGTTGGAGTTAAAGCTGGTCCTGTGATTTCATTTTGGACATGGCTGCTGTTTTTACTGTTTTTTTTTTTTTTTTTTTTTTTTTCTTTCTTTTTTGTTTTTTTTTACTCATACACTAAATTCAAATTATTTCTTATTTCTTACTTTAATTAATTATCAATCTTTTAATTTTATTTGAGCAGTTAAACCAAAAAAACACAAAAAGAGCCGTATCCTACAATCAATCTATAACATTCACATTAAAATAATGGCTCAGCCGGTATCACAGTGTGCCCTTCCAGCATAGGGAACCCCTTCCACCGTGACCAAAATTACCAAAAATAAAATAAAATAAAAATCCTCTTACGGCTCTTAACCACTTTACTAAACCCTCATTCCAACCTCCCAACCCCCCAATAAAAGACCTAAAAATAAAATACTCTATCTCAACAAAAAATCAACACAACGATATAACAAAACACCATAAATCATACGTAGATAGAGGATTTTATTCCCCACTTTTTCACATTTATTTAACCATAATCCCTTTTAACTGCTCAAATATTATCAAACATAAAAAGTATCAAAATTATATTTACAAATTTTAAAATCTTTAATAATTATTTATTTACAATTTTTTTTTTTTTTTTCACAAACTTATTTTACACAGCCAGTCAACATCTAAATGGGATTTCCATTTTAGACCTTCACACATCACCTTCAAGTAATTCACGAGCCAGAAATTTAGCTTTATTTTGTCGACCCACTTTTTCCGTTTCCTTGTTTTCCATATCACGCACACACATACGGCAAGGACACATGGCTGCTGTTTTTACTGTTTGATTGGGTCGTCGAAAGGGTGGGGATTCTTCTGCATTTTGATTTGGGAGTTACCTGTCTCTTCTTCTTCTTTCCAGCTTAGATGGCCGGTACTTGTTGGCGGCATGTATGGGCGATTTGTAGTTCCGTACTTCGGTGATAGATGTTCCTTCAGCCCAAGCTGACTGCGAATCATATTTGAAGGTGCAAAACGGAGAAGTCAGCTACGTTTTACTAGAGCTATATTAGATGACTATATTAGAGCTGACTTATCCGTTTTGCACCGTCAAAAATATGGTTGTAGTCACATTATCTCCGCTTAGCAAGGACAACTCCTTGTTTGGTGCGAGTATGCCATTTACGTCTTTGTATATTACAATAGTAATATAATACAAAAATAGGCATTGGCCTCCACAGAAAAATATTCTAAATAGGATAGTTCTATTTTTTTCCCTTTGTTGTTCATTTTGCATTCTTCATTTTTTTAGTACGGGAAGAGGCCAGAATTCTACATTAACAACCCAAAGGTGATATCCTCCGATGGTCTTGGGGAGATTCCAGAAGCTCCGCGGCCGCACGGGAACCGTCCTGCTTTGCGGAAGGCTTCCAGCTTACCACCAGTTGGCACGCTGGTAAGGCAGATTTACCTTACCACGGAGAAGAAGGACAAAAGGAGACCAAACTTGGGGCAGGCAAGTGTGGCTTTGAGTCTTCAAAATACATGGAGAACGTCAGATCCTGCAATAGCCCGTCCTTGTTCGGTGACTAATGCCCGGGCCACATTCAGTCACATCTGTACGTAATTTGGTTCGTTATTTTCGTTATTACCCACTCTTGCGTCTCATCCTGTCACACCTGGAATGAAGAATTCTAGACATATTACCACCATCATCACAAAACTGGTAAACAAAACTGGCTAAAGTCAGTGATTCTAGTCTGTGATTGGTCCAAACACTCCACAGATACGTTTCAAAATGGCGGAGATGGATTTTTCCATCTCGACTCTCTTACATTTTCAGCGTCTTTTCTTCCCAATTTCGACCGTAAGACGGTCTTATTACCGGCGTTACTACCAGGTGTGACTATAGTGGGGCCCGGTCATAATAAGTTTACAGTGTAAAAAAGCCCGAGTGTCGCAAAAGTCGTAGCCTTTGTTGACGAGTTCACATTCTGAACCATGTCAAATTAGTCAGAGCCTAGTTGATTTTTTGTAGATACCATGGTGTTAGGTTTGTGTCTCTTAGTTGGCCAAGAGTGGTTGCGAAATAATTCCAGTTTATTCATAACACGACGAACACAAAATATTGAGTCTCGAGTACAACATATTTACAGACGACCCCGGGGCCAGCGATCGGCATGTGGCCAGATCGCTTGCCGATCCGCGACTAAAACAAAGCGGAATGAAATACACTCACCAGTCAGTCGACAATAATGAGTCACGACAGCGAGCGCGAGGGGTTATTGCCTTCTGCAAATTGCAAGAAAGACAAAAGTTGTGCTAGGCACAACACATGGTATACGGTTACTGGATCCGCAGTTGGTCGTGTTACTACCATGATAACTGCCTAATTTGCACTTTTGGAAGTTACCCCAAAAGATTTACCCCAATTTGACAAAAACCTAATCTCCGGTGCTCCGGTGTTTTTTTGGATACGACTGTCAGTTACACAGTTGGGACCGTTGAACCTGAATTTCAGATACTACAGTAACTGGCCAAATACCACGGTTACTGCAAAACGACATGAGACCGTGGTATCACATGATATCTGCAAAAACGCAACTCTTGTTCGTCAATGAGGTTCACGCTGCTAAAATTAGGCTCCGTTTTTCGAGATTTTGGAAAATTTTCAAGGAAGAAAGGCAACTGCAGTTATCACCAGGACTGGTGATAACTGGTGATAACAGGACCAGAGCGATTTTTTTCAACTAACCTATTGTTGATGTAAATAGACACTGATGTTGTAGTGTGTCTGCTTTTTATTCCTTATTGTATTTTCTTCCCCAACTTTTTTTTTCTTTTTCCCCGTCTACGTTTCATGCTTTTTACATGTTAGACACAAAATTGGTATTATCGTCATCAGGTGCGTAGCAAGTGCATTTTCGTGGGGGGGGGGGGGAAGGGGCAAATATCTACAGAATCTCTCAAAAATTTTATCAAATCCTAGGAACTGAGAATTCGAGCTTTAAATTATTGAACAGAAAGGATTACGTACAAGAGTAACACTAATGGGCAGCATGAAAGACGATAAGCCAGCGGGGAAGCCTACTTGAACAATATATTGCCGGGCACGATTGCGGTAACAGCTTCTATTTCTTATATTTATCATCCTAATTCCATATTTTTTTCCTGTAGGCTAAAATTTAACTGCTTCTCTTACCAATTCTATCATTTCCCGTAGATTAAACACCGAGGTCCTAAGAATTTGCTGAAACCAGATGGCTCGTCAAATTCAACTATTTCCATGCAGATTCTAGCTTTTAATGTATCTCAGATCCAAATCCTAAAACTGTCTTAAAACGACGATCTACGATATTACGAAAAGCACCGCAGGCGGAATTTCCGAAACATCTTTGATTAGAACGTCTTCATGGGATCCAGTATAAAAGTAAGGACTATCGATGAAATCATAGATCAGTCCTTTTGTCTGCGACCAGTGTTTCACTCGACCTCTTCGAGTTTCCATTCGTGGTAACTCCTGAATCCCGGCAATTGCGTCGAATAAATTACCGAATCCCAATTCTTATACCGAATAAGTTTCGACCGATAGCCTATTCGGGATTCTGTAAAACTACCGAATCCCTGTTATTATACCGAATTGTTTTGTATCGAAAAACTACCAAATAATATTCTTACTCGGTAATTTCGTTAAACTGGAACTAAAGTCGGGATTGGTGGTAACTACTGAATCCTGAAAATTATACCGAATAAATTACCGAATTTCAATCATGATACTGAATAATTTTCTGTGTAACTATCTAATTTCCATAAGTATACCGAATAGTTCTGGCATCGAAATTACCAAAAATAACTTTCAGTAGATTCGCTTACCAAATTCGTGATAACTACCGAATCCTGGCTATTATACCGAATCCCGATCATTATACCGAATAGATTTGTACCGGGATCGACTAAAGCCAGGAAGGGAAGGGAACTCGAGAAAAGCAGGAAGGCATACTAAAACCAGGAAGGGCATACCAAAATGAGGAAGGGCATACTAAAACGAGGACGGGCATACTAAAACGAGGAAGGCTGTCGGCAGAATTGGCCGCACCGTTCCCTTCCTTTTAGTATTCTTTGAGGGGTAGCAACATTTCAAATTCAAAGTTCACCATCCCTTCCTCGTTTTAGTATCCTGACATGGGTAGTCATTAAGTTCAGCGAGGGGTCGGCAGCTGTACAAATTGTATTTCAAGTCGACTATTTCCTTCCTCGTTCTAGTACTTTAAGGTACTACCCGTGAAAAGCAACTAAAACGATGAAAGAAATAGTGGACTTTAAAATCTGATAGTTGCCGACACCTCGAAGAAGACGAATTTCCAATTTCCTTCCTCGAAATGGTGGTCTTAGTTTCCGGCCCCTCGCTGGACTCGGAGGATTTTAGTCGCCTACGTCGGAAAGAGAAATGAAAAGGTGAATTACAATTTGCATAGTTGCCGAACCCTCACTGAACTTCATGCCTACCCATTTCAGGATACTAAAACGAGAAAGGGATGATGAACTTTAAATTTGAAAAGTTGCCGACCCCTCAAAGAAGACTAATTTAAAATTTCCAACATTGTTGCCGTTGCCGACCCCTCAAAGAATACTAAATAGAGGAAGGGAACGGTGCGGTGAATTCTGGCTACAGCCTTCCTCGTTTTAGTATGCCCTTCCTCGTTTTAATGTGCTCTTCCTGGTTTTAGTATGCCTTCCTGCTTTTCTCGTGTTCCCTTCCCTTCCTGGTTTTAGTCGATCCCATTTGTACCGGCAGTATATTTGGGATTCGGTGTAGGGATCGACTAAAAAGAGGCACGGCACGGCACGGCACGACTTAGTGTAGGAGGGCCGAGTACTAAAAAGAGGCACGAAAACTAAAACGACCCTTTCAGGCTTCAGAGTGAGGGGCAGGGACAATGTTCTAACGTGCCTTCTTTTAAGCTCTGGAGTTACAAACTGTCACTTACTTGTCTACTTCTAATACTTGCTAATCTCTTTTTATTATTCGTGCCTCCTCTGCGTGCCGTGCCTCTTTTTAGTCGATCCCTTCTGTTTAGCTACTGAATCCCCATAAACACACCGAACGGCACCGGTGTCGAAAGAAAACCGAACAATTTTAGGAAAGTTTTGGTTCTACGTCCCAAAATGTCTACCGAATCTCAAAAAGTTAGGGGAGGGGGGGGGGCTGCTCCACCTCACCCCCACTCTTTTTAGTCGATCCCTTCTGTTTAGCTACCGAATCCCCATAAATACACCGAACAGCACCGGTGTCGAAAGAAAATCGAACAATTTTAGGAAAGTTTTGGTTCTACGTCCCAAAATGTCTACCGAATCTCAAAAAGCTAGGGGGGGGGGCTGCTCCACCTCACCCCCACTTGCGAGGCTCTAATTCTCATGCCTTTTTTCAGGTCCGACTTAAGCCATTGCAAGCCGGAGCCTCTGACCCCTCAAGTGTCCCATCGTCCATTCCTTTGAAGGAAAATAATCGTCTGATGAGGAGTCTGGTACTTCTTCTGTCAGAAGGACGCACTCAGACCCTCGCTGGAATTCGAAGCGACAGCAGGCACTACTCTCCCGAAGATTTTGTACGAGACATCCCTCTACACAAAGTAAGTGACACATTATAGATCCTGTCATGCCCTGAAAGTTTGGTTCCACACTGTCAGAAGTTTCATAACAGATTGCGCATAACACTTTCAAGAATAACACCTTTTCACTTAGAAATCAAGTGTTATGACCAATTAAGTTTACACTATTCGTGCCTAGATCTCCAGCAACACCTTCAATTGGTAAAAATACGAAAGAAACATAACGTATAACATCCCGAAGTGTTATCTGTTGAAACCGCGCATTCTGCTGTTGTCGTTATGTAACTTCTGACAGTGTAGTATTTTTACCTATTGAAGGTGTTGTTGGAGATCTGGCACGAAATAGTATAAACTTAATTGGTCATAACACTTTTTTTTCTAAGTGAAAAAGTGTTTTTCTTGAAAGTGTTCTGCGCAATCTGTTATGAAACTTCTGACAGTGCAGTTCCGATCTAAAATTCTGTCGATCCTCAGTAAAAATAAACATTTAATAAGAGGAAAGAGGCGTGGGGAACACCTACCTTTGCCCTCTTTGCAAGATGCAGGAGGAGATTTTGCCGGCTTCCTCCTAGAGTGCCAAGCACTTTCGCATTTGAGGGTAAAATTTGTTGGTGGGTGGGGGGTTGGTAGGTATACTTTCCGCACTGTCAGAGGTTTTATAACAGATAACACAAGGATGGGCTGTTTCAGCCGACAATGTGTAATAAATAACACTTCGGATGTTATCTTTTGTGTTTGAAAACGTCATGCATGAATATTATGCATAACCAGCTTTGCTAGGAAGAGCCAAAAAATAGCCAAAAATGAATCTACTAACTTTATTATTTATCGTCATGATGTCGGAAAACTGAGCAGATTCTTTTTGGCAGTTTTTTGGCTCTTCCTGATGGTAACGCTTATTATGCATAACATTTTGAAACACAACAGACAACATCCGAAGTGTTATCTGTTATGCATTGTCTATTGAAACCGCGCATCCTTGTGTTATCTGTTATGAAACTTCTGACAATGCGGTATCCTGAAATCTATGAACCCCAACTTCATTGTTGATGAGCATAAATGAGTAATTAAAGCGTTTCAACTTGGAACAGAAAGTTTAGTTTACACTGTCAGAAGTTTCATAACAGATTGCGCGTAACACTTTCAAGAATAACACTTTTTCACTTAGAAAAAAAGTGTTATGACCAATTAAGTTTATACTATTTCGTGCCCAGATCTCCAACAACACCTTCAGTAGGTAAAAATACTACACTGTCAGAAGTTACATAACGACAACAGCAGGATGCGCGGTTTCAACAGATAACACTTTGGGATGTTATATGTTATGTTTATTTCGTTCCTGTTAGTATTTTTACCAAGTGAAGGTGTTGTTGGAGATCTAGGCACAAAATAGTGTAAACTTAATTGGTCAGAACACTTTATTTCTAAGTGAAAAGGTGTTATTCTTGAAAGTGTTATGCGCAATCTGTCATGAAACTTCTGACAGTGTAGCTCATGTGAAATGTATGTAAGGTTTTTATATCTTGAATCTTGTATGGCCTTTCGGCTGTATATACAAACGTTATTTTTATTATTATTACCCTGGGGTTTACGGAAACGGCCCTTCTTTGCAAGGCAGCACCATCATATCTTATTTCATCGTGCGTTCACTGCCACCTCTTTCCGGTCAAGCTAAAGACACAGCTTTCTTTTTACCGCCCTATACAATCTACAGCAAGTCAAAATTATTTTCTTTGCCTCTTGTTATGTCGCTACTGCCATTTGTCAGGGCAGTTATGATTTATGTCCTGTACCAACTAATGGTAGCAATCACGCTAGGCGATGGAAAACAATATCCCATATCAGATGGCAGATTTTTTTCTCGGAGCGAATTCCGTTTATCGAAGCAGGGAAATGCACAGGGGAAAAAGCCTACAAGCCGAGGTCTGTTCCGTGAAATTGTATTTCTACACCGTCAGAAGTTTCATAACAGATAACACGAGGATGCGCGGTTTCAACAAATAATGCGTATCAGATAACACTTCTGAGGTTATCTGTTGTGTTTCAAAATGTTATGCATAATAAGCGTTACCGTCAGGAAGAACCGAAAAAACGCCAAAAAGTATCTGCTGAGTTTTCCGACATCATGACGATAAGGAATAAAGTCAATAGATACTTTTTGGCTCTTCCTAACAAAGCTTGTTATGCATAACATTTCATGCATAACTTTTTCAAACACAATAGATAACATTCGAAGTGTTATCTGTTGAAACCGCGCATCCTCGTGTTATCTGTTATGAAACTTCTGACGGTGTAGAAATACAATTTCACGGAATGAATTCGGAACAATTTTTTCGGAACAATTTCACGACTATGATTCTTCATCAGCGATATTTCGGCCCTTTTTGGCAAGGGTCCTCGTCAGGCTGTCATTTATTTATTACAGGTTTGTTTCCTTCCCCGAAGTTGAACCAGAGGATTGACAGCCTGACGAGGACCCTTGCCAAAAAGGGCCGAAATATCGCTGATGAAGAATCATAGCTGACGTACCCGTTGTAAACATTGTTTGAATAAAAAAAATTTTTCTTATAAATATTAGAATAGTAATGACACTTATGACGAATCGTTTTTGTAATTGTTTTCAAGACTTTTCATTTTAATTCGCGTTCGTATTTTGATGAACTGTATTTTAAACCGTGAACTGTATGTATAAAATATAGGTTACAATTGTAAATATATCCCTTGGTTGATATTTGTAACTGTATTGACATGTCCAGCACAATTTTTGTTTGTCAAAAAAAAATTATGGATAAATAAAACGAATTGTAACTGTAATAGTAGACACTCGGAAAAACTTGACTTAAACATTACTTCTGACTGAGAGCTCTTCAGAAGCAATAAGCGGAAGCCCGATCAAAAGAGTCCAATACGGCAAATGCAAAAAATCAGCGTATCGCCGTTAGGGTTGATGTACAAAATATCAGAAATCAGAATGGGTAGAACTGTTAATTTTGTATATCACATGAGTAGCCTTCGAGTACACTGTAAAAAGTTCTTCCGAGTAAGGATGAAAGTTAACTGCAGTATCTGTTACTGGGATTAATCTTATCTGTACTGTGATAAGATTAATCCGAATCGGAGATAAGATTATCTTTTTAGAGACAGCTTAATCCTAGTAGCAAATACTGCAAGATTTTTTTTTACAATGTAGTCTCGGTCCGTCCGGCGCCGAACGGTAAGCGCGCCGAACTCGTAAGCGAAGGGTCGCTGGTTCTAGTCTCGATGGCGCCCACTCTTTTTGTTTGGGTTGGGGTTTATTGCGTAACCCTGTAAGACAAGCGAAAGTCCACCAAGCTTCAAATGGTTACCTGGAGAAATCTGGTCAAGGTGACAAGAACGGTGTGCGGAAGCACCAGGATGGCTAGCTCCCAACCGCCCATTGCACTCCTGGCTTAAAGGACCTGTATTACCCACAATACTAATGCAACCTACTTCCGCACAATCACTCCATATATTTCTAAACCCGGAGATCCCAATTTCGGTACATTCTAACCCCTCTAACAAAATCACGCTGTTTCTCTCCCTTGCCATGTTTTGCTACCTTCGATGTGTATCACCAAGAACAAATGGTATCACGCTGTCGACAGTTGTCTGCGAGAAGTTTTTCCATCAGAAAAACCGGTTATAGAAACTGTTTCCCTATTTTCGCTTCAAGTCAACGGGTCTCGGAAAAGGCTTAAAACAACCAAAACCGGGTGTTATTTGTTGAAAGCACAGCCTAATTTGAAAGTATTCAAATATTTTAAAATACTGTAAGCTGAAGAGTAAATAGTGCGAGGGGTCCTTTAAGGTAGAGAAGCGGAGATCAGCACCGCCAGTTAGGCCTGTGTTGGCTGATGATATTATATGGTATAATATGATATATTTGCTTAAAGCCCGAGGGAAATCGCATAAAAAACAAAATACAAAACAAATAAATAACAAACATCAACTCTTCTAATAAATATTCTTATCTACAAAAACTCTTCTCCATGCTTCCAGCCTATCCGCAAAAACCTTCCAAGCTGCCTAACCCCAAAACAAACTTTTCTCCTTAAACTTTTCTACCAACCAACCTTCCCCGAAAATTTGCTCCTAAATATTTCAACTCTCAAATCCTTCAGTTCCACATTCGCACGTAAAATGAAACAAATTCTCATCCACACAACCACACATTGGGCAGAAAATAGGCAACTAGACCGCCCCTTTACACTTCCCATATATTTATACCTTACCTTTTTACCTTCGATTTCAAAGCATAGAATTTTGACGAAAGAAATACGTTTTAGAGGAATACGTTTATATATGTGTATAGAAATATGTATATACATGTATATTTTCAGCAACAAAATAACAAGGCTGCACACTGTCAGAAGTTTCATAACAGGCAACACTAGGGTGCGCGGTTTCAACAGATCACACGCAACAGACAACATTTGGGATGTTATCTGCTGTCGCGACAAACGTTATGCATGAAATGTTATGCATAACAAGCGTTGCCAGGAAGATACGGGAAACCACCAAAAAAGTATCTGCGGTATTTTCCGGTATCATGACGACAAACGTAAAAGTCAGCAGGGGCTTTTTTGGCGTTTTTTCAGCTCTTCCTGGCAATGCTCGTTAACATTTCATGCATAACGTTTGTCGCGACAACAGATAATATCCCAATCGTTGTTTGTTGAAACCACGCATCCTTGTGTTATCTGTTATGAAACTTCTGACAGTGCAGTAACTCTGTGATGTTTTTTTTGTCACTCGTTTCCGGACTTCACTGGAAATATCGGCCTCGGGCAGTAATTTAGAAACTGGTTCAGTTCCTTGTTGAAGCATACGTGACAGTTTCTGTTCTATGTTTGACATACCTTGACTCCTTGAAACAGCGACCCATCAAACAGACCCACCCTCGCTGTGCTGGCCACGCACGGCCGCCTTCGCTTCTATGAGAAACACGGAGGAGTGCATAACCGGTCTTTCTTACCAATTAGCTCCTCGGAAGCAGGAAGTGGCAGCCTGATCCGCTTCGAAAAGAGTCGGACAGATACAAGAAATGTAAAAATCGCTGCTAGGGTAGATAAGAATGAGATATTGGGTTCGAAAGCGGTGATCTGTTTCTAATCTTTAAGATACCCAGCAGAGTTTCAAAGGAGTTTCAGGCTTGAAAAACTGCTTTTGTAGTTTGGCAAATCTATCCTAGCCAATACGAGCCACCGGTCACTGCTACCGGAAACAGCCCCTCCCAATAATCGAACTCGATAGCAAAATGAACTTCTACCCCCGAACGTCCACACTAATTGTTACGGGAACTCGTTTGTGCCTTTTTTTACTTCGGTGTTCAATGCTGAATCGTAGTGTGTGTCTGATATTTGTATGTTTGTTATTTATAATTTGTACGAAACTGAATTTATTTATTCTATGATAATTTCTAAATATACCGATCTCTCTCTCTTTCTCTGAAACCGTGAAGTGTGCTTTGAAGAAAGAATACTCATTGTTTAAAATTTATGCTAGTTTGATTGTAGAATGCTACTTGTTATAAAGAGTGTGTTCGCGAGCTGGAAAGCAAAGTCGGAATCATTTTTCAATGTTTTCGCGCTGCTTCGGAAAACCGAAGCAGCTTTTTCCGCTTTCTTTGTGTTTGCGTGATCAGTCCAACGGGAAAGTGGAAATCAGTTACAGGAATCGCGATGTGCTTCGGTCCGTGGAACTAAAAAGTTAAGCCATTGGCGAAAAAGTCACGCCAGAGAAACCCTCCTAAAGAATGCGGAGGAACTGAAAATACCATTGGGATCAGTGACACTCATCTGTCATCATCGCTCACAAATCCGTTGGAAGTTAGTTCCATGTGGAACGAAATTAAGGCGATCTTAAACAACAATTGTTTTTGTTTTTTTTTCAGGAACGTATTGATGGTCTTCACTCAGCCTCCTCTCGAGGCAAACTGTCTCGGATTCGTGCTATTGTCGACTCTTTTGGTTCTGTTCCTGCCCTAAACGACTGCACGGATCTTTTTGCTATGTCTAAAAACCCTGCAAAAGCGACTGCACTGCACCTAGCGGCAGTGAATGGACATGTAGAGGCGGTGCAGTACCTTCTCTCCGTGGCACCAGAAGCGCTGCATCACGTGGATATGGTAAGC
Source organism: Branchinecta sandiegonensis (assembly GCA_030848855.1). Taxonomy (NCBI): domain Eukaryota; kingdom Metazoa; phylum Arthropoda; class Branchiopoda; order Anostraca; family Branchinectidae; genus Branchinecta; species Branchinecta sandiegonensis. Next base: position 4,175,387 of record JAUPMV010000011.1, read on the forward strand.
GTTATACCGGATAGGTTGTAAGTGGCCAAGCTGTCTGTTTCAGGGTACCAACCCGAATGTTCGCGACGACCCCCCCCCCCCCCCCAACCTCATCCACTTACAATAGTTTCAGTTTTGTACCCTCTTAACTTGGTGACAGAGTGGGGGTTTCAGCTGCACTTTGCATGGCTACTCCCTTTTTCTTCTTGTTATGAGAGAAGAACATCTGCGCAAGCGCTCAGACGTGGAGTGTGACAGTAAAATGTTTATCACATTTTATGTACAAACAGCTTTAGAACCAAGACATTTCACATCCCCAATAACCAAACAAGTATTCGAATAACCTAATTTGTAATTATCCCACTTTTAATGTAAACAAACCGCAAGTATAAATCCAAAGAAATGCTGAAGATCTTGCACGAATAGCTTGAGTTCCAACAAAGGTCTGACAGCCAGTCCGACCCTTTAAACCTCTTTTCCATTCGCAAGGTAATAACAAGTGCAATAAACCAAATCGTAGCAGCCTAATACTCCCTTTTATGCAATTCATTAAGATCTGAAAACCGATATCTGAAAACCGAAAGCTGCTACAGCGCTCGCAATAGTGGATTGTTCCAAGGAACACTCCACTAAAATAATACAAGAGTCACCATTGTTTTAGTGAAACTTTTGAGTCTTAAGTCTGTCCGCCCTTCTCTTCCGGTTTCTGTACGGCTCTCCTATCAATCAATCGCTCTAGCAACAAAATTAACAATGATAATTGACTAAGTACACCTTTTCCAGGAGTGTCTGTGCCTCTTTCCCTTTTGGCGTAGGTGCGGTTTAGCAACGAAAGTTTGACTGGAAGGTTTTATCAATGGTGAGCCATTTCGACGTCTTTCCTGCAAAGCTATCCGTCTCATCGATTTTGTGTCAACAAAAAGCTAGTATTTACGCAGTGCAAAGCTTAGCTTTCTATAATAGAAAGCAGGGCAATTAACATGAATGTGGCAGGCGAGGGCGTTGGTCTTTCGTTGAGCGGAAGGCCGATTGTTCTGAAGTGGTGACTTTCAAAGCGTTCCGGTTGAAAGGGCCCACCCCTTCTCTGCAGGACAGTCGGGACGACGTACGTAGACACGACACTACGAAGACACGACAGTACACCGAAACGAAAAACCGTCAGTACATGGAAACGTCACTACAGGGACACGACGGAACGAAGACCGACACTACATGGGCACGACCGTACAAGTACCAACACTACGTGGACACGACAGTACAAGTACCGACACTACATGGACACAACGGTACAAATACCTACAATACAATTACCAATCAGCGGTATTAGTACCGACACTACGTAGACACTTTTTGATTTTCGACGTAGTGTCGGATTTTGTCCTCTTAGTGACGTGTCCACGTAGTTTCGTTCGACGTACTGGCATGTCTACGTAGTGTCGTTCGATGTACCTTCGTGTCTACGTAGTGCCGTTTGATGTACCGTCGTGTCCCCGTAGCGTCGTACGATGTACCGTCGTGTCCACGTAGTGTCGTTTTTTTCCACGTAGTGTTGGGAATTTTGTTCATGTAGCGTCGGAATTTTTCCACTTGCTGACGTGTCTACGTGGTGTCGTGTCTATGTAGGGGCGCGCACCCGGACAGTCAAGGCCAGCTTTAGAGTGCAATGATCCGTGTAAAAAATTTAAACATTAGGCTAACTTTATAAAAACTCTTTTTTAGATCTCAAAATGTATTCTAAGTGTCGGGATACCTAGGTCACTATTAAAATTGTTTGTCCGTCTGTTAGCACAGTAACCCCGAAGAAGTTGAGGTATTTTGTGCAAACGTGGCTGAAGGCTGCTTTGGGTCAAAGCGGAAGTCGAGTTCGAAAATGGTCCTATAATCCTATCTCTAGGGGAGGGGGGGGGGTCAAATTATGGCTTGATTTTTTTAAAGCCAAAGAGACTCTCGATTCATGGGTAAAGAGAGATGCGGGATTGATATCTTAACCGTTTTCTGGATAAGTAGTTCGCTCGGAGTCTGGCAAAACCAAAAATTTATGAAAAGTGAAATTGTAGTTGAAATTGGTTGGGGTGTCGAAGAGAGGTAGGACAACACGCTAGGTCAGTATCTGTACACCGACATTCGGCCGGAATGCGGCACCAAAGGAATTTCGGCAATTACTACAATTTCTTGGTCAGTGACATAGAGCGCTGACCGTGGAGCAAGCTTACATGTTGAATCGATCTTTTTACTTTGTTTTCCTGCTTGGTTGATACTACGAAAAGTATCCGGCGAAAACAAGATTTTTGGAATTTCGTCTTTATCGAATGTTCGGACTTATGGGAGACAGTTTCTTTTAGGGAAGACACAGTTTCGTCCCAAAATCTGTTGAAGTTTACAACAAAACACTACAGCAAGGGTAGTCCAAGGGAAGTAATAATATTAGTTTTTTTGGGTCCTTTTTATTAATGGATGATTATGATTAATGATGTTTGTATACTGTATCATGTCAAGGCTTATAATATGTACCGTAAGGGCAGATATACTGATATAAGTGTTTTCTTCCGATCTGTTGAAAGTTATAATTTGACGAATATGGTTATTTTTGTTTTTATATAACTTCATCTGTTGACGACCACAAATCCGAAAGAATAAGTTCATCCGATGAAATCGATTGTCTGTGGATCGCGGACAAACGAAACAACGCAATTTTATCGGGTTTTCAAGCCTCGACGGTCGACTCTCAGCCGTATTCGGTTAAACTTTAATCGAGGTCAACATAACTGTTTTGAAGCAGCTGGAAGGGACATCAACCTTTTGTTTCTGGAAAAAAATAGGAAATGAAAGTTTACAGCGTCGATCCTTAGTTCACGGGACAAAAAACTCTAGATCAGCTTTCGAGTGCAATGATCGGCGTTCGGAAATTAAACTTGAACTGTTTGAACGGACCGTGTTTAAATATGCTGAAGGTCGATTACGTGATCTACGAAGGGGAAAAACCCTTTCAGTCATGAAGGTTTTGTGAAACTTTCGTCATTATGGAGCTTAATAGGTTCGATCCTTTCAGCGCAGATCTAAAGAGTCTCGTTAGCTTCCGAGTACAATGCGCCTTAGACAATTGAACTTGACCTGTTTCTAACTAGACTGGAGGTCAGCCGTTCTGGAGCAGTGACCTTACGAAGGGAAATAGCGCTTTTGATTATATATCTTTGTGAAACTTGTCATGGTTATCATACTGTTATAGCGTCATACTGCGTTATAGCATTTTTGGAAAAGGAGAAGTGGTGTCCCGGGAGCACAGTGTCTTTGTCCTTTTTGGAATTCGAGTGATGAGGGGCTGGGCCACGTAGGCTATCCTTGAGGTGTGAGAAGCTTTCCAATAGAAGGGGTACTCTTTTTCAAAATTACATTCATCCATTCATTTATTCGTACTATACAAACTACATAACATAAATATAAAGGGATGGGATGAGCTGCTTCTAGGCATCCTGAGCTCTTCGTCTATAGTTTGTTTGGAAATGAGACTGAAAAAGTTGAAGTTTAGCAGAAAGTTTCTAGGTGCTATTATGTTATGAATGTGAGAAAAGTGATGATGTTTTAGTATGTTTTGTGATTTGAGACTATTCTGTATATAAATTAATAGCTTTTAAATACAAATATGGTGGAGCAAGGTTGGTCCTTTCTCCCAGGACTTATTCAGGTTCTAATGTCGCTGACAACCTCTGTCAATGAGCGAGTCTCGGACACGATGTAGGAAGATCGATTATGTTTATTGTTTAGTGCCTGGTCTAGTGTTTGGTATAGAACTATACCCGAATGAGTTACTGATAGCCTTGCCTGACTACAATCATCGATGAACATAACTGCGCGGGGGTTGAGGTCCAGGTGAGCCTGAAACGTGATTTAAGGATAAAGACTTGATACACGGAACGGACGGAAAATGATGAGAATTTTTTTTAAAACCATCACATCACTGCGCGGTTTCAACAGATATTGCGTAACAGATAACACTTCGGATGTTATCTGTTGTGTTTCAAAATGTTATGCCTAATAAGCGTTACCATCAGGAAGAACCAAAAAACAGCCAAAAAGTATCTGCTGAGTTTTCGACATCATCGAGGATAAGGAATAAGTCAGTAGATGCTTTTTTGGCTCTTCCTAACAAAACTCCATGCATAAAACACAATAGATAACATCGGAAGTGTTATCTGTTACGCAATATCTGTTAAAACCGCGCATCCTCGTGTTATCTGTTATGAAACTTATGACAGTGAATATCCTGCACGGTAGGACTAATGGATACAGCACTGTACAAGTGGATCCAAACGCGTTTCTAATGCCGTTAATTCATTTCAGGATGGTCGAACACCCCTGCACTATGCAGCATTAGGCAGAAACAGAGAAAATTGTATCAGTATGTATCAGATGCTGAAAAACGCCGGAGCTAACGTGTCCGTGAAAGACAAGGTATGGCTATGCACGCTTGTTAGTTTTCCTTGGACAGTAATGTTAGGCGCGACGAAGGGAAGAAGCCTGGTTCTTCACTTTTTTTCTTAGCGTTCTTGTTTTTGGGATCCCAAAACGTAAGTGGAAGGATACCTATGGCAGCGCAAAAGTTGTCCGTCTATCCGCGCGATAACTCTCGAAGGGAATGAGATATTTTGATGAAACTTGGTGTGAGGATTCTTTGGGTCAAGAGCAAGGTCGAGCTCGTAGATGGGCTTTGTAGCCCTATATTTAGGGGTGGGGGAGGGGGTTTCAAATTAAGGGAAAAAATATTTTCTAGAAGCTATTGAGATAGTTGATTTAGGGGTAAGGAGACATCCGAATATGAATTTTCTTGCCGGACAAGTAGTTCACCCGGAATCCGGCAAAAACCGGACACAAAATTGTCAACCAGTTTTCGACTACAGCAGTCCCTACCCCTTTATTCTCAAACTAGTATAGCTCTGCGCGTGGATGCCGGGATTCATTTGTTTATTCTGTGTGACGTCGGAGAGACCTAGTGTAACCGATGGTCGAAGGGGTTGATATATAATGTTCAAACGAGGAAATATCAAGCGAGGATGTTGTTCGATGAAGATTCATTGGTAAAGTACAGGTCAAGTTCGTAGATGGGTCCTTTAGTCCTATCTTTAGAGGCAGAGGATGGGTTTGGAATTTAGGGTAAAAACGTGTATGTTTTATAAGCTAATAAGATATTCATTGAGGGGGGGGGGTAAGGAGGTCCGCCGAATCCTAGGTGAACTTAGATTTCTTGCTGGACAAATGGTTCATCACGAATTCGGCTGAAACTGGAAATTTGGTTGAAGCTCACGGGGCAAGGAGACATGCTGAACCCATTTTTGAACTTTATTTCAACAGAAAAAATATTCAAGAAATCTGACAAAGACTGAATGGCGAAGACATGACCCAATTGTTTGAATCAAATGTTAGATTTTTGAGATCCCATCGAAACCTTTGGTCTTGTTTTCTTAGGGTTCTTCTTTTCTATTTTTGACTATGGTCGTGAACTAAAGCACTGGGTCTTTTTCTTAGCGACTTCTACTATGAACAGAACAGATACGTGAGACCCGGGAGATTTTTACCTAAGACAAAGAAAAAAGTGAAGCTTTTGACATCGAATGTTGGCCCCTTATAATTTAAGACTGTTTATTTTTATTCCTTTAAGCGCAAACATGCCAATGGCTAGCTGCGGGTCGTTATTATAAAACATTCACACTGGATAAGGTTATGTACAATCGAAATGACGAATATGGGCAGCAACAAAGCTATAGCATACGCTTTCGGTTGAGCAAGTGGAGGCGGGGGTCGAACAAGCCGCGCCGTATCTAAGGTAGTTTTATCGGGTATTCGTGCGGATCTGGTTTCCTTCGACACAGTGTCACGTTTTGTCGGCAAACTGGCTACCAACCTCGAACCCTTATTACATCCCTGTTCTCCACTCCAGGTACCGGTAAGGTAACCCTAGGCTGGATATTGCGGCCGGATTACTGAATTTTACCTTTCTAGGCTGGTCGCGTCGCCAAAGATTATATTCAGTTCGACGAGAATGTCATTATTGACAATGACAATGGTGACGTCATGGTCTCACTCGGCGCAAATGTCTTCACCGATTCAGCAAGGAGCCAACGCCATATGGTGACGTCACGCGGGTCCGATTTTGAACAGTTCCGGTCAAAGCCGGAAGATTTTCCGATTGAAACAATGGAATACGATATAAAAAATATAAAACGGGAAAAGTCGGGGATGCAGAATCTGGTTAGTCCAAGCTGGGAGAAGAACGCATTCGGTGACCCCGGGGAGGCGCACAGAGAGGAGAGACGCGGTAGGTATTTTTTATATTTCTTATATATATTTCTTACTTTTATATACTTTTTATACTTATATATACTTTTTTTTTATATTTCTTCGATGATCACCAACCAATTTTCTCCTACTTGTGCCTTGGACACACGATCAGGGGCGGGTGCTCCCGTTAATGTCCTTGGCGTGAGTGCGCCATTGCAATTGTCCATCATCGTCTCAACATGTTACCTAGTTATTAAAGCACAACTCTTACTAGAAATGATCTTTTGCCTATGAAATGAATCAGAAAAAACGTTTTTAGAAATACCATTACTTTCCACCTAAAACTAGCGATTCTCTTGTTAGCGCTTGTCTGCTATATCCAGCCGTCCTGCTCTCCGACGCGGCGGCTGGGCACAAAACATTTGAAAACTGAACGTGCCTTAGTTAAAAAGTAGGAAAACTAAGCATATAAAAGAAGTAATAAACAGAAGATTATCGCATGCCTATGTGTGAAAGAGTTGTTATCGGACGTTCAAGATTCCGGCAAACTTTTCGTTGGGTGAAGGGAAAACTCGGCAAGGCTGAAAAAGCGCTAAAAATTCGTAGTTACGAAACGAGACAATGGAGAAAGATGGGGATTTTAGAAGCTTATAATTCCATATGGGAGCTAAGTATATTATAAAAGGCAAAATAAGCAAGAGGGGTCCTTTAAAGATAAAAATTAGTACCAGTGGCAACTTTTCACCTGCCATGCTCAGGATCTTAGTATCAAGAACCTCCGCCTTTGGTCCCATGCAGCGACTATGGATACCTTGATAAAACTGAGCGGAGCTAGAGGTACTAGCTGTGAGGTTTGAGATGATACCCGCCTAACTCCTTCTTTCCCGCTGCGCATACCAGATGGAAAACTGTAGGATTCCTGCAGAGGGGAGAACCCGGTCTGCATTGAGGTAGACGTGACGTCACAATGATAGAAGACCAATCAGCTGTAAAGGACGACTCAGACGGCGTTCGGATTCTTCTGCGGGGTTCTACTGCGACTGAGACACAGGTCATTGTTTTTTTAAAGTGTTTTAATTATGTAGTTAGTTTTCTTTGTTTTGTCTTCAGAAAGTGTGTTGAATTTGTAGTTAGTATTTGATTTGCATAATATTTTTGTACCGTGGCCCGTTGGGCTTTCCATGTACAATACATACATACAATAGCTGTTTGTAGAGGTAACAAATTATGATGTTCTGCGTAGCTCCTCCTCCGCTCGTTTGCATCGGGTAGGTTATCAGAATATATTCGACTCCGCATGGTCGTATTAAAGAGATAGGGAGACGGAGGTTCTTGCGATTATTTGTTCTTAAAGGACCCCTCGCACTATTTACTCTTCAACTTACAGTATTTTAAAATATTCGAATACTTTAAAACTAGGCTGGGCTTTCAACAAATATCCCAAGGTTTTGGCTGTTTTATACCTTTTCCGAGACCCGTTGACTTTAGCGAAAACAACCGGTTTTTCTGATGGAAAAACTTCTCGCAGACAACCGTCGACAGCGTGATACACATCGAAGGTAGTAATACACGGCAAGTGAGAAAATCAGCGTGGTTTTGTTAGACGGGTTAGAATGTACCGAACGAAATTGGGGTCTCCGGGTTTAGGAATATCTGGAGTGCGTGTGGAAGTAGGTTGTGCTAGTTTTATAGGTAAGACAGGTCCTTTAATAGTATGTGAGCTATCTTCGAGAATCGAGCGGGTGATACGAATTTTGAACATTAAAGAACTGGAGTGACTTGACAAAAAAATATTGTGAACAGTGTCATGAAAGTAATGAACGTTGTGGGATTGGGGTGTGGGTTAGAAGGATATAATATAACCCGGGTGTATTAGTTTCAATTTGTCGCGTATAACGGCATAAGAATAGTGTAATCTATCTTCATGAATCTGAGCGAGAGATTAGATTTAGAAAATCTAGTGGGTGACTTCAACAAAATTAAAAAAATCAAAGAACGCCGGGAGTTGGTGTGTGGTAAGAAGAATATATTGCTTTTGCCAATTATAACACAGGGCTCTGTGTTCGAAACAATTCTGATATTTCTCGAATTTCTTACGCGTGAAAATTACCAAGGTAGTTTGAACCGTGGCCATTATATGCGGTGAATCAGGTTCATATTTTAGGCTTACCGACAAAACGTCCCCATGACAAAACGTCCCCTGGCGAAACGTCCCCGTGTCAAAACGTCCCCGTGACACAGGCCTAGCTATCCCTCAGCGATGAAAAAAAAAAAATCTGTTGCCGGGGACGTATCGCCACGGGGACGTTTTGTCGTGGGGACATTTTGTCATGGGGACGTTTTGTCACGGGGACGTTTTGTCACGGGGACGTTTCGTCGGGGACGTTTCGAATGGGGACGTTTTGTCGACAGCCAATATTTTAGGCTCAGGTTCGGGTTCTTTAAATGAACAGCATAATTTACAACAATACAAACCAATCAATCTGGGCTGGAAGTGATAGTAGCTCGTTAGCTTGAATCCATATTTGAGAATGACAGTAAATAGATAAATGAATGAATCGTCCCTCTATAATGAAACAAAAAACAGAGGTAAACCTGTACTTGCTCCTGGTAGGAAGGCTCGAACCCACCCAAATCGCGCCGTAGTTAAGAGACAAAATAAATATACAGGTGAAAGGGATAGGAAAAAGAGGGAGAGTGACTGAGCCGAATTTGGGAGGCAAAAGATGTGCGGAGGTAAACCTGTACTTGCTCCTGGTAGGAAGGCTCGAACCCACCCATATCGCGCCGTAGTTAAGAGACAAAATAAATATACAGATGAAAGGGATAGGAAAAAGAGGGAGAGTGACTTCGAAAGAGTTGGCTTGTCTATTGTCTTTTGATATCTGGCAATCTCTAAGGTGAAACATAGTCTTCACAACATATCTCTCGAAAAATGGATTTTGTCGTGCTATTTAAATTTTGTATTTAGACATCAGTTCTCGAAACAAACTCTCGATTATCAGTTTACTAAATGCATTTCTCTTTCACAGTCTTCGGACTGGAAATAAAGTAATATGAAAAAGAATTTAAAATGTTGTTACTGTATTATTACAACGCGTAGCGTTGCGGAGATATTACTTATGGTGTGGTGTAGCAGGCGAAAATAGTATTTCGGCAAATGGTTTTCATACGCACCGATTTTTTTGAAAGTGTGGTGGGGGAGCATGGTATTGCGGCAATCGGTTTTTGATTTTACGCACCGAGTTTATTTTAAGGCGATAGCCCCCCCCCCCCCCATGCTGACGTTCCGACTATGTGGAGCTCGAAAGGTCTGTTGTGACGCTTATGAAATAAATTTATTCAAATAATGTATACAACGGATACGTCAGCTACGATGCTTCATCAGCGATATTTCGGCCCTTCTTGGCAAGGGTCCTTGTCAGGCTGTCAATCTTCAGTTCCAACGTCGGGGAAGGAAACAAACCTGTAATCTGTTTACAGGTTTGTACAAGAGACCATATCGCTGATGAAGCATCGCAGCTGACATATCCGTTGTATACATTATTTGAATAAATGTTTCAAAATCAGCCTGGGCTCAAGGAATATTTATGAAATAAAGTTCTTCTGCTTTCAGAAACCGACGTATACTCACATGATGATGACTTGCCACTCATTGCTGATGAACTGGATGATATTTACAACCAACGCTACCCCCATCCCATACGAACCGACATTCGCCTCCCTGTCATCGAGGAGATGCCAACACCATCTACGGATGCAGATGAGCGAAAACCCAAGCTACCATCGTTTTCGTCGCGCGAACGGCAGAGTATCGACAGTTATGAGGAACACGAGCGAGCGTTCAGCAATGAGAACAACGCCGATCTGGATCAAGGTTGGTATCTTCTTCCGGACCGGAACGTCTCCCATTACAGTGCTGGGCGTTCTTGCCCGGTTATTTTCCTTTCCAGTACTCTTAGTGCTATCAAGTACTCCCTCCACACCGAGATCCTTACGACCAGGGGCGTCACGACTGGGGGGGGGGAGGGGGGGACGCCCCCCCCCAATGCTGTCGGCCAGTCGGTAAAAAATAACCGAGTCGGCGCGAAGCGCCGCGATTTTTCGTCAAAACAGTTGATTTTTTTCATGAAAACAGTCGGCTTTTCTAAAAAATTGCTCGATTTTTCGTCAAAATAGACGGTTTTTCTGAAAATCAGTGGATTTTTCTGAAAATCAGTCAATTTTTTTTTAAAACTGTCATTTTTTGTCGCTGAAAACAGTCGTTTTTTCTGCAGAAACAGTCGGTAAAAATTACCAGCCAGTCGGTAAATGCCTCGTCCCCCCCCCCCCCCCCCCCCAAACATTTTGGCTAGTGACGCCTCTGCTTACGACCATTTTGTCGACGTAAAAAGCTTAGGTAAGGTTTATGGTAAGTAAGTATTTCAGTAAAAGTTTACTTACGCTAACGAGCAAGTAACGAGCTCGTATCCCTGCCGGTCCCCAGTGATCAAAATATACTGTCACGAAGTATTTTTGAAATTAAAGAACCTGAACCTTAAAGAACCATTTTAAAAATTACGGGAATATTTTGCTAAAGTCCAGGGTTGATTTTTGTTCAGCGAAAGAAACGTAACGTAAGGAAATATAGTTGAAAGAGCAATAGCAGTATAGAAACGAAATAAAATGGATTTGCTTTGCCAGTTTGTCCAGGAGAGACTTCATAGATTATGAGAAAAATGCAATAGTTGCTCTCGATGAATCGCAAAATTTAGAGAAATTCTGCAGTTTTGTGCTTGCGCCAGTCTGAAGGAGTTCGCTAAGGTGTGAAAGAGTCGACGTAACGAAAGGGACTACGAAAACATAATGCACGTCTGACGTGTCAGTTTGATGGGACCTCTTACACAGATAGATTTATTACAAATGGAAGCTGCTGAGGGCCATCGCAACAAGAATAAATACAAAGAAAGAACAACAAGAGCTACGAGCAACAAGAGCTCATATGTCACAAGTAGGTGGTGTGAGAAACGAGAAAGTAAATCTGAATATTTTTCCGGAATTTCCGGTACCGCTCCCACCGTGCTCGGATCCAATCCGGACCCTAAAATATGTGATCTATGGCAACAATCTCTCTACTTTCCAAGTTTCATTCAAATCACTCCACTCGTTCAATCCCTATCCGAGCCACAACATTTCCGGGACTCCCCCTCCATCTCCCCCCACTACGACTCAGCCACATAAACTTCGCCTCTCGATATACTCCACTATTAATCTTTTTGATGTAAGTGGGTAATAAATAAATATTATTATTTGGTTTTGTGCATGTCACAAAGTCCCCCCCCCCCCCCCCCAACTCCCCCAATCATGGCCGCATGGGGCACGGACACACGCTTTGTAGATCTAGGTCATCAGTTCTCATCCCCCATATAGTTCCACTTGAATCGAGCCATTTGTTCGCAACCTACGGAAGTCAGTAATTCCCGGATTCCCCCTCCCTCAACTCCCCGAAAAATTGTCGGATCCAGTAACGGAAGCCTTTATGGGCATTGTGTCGGGTTCTTAAGTCTATTTGGTCAGGTCCCTAATATGCCTGCCAAGTTTAATCCTCCTTAGCACATCGGGAAATATCCTAACTCGCGATCACTGGAATTCCGGGAAACCCCCTCCAACTCCCCCCAAAGAGCCCGATATGATCTGGTTATGTCAAGAAAGTTTCTAATGCTTATGCTTGTTCTTCCCACCAAATTGGATTCCGATACATCGAAGCCAAGCGTTTCATAAAAATTCCGGTGCCCCCTCCCAACTCTCTCCCTAGTGTCGGATCCGGTCCGGACTTGGCATGGAACATCTGAGACAATAACTGTTTCTACTTGTCAAGTTTCATTCAAATCCGATCGCCCGTTGAAAAGTTGTAAATGCCACTAGATTCTGGATTCCCCGTCCCTCCACCCTCTTCACGATGTTCGGATCGTTCAAAGGACTATTTTAAGTCGGTCTATATGGATCCCTGATATTCCTGCCGAGTTTCATCGTCCTAGCTTATGTGGAAGTGCCCAAACTAGCAAAACCTGGACCGACAGACCGGCGGACGGACAGAAACTGCGATCGCTATATGGCACATGGCCGAAGGGCAAGTGCCATAAAAACAAGAACACACCCGATGAAAAATTTATCTGAAAATAGTAGTACGGAGTTTTACGAAAAAATAGCATGCAGTACTAACTGATGCTACTACATGCTTCTACTTCAACGCTACCGGTTACTGCATACTACTGCATGCTACTATTAGCAAGACTGGATGCTACTATGGCAAGACAGGATGCTACTGGATACTACTACATAAGTCTGAGGCACATTAAATTATAGTATTCCTTGCTATTACATAGTATTACGTGCAACTTTTTCGTATAACTACCATACAACTACGCAGGCTACAAATTTTTCATCGGGCACAGCACAAACTTTGATCAAAAGAAACAGATCATTTTCTCTGTGGGACGTAGCTTTCCGGAGGAACCTTTCAAGTAAATCTAAAATTCCTTTCTTTCTACACTTGTAAAAGCCATTCGATCCCTATTTTCTTTAACCCCAAAGATCCCCCCCCCCCCAAAAAAAACAACAAAAAACAAAACAAAATCTACCAACTCCTTGCATTCCTGAGACAAGTGGCTCCGACTTTTATTGCCATATAGCGATCGCAGTTTCTGTCCATATAGCGATCGCAGTTTCTGTCCGTCCGTCGGTGGGTCCGGGTTTCGCTAGTTCAGGCACTTCCAGATAAGCTAATGAGATGAAACTTGGCAGGCATATAAGGGACCCCAAAAAATTAAGCTGAAACTAGTCACTTCCCCGATCCGATCATCGCAGGGGGAGTGGAGGGAGGAGGAATCCGAATCTTGAGGTATCTATAACTTTTGAACGGTTGCTCGAATCTTAATTAAACTTGATCTGGAAAGAACCCGTGTCTCAGACGACCCCCTCCCAATCAGGACCGGATCTGGTGACTTTGGGGGAAGCTGGAGGGGGGGAACCGGAAATCTTGGGAAACGCTTGCAGTGGAGGGATCGTGATGAAACTTGGTGGGAAGAACAAGCAGAAGTCCTGGATTCATTGATGACATAACCGGACCGGATTCGGACACTGTGAGGTAGTTGGGGGGTGGGGGGGTCAAGAATTCTGGTGATCCGGCGAGTTCGGTACATCCTTATGTGCTAGGACGATGAAAGTTGGAAGGCGTACCAGGGACCCGAACAGACTGACTTGAGAATAGTCGTTTGCCCGATCCGACCATCATGGGGGAGTGGAGGGATGTGGAACCCGGAACCTAGTGGCATGCTTTCCTTTTGAACGGTGATCGGAATTGAATGAAACTTGGCAAGTGGAAAAAGCTATCGTCTTAGATGTTCCATGTCAAGTCTTGGTCGGATCCGATACTTGTGGGGGGGGGGGTCGAGGGGGGCACAGAAAATCTCGTGAAACACCTAGAGTAGAGAGATTGGGATAGAACTTGGTAGGAAGAACAAGCATTAGCCCTAGATCCGTAACTGACAAAACCAGATCGTACCGGGGCGCTGTGGGGGGAGTTCGAGGGTTTTTCCCGGAATTCCAGTGATCGATAGTTAGGGTAGTCCTAGATGTTCTAAGGACGATGAAACTTGCCAGGCATATTACTGGCTAAAGGACCCGACACAGTGTCCTCGGAAAACTGAGGTTCCTGAATCGGACCATCTTTAGGGTAGTTGATGGGACGGAAATCCGGAAATCACTGTCTTCAGTAAGTTGCGAGCGGGTGGTCCGATTCGAGTGAAACTTTATTGGTAATTTTTTTAACTGATTTTAACTAATGGCCTAGACAAGCAAACCATGCGTCCGAAGCACATGCGGCTACGGTTGGGGGAGTTGGAGGGGGGGGGGGGTGTTCGGGAACTTTTTGACATGCATAAAAATCAAACGGATGGACAACGGATGCAACAACAGCTACTCCAGTTTCTGGAGAAGAAAGGGTTTCTTAACAATCGCCAGTTTGGGTTCAGACCAGGGCACTCCACCCAAGATGCACTAACGGCGTTGAGTTTATGGATAAACAAAGCTCTGGATTCTGGCCTACTACCTGCAGCGGTTCTGCTTGATATCAGAAAAGCATTTGATAGTATGTACCATTCAATTCTCCTCGGGAAACTGGAGCACATAGGAATAAGAGGCGAAGCTCTGGATTGGTTCGGATCATATCTGAGGGACCGCAGGATTTATATGGGAGAAGATCCAGGAAACGATGTACTCGTCAACTGTGGTGTCCCCCAGGGCTCAGTATTAGGACCACTGCTATTCCTGATCCACGTTAACGATCTGAGTCGAGTGCTGAACCCGGAACGCACAAATCTTCGCTGCTGTAAGCTATGCTACGTTCAAGATTCGTTCCAGCCCGAAGATGACGATGACGAGCTCGTGGCTTTCGCCGATGATACTACGCTTGGCTGCTGTGAAGCAGATAAGACAAAGCTCATGTCTAAACTGAGGGATATTCTGGAGGAGACATATCTCTGGACGGATGCTAACCGACTTGTTATTAATGTTGATAAATCTTGCGTTTTATTGTTTTCTCGGGTCGGAAGTGTCCAGCCGGAGATATGTGGTATCCAAACCTCAAGAGGTCTGATCAGTCGGCCAGAAAAGCGCTTCGCAAAATACCTGGGAGTCCTCCTTGACGAGAACCTGTCATTCCTGCATCACATCCAAGCAGTAGAGCTGAAGCTATCCCGGAATCTTGGAATAATAAAAAAACTGAAGAGCACCTTGCCGCAGAAAACACTGGTCCTCCTGTACAACGCTCTTATAAAACCCCATCTACAGTATTGTGCAATGATCTGGCAATCGACCTTCAAATCTCACCTGCGAAAACTGAACTCGATTCATAAACGATGTCTGATAATAATTGGAAAAAATGAAGAGTACTTGTCACTGGAGTCGCTGCATCAACTGTCATGCTTGACCTTTGTTTTTAAGTTTTTAGCTGGTGAGCTGCCATCTTCATTCAAAACACTGTTTCGACCTATCTCGGACCAGCATAATCGGACCCGATCATCATCAAACCTGCATATACCCTTCACCCCGACTGTACGATCAGATTTTGCTCCGAACATAACATGTGCAAAAATATGGAACCTGATCCCAGACGAGCTGAGAGGTAGGAAGCCCCTTGCGTCATTTAAAAAAAAGTAAAAAATCATTTATTAGCATTACAGAAGAACAATTAAAAAAGGTCTGGTAAAATAAAATAAAAAAAAAATATAAAAATATGCTTAATAATAAAATAATAATAATAAAACAAAAAATTTATGATGGGGTGGCTTCCCCTGGGGTAAGGTGCAGGAAGGTAATTGGTTATTTTTTTTGTTTTTTGAGAGGCAAGGTTGTGTCTGAGAGTAGGAACAGTGACCACTCTGCGTATTATGTCTAAAATGTAAAGATTGTGGTACTCGGCGTCCAGAAATGGACTGAGTGTTTTTGTTATGTATGATTTATTTTGTATTTGTTAATAAACCCATTGAACTTAACTTGAATGGAATGCAAGTTGGACAGAACCGAACTTCTGCGGACTTGATTTGTTATTTGGCGTCCGGACCGGATCCGACCAAGGTAGGGGGGGCGGGGGGGGGGGGGGGGGTGAAGCGGAAACCAGAAATTTGTTGATAGGCTATGCTCTGATTCCAGTCAAACCTGATTGACGGGAAGAGGAGATGTCAGAGTTGCGATGCTTATGTTTCCGAGTCTTATTCAGCCACAGTCGGGGGAGTTGGGAGGGTAGTCCCTGAAATGTTGTGGCTCGCATATGGGTCAAACAAGTGGAGCGGTTTGAATGATACTTGAAATATAGAGAGTATATGACATATTTTAGGGTTCGAACCGGAACCGACCAAGGTGGGTGGGGGAGAGTTACCGGAAGTTCCCAAAAACTGCTCAGATTCGAGCGAAACTTGATTGGTGGTACGAAAAAATGCTTCAGATGATCCATTTAGGAGTCCGGACCAGAATCGTCCGCGGTAGGGGGAGTTGGAGGGGGTATCGGAATTCGTATAGCACGTCTAGGGACCAAACGAATGCATTTATTGGGTTGAAACTTGGAAGGTAGAAAAGTCATTTCCCCTAGATGATCCGAGGCGATGCCGGAAATGCTCAGACTTGAGTGAAATTAGATATCCTATTTCTAAGTCCGAACGCTATATATTTCTAAGTCCGAACCGCTTTTTCGAATGGCGGGTTTTTTTTGTGACGTTCTCATCTACTTTCTTGTACCCCCCTACTCGTACCAAGTGCCATATGAGCTCGTAGCTCTTGTTCTCAGTGTTGTCTGCTGCTTCCTTTGTAGGGAGTTTTTTGGTATCAGCATGTCCTGGTGACTTCTCAGTAAAACCTGCCAATCGACCAGGCTTTGGTATGTCCGCACTGGTCAAGTAATGTAGCGTTTACATTGACAAGAAATTCTGTCGAGTAGAAAGGAATTCCGGTCGACTCGAAAGGATTCCGTTCGTTAAGACGACTAGAAAAAAGTCTAGCGGGATGAGAATCCTTTCATGATGAAAGGAACTACGGTCTACTTGAAAGGAATCTCGTCGGCGGCGCTGGTAAAAAGACTAGAAAAAGGTCTAGCTAGCTTTTGAGAGCAGCAGTCATCAGTACTGATGTCATAAATGCCCTCAAAACATCTTTTTATTGGCTAGTGAATTTATTTTTGTCAGATTTTCTGTTTGGAAGAATTTATTTGTTTCCCTTTGCGTGTAAACACACGCAACATCTTTGCTGTTCAAGTTTTCCTGTACTTGTAAACGATGCGTAAGTCAGAAAACGGGCTATAAGACTAGGGAGGAGTCACCAGTAAATCCACTAGTGAGTATTCCATTGGAAAGAACTTGATTATTTGAAGCTTGTTTCACGCTGAATCCGTCCGGTCTTTTTTATTGCTCCACATAAACCAATATGTATTCTTGATCAGTGTGGAAAAATACTTTTCAGTTCCGGACCTAATACAAATGTTGGGTTGGGAGCAACGTGAAAGGAAGGGACCTCAAGGGATGGAAATTTTCAAGAAATTAGGTGAATCCACCAATCGCCAATAAAGGCTGAAATATCCCTCCCCCCCTCCCCCACACTTCAGAAAAAAAGGCAGGATGTTCCGAAGATATTCTTTTTATGGCACTTGCGTTCCGGGCACATGCCATGTACCGGTCACATTCCGTCGGTCTGTCGGTCGGTCGGTCTGTCAGTTCGGTGATCGCAGTTTGGGTACATCCAGATATGCTAGGACAATGAAACTTAGCCGGCGCAATAGGAACCCGACCAAACTAACTTAGAAATAGTCATTTCCCCGATCCGACCCTCGTGAAGGGAATGGAGGGAGGAGGAATCGGGAATTTTGAGGTATGTATAACTCTTGGGCGGGAGATTGGATCTGCATGAAACTTGATATTTGGAAAGACATCATGTATCAGATGTCACGACTTCAAGGCTGGACCTGATACGGTGACTTTGGGGGGAGTTGGAGTGGGTGAACCGGAAATTGTGTGACACGCTCAGAGTGGAGGGATCGGGATGAAACAAGCAGAAGCCCTAGATACATCGTTGACAGAACCGGACAGAACGTTTTTTTTTTTTACTAAACCGTACATGTCCATGATCCCAAGGGGCCCACAATCATTTGTGACTCAAGACAGTGTGAATCTTAGCTGATACTCTTAGCTATTCCCTATGCTTGCAAGTATCATATGAGCTTACAGCTCTTCTTTGCTATATGCAGTATTAAAACTAAAAACTGAAAAGCTAAAGTATTGCAATTTTCAGACATGGACGACATTGAAGAAATAAGCAATCTGGAAAGTAACAGCGGAAAAGAACTTGGGAACCCCGTCAACAAATTACTAAACGTCGTACAACATCAAGAGCAAGACCGAGAAAGTGTTGCAGACTGGGTTAACAGTCAGACAAATCGTGGACAGCGGATGATTCAAGGGAATGTGAGTGATTTAAAAGGAAAAGTCAAAGCCTATTCAGATGAGATGACAGATTCTTTTCAAGAGAAAAAGATCGAAGTAAAAGAAGGCATAGCAAAAGCACAAACACATGTGACCGAGATTGTCGAAGAACACATAACCGACATTAAAACCACGGGGAATAATGTGGTTCAGGGATTTGGAGATGTCGTCAAAGGACTTGACATGTGCAACAATGTGAACGACGGTATAGAGAAGGCCCGATTGGGAGTAGAGCAGGTAATTGAAGAGAATATAGTTGAAGTTAAAGCAAGAGGAAGTGAAATAATGGAGGGGAACAGGGACGCAGTCAAAGAGAAGATGAAGGAGTATTCTGATGGTGTGCTGAAAATGATCGAAAATGGAAATGTGCAAATCAGAGATGAAATTGACAAGGTCAAAAATGGATCGATTGCAGCAGGTAAGAAGTTCACATTCTTTAGCATCAAGTTGTCCCGGTTGTCGATCGGATCCGACAATTGGAAGATTGGGACAAACAAAAAATTACTTATCGGGTTCCTAAAGTGCCTGCAGAGTTTCATTGTCCAAGCACATCTGAAAGTACCCTAACGCGTGATCAGCGAACCGTCCGACAGTAAAGCACTTGGCACTTTAACCGAAGACTGCAAGTGCAATAAAACTCGCAGATAGGCTACGCTACCCTTCAGCTTTCTACTCGCAAGTGTCTAACCCTGTTTCTCACCACCATGATGCAGTTCTACAGCGCCGAGATTATTAATTTCCTACGACAAGCAGAATGAATTATCATAGAATAACTTAGCTATAACATGCCAGTGAATTTTGAATACTCGCTTGTAATAATAATAATAACAAGGAAATGCATCACGAAGGCTTTTGCCTCCATACGACTCGAAGAAATTGTAAGTAGCTCAGTCACTCTAAGCAGAGCTAAAATGTCTGCAATAATAGACAGAATATAGGGTTTATAGAAAAAAAAAACTCTTCAATGCCCACAGGCTATCCTGCAAGGGACTAAATATTTGGAATATTTTGGAACTCAGTCCCTCTAAGCGGAGCTAAAATGTCTGCAATAATAGACAGAATAACGGGTTTATATAAAAAAATAAAACCTCTTCAATGCCCATAGTCTATCCTGCAAGGGACTAAATATTTGGAACTATTGATTGGTTCAGCGTTAGCCGCATCATCGGTAAGGCTGTTCCAAGCACCAACAATTCTGTTCTCCAGTTATACATTTTCTTGTGGAATAGTGATTTTGCAGGCATGAACGCGTGCCCTCTATGATGACGGTGAATGCAGAAGTTTTACACTTACTTTTCAAAGGTGTCCTGATTTCAGTTGACTAATTTAAATGTGTCAGTCAAGTCGCCTGAAATAAATCAATACGTGTGAGTCATCGTTACGAATATTTCCAGTGTTGCTTTTCATTTTTGTTTGCTCGAAATTACCTTAAATTGCACTTCGGAGCAATCGAAGATATAATCCTGATGCGATGCTCCTACGGGTGGTGGTTCTGGTAATTGGCTTCATCTAGTTCTTGGTACTGGATTCCGGCGCATCCCAATACAGCTTCCAGGGTTTTGTTTCCCATTCAGTGTCCACAGACCGTTTGAAGGCTTCTACGGTCTTGGATGTAACAGACTCTTCTGACAGATCGCTTCAAAGTGAGATGACTCGGTTCTGGAAGAAATGACTCCGGGTTCTTAGGTTACTTTGTAGGACAGGAACGTGTCCTGCCTGAAATCTTGGATGATATTAATGGGGACCCACAGGACGTGGTCGGCTTACATGAAGCAGAAGCTTAAGAATGGATTATCAATTACCCGTACAGTTATGATACGAACTTTAAGGGATCCACTAAAAACGGGAAGGGAACGGAACGACACGGTGCATTAGGAAGGCTGGTGCAACATTACACCAGGAGGAACACCACTAAAAGGGGGAACGCTGCACCGTCCTTCTTTTTTTAGTTCTGAAAACGGGAAGGGAAAGGAACTTCTCCGCGTTTTTTGCAGCGCCCTTGTTCTTGAGTACTTGCTGCAGGAGGAACAAGTACTAAAACGGGAATGCAGGACCCCTGTTCTACTCATTTTAGTACTTGCTGCAGGAGGAACTAACTGTCTCTGCAGCGCTTGATGGCCACTCTTGTGTTCTAAGATGTCAAACGACTAATAGCTTTAAAGGACCCGTCCTACCTGTAATGCCAATGCAACCTACTTCCGTAATTGCATTCAGTAATTCTTAAACCCAGAAGCCCAAATTTCATAAGTTGCACTTAAACCCGCTAACGACAGCTCATTAATCTTTGCACTTGCCGCGATTTTCTATTTCCGACGAGTGTTCGCGTATCATGCTATTGATGCGTAAAACCGTTTATCAGAATTTCGCCGAGTTTTTGTTAGAAGTCAATGGGCCTGGGAAAAGGCTTGAAACAGCCAAAGCCGTGTTTAATTTCTTAAAAGCAGATCCTAAATAGTTTTGAATATTGGAACATAAACAGTAAATAGTTTGAGGTGTGCTTTAAGGACGGTGGTTTTTACACTTCTTAATTACACTTCTCTATTCCCTACGGAATAGAAATTAATAGGTTATTATTTTACCCCTCGTTGTCTATTTCCCCAATCGTTACTTTTTATATAGGTTGTTCTCAGTATTTTATATGAAATTCGACCACTTTCTAGTATATGTTGACAATTCTGGTTAGTTTTTAATGTATGCTGACTTTACCACCTGCTATTCGGCTAGTCCGTAAATGGTGTTGAAATAAAACTGAATTGAATTGAATTGAATTGATATGTGGCATCGGTTCCGACTACCCCCCCCCCCCCCCTGCGAAAACCGCGTACAACCCCTCCCCCCAAAAAAAACTATAGCTATGTTTCGGCCCTTCTCGGCAAGGGCCCTTTTCAGACTCATGTTGAAAAATGAACATGTGGAAAATCCACGAAAGATTCTAACTTTAGACATCTGCTTTCGTTGATTTCTCCGTAAAAACTGCTTGGAAAAGCTGGTGCTGCGATTTCATTTTGGAAATGAATTAAATTTGGGAAAATTAAATTTTTGGAACTGTCATGACAAAGACATCATCCTGTCTTGGCAGATTTCTTTTGAATATGAGGATTCAAGCTAGGCTAAGCATTAATAATGAAAGACATAAAAAACTAATTTTCGAGGGTTTCCTTGATCAGCTGATTATGCCTCTACGATGTTAAGCGAGGGATATAATTTCGGATGTTTCAATAAGTTTAGAGGCTCTACTCTGTTTAAGGGGGAACGCACTTCCACTGGGGAAAAATAATGAGATATCTAGGGAAAAATAGGGCACGTGATGGCCCTTATACTTCTGCCCTATGTGTGGTGCAATTGACGAGAATCTTTTACATTATCTGTGTGAATTTTACAATTACAATTCGGTTTATTTATCCATAGATATCTTTTAAAGACAAAAAATAGTGCTGGACATGTCATTACAAATAAAAAGATCAACCAAGGGATATATTTACAATGGTAACCTATGATTTATATATACATTTCACGGTTTAAAATACAATTCATCAGAACACGAACGCGAATTACAATGATAAGTACAAAAATAATTCGTCATAAGTGTCACTACTATAATACAATTCACGGTTTAAAATACATTTCATGAAAATACGGACGTGAATTAAAATGACCAGTACAAAAATAATTCATCATAAGTGTCACTACTGTTCTAGAATTTAAACAAACGTGATTGAGATAAAAAGATGCAATGGTCAAACTATTTATGTCACAACAAAAAAAAAGAAACGGGCTGAAAAGAAATAGACGACAACAACTTTTAAAGAGCGTTAAAATGTTCGGTAAAATATGGCACGAAAGAGTTGAGAAATCGTTCCGATGAATGGGCATGAGACGGGGACTTCAGTAGTTTTTTCCCCGTTTGAAGTAAATTTAGCCTTGTGTTTCGCCGGCCGATGTTGCTGGCATATTCTGGAAGGATGTCCCTATGTAGATCAGATGCCAGAATCTTTCTGCCAAAGCTCATGACTAGCTCGTGCCTCCGCTGGCATACGTCCTTCATAAAATCCGATGACGAGTTGCCGCCAGACGCGCTAGAGGAACAATAACAATCACACGTGAGATCGGGAGATAAGTTATCTGACGGGTGAATAAGTGATTAGGCTATCGCTTCATATCGAATCGCGCATTAGCCCCGTGGAAAAGTCAGTTAGCACTCAGCACTGAAGTCGGAAGCCAGAAATGACAAACTTGATGACGCTTAACAGAACAGGAGTTTGGTAAAGCAAAAAGAGGGGAAGAGGTATTTTAAACTGTTTTAAACATGGTTAGACCTAAGAGGAATTGAAAATAGGAAAACAAACCTGGATAAACGTACACGAAGAAGTAATGTGTCATTGTTTTCTTTACGATAGCGCACCTAGCGGCCAAAAAAGAACTAATCCAGAGGAATTTTATGAGGGGCGTATAGCGTCGTTATGTCCAGCGTTTCTAGACTCTTCTCATAGTCTTTGTAGTCAGTCCCAAGGATTATTTTGCATGCACGTTTTTGGATTTGTTCTATCCTTTGAGTTTGGTCATCAGAAATAGAACTGTGCCACACCGCGCATGCATATTCCGTTAATGGTCGAACACACGATTTATAGCAGTTTAGGAGGGCCTTTCTGCTGAAGCCAAACCTTCGTAAACAGGCGAAAGATTTTAATTGACCAGCTGCCTTTGCTACAAGGTGATTTACGTGAGTACGCCATCGGAGATTGTTGTCAATGTGTAGACCAAGGATCTTGATGCTTTGCGCATGCTGGCAGTTCGGGGATGTTCCTTGTCAGGAAGCTGACTCGGAACAGTATGCTTTTTTCTTCGCTTCTGCCTAGTTTGACTGCTTCCGCTTCTGAATTCAACTTCGTCAGTACTCTAAGTGCAGGGTTGATGGTGTCTGAGTCAGACTGAAGACGAAAAACAGACAAAGATAGGTCATCTGCGAATTTGTACCTGTTCCTGAGCTCTTTAAGTAATTTGTTGGCCACAACCGTAAAGGCCAAAGGACCGAGCCTCGTTCCTTGAGGTGCTCCACAAGTTATTTTAAGAGCTCTGAAACTTCTCCGTTTTGGAGTTCGACGCATTGCAACCGTTCCGAGAGGAAGCTTGCCAGCATCCTGGTAACAATAGCGCGTGCTCCCATAGTTGTTGATTCTTCAATGACTGTGGCGTGTTCAAGGTAGTGGAAAGCCTTGATGAAATCGGCTATGAGGCAATCGACGAAGGCGCCATCATTTTCTAGATGATTGAGCATATCGTGGATGAACCTAACAAGATAGTGGACAGTACTGCAGCCTGGTCGAAAGCCATACTGTCGAGAATCGATGTTGTCGGAGATGTCACTGTATACATCCATTTGAAAATAAAGCTCTCAACACCTTTGAAAAAGTAGACGTCTTCGATATGGGCCGAAAATCATTTACTGACTTTGTGGAGGTCTTCTTCGGAATAGGGGTGATGATAGCTGTCTTGAACCTCCTGGGGGAGACCCCCTCAACAAGGCACTGGTTGACCACAGCTGTAAAGGGGTCAGCGATTTCCTCACAGCAGTACTTGATCAGCCGAATTGGAATTGGAATGTGGTGAGCTGAGGGGGGGGGGGGCTAAGGGAGGAAATGTTTGGGAGGAGTGTTTACGGTAGGAAGGGTTAACAAATGCTTTGCTGTAACAAGAAATTTGGCTTTGTTTGTCCGGTTAGCGGCGAAGCATTGGGAGCATCCGATGTAAATGGTATTAAGCTATATTTGGGATTTAGTTTCATAATTTTTTTTACACATGATTTTGTTCGTGTGGCTGGCCAGTTGGCTTTTTGCAATAAACCGAATTACTTCGATTTCGGCTCGCTTAATACATTAGAGGTATGATTAGCTGATCAGGAAAACCTCAGAAAATCTCGTTTTGTTTATTTCAATAGAAGAAGAAGAATTTATTTGCACAAAAAGCCTGAGGCCATGGCAAAAATGGTAACAAAAAATTGGACACTTAAAAGAAATAGTAGAACTAAACTAAAGGAAATTCTCTCTGTGGGCTAAAGCTACCTTTAGGAACCTTACCAGCCTCTTCAAGTCTTGAAAACACTACTTCCAATAACATTCATCATCCATACTTCATCATTTATTGTACTTACATTCCCAAAAATCTCAACCCGCAGGTCATCTAGCTCACGGCATTCACATATCAGATGCAACAAATTCTCATTCTCACTAACACACATCGGGCAAAAATAGGGACCCAGTACGTCCTAGTTTATTCCCCAAATATTTCCTCCGTTTTCCCAATGGCAAACAATCCGCCCGGCAACTAATTAAAATTCTTAGATGTACCCACTTAATCCCAGCCTTAAGAAAAGATTTCTTTAGTAAATCCCGCTCGGGAAATTTTTCCCTTGCTGAAAGGACTTAGCTTAGAGGTTTTACAGTCACCTTTGGGAATACCTATCACTCATTATGAGTATTTCACACTCACTTTTAATCACTTTTAATCTGTGTCCAGACTTTGTGGATTATATTATACAGTGGTCGAGGATCTTTGCTTCTTTGAGGTTATTCGGTATCTGGCTTTTCAGTTGTTCAGATATTAAGAAGTTCAAACAGAATCAGCGGTGAGTACATTTTCTTGTATTAGACCAAGACTAGGCGATTGAACACGGAAAGCAAACATCGCAGTCGGTTACTGATCGCAGGCAGCGATCAAATGTTTAGTTTTTTTATCTTGTGCATTTACGACATTATTGAAAGCTCAGTGTATTTTTTCCTATGTCTTGTACTGCGCTATTTCCCTCTTCTTAAGTGCGTAAATAAAATTTCATAATCATCATCACAGCTTCCACCGAAAACCTTACATCAAAAAAGCTAAAACAGTTAACATACCTCCATCTCGGTTGATATCGGAATAACAAGCTTGACGGACGTTTAAAACATGTACCGAGCCTCGCTGTGTACGGTAAACTCTCACAGCTAAGATGGAGCAGGTAGGCTGAGGCAAAACTACGGTAAATCTATGACAAATTCAATTTTGTGTGAAATTCTCTTAAAGGAGCCCTCTTGCTTATTCTGCCTTTTATAATATACTTAGCACCCAAATGGAACTATAAGCTTCTAAAATCCCCACCTTTCCCCATTGTTTCGTTTCGGAACTACGAATTCTTAGCGCTTTTTCGGCCTTGCCGAGTTTTCCCGTCACCCAACGAAATGTTTGCCGGAATCTTCAACGTCCGCTGACAACTCTTTTACACATAAGGATGTGATAATCTTCTGTTTATTACTTCTTTTATTTGCTTAGTTTTCCCACTTTTTAACCAAGGCACGTTCAGTTTTCAAATGTTTTGCGCCCAGCCGCCGCGACGGAGAGCAGGAAGGCTGGATATAGTCGACAAGCGCTAACAAGAGAATCGCTATAAGTTTTAGGTGGAAAGTAACGTTATTTTCAGAAACATCTTTTCTGATTCGTTTCAAAGGGAAAGACCATTTCTAGTAAGAGTTGTGCTTTAAAGCAGTAAGAGTTAAAGCAAGTAAGAGTTGTGCTTTAAAGCACAACTCTTACTAGAATGAAACGGATCAGAGAAAACGTTTCGCGAAAATACCATTACTTTCGATTTGAATTTAGCAATTTTCTTGTTAGAGCATGTCGATTCTATCCAGCCTTCCTGCTCTCAGACGCGGCTGCTTTGCGCAAAACGTTTGAAAACTGAGCGCGCCGTAGTTAAAAAGTAGGAATACTAAGCAAATTAAAGAAGTCAAAAACAGAAGATTCTCATATCCTTGTGTGTGAAAGAGTTGTCAGCGGACGTTGAATATTCTGGCAAACGTTACGTTTCGTAACGGGCAAAACTCGGCACGGATGAAATTCGAAAGCCCAAACCGAACAATGTAGAAAGGTGGGGATTTTAGAAGCTTATTATCCCATAATAGGTATATTATAAAAGGCAGAAAAAGCAAGAGGGGTCCTTTAAGAAAAAATATTTCTTAGTGAGCCTGATTGCCCAGTTTCTAAGCTAATCTTGTCAAGTCTCTAATGTCCAAGCCAAGTTTCATCATCCTAGCAAATCTGGAAGTACCTTAATTCGCGATCAACGAGATTTCCGGTTCTCCCTCCAGGTTCCCGCATCAGTTATCGCATCCGGTCCGATTGGAAACAGAACATCTGAGACATTTTTCTTGACATTTGTCAAGTTTCATGCATGTCCGATTACCCGTTCCAAACTTATGTATTTTACTAGTTTCTCAACTAAACTCTGACTCATGGTTACAGGATAATGAGCATCCGAAACTGATAATCTATACCAAGAAAGTAAAACAACAGCTGTAAGCTCATATGGCACTTGCATGGGTCAAGATGATTTGATTGATCAAAAGTAAGTTTCGACTTTGCGGTTGAGATGCGTACTTTAAGGGAGCTGGAACTTCATTTGTAAGCAAAACCCTTGAGGAAAAACTGCTAATGGGCTGATGGGCATCACGAAAATGCATATATTGCTTAAAAGTATTTTTTTTTTACTTTGCGGTCAAGATTGGTTCTTTAAGGAATAATCGGATTTGGGAAGTAGCAATTTTTAAGCAAATGTTGTTGAGTCTCCAATATTCCAGCGAAGTTTCATCGTCCTAGCACATCTGGAAGTACCTTAACGCGCGATCACCAGAATCCCAGACCCCCCCCCCCCTCCTCCAACTCCACCCACAATAACCGTAGCCAATCCGGTTCTGTAAATGATTAATCCAGAGCATCTGTTTTTCATTCCTACGAAGTTCGATCCAGATAACACTAGTCTAAGCGGGTCAAGTATTTTCCGCCCTCCACCCAATAATTGCCGGATTCGGTCCGGAAATGAAAAAGGTCACCAGAGAAAAATGTCCTCTGTTTAATTATTAGATTTCACTCGAATCCGATCACCCGTTCCAAAGTTACGCATGACTCAATATTCCGGATTCCCCTCCCTCAACTCCCCCCCCCCCAAGATTATCATATCGAGGATTTTTTTTGTATTCCAAGTCAGTTTGACCGGGTTCCTGATATGCCTTCCAAGTTTCGTCGTGAAAATCCCCCCAAAAATGGAATTCCGGGAAACCCCCTCCTCCCCCCCACTCAAGTGTCCGGATCCAGTCAAATTATGTAAAAGATTTACATGGATCAGATGTTTGTTCTTCCCAGCAAGTTTCACTCCGATACCATCATTCTAACCGTTTCTCGAGATTTCCGGTCCACCCCCCCCCCTCCCCAGCTCCCCCACGGTGCCCGTAGCCAATCCGATTCAGTAAATGACTTACCTAGAGCATCTGTTTGTTCTTCCCACAAAGTTCCATCCCGATCCTTCAAACGGGTCAAGTATTTTCCGCCCCCCCCCCCCCCCCCCCAATAGTTGCCGGATCCGGTCCGGATATGAAAAAGATCATCGGAGAAATGTCCTCTGTTCAATTCTTAAATTTCACTCGAATCCGATCACCCATTCCAAAATTACGCATGACTGAAGATTTCGGATTCCCCTCCCTCCACTCCCCCCACCATTATCAGATAGACAAAATTTTTATTTTGAAGTCAGTTTGATCGGGTCCCTGATACGCCTGCCAAGTTTCATCGTGAAAATCCCCAAAACCACCATCACCGGAATTTCGGGACCCCCCCCCCCCCCATAAGTGTCCAGATCCAGTACAATGGTCTAAAGAACTTATCTAGAGCAGATGCTTGTTCTTCCCAGCAAGTTTCATTCCGATCCCTCCATTCCAACCGTTTCTTGAAATTTTCGGTCTCTCCCCCCCAACTCCCCCCTGGCTACCGAATCCGGTCAAGACTTTAAACGGGACATTACAGATAAATATTCTATCCAGTTATGAAGTTTCATTACAATCCGATCACCCGTTCGAAAGTTACACACTTCTCAATTTCCCGGATTCCCCTGCCCTCCACTCCCCCCCAAAATGGTCGGATCAGAAAACTGGTTATTTCTAAGTTTGTTTGGTCGGGTCTCTGATATGCCTGCCAAGTTTCATGGTCCTAGCACAACTGGAAGTACCCTAACTCGAAAAAGTGTGACAAAATGCCCTAAATTTTCAAGTTTCCAGCGCCCCCACTCCCCCGCAGATGGTCGGATCGGGAAACTTATTATTTCCAAGTTACTTTGGTCAGGTCCCCGATATTCCTGCCAAGTTTCATTGTCCTAGCTCATCTTGAAGTACCCTAACTCGAAAAAGTGTGACAAAATGCCCTAAATTTTCTAGTTTCCAGCGCCCCCACTCCCCCGCATATGGTCGGATCGGGAAACTGATTATTTCCAGGTTTGTTTGGTCGGGTCCCTGATATTCCTGCCAAGTTTCATTGTCCTAGCTCATCTTGAAGTACCCTAACTCGAAAAAGTGTGACAAAATGCCCTAAATTTTCAAGTTTCCAGCGCCCCCACTCCCCCGCATAATGTCGGATCGGGAAACTGATTATTTCCAGGTTAGTTTGGTCGGGTCCCTAATATGCCTGCCAAGTTTCATTGTCCTAGCACATCTGGAAGTACCCTAATTCGGATAAGTGGGACAAAAAACTCGGACCGACCAACAGACCGACAGACGGAATTGTAATCGGTATATGGCACTTGAGCCAGAGGCTGCAAGAGGCTGCAAGTGCCATAAAAATTAAGAATACGTCAATATTCTGGACTCCCCCTCCCCCACGGTAGTCGAATCGGGGAAGTGACTATTTCCAAGTTAGTTTGGGCGGGTCCCTGATCTGCCTGTCCAGTTTCATCGTCCTAACTCGATATGAGTGGCCTGACAGACAGACCGACGGACCGACAGACCGAAAAGTGATCGGTATATGGCACTTGAGTGGAGCTGCAAGTGCCATAAAAATTAAAGCTCAAAAACGAATTCAGCATGTCTCCTTACCCCTACATCCAACCTCTAATCAACTTCAGATTAAACTTTTACTTTTAACAAATTTTCCGGTTTAAGCCGGATTCCGAGCGATCTATACGTCCGGTCAGAAAATGATTGTCATATACGAGTTCAGCATGTCTTCTTAGCCACAAATCGAACATCATATCAAATTTAAATAAAACTTTTACTTTTAACAAATTCTCCGGTTTTGGCCAGATTCCGGCCGAACTAATTGTCCGGCGAGAAAATAATTTCATATTCGGACTCAGCACATCTCCTTGCCCCTCAGTCGAACCTCTAATCAACTTCATATTAAACTTTTACTTTTCACAAATTTTCCGATTTTTGTCGGATTCCGGGTGAACTATTGGTCCGACGAGAAAATAAATTTTATATTCGAATTCAGCATGTCTCCTTACCCCTAAATCAACCATCTCAATAGCTTTCAAAAAATGTTGTTTCCCCTTAATTTGAAACCCCTCCCCACCCTCAAATATCAGGCTACAGAGCCCATCTTCGAATTTGACATGTACTTTGACCCAAAGGATCCTCCCTCCAAGTTTCATCAAAATATCTCAATTCCCTCGCGAGTTATCGTGCGGACAGACGGACAACTTTTGTGATGTCATAGGTATCCCTCCACTTATGTTTTGGGATCCCAAAAAGCGAGGGGCTGCCAACTTTTTTAGTGTACACCAAATGCCTGCTGCCCGTTAGGTGCCGGCACAGGTTGATACCAACCGACATCAGTTGCCGCGTGTTAGATTATTAGATCAGCCTGTTTAGAAGCGATGAAAGATAAAATCGCCTAATTTATGACCGGTTCCGGCATCGCAGGTGCGGAAAGGGTGTAGGCTACAGCAATTCGGGTGAGTGGGTAGTCTCTCTAAAAGAAGTTACATTCCCGTTTTTATATTTTCCCGAAGAGAAATGGCTCGATAATCTTAACTTTAAGTAAGTAAGTAAGTAATTTATTTATGACCCGCCATTTTGGAAAGGCGGAGTAAATGAAGAAAGTAAACAAAACACATACAAACACAGAAAAAGACAGTAAATTTGTAATCTTCGGTTTGTAATCTTCAGAGTGAGGGGCAGGAACAGTGTTCTAACGTGCCTTCTTTTAAGCTCTGGAGTTACGAAGTCTCACTTACTTGTCTTCTTCTACTACTTGCTAATCTCTTTTATTACTCGTGCCTCCTGCGCTTTGCCATGCCGCGCCTCTTTTTAGTCGATCCCGAAAGGAAAAAGCATCAAAGCTTCAACCGACGCGAATTCTTTACGATCACTATGCTACGGCAAAGGCTACCAACCTTGTTGTATATTGTCAGAGTCATTGTTTAAGAAGTAGATTGTACATATACATATATATCTGTGTTTAAAAGCCATTAAGCCATCTACAGTACAATCTCAAATCACAAACAACCTCACTTTATCGCTAATTCCTAACTTAATTTATTTATTTGACTAAATCAACGGCCAACAAGGGGCACATGCATCTTAAACAACAACAGAAAACAAGTTTAACAACAACACACTATAATACATTACTCAAAACCGGGGGAAAAGTTGCAAAACAGCAACTTCCCCCACGACAACCATATTGGGAGCGACAGCCTCATGTGCGGCCTAGCCAGGACAACCAGCAGCGGGTTCTGAGACTCAAGAATTCGCTTCTGCAGAGACAGAACAGAAAAGCGCCTGATTTCTGGAAATGAGGGAAGGCCTTCACCAACGAATATTGACGACGCACTGCAATTCCACTTGAACCCATGCAACCAACGAAAAGAGTTATTCTAAAGGATACGAAAGCAGCTTTCGCGCCTAACCCTAATGTTAGTAACAAGAGCCACATAGTAAAGCTGAGTGCAGTACATCCTGAAAAGGAAAGTCTTAACTTGCGGCTCGCAAGCCCCGAACTTCCTAATCAGCTTCCTAATCTTCCTAATATCATCTACCGACTTTTTACTAAGCCAATAACGTTCTCTATCATATTACCAAAACACACTATAGATCTAGGAGTCGTAGACTTCAGGATACCTAGGAGTAGCTCATCCCTCCCCATTTTGAAAAATAGTAGGCTACCCCTTATATAAGAATATGACAACTAGGCATTGATTGATGACTTCTCAGCTGTTGTTGCTTCTCGCGTTTGGTCTCTCCAGTTAACATCATCTGTTTATTTGTAGACTGAATGGATCCGATTGCGGCTTCCTACCAGCCGCCTTATGGGCCTACTACCCCAATTTTACCGTACCCAACTATGGCAACTCAGGGTCCCATAGCCGCAGCCTACCCACCAGTGAAGGAACACTACAGTGTCGACTATCAGCCTGGGTATATCGTTGCAGCCGTGCCCCAACCAGCCCCACCGCCTGCCGAAAATGACAATGTACTGAAGAAGTTAATCGCCCCGATGCCACTTCTACTTCCGCCTTTCGTACTCGGGATCGTAGTCTGCGTGACTGTCGTCGTACTCGTACCAGTCATTGCCATTCTGCCTGTAGCTCTCCTTACGATGCTCATCAACCTGATCAAGCCTTGCGAAGTGCACGATAGACGCCTTAGTTGCAAGAAAAAGGAGCATGAAGTATTTCCATACGAAAATAAGGTGGATGATGGTGAAGAGATGTACAAAGACCTTGTCCACTATAAGGAAGATGGTTATGACAAGCAAGGATACAGAAGAGAAACCTCGCATAAGAGCTATGAAAATATGCATCGAGGCTACGCAGGGGTTAAGAACTCGTATTCAGCCGTGTATGGAGGCAGGCATCCTCACTACAAGGAGAAACAGGGAGTTGTTAAAGAAGTCAGTCATGCTCTTTTAAAATCATTGGATCTTGATTTCAGTGATAGAAGCCGATAAGTATTTTGTCATTGTTCTCAAAATTTAATCTAATTACACTACCGTGTTTTTGTCTTTTTTTTGCTGACATCGCAAGGAATTACCTGGCTTAATTACTTAAAGTGGTTTTTACTACTTAAATCATTTGTTCAATACTCCACTTGTCTTGTGCAAATTCTAGCTCTGACGCAATTGAGAATCTCCGAAAACGAATACATGGTTTTCACATAGCATTTAGCGTTCTAGATATAGTGCCACACTGTTTGAAGTTTCGTAACAGATAACACAAGGAGTGTCGACTCCGAATTCATATTCGAAATGTCGACTTCGAATTCTTGTTCGAATTGTCGACTTTGAATTCCCACATCGGCCTACAGATTTCACCGAGGGGATCTGATTAAGATGTACGCATTGTGCCATGGCGCCTACTACAACCTTCCGGCTGAGAACTTGGTTGTGTTCAGCGAAAATAAGCAGCTAACGGGCCATCAAAATTGTTCATTCAAGCTTTGAAAAGGTATCGGCCGTTGTGCATTTGGGAATAGAGTGGCCGTCTGTGGAACTATCTACCAGATGATGTAGTAGGTGCAGAAACTGTCAATGAGTTTTTGGGATCCCAAAACGTAAGTGGAGGGATACCTATGACATCGCAAAAGTTGTCCGTCTGTCTGTCCGTCTGTCTGCACGATAACTCTCGAAGGGAATGAGATATTTTGATGAAACTTGGTGGGAGGATCCTTTGGGTCAAAGTACAGGTCAAGTTCGAAGATGGGCTATGTATCCCTATATTTGAGGGTGGGGGAGGGGTTTCAAATTAAGGGACAAACAAAATATTTTTAAACAGCTAATGTGATAGTCGATTATGGGGTAAGAAGACATGCTGAGTACGATGGTGAATACCATTTTCTTGTCGGACAAGTATTTCGTCCGGAATCCGGCAAAAACTGGAAAGTTGGGTGAAAGTTTCATTTAAAGTTGATTAAATGTTCGATTTAGGGGTAAGGAGACATGCTGGACACGATGGTGGAAACGATTTTCTTGCCGGACAAGTAGTTCGTCCGGAATCCGGCAAAAGCCGGAAAGTTGGTTAAAAGTAAAAGTTTCATTTGAAGTTGATTAAATATTCGATTTAAGGGTAACACGCTGAACACGATGGTGAAAACCATTTTCTCACCGGACTACTAGTTCGCCAGGAATCCGGCCAAAACCGGAAAGTTTGTTAAAAGCGAAAGTTTTATCTGAAGTTGATTAGATGACAGATTTAGTGGTAAGATGAGACGCCGAGTCTGTATTTGACAATCATTTTTCACCCGGACAGATAATTAGTCCGGAATCCGGTTTTAACCGGATTTTTTTTTTAAGTCAAAGTTTTATTTAAAGTTGATAAAGAGATCCGCTGGATTCTTTTTTTTTTGCTGGACTAGTAGTTCGCTTGGAATTCGGGCGAAACCGGAAATTTGGCAGAAGTAATGCAGGAAGTTTCGGTCAGAATAGATATGGCTTATAGAGGTATATCCGAACTTGGTTTACTCTGATGATTCGCCTGGCGAAGACTGGATCTGGCGAAGACAGGACCCGATTGTCTGGATCAAATGTTAGATTTTTGGGATCCCATCGAAACCTTTGGTCTTGTTTTTGTGGCACTTGCAACCTCTGGCTCAAGTGCCATATACCGATCGTCATTCCGTGCTGTCGGTCGGTCTGTTTGTCCATCACCCTTTTTCCAGTTAGGGTATTTCCAGATGTACTAGGACGACTAAACTTGGCAAGCATATCAGAGACCCGACTAGATTAACTTAGAAATAGTCACTTGTCCGATCCGACCATCGTGGGGGCATGGGGAGACGGCAGAATCCTGGGGGGGGGGGGTCGGAGGGGGGAACCGGAAATCGTGTGACACGCTCAGAGTGGAGCGATTAGGATGAAACTAGGTGGAAGAACAAGCACAAGCTCTAGGTACATTACTGACAGAACTGGACCGGATTCGGACACTGTGGGGGAGTTGGAGGGGGGTTCCGGAATTCCGGAGATCCGGAGTAAATGTACTTCCAGGTAGGCCAGGGCGATGAATCTTGGCAGGTATATCGTAGGGACCAGACTAAATTAACTTGGAAATAGTCACTTGCCCGGTCCGACCATCGTGGGGGAAGGGGAGACAGCGGAATCCGGAAATTAGGGGCATGCATAACCTTTGAACGGGTGATCGGATCTTAATGAAACTTCATAGAAAGACCCCATGTCCCACTTTAAGTCCGGACCGGATCCGATGAATCTGGGGGGGGGGGGGTCGTAGGGGAGAACTGGAAATCTTGTGACACGCATAAGAGTAGTACAAGATAAACTTGGTGGGAAGTAGATAGATAGATAGATAGATATCGCTTTTATTCTTTTGGAACTATCACGGTGAAATCCAAATTTGTCGAAATCGTCATATATACATGTAGACACTCATATATAAATATGTCAACGTCATATATAGAAGTAAACACTAAATAAGATTACAAATTTTAACTAAAGACGGTACAAACGTCTTTTCATACCGTACATGGTCACATTTTACGTGTTGGAGTTTTGGGATCACCACTGAGGCCGCTCTTGCAGGTGGTTCGCGAGCAGTGTTGAACGGTGGTTGAAGTATTTACTTATGGATAGGCTGCTCAAACATTTTCTTACCGGAAGCCATGCACAGTTTCAACCTATGGGACTCAAGTTTAAATTTCTGAAGGAGCTCATTGTAAGGAATTTACAATTCCGTACAAGTACAGGCACAAGTCCTAGGCACGCCAGTGACAGAATCGGACAGGACTCGGGCACTGAGGGGCGAGGTTTCCGGAATACCGGTGATCGCGAGTTAAGGTACTTCCAGATGTGCTAGGACGATGAAACTTTGCCGTAGTATTAGAGACTTGGCATCATTGGCTTAGACATTGTCACTTCTCCGATCCGACCATCCCTTAAATAACTCATCTTAACCGCAAAGTACAAAAAATAGTTTTAAGCAAAATCTACTTTTTCACGATCTCCCTCAGCAGATGATAATTTTTTCCTCAAGGCTTTTGTTAAGACTGAATTTCTAGCATTCTTAAGTGCGCATCTTAACCGACAAGTGAACAAAAAATACACTTTTGACCAAAAGATGTATATTCATGATCCCGATGAGCCCGCCATCAGGTTTGCCTCAAACATTTTGCTTACAGGTGAATTTCTAGCGCCCTGAAAGTGCGCATCATCACAGCCAAGTGCAAAAATAAAATGCTTTTTAATGAAACAATACATTCTCTGATTTTGATGAGTCCATGATTATTCTTGTGTCAATGGTTTTGCTGACAAATTATCAGAACAAACCCATGAATTGGCAAATTCCTACTTTCAACCTCTGACCCAGCCTCACAAGTGCCATATGAGCTTCTAGCTCTTGTTGTGTTCATTTGTAGATACGTACCGGATGCGGTATTTACTTGCGTAGATTTAGAGGGTTCCGATTGTTTGTGGCGCGCATAAATACTGAACGGCTGGATTAAACAGTTTTAAACATGGCTAGGCCCAAGAGAAATTGAAAATAGCCAAACAAACCAGGGTAAACGTACACCAAGAAGTAACGTGTCATCGTTTTCTTTACGATAGCGCACCTAGCAACCAAAAAATGACTAATCTGAGAGGAATTTTATGAGGGGAGTAAGAGGCTGAAGTCCAGGGCTCCAGCGTGCCACAAGCTTCGGGACCTCCTCCTCCCCCAAACACCAACTGGTAAAACACGTCAAATGAAGAAGTAACAAGTTGTTTGCCTGGAATTGGGCAAAAACGTAAATTTGTGAGAAACTAAAGTTAACATAAATAGGAGGTAATAAGAAACGCTGAACCCATGTCTGCACTAAAAAAAATATTCGGCCAGAATCTGGCAAAAACTTGAAATTCTGTTCTCCTGGCGATTTCTTGGATGATTTTTTGAATGTCATTAGTGGAGTAAGCACACATGTGAATTCGATCAATAGGCTTTGTTTTCTTGATTGGTCGATATCCTAATACTGACGGAATTCAGCGTAAACCGGGAATCCGGTAGATCCCCTGTTATGTTTGCCGGGTGTTCGAAGGTTGGACACCAAGTGATGCGTGACGCGGTGCCGAGCCGGTGCCGCGTTTTTTTTTTAAATTTAAATATTGCGATAAACCATGATTTCTGATGTACATGTAAACAAATTTCATCAGATATTGGCCAATAATGAAGCAAGTCTACAATGTTCGTGAGCTTGGGTTGAATACAAGAGCTAGAAGCTCAGATGGTACTTGCAAGGCTGGGTCAGAGGATGAAATTTAGGAATTTGCAAATGGGTTTCTTGTGTTTATTTATAAGCAATACCCTTGAAATAAGAATGATCATGGGTCCTTGGAAATCAAGAGAATGATCTGGTAAAAAGTATCTTATTTTTGCACTTTAAGGGCACTAGAAATTCATCTGAAAGCAAAACCCTTGAGGCAAAAATGATTATGGGCTCATGGGTATCATGAAAATGTATATTTTGCTCATACTATTTTCTTGGACTTTAAGAAATTCATCTAAAAGCAAGACCCTTGAAGCAAAAATTATCATGGCCCTTGGGCATCACGAATATTTATCGTTTGGTCAAAACGTATTTTTTTCACTTTTTCGTTAAGATGTGCTCTTTAAAGGACCTGTCTTACCTATAATACTAATGCAACCTACTTCCATAACCACTACATATATATATATTTCTAAACCCGGAGACCCACGTTTCTTGCGGTACATTGTAACCCCTCTAACAAAACCTCGCTGATTCTCTCACGTGTCACGTGTCTCCGTGTTTTGCTACCTTCGATGTGTATCACGCTGTCGACGGTTGTCTGCGAGAAGTTTTTCCATCAGGAAAACTGGTTATGTAAATTGTTTCCATGTTTCGCTACAAGTCAACGGGTCTCGAAAAAGACTTAAAACAGCCAAAACCGTTGGTTATTTATTGAAAGCACAGCATAGTTAAAGTATTCAAATACTTTAAAATACTGTAAGTTGAGGAGTGAATAGTGGGAAGGGTCCTTTAATGGAACTGGAAATTCTTTTTGAAGCAAAACCCCTGCTTCACAAATGATCATGGGCTCATGGGGATCGTGAAAATATATGTTTTGCTCCAAAGTATTTTCTGTACTTTGTGGTTCAGATGAGTACTTTAAGGAATGTGATTGGCTCTATAAAATGAGAATTTATAAACCAATCTTGTCAATCCTTAATTACCAACTTTGGCTAACTGGTACATATATTTAGCCACAGCAAGTGCATGAAAGCATACCTCTATTGCACTCCCAGAGGGTCTGATGGGGAAACTGACTTCTTCCAAGTAAAATATGCCTGCCAAGTTTCATTCTTAGCACATCCTACACATATGAAAAAAAGTTTGGTCGCCACGGAATTACCTTCATCAGAAGCAAATTATACTGAAGCTGACTCTAGTGTTGGGCGATATTCGATATCGATAACGATATATCGATATATCGGACCAATTATCGATATTGAAACGTAAATATCGATATCGAAAACGATATTTGTTCATTCGTAATTATTGTAAATAATCCAACCTAACCTACACTTATATATACAAATTGGAGCAATAGGTTTTCCGTTATTCATTTCTTATTTATTCGGAGTTTGAGATGATCCAATATGCGATATATCGGATATCGATGGCATGATATATCGGACCAAATATCGATATTGAAACGTAAATATCGATGTCGAAAACGATATTTGTTCATTCTTAATTATTGTAAATCCAACCTAACCTACACTTATATATCCGAAATTGGAGCAATATGTTTTCCGTAATTCATTTCTTATTTATTCGGAGTTTGAGATGATCCAAGATGCGATATATCGGATATCGATAGATCGATATGTCGGACCAAATATCGATATCGAAACGTAAATATCGATAATGAAAATAGTGAGACTCTTGTTTTTGCGGGCCTTGACGTAACGAGAGCATTCGACTCGGGAATTCATGCACAAATCCTGTCAAGTGCTTATCACAGAGGAGTTAATTCTTGGATTACACGTGCAATGCGTTCTATGTACAGAAAGTTAAATGTGCAAGTTAAAGTCCAAAGGGGGGATCTACAATTGTCACGCCACCTATCCCAGTTCGAAAAGGTATATGACAAGGAGCTATTACGTCACAAGAAAAAGCGATTATGACTTTTATTTTCCTAGGCCTGGATGTGTCATTGACAAATTATGCAGATTACATTTTAAATATTAGTCGCACAGTGATTGGAGTTGAATCAAATTTTCGGATACTTGATGTGGAATACAGAAAAATAGGTCTATCATTTAACCAGTCCAAGACTGAAGTTATGATTTTTAATCGCCGTCTTTCTGATGTGGTAGAAGTGGATATTGGTGGCCAGCCCGTGCAACCCAAGGAGTCTCTGACGTACTTGGGTCTACCCCTGGGAACCAGTATCCGTACCACCCGTTCGCTTCTAAAAACATTTCTTTCTGATAAGAGTTCGTAAAGCATACGGAATCCTTGTTTCGATGAAATTGAAATTTAATAGATTTATTCTTGCTAAAAGGTATAATTCATTTGTAGTTCCACGCGTTATTGCTTTGGCTCCTTTTTGGAAGCTGTTTTCATGCTCAGATATGAAAGACATTCGCAAATCTTTTTACAAATATGTAAAGTATCTGAGGGTTCCACCTTGGACAAGTAATAGCAGATTGTCTTCAAAGCATGGAGTAGCAAGACCTCTTTCTGTTATTCGGGAAAGGCGAGAGCGCTTCAAGCGCAGTCTTAATGCAGCTCAGCAGATGCTTTACTCAGTATAAATTCTGTCAGTGTGTCTGGTTTTCTTTTTAAGTTTCGTGTGTTCTTTCCATAATTTCTGTTTACAGTAATGTTCTTTTCTTTTATTTCTTTCTTTCTTGATTTTTTTCTTTTTCCTCATTTAATTACTCCGTCTTTTTGTATGTTTGTGCATCATGATGGGAAATAAATCTATTATTATTATTATTATTATTATTATTATTATCTCGAAAACGATATTTGTTCATTCGTAATTGTTTTAAATAGTCCAACCTAATCTACACTTACATATCTGAGATTGGAGCAATATGTTTTCCTAATTCATTTCTTATTTATTCGGAGTTTGAGATGATCCAAGATGCTATTTAAAGAAATCCTATAGCGAAACATGGTAAACAAATATCAATATCGATACATCGATTATCGAATATCAAAAGTGAAAATATCGATTATTGAATATCGAAATCGAAAATATCGATTATCGAACATCGAAAGTGAAAATATCGATATATTGAAAAATCCAAATATCGCCCAACACTAGCACAGAAACATGGTTGGCTGCTTGGCGCTTTTTGTCAACAGCATCCTCCTCATATCTAGTTCTGCTTCTTCTTCGGCAGCATGTTTTCGATAATTCTTTCGTTCAAGTACCTTCGTTACTGGGCGCCAGATGGCGAACAGTAATCTGGAGAAAATTTGTCGGTGGCCGGCGGTATCATGCCAGTGCCGTGCCGGAGGCGCGCCGGTGCCGTGCCGAGGTGTATACCGGTGGCGGAGAGAGAGCAACCCTTCGCGATTTCTATTTAGTTCGTCTTTGGATTGAGAAGATAAGAAGGCTGGCTTTCCTACCAACAAATTGTACTACCGGATGCTGATGCGAACAGTAAATTAGGGAGAAAAAAAAGTTAAGAAACTAGACATAAATAGCCAGAAGGAAGGGGCCTCGATTGCCTAAGTCAAGGAGGCCATTGGGATTCACTGAAGCTTCTTCTTGATAATTGGTCGACAACGCATGAACGTATTGGAAATTATGTTTATAATATCTATAGTTTGACGGTGAAAAAGTTTTCTGAAAAAAATAATTTAATTGGAAAGACTATAAGAAATGAGTTAAGCTAGCTTTAGGCTACTCGACGATGCTATTTACGGCATATTAGGGAATTGGAGTCTACCTCTTTAAAGTCCGTATCAAAATCAGGACATACTAGTAATAAACCAATATTCACCATCTGCTTGTCACAAACCATTTTTGGCTCACCGTCAGCCTCAACATTCCTGTTCTATATAGCAATCAATGGCAAACAAGAACAGAGATAAAAAATTAAAATAGACATGAACTCGGAAAGGATGAACTTATTACATGTGATATTTAAAAATCACAGATGTTAGGTCGCTATTTGTTCCGTGATGAAACGTTACGCTCATGGGAGGAAATAAGGATCTCGGCATCACCGAAACATATCCAGGTGGTCAACAAAGGGGTTAGCCACTTGCGAATAGTAAGTATATGAAGAGAGAGATAAAAAAGGAAAATAGACATGAATTCGGAAAGGATGAACTTATTACATGTGATATTTTAATATCACAGATGTTACATCGCTATTTGTTCCGTGATGAAACGTTACGCTCAAGGGAGGAAATAAGAATCTCGACGTCGCCGAAACGCATCCAGGTGGTCAACAAAGGGGTTAGCCGCTTGCGAATACAAAGTATTTGCGGTATTTTCAGTGTTTATGACAAGTGGCGATAGCTAGTGTTTATACCGAGTTGATATTTGTAGGGACTTCACTGAAGAATGAAATAAACACAAACATCACCAATGGTCTCTCTTCTACTGCAACTGCGATCGACTCAGTAACGAAGACTGCTCTCAGGCCCCTAGAACGCACCAAGACGTTCAGTGACATCTATGAAAGCATCAGTAAACTTCCTACTTGGGCAACGCCTGCACCTGCTGAACCTAAAGAAGAAAAGAACGAAGCCCCTAAGGAGGATATTGAAGAAAAGCGGGATGTCTGGAAGAGGATGGATGACTTTTGGTTCGGAAGGAATCCGAAAAACAAACCGGAATTGTTAAATGGTCACGCTCAAAAGTCGAGGCGATTTTCAGAGATTTTTGCAAAAGACACACCCGTCACAAGCCCAGCCCCAGAACCGACAAGGAACAATCGGAGAGGCAGTTTCAGGAATTTATTAAAGCTGGAGAGGATCAGGAAACGGTCGCAGCAGTTTGAGCGGGTAAGCAGACCTAACTGGCTTATTTCCCAGCTAAACCCTTAAGAGGACCCTTCCCATGAAGGGTCAAAACATCGCTGAACAATAGTTGCGTTTTTATCTGAATTCTCAGTTCTCCATTCTCGCTTCTGAATTCTCGATTTTCGCACAAATTACCGTTTTTGCTCCTCTGGCTCCTCCATTCTCGCGTTTGTCAAAAACACTAATTTTGTAGCTCGTCCGCAACCCGGTATACGTGTTTATGCATATTGAACACCCGCACTCTGTTGACCACTCAGGGAGGAGAACGGAGAGAGGAGAATCGAGAATTCACCATCGGAGCCACTTCTCGATTCTGCAGAATCGCGAGGCTTCACCCGTTCTTGATTCTGACAAAAACGCAAGAAAAGGAGAATTCGCTTCATCTGAATAGTCCAAAAGCGCGTAATAGGAGAATGGCAAGGAGAATTCGGATCAACAACGCAACTAATATCCAAGCTGACTTTATCCGTTTCGAGACATTTTTATATCTGGTTCCTAACAGCTTGTCAGCATTTTTACACGTTTAAAACGTTAGTTAACCTTGGACAGTACAGTTCAAAACTTTTCTTCAGGTGTTCTACGAGCCCTTACTTTAACTATTTTGGCTGACTGCCGTAGCTCTGCACTTTAGTCACAGCAAATGGTGAAAATTACCCTCACAATGGAAACACGGAATAAAAAAAAATCAGTGTAGTGCCGTTGGGATCGAGAATCAAAAGTAGCATGCAGTAGTAACTGATGCCACTGCATGCTATTACTAGCAAACTGGATGCTACTACAGCAAGATTGGATGCTATCGGATACTACTAATTAAGATTAACCCAGTCGGAGGCATGTTAGATCAAAGTATTCCATACTACTACACATCAGTACATGCAACTTCTTCGTACAACTACCATACAACTCAAAGAATTTTTCATCGGGAGCGTAGCGTAGTGGCCTCAAACTTTTTATGGCCCCACCGTAAGGCCTAACATACGGCCAGGCAATGGTTGAGGCTTGAGCTTAATTCATATTACCTTTTAAACGAACAAACCAAAACGGAGCAGAAAAAAGGAAGGAGGAAAAGATAGAAAGCCGAGGATGGAAAGCCGTAACAAACTAAAAGAGGAGAAAAACTAAATAAAATAACTGACAAGAAAAAATCCACTGACGAAGATCTTATAAAACGATCAACCTTAAAGGACCTCTTACCTATAATACTAACGCAACCTACTTCCATAACCAATCCTATTTCTAAACCCGGAGACCCAAGTTTCGTACGGTACATTCTAACCCCT
Source organism: Branchinecta sandiegonensis (assembly GCA_030848855.1). Classification (NCBI taxonomy): domain Eukaryota; kingdom Metazoa; phylum Arthropoda; class Branchiopoda; order Anostraca; family Branchinectidae; genus Branchinecta; species Branchinecta sandiegonensis. The sequence goes on from JAUPMV010000011.1 coordinate 4,217,714, forward strand.
CTAAGAAAACCACGATGATTTTCTCACTTGCCGTGTTTTGCTACCTTCGATGTGTATCACACTGTCGACGGTTGTCTGCGAGAAGTTTTTCCATCAGAAAAACCGGTTATGTAAATTTTTTTCCTGTTTTCGCTACAATTGTCAACGGGTCTCTGAAAAGGCTTAAAACAGCCAAAACCGTCGGTTACTTGTTGAAAGCACAGCTTAGTTTTAAAGTAGTAAAATATTTTAAAATACTGTAAGTTGAAGAGTAAATAGTGCGAGGGGTCCTTTTAGGAATTTATTCTCAAATACGACAGTCTTTTTGTTGTCAATGGCGGGCTTACTACACATTCTCTTCGCTTTCTAATCTAGGACGAAAATGGGAACACGGAGTTGCATTTTGCGGCTAAAACTGACAGCAGAGACGTGAATGAACTACTGAAACGTCTCGCCGGGACAACAGCCATTTCCGCCCGGAACGAAGATTACATGACACCCCGCGATGTCGCTGTTGCTAGTGGCAACGACGAAGCCGTCCTCAGCATTGACGCTTTTGTAATTGACCTCTGCAAAAAAGGTAAGTCCTTGCTATTATCTAAAGTACAGTAGAAGCATGTTATTTGGGACGTCTCCTAAATCTAAATGGCACCCAAGAAGATGATGAAATTCAAACCTAGTAAATAATAATTCGCAGCAATTGTTAGGTTTGTGTCCCTTAGTTAGCCATGAGTGGTTGCAAAATCATTCCAATTTATTAATACTACGGCACACAAAATATTGAGTCCCGAATACAACATATTTACAAACGACCCCGGGGCCAGTGATCGGCATGTCGCCAGATCGCTTGCCAGTTGCCGATCCGAGACTAAAGCAAATCGGAATGGGCATTTTTTTTCAGAACTCACTGAGATGTGAGAATGCAGAAGTTTCCTGTAACTACCTTCTCATATTTGCCATTTATTACAGGGAAAGTTGATCAGCTAAATAAGCTCTTCGTCGAGGGGTACGACCACTTCACCGATATCTTTGACCCAGCCACTGGCGAAAGTATTCTCACTGTCACGGAACAGGAGGGACCAGGAAAGTCTGTAAAATTCCTTCGCGGTCTGATCGCAGTTGAAGTAAGTCATTTCAGGTAGAAAACACATAGGATTAATAGTGAGATAATAACTGTATGTGTCCTTGGATGTTAGTCGGTTGGCTATGTAAGTCGAGATTTTTTTTTCTTCAGGTGAATTTGAACTGGTATGCAGCGTTTTATAAGTAGTGAACTGAAAGACAAAAATGCACCTCAGCCGGGATTTGAACCCAGGACTCTCTGCTTCCAAGGCAGGCGCTTACCATTTGAGCTACCGAGGGGCTTATGAACAGAGTTCGCAAACAACTGCAGTAGTCTGGTAGAAGCCGGCCTTAGGAACAGTGATCCCGTCCGAAGGCAAATTCATCTAACCAGTTCACATCCCCATGTCACAGAAATTAACATTAATACATAGATGGCACTTTACACAAGGGACCCTTTTGTAAAGTGCCATCTATGTATCATGGTATTCAGCAACTGAGTTCCCATGGTGGTTTAAGATAAGCTCTTAGTGAACCCCCGAAAATGCTTTGCTTGAAATCGTGATAATGTCTGAGAAGATAAAACCCTGGCTTCATTGCCTGACGTAGTCCCAGCATGCAACAAGCGATAGAATAGAATTGAATTTATTGCACAAAAAGCCTGAGGCCATGGCAGAACTGGCAAAAAAAAACAACCTAAAGGAAATAATAGAACTAAACTAAAGGAAATTCTCTCTGTGGGCTAGCCTTTAGGAACCTTACCAGCCTCTCCAAATCTTGAAAAAACTTACTTCCAATAAGGTTCATCGTCCATACTTCATCATTTATTGTAATTACATTCCCAAAAATCTCAACCCGCAGGTCATCTAGCTCACGGCATGCACACATCGGATGTAACAAACTCTCATTCTCACTACCACACATCGGGCAAAAATAGGGACCAGTACGCTCTAATTTATTCCCCAAATATTTCCGCCCTTTTCCCAATAGCAAACATTCAGCCCGGCAACTAATTGAAATTCTTAGATCCACCCACTTAATACCAGCTTTAAAATAAACCTATTCCCCCATGTCTCTTTAGCTGGAGTATAAAACCTTAAAGAAGGTGTCAGACCAGATGTCATGCTTGAGTTTCCTGGTCCAAAAGTCTCCCTGCCACCGCACGCGCAAACTCTCCAACAGGTAGTCCTGGCCCATCACCTCCATTCCACCAAACTGAAAAACCATAATTATCTAATATATCCTTGATACTTTTCACCCAAGAGTCTGACGACCGTACATGGCGTGGAACGCTGAACGCATCGCTTTTGTTTTTAGGAGCTGCGAGACACTCTCCACTCATCCATCCGACTTGGGGAACTCTCGCGGATGAAAGACTTACTTAAAAGTAAGGGGAGGGTTTTCGCCGTAGCCAAGGACAAGAGAGGGAGGTGCAGTCTCCACATCGCAACCCTTGCCATGCATCCCTACAAACTCGAGATGGCTTCGTATTTGTGTAAGAACTACCCGCAGGCGGTCACTATCCAGGATAACGTAAGTCCTTGGTTCTCTTCTGATCAAAAGAGTTTACTGTAATTAGTAACCATTATCTGGGATCCCACAAAGTAGTTGCGTTTTTGATGGAAGTCTGAAGTTACCTTCCAACTATTTAAATACCGTTTTTGGTCCTGGGTCACAGTTTCTTTGTCCTTCAAACTCTGACCGTCGAACTTCGTGAGCTAGCAAGTTCGAAGTTTGCTTGAATCGTCGAAGAAACGTCGACCGGGCAAGGATCGCCAGAGTCGTAAAACACTAATTAAGCAAATGGTGAACTTAGAGGGCGTTCGAAAACGGAAATTAAGCAACCGGCTAAGCGAACGGCGATCAAAACTTCGTTGAAAAACGCAACTAGTGTTTGTGGCTTGCTTTTGGTTCAATAAAGTGTTGTCGCGGTCGTTTGTGTGGCGAACAATTGTGTTTGCACGACCAACAAGGCTTAAGCCGCTTTCACATTAACGCGTCGTTGCGATGCTTTGCGTATGCTATGTGGCCTCTCTTTCACACCTGCGCGTGAAGCTTTCACGCCGGATGCGTATTTACGTTTTCCTTTCTTGGTTTCGTCTGTTGAATTGTTATTTTTTCGTCATTAATAAGTTCTTCTTCATCATCGGTAGGTTTTTCTCCAGTTTTTCTTCCATTCTTCACGGAAAAATCGGATGCGTACGCGTCAACGCAACACAAGAATAGAACTTGGTTCTATTCTTCCGTTTGTCTGTGTAAAGCCGCTTTCAAATTGCGCTTTGAGCCTTGCACACTAAGCTACGCAACCTCTGCATCGTGCTTGTGTTGACGCTATGCAGAGCTTACGCAGACAAATAAAACGCAACGCAAGAATAGACCAAGTTCTATTCTTGTGTCGCGTCGACGCTTGCGCATCAGATTTGTTAGTGGAAAATATAAGTTTTTGAAGAAAACAAAAACAAGAGGTGTAAGATCATATGGCAATTGCATGGGTTAAGATGTATTGATTAATCAAAAGTAAATTTCGACTATGCGGTTGAGATGCGCACTCTAAGGGAGTTAGAACTTCATTTGTAAGCAAATACCTTGAGGCAAAAATAATAATGGGCTGATGGGCACATGAAAATACATATATTGCTTAAAAGCATTTTTCTTTCTTTGTGGTCAAGATTGGTACTTAAAGAATAATCGGATTTGGGAAGAAGCGATTTCTAAGCAAATCTTGTCAAATCTCTAATATTCCAGCGAAGTTTCGTCGTCCGATCACATCTGGAAGTACCTTAAATCGCGATCACCGGAATCCCAGACCCCACCCCCTCCAACTCCATCCACAATACCCGGAGCTAATCCGGTTCTGTAAATGATTTATCCAGAGCATCTGTTTGTTATTCCCACAAAGTTCGATCCCGATCACACCAGTCTAAGCGGGTCTAGTATTTTGCATCCCCCCCCCCCCCCAATAGTTGTCGAATTCGTTCCGGAAATGTAAAAGATCACCAAAGAGATTTGTCCTCTGATCAGTTATTAAATTTCATTTGAATCCGATCACCCCTTCCAAACTTACGCATGACTCAATATTCCGGATTCTCCTCCCTCCACTCCCCCTAAGATTCTCATATCGAGGATTTTTTATTTACAAGTCAGTTTGACTGGGTCCTGATATGCCTGCCAAGTTTCGTAGTGAAAATCCCCAAAAACCGGAATTCAGTCCAATTGTGTAAAAGATTTGCATGGAACAGATATTTGCTCTTCCCAGTAATTCTCACTCCGATCCCTCCATTCTAACCGTTTCTCGAGATTTTCGGTCCCCCACAGTGCCCGGACCCAATCCGGTTATGTAAATGATTTACCCAGAGCATCTGTTTGTTCTTCCCACAAAATTCCATCCCGATCTCACCATTCTAAGTGGGTCACGGATTTTCCAACCTCCCCCCTCCCAAATAGTTGTCGGATCCGGTCCTGTCCTCTGTTCAATTTACGTATGATTCATTACGTGTGATTCAGTATTCTGGATTCCCCTCCCTCCACTCCCCCCACGATTATCAAATCGACGGAATTTTATTTTCAAGTCAGTTTGATCGGGTCCCTGATATGCCTGCCAAGTTTCGTCGTGAAAATCCCCGAAACCACCATCACTGAAATTTCGGGACCCCCCCCCCCCCCCCCTAAGTGTCCGGATTCAGTACAGTTGTCTAAACGATTTATCTAGAGCAGATGCTTGTTCTTCCCAGCAAGTTTCACTCCGATCCCTCCATTCTAACCGTTTCTTAAAATTTCCGGTCTGCCCCCCCCCCCCCAACTCTCCCTGGCTACCGAATCCGGTGAAGACTTTAAACGGGACATCAGAGATATATAATCTATTCAGTTATTAAGTTTCATTACAATCCGATGCACATATTCGTGAGGTTGCAAGCCTTTATTGGGCATTTATACAGACTGAATTCCATATACATTCAAAATTACCGCCGAAAAAACAGACAAAACGGCGCTTCCGCAGGTTTCAAGTTGTTAATACTCTTGATGACTAACTCTACTTGCCGATGCAAAATCGCCGGGTGCCTAGCGGAAGAGCCAGAAGCGGCATCACCTCGGGTATCACAGCTGCTCCAAAAGATCGCCGTGATTGGTTGACCAGAGATTCGAGTTGTTGAGTTTGAGTCATTACGGAGACGTTTACTACTTCTTCCTGAGGAGCACTGGCGTGTTTTGGACTTAGTCATATAAAGTATCGAGCGTGTGGCACACACTTCTGTTTCAACGGAACTCGGAAATGCGTGACAAATATGCAGCGGAAAAAACGCCTATTGTGACAAACTGAAACTGACACGGGGCGGAAAATTGCCTCGGTATTATCGAAGAACCGTACTACAAGTCCCCGTCCCTCGACCATGGTCAAACCCCTCGAAAAGGATGCAACGAACATACCGGTAAAAGATCAACGATTATAACCTCGGCGTAGCCCAAAAGAAGAAGAAGAAGGATGGGATTTACAAAAGAGGCTTCTAAACCGTGATAATCAAACCTGAAGTAGCGACGTCTCGGACTCCAGTGTTACGGTGAAAAAAGAACTAAACATAAGAAACATTTTTTTTTACATGGAAGTAATGGAGACACAATCAAATGGCCCCCCCCCAGCCCCTCAAGTTCGCGACAAGCAGAGACAGATACCACACTTTGATATTAATGAAGATTATGTAGCGAATCATCTTTTTCATGAAAATCCAAAGGGGTTGGATTGACTGTGCGGAATCCCCTGATATCTGGTAATCTGGAAGCAGAGGCGTTACTAGCCAAAATGTTTGGGGGGGGGGGGGCAAGGCATTTACCGACTGGCTGGTAAATTTTACCGACTGATCCCCACTCCACCCCCACCCCCCCAGTCTCGACGCCCCTGTCTGGAAGGTGAAGCCTGACTTAAATGACGTAAACGTTATATTTATTTATAGCTTGGCAGAACTGCTCTTCACTATGCATATGGGCTGGGTGAGGACGGCGAAGCTGCAGAAGTAGCGAAGGTGATTGAAGGCGTGGGGGCAAAGACAACTGTAAAGGATTGGGTGAGCTTTGAGCTTCGTTGTATTAATAATAATAATATAATATATTAGCAAATTGGATGGCAGGCCGTTCAGCCTCGACAAAATTCTTAGTTTACACTTCTTCTAAATTTGCCCAAGGAGAAAATGTAACATGAATAATATCCATCAACTTCCTTCTTGAATATCAGTACACTGTCAGAAGTTTCATAACGGCACTGTCAGAAGTTTCATAACAGATTGCGCATAACACTTTCAAGAATAACACCTTTTCACTTAGAAATAAAGTGTGATGACCAATTAAGTTTCCACTATTTCGTGCCTAGATCTCCAACAACACCATCAATTGGTAAAAATACTAACGGGAACGAAAGAAACATAACATATAACATCCCTAAGTGTTATCTGTTGAAACCGCGCATCCTGCTGTTGTCGTTATGTAACTTCTGACAGTGTAGTATTTTTACCTATTGAAGGTGTTGTTGGAGATCTGGGCACGAAATAATATAAACTTAATTGTCATAACACTTTCTTTCTAAGTGAAAAGGTATTATTCTTTAAAGTGTTATGCGCAATCTGTTATGAAACTTTGACAGTGGGATAACACGAGGATGCGCGGTTTCAACAGATACTGCGTAACAGCTAACACTTCGGATGTTATCTGTTGTGTTTCAAAATGTTATGCATAAGAAGCGTTACCATCAGGAAGAACCGAAAAACCGCCAAAAAGTATCTGCTGAGTTTTCCGACATCATGGCGATAAGGAATAAAGTCAGTAGATGCTTTTTTGGCTCTTCCTAACAAAGCTTGTTGCGCATAACATTTCATGCATAATGTTTTCAAACACAACAGATAACATCCGAACTGTTATCTGTTACGCATTATCTGTTGAAACTGCGCATCCTCGTGTTATCTGTTATGAGACATCTGACAGTGTAGTTTTGTGGAGCAGATTACTTTCTCTGGTAAGTTGTTCCAGTGCTGGACCACTCGGTTGCCGGAAGTCCAGCGGCCCATGTCCTTGTAAAAGTGTTCCGTCCTCACTTTGTACTGGTGTCCTCGAAGATGATTATTAATGAACTGCACGATTCTCTGGGCTGGCAGTTCGTAGTTTTCTTCCGTAGCTATGGTTTTGAATAACTTGAATAATATTTTGGTGGTGTGCCTCGAACTCCGAGGAGGTACGTTAAAGGACATGTCTTACCTATAATACTAATGCAACTTACTTCCATAATCACTCCATATATTCTAAATCATTTCTAAATTCTGGTTTATTTGTATTTGCCATTAAAATTGTACCTTACCTTAAAATTGTACCTTAAATCCGGAGACCCCAATTCCGCACAGTACATTTAACCCCTCTAATAAAACCACGCTGATTTTCTCACTTGCCGTGTTTTGTTACCTTCGATGTGCATCACGCTGTCGGATCAATGGTTGTCTGCGACAAATTTTTCCATCAGAAACACCTGTTACGTAAACCGTTTCCCAGTTTTCGCTACAAGTCAACGGCTTTTGGAAAAGGCTTAAAACAGCCAAGACCGTAGGTTGATTGTTGAAAGCACAGCATAGTTTTAAAGTATTCAAATATTTTAAATTCTATAAGTTGAAGAGTAAATAGTTTGAGGGGTCCTTTATCTTTCCAGGTTTGGGTCTGGGTTTGAAAGTGAAGGTGAGTCCCAGTTCGTAGTTTGTCCTATCTCGGGTCTACATCCTCGATGCCCCCTGACCCGTCACAAGAGGAAAGTACAGTCGCAGACACTAAAATCCAGGCTCAGTGTTGCCATGCCTGGGATAAATAAATCACTTTTCTTAAAACAGCGTTTGAGGATTGTGGACAGAAATCTAATGGTTATCTCCATTTTTTATGAGAAAACCATCATAATCTAATAACCTGGTACGGTAGCTTTTTGTACAGTAAACACCATATCCTTATTATAAGATGTGTATGCTGACACCTTCTCGAACTCAAAATAATGTAAACTAAAACTTTATTTAGACTGGATACGACAGATACTTGGGTTAAGTAACGACGGGCAGACCTTTTAGTTACCTTTTGTAGCCTATATACGAAAATCACCAATTTATGAAAAAATCGTTAGCTTCGTTGGTAAAATAACAAGAGCTACTAGTAGGCATATGGCACTTCTTCCGAGTAGGTGATGCCAGAAAATAGATGAAAAGAATCACAATATACCCCTTCAACCCCTGTAGGTTGGGAGCTACAAATAGCGTATCTAATTTCACTCGAGTCGTGAGCATGTCTGACATCGCCTCGAATCATCTAGTGAAAATGAATTTTTTACCTTCCAAGTTAATCCACTCGTTTGACCCTAGACGTGCCACACTATTTCCGGTACCCCCTCCAACTCCCCCTACCGTGTCCGAACCTGGTAGGACACCCCCCTTCTTTGTTATCTCGAACCCCCTCCTTAGTGTTCCCAAAGCTAGCTGGCAGGCCCTTGCCCCTCGTGCACTGTAATTATGCACTTATGCACTGTAAAAGTTCGCCTTTGGCCGTGCTGACTAACACATCGGGATGGTAGTCAAGAGATCGTGCGTTCGATTCCTACTCCCGGCACACAAACCTTTTGCTTTTTTTCCTACTAACTCAAAAGTCGAATTCTCGGAAACTGCAATGGTCGTAATGAGAATTTTTCTTACTCTCAATATCGACATTCTTGATATGTCAGGTTTCCCGAGTCAAGTTTGAGTCAAGATTTCTGTTCCTTTAACACCTATCAAGATTCACTCGAATCTGAGCATTTTTTGGCGGATTCCGCCCCCCCCCCCCCCCCACCGTACCCGGATCCGGTCCATACCCTAAAATATGTCATCTACGGCATATGACCTCTCTTTAGGTTGTTTTCAGCCAAAGTTTTCCGACCTGAATCAATATATTCTTTTCTTCTAGCACGGGCGAACACCAACGGATTTTCTGGCATTGCAGTCCGAGATATATCAACTGGCGAAAGAAGAACAGATGAATTAAAACCCAGCTTGTTCTTGTTATTTCATTTTGTTGCGAATTTAAGGTGGATAAATATATTGGCTTGTTTTGGAAGAAAACTCATTTCGGTACAGATCATTTTATATATTACTATATATACTACATTATTATCATTATTATTATTTATTTATAGCCCATCAGCTGGCCGAAGCCAAACAAGACGGAGTATGGAAAAAAATACAAAAATAAATGAAAAGGTAAACAGAGTAAAGTAAACTAAAGCACAAAATAACAACAAAATCCAAATAGGCTTGAGTCACGTCCGTTTCAAGGGGCTCCGCAATAGTAGTTCGTAGACCTCGTAAACTCAATCAATTTAGGACAGAGTATGCTGTAAGCAGGGTGTTTGGCACCCACAATTGGCGCACTTCACAGAGGTTGAGGGGAACGGGCTCTCACGGCTGGATTCGTGGCTCCCAGCCCACCACACTTAGAGCATTTGACGTTGTTCTTGCAGTCAGAGTACACTTTAGTATACACACTTTAAAAAGTATCTCCTGAATGGGGCATTAGTAATGGTGTATCACCGAATTGGGAGGGGTTTATTCCGGGTTCGAAGAAAAATCCAGTGGAGGAAAAACACTAGTAAAAAAAAGAAAAAAGAAAACAGGAAAAAAGCTAGCCGACTAAGATATCGGAAAACAGAGAGTTTTTTTTTTTACAGTGCACTGTGCGCGGATCGGAGCTAAGGTACTTTCTGTGCAAACTAATTCAAAGGAGGGTGCTTCCATGATGATCTAAGATAATTCCGTAAACCACATTGGCCTGACACATCACTCGCTAGTATGGAGCGAGAACAATCATAATTGTTATTCGCAGGTATTGGTGAGTGGCTCGCTGTCTTTATTTTAGGTTTTCTATTCTTTCAGTTTTGTTTTAATTTTCGGTTTCTTGTTGGTTTTCTGGTTTGTTTTAGTTTTCTTGGCTGTTGATCCTCATCCTCGTTTTGGCATTTTCCTCGAAATTTTCTGTCTGCGCTGAAGAAGGGAGGCGGTTGTCCTCCGGAAATATTCACCTTTTATTTCAGTATATTCGTTGGCCTATACAAACCGCATTTCCTTGGTTTCTTCGTTGATTTTTTGTGCCGTGATTATCTTTTCTCGTCTTTTTACATCGTTACCATTCTAACGTCATAAACGTTGAAAGACATGGGAATGCAAGATTCACGGGGTATAAGCATAAAAAATATGAACTGTGATATGAACTGTGCTGTCGAAGTAAAGCTTGGCACAGTACCCACAGAACGCAAATCTTCTCCACGACGTGACACGAACAAAATTTAACGAGAGGCGTCTTCTCGCCGTTCCCCGAGGACTCCTCGGGGAATCGAAGGGAGTCACTCCACGCGGACTCCGCGCGCAGAAACAAAGAGAACATGGGGAATGCCTCCAGGATGGATTGTGTTCGAAAAAAAATATGCAGTAGACGAAATTAGTCTGGATCCACTTTATTTTTGGTCGTTTATTCTGATTGTTTTCAATTGATTCTGAATTGCACCAACACCAGTCCTTTTCGATGATGGTAATGACAATCGGAGCATTCCCCGTCTGTGGGGACTCGCGAGAATACGGGGAGTGAGTCCCCGGGAAAAACAAAAACGCGGGGACTCCTCAAGTGGAGTCCTCGGGGAACGGCGAGAATACGCCGTAGGAGGTGAAAAGGTGCGTCGCGATTTTTTCCATCGGCAACGCCAAAATCGAATAGGCGAATGCGAATCTGCGATGTTTAGTTTATTAAAAATGTTTTTTCAAATTTGCGGTAACAATGGTGCTTTAAATATGTAGGAAAATCATTTGAAAGCAAAAGCCTCTTGGCAAAATTATCACGGGCTCTTGGGAATCAGGAAGATGGATCTTTTGGTCATAAGTATTTTTTCACTTTGCAGTTAAGATACCCATTTCTGGGCACATAAGGCTGCGGTACGAAGGAACTATGGATGTCTGCTATAGAAAGTAGTAATAGTTACGTTCTTGCAGAGATCGTGGTATCTGATACCACGGTCTAAAGTTGTTTTCGTAGTTACATTGGTATCTCGCCAGTTATCGTGGTTTCTCATATTCAGAAACCACGGTCCGACCGTGGTAAGTGATCGTGGTATCTGAAAAAAACATCTCATTTTCAGCATTACCAACAACAGAGCATAGGATTTTGTCAAATTGGTCGGAAAGAGGCTTAGTATAGAATACTAAATAGGACAAAATATTCCGAACGAAAAAATCATAGGTAAAAATCAGGACTAAATATCACATAGCTTGGAACTTAATAATGTGGCTGGATATCAGTTTTTCTTTTGGGATGACATCGACAAGTGTTATTGGGATGACATCGACAGTTGTCGTTTGGCAGAGCAACCGTAGTATCAGATACCCCGATGACTGCAAAAACGACTAATTGAATTGCAGATCTACTTGCCGTGATAACAGGAACCATGGTATCCGCAAAAACGCAACTAATGTACGGAATGAACGATCTAGAATGTACATTAAGCTCGACAGAAAGTAAAATCATTGACGAACAACCAAGTTTAACGTGAAACAGTGGTGAAATCTTCTGTTGTTGTTGTTTTTTGTACTGTCGCATCAACGTTCACCCTTCGCTTCAACCATGGGAACCTCTATTGGCTCTATGTCAGAGAGCAAAGGGACGATATTCAAAAATCCTTGAGGATGCTGGAAAAGTTGAAGAAAGTTGTCGGAGCTAACCCTAAGGAACTGAAACACCTGAATGCACATTTACAGCGGATTCAAACATCTGTTCGAGACCTAGAAGCAGAGGTAAAGCCTGTCTTTTACTCTCAGAAGGGACTTGCTTGCACTTGACAAATTATTGACCAGTTGACAAGTCAATTCAGTTGAATTCAGTGTCCAGTCAGGCTGGAAGGCAACTCCAGTGGATTCAGAGTGGATTCAAGTAGATTAGCTTAAACTCCCTTTTTCACTCCATGAGAAATTTATAACCTGATAGTGTCTATACTATACAATTGAAAGTGTGTATGTTAATTTTGTTTTACCTTTAATTGCAGCTTGGATCCAAATAAAGAATTATCTTGTAGAATTTGCTCTGTAGTGTAGATAACATAGTTGGTACAGGATACCTTGTTCCTTACCTATATATACCTATATACATATACCACCTATATATTTGCACCATCCCTAGTAAAATTATTTAAATAAAGACTAAATCACAAGGATCTCGTGTGGAACATCAAAATACATTAATTCTGAGCGAATTAACTAATATCTAATGTCATCCACTTACTTCTATTTCTTCCTTTGAAGAATTACTTGGTGCAAAACAAAGCCGGAAAGGCGCAGATACATGCAACAGTAAAACAATGGGGCAATAGTCATGCCCAAGCTATTTGGTTTAACCGGGTAACGTTAATAAATCGGTGAAATGTGCAAAAGAAAATTGTAAAGGGAAAAAACAGTTTGGGCATGGTCAGCTGTTGTATAGAAGAAAGGCATTTGGCAATGCTGCAACTTTGTTCAGCAGAGACTGAGAAATTAGGTTGTAGAGAATAATTGGACCTTTCAATCAAGGCCCAATTTCACACATTTGGTAAGTGAAGAGGCTGGAAAGAAACGGTGGGAATTGTAGGCATACCTATATTTCATTCATGGGGGCTGGCGCAAATAGCAAGGTATCCTGTAGCCTACTTGGTAGGTAAGTATGCTACTGGGCTATGTCAGGCTCTGTAGGCCACTGCAGGATCCTATTGTCAGTGAGTTTTTATGAAGGACTCAATTTTTTGCAGCTCACTTTTTTTTTAATGCATTCCAAAGGGTTATGGCTCTGGTAGAGGAGAACTGATGTTGTGTTCTTGTCGATTTCAGGTTGAAGCAAGCAGTTTTGGAAGTCTTGTACTATGACCTTGGGTTTTAAATGCCTGGGTTTGGTGAGAAAACTTCAGAAGATTGACTAGATTGGAGGATATGATAGGCCTGCATGAATCCTTCTTTTCTGTCAAGAAAGCCTTAACTTCTGAAGTTGCATGTTATAGGGAACTACTGTGAACCTTTGAGCTCGGTTCTGCACACAATCAAGAAGAAATTCATCTTTTTAAAAGCAGGACTGGCAAAAATCAACAGAATTCCCACCTTGGCATGGATGACCCTGGACCATCAGGATATATAGCTTTCATAAAACAAGGGGGCAACGGCTTTTGAAAGTCCTGAGGATGGTTTCGAAGGCCTGGTTAGAACAAGAGGCAAAGTATTTTGCGTGCAGATCAAACTTTGGCTTGTTGTCTTACAGTAAATATTAATAATAGCCTACAGTATGCTGCTTTGGATGTCATCTAACTAAAAATCCACCGAGGATTTATGTGATCAAATTCAAACCTAGGCTAGCAAATATATATGCAGAACACGAGGCTAAGCACGAGCATTAATTTTAGTAAAATAACCTAAAATTAAAGCCTCCCATTGAAAATTTATTTTAATATTTTGCCAGTTGCTTTTGTTCAGGTTATAGAATTCAACACATTACAATAGTTTTGCTTTATATTCAAGTATGAGATGTATGAGGGAAAACAAAGAAATTGAAAGCACAGCAACCAGGAGTCCTGCACTAAGGGTTTCAAACAGAAACAGTGATAATCACTCTTTTGTCCAGGTTAATGCTGTGAATATCTTGGGGCTTGGATGGTTGAAGAAAGGAGTCAAGCAGACATCCTCTCTGCCCTCTGTGAATTTGTCTCCCAAACATGACTGTTGTTATACTTGTGATTTCAGAACGATTGTGTTGTTTTCACTCAGATGTTATCTGCCAAAATGTTTACAAATTCGTGTAGTTTAGTGGTGCATAGGGCTAATGCCACAAAATTTTAACCTGCCAAGTCAAGCCAACTCAAATGCTAACCTAGGCACACCCAGACTGATTTTTGGGTTTTGTTTCCAGTCTGGCCTATGTCAAGGTTCTTTCTATAGCTACCCACCATCAATTTAGTGATAGGCTAGTTGATATTCTGGTTTTATCGGGTTAGGGTTAGTAAACCACTCTGTATGTTGATGATTCGAAACTCATAGGTCCTGCCAACACCTCTTCTGCCCTCCAGTCCCTCCAAACTTATCTCAACCACATATGCTCCTGGGTCAAAAGATGGTTGCTGGAATTCAACACTGAAAAATGCAAGGTCATACAATTCGGACACAACAACCCCAAGCAAGAGTACCTCATGACCCAAAACCCTGGGAGTCCCCACACATTGGAGCATGTTCAAGAGGAGAGAGACCTTGGCGTTATTGTTCACTCCGAGTTGAAATTCAGCGAATTCAGCTCCCACTCACAGAACATCTCAGCGAATGCTACCAGAGCCCTAGGCATCATCGAACACAGCATTACCAGCAGAAGTAAACACGTAATCACCAAGCTCTTTTAAAGGATTAGTAAGACCCAGATTGGAGGTGGGGACCATACGTGCCACCCCTAGATTCAAAAAGGACAAGACAGTTCTTGAACAAATCCAACGAAGGGCCACTAAGCTGATCGCCGGTATGGAAAATAAGTCCTTCAGTGAGCGGCTGAGGGAACTCAAACTCCCCTCGTTAGTCTACAGGCGGAAACGTGAGGACATGACCCAGGCGCAAAACCTCCTCTCAACCAGTCAAGAAAATGAGCTCCTGGAGATTAGCCCCTCCCACATAACACGAGAACACCCAAAACAAATCCGCAAACTTCACGCAAGGACTGGATCAAGATGCAACTTCTTCTCGAACCAGATCGCGAACCTCTGGAACAACCTCAAGGAGGGCACTGACGCTGCTGAATCGACAGATGCACGTCTGGATGCTGAGTGGAGTGACAAATATTCCTTCAGCCCAAGCTGACTGCGAATCATATTTGATGGTGCAAACGGATACGTCAGCTGAATTTTTATTGGAGCTATATTTCGGCCCTTCTTGGCAAGGGACCCCAAGCTCTTCTCTACAACAAAACGGACTTCAACCCAAATGCAGAGAAATCTCTACCCGACCAACGACCCAATCGAGCAGCAAAAACAGCAGCCGTGTCCAAAATCAAATCACAGCAACCTTTTAACCCCGAGCAAGACTCCCGAAGGAATCAACGAAGTTAAATATTTAACTCTAGGCTAGAATCTTTATTTTGTGTTTCCCACAAGTTCGTTTTTCCAACTTGAGCGGTATTGAGCCTGAAGAGGACCCTTGCCAAGAAGGGCCGAAATATAGCTCCAATAAAAATTCAGCTGACGTATCCGTTTGCACCATCAAATATGTGGAGTGACAAACCTTGTAGATTTGACTGGGATGCACCAAAATCGTCCACCAGAATCTAACCAACCACAAATGCAACAGTCATCGCAAGGAGTGATTCAACAGGATCAAAAGTCCTTAATTCACTCCAAGCTGTGATTTGAGGTAATTTTAAGGTGAATAGACTGATTAAATTTTGATGTATTTTTTCTTCTGAAGAGAAGCAAGGCATTAGGAGTGCGTGTTCAGTCTCACATAGACGTTACCATTTGGCAGGGAGAAGCTTATGTGTGTGAATGAATGCATTTGGTTCGGCTAAATTCGTTTAAGTGAAAACTGTGACAAAAAATTTACCCGTTTGCTTATGTTTCAGATAGAATACTGGTCTACCTCCAGCAGCAAATCCCTCTATTCAGACCTTGACATTCTACAAGTTAAGACAGAAAAGCTGTCACAAGAATGTGAGAAAATAAACACGGAAGTTGAGGAGTTCTTGAAAGAAAATACAGAATTTGTGGAAGAACTCTCGAAGCTCATTTCGACCACTCTTGTTATTGAGAATGAAATAAAATACCATCAGTTCCTTCAGCTTGGTGCTACTTTAAAGTAAGTGGATCCTGTCAGTTATATGATCACTTGTTCGATTTTTAGCTTGAGCCTGAATAGAACTCTTGCCAAGAAGGGCGAAAATATTGCTAGAATATAACTCAGCTGACATAAATAAAGGATGTAACGTAGAGAAATACTAAAACCGACATTTTTCACCAGTAAAACAATCACCAGTTATTCCCCGAGATCGCTCTCATGGGACTAAAACTGCAGGCCTACAATAGTAGTAGTAATAACACTAGGCAAAGAAAAATAGGCCATAGGCATCTGCGAAGTTTGCCTAAAATGCTGTGCGTTTGTGGATTTTTTGGCACACAGATTGTCCAAGGAATTCTTGCAAGCATTGGTAGAATCGCACATTATAACTTCAGATGGGATGGCGATCCAGCAGCCCATCATTATCTTTCGAAGACCAGTATCGATTAAGAATGGCCATCAATAAGATTGACGCAGGGTTGCCACACCACTGAAAGTTTTTGTGCTATTGAAGACTGGAAAAAGCGTTTTTTTCTGGAAAAAAGTGCTACCTCAAATTTTTTTTTTAGCGTGTTGCGCTTCGCGACCATTTTGCAGTGCAGTAAGCCATATATACAGTAGCCTACTTTACTTTCTTAAATTTTAATCTTCTACCTAAAAAGCAGTAGCTTTGCTTTTGCTTCACCCCCAGAAACTACTGCACTGACTTAACAGGGTGCAGGAGTCTGATAGCATAAGCAGTTTTTTCTACGAGGAACTTCAACTAACTCCTGACAAGTCCAGTTGAAAGTGTAACAAATGGACGAAGCCACGGTATAAGTACGTAGCAGTAGAGGATATTTGTCGTGGAATGCGACCACAGTTCACTTTAATTCTACTTCAGTTACTTCGTGGGAGCACTATTTTTCAAACTAATTGTGTATCTGCAAACGGAATAGTAGTTGAACGGAAGAAAAGTATTCTTTTTAAAGAAAAAGGTGTTATTTTTGCTAAAAAGTGCTACAATAGTGCTACGTTTTCTTGATAGTGCTAATTTTAGAAAAAAGTTTTAAAAGTAGCACTTTCGTGCTACCCGTGGCAACCCTGGATTGACGTCATGTCAATAAAGCTTCACGTTGCTGGTTTCGCTGTTGACTGCAATGTTGATTGCTGCATGCTGGTTTGTTGGCGTTCTTGAATTTGTTCTCATGTGCATCAGTGCTGGGAAGTACTTCAAGTAGCCTACTACTTAATTACAAAATCAGCAAAAGTTTCCGGTACCAGTACATTTTCAAGTACTGTCTCAAGTTTGCTTAGATGACATCAATTGCATACTGAAATGCCTCTTTTGCAGCATTAATCCGACAATTAAAAAGGCTTCAGAAAACAAGACCAAAGGTTTCGATGAGATCCCAAAACTTTTATATTTGATTCAGACAATTGGGTCTTGAACACTTTTACTATGAAAATTTAGAAACAGATTAAGGCCAATAGCTAATCATCTGAGAAAACCAAGTTCAGATATGGATTCTGCATGTAATAATAATAATCGTTATTTTTTCCCGTTATCACAATGCAATAACATGGGTATCGTCAAACAAGAATGTGTTTACCCCATACGTCATAGCCTGTATACTTTGACGGAATTTATCAGAACTTCCTGCCTTATTTCTGCCAAATTTCCGGTTTCGGGCGGATTCCGGGCGAACTACTTGTCCGGCAAAGAAATAAAGCTGAAGAATAAACTCAGCATATCTCCTTCCTTACCCCTATACCCCTCTCTTAACCTCTAATCAACTTAAAAGAACGTTTACTTTTAACAAAATTTCCGGTTTTGGCCGGATGCCGGACGAGCTACTTGTCCGCCGAGAAAATGGTTTTCACATGCGTGTTCAGCATGTCTTCTTACCCCTAAATTGACTATCTCATTAGCTGTTAAAAATATTTTGTTCGCGCCTTCATCTCGACCCCCTCCCCCACCCCTAAATGTGGCTACAGAGCCCATCTACGAACTTGACCTGACCCTTGACCAAAAGAATCTTTACACCAATTTTCGTCAAAATATATCATTCCCTTCGAGAGTTATCGTGCTGACAGACGAACGGACAGATGGACAGACGGACAACTTTTACGAAATTATAGGTATCCTTCCACTTACGTTTTGGGATCCCAAAAACGGTTGAAACTCGGACAGTTGGTGAAGTATGCTGCACCTTGATGAGCCATTCAAAGCTTCAAAGACAATGCTTTTTCGACGTGCAGTATTTCAAATGTGTAGCACTTAAGTACAAATCACATACTTAAAAGGCAAGTACTACTTAAGTATATTTGTTGTCACATACTTAATACTTGAATCCTAAGTACAAAATTTATAAATACTTGATATTTAATACTTAGGTACAAATTTGAAGTTTAACCGAAAAGGGCTGAGATAGGACCCGATGAAAATGCGTTATTTCAATGCTACTCTGTTCACGGATAATCGTTTTTCGGATAGTGGACTTTCCCTGTCGGATTTGTGGTACCTCTATGCGCTTGTACTTGTGTTGTACGCTGTACGAAAAAAGATTTACGAAAAGTTTGTGTTCTGGCACTAAGCAGTCTTCACCGCGTTTGTATTGACATTCAAATTTTCCGCGTCATAGTAGAATTTGCGCTGCGGGGACGACCGTACTGGTACTGCGTAAATATTCTGAGTGTCACTACCAGGGCAGATAGTGGAAAATAAAAAAATCCCTTAGCAGAATCCAAATAATTCAATGTATTGAATTGAATGATACAAAAATAAGTTGGCTTTTCAGTTAAATTTGAAGTACTTGCGCAAACACTGGTGTGCATATCTACAGAGTGTAGATGGTTTTGTGTATTTGGGTTGCCGGGTTACATGGGATGGGGGGTGGAAAAGACATATAAGGCGTATTCTCGCCGTTCCCCGAGGACTCCTCGGGGAATCGAAGGGAACGGCGAGAATAGAGGTCACTCCACGCGGACTCCGCTTACAGAAACAGCGAGAACACGGGGAATACTTCCAAAATGGATTTTGTTCGAAAAAAAAATATGCAGTTGACGAAATTAGTCTGGATCCACTTTATTTTTGGTTATGTTTATTCTGATTGTTTTTAATTAAATTTACATTGCACCAACACCAGCAAAAAATTATTCCCCTCCAAATATGAAAGGGAGTCCTTTTTGATGATGGTGATGATAATCGGAGCATTCCCCGTCCGTGGTGACTCGCGAGATTACGGGGAGTGAGTCTCCGGGACAAACAAAAATGCGGGAACTCCTCAAGTGGAGTCCCCGAGGAACGGCGAGAACATGCCTATAGCATCTGCAGTTGGAAAAGGTCGAAGTGTTTTCAATGGGATAGCGTTAAGAGGGGATGTAGGATTACTAGCACTGAGAAGCTATAGTAAAATGTTGGGAAAGGCTAGCTTCTATGCCACATAACAGACAGGTAAGGAAAGCGTTTGATCTGGCATTAGAAGATAAGAGGAAAGGGAGACATACTTTAAGGCAGGTCTAAAAAAGGAGGAGGTTAAATGGGTGATTTCAGTTCGGTCGAATTTCATGCCAATTGGAGAAAAAAGAAAATACCTAGGAAAAGCTAGTGTAACGGATGGCCTTTTCTCTTGCCCGATGTATGGGCAGGCGCTAGAAAATACTGAACATGAATGTTTGCGAAGAACTAAAAGATTTAAGGATGGAGGTTTTTAGGGTGGAGTATGGGGGGGGGGGGGAGAAGAATGGTTGGTACAGAGGTTTGGAGAAAAATCTTTTTTCGGAATTTAAAATCTTGGAATGTTCGTCTATATGGGAATATCGCACAGGGAGCACTTCCGATTGTTTAGTACGGTTTCAGGTTTGGATTGTGTCGTTGTAACTTACGTAAATTTTGTTCCGCTGTTGTGATATACTATGGCTGCAAGGCTTTAGTTTAATAAACTACTACTACTACTACTATACTATGATGATGTTAATTTCCAGCTCTCAGCTGCAGGAAAATCTCGACTTGGCAAAGTATGACACAGTCTCTGTCAAACTTGAAACTCTACTTGAAGCTAGCAAGGAAATGTCGGGGACCAAATGCAAGAACTTAGCCGAGTACTTTCTTAGCTCGAAGAAACACTGGACTAATGCCGTGTATCATTCTGTCGCCAGGTAGGTTGTTTTTAACTTTATTTTTTTTCACCTTGTTTTAAAATTCCTCCGACGGCGGCTGACGGGTTTCGATTATTTATTTTACAATATTAGATAGTAGATTTGATTGGAGATAAGTGTTTCGCAGTAATTAGAAATTTGGCAATGTTCGTCCGGTTGGCAGCGAAGCATCGGGAGGATCTAATGTAAGTGTTATCAAGCTATATCTATTTTCTTTTTTTATTCTTGTTGTCTTGTTTGTATTGTATGTGATTTATTGTGATAGTTGCTATGGCCAGTTGGCTTTTTGCAATAAATATCATATCATATCATATCATATGTTTATTCGATTGTTTGTTCATTACCCATCTTTACAGACAATGTCAATGACGGACTATGGAGAGAAAGAAAAGAGCAAACAAAAAATACAATCTTAGCTTAAAAATAAATAATTTAAATAAACGTGAGCGCTGTGTCTTTAACAACTGCTTAATTGCTGGATAGAGGCTGTTTAGAGGATCAAGGGATCCCAGAAATCGAGCATGACGCTCTATAACAGACTCATTTGCGTCTTTAATTCCATCTAATATGGTAAACGAACATCGCAACTCCAATACTCTGAGCCGTAAGTGATTACTAAGTGACTAACACTTGACAATGTCTCTGCATTCAGGGGGGGGGGGGGGGGACTAAAGGCGGCAGGAAGGTCACGAGGAATTTTTTTTCTGTATGTACTGTGCAAATGCCTTATTTCTAGGCTGCATGTAATAAATTCATTCATTCACTGAGGTCATTACGGTCCAAAAACTGACAAACACGCCGGAAAATGGGAATAAAACGAATGGAAGACACCAAACTTACAAAGTCGATCATGATTAGTCGGACCGCATTTGTAGTTATAGTTATAGTTGTTTTTAATTGTTAAGTTATACATGACGGAAGAAATTCAATGTTCGGCTTCGTCCGTGAGCGAATTTTTGAAAATAAATTGAATTGAATTGTATTGTGGTCAAGTTCAGGCTCACCTGTTTCGCATATGCTAGTGTTGTCGGGTTGAAAAGTTTTCTTCTTGCTAGAAAACGTTTCTGTTCTGGTGTAAAGTGGGTTCTCCAGATGACAATTGTAAGCCGTCGGAGCGATCGTAACGTGTCGTAAGCGGCCATTTTGGCGGTTTTCAGCCAATGACAACATGCCGGGTCCGGACGACCACGGTTACGACGGAGTTACGATTGCCAGTGGACGACCCAGTTCTTCAGGTGTAATTCTTCTTCTTCATCCAAGACAAATTTCAGTGTTCTGAGCCTTGTTTTTCAGCGTTAACCTCATTGACGAACAAGTCTCCAAATGATTGGATTTAGATTTTTTTTTTCCACAGTCGGTAAACGGACAAGGTTCCAACTTTTTGCACTTGGACCAGATTAATGCAGCTGTTGGAAAGGCAGTGCTGGCTCTTATTTACAAGCTGTCGCGGACCGGACACGGCAAACTCCCTGTTGTTTTTTGTGAAAGGATAAAGACGGAGTAACACGATAATAGAATAAAGCGAAATTGCTTTTACTTTTATGTGTGGTTACTGAATTGGTTATATGCTACGAAAGTATTCGATTAAACCAATCTCTCTTTATTTCTCTCTCTCTTTATTTCTCTCTCTCTCTTTATTTCTCTCTCTCTCTTTATTTCTCTCTCTCTCTCTCTCTCTCTCTGTCTCTCTCGAGCCTGTGTTCTGTTCTTCCTTGTAAAATGTTAACACACTCTGGCAAAGGTTGCGTTCCAAAACTTAACGATTGTTAACAAGTGTTAACTTTTTGCGTTTCAGGTTTCTGATTTCGAAATTTAAGCTCCGCCCACCTGCGATTTCCGTTCCGTAGCTTAACGATTGTTAACTATTTTGTAACGATGGTTGGTGAGCATCGGTGGGAAAAGTTAACAATTGTAGAGTTTGGAAAAGTAAATGATCGTAAGCTGCAGTTAGCTCCGCCCCGAAATAAAGTTGACGATTGTTTACATAAGTCCGTTTGTAGGGCGCTGTCAACCTGTATGGAGGATCTAGGCTGGCCCTTTATCACTTCAACCAAGACTATTGACAACATAGCAACACCTAAGCAGGAAGTATTTGAGGAGTTGGAGCTCCTGATCAAGATTATGGTACAACTGAATGATGAGTAAGTAGTGTAATGAAGTATAGTTCCTAATCAATCAATCAACTTTAATGTCCAAATAGCTTAAAGGACCCCTCTTGCTTATTCTGGCTTTCATACTATACTTAGCTCCCATATGGAATAATAAGCTTCTTAAATCCCCACCTTTCTCCATTGTTTCGTTTCGTAACTACGAATTCTTAGCGCTTTTTCGGCCTTGCCGAGTTTTCCCGTCACCCAACGAAAAGTTTGCCGGAATCTTCAGTGTCCGCTGACAACTGTTTCACACATAAGGATGTGATGATCTTCTATTTATTACTTCTTTTATTTGCTTAGTTTCCCCACTTTTTAACCAAGGCCCGATGCGTTTTCAAATGAGTTGCGCCCAGCCGCCGCGTCGGAGAGCAGGAAGGCTGGACACAGTCGACAAGCGCTAACAAGAGAATTGCTAGTTCCAAGTGGAAAGTAATGGTATTTTCGAAAACGTTTTTTCTGATCCCTTTCATAGGGAAAAGATCATTTCTAGTAAGAGTTGTGCTTTAAAGCTAGAAGGGGAATAAAATATTAACGAAATACACAGACACGATGCAAATTAACTAATACACTTACAAGATATGACCAGAAATAAATGATGGGATGAAACTACGTGAAATTGGGCAGAAGAGTTAGCAGGATATGGAGAAAACTGATTGCCAGTATTCTAATACACTGTCAGAAGTTTTGTAACATATAACTCATGTGTGTGCATCCTTTTGTTAGGGTACTGATCAGGGAATCTAAAAACTGATTATTTTTTAATGTTCAGAGGTGGGTCAAACCCCCAATCCCCCTCCTGGATGCGGCCTTGGATGACCACTTAACATGGTCATATTAGATATGTCCTCAAATGTTGAACACAAGGATGCGCTAACATGTGTTAAATGCTAACAAACTTTCGACAGTGTTGAGGCCAATTTTCCTTGGCTTGCCCCAAAACTCTACGAAATGTTCCGACTGTCTTCTGGTTAAAGGACACCTGAACAATGAAACCATACTTGAACTTGAACACACCATGGAGAATGCATTTACAGACATGGCCACGGAGAGCATTCTTCTCCTGAGCGTGGCGTTTTTTTTGAATGTTCAGAGGTGGGTCAAACCCCCTAATCCCCCTCCTGGATGCGGCCTTGGATGACCACTTAACATGGTCATATTAGATATGTCCTCAAATGTTGAACACAAGGATGCGCTAATATGTGTTAAATGTTAACAAACTTTCGACAGTGTTGAGGCCAATTTTCCTTGGCTTGCCCCAAAACTCTACGAAATGTTCCGACTCTCTCAGTCTAGTACACTAGCCCCATTTCAGGCACGGTGCTCAAACGACTAGCACCATGCCTGGGTGCTAGACGTTCAAGCACTGTACCTTGGATTTCATGTATGGTGCATGGATTTCAGTATACAGTGAATACAGGAAAAAACACAGTATCTGTCATCACAACTGAGCACCGGCTCGGACAGGGCTGAAATTACTACTATGAATTGGAGAAATCAAAGGCAATCCTTTATATATTTTTCACAACAAAAACAAAAGGGCTCTACTGATGATGGAGATGAAAAACCTAACAGCACCCTATCTATTTTCCATGTATTTTCCCTATCTATTCCCCAAGAGCCAATATTCTGGTTGGCTGCTAGGTAGAAAAAGCTGAGGCACAGGACACTTTGCATGCAAAACCCTTGACTATGTAGAAAAGGAAATGAGGTTTTTCACATCTGTCATCAGCCGAGCCCTTTTGTTTTTGTTGTGAAAAATATATGAAGGATTGTCTTTGATTTCTCTAATTCATGGTAGTAATTTCAGCCCTGTCCGAGCTGGTGCTCATTTGTTATGACAGAAACTGTGTTTTTAATGTATGCACTGTATACTGAAATCCATGCACCATACATGAAATCCAAGGTACAGTGCTTGAACGTCTAGCACCCAGGCATGGTGCTAGACGTTTGAGCACCGTGCCTGAAAAGGGGCTAGTGTACTAGACTGGACTGTCTTCTGGTTAAAGGACACCTGAACAATGAAACCATACTTGAACACACCATGGAGAATGCATTTACGGACATGGCCACGGAGAGCATTCTTCTCCTGAGCGTGACGTTTCTGGAGGTATGCACATGCAGACTCCAAGACAAAAAGCGCAATTCATTCAAATCTTGTACAGCTCTGGCCGGATCGTATTGGGATTTCTTCTAGATATACGTTTGGGCTTAACTGGTTAAAAAATATTCCAGAAGAAGGGTTGATTGGAGACATTTGTTCATTTCTAAAATTGTTCGGTACTGAAATAAGGACAGATGCAAAATGGAGCAAAAATCATAGCTTGGAAGCACGATTTCGTATTTGGATTGGGTTTTCTGCAGGCAATGTTAACGGACGTCATACATATAGGGATGATACTTGGTACTCTTCATTCAGGTGTCCTTTAAATATTAACAAACTTTCGGCAGTGTTGAAGCCAATTATCCTTGACTTGCCCCAAAACTCTACGAAATGTTCTGACTTTCTTCTGGTTAAGGAAGCGAAGTTAGCAGCCGAAAACTAAAATCGCTATGATCGTTAAAATACACCTCGCACTATTTACTGTTTATGTTCCAGTATTCAAAACTATCTGAATACTGTAAAACTAGGCTCTGTTTTTAACAAATTATCAACAGCTTTGCCTGTTTTAATCCGTTTCCCAGGCCCATTGATTTCTAGCGAAAATTCGGCAAAATTTTGAGAACCGGTTTTATGCATCGACAGCACGATACGCTAACACTTGTCGGGAGCATAATGTGCATGGAAAATAGTGAATCGTGGCAAGTGCAAAGATTAGTGAAGTATCGTTAGCAGGCTTAGAATGTAACATGTGAAGTTTGGGTATCAGGGCTTAAGAATGAATTAATTCAGTTGCGGATGTAGGTTGCATTGGCATATAGGCACGACGGGTCCTCTTATAAAGCTTGAGCACTATCAAAAGCTGCATATGATATAACACAAGGATATGATTTTATCGTAGCACTTTTAGATAACATCCAAAGCGTTTTCTCTTCAAACTAAAAATAATGTTGTCAACAGTGTCCGTCTGTTTACTAAAAGACAGTTCCAGAAAGAACTAAAGCAGCACCGGGTTGACCACAGTATTTCTATGGCGGAATCGATTTGCAAAGACCCTAATAAGCTTTGGAAGGTCCGGGCTTCGAAAAATCAGAATAGTAAGGTTGATACGAAAATAACGGAGGAGCAATGGCGAGATTATTTCACAAAACAGTTTTCCCTACCCGTAGATAACGCGGAGTTAAGTCTTAAATTTGAGAAAAAACTAAATGCGCGGCTAAGTGCTCCTTCTAATAATTCGTATGTTGTTTGCGTTAGTGATATAGTAAAAGTCCTGAAAAAGCTTAAAAAGAAAAAGTCTTCGGGTGCGGATGGTTTATGCGCGTTCCATTTCTTAAATGGGTCGAAAAAGCTCATTATGCATTTATCTTTACTATATCAGATGGTTTTTTGTACAGGTTTTGTTCCTGATGTATTTTGTATGGGGTTGATTTCACCAATTATTAAGAAAGGTAAGCCAGCTTCTGAATGTTCATCGTACAGGCCTATCACTGTTTCTAACGTGTTTGCAAAAATATTTGAACTGTTGATAATTGATAGCCTACGGTCCATTTGTTACATGCCACCTTTTCAATTTGGTTTTCAGCCAAAGCTTGGCTGCTTTCACGCGTTGAAATGCTTATCTGGTATTTTACTCGACGCTGACCTCACAAAACAGCCGCTCGCAATTGGTACTTATGATGTAAGTAAAGCTTTCGACTCGCTTCTACATCCACAAGCAATGCTTGAACTACTTGAGCGAGGTGTTTCACCTGTAATTGTTAGACCGTTGATGAATATGTACCGTCACATGAAGGCAAAAATAAGAATCCCGGGGAAGACCGTACTGTCTGATGAATTGCCAGTCCGGATTGGGGTTAAGCAGGGTGCTATTACTTCACCTGTTATTTATAACAACGCTACGGTATCTGCCCAATCAGACCTTCCATCGTGTTGTATTCATAAAGGACTGGATCTATCTATCCTGTGTTATGCTGACGATGTTTTAAACATAAGTAGAACTGTTTCTAGCCTTGAAAATTGTTTCCAGGATATTTCGCAAAATTATCAGGGAATAGGTTTGTCTATGAATACATCAAAATGTGAAGTGCTGCTTTTTAATGATAATAGTGATTTTTCTGTTGTTAATATAGCTTTAGATAATGTTATAATAAAGCCGAGTGATAAACTGATGTACCTTGGTATTCCGATTGGCAAGACTCTGAAACAAACTAAAGCTTTGATTATTGAGAACATGGAAAGCAAAATTCGTCGATCTTATGGGCAAACCGTTTCAACCCAGTTCCACCTAAACCGTTACCTCTTAGCAAAATTATATAACAGTGTTGCGCTTCCCCATGTTCTTTATATAGCTCCTTTTTCTGAAACTTTAAATGACACGGACCGACTAAAAATTAAACGGATTTACTTCAAATTTGCAAAATATCTTCTTCGCTTTCCTCCTTGGACGCGCAACACCTACATGATGAAAAAATATGGTATCGTTGACCCGATTCTTAAACTTGACGAGCTTTGTCAACGACTAAAATGCAAACAGAGCGGCCATGAGTGGCAAGGGATTGTTTTCTGACATTTTTTTTGAATTATAAGTGTGATTTTCTCCTTGTGATTTGCCTTTTGTTTTTCTTTGTTGTGTGATTTGTTTTTTTGTGTGTGTTTCTTCTATTTTTCTTCTTATACTCCATCATTTTCTCTTTCTTGTACGATGGCTCATAAATAAACATTACATTACATTACATTATACATCATGTCTTCAGAATTAGCGATTATCTGACAATGTGGTGACTTTGTCGGCATTTGATACCGCTTCCTGTTCGGTGTATTCATCTTGACTTTCTGGGAGCCTTCCGTCACACCAATTGTCTCATCACCATAAACGATGCCAACCAGGTATCTGCAGACGGTATTTAAATAAATAAATATATTTTTTATTTCCATAATAGCACAAGATAATATGGCTAGCAGAGGATCGTCATGACGTAACACTTGTCAAAGCATTGACGTACAATATATACAGTATATGATAATAATGAATAGGCCTACATAGTATAATACATGTCACACAACAAAAATTAAAATGGGAAATAATCTAAGGAAGCATCAAGTAAAATGAGAAATAAAATAAGGTACGAATGATGATAAACATCGGTCAGACGAATTTACTAGGGGCGGGGTAATTTGGAGCCGATTTTTTTTCTTTCAGTTTTTAGTCTAGTGATGGGCTGATTGGGGTTGGGCGATTGGTAATCTGGTAGAATGGATCGGTGATTCTCTGAAGATAGACATTTCAATCCAAAATCCGTGGTGAGCTTGTGTCTACGGCACGCCAAAGTAGGAAGACTAAGTTTTGTGAGGATATCTTCATATGTGGATTTTTGTATGTGGACTTTTATATGCGGAATTTCGTTGCCTCTGGGGGCAGCTTCCATGAAATCAAAGTTGTGTATCTCCTCTTTACTTCTAGATTTTTTTAAACAAGGCAGAGTGAGGGTATATTTAGTACGGAGCAGATTGGCAGATTAGGGGGGGGGGGGTGAAATCACAGAAATGGAATTTTCGCCTTTTGTACTTTAAGGCAAGACTTCGTTGCCTCTGCCCGCAGCTCCGCGAAACCGAGGTTGTGTCTCTCCTCTTTTCTACAATTTTTTTTTTCTCAAACAGGTCAGAGTCAGTACGGTACGGACCAGATTGGCAGATTAGGGAGGGGAATGAAATCACCAAACTGAACTTGTGTCTTTAGTACTTCAATGAAAGATGACTTTGGTATCTGCAGGTGGTACTTCGATCCCTCATCTGCTGGCAGCTTCCGTCAAACCAGAGTTGTGTCTCCTCTTTTCTCCTATTGTTTACTTTTTGGGATCCCAAAACGTAAGTGGAGGGATACCTATGACATCGCAAAAGTTGTCCGTCTGTCCGTCCGTCTGTAAGCTCGATAACTCTCGAAGGGAATGAGATATTTTGATGAAACTTGGTGTGAGGATTCGTTGGGTCGGCGGACCAGTCGAGTTCGTAAATGGGCTTTGTAGCCCTACATTTAGGGGTGGGGGTTCAAATTAAGGGGCAAACAAAATATTTTGAAACAGCTGATGTGATAGTCGGTTATGGGTTAAGAAGACATGCTGAACACGATGGTGAAAACCATTTTGTAATCGGACAAGTAGTTCGCCCGGAATCGGGCCAAAACCGGAAAGTTTGTTAAAAGTAAAAGTTTTATTTGAAGTTGATTAGATGTTCGATTTAGAGGTAGGAAGACATGCTGAAGACGATGGTGAAAACCATTTTCTCGACGGACAAGTAGTTCGGCCGGAATCCGGCCCAAACCGGAAAGTTTGTAAAAATTAAAAGTTTTATTTGGAGTTGAACAGATGTCCGATTTAGGGCAAGAAGACATGCTGAACTTTTATGTGAAAACAATTTTCTACCCGGACATGTAGTTCGCCCGGAATCCGGCCAAAACCGGAAAATTGTTAGAAGTTAAAGTTTTATTTCTAGCTGATTAGATAACCGATTTAGGGGTAAGAAGAGACGCTGAATCCGTGTGTGACAATCATATTTTACCCGGACATATAGTTCGACCGGAATCCGGCTGGAGTCGGAAAATTTGTTCTAAGTTAAATTTTTATTTGAAGTTGATTAGATGTCCATTATTGGGGAAAGAAGATACCCTGAGTTCGTTTTTGAGCTTTCTTTTTTCGCCGGATAAGTAGTTCTAGAGTTCGGCCGAAACCGGGAAATTGGCAGAAGTGGCAGGAACTTTTCGTCAAAACAGATATGACTTATACGGGTAAACACACATGCTGAATCCATATCTGAACTTGGTTTTCTCAGATGATTAGCTATTTGGCCTTAATCTGTTTCTGAATTTTAATTGTAAGAATGTTCAAGGATTCTGGCGATGACTGGATCTGGCTAAGACAAGACCCAGTTGTCTGGATCAGATATTGAATTTTTGGGATCCCATCGAAAACTTTGGTCTTGTTTTCTCAGACAAGGCAGAGTGAGGGGGTAGTTTGTAGGGAGCACATTGGCAGATTAGGGAGGAGGGGGGGGGGGGGGTCTAAATCACCAAACGAATTTTTCGTCTTTTCTACTTCAAGGCAAGACTTCTGCGGTGAACATAAGCTACGTGCTAACAGTGTCCGAATATTTCGCATGCTAAGATTGCTTCACAATGGGAAAACTTGCATAGGATCTGTCGAAATTCAGGAGCGAAGGAAGAAATTTGGATCCGACTTGGATTTGGACTGTGTGTGCTTGCATCCTTACTCCACTAAACTCATTTCTTTACCATCACACCGTTTTTGTTTTGTTTAGCTTTTCTTGAAGTTCGTCCGCTTCACTCACAGCATTACGTTGAACTGAACAGGCGACTGAAGGGTTATACCCGCTACCGCTACTTGTGCGTTCGGCCTAGTACATTCTGCCCGGTTTCCACGGTTAAACCGCTTTCACATTGACGCGTTGAGCCTTTCCCACTAAGCTACGCAACCTCTTCATCGTGTTTGCGTCGATGCAACGCAGAGTTTACGCAGACAAATAAAACGCTACGCAAGAATAAAATCAAGTTCTATTCTTGCGTTGCGTTGACGCGTACGCATCAGATTTTTCAGTGGGAAATGGAAGTTTTTGAAGAAAAAAAACAAAAAACATGCGGATGATGAAGGATAACTTGCTACTAGTGAAAGCAGTTAAAATTCAGCAGAAGAACCGAGAAAGGAAAATGTAAATGAGTATCCAGCGCGAAAGCTTCTCGCGCAAGTGTGAAAAACGCATACGCAGTGCATCGCAACGACGCGTCTTTGAAAGCGACTTTATATGCGGGGTCTAGTGGTGGGGATGGCCGCGACTTTCATCCCCTTCTTGACTCCCTGCTCTGCAACACTGAACAAGCGACTGAAGGATTATACCCCGTCCGAGACATATGCGTTCGACCTTGTAAATTCTGCCCGGACTCTCTGTTTATAGGCGGGGTTTAGTGGCAGGATACCCGTGACTCCTCCTCTACCCTGCATCTGTACCTAATTGATCTGATATGCCTAACCCAACATTGTTTTCTGTTATAGGGTCGAACCAGGCTCAGATTTTACTTGGGATACCCCTCAGGGCTTCCCGGAACCAAGTCTACCGATGCGCCATCTAGTCAAGCCTCTACAGAAGCGATTTGTTTTTCATTTCATGACAAATCGGCAGACAAACGACATCAGTAGACCTGAGTGGTATTTGACGCAGGTGCTAGACTGGTGTAAGCGGCATAGGGTGTTTCTAGAAGAATCGATCCAGTCGGTGTTTGAGCCTATTCAGAAGAACGCAAAGGTAAGATCCTTGATAATAATAATAAGAATAATAATACAAAGCAATAGAAAGGCTTTCGCCTCTAAAGAATCGAACGGACCCGAGTTAAAAATCCCATCAATAATGCACTTGAAACTTTTAACCGATTCAGTATTAACCGCATCTTCGGTAAGACTGTTCCAAGGATCAGCAATTCTGTTGCCAAAACCCCACTGAAAAACGTCCTTGTGGAATCTTGATTTTGCAAGCTTATACGCGTGCCCCCGATGATGACGGTTAATACTGAATCTGACTAAATCGGTCGCCTAAGAGTTGCCATATCTTCCATACGCCCCTCATAGCCCCTCATAAAATTCCTCTCAGATTAGTTCTTTTTTGGCCGCTAGGTGCGCTATCGTAAAGAAAACAATGCACGTTACTTCTTGGTGTACGTTTATCCAGGTTTGTTTTGCTATTTTCAATTCCTCTTAGGCCTAACCATGCTTAAAACTGTTTAAAATGCCTCTTCCCCTCTTTTTGCTTTACCCAACTCTGTTCTGTCAAGCGTCATCAAGTTTGTCGTTTCTGGCTTCCGACTTCAGTGCCGAGTGCTGGCTGACTTTTCAACGGGGCTAATGCGCGACTCGATATGAAGCGAAAGCCTAATCGCTTATTCACCCGTCAGATAACTTATCCCCCGATCTCACGTGTGATTGTTATTGTTCCTCTAGCGCAGTGGTTCCCAACCGGTGGTACGCGTACCCTAAGGGGTACGCGAGTCCCTTGCAAGGGGTACGCGAAGGTACCAAAATCGGTTTAGTCTGTAGCTTCAAAACCTCGCCTCACTCAGTTTTCATTGCCAAAAGCCTAATGTTACCAGCAGAGGCATCACTAGCTAAAATGTTTTTTAGGGGGCAAGGTATTTTTACGGACTGGCAGGGACTATTTTTCAAAAATAAATACTGTTTTTACAAAAAAAAGTAGCGCTTCGCGCCGATCTGGTCGACCACTTTCAGGGGGAGGGGTGTTGCCAACCCCTGCATGATGCCTCTGATTATAAGCCCTAGTGAAAGTCAATGAAATAATGTACCATTGATTCCAAAACAAGCTAGCCCCCTGTAGTAAAATCTGTTCCTGTGTCAAATAGTATAATTTAAAACTATCGAAGACATTGCAAGTGATACTGTCTTTCAGGTTGCGAATCAAGCTAACAAAAATATTTGCGATGCAGCTTCATGAAAGCATGGAGTGTTGATTTTGAATATATTTCTGCACATGTTTGCTTTATCAGATACGATAATAAATATCGTCTTTTCACGGTCTGAAAAAGGGGGTACGCAACCTTTTCGAACCTTTGATTAGGGGTACGCGGTACGGAAAAGGTTGGGAACCACTGCTCTAGCGCGTCTTGCGGCAATTCGTCATCGAATTTTATGAAGGACGGATTGATTAATTTGAATGTTTCAGTCTGGTCTCCCCTGAAAAATCGGTAGGCGATTGAGAGAAGGCAAAACTTGGGTAATCTCACTTGGTAATGTTGGCATGACTATACTGTGGGAGGGAGTTGGTGCTGCGCGCTAAGCTGATTGGGCAGAGGACTACCTCCAACCCGCACACCCCGTCTTCACCTGGGGTAAAAACACCACAGAAATCTCTACCTGCTGTGCTGTGCTCAAACATCCATCATTATCTCCATAACCGAAGCTTAAATATCGATCATATTCATATTCTGTCAGCGCCGCTGAGCAAAAGTAGAATTCGCACAGCACCTTTCCGCAAGCAGATCAGATGAAGACTGAAGTCATCTACGGTGCAGGTCGCTCTGTGGGCTTACCGACGGAACGTCCCCAGCGAAACGCCCCAGGCGTCCCTTTGGCGAAACATTCCCGTAAAAAAAACGTCCCCATGGCGAAAGGTCCCCATGACGAAACGTCCCCATGACGAAACGTCCCTATGGCAAAACGTCCCCAAGTATAGATTTTATAGTTCGCATCGGTCTTCAGGCGCATGATCCGTTAGCGCTGGTAAATACCAGTTTTTTGTTGTAAATAGTACCGTGGAAGGAAACGAATGTCTTGGTTGTGGTAATTGGATTATTTTTTGAGCATGTGATATAGTGACGTACTTAGGGATCCCATATGCATCGTCAGCTAAGGTTTCTCAGTCTATAATCGTCAATCATATACAAGAAAGAATTTGCAAGCCATTTGGCCTCTTAATTCGTTTTCGTGGGCGATAGAGGAAAGACATCCTCGTGTCATTGTTCACCGCTGTTGCTTTACCTCATGTTCTTTTTGCTGCAACAGTCGTCGAAAATTTTCGAATTTGCAACATATCTGCTACTAAAATATCATATTTTAAATTTTCTAAATTTCTCCTTGGGTTCCCCATTTCTTTCAGTAATTCTCAGTTAGTTTCTAATTTTAAAGTAAAAACCCCAGTTTTAATTTTGAAGAAAAAGATGACCAACTTTTATAATAAAAAAAAGCTTCGGTAGCCCTCCAAACCCACAACCTGTACCCATTTTTTAACAAGTGAATAATATAGTACGTAAACAGTTGTAATTTAGTTGTCAAAATCGTGTGTATTTGTTATAGTATTTATTAGTCAATGAAATGACCATATGGTTTAGGCATACTTCTGTTTTATACACTATTTTGTACTCCACAGTTCTGAGGGGAATAAATAAATAAAACAACTACACAAGTGTGTATTGCAGATGTGGGAACATTCGTTATAGGTAGCAAAGATCAGACACAGGAGCAGCTGCTTAATCAGTGTATCGTTTCCAGTTAAAATATATAGTGTAATATGCCTTGCATTGGGCTCGTAACTGATCAGTTCAGGTGACGACTGAAATCATCTACGATGCAGGTCGCTCTGTGAGTGCAGACTTTGCAAATTCACCGATCATTCTTCTTCCACTCGGCTACACTGTAAAAGAAAATCTTGCATTATTTGCTACTGGGATTAATCGTGTCTCTACTGAGCTAAGATTATCTCCAATTCGGATTATCTTATCCCAGTTGGAGATAAGATTGATCGCAGTAGCAAATACTGCAGTTAACTTTAATCCTTACTCGGAGAACTTTTACAATGTGTGGTGATTTCTGCGCAATGAGAGTGGAACCAGTTGTTGCACTGGATGCAGGAAAAAGTCCCATAGCTACATTTTCTGTTGCATTCAGGGAAAAAGTATTTCCTGCCCTGTAGCGTATCTTCGTCGGTTCCTTTTGGTTTATCGGTGTGTAAACATTGCGACGAATGGGCTGGACATGCTTTACAGGTCCAAGTGGTAATTTTCTTCCTAGCTGCATGGCTGATCAGCACATTTCGGGTGAAAATATGCATTACAGGAACTACAGGAAATGGTGTCTCCTCCTGAATTCTCGACACAGATGTCCACACACCGGTTTCTTCCGTTTGGCAGCCGTCTATCAATTTCAACGGTCGCTTTGACCAAGGGATGATCCCAGCGGTTAAATTAGTTGCGTTTTTGCAGATACCATGGTATCTGATACCACGATCCAAAGTCGTTTTTGCAGTTATCGTTGTGTCTGATACCACGGTCAAAAGTTGTTTTTGCAGTTATCGTGGTATCTGGCCAGTTATCGTGGGATCTGATATTCAGATACCACGGCCCGACCGTGGTAACTGATCGCGATGTCCGAAAAAGTCATCTCACTTTCACCAATTTTGTCAAATTGGTGGGAAAAAAGTTTGGCACTGAGTGATGTGACTGAATATCAGTTTTCTTTTGGGATGCATTCGAAAAGCGCAATTTCGGCAATTGTCGTTTTTGCAGAGCAACCGTATATCAGATACCACGGTAACTGCAAAAACGATGCATTCCAGTTACCGTGGTAACATATACCATGGTATCTGCAAAAACGCAACTATTATTTTCTAACGGTTTGTTAGCTAATTTAACTCGGATCGAGATGTTCACTCGACAACCTTGATACCATGGTCGTACCGACCGGTCCTACTCAACGTAAGTAAGCAAAGGAATCAGGAGCACGAGTAGTAAGGTCCGATGCTTAAGAGGATATTCTACTACTCAAGACTGGGTCTGGGGAGAGCCGACATGCTTCTTATAGAAAAGACTTCTCAAAGATACAAAGCATGGATTGTTGGAAATTTGACCGGAAATTTCAAGAAACGGTTAGAATGGAGGGATCGGAGTGAAACTTGCTGGGAAGAACAAGCATCTGCTCTAGATAAGTCCTTTAGACCATTGTACTGGATCCGAACACTTATGGGGGGGGGGGGTCCCGGAATTCCGGTGATGGTGGTTTTGGGGATTTTCACGATGAAACTTGGCAGGCATATCAGGGACCCAATCAAACTGACTTCAAAATAAAAATTTTGTCGATCAGATAACATTTCATTTCTCCGAGGATTTTTTTCATATCCGGACCGGATCCGGCAACTATTGGGGGGGGGGGGATACGTGACCCGTTTAGAATGGAGGGATCGGGATGGAACTTTGTGGGAAGAACAAACAGATGCTCTAGGTAAGTCATTTGCTGAACCGGACTGGCTACGTGCACCGCGGGGGAGCTGGGGGGGGGGGGTGGACCGGAAATCTTGCGAAACGGTTAAAATGATGGTATCGGAGTGAAACTTGCTGGGAAGAACAAACATCAGGTCCGTGTAAATGTTTTACATAATTTGAATGGATCCGGACACTTGAGGGGGTTTCCCGGAATTCCGTTTTTTGGGGGATTTTCACGACGAAACTTGGAAGGCATATTAGGGACCCGGTCAAACTGACTTGGAATAAAAAAAAATCCTCGATATGATAATCTTGGGGGGGGGGGAGTTGAGGGAGGGGAATCCGGAATATTGAGTCATGCGTAACTTTGGAACGGGTGATCGGATTCGAGTGAAATTTAATAATTAAACAGAGGACATTTTTCTCTGGTGACCTTTTTCATTTCCGGACCGAATCCGGCAATTATTGGGGGAGGGCGGAAAATACTTGACCCGCTTAGACTGGTGTGATCTGGATCGAACTTCGTGGGAATGACAAACAGATGCTCTGGATTAATCATTTACAGAACCGGATTGGCTCCGGTTATTGTGGGTGGAGTTGGAGGAGGGGGGGGGGGGGTCTGGGATTCCGCTGATCGCGCGTTAAGGTACTTCCAGATGTGCTAGGACGATGAAACTTCGCTGGAATATTGGAGACTCAACAACATTTGCTTAGAAGTTGCTACTTCCCAAAGTCGATTATTCCTTAAAGTACCAATCTTGACCGCAAAGTAAAACAAAATACTTTTATGCAATATATGTATTTTCGTGATGTCCGTCAGCCCATTAGCAGTTTTGCCTCAAGGGTTTTGCTTACAAATGAAGTTCCAGCTCCCTTAGAGTGCGCATCTCAACCGCAAAGTCGAAACTTACTTTTGATCAATCAAATCATCTTGACCCATGCAAGTGCCATATGAGCTTACAGCTCTTGTTGATGATGGTGATGATAATCGGAGCATTCCCCGTCCGTGGGTACTCGCGAGAATACGGGGAGTGAGTCCCCACGGACGAACAAAAACGGGGGGCCTCCTCAAGTGGAGTCCTCGGGGAACGGCGAAAATACGCCTTAAGGCATTTACCCCTTCGTTTGCATTCACCGATTCTACTTTTCAGGTGGAATTCATGACAGCTCTCTGTGCCCTTGTGACCCTGAAGATGCAACGTGATCTCCCTTGTCTTTATGAGGACGAAGTACTCTTTTCCCACAGTATAGAAGAGGTCTTGGCGTTCGAGAGGGAGTTGCGGACAACGTTCCACTACCCGCTATCGCAGCCATCGGTCTTGAATGTTCTTACTCACGCTCCAACGTTCTCTCGCTGGATTGCTGTAGAGCAGAAATGTAAGTTACATTTAGGGGTCAAGTTAGGGCCGAGATTAGATACTTCAAGTCCCACCACCAGGTTTCTGCTGTTTGTTATTATTATTATTATTAGTTGTTTGAATCCTTCAGAACTGAAGAGTAGTGTATAAAAAGGAACAACAACATGTCAATCAACTCACTCACACCAGGGACCCATAACTTTCCTGCAATGAATCGCCATTCAGGGGGCTTGTCAATAAGAGATTTTTGATGCGCTGTTGACCGAGCGTCAGATAGTTCGAGAAATACCCACGGGGATAGGATACCCGACTATCCAGATAGACAAAATTTTTCGCAGCTTTTGTGCTGAATTAGGAATATTTCTCTGTAATGGAAGAGTATCCTGGATCTTTTGTCCTAGCTTAGGTACCTGGTGGCATGCTGAATAGTCCCAACAAATTTTGTCTATCTGAGCAAGAACGCTGATTCGACCCGAGCGGAATTTTTGGAAACTAGTTGAGGCTCGGGCAACATAGCAACATAGAAGCATAGGAAATGACAAGCCCCCTGAATGGCCAGCCATTACAGGAAATTTATGGGTCCCTGCTCACACTTACATACTAATAAACAGCTGACCTTTAAAGATAAATTAGCCTACTAAATCTACAACGAACTACAGTCGTTTTGAAGGGAGTTTGGAAGGGAGATTGGTGCCATGTTTGGGTACTAGCTAGTGTAAGACCACAAGTTGAAATGGACCCAACTTTTGAGGATACTATAGCCAATAAGATTGTTTTGCGGAATATTCTGTTTGGTAGTGTCGAAACATATCTAACAGACAAAATCACGTCCACATCTTGCTGTTTCGAAAACCGAATCTGAATTAGGTCGTCGTTTCAAGAGTGAAAGTATTTCAGAGTGGAAGTATAAGTAGTGAAATATTTTATAGCCAAAATATTTTTTTTTTTTTTTTTGGGGGGGGGCAAGTTATTTACCGACTGGCTGGTCATTTTACCGACTGTTGTTGCAAAAAAAACTACTGATTTTTAGAAAAAAACGACAGTTGCGACGAAAATCGACTGATTTTCAGAAAACCGACTGCTTTATGAAAAACTACTCTTTCGTCGAAAAATCTACTTATTTTCAGAAAATCCGACTGGTTTTAAGAAAGACCTTACTATTTTTTATGAAAAATCGACTGTTTTTTAGAAATAAATGTATTGTTTTTACCAAAATTCGACGATTGGAATAAACCGCAGCAGTTTATTATGCTTTCTTCAAGGCATAATTGCAGTCAAAAGAAGAAAGAAATAGACCTGGAGTCATTTTGAGGCATAAGGCTATTCACATAAGATGAGACCGATGGGGTTGTGCTAAACTTTATAGGTCAGGTTTTCCTGAAATTGACCAAATCCGGGTTGACCGACTGTTTTATGAAAAAACTACTCTTTCGTCGAAAAATCTACTTATTTTCAGAAAATCCGACTGGTTTTAAGAAAGACCTTACTTTTTTTTATGAAAAATCGACTGTTTTTCTAGAAATAAATGTATTATTTTTACCAAAAATCGACGATTGGAATAAACCGTAGCAGTTTATTATGCTTTCTTCAAGGCATAATTGCAGTCAAAAGAAGAAAGAAATAGACCGGGAGTTATTTTGATGCATAAGGCTATTCACATAAGATGAGACCGATGGGGTTGTGCCAAAGTTTATAGGTCAGGTTTTCCTGAAATTGACCAAATCCGGTTTGACCTGGAATAGCGGTTACGCACACGGCGGGATTGGTGAAATCGGGATGGAAGTATTTGAATTAGATGCGTATTCTCGCCGATCCCCGAGGACTCCATGGGGAATCGAAGCGAGAATATAGGGAGTCAATCTACGCCGGACTCCGCGTACAGAAACAGTGAGAAAACGGGGATTGTTTCCAAAATGGATTTTGTTCGAAAAAAATATGCAGCTGACGAAATTAGTCTGGATCCACTTTATTTTAGTTTTGTGTATTGTTGTATATAACACTCACTCTTCTCACATAACTCGCACTCTTCAACATTTTTTTTTTTTAGAGAGAGAGA
Source organism: Branchinecta sandiegonensis (assembly GCA_030848855.1). NCBI lineage: Eukaryota > Metazoa > Arthropoda > Branchiopoda > Anostraca > Branchinectidae > Branchinecta > Branchinecta sandiegonensis. Next base: position 4,256,171 of record JAUPMV010000011.1, read on the forward strand.
AATTCATTGAAGAAACAAATAAAACACTTTCGTTTGACAACCACCCCAAGAAGTAACCTTGTCCTAGGGAGTGTCAAAAAATAAACTGTACTAATGCAGAGCAACTACTGAACAAAAAGCAATTAATGCGAGGTGTGTAACAACTCAAACTTGATAGGTGTTAACTTTCCTGTTTCCAAAAAACAAGACGTTTTTTGTTTTATTTGTTTTTCAAAGGAAACAGGAAAGTTACCACCTATAAGGAGGGTTTTCGCGAGCTGGAAAGCAAAGTCGGAATCACTTTCCATATCGTTTTCGCGCTACTTCCGAAAGTTGCCGAACTTTCCAACCCGGTTTTCGCGCTTTGGAAACCGAAGCAGCTTTCCCGGAAAGTGATTCCAGGAGGTTAGTGGAAAGCTCCGCGGAAAGTTGAATGTGTCGGCGGGAATTTAACAGGTGTGGAGAAAAAACAGTGAAAGTGTCATTAATAAATAAAAGAAAATAGCAATCGTAATTAATGTGACTCCGCTGGAATATATGAAAATCAAAGAACCGTTAAGTGAACCATATTTATTCGAAAAAGTTTGTAATGCAACGTTTTCTCGGCGATGTCAGGTTTCCATGCGTTTTCGCGATCCATCGGAAAGTGGAAAGTTATTCCAGGAATCGCTTTCCAACAGTATTTGCGATGCGCTTCGCTCGTCGGAAAGTGATTCCGAAATCTCGCGAAAACCCTCCTATAGTTTCAAAAGACAAATCTTCGCCGAACACGAGTTAACTATTCAGTGGTGATTCATTAGTATGTAAGTGTGTGTGAGTTTGACTGACATGTGTTGTTCCTTTATATACATTACTCTTCAGTTTTGAAGGATTAAAATAAATAATAATAATAATAATTATGCTCATGGAAGGAAATTAAGAATCTCGGTATCGTTAAACCGCACCCAGGTGGTGAGCAAAGGGGTTAGCCCTTATGAGTAGCAACCTGAAGGTAGTGAATGTATGTTGCATTTTTTTTGTTTCAGTTTTATGACGCAATCCTGCACTGTCAGAAGTTTCGTAACACATAACATAAGGATGTGTGGTTTCAACAGACGACACTTGGGATATGTAGTCTGTTGTCGCGGCAAACGTTACGCATGAAACGTTGTGCATAACAAGCATTGCCAGGAAGAGCCTAAAAAATGCCAAAAAAGCATCTGCTGAATTTGACGCTATCCGACAAACGAACAGTCTGACATACGTGAAATGTGACGTCATTCGTCGAAATGCATAATTCGTCGTAACTCTTGTTTATGTTATAGTTATTTGATTTTCAGTTCTGATATAAGTGTAGGCTAATTGTAAATGATCACTTGCAGTGATTCGAATTGTATATAAGTTTATTATTTATGACAAAGATCTTGATGTTACTATATTTATGACGAAAAATCCACTGTTCGGCTTGCCCGTGAAGGAATTTTGAAAATAAATTGAAATTGAATTGAAATTGAACAGTCAGCAGAAGCTTTTTTCGTTTGTCGCGATAACAGATTACATCCCAAGTGTTGATTGTTGTCTGTTGAAACCGCGCGTCCTTGTGTTATCTGTTATGAAACTTCTGACACTGTGGAAGGAAAAAGTTGCTGGTGTCGTGGTATACACTGAGGAATTGATTATAAGCAGAAACAGCTTATTTGGAGACTCTTTAGAAACATATTTGATGATGCAAAACGGATACGTCAGCTGAATTTTATTAGAGCTATATTTCGGCCCTTCTTGGCCGTTTTTCCACATGTTCGTATTTCCAACTTGAGCCTGAAGAGGACCCTTGCCAAGAAGGGCCGAAATTTATCTCTGATAAAATTCAGCTGACATATCCGTTTTCCACTATGAAATATGATTCGCAGTCAGCTTGGGTTGAAGGAATAGGAAAACGTGAAACAAAAATGTTCGCTGCGGAAAATCTTCTCTCTCAGCTTGTCTAACCATTTTCTTTACTAGATGCCAGTGAAAAAATCGACGCAACTCTTAGCTCTGAAAATGCATGGCTCACTCTTGGGGAAGTTGAATATGACGGAGTCAAAGTTACCGAATGCGCGGAAAGTTTTCTAACCATCCTCCTGTCCATGACTGACCGATACAAAGCCTTACCACAACCAGGACATCGGTAAGCTCACCTTATTTTGTCCCCCACCCCCCAGACAATGTTGCCATTAAATATTCCTTTAGGCTTAGCTGACGGCGACTCATGTTTGACAGTGCAAAACGGAGACGTCAGGTGAATATTGTTAGAGCTATATTTCGGCCCTTCTTGTCAAGGGTCCTCTTCACACTCAAGCTGGAAAATGAACTTGTGGAAAAACCACTAAGTTCACCACAAGTTCATTTTCCAGCTAGAGCCTGAAGAGGACCCTTGCCAGGAAGGGCCGAAAAATCGGCTCTAATAAATTTTATATTAAAAATTAATTTTACATTGAAATTTTTTATTTTATTTGTTTCTGGTTTATTGGTCACAGTAAAAGTCCCTTGTGTAAAGTGCCATCTACGTATGATTATGCTCTAGTAAAATTCAGCTGACGTATCCGTGTTGTACTGTCAAATATGTTGCCACCGTAAGTCTGTTTTGTTTTTGTCACTCTTGTACGTCCTACGTATGACATAACTTTATTTCAAAGAATGTCCAGATGTTTAATTTTTGCTGCAGTGATTTCGATCAAAATTCCATCCTATACTATCAGCCTATATTTCTGTTCGAATTTTCTATCGACTACCCCGGCGTCGTTTTAGTTCTGTTTCAGTTCGTTCAGAAAACATAAGACGGATAAAGTCGATTGCTGCTTTATGTTATCGGAAATAAAAATCGAAACAGTAAACACGTGCGCCGTTCGCCAAGCAGAATCAGTGAACCCAGAAATTATATTTTTTTAGTTGACAGTGAAAACGAATGAATGAATGAACTAAGGACTTATGACGCACTGCCCAAGGGCGTAAGTGCAGAGAAGAAATATAAAATAATCGTAAACCACTCAAAAAATATTTTCCATAAAGACATTGATGGGATCGTGGACAGGTAAGTTTCCGAACGGAGAACACAAATTAGAGGAGAGGGCTTCAAGCGTCAACAATGGGTCGGATATTAACAAACGGCGGATCAGGCAGCGGCTCCGTGTGCATCGCCTGCTGGTTAGACCATTTCCGCTGGAGTTGAGGAGTGTTTCAGCAGAGACGTTTTCGTAGTCTCCGTTACGAATCTTCTGGCTCTGGTTGCGTTTTTGCACATACCATGGTATCTTACACCATGGTTTTAAAGTGTTTTCGGTTACCGTGGTTACTCAGAATTTGGCCGTAGTTATCCTGGTATCTGATTTTCAGATAGAATAGAATAGAATATATTTACACGAAAGCCCGAAGGCCATGGCAAAAACATATAAGGTTTACATTAGCTTAAATAAACATACACTGCTAACAACACACAAATAAAAATATTTTAAACTATTGGATAAACATTTCGCGGTGGCGCAAACCAATCCGGAGGAATTTCCCCAACAACTTCAAATCACTGAATTGTTTACTTTTTAATATTTTAGACATCCACTCTTTACCAAACACTCTTTCACCAAATACCTCAGATCTTAAATCATCTAGCTCTCTACACTCACGCATAAAATGGCTCAAATACCATGTCCTTGTGTAACTAACCGTGCTATCTGAAAAAGTCATGTCACTTTCGGGATCACCAACACTAGAGTCTAGAGGCGTATTCTCGCCGTTCCCCGGGGACTCCTCGGGGAATCGAAGGGAACGACGAGAATAGAGGGAGTCACTTCACGCGGACTCCGCGCACAGAAACAGCGAGGACACGGGGAATGCTTCCAGGATGGATTTTGTTCGAAAAAAAATATGCAGTTGACGAAATTAGTCTGGATCCACTTTATTTTTGGTTTTGTTTATTCTGATTGTTTTAATTAATTTTACATTGCACCAACACCAGCAAAAATTGATTCCTCTCCGAATCTGAAAGGGAGTCCTTGCCCGTCCGTGGGGACTCGCGAGAGTGAGTCCCCACGGACCAACAAAAACGCGGGGACTCCTCAAGTGAGTCCTCGGGGAACGGCGAGAATTAGGATTTAGGATTTTGTCAAATCGGCGGGAAAGAAGTTTGGCATTAGTGATGCGATTGGATTCAAGTATTTCTTTTGGGATTGACTTTCTAACAGCGCGAATTTGGCAGTTCTTGTTTTGGCAAAGGAACAGTAATATCAGATACCACGGTAACTGCAGAAACGACAAAATGCAGATACAGTTACCATGGTACAGATACCTTCTGGAAAAACGAAACTACTGTGAAATCGCCGCTTAGAAACCGACGTGTTAGTGCAGGTAAATTATAAATAAATGACATACACAACAGTGTATGGCTAGCAGAGTATTGTCATGACGTAACACATGTTAAAGCAATGATTAACAATGTAAACGATGTCTGATAATAATGTGTAGGCCTACTTAATATAATACAAGTCACACACAAATAGTTAAAACGGGAAATAATGAAATGAAGCATCAAGAGTGAAAATGGGAAATAAAATAAGGTACGTAAATAACTGTAATTTAGTTGTCGAAATCGTGTGTATTTCTTATAGTATTTATGTGTCACTGAATGGACCAGATGGTTTAGTCATAGTTCTGTTTTATACATTATTTTTTACTCCTCAGTTCTGAGGGAAATAAATGAATAAATAAATAAAATAAATATACGGTGACGACAAATGTCGGTCAGACGAACGAACTAGGGGCGGGATAGTTTGAAGCCGATTTCTATTTTTCAGTTTTTAGCCTAGTGTTGGGTTGAGCAGCATTGGGCGATTGATACTCTGGTAGGATAGATCTATGGTTATCTGAAGATAGACATTTCAGTCCGAAATCAATGGATTGCCGCAATAGATTTTCTGTTAAATGGTCTTTCGGCTTTAAAATCATTATTATTTTTGCAGTGTTCAGTTCCTGGATTTACAGCTGGACCTGCTGGACGATTTTCGCGTTCGAATGAATCAAATGAAAAATGAGTTTAAAAGCCAACCGCTTGGGGCGAACTTCTCTGCCGTTCTCAACACTATTCACTATATTTGCATTGTGCTGGACGAATGGAAAGACCTTCCGGTGAGTGGAGTACCGTCTTCAGTTTCGAGATCATTTAAAGTTTAACCGAATAGGGCCGATATGAGACAGTAGGTTTACCCATGACTATTCACTTATATACCCGATGAAAAATTCCTTTACTTTGTAGTTGAATGGTATTGTACCAAAAAGTCGCATGTAGCGATATGCAGTAGTATGGAATACTTTGATTTAGCATGCCTCCGACTGGGTTAATCTTAAGTAGTAGTATCCGATAGCATCCAGTCTTGCTGTAGTAGCCAAAGACAATAATAGTGGGAAAGACCGGTGACTTCGCTAAAATCGGGTCTCTGAAAATCGATCGGAGCGCCGACTAGCGTTTGGACTTTGTCCAATTTCGAGCGGTAGATTAGTAATATAATCAGAGCAAGAGGGCGTGAGTAGGCAATGTCTGTCAATATTAATTGATTCGAAACCGTGAATTCAACATTTTTTTTCCATAAAAAAAGCGATTTATTCTTTTCCTACTTGTTTTTTATTCCAGTTAAAGAGGAAATCTGAATGGAGAGAGGATGCTCATCATAAACGAAACGAAAAAAAATCAACAAAACATTTTATAAGTAGTGAACTGATGACAAAATGCTCCTCAGCCGGGATTTGAACCCAGGACCTTTTGCTTACAAGAGGTTGAGGGTCCTGGTATGTCTACGTGGCTCCGACAATGGAGTCCTAGACTTCTTTAACGAAAGAACATCCGCTAAACGGCGCTGATCGTTGTGACTCACGGGGCTTACGGGAGTTTCCGGTCTTTCCCAATTATACTGTCTTTGGTAGTAGCATCCAGTTTGCTAGTAGTAGCATGCAGTGGAACACTTACAACTGTATGCTACTTTTTCGTACAACTCCATACGACTAATTCTCAAAAATTTTTCATCGGGTAGGCTTTAAGAACCGATGAAAATGGGCACCTCGTTGCTCCGCGATTTATATAATCGATTTCCATCGAATGAACTTGTGGATTTCTGGTACCTCGGCTCTAGTCTATGTGCTTGTACCTGTATGCTTAAAATATTTGACAACTAGAACGGTAAACGATTGCCATTTTTTTTTTTGTCACACGCAATAGTGGGCTTGCTTAAGAAACTACTTATCAAGTGAAGATTTCCTGAGCTTCGCTTCAATAGCCATTGAAATACCACGCTTTTGTTGAAATTCAAATTCTCCGCGTCGGTGTTAACTTTTGTCTTGTCGGCCCAGCAGTGCATAGAGCCCATTCCTAAGATCCCAAGGTGAAAAAAAAAAAAAAATCCTTTAGCAGATTCAAAGGTCGTGTTATCCTACTTACCGTAGTAACTACGCGTGACGTCATGGCTTCTTGGCGTCAAGGCTGGAAGGAATTTTTCTACTTTTGGCAAGATATGGCCCAATGCACTAATCCCGCCAATCGCGTCACAGAGATCACAGAGACCACTTGGGTCAAGGAGAAAATATTGGTGAAGCAAAAGAGTGAACTGATCCTTACTTCTTTCCTATGTGTGGTCATGAGGATGAAAGTGAGTTCATTTGATGTGCGATTGTGTGGAATTGATGAATGGGGAAAGGAGGTATTTAGCGAGAGAGTTTATAGTGAAGGATGGATGGTAAGGATGATGAATGATTAATCTTTTTGTTAATTTGAAAAACTTGGACGTTACTTGAGGCTTGCGATGGAGCGTAGAACGGGATTTTTAGAATAGGAGCAATGTGCGTGTTCTGTAAGGTAGTGAATTTTTTTTTGTATAATTTTTGTTGCCATGGTCCACGGGCTTTTATGTGTAATACATTCTATCCTGTTCTATTCATACCACGTATGAAGCCCCGCCCTGTGGGAGGAGCTACACAGTCGATGAGTGATGCTACTACGCTCCCGAGCATGGTAAGCAAAGGGTAACTGTTAGTTAAGATTTCGAGAACGGTCAGCATGGTAACTTTTCACGAGGTTGGAACGAAAATAGTAACTAGTGTTGGGCGACATTGGGTTTTTTCGATACTTCGATATTTTCGCTTTTGGTAATCAATATTTCGGTAGCATGTTTCGCTATAGTATATGTCTCGTTTCGCTAAAATTTAAGAACAAAATTGTCATTCAAACTTTGAACACATAAAATTGAATTACGGAAAACATATTGCTCCAATACAACTATCGTTTTCGATATCGGTCTTTACGTTTCAATATCGATATTTGGCCCGATATATCGTTATCTGTATCGAATATCGCCCAGCACTAATAGTAACTAATAGTTACCATTGTAAGAAGGGTGGAACACGCTCTAAATAATTCAGTGTATTCAAATCCAGGATATAAAAATAAGCTGGCTTTTCAGTTAAACCCTAAGAAGTTAATGGATATGAGGAAAACGGGAGAGAAACCGTTACCAGTCAAAAGTAATTACTGTTTGTGACTTTTGTGACTTTTCTGTCCTATCAGAGCCCTCTGTCACCATGATGAATGTGAGGCCATGGAAGCAACCCAATCCATCGCACTTCTAAACACTACTGTACCTTTTACGTCTGTTGTGTCCTAACCCCAGCAAACAGTAGTTGCGTTCTTGCAGATACCATGGTATCTGTTACCACGGTAACTGGATCTGCAATTAGTCGTTTTTGCAGTTATCGTGGTATCTGATAAAGGGTGCTCTGCAAAAACGACTATTGCCGAAATTACACTTTTCGAAATCATCCCAAAAGAAAAACAGATATCCAGTTACATCACTAAGTACCAAACTTCTTTCTCACCAATCTGACAAAATTTGATGAAAGTGAGAAGACTTTTAATATACCACGACCAGTTACCACTGTCGGACCGTAGAATTTGAATATCTGCTACCACGATAACTGGCCAGATACCACGATAACTGCAAAAACGCCTTTTGACCGTGGTATCAGAAACCACGACAACTGCAAAAACGACTTTAGACCGTGGTATCAGATACCTTGGTATCTGCAAAAACGCGACTAGTATTCACAAAAGAGAGAAACTAAGTTGACCCTTCATGACACCCTGGGATACAGCGTATGAACATCTGCTGTAATATTTATTTTTAGTATTCACTTATTTTTATTCTTTCAGTTCTACCTCCAACTGCACTACCACCGTCAGCGCCTCCTGGCCGTGCGCCAACTAGCGGATGAAACCAATTCTGACGAAATCCCAACCCTCCGTATCGACGACATTCTTGGAACAATAGAGCCGATTATCACTGGCACCGTTTTCGATTCGATTATCGACTTGTTCGAACGATTAAGGAAAGATATGATAGATCTCATCGTCGACACGGTTGTGAGAGATGTGAAGGATCAGAGCGCCTATTATCGAAAAGACAGGTATGACCCGTGAAAACAGGATTTTTTTCTCCAAAAGACCTTTTTATTCAGTACGCTTTATGAGGTACCGGGGCAGAAATAGTCCAACTGGGCTCGTCTTGCCGTTTGGGACTGTCCATTACAGGACGGCTGATTAGGTCAGAGGGACCGCCGCCCACTGGGAAAAGTGTCTCAAGGAGATTACGATTCCCATTTAGCAGAGGTCCTATTCCCTTGTCTCAGGTCTTTCATCTGTCGTGGCTTCGCCGAAAACAGGAACTCGGAATTTTCTGATCCGTGGTTACTGCCGCGTGCGATACTTCCGCTTAAAACATTTATTCAAACAATGTTTACAACGGATAGGTCAGCTACGATTCTTCATCAGCGATATTTCGGCCCTTCTTGGCAAGGGTCCTCGTCAGGCTGTCAATCCTCTGGGTCAACGCGGGGGAGGAAACAAACCTGTAATTATCTACAGGTTTGTTTACAGATTCATTTACAGGTTTGTTTACAGATTACAGGTTTGTTTTCTTCCCCGACGTTGACCATTTACAGGTTTTTTTTACAGATTCATTTACAGGTTTGTTTACAGATTATAGGTTTGTTTTCTTCCCCGACGTTGACCCAGAGGATTGACAGCCTGACGAGGACCCTTGCCAAGAAGGGTCGAAATATCGCTGATGAAGAATCGTAGCTGACGTATCCGTTGTAAACATTGTTTGAATAAATGTTTCAAAGTCAGCTTGGGCTCAAAGAATATTTATCAGCTTAAAATTTCTGTCATCCCAAACAAAAGCGAACCCATCCGTCTATCAAATCTCAACCTCGTGTCAATTTACATTATAAGAGCCAAATAAGGATCTACCCTGCTAGAATTCGCTCCGTGGTTCTTATATCTTATATCTCAGAGTTTAAGTGTACATGTATGTACTGGTGTTCAGTTTTTACTCAGTCAGAGAGTCTCAGTTTGTAATTGTCGATTTCTTGTGTGTTTCATATGAAAGTGTTACGTTTTGCTTTTGTTTTGTTTTTTTTCCTTTTCGTTTTTGTACTCCGTCCATTTTCTGTTTGAAATGACGGGTGATAAATAAATAAATAAAATGAGAAAATACAAAAGCGAACCCATCCGTCTATCAAATCTCAACCTCGTGTCAATTTACATTCTAAGAGCCAAATAAGGATCTATCCTGCTAGAATTCGCTCCGTGGTTCTTATAAATAAAATGAGAAAATCGACCGAACGTATCGGATTTTCACATCATATCGGGACAGTACGCTTTGAACAGAAAGATAATGTGTGGAGTTATGGTAGTTCATCTATCCTTTGACCGTGGTGTGAGGATGGCTGGTACCTCGTTAAATTTTAACCGAAAAGGGCTGGGATAGGACAATCTATAGTTACCCATCACTTATTCACTTAAATTGGCTTGAAGACCCGCTGAAAATGCGTTACTTCGTTGTTCCGCTATCAACGAATGTTGATTTTCAAATAGTGGAATTTCCGTGTGATTTGTGGTACCTCTATGCGCTCGTATCTGTGTTGTATGCCTACGAGAAAGATTAATGATTTTTTTTGCTCAGGCACTAACCAGTCGTCACCAAGCTCACCACTGCCCACTGAAAAGCCGCGTTTGTGTTGAGATTAAAATTTTCCGCGTCATAGTAGAATTTACGTTATGGTTACGGCCGCAGATATTCTGAACGTCATAACTAGAGCAGATGTGGGAAATACAAGAAATCCCTTGGCAAAATCCAAATAATTCATCGTATTCAATTAGATGACACAAAAATAAGTTGGCTTTTCAGTTAAACTTTAATACCAGAATGGAAGGACGTCACTGCTGCAGCATCAGTGCGAGATGAACGGATCGATCAATCAATCATTAGTTGCGTTTTTGTAGAAACCATGGTATCAGTTACCACGGTAACTGAATCTGCAATTAGTCGTTTTTGCAGTTCCCGATGTATCTGATACACGGTTGCTCTGCAAAAACGACTGTTGCCGAAATTGCACTTGTCGAAGTCATCCCAAAAGAAAAACTGATAACCAGTTACATCACTAAGTGCTAAACTTCTTTCTCACCAATTTGACAAAAGTTGATGAAAGTGAGATAACTTTTCAGATACCACGATCAGTTATCACGGTCGGACCAGATACCACGATAACTGCTAAAACGCCTTTTGACCGTGGTACCACGGCAACTGTCAAAACGACTTTAGACCGTGGCATCAGATACCATGGTATCTGCAAAAACGCAACTATTTATTCTTCAAAGAAAAGTTCTAGCGGTAATACAGATTTCCGAGCGTTCGTCTTCTCGTCAAACACAAATATATACAGTTAAATTCGCGCTTAGTCTAAAAATTTGGTTGTAACAATAGTAAGAAAAAAAATTGCGACGTTAAACATTGGAACTACGCTATTTAAAGTTTAACTGAAAAGCCAATTTATTTTAATATGTTTGATTTGAATACAATGAATTATTTTGACTCATGTAAAGGATTTCTGTTTTTTACGTCGCGTAGTCTAGTAGTGACGTTTGGAATCTCCGCTGGTTGCACGACAAATAACTTTACGGTGAGTCGCGGAAAATTTGAATGTCTGCAAAAGCGTGTGTTTCAATGGTGCGAAGATTTTGAAATGTTCGATTCCAGATTGCAGAATCACATCTGAAGATAGCTCTCTGTTCCGTGCTTCCTGGTCACTTTCACTTCCCATGTTACTTTCATCTTCCTGGCTTGAAGAATGCAAATCCGCCATGAATTACGGCAATTGGCTGCCGCTGTAGTTGCTAAACATTTCAAACATAGATCTACGTCCGTATAGAGGTACAACAGTTACGGAAGAGAAACTACGTCAGCTAAAATTCAAGAATCGTGGATAACAAAGTAACGAAGTGACGCGTTTTTGTCGGTTTTCTAGCCTAATTAAGTAAAAATATGATGGGTAATCAGACTGTCGTATCTTAGCCCTATTCTGATAACCTTTAAAGATTTGTTTTTAAAAACTTCATAAAGGAGGGAACGAAACTTAGTACCGCACATGAGATTTACTTACGGGTGGAATCCCAGGAACTGACTTGCCGATGACCTTAGCGCCACAGATGACTCTGGAGGAACTAAGCTCTAAGATAAGGTTGGTGGTTCGTCGCGAAATTCTGCACAGGAAATTCTGTGCCTGTGTAACCTGAATGGGCCCAACGGCGTATTCTCGCCGTTCCCCGAGTACTCCACTTGAGGAGTCCCCGCGTTTTTATTTATACCGAGGACCCCCGTATTCTCGCGAGTCCCCACGGACGGGAAATGCTCCGATTATCATCACCATCATCAGAAAGGACCCCCTTTCAGATTCGGAGGGGAATCAATTTTTGTTGGTGTTGGTGCAATATAAAATTAATTGAAAATAATCAGAATAAACAAAACCAAAAATAAAGTGGATCCAGACTAATTTCGCCAACTGCATATTTTTTTTTTGGAACAAAATCCATTTTATAAGCATTCCCCGTGTTCTCGTTCTTTTCTGTAGGCGCGTGTAGGGACTCCCTCCATTCTCGCCGTTCCCTTCGATTCCCCGAGGAGTCCTCTGGGAACGGAGAGAATACGCCTCTAGAAGCTATAGTAACGACAGTATATAAGCTATAGTGACAGTATAGAAGCTATAGGGACGACAGAACGCGTGCCTTCGCATTGACGTTGAACAGAATTTGTAAGGATCGTAAAGTCCATAAAGTTTTTCGCCGCGCAGACCAGAATTTTCAGTTTCGCGGTTCCACATTTTCAAATTTATTTTTGAATTTAGCTTTGGATATCTTTTCCTGTTGGTTAAAGTCTTTGATTCATGTGGACCGAGAAGGTGGGGGATTCTATCATTATGCGATGAGTCGGATTTTTACGAAAACAGTTACCTTTGTTTTCCCCAAAATTCCTCACGGTAGCCAGCGTTATCCACAAATTACTTGAACACAATTCACTTCTGAACGCCAATCCACCATTGCTAATTAACTATTCATTGATCTCCTGACGCTCGTTTAAAGATTACTAGAACCTTCGAGAAGATCGATTGGCGCATAAGAGGATTAAAACAACTAAGTATATCACCCTGTGGACGTTTAGATATGTCGGAAGAAGAAATCATCGGCCAGTCTGACATTTTTTGGTTTATGAAGCTGAATATTATTTAGCTCAGTTGCAGAATCTTCAAGAAATCACTATAACGAATTTAGTATAATTTACGGCGTTTGTCTGTTGTGACCTAGTTTACATTCGTAATTCTTTGGACTTACGGGAATTAACAAGAAAAAACAGAAAACAAAATACTTAAAGAAATCGAAAAATACAAATTATTAGTTTGCTTTTTCTACAAATTTTCCATATGCCTGCTACAATAACAAGAGCTGGAAGCTCATATGGCACTCGAAAAATATGGCTCAATTCGAATAACCTCATTTCCTTCAAGCGAGCAGCGAAAGGTCATTACAGGAAAATTGTTTAGTGTTATCCTCCTTTAGACCCCCCCTGTTTTTTTTTGTTTTCTTTCTTCTCGTTCCTTCTTTCCCTTATTTTCTCTCTCCTTTTATTTAAAGTTGAAAAAATAGATTTTTTTTTTTTCCTCTCTTCTTTTTTTCTTTAAATAGAATGTTCAGTTAGTTGATTCTGTTTGATGTTTAAATTAATATAGGTTATTTCCCTGCCCTAGCCAAGCACTACATTTGTGCTTTCCTGGCAGGAATGTAAATTGTGTATTCATTTGTTTTTTAAATATAGTCCAATGAAACTGAAACTGAAACTGATGATTTGATTGATCAAAAGTAAGTTTCGACTTTGCGGTTGAGATGCGCACTCTAAGGGAGCTGGAACTTCATTTATAAGCAAAACCCTTGAGGTAAAACTGCTAATGGGCTGATGGGCATCACGAAAATGCATATCTTGCTTAAAATTATTTTTTTTTACTTTGCGGTCAAGATTGGTACTTTAAGGAATAATCGGATTTAGGAAGTAGCAATTTCTAAGCAAATGTTGTTGAGTCTCCAATATTCCAGCGAAGTTTCATCGTCCTAGCACATCTGGAAGTACCTTAACGCGCGATCACCGGAATCCCAGACCCCCCCCCCTCCTCCAACTCCACCCACAATACCCGGAGCCAATCCGGTTCTGTAAATGATTAATCCAGAGCACCTGTTTGTCATTCCCACGAAGTTCGATCCAGATCACACCAGTCTAAGCGGGTCAAGTATTTTCCGCCCTCCCCCCAATAATTGCCGGATTCGGTCCGGAAATGAAAAAGGTCACCAGAGAAAAATGTCCTCTGTTTAATTATTAAATTTCACTCGAATCCGATCACCCGTTCCAAAGTTACGCGTGACTCAATATTCCGGATTCCCCTCCCTCAACTCCCCCCCCCCCCCAGATTATCATATCGAAGATTTTTTTTTTATTCCAAGTCAGTTTGACCGGGTCCCTGATATGCCTTCCAAGTTTCGTCGTGAAAATCCCCCAGAAACGGAATTCCGGGAAACCCCCTCCTCCCCCCCCCCCCCTCAAGTGTCCGGATCCAGTCAAATTATGTAAAAGATTTACATGGACCAGATGTTTGTTCTTCCCAGCAAGTTTCACTCCGATACCATCATTCTAACCGTTTCTCGAGATTTCCGGTCCACCCCCCCCCCCCACCCCACCCAGCTCCCCCGCGGAGCACGTAGCCAATCCGATTCAGCAAATGACTTACCTAGAGCATCTGTTTGTTCTTCCCACAAAGTTCCATCCCGATCCCTCCATTCTAAACGGGGCACGTATTTTCCGCCCCCCCCCCCCAATAGTTGCCGGATCCGGTCCGGATATGAAAAAAATCATCGGAGAAATGTCCTCTGTTGAATTCTTAAATTTCACTCGAATCCGATCACCCATTCCAAAATTACGCATGACTGAAAATTTCGGATTCCCCTCCCTCCACTCCCCCACCATTATCTGATCGACAAAATTTTTATTTTGAAGTCAGTTTGATTGGGTCCCTGATATGCCTGCCAAGTTTCATCGTGAAAATCCCCAAAACCACCATCACCGGAATTCCGGGAACCCCCCTCCCCCCCCCCCATAAGTGTCCGGATCCAGTAGAATGGTCTAAAGGAATTATCTAGAGCAGATGCTTGTTCTTCCCAGCAAGTTTCACTCCGATCCCTCCATTCTAACCGTTTCTTAAAATTTCCGGTCTCCCCCCCCCCCCAACTCCCCCCTGGCTACCGAATCCGGTCAAGACTTTAAACGGGACATTACAGATATATATTCTATTCAGTTATGAAGTTTCATTACAATCCGATCACCCGTTCGAAAGTTACACACTTCTCAATTTCCCGGATTCCCCTGGCCTCCACTCCCCCCCAAAATTGTCGGATCAGAAAACTGATTATTTCTAAGTTTGTTTGGTCGGGTCTCTGATATGCCTGCCAAGTTTCATGGTCCTAGCACAACTGGAAGTACCCTAACTCGAAGAAGTGTGACAAAATGCCCTAAATTTTCTAAGTTTCCAGCGCCCCAACGCCCCCGCATATGGTCGGATCGGGAAACTTATTATTTCCAGGTTACTTTGGTCAGGTCTCTGATATTCCTGCCAAGTTTCATTGTCCTAGCTCATCTGGAAGTACCCTAACTCCAAAAAGTGTGACAAAATGCCCTAAATTTTCAAGTTTCCAGCGCCCCCACTCCCCCGCATATGGTCGGATCGGGAAACTGATTATTTCCAGGTTCGTTTGGTCGGGTCCCTGATATTCCTGCCAAGTTCATTGTCCTAGCTCATCTAGAAGTACCCTAACTCGGAAAAAAGTGACAAAATGCCCTAAATTTTCAAGTTTCCAGCGCCCCGCACTCCCCCGCATATGGTCGGATCGGGAAACTGATTATTTCCAGGTTAGTTTGGTCGGGTCCCTGATATGCCTGCCAAGTTTCATTGTCCTAGCACATCTGGAAGTACCCTAACTCGGATAAGTGGGACAAAAAACTCGGACCGACCGACAGACGGAATTGTGATCGGTAATTTTATGTTAGATCCATAGTCAAACTATGATCTCAGCCTCCCCATGTCGGGCGCTTCCGACCCGCGCCGCTAGATGACCCAGCGGTCGGAACGAGTCGTGGCTTCATCTCGGGTCTTGGGTGGGGGGGTTCTAGACGTTGCAAGTGCTAGAATGCTTATGATATAACTCCTTTAACCTTATGAACTTTACGAAAAAAGTTAACTTAAAGTTGAACAGCTTGGCTAATGGCGTAAAGGACTGAACGCAGGTTGACGGAACAACTTGACGAAGTTTGTAGACGATTTTAAACACTTTGCGAACGCCAACTGAGCCGTTCTACAAGGCTACAACTTTACACTGACATCAGATTTGTAGCCCTCAGGCTACAGGCTACAAATCTGATGTCACATTTGACCCTTGTGCAAAGTTATCTTCAATTGCCCAGGACCTTCACGTTTCTGCCCTTGGCCATTTCTCCGCATTCCATCTAGGGAAGATTTTTTAGACTCGATTAGTCCCTTTTCTTTTTTTAATGTTTATTTTTTTATCTTGTGCATTTACTTCATTATGAAAGCTCAATGTATTTTTTCCTTTTATTTGTCTATACTGCTCTATTTTCTTCTTCTTAAGTGCGTAAATAAAATTTCATCATCATCATCATAATAATGTGCTTTATTCCCTTAATAGCTTGTATTCAACATGCTAGCATTGAATCGTCATTCACACAAATTACACATGACACAATTACATAAATAACATTTCATCTATACGTACGTACACCGTAACTGGAATTAAAATATTTGGTGATATACGGTGCAAAAGATTTCAGATAACGATCAGTCGAGCTTATGGGAGGTCTTACTAGTCTCTGGGAAGCAGCGTCCCTCTGTCTTTGTCGCGTATACTCTTGGTGACTATCTCTCCCTGCCGATGCAGAATGTCCGGGCACCTTCGGAAGAAAGCCAGAAGCGGTATCACAACTGGCAACAGCTGCTCCCAAAGATCGCCCTGATTGTTTGACAAAGAATTTGAGTCGTTGAGTCTGAGTCATTACGGAGACATTTACTCATTCTTCTTGAGGATCACTGGCGTGTTTTGGACTTAGTCATATAGAGTATTGGGCCATACTTGCTAGGGTCTCAAAATCAGGTAAAATGGCACGATGTGCATGTGCTACCAGACATTTGATCCCAAACGATGTTGTCAGCCGTTGCCGTCTTTCACCAAGGGTTGGCAGGTCAGAGGTTCAGTCGCCACGTGCCTATCTCATATCTAAAAGCTCGTCCTGCGTGTTGTTGTTGTTGTTTGGGGTTTGACGCGTTCGATCGAAAGGTCATATGCGTTCGTATCACTCGTTCTAGCAGAGCTTTATATTCACTAGCTTGCTTGGAAATCACTCCAATATTTTCGCTGATTTCGTCTTATGTCTATCACTTGTCTTGCTGGTTAGTTGGGGTTGTGTAGCTGCGGCAGGTACCTGCGTCATACAAACAAATAGATCAAAACATGCATATCTGCATGAGAGTATCAATCCATAAAACTAAAAATACAACACGAATATACAAATGTATACTGATTGTGTTTTCTTTTGTCGACAAGCTCCCTGATTTGTTTACGTGTTCCCAGATGGCACGCAATGCTTCAGCTGAAAGAGTATGTTCAGCCCGCCCTGTCATCTACCGTCTGTAGAATGTTTCAAGTCCTCTCCTCCAGGCTGCAGAATTCCCACAAGATGCTGTCAGTTCGATTGTTTAATGACGTCTGGAAATTGGTAGCCAACCGGTTAAATAAGGTTCGTTTTTTGTATTTAGTAGGAAGTGAACAAATATCCGCATGTGACCAATTCTTCAGTGGGTAGAGTAGGCCTGATGTTACGAGAAAGACTAATGGAAATTTTAAGTCTGAAGGATGCTAAATCTCGATTGATTAAAATAAATATTTACAGACCTAATAAAATGAGATTCTTATTAAATAGCCCAGCAAATAATAGGGGACACCAATGAATCTTTTGGGCAGAGCAATCAGTGTTGCCACTTTTCTCTGAAGGAACCTGTGACATTTGGTCGCACAGATCCGTGACATTCTTGCCTCTACAAAATTTGGTCCTTTTTTTCAGTTTTCGCTAAAAAAAACTCGTGGATTTTGAGGTTCCAGTTTAGGCTACTCTTATAATATTCTTAAAATAAATAAATCCTTTTTCCGGAAAAGAGCCGCCTTGAAATTAGGAAATTTTGCCATAAGCGCGATTTCCTGTGACGAATTTTTCACAGCTGTGAATCTGGGGAGAAGTCAAAACCTGTGACAAATCGCAGAATTCTGCGACCAGTGGCAACACTGGCTGCAAAGTAACACTAGGGAGTAGAGCTAAGACCTATTCTTTCCATACATCGGACACGGGGCTTACTCGTAGCGCCGCCCACTCCGCTCGCGGCATTCAAAGCGAGACAAACTTGGGGTTTTAGAAAAGGCTAGTGCAGCGAAGATGCGGTGTGGACACATCGAGGAAACGGGAGTTCGCACCTTTTTTTCGCTTTGTTCGTAACATGGCGTTATCGGAGCCAGCACTGGTGAACGACCGATTGAGTTTCATTAGGGACGTTATCCATCGCTAGTGTCAGCTAGTGTCATGAAAGATATAGAAGGAGTTTTGTTCCAGCATTTGTTGAGTTGAGTTGTACAATAACCGATAAGTTAGGCCTTTTTTAGTTTTTTTTTTCTTTCGTGACAAGACTATAAAGTGATAGAGTGTTATGTTATTGTTATTCGTTATGTCATTCATCATTTTTTATGACGAAAAAGTCAAATTTGGCGGTAACGCTATATGCTTTTGAAAATATAATTCTATTCTATTCTAGTGATGCTAGTGTCTCTTCTATTTGAGTGTCTGCCACTTTTTCAGTTCCTGGCGCTACTCCCTAATGTGATTTTGCGCTGTTTTCTGAGCTCATAGGTGTGACAGCTCATCAACCAGTGTACAAACCGGTTGAATTTCCGAATAATTAATTAATCAGAAAGCACACGGCATAGACGGGGTAGGAAAAAGAAAGAAAAGAAGAAGAAAACACTGTAATAGAGAAAAAAACAAAAATACTACGACAACACTAAGCTACCTATCTACAAAACTAATGTATTGTAGAAGAATCTGGACTTTTTTTGTACACTGTGTTACACAAATATATTAATAATGGTATTAGCGCAAATAAATATTCCTTCAGCCTAAGCTGACTGCGAATCATATTTGATAGTGCAAAACCGATACGTCAGCTGAACTTTATTAGAGCTATATTTCGGCCGTTCTTGGCAAGGGTCTTCTTCAGGCTCAAGTTGGAAATATGAACTTGCGGGAAAACCCGGTAAAATTGACTGGATCGGTATCTAATTTTTACCGTTGTTTTCCCACCCGTTTTGCACTATCAAATATTAGCACATGCCTTTTCTTTCAGTTTTTCTTCGAAGAGGTGATCTTGGAAAACCGGTTCAACGATGGTGGCGCCGAACAGCTTGATTATGACATCAAGAAAGGACTCCTGCCGATCTTCCGACAGTACACACAGCGAGACGCGACGTTATTCCCCGAGTGAGTACCTTCATTTTAAATACTCTGCCCTAAAAGTCCTAGTTTCCTCTCCCTCCCATCACTAACTCACGCCATGTCCTTATTCTTCTCCTAGCGACTCCCCCACTATAGGTACGTTCGTTGCACTCGTAGTAGTTTCTCTTTTCTACCCACTGGTGTCTGGTCTTTACTCCATAGAGAACTTTTTGGTATCACTCAGAGATGGGTGAATCCGAATCCGGATTCGGATTCAAATCCAGGATTCGTCCTTTTGGCCGGATTCGATTCCGGATTGGAATCTTGTGCTTGTCAGGCTGGATTTCAAACCATCAATCTTACGAATCCGCCCAAATTTCTAGTCTACATCCTTCCAGTAATTCCTTATTTTGTTCTTGCCATCACATTTGTCAATCAGTAGGCAGTCGTGGAATCACCTATCATATTCTTCGGCTTCGTTAGAAGTTAGGGAACGTCCAAAGTAACATACCTCTACTATAAACGACCTGTCGACCGTCTGATCCTTTTCATAGTTTGTACTCATTATTACTTCAACCGGATTCCTGCCGTGACATGGGGATGTGAACTGATTAGATGAATTTAACCTCCGGGCACTGTTCCTGTGGCTGACTTCTGTCTGACTATTGTAGTGGTTTGCGGCTAGTATGTTTACAAGCCCTTCGGTACCTCAATCTTGGTAGGGCGGTCGCATTGTTAGCGGAGGGTCCTGGGTTCAGATCCCGGCTGAGGAGTATTTTTATCTTCAACCCCTTATAAAGGTTTCCATTTCAAGGGCGTCCCCGTCAAAAATTAAGTGTGCTTTTATTTGGGTTCACCACGATGCCCCGCCATTTGGGTCCTCGTATGGATATCTAATTTCAGTTCAAATATTTGTTTCTGCTTTATTTGTCACGGTAAAAGTCCATTGCATAAAGCGCCACAGTGTAAGATAAATGTGATCAAGAAGCATTCCCCTACTATATATGACTGAATTTTCCAAGAAATATTTTCTTATAAACTAAAAACCGTGCATTCAAGTCTTCGGTAAACCTCTGATTTTTTGATAGCCTATGCCAAACATAGAATATATCTAGCGTTTGGCACACCGTAGGCCTAACAAACGATTAACACTACACTACAAACACTACAAACGATTTCGGAACGGTTGTTTCGAAGGTTTGCTCGAATCTTTCATATTTTAATGGGTTATGGTACCCAGCATTTGGCATAGTGTGTCCAGCGTTGGGCATAGGGTACGCCAAACGCTAGATAGACCAAACATCTGACACACGGTACCCAAAAATCAGGGTTTTGTGGTAGACTGGTCCATACCGGTCCCAGTTTAGCAAAAAGCAAATTTGTTTCAGAATCCGTGAATCTGTGGCTGTCTTGAGAATGCCCGTCGGTGACGCCATCTTGCTGAAAGACGTGTTGACAGAGGAGGGTGAGAGCCACAGGCCCTCACTCAGGATTGGCTATAGAGAGACCAATCAAAAGTTAGAAGCCCTAAAAGAACAAGGTCTGTCTCATTTATCGGTTGAGGACGCTTTGGCAGTTTTAGAGCGGCGAGTTGTACTGTCCCTGTGATTTTCTTACTTATTTTTTTCTAAGGGTTGTTTTTATTGGTTGAAATTTGCGAATTATATTATGCTACTTAAAATGTAAGCAGTAATGTTCTGCATAGCTAACCCTAAATTAAAGTTTGGCAAATGGGGCTGAGATATGACAGTCTACTTATCCTTCACTTATTCACTTAAATAGGCTCGAAGACCCGATGAAAATGCATTACTTCGTTTCTCCGCTGTTCGTATTGTCGATTTTCGTCGAATGAACTTTTTTTTTCTGCTTTGTGGTACGTCTATGTGCCTTTACGTCTATGCTTGAAACATTCCGATTTGCGGAAAAATAAATACTTTTTGGTTCACTTGCAATAGCTCCCTTAGAAGTCACCTTCCAACCTGGAATTTAATATTTCCTGAGCTTCGCTTCATTAGCCATTGAAATGCACGCATTTGTTGCAATCCAAATTCTTCACGACTGAGGGAATTTTGTGTTGTCGGATCAGCAGAGCTTATTCTGAATGTCACTATTATAAGACCCCAAGACGAAAATATAAAAAAAAATCCCTTTAGTCAATTTACGAGGAGTGAGGAGCAGGGGCGTCGCAAGTGCATTTTCTTTGGGGGGGTCAGAGCCAAAATTTTACCGAATCTTTCAAAAATTTTACCGAATCCCAGATCTACGAATCAGAGCTTCTGATTATGGAACAGAAACGATTACGTAGGAAAAGTAATAATAAAAGGCAGCATGAAAGACGATAAGCCAAATATTCGGCGGCGTTTTGGTGAAGCCCACGTGGAGAATATATTGCCGGGCATGATTGCAGTAACAGCTTCTATCTATTATAGCCAATAGAAAATTAAATCGAGCGCCGCAGGCGAAAATTCTCGAAATCCATTTTCTTTTTCTGTAGGCTAAAATTTAACTGCGTCTCTTACAGATTCTATCATTTACCGTTGACTAAATACCGAGACTCTAAGAAGTTCCAGAAACCGGATGGAGCGACGTTCCGGCAGCAGCAGCAACAATAGTCTAGTCAATATACTACCCATAATCACAGAAAGTGAGCGCAGCAGGCGAAACTTTTTTCTGCTTTCTCCTGCCAAATTTAATTCCATCCAAATTCTAGCTTTTAATGTTTCGAAATCTCAATCTTAAAACTGGCTTAAAACCCCCGTCAAATGACGCACCCTTCCACAAAATAGAGAATATTACGGGTCGCTGTCACTACCGCAACACGTCAGTTCGCATAAACCAAAAATCCGACAGTTCGTCCACACGTCAGTTGCGCTACACGTCAGTTCCCCTACATGTCAGTAGACCAACACGTCAGTAGACCAACACGTCAGTAGACCAACACGTCAGTAGACCAACACGTCAGTTGACCAACAAGTCAGTAGACCAACAAGTCAGTAGACCAACACGTCAGTAGACCTACACGTCAGTAGACCTATACGTCAGTTCACCTAATCCTAAAATCCGACAGTTCTGCTACACGTCAGTTCAACTACACGTCAGTTCCCCTACACGGGAGTTCGCCTACCGTCAGTTGGCATAAACGTCAGTTGACATAAACGTCAGTTGACATAAACGTCAGTTCGCCTACATAATCCGTCACTCCGCCTAAAGATTCATATCGGGTTATTGTTCAAAGCCGACTAGGGCACCGAAAGCAATTAAGCAGAGGGACGAAAACACAGGGGATTAGTAAAAGGAAGCCGACATTTGCGCATATAAAATTAGTTCAGAATGGCCGGGAGCTCGCAATCAGACGCGGTAGGTAAAGTCACTAAAGAAAGAACAGATGCAAAGTAATCCCAATCAGTACAAGCTGTTGCGAAGGTTTTTACCGGGGTTAGTCATACGGAAACTGAAAAATGTAAGGTGAAACGTATAATTAAACGCATTTAAGGGCTTAACAACCATCCCAAGGGGAAGGACCAAAAAGTGCCAGTGAATCTCAATCTTTGTCGAAAGGGTACCGGAAACAGTGAGGGACGAATTACTTCTCTCTTGGCCAGTGCTCCCACTAGATCCTCTTAAAACAAGAGCTAAGAGCTCATATGGCACTTGTTACGAATAGGTGGTGTGAGAAACGAGAAAATAACTCTTTAGCGTTTTTTCCGGATATTCCGCTAACCCTCCTCACCTTGCTCGGATCCGTTCCGGACCCTAAAATATTTCATGTAAGGCATACGATCTCTCTACTTCCCAAGTTTCATTCAAATCACTCCATTCGTTTAACCCCTATGCGAGCCACAACATTTCCGGGACTCCCTCCCCAAGTCCCCCACTGTGGCCGAATACGACTTGGACCCATAAACTTCGCATCTTTAACATCTCCTCTTCCCGTCCATCAAGTTTAGCTCGAATCGGAGCATATCTGCAAATTTCCAGTTCCAGCTTCATCCTCCTCCTACCTTGGTCGGATCCGGTTCGGACGCCAAATCTAGTCCGCATAAACTTGGTACTGCATGTCCAAGCTTGCATTCCATTCGGCCCATACGTTTAGCTTTTGTGCATGTCACAAAGTTCCCCCCCCCCCCCAACCATGGCCGCATGAGGTTCGGACACATTCTTTGCAAATCTAGATTCGTATCACCCATTTTCAATTGAATCGGACCATCCATTCGCAACCGACGGAAGTCATTTCCGGATTCCCCCTCCCTCAACTCCCCGAAAAATGGACCGAAGTCTTCCTAGAGCATTACTTCGGGTTCTTAAAGCACAACTCTCACTAGAAATGATTTTTTTCCTATGAAATGGACCAGAAAAGAATATTTTCGAATGTACTCTTACTTTCCACCTGAAATTAGTGATTTTCTTGTTAGCGCTTGTCGACTATGTCCAGCCTTCCTGGCCTCCGACGCGGCGGCTGGGCGCAAAACATTTGAAAACTGAGTGGTTAAAAAGTGTGAAAACTAAGCAAATAAAAAAGCAAGAAGCAAGAGCTTCTCAGATCCTTATGTGTGAAAGAGTTGTCAGCAGGGGTTGAAGCGGGAAACGTTTCGTTGTGGTCCGGTCAAAACTCGGCAAGCCCAAAGAAGCGCTAAATTTCGTAGACACAAAAGAAACAATGGAGAAAGGTGGGATTTTAGAAGCTTATAATTCTGTATGGGAGCTAGGTATATTACAAAAGGCAGAATAAGCAAGAGGGATTCTTTAAGACAATTTGTAATGGGTGATCGCGAACTCGCGATCACCGGAATTCCGGGACCCCCCCCCCTCCAACTCCCTCTAAAGAGCCCTGATATGATCAGGTTCTGTCAAGAAGGTATCTAATGCTTATCCTTGTTCTTCCCTGTATTGTGTAAAATTGATAAACATTCTGGCAACAGATCTGTAAGAAGGATCGCTAGGTCTGTCAGACAACATCACAAGGAAATTTTTAGCTTTCTATTTCACCGAATCCCTTAAGCTTAAAGCTCACCTGAATGAAGTACTATCTATCATATAGTTTTGTGAGTCGAGGAAGACGAAAATACAGAAGCTGGGACAGATAAAACAAAGTTAGCGGCGATAGGCCTCAGCTATAAGTGTAATCCACACGGGATGGCGGAAAGAAACCTCTTGGGACTTACGCGGTCGCGAATCATAGTAAAAATGTAAGCCCTTTTCGAGACTGAAACCTCAAAGCCGTTTAAAATGTGGTGCATGGATTATGTGTAGAGGGTTCATGTACAGGTTCATGTACCAGAAACTCCGTTGAAGTACCATTCGTCGCATTGACACCAGCATCTAGTCAGTCCTCAGCCTTTACTACGTCCTCGTCGGCTGCCTACTCAACCTCTTCAGTATTGACTCCGTCCATAGTGTCTGGTATCTCATTAGCATCAGTTCCTTCTTCAGTGTCGATCTCTTCCTTGGCGTCAACTACCCTCTCATCGTCGAATTATTTCTTCATTTGCGGGCATAGACTATGCGCTGGATGTGCCGATGCCCTTCAAAGACGTGGGTCTGAAACCAACTCTGCCGGGCCACACTTGATCGGCAGAAACCCTTTTTGCACCTATAGAAATTAGTGCGTATCCTTAATTCCTCCGTTCTTGGAAGATGATTGTGTTCCGTGTCTTTATTTTCCATGTTCATAAATTTCTAGTCATTGATTGTCCATATAAATATATTTGAAAATTTGTATTCGTTTGCTATTTGGAAATGTGCATTTGTTAATATATTATTGTGTTTTAGTTGCCCAGCAATTGGTATTTTTCTCTTGAAGTTGTAAACTAGCTCTCTTCAAAATACATTTATCAGAACCGAGTGTCTTCATTCAGTTCCCTGGTGCCTTCCAACCATCTTCTTTCTTTCGTAACGCAAATCAAAACTATCAGATCTGACAAGAGACTCCTGACTTAATTTTTGCCCTCATTGAAATGGGAATTGTCGGCTCCTCTTATCAATCCCCTGGGCGAGCTTCCGTAATTATCCCATCGAGAACAATATGTGAGCGAACTGTCGGAAAATTTCAGTGAACTGACGTTTATGCGAACTGACGTTTATGCCAACTGACGTTTATGTCTACTGACACTTTTGTGAAGTGACGGTAGGCTAACTGACGGTTGACGTACTGGAGTGTAGGTGAACTGTCGGATTTTAGGATTAGGTTAACTGACGTATAGGTCTACTGACGTGTTGGGTTACTGACGTGTTGGTCAACTGACGTGTTGGTCTACTGACGTGTTGATCTACTGACGTGTTGGTCAACTGACGTGTTGGTCTACTGACGGATTTTTGAGTGTCAACTGACGTGTAGGCGAACTGTCGGAAAATGTTGGCGTACTGACGGAATTCTGTGGCGAACTGACGTTTATGTCAACTGACGTGTTGCGGTACTGACGGGACCCCAATATTACGAAAAGTGCTGCAGGCGGAATTTTCGAAATATTTATGATTCTATATTCTTTTTGGGATCCAGAATAAAGTAAGGACTATCGATGATATCATACCCTCTAGTCTGCGACCAGTGCTTCACTCGACCTCTTCTGAGTTTCGAGGTCCGTGTTAATTTTCGGATCCTGGCAATTATAGCGAATAAATTACCGAATCCAGGTTATTATACTGAATAAGTTTACGATAGCATGTTCGGGATTCTGTATAACTACCGTATCCCGGTTATTATACCGAATTGTTTTGGTGTCGAAAGACTACCGAACAACATTCATATTCAGTATACTTTCGTCGAAACTGGAACAAAGTCAGGATTCGTGGTTAACTTCCTAATCCTGGAAATTATACTGAATAAATTACCGAATCCCAATCATGATAACGAATAATTTTGATTAGGGATGCTGTGTAATTACGGAATTTCCATAAATGTACCGAATAGTTCAGGGATCGAAAAAATACCAAATGATTTCAGTAAATTCTCTCACCAAATTCGTGATAACTTCCGAATCCCGATCATTATACCGAAGAAATTTGTACAGATAGCCTATTTGGGATTCTGTATAACTACCGAATCCCCGTAAATATATCGAACAGTTCTGCTATCGAAAAAATACCGAACAATTTTAGTGGCCCAAAATTTTACCGAATCTCAAAAAGGTGGGGGTTGCTGCACCCCCACCCCCCTTGCGACGCCCCTGGTGAGGAGTGAGGAGTTTCGGGGAGAGTATCGGTTTTGCTGACACCGTGGTATCTGATACTACGGTTGCTCTGCAAAAACGACGATTGCCGGATTTGCGCTTTCAGGAATCATCAAAAAAGAAATACTGATATCCGTTGACATCTAGAGTGACATAACTTACTTTTCCACCAATTTAGCAATGACGAAAGCCAGATGAATTTTTGAGATACCACGATCAGTTACCACGGTACCTGGCCAGATACCACGGTAACTGCAAACACACCTTTTTGACCGTGGTATCAGTTACCACCATCAGTTACATACCATGGTATCTGCAAAAACACAACTATAGTAATAAAACGGCTAGAATGGCCGTGGGCTACTCATCCGTTACTTATCCAAATATTCCTTGACTGGAGAGAAGCGGCATATAATACTTTGGCCTGGCTCAGAGGTCTCGGGCAAACCAAGTGATCCTCCCAAAAATACGATGCAGCCACATTAGCGAAGAAACGCCGATTGTCCTGGTTCGGCCACGTGAACAGAAGAGAAGATTCCACCCTGGCGAAGAAAGCTCTGCTCGCCACCCCGATGCCCGGCTGGAAGAAACTCCGGGGAGGTCAGCGTAAAACGTGGCTGAGCACCCTCAAGGAAGACCACGAGCCCATCGGAGGCTTCCGCCGGCATTGGAGGAGATGGGATCCCTACTGGCTTCAAATCTCGATGCCATTCACAGAAGACCCAGATTCATGGCATGCCTTGGTCCGTCAGCTGCTGTCGCCAGGGAGAGCTGCACAGCTTGTGTCCTGACACAAGTACAAGTAAGTAAGTACAACCAGTCGATGACCAAGCACCGAGGTAAGGCAGAAGTATTGAAATCCAGGATATAAAAATTAGCTTATTTTTTAGTTAAACTTTAAGCTGCAGATGGTCATAAGACGTAAAGTAGAAGCATGCTTCATTGGATGTTGTTCCACTTCGGGAGGTGCCATATTTGTTTACTACAGCAAAGCAAATTTTCGCATGCAAACCATTGAGGTTCTGATACTTTGCCCTCGGCCGGAAGTGCCATGCGTGGTTGGGGAAAAACCATTCGACGGTTCCCGTGCTTTTTCCAGATTTCGCTAGGCAGAGCTGCTGCGAGTCCAGCAAATCCGAGTCCGAGAAAAGTCCGAGTCCTTGAAGAAGCGCGTCTCGAGACGAGTCCGGAGTCCACGTAGAGCTCCGTGAAAGACGAGTCCGAGATGAGTCCGACTCTTTGAAAAAGGCGTCTCGAGACGAGTCCAGAGTCCGAGTCCACCAGGTCTGTCTCTAGGTACCGATTTAAAGCCAGGTGGATTTGGCTTGTCTTCGGGGAAAGGCCACTAACCTTCGTAACAAACCAAACGATAGGCACCACCGAGACTCGAACCAGATACGCTTGTGATCTCGGCGTGCTAACGATTTGACCAGGACATTTACTACCCGATGAAAACATTTTAGCCTGCGTAGATGTATGATAGTTTTACAAAAAAGTTGAATGTTTTTATATGTAATAGTAAATAATACTATCATTTAATGTGCCTCACCCGATGAAAAATTTATCTCAAAATAGTAGTACGAAGTTGTACGAAAAACTGATGCTACTACATGCTTCTACTTCAAGGCTATCGTGTTACTGCATACTACCGCATGCTACTATTAGCAAGGCTGGATGCTACTATGGCAGGACAGGATGCTACTGGATACTACTACATAAGAATGGACCAGTCTAAGGCACATTAAATGATAGTATTCTTTGCTATTACATAGTATTACATGCAACTTTTTCGTACAACTACCATACGACTACACAGGCTACAAATTTTTCATCGGGCATATTGGGCCAATCTTAAGCAGTAGTATCCAGTAGCATCCTGTCTTGCTATAGTAACATCCAGTCTTGCTAATAGTAGCATGCAGTAGAAAGCAGTAACACGGTAGCGTTGAAGTAGAAGCATGTAGTAGCATCAGTTCGTACTGCATGCTATTTTTTCGTACAACTTCATACTACTATTTTGAATAAATTTTTCATCGGGTAAATCCCACTGTGGGTCCTTGGTTGTCCGTCCTAGCATGCCGAACTCCCAAGCGAAGGGTCGCTCGTTCGAGTCTCCGTTGTGCCTACGGTTTGTTTTGGGGCGTAACCATGTAAGACAAGCCCAAGTCCACCCAGCTTCAAGTGGGTACCTGGAAAAATCTGGGGACGGTGACAGGAGAGGTGTGCGAAAGCACCAGGATGGCTGACCCCCGATCAGCCCATTGCGCATCTGGCGGAGGGCTGGTAATGTGAGATCAGCACCGCCAGTTAGGCCTGTATAGGCTGGTGCTGATACCTCTTTTACCTTTGTAAGTCCTTGAGGTCTCATAATGCCGCGGAGAAATGATCAGTGTCGGGTGGTCGCGGACTAGAATTCATGCCAGTATATTTGGCACCATCATCGATTCCGTAGGGAAAAGTTGAGATTTGTTCAACTTCATGATGAAAGTGCAGAAAATCAAGCCGGGAAATCCGTGATCGTCTATTCGCTGCATAAGGACATCAGAGTGCGTGTTTCTGTTGTTTTTATTTTTAACTTTGTTCTTGCCTCTTTTGTTGGTAAGGGTAAATCTTAAGGTATTTAATTCTCTATATTCCAGCCCATAGCCACCATGTGGCTTAGTTCCTATTTTTAACTGAAACTCTTCTAGGATATGTATTTAACTATATTACATTAGAAGAAAAAAACCTGCGATACGACCATGACGATGAGAGTTTGCAAAAAGTAAAAAGTGAAGATTTGAAGGTTAACCTATGGACAGAGTAGCGCGAAGACCTATGGTTTCCATGCTTGCAAACGGGTCATACTCGTAGCGCCGCCCACTACGCTTGCAGCTTTTAGAGCGAGACAAACTTGCGGGTTTAGAAATTTCTAGTAAAGAGAAGGTGCGGACTGCATACACCAAGGAAACAATGGAGACCGTATCATTGTTTTGCTGTGTTCAGAATATGAAAGTTATTAGAGCCAGTGCTGGTGAACGACTGAATGAGTTTCATTAGGGACGTTCACTATCGCTAATGGTGCTAGTATCGCTGCGGTTAGAGTGTGTGTCAATTTGGTCAAGTCTTGGCGATATTCCTTAGTGTTATTTTGCTCTGCCTATGGATCTATTGTCTCTATCACCCAGAGATCACTATCTCTGTGTGATGGATGTTACTATTGAAGCGAGGGACCCGAGGTCGATTTGTTACCCAATGGTCATCACCATCATCAATCTTCAACTAAAACTTTGCTAGGATATGTGTTAATTTCTAATGTATTAGAGTATTAGAAAAAAAGGTTCACCCCGATGATAAGAGTTTGCACCACCCTTCATTTAACAAGAGCTGTAAGCTCATATGGCACTTGCAAGGCTTCGTAAAAGGATGAAATTAGGAATTTGCCAATTCGTGGGCTTTTATTTAAACAATGTTTACAACAGATACGTCAGCTACGATTCTTCATCAGCGATAGTTCGGCCCTTCTTGGCAAGGGTCCTCGTCAGTCTGCCAATCCTCTGGGTCAACGTCGGGGAAGGAAACAAACCTGTAAACAGCTTGGGCTCAAAGAATATTTATCGTGGGCTTGTTGTGATCATTTGTAAGTAAACCCTTCTGATAAAAATGACAATGGACCCTTGGGCGAGAATGTCGTGTTTGGTAAAAGAAAAAAGTTTTTTTTTTTGCATTTGTCTGTGTTGATGCGCACTTTAAGGGCGCTAGAAATTCATCTGCAATCAAAAACCTTGAGGCAGAAACGGTCCTGGGCCCTTTAGGATCATGAATATATATGGTTTGGTCAAAAGTATTTTTTACTTTTCGGTTAAGATGCGCACTTTGAGGGTGCTAGAAAAGCCTTTAGGCAAAAATGTTCATGGGCTCATGGGGATCATGAAAATGCAGATTTTGCTTAAAAGTGTTTTTTGTACTTTAAGGGATGGTCGGATCTGCGAAGCGACTATTTCTAAGCCAATCTTGTCAAGTCTCTAGTGTTAGGCTACGCTTGTTCTTAGTATACCAAGTGTCATCCCAATCGCTACAATCTAAGCGTATCACAAGATCACCGATCCGCCTCCGACTCCCCCACATTGATCGGATCCTGTCCGCACTTGAAATGCGACATCTGAGACATGAGTTCTTTCCGAATTTCAAGTTTCATTAAGATCCGATCACCCGTTCAAAGGTTGGACATTTCTCAAGATTCCGGATTACCCCTCCCTCCACTCCCCCCACGAAGGTCAAGTCGGAGAAACCACTGTTCTTGAGTTAAAATTATCGACTCCCTGATACGCCTGCCAAGTTTCATCGTCCTAGCACATTTGTAAGCATCTTAACTCGGAATCACCGGAATTCCGGAACCCCCACTCCAACTCCCCCCACAGTCCTCGGATCCGGTCCGGTCTTGTGAACTATGTATTTAGGGCTTGTGCTTGTTCTTCCCACCAAGTTTCATCCCGATCCGCTCACTCTGAACAAGTCACACGATTTCCGGCTCCCCCCTCCAACTCCCCCCAAAGTCGCCGGATCCATTCCGGACTTGAAGTGGACATCTGAGACATGAGGTCTTTCCAAATATCAAGTTTCATTAACATCCGATTCCCCGTTCAAAAGTTATAAATACGTCAATATTCCGGATTCCCCCTCCCTCCACTCCCCCTACGGTGGTCGGATGGAGGAAGTGACTATTTCCAAGTTATTTTCGTCGGGGCCCTGATATGCCTGTCAAGTTCAATCGTCCTAGCACATGTGTAAGTATCTTAACTTGAGATCACCGGAATTCCGGAATCCTCCCTCCGAATCCCCCACAGTGGTCGGATCCGGTCCGGTCTTTTCAACTCTGTATCTAGGGATTGAGCTTGTTCTTCCCACAAAGTTTCATCCCGATCCGTCCATTCTGAACATGTCACCTGATTTCCGATTCCCCCCTCCACCCCCCCCCCCCCCCCAAAGTAACCTGATCCATTCCGGGCTTGAACTGTGACATCTGAGGCAGGAGATCTTTCCAAATATCAAGTTTCATTAAGATCCAATTCCCCGTTCAAAAGTTAAACATACGTCAATATTCCGGATTCCCCCTCCCTCCACTCCCCCCACGGTGGTCGGATCAGAGAAACGATAATCTCCAAGTCAGTTTGATGGGGTCCCTAATGTGCCTACCAAGTTTCATCATCCTAGCACATCTGGAAGTGCCCTAACTCGAGACGAGTGGACCGACCGACCGACCGAAAAGTGATCGGTATATGGCACTTGAGCGGAGCTGCAAGTGCCATAAAAAGTGATTTTCGGATCTGTTGTACGTGTGTAATGGATGCTGAGAATGAGGCGAGAGCGAGAAACAGGGACCAACCCGCTAGGAGCGCTGAACTGGTATAAGGCTAGTTCCAGAGCTAGCTCTCACCCCTCGGGTGTGGCGAAGACGTCATATCACTGGTCTTCCCCTAGCTCTGGAGATTCTCGGAATGAGTGACCAGTGAGTTGCATTTGCCTTCTCAGAGATTGTGCTATTGTGTTAGTGTCGCCTGAATGGTTGGTTGGGTTTTGTTTCTATTCTTAGCTAATTGCCGCAAATTTGATTAACTCGCATTTGCATTACCCAAATGCAGAATGTGGCTTGGTGGTTGCTAGGTTTTTTTATTTGTTCTTCAGTGGTTTGTTTTAAAAAAGAAGTATTACTTCAGAAATGATATTACTTTACATACAAAGGGAAACCAAAATTTGATGTTGGCCATGCTTACGCCTATAATGCACTACGAGGGCGATATTCGATATCGATAACGATATATAGATATATCGGGCCAAATATCGATATCGAATATCGAAACGTAAATATAGATATCGAAAACGATATTTGTTCATTTATAATTATTGTAAGCGATCCAACATAAGTTACATTTATATATCCGAAACTGGAGCAATATTATGTTCTTCGTAATCCAGATTTTATTTATTCGAAATTTGAGTTGATGCAATATGCTTTTTTTGCGAGGATTTTGCTCTTAAATTTTAGTGAAACGAGACGCGTACTATAGCGAAACATTGTCCCAAAATATCAATATCGATATATCGAATATCGAAAGTGAAAATATCGATATATCGATATATCGAAAATTCCAAATATCGCCCAACACTAACTACGATCGATACTTTCTATGAGTTTGTTACGAGAAGAGGAGGGGTTGAAAACGTTCACGACATAGTACACCACAAGCGGAGGAATCAGCAGTTATGGAAGTTTGGAAATATGGGAATTATCACGTGAGAATATTCATAAAAGTTTCAGTAATGAGGTGAGGGGTCGGAAAACTTTATGACATATCATACCTTAAGTGAAGGTTCCAGCAACTTCTTTGGAGTAATCCATTATAGCACTGCCCGATGAAAAACTTGTCTCAAAATAATAGTATGAAGTTGTACGAAAAAGTAGCATTCAGTACAAACCGATGCTACTACAAGCTTCTATGTCAAGGCTACCGTGATACTGCATTCTACTGCATGCTACTCTTAGCAAGAATGGATGCTAGTATAGCAAGACAGGACGCTACTTGATACTACTGTTTAAGATTGGCCCAGTCTGAGGCACATTAAATGATAGCATTCTTTACTATTACATATCAATACATGCAACTTTTTCGTACAACTATCATACAACTTCGCAGGCTATACATTTTCATCGGGTGATGGATCGAACATTTATTTGAAACAAAATTAGTGCTATAATATTGTAACAGAAATTCTCCTGGGACGGTGAGGTCCCGCGGGACAGGAGCGTCGCAAGGAGGTGCAGTACCCCCCCCCCCCCAACTTTTTTAGATTATGTAATCAAAAAAGTTTTACTAAAATTATTCGGTAATTTTTCGATATCAGAACTATTCGGTAGATTTACGGGGACTCGGTAGTTATACAGTATCCCAAAATAGGCTATTTGTACAAATCTATTCGGTATAATGATTGGTGTTTGGTATATTTGCCAGAATTCAATAGTTATCACGAATTCGGTGAGCGAATTTACTGAAATTATTCGGTAATTTCTCGATGTCATATTCGGTAGGTACGCAGAATCCCGAATAGGCTCTCGGTCCAAAATTGTTCGGTATCATGATTGGGATTCGTTAATTTATTCGGTATAATTTTCAGGATTCGGTAGTTACCACGAATCCGACTTTCATTCCTGGTTCGATGAAATTATACCGAATCCGAATACTATTCGGTAGTTTTCCGATACAAAACTATTCTGTGTAATAGCCGGAATTCGGCTGTTATTCAGAATCACAAATAGGCTATCGGTCCAGTCTTATTATAATATAATTTAATAAGTATAATATAATATCGGGGGGTTCGATAATTTAGTCGAAATGACTGACAGGATTCGGTAGTTATAGCGAATCCGAACTACGGTTCAGTGTCGACAAAATTAAACATATTTATTCGGTATAATTATGAGTCGGTAGATACAGAAACCCGAATAGGCATCGGTCTAAAATTATCCGGTATAATAACTGGGATTCGGTAATTGATTCGGTATAATTTTCCAGGATTCGGTGCTGCCACGAACCTCGAACTTCAGTCCAGTTTCGACGACATTTTACCATTAATCCCTAATTATTCGCTATATACTTATCCCTAATTCTGAACTTCGGTACGTTTTCTATGTCAACACTTAAATCGGATGACTCCCCCCCCCCCCCCCCCATGCCGTGGAGAATCGTACTCTCAGTTCAATATTTTCTCTCAGTCATATGTAGAGCTTTGATCCTGTCTGATGAAGAAAGAGTTGATGAATTATAGTTATACCAGCCAAGATAAATGGAAGAATGAAATGAATGGTAAAAAAACGAGTTACACTACACTGCCAGTACATACACTGCCAGTACTACACAGTACTACACTGCCAGAATGACACAAATGTAGTTACCAAACCTTGAATTTCACAGTCGGGTTTTGTACCGAGATATTTCTGTTGGAAAGCGGAAAGATGCCGATTTTCGAAAATTTTGCCTGCGGTGCATAGTTTCAACGTTATTGGTTTTATGCAAAATCTTGTATTTTAGGAGAGAACGAGGATTTAAAAAAAAATTCATGCAGAGCAAGGTTTGGACATAAATCAGATTTGTAAGCATAGAGAAGAGGTCAAGTGAAGCAAAAGGACTGATCTGTGATTTTTGGATCCCAAAAAATCATTAATGCCTCAAAAGTTAACGTCTCAAAAGATTTGAGAACTATGTGCATGGAAATAGTTAAATTTGGCAGGAAAAAAGCAAACTTAAATTTCTGCCTGCTGCTCTCACTTCATTTGTCATGGGTAGTATTCGGTAGCTTGCAGTAGCTACAAGCTGCTGCCGGAACGTCACTCCATCCGGTTTAATGTTTCTGGAAATTCTTGTAATCATGGTGTGCAATCCATGGTAAAAGATGGAATATATATTTGAAGAAGTTCAATCTTACAGGAAACTGGATTCAGAAAATTTTCGTCTGCGGCGCTAGATTTAGTTTTATCTTGGATAGGCCTATGGTATTTAGAAGTTGCTGCTGGAATCGTGCCCAGGCAATATACTGTAAAATCTCAATACTAAAAATCTTGGCTCTGCCCCCCCCCCCCAACGAAAATGCAGTTGCGACGCCCCTGCCGCCGGATAAGCTTTTTTGTCTTTCGCAGACTTATATTGTTTCTAGCGCCTCCCCGATCAGGTTAATTTTTGGGGTTAATTTTTTAATTCTTTCTTTCTCTATGAGGCTATTGGAGTCCTTAGTTCAAAAATTTAATTCAAAATAATGTCAGGCCTGGGTCAGGCCCTTTTATAAATTCCATGTGTACGTGAAAAGTTGTTGTTTAAAACAACTAAAAAATTACGACTGTCTCAGTTAACTCTTCATCGTCAGATTGCTCAATTTAACTTAGTCAGAACACTCAATTTAACTTAGTGTCTCGATTCGTCTGAGAAGAACATGGCAATTATTCGATCAAGAAATGACTCCGATTCATATTTTTAATTATTTCTCTTAAAATTGTTTCCTTCACTGGAAATTCAGTTTCTAAGGGTCCGACATTTCTTTTTCACATCCGAACTTTTCTTCATGTCTTTTGAACTGCTCCAGTTGATTGACAATGGCTTGCTATTGTTGTCGGAAACAATTCTCGACTGTTTTCTGTTCCTGACGTGGGGGTCTGACACGGTCTAGATGGAAACACAATAGGGGGGTCGTCCCGCACTAACGCGACGGAGCAGTCAATGCAATTTGTCCTGAAGTGACTAACTTCCTCGGGGGGCTTGTAATCAGATTTCTCGTCGGGAAGTCAGTGTTTTCGACATTTCATGTGGAGAAGGAGAACGCGGATGCTGAGACCCACCGGCAAATAGATTTTAGGTGTCAGCTAGGGATTGTTTTCTGGCTGTGAACTGCTCCGCCCTGTTTGTAGAAGGGGGAGCAGGCGGCAGATATGGGGCGGGGGGGGGGGGGGTCGCGCAGTTGCTACACTGACAGATGTTGTGCAGCATCCTTGTGTTTCAGCATTGTCAAATCGCGCTACGTTTCCGGAAAAAATAAAACATGAAATCTGTCAAAGTTTTAGTTCCAGAAAATATAACACTAAAACTATCATTACATAGACTTGTGTTTGCTATACGGCCCCTGGGGCATGTCAATCACTCGTTTACAAAGAAGTCCGTCGTTCCTTCTGTAGGAAAGTATGTAGGACAGTAGGGTTGTTGCTGTCAGAGGCGTTTCTAGCCAAAATGTTTGGGAGGGGGGGAAAGGTATATTTACCGACTGGCTGGTCATTTTTACCGAC
The DNA here is from genome assembly GCA_030848855.1 of Branchinecta sandiegonensis. Lineage (NCBI taxonomy): Eukaryota > Metazoa > Arthropoda > Branchiopoda > Anostraca > Branchinectidae > Branchinecta > Branchinecta sandiegonensis. The sequence continues at coordinate 4,292,098 of JAUPMV010000011.1, forward strand.
TGTTTTTGCAGATAAAGACGAAAATTATTTAAAAAAAAGGATCGTGTTGACGAAAAATCGGCTGATTTTAATAAAAACTACTATTTTTAAGAAAAGATCGACTGTTTTTACGAAAAATTGCGGCGCTTTGCGCATACTGCCGGAAGAAGAAGATGTCGGTGGCTTCCCAAGAAAGTCATCTTCTAAGAACATATTTGACACCGCAAAACGGGTACGTCAGCTACACTTTATTAGAGCTATATTTCGGCCCTTCTTGGCAAGGGTCCTCTTCAGTCTCAAGCTGGAAATGAACGTGTAAAAGCTAACCCTCTCAACGACCCAATCGAGCAGCAAAAAATAGCCGTTTCCAAAATGAAATCATAGTACCAGCTTTAACTCCAATCAGTTTTCTGGAAGAAAGTCACAAAATCAGATACTTAAGCAAAAATCTTTAGTTGTTTTCCTCAAGTTCCCCAGCTTGAGCGGTCAGTTTTGCCTGATTCGTAGTCAGCTTGGCCTGACGGAATAGTTATCTATTAAGAAAATAACTGCTCAGGGTTGGAATCCCAGGTGCTCCACTGTCAGAAGTCTTAGAACATTTATACAAGCACTCGCAACTTCACCAGATTTCAGATAACAAGCTTTCCGTTATGACCTTTTAATGCCTGAGAAGTATTGGAATAACACATCAGAAAATACAAAAAAAAAGTTTTTGAATATTTAAATATTTATACTAACATTTAAATACCGAAACAAATGGAAAAGTTGAATTTTTTCAACGTGGTGATGAAAGTGCAGGAAATCTGATTGTCTGTTCGCCGCACAAGTGTTATTTTGCGCTAAAAATAACGTTGCAAACGACGTTTAGGTGTGAAGATATTTTACCGAAACGTAACACGTCGAGGCTCATAACTCAATAATCAGCGGATGGTGTGTTATCTCGTATCCATTGAAATTGCTCGTCTTTCTGTAAATGTAAACTTCTAACATTGTGGGCTTCTGGAATGTTAGAATGGCGATGAAAGTGCAGGAAATCCGCCCGGGAAATCCTGATTGTCAGTTCGCCGCGTAAGTGTTATTTTTTCGCTAAAAATCACGTTGGAAACCACGTTTAGGTGTGAAGATATTTTACGGAAACGTAACACGTCGAGGCTCATAACTCAATAATCAGCGGATGGTGTGTTATCTCGTATCCCTTGAAATTGCTCGTCTTTCTGTAAATGTTATAAACTTCTGACACTCCGGGCTTCTGAAATGTTGGCATTTTGTTAATTGTTTTATAAATGACAGAGGAATTTGTTGCTCATCGCAAGTGGTTTGGGCGACGGTCTTTTGTAAATTTCCGTTGTGACAATCACACAGAAGATGAAATATGGAAGCTCTGCAGGTGCACCATCGATAAAGAGCATGTTTTTAATGTTCTTTTTTGCTGCTTCTGTCACACCCAAGGGTTAGCAATTCGGGTTTTGCACTTTTACACTGTGAAAAGTTTCTCCGGTGAGGATTAAAATTAATTGCAGTATTTGTTACTGGAATTAATCTTATTATTTCTATCGAGATAAGATTAATCCAAACTAGAGATAAGATTATCTTTTTAGAGACAAGATTAATCCCAGTAGCAATACTGCAAAAAAATGTACAGTGTACACTCATTTTTCATGCAGGGTATTGTGTTGAGTGTTGCACTGTGTCCATAACGAATTATTCATTTAGTAGCTATCTACATTTCAGTCTCTGCTTAGCACTCTTTAGACACGTCGAAGCATCTAAGAAAATAATTCGAAACGTCTCTAATAAACTTATAATAGTCCAAATTGGGAAATTATTGACGAGCCGTGTGATGATAATGATATTGAATAATTACTCAGTGTTTCGGTCGTTCTTGGCAAGTGTCATCTTCAGGATGTAGCGGGAAGAAACGGTTTCTTCCAGCCTGAAGAGGACTCTTGCTAAGAAGGGCCGAAATATCACTCAAGAATATCTTAGCTTACTTATCTGTTTTGAATCTTTAGCATATATGATTCCCAGTCACCTTGAGCTGAAGGAGTATTGATGATAAAATAATTGTTCATTTATATGACAAAATATTGTCTTAAATGGTGTATAAGAAAAGAGAAAAAAGAAGGAGAAAAGCGATAACCAACAAAATGGAGAACTTTCCAAATCTACTTGAAATAAACGTTTTCGGCAAGTATTTTGATTTAAAAGTTGCCTGGTATGGGTTATAGTGTTTTCTACGACAACCGTTTTCAAATAAGCATACCTCTCGTGTGTGATTTATGCAGTGTTTACAAGTACAGGAAAACTTGAACAGAATCCGATCTTGGTGAGAAGATTGTGTTTACACGCAGAGGGAAAAAAATAAATTCTTCAAAACATAAAATATGAAGAAAATAAATTCACTAGCCAATAATAAAATGCTTTGAGAGCATTTATTACATCAGTACTGATGACTGCTACTCTCAAAAGCTAGCTAGACTTTTTTTAGTATTTTTCCAGCGCCACCGACAAGATTCGTTTCAAGTAGACCGGAATTCCTTTCGTAACGAAAGGATTCTTGTCCCGCTAGACTTTTTATCTAGTCCTCTTCCCGAAAGGAATCCTTTCAACTCGACCGGAATTCCTTTCTACTCGAGGGGATTTCTTGTCCTTGTAAACGCTACTTTACATATATAAGTAAAAAGGGTTATCGAATTTATGTACGATTCCTAAAAATCAAAGTGAGTCAATCATTAATACAATCAAAAACCGAAGCCGAACTCAGCCGCACTGTCAGAAGTTTCATAACAGCCAACACAAGGATGCGCGATTTCAAAAGCCAATGCTTGGGATGTAACCTGTTGTCGCGACAAACGTTATGCATGAAATGTTATGCATAAAAAGCATTGCCAGGAAGAGCGAAAAAAAAAACGCCAAAAAAGCTACTAAATTTTCTATCACCATGATGACAAACAGAAGACTCTTCCTGGCTATGCTTGTTATGCATAACATTTCATTTACAACATCTGTCGCGAAAACAGATTACATCCTAAGTGTTGTCTGTTGAAAACGCGCATCCTTGGGTTATCTATTAAGAAACTTCTACAGTGCGGTAATTGGTGTTTGGCCATTACTAAAAAAGGTTAATACAAACATACCATCAAAAATTTATATTATCCCTCACACAACTTACGTCCGTTAATTCATAACCAAAAACCGAAAAATTAAAGGGCCTGTCTTACCTATAATAGTAATGCAACCTACTTCCATAATAATTCCATATATTTCCAAAACCGGAGATCCCAATTTCGTACGGTACATTCTAACCCCTCTGAAAACAAGACGAAAGGTTTCGATGGGATCCCAAAAATCTAATATTTGATACAGACAGTTGGGTCTTGTCTTCGCCAGATCCAGTCGTCGCCAGGCGAATCATCAGAGAAAACCAAGTTCAGATATACCTCTATAAGCAATATCTATTTTGACGATACTGACCGAAACTTCCTGCTTTACTTCTGCCAAATTTCCGGTTTCACCCGAATTCCGAGCGAACTACTATTTGTTCATCAACTACGTTGATGACGGAAGTCATCAACATCCGTAGAGAAAAGTTTTTACAGTCCCTGGATCCCCAGCACAGCCTGTACCAGGCACTTCTAAAGTAGGATAGTTGTGCTAGTTCTTTGTTTATTTGATAGTTTAGTGTGATTCGTTTTTCCTTTTTTTTCCCTTCTTATACTCCATTTGTCACATTTTGTGTTTAGAATGGGTAAATAAAATCATTCATTCATTCATTCAGTCCAGCAAACAAAACAAAAAAGAAAATTCAGAAAAAAATCCAGCGGATCTCCTTATCCCTATGAAGAACATCTAATCAACTTTAAATAAAACTTTGACTTAAAAAGAAATTCAGGTTAAACCGGATTCCGGACTAATTATATGTCCGGGTAAAAATGGTTGTCATATACAGACTCAGCGTCTCTTCTTACCCCTAAATCTGTCATCTAATCAACTTCAGATAAAACTTTCGCTTTTAACAAACTTTCAGGTTTTGGCCGGATTCCTGGCGAACTAGTTGTCCGGTGAGAAAATGGTTTTCACCATGTGTTCAGCATGTCTTCTTACCCTTAAATCGAACATTTAATCAACTTCAAATGAAACTTTCACTTTAACCAACATTTCCGGTTTTTTCGGACGAACTACTTGTCCGGCAAGAAAATGGTTTTCACCATCGTGTTCAGCATGTCTCCTTACCCCTAAATCGAACATTTAATCAACTTCAAATGAAACTTTTACTTTTACACAACTTTCCGATTTTCGCCGGATTCCGGACGAACTACTTGTCCGACGAGAAAATGGTTTTCACCATCGTACTCAGCCTGTCTTCTTACCTCATAATCGACTATCACATTTAGCTGTTTAAAAATCTTGTGTTTGTCCCTTAATTTGAAACCCCTCCCCAAACCTCAAATATAGGGCTACAGAGCCCGTCTTCGAACTTGACCTGTACTTTGACCCAAAGGATCCTCCCACCAAGTGTCATCAAAATATCTCAATCCCCTCGAGAGTTATCGTGCGGACAGGCGGACAGACAGACGGACAACTTTTGCGATGTCATAGATATCCCTCCACTTCCGTTTTGGGATCCCAAAAAACACGCTGATTTTCTCACTTGCCGCGTTTTGCTACCTTCGATGTGTATCGCGCTGTCGACGGTTGTGTACGAGAAGTTTTTCCATCAGAAAAACCGGTTATGTAAATTGTTTCTCTGTTTTCGCTACAAGTCAACGGGTCTCGGAAAAGGCTTAAAACAGCCAAAACCGTGGGTTATTTGTTAAAAGCATTGCATAGCTTTAAGGTATTCAAACATTTCAAAATACTGAAGTTGAAGAGTAAACAGTGCGAGGGGTCCTTTAATAACCTGAATAACGAAACTACTGACACTGTTACCGATGCCTTATCGCCTTCAGGACATTCTGCATCTGTGAGTGTACAGCTAAACATCGCAACATGCCGTGTACTATCTCCAGCTCTTGTCCCAACAGACCGGTGCAGATTTTGGGAAAGCTTCACAACCCCGTTACCTATCACCGGCTTGTTTGAGCGATGAGCTGTCAAGCCACTACTGGGACTCTGTCAAGAACCTCAATTGGGAACTCTGGAGAGCAGTAGTGGAGCACAGCCTTCAGGCCACAACCTCGCAATCGCTTTCGCTCGTCCATTGTGACGATGGGAAACGCCCCTTAAGAGTTGGGGTCTAGCCGACAGTCCCTAGCATAAGCACGTTGTCGATCAGTGATTTATGTGACATCAAATAGTTATGCGACTGGGTGTCATGTAGCGGACTTACCAGCCTGAATTTCAAGTTTTACTGTTATATATTTCAAAAAGCTAACTTGGTCTGCTAAATAACAACTACAACTCAACTTACATACCAGAAAAATATATGGATGGCATGAAACCTCCTACAATCGAGGCGCGCAAAAATCAATCAGGATGGGTCGGACCCAGAGTAAAGTTCTCCCCCCCCCCCCTCCTCCCGCCAAAGCTTGCTACACAGCCACAGACAGGCGCATTCGCGATCTAGACAAACCCATCAGCAGAGGATTGCTCGACGCCAGAATTGCGACTGAAGAGATAGAACAGAAAAGGACGAATTTGGAGTAGGCTTGTATGATTTGTATGATCTGTATGATTTGGCATATGACTAAGATATGACAGTCTAGTTACCCATCACTCGTTCACTTAAATAGGGTTGAAGACCCGATGAAAATGCGTTTCTTCGTTGCTGTGCTATTCATCTGATCGGTTTTCATCGAACGAACTTTTTCTTTCAGATTTATGGATTAGAATAGAATAGTGTTTTATCTATACCCAAGTAGGGGGTACCTGTCAAACAACTTAAAGGAGTTATATCATAAGCATTCTAGCACTTGCAAAGTCTAGAACCCCCCCACCCAAGACCCGAGATGAAGCCACGACTCGTTCCGACCGCTGGGTCATCTAGCGGCGCGGGTCGGAAGCGCCCGACATGGGGAGGCTGAGATCATAGTTTGACTATGGATCTAACAAAACGTTTTTATTGTAGCAGGCATATGGAAAATTTGGAGAAAAATCTAACTAATTATTTGTATGATCGATTTCTTTAAGTATTTTGTTTTCTGTTTTTTCTTGTTAATTCCTGTAAGTCCAAAGAATTAAGAGTGTAAACTAGATCACAACAAACAGACGCCGTAAATTATACTAAATTCGTTATAGTGATTTCTTGAAGATTCTGCAACTTAGCTAAATAATATTCAGCCTCCTATATAAAAAAAAATGTCAAACTGGCCGATTGTTCCTTCTTCCGACATATCTAAACTTCCACAGGGTGATATATTCAGGTGTTTTAATCCTCTTACGCGCCTTTCGATCTTCTCGAAGGTTCTAGTAATCTTTTAACAAGCGTCAGTAGATCAATGAATAGTTAATTAGCAATGGTGGATTGGCGTTCAGGAGTGAATTGTGTTCAAGTAATTTGTGGATAACGTTGGCTACCGTGAGGAATTTTGGGGAAAACAAAGGTAACTGTGTTCGTAAAAATCCGACCCATCGCATAATGATCGTGTCTCCCACCTTCTCGGCCCACATGAATCAAAGACTTTAACATACAACAAAAATAAATCATGTCAACCATTCATCTTTCACCATCAGATTATACTGAAATCTATAGAAACAAACTAACGTTCTGTTGTTCCTGTGTAAAGACCTGTATGTATGTGTCGAACCTGAACAGGGTTGAGAGGGGTAGGACTATCCAAGAACTTAGTCCGTTACATTGGCGGATGAAGTTTTTGACGTACAAAAAATAAATAAAAATAAGGTAGCCCACAGTAGCCACTTAAAGGACCCATCTTGCTTCTTCTGCCTTATATATTATCGCTTATACTTAGCTCCCATATGGGATTATAAGCGTCTAAAATCTGCACCTTTCTCCATTGTTTCGTTTCGAAACTACGAATTTTTAGCGCTTTTCCGGCCTTGCCGAGTTTCCCGTCACCCAACGAAAAGTTTGCCAGAATCTTCGACGTCCGTTGACAACTCTTTCACCTATAAGGATGTGATAATCTTCTGTTTATTGCTTCCTTTATTTGCTTAGTTTTCCCACTTTTTAACCAAGGCACGTTTAATTTTCAAATATTTTGCCCCCAGCCGCCGCGTCGGAGAGCAGGAAGGCTGGATATAGGCGACAAGCGCTAACAAGAGAACCGCTAGTTTTAGGTGGAAAGTAATGGTATTTTCAAAAACATTTTTTCTGATTCTAACCATAGGGAGAAGATCATTTCCAGTAAGTAGTATGAGTTTTGCTTTAACATCTTTATAATGAATTGTGAATCTCAGCACACCTTGAATAAACAAGAGCTGTAAGCTCATATGGCACTTGCAAGCATATGTAGTAAGTAATACCCCAACAAGAAAAAATGAAGGGGGCTGGAAATTCAACCTATGGTTTCACTTTAAATATCAAAATAGGAGACAGAAAGCAAAAGCATTGTTGGTTGTTGTGATCGTTCTTTTTTGTTGTTGTCGGAGGAATTAATGTTTTCTGATTCTTCTTTTTTGCCTTGTCTTTTGTTGTGCTCCATCTGTTTTTCAATTGATGGGTAATAAATGCATTCATTCATTCAAATGGAAACAAGAAGGAAAACAAAAACTGGCAAGACTGGGTCAGATGGAAGTATTCGGTTAAAATGCGCCAAACTTGCAAGGCTGGGTCAGAGGATGGAAGGGATGGTCAAAAGTTTTTTTTTTACTTTTCGGTTAAGATGCGCACTTTAAGGGTGCTAAAAATTTATTTCTAAGCAAAATCCTTGAGGCAAAAGGCTTATGTACTCGGCGATCTTGAGAAAGTAAATTTTGCTAAAAAAAAAAAAAATGTATGTTGCGGTTAAGATGAGTTCTTTAAGGAATGGTCGGATCGGAGAAGTGACGATGTCTAACCCAGTGATGTCAAGTTTCTAATGCTCCAGCAAAGTGTAGTACCTTAACTCACGATCATCGGAATTCCGGACACCCCTTACAGCCCCCCCCCCCCCTGGTACCCGAATCCGGTCCGATTTTGTCACTAATGCACCTATGACTTTTGCCTGTATTTCCCGCCAAGTTTCATCCTGATCGCTCCACTCTATGCGTATCACAAGATTTCCGGTTCTCCCCTCCACCCCGCCCCCAGTTCATCGGATCCGGTCCGGACTTGAAATGGGACATCTGAGGCATGAGTTCTTTCAAGATATCAAGTTTCATTAAGATCCGGTAACCCGTTCGAAAGTTATGCATGCCACTAATTTCCGGATACCGCCGTCTCCCCCTTCCCCCACGACGGTCGGATCGGGAGGGTGACTGTTTCCAAGTTAATTAGGTCGGGTCTCTGGTATGCCTGCCAAGTTTTATCTTGCTAGCCCACCTGGAAGTACATCAACTACGGATCGCCGGAATTCCGGAACCCCCCTCCAACTCCCACCATAGTATCCGAATCCGATCCAGTTCTATCAGTTATTTATCTAGAGCTTTTGCTTGTTCTTCCCACCAAGTTTCATCCCGATCGCTCCACTCCGAGAGTTTCACACGATTTCCGGCTCCCCCTCCGACTCCCCCTCAGATTCATCCGATCCAGTCCGGACTTGAGACGAGACATCTGAGACACGAGGTCTTCCCAGGTATCAAGTTTCATTAAGATCAGATCACCCATTCGAAAGTTATGCATGTACCTATTTTCTGGATTCCGCAACCTCCCCCTCCCCCCACGATGGTCGGATCGGGCATGTGACTGTTTTCAAGTTAGTTTGGTCGGGTCCTTAACATGCCTACCAATTTTCATCGTCCTAGCGTATCTGGAAGTACCCTAACTCGCAAACACCGGACTGACCGACCGACGGAAAAGTGATCGGTATTTGGCACTTGGCCGGAAGGCAAGTGCCATAAAAACTATAAAAACAAACTAACGTTCTGTTGTTCCTGTGGTTCCTGTGAATAAGGACCTGTGTGTATGTGTCGAACCTGAACGGAGTTGAAAGGGGTAGAACTTACAAGAACTTCATCCGTTACACTGGCGGATGAAGTTCTTGACGTAAAAAAAAATAAATAAGGTAGCCCACAGTAGCTACTTAACATCTTTATAATGAATTGTGAATCTCAGCACACCTTGGGATGAAACTCTCTCGGTACCGGTTGGTTCTAGCTCGGACGTTATGGGATGGGGATTTTTGCTCCTGTCGTTCTTTGGGCTCTCACCTTTTACTAGTACGGGGGTACCGTAGGAGTTCGGGGGGTAGGGGGTAGGAGTTCACGGTGCAAGGGTTGTGTTAAAAGGCCTTGAAAAGGGGGAGAGGCCATTTGCGATCTACGCTTCTCAAGAAAATCAAGTTATAAATGGAATGAAAGAGGGAATAAGGGACTTTATAGGACGTTTGTGAATAATCATAAGTGCTCTCTTCTGTATTTTCTCCATGCGGCGGATTTGATCCTTTGTCAAGTTGAAATGCCACACTTGTGATGCATATTCGGCGAGAGGTCGGACGAAAGAAATATAAATTTAAAGGAGGTCTTTTGGGGGGATGCAGTGCGTCGAGAGGAGCTTTAGCCTTTTTAGTCCAGGGTTAGATCTTATGATGATCGCTGTTGTGTTTTCCTCCTATCTCAAGTCATTCGTGAGGGTTACCCCGAGGAGTTTTATTTTCTTTACAACCCCTTTTGTCGGAATTCTGGGCTCGTACTGAGGTACCTCTGTGTGCGTGTATCTCTATACTTTAAATGCGTATAGAGAGATTGCACCCTACCCGACGAAAACGGATATTGCTTCACCATCATCACGGGATCACAAGACACAAATTTAACATTGGGAGGCATAGGACTTTCAACTTTGGCAGGGACCTTGTACACCATGAGGCACTTCAAAAATCCCTAAACGTGTCACCAGGACGGGCGATGAGGCACGTGAGGCAAGCATTAGGCATGTGAGGCACTTGAGGCAGGCATGAGGCACGTGAGGCAGGCATGAGGCATGCGAGGCAGGGACCTTGTACACCATGAGGCACTTCAAAAATCCCAAATCGTGTCACCAGAACGGGCGATGAGGCAGGCATGAGGCACGTGAGGCTGGCATGAGGCAGGGACCTTGTACACCATGAGGCACCAGTGCGCAACCCCTCGCCAGGGACTTGCTGGAAACGTTAATTGGGGTATTCTTTAATCGTATTATTCCATTTTTGCAAAGGAGTTTCCGTAGAAGTAAGAGCTTCAAAGCTTCAAAGTTTGAACACAAAAACGGAGACTCAAATCCTATTGGTCGGTTATGACGTATCATTCAAAAACCAACCAATTAGGAAGCACGATTCGTTTTGTAGTGAAAGTTTGAAGCCTTCAAACTCTCATTTCTGATCAAACTTTTCTATAAAGTTATGATTGTACAATTATGAAAAAAACAGGGAATCGTTTCCAGCTATTTACAGGCATATAATAGTGATAAAAGATGCATAATTTGGTATCAATGTCGAAAGCCTTACACTGCACAATGTTAAATTACTCTTTTTCTACTTCTGTCCGTTTTCGTTGGGTAGTCTGCAATCTCTGTATCAACTACAACGGTAAACGATTGCCGAATAGATATCTTTCTTGGGTCGCACGGAGTACGTAGTGGTGAGCTTTCTTCAGAAGTGACCTTACGGCGCTTTTGTTGAAATTCAGATTGGGCTGAAATTTGCCTTGTCCGCCAGCAGTGCATATCCTGAGACCCGAGAGATGGGGTCTAGCCGACAGTCCCTAGCATAAGCGCGTTGTCAGTCAGTGATCTATGTGACATCAAATAGTTAGGCAACTGGGCATCATGTAGCGGACTTACCAGCCTGAGTTTCACTGAACGTCACTAATAGAGCCCAAGGTCAAAAAAAAAAAAATCACATAGCAGAGTCAAAATGATTGAATGAATTTATTTGTGACCCACTATACAAGAAAAGAAGCGGAGAAGAAAAGGAACGTAAATTACACAACAGCAACACAAAATCAAACAACTCAAAACTCAGCGCGCTGTCGCTGCCCGGATGAGAGGAAAGGTTAACACCCAACTTGGCAAAAATGTTGTCCTGAAGGCGGCTACTTTGTTTTCATAAAACAACTAATAATATCAGGAGCACCAAAAACTCTCATGATCTTTCTGTTGCTGTATCTGCGAGGTAGATACAGTAAAAACGTACAATACCGAAAATATATAACTCGTATATCACTGATATCACCTGGGCCTAACAGAATACAGAGGCCGGCTGCAAACAAAACATAATGATCTATTGTACCTTCCTCTGTTAGCAACACTTTTCACATATCCTAACTTTAGCTTCCCATTAATATCCTTCAGCACCCGTAACCGGAATGAATTTAACCGGAATTCAGTGTATCCAAATCGAAGATACAAAAAAATAAAAACTCACTTTTCAGTTAAACTTTAATTAAGCATGCACCTGCTTCCCCCTCTCAACGTCCGACGATGTGGGGCACCACCTCTCGATCACCCAGCAATATCATAAGGCCATCAGTGTGATTGCTGGGCTTAGTTCTTCGTCGCTAATAAGCTTAAACGATATGTCCTGTATCCCTCATACTGAGGGAAGTATTAGTGGCTAAAAACGGACAGCCTAGCAGATGTATGACAAACGGACATCAATAGGTGGCTCTGATTGAAAGTTAATCAAGAAGAAGAGAGAACGTGCTCGAAAGAAAACCTCTTCGAGGGATGAAAGGAGGCAGCGGGGATTTGTGATCGTTTTGAGTGGGGATTTGGAGTTAGTATTCCAGAATGGAAATGGGGATGTCATTTATTTTTAGACTGACTTGACGGAATTCACGATCAATCTCCCTATGTGCCCATCGGTGAAGCATGATCGATGCGTCTGTCACCAAACTTTAAAGGAGCCATGCCAGTATCATGTCCAATCATTTTTTGTCAGCTCTCGTTTGGTATTAATCTTATCTGCGTAGAGATAAGAGTAATCCGAGTAGCAAATACTGCAGTTAACTTTAATCTTTATACGGAAAAACTTTTTACAGTGTAGTTTCCTTCCAACCTGGAATCAAACCAGTCTTTCCTATTTGCCTATGGTCCAAATTTTTAGCGACATATTTTGTCCTTCGAGCTCCTGAAAGCCAGATGCTCAGTTGACAGTTTAATTTTGTGATGTTTCGGACTTTAACTACGAAAAGGTAACAAGTGCAGAATAATTCAGATCCATTTAGGCTAAGCTTCAGAAATCTCCGCCCTTTGCCGTTATTTTGTTTTGCATCTACCGACTTTTTAACGCTGTTAGCCAAGCCGAGTTTGCCCGTCAAGCACTGCAAACTTCCCCGAAAGATTCAAGTTTTGTCGACAACTATTTAAAACATCAGGGTAGGAGAATTTCAGAATTCTGAAAGGACCCCTCATGCACTGTCAGAAGTTTCATAACAGATTGCGCATAAGACTTCCAAGAATAACACCTTTTCGCTTAGAAAAAAAGTGTTATGATCAATTTAGTTTATACTATTTCGTGCCCAGATCTCCAACAACACCTTCAATAGGTAAATTTACTACACTGTCAGAAGTTACATAACGACAACAGCAGGATGCGCGGTTTCAGCAGATAACACTTTGGGATGTTATATGTTATGTTTCTTTCGTTCCCGTTAGTATTTTTACCAATTGAAGGTGTTGTTGGAGATCTAGACACGAAATAGTGTAAACTTAATTGGTCAGAACACTTTTTTTCTAAGTGAAAAGGTGTTATTCTTGAAAGTGTTATGCGGAATCTGTTATGAAACTTCTGACAGTGTGCTTATTCTGCCTTTTATAATATACCTAGCTCCCTTATGAAATTGTAAGCTTCTAGAATCTCCACATTTCTCCGTTGTTTCGTTTTGTCCCAACGACTTTTTAGCGCTTTTTCGGCAGTGCCGTGATTTGCCCATCACAAACATAAAGTTTGCCGAAAACTTCAACGAACTCTTTCACACATAAGGACATGAGAATCTTCTGCTCTTGACTTCTTTTATTAGCTTAGTTTTCCCACTTTTCAACCACAGCGTGTTCAGTTTTCAAATGTTTTGCGCCCAGTCGCCGCGTCGGAGGGCAGTTAGGCTGGATAAAGTCGACACGCGCTAACAAGAAGATCGCTAAATTTAGATGGAAAGTAACGGTATTTTCAAACACGTTTTTTCTGAGCCATTTCATAGTGAAAACATAATTTCTAGTAAGAGTTGTGCTTGAAGGATTGGTAGGCCAACACGTCTGTTTTGAATGAATGAACTGTATTACCCGCAAAGTGTAAAACACAAAATACGGAGTATTATGAAAGAAACAAAACGACAAATAACGAAAAAGACAACAACAAACAAACTAACAAATTAACATGAACCAATAACAAAGAATGTCCGCAGAGGGTCGTAAGCGTGAATCAAGTTAATGGTCTTTTTACACAGGTCATCACTCGAAGTCTGAATCCGAGAGGGCACATCTATTAGTCCAAATCGAGCAATGACTTTTCTGTTTCGGTGCCATCCAGGGAGCCGGAGGAGGAATTTAAAACATTTGAAATAAGCCACTCGCAGAGTCTGGCGATCTTTTTTACGAAACGGATGAGCCATGCCGACTAAAAACAGAAGCACAGGGGCGCAATAAGCGTTGGAAAGCGTACAAAGACCATTGCGGTAATAACGGCTTTTGTTTGGGGATATTTTCCCGTAAGCCACGCGTAGGCTTTTTACGGCTCTATTCACAAGGAATGAACACGTAGTGGAATTGTGGAAAGCGTTGTGCCGAAAGACAGACCAAGCCAACTAACGGAAGAAGAACATGGTAGAACTGCACCCGCAGCAACAAGTGGAGCGACGGTATAAGGGCTATTAAAACAAATAAACTCACATTTAGATGCATTAACTGATAATCCAATCTTAGACAGTTCATGTTTTCGGACTCTTTTTTTTTTGCAACCCTCTTTGCAACCACAGTCTACACTACTAGAACCCCTGTTTGATGATGATTCCCTTCCAGAAATGTTTAATTTATTTAACTTTTGTAGTGTTATTTGTGTTCTTACTTTTAAAATTAAAATAATTTCGTTTTGTTTTTATAGTCTGCTTTAATCCGTACATCACATTTAATTACAGATTGCGACTTATCCAATGTTCGTTCGCTATTTCTCCTGGAGCTAGGTCTCGAGTGAAATTTAAGTGGATTTCGATTACAAAATTGGTCCTTTCAGTTTTCCCCTAAGTGAACTATATGCTTTAAAAATTCACGCTTACTTCCATATCAACTAATTTAATGTCACTAAAAAACATTGCAAAAGGAGAGAAGAAGATTCTATGGGCCAAATGGTAAACATTTATACTTAAGGCCCATTCACAACGGGTTTTAGCTAATACTCGGTACCAGCCAGTTGCGGAAATCGCTCTGAGACCGAGAATTAGCTGGGTTTCTGCCGTTCGCAATTAATACTGGTGCCAGTTTCGGGTACCAGCTAGTCTCGGACCCAAGTTGAAATCAGTTCAACTTTTGAGAGTACTAGCCAATCAGGTTACTTAGGGGAATACCGAGGAATTTTCCGATTGGCTAATGCTGAACCACGTCAGACCGAAGAACAACGACCTACATTCACTTTCGGTTTTCAAGACAGCAAGGAGTGGATGTGATTAGCTATTGGGCTTGGTTCGAAACTAGCCAATCAGAATATTCCTCAATATTCCCCAAAATTATCTGATTGGCTAGTACCCGCAAAAGTTGAACTGATTTCACCTTGGGTCCGAGACTAGCTGGTACTCGAAACTGGCACCTGGATCCATTGCGAACGGCTGAAACCTGGCAAAGCTTCGGTCTCGGGAGCGAATTTCAGAACTAGCTGGTATCGAGTATTAGCTAAAGCCCGTTTTGAACAATTGTAATATAACTTTTCTCGAACAGTATGTAATGCGTATCATCCTATGACTAAGAATAAATAAAGGAGAACTGAGAAGACTTGAATTTTTCGCGCAAATCGTTTACCGGGGGTGGGGCCTACCCGATCCCGACCACAGAGTAATTATCGGTGCTGGTTCTTCCGATCGCCGTTCTTCGCGTCAAGAAAGTGCTCGGCATTCAAAATAAACAGAAAGAGGTAAACATTTTGCCATCCTTCCAACAAATCGCAACTACCATCAGTTTGAAAAAACGAGATGAAGAAGATACGGCGAGATGATAGAGTCCTTCATTCTAGCATTCAAGGATGACGAAAGTAAAGGCAAAAAAAGACCGACAACAATTTGGACCCACACCCACCGCCAAACGTGTTTAAAGAAAGAAGGGTCATATTTCTAGACTTTGTGTAACGATTATCATACTTGCGTAACGATTACATGTGAGACTTCAGGATATGCATGGTTTAATGGTTAATTATTAATGGTTCTGTTTGAAAAAGTTATAACAGTTAACATGCCTCGATCTCGGTTGACATCGGAACAACAAGCTCGACGTCCATTTAAAAATATCCACCTTAGATATTTTTTATGACCTTCAGCTCTGATAGGTTATTTTAAATGGCCGTCTCCTCTGTTGTTTTCCGATATCAACCTCGAAGTTAGTTTTTAATAAACTGACAATAATAAACATCATCCACCCGGAACCAGAGAAAAAAATGCGAGTTGGTTAGAATTTCCCTCTGCAAACGAAATTTAACAAAGGAGACATTCTTCTCAAGTATTTCGACGTTATCCACTGCTTCCTGGCCGAAGATTGAAAATTCAGTGTCTTTTTCTGTGTCTTTGTGTGTTTTATTTATTTTCTTTCATTTACTCCGCTTTTTCAAAATGGCGGGTTGAGAAATCTGCCATGTTAGTATGCCACCCACAAGAAGGTCCATAAAGAATAATCAAGTTCACTAATTACTCTGGCTTACTTTTTGTGCTTCCTTTTGCCAACTTTTTTCCGAGACACAGATGTCTTCCATTGCGAATCAGTGCCTCTGAATGATTCCCCGAGGAAGCTCATTAGAACCTAGCAATTATCTTCTTCCTTCTCTAACTTTGTAACGGCCCACCACAAAAACTCGCTTACCGTCGCCCTTGGAACTCAAATTCAATTTCACTAATGGAGAAGCCCCCCCACATCAAAATTCTCGATGTGCCGTCTCCCATAGAAGACTCTTTCATAAACACAAGTGTCACGGCTGAGTCCTGCCGTCCAATGGTGGCGCAGAAGTCAAGAGACTTCCGCAACCAATCAGAAGGGAGAGAAGTCTTCGAAGGAGGAGCTATGGCACTTGTCAGTGGCTGAGCAAGTCAAGAAGTAGACGACATAGCCCGAGGTGGTATAAGTTGTTGGACAAGAAGGAGCATAGATTACAGTCGGGTGGAATATATTCGCGGCAGGATGGACGACAAGAAAGAAGCCAGCTTGGGTGAGTGCTGTCTGTGCTTATGATAAAATATTTATCTTAGATAGTTTCATGTTGCTGGGACTTTTCTGTTAGATAAAGGGGAACGCACTGCCGGCTCGGACATTTTCTGACAGGAAGCGAAAGAACTAACAATAGAATTAAAGCTGTCACGAGTAATAAATAATATAAATTTCTTGAAGGAAATCAGGAGATAACTATCAGTATAAGAATTTCAAGAACTTTTACGTCATTCAACAAGTTAAAAATCACTAGACATAGAAATTACAAAATATACAATCGACAGGTCACGTTTCAGTCAGAACTCCTTAATCCCGATCCGAAACAAATCGCTTCGCTGAGTGCTGTGCTGAGAACGAAAATCATACCGCACCACTCCGCACCGATGTACGTCACCGAATTTTTAAGCTAGAAAGGCAGATTAGGCCTATTGTACCGTCTCCTGATTCTTGCCTAATAAGTCCCCAACCAATAGTCTTCCTCTTTTTTTGAATATATTGCCCCTTGAATCTTTCGTCATTTTCCGTTATATTTTATTCAAGAAAAAACATCACTCTAATTCCCTACCGGAACATTTTTATGAACCCCATTTATTTTCTGGAATTAAACCTAATCGCGACCATAACACGCGCGATCCTTGTAAAACCCGGCAACCTTTAACAATTTCCGAAAGATCAAGATTTCACTGAGAAATACTATATTAAGGGTATGGCATAATTATCATGATGAAGTTAAACTTGAACTTTCTGTAAATAGTCTCAAAAATAAAGTCAAAACAATGCTCATTGAAAACACTTAAAGAAAAATAAATAATAATAAAAAATAGATTAAAGGTAATGTCGCGGGTGAATGGTTTGTCGCAGTTAATCCCAATTCATCTTGGTCGTTTGAATCTGGAAACTGGATGGATTATGGTTTGTGGTATATTTTGTACAGCACCTTCTGCGCTCCTTCTATACTATTTCGTTCTGGCGTCACTCATGTTCTGCGAAAGATGGAGATTAAAAATTTGAGATCATGTTATTTTAAATATGCAAAGCACCTTCTCTACTTGCCGAAATTATGTCATAACCATACATTGACGGAGAAATTCAAAATTCAAGATGCAAGTGTTACCCTTTTGGATGTTTCCTCATCGCTTTCAAAAATCATGGACAACAGTGCCCAACCAGCGCACGACGTCGTCCACTGCTTCCTGACCGAAGATTAAAAATTAAGTGTCTTTTCTGTGTGTTTATGTGTTTTGGTTATTTTCTTCATTTTCTTCATTTACTCCGCCTTTTCAAAATGGCGGGTCATAAATAAATTACTTACTTACTTTATAACTTGTGAGTTGATGTTCTTATAGTCTGTAGTAGAAGAAAATGTCCGCCATTTGGCCTCGAGCCTTCTCTCTGCCAAATTGGCTCTAATTATGTTGAATTTAATTTGAAATAAACAGAACTTGAACCCGAACTTAAAGACCAACTGTAGAAAAGTTCTTCAAACCTTCTGCAGCTCTCGAGCTACCCCCCTTGAACGATAGAGGTGCCGAGATCCCGGACTATGTCCTGCGACCATAAAAAGCGGGTTTGGTCGGGTCCAATCGGAGTCTAGCTTATTCTTCGCATTTTGAAAATCTTTCGCCCAACCGCAAATTCGCGCTACTTGGCTTTCAGCAAAACTTCGCTTTGACGTGTTCTCAGCGGGCGAAAAGAAAGAAATTTTTTTGTAAAAATGTTGGCGCCTACATACCGCGGTTTCTTTCCAAAAGGCTATAACCGAACCTTTTTTTCGAAGTTTACAGGAACAACGAAAAAGGGCCCTGAAAAAAAAGACTCATCTCAGTAACGATTACTCCGATTTCGATGAAATTTCTAGCAGACATGCCGGATACAAGTGCGGATAAGGAAAAGATGTCGCTTATCACCTTTTGGAGCGACACAATCGATATTCTTTCCTTTGCCTCATGTTTTTCTTGAACTACGACCAAAATCGCGGGACTGGACAGAAAGCGCCTGGACAGAGTCGACAAGAGCGGTGTTGCCACTGGTCGCAGAATTTGCGATTTGTCATACATTTTCGTTTTCTTCCACAAAGCGAGCAAGAATTCTTAAAAGTTGAGGCGTATAATTATGAAGATGATAAAGCAAGATTTCTCGTACTAGTTGGTGAAATGGACCTAGTTTTGTGGGTGCAGAATGTCATTGGTTTTTCCGGCCGAAAGTCACAGCAGAGCAAAATAACACTAACACTTATTTTGCTCCGAGTCACAGGTCCCATCAGAGAAAAGTGGCAACACTGGACAAGAGCCAGCAAGAGATTGCTAATTCTTCGGTGCAAGTATTTGCCTTTTCTGACAGATACTTCCCATCCTGGCTTAAGTTAAACTAGGACTTTTATTAATTAATTGGCGGAAACGAACTGAATTCTGGCCCAAGGTATATTTTGGGGCATATTGGTGTCCCGCACGTTTGTGTATGCTTGACACAGAAACAGGGGGGTGGGCGACACAGTCTGCCCACAAGTTGGAACTCGTGGAAACGCTGTTTTGTCTGTTTTTTTTCAGTATTTCAGATGCATGAAAATAAACTCTCAGGGACCATAACATAGGACTTACGGCCTTGCCGTTCTGTAGTAGAACTATAAGGATTCTCAGTTTTCTTAATATCTGCTTAATAATAAATAGTTGTTAAAACTGCATTAATTGGACTCGACTTGACCCTAAATTAAATGTAAATTTTTAAATTCATTTAATATTTCCAAAAATTTTCGTTAAAAGAAATAGCACCGGAAATCTCAACAGATATTCATTTATTATTTAATTCAGCCGTTAGCCATATACACAGAGGTAAACACATTCTAGCCTAAATATCACACATAACCACGTATGTATCGAAAAAAAAAAAAAAAAAAAAAAAATCAACGAACCACAAGTTCATCGCTTCATTTTTTCCACAAAGGCAGTGAAAGTTGAAAAATTGGAGCGGTAAGAATTTGGATCAGGTCTGAATTTGGATCTGACCTCAAAAGGCGGCTTTTTAGCGATGAAACTGCTATATGTTTTAGTTCATAAAACGAAGGCATACGATTATTGGCGAACATCCCCGAGGCGCTACACCGGTGTGGGAGTCGGTGAAGTTTTCTGTAGCAATTATTGTAAGTGACGCGGGTCACATTTATCGCACCAGCAGTAAATTCGTACAAAGAGCAAAACAGTAAAACTGAAAACAAAAAGTACCAAAACAGCCTATCACGGATAATCGCAGAATACACTGATATGCGAGTACGTAATATTTTTGTTAATTAAATAATGTTTTTTTGCAATTTAAATACAGTTTTGGTTTTATTAAGACTTAAACAACGTAGCCTAATACTAACACAATCTAATTACAATTTCCTTGTGTTACAATGTTAATTTTAACATGTACGGTTCAGTTCAATCTAATTTTTCCTTTGATTTGATTTTTCCGCCAAATTTCGAGCATAAAATAAAAATTGTCAAGTTTAAGCCACTGTGCGGAGCCAACAAACCTTGCTTGTGGCAGAAGTAGACTTCTGAGCCGCGCAAGCGGGTTGCGGAAACGCTCTTTTCGAGCCGCAGACTCTTTGAATCGCGGAAGTGCGCCTCTAGTCATTTGTATTCCTACCTGTGGGGGATTTAAGTGAATGTCGTAACTAATATCGTAACTAAATTAACTAATACTGTCAAAATATTAAGTAATCGCCCATAGAATGCGATATTTTTTCGCCTAAGAACTGAGACGTGACGCGAATAAGATTAGAGTTGGAGTGGAAAAGGCGCGACGCGAATTTTTTGGCCTGACGACGCGGATTTTTCCACCCGCGATAACACGAATCTTTTCTGCGATGCGACACGAAAAAAAATCCCCTTGGAGCTGAGATACCGCGGCGCTAATTTCGGGCACCAAACTTTATTAAGCTTGGTTCTAACCCCTTTTATCAGTAGCTTTCGACCCAGAAGTTCATGAACAGTCGGGGTACTGTCTTAAGCTTGGTGCCCCTGTTGGCATCAAGATTAATACGACCATAGTTTGAAATATGTCGTTGTGAACAAAGACACTTGTTTTCCGACGGTGGCATCGGTGTGGCTCTGCAAGGGGGAAATACGGATTCGGGGTCAGATGGTTCTGCCCTGATTATGCACTAAACTCTGGGTCGAATGCCATTCATACAGGGGATTCGAACCTCCCTTTACACCGTACAATTGTCCCAAGAATCCAGTAGGCCCTTCCCGGGATTAAACAAAATAAGGATGTAAATAGGATGCCGGTGGTTCTGTAGAACGTTGCAGATGATTATTCGTCTCACACAAGCCTATATAGAAGCCTATCTACGAAATTAAACCTTAGCCTTATCAAAAATGCTTGATTAAATTCTTTGAAAGTCGTTCATGAAATGCTCTGAATTTAGCTAAGTTTTTTCTGTTTCGGCTCAGTAGCCTAATATTCTTTACAAGTTTCTGTCTTTCTTGACCCATCCGTGCCTTTTACTGTAAGCTTTTTCGCTTACTTCCTGTCGACGTTTCTTAGCTTTTTCGACTATCTTGCACATTTCTTGATCGAATCAAATAGTCTCGTTGTTGTATTTATAACCCCCTTTCGAAATGATTGATGTCGTCAATTTTTCACTGTTTCTTCCCCAAATGGGCTACGGCGTCGCGGAAAGGTCCCGCCACCATTCATGATAGAGTGCTTTCGCTAGATGGCCTCATCTCCATAATAATTGGTTGATGCAACAGAAGAGTCCACTTTCCGAAATTAAATCTAGCATCCCTATCGAGGATAGTGTAAAAAGTGCCGCCTCCCATGGGCCAGTTTTGATCAATTAATTGAGTCAATTGAAAAACGTTGGAGGGGTGAGATGATGCGGAATGGAGAATCAGGGGGAATTAGAATTATTTACGTTTGTGACGTGGGGCGGAAAGTGGTTAGCGTAATCAGATTATGGTTGGTATAATGGGAAATAAAAGGCGGTGATGGCTTGATGTACTTGAGTGAGACGTGATTTGTTTGCCGGTTCAAGTCAGGAATTTTCACAATGTATACAGTATCATATTTTATAGTGCAAAACGGATACGTCAGCTGAATTTCGTTGGAGCTATATTTTGGTGTTTCCCACAAGTTCGTTTTTCCAACTTGAGCGGTTTCGAGCCTGAAGAGGACCCTTGCCAAGAAGGGCCGAAATGTAGCTCCAATAAAATTCAGCTGACGTATCCGTTTTGCACTATTAATGTGATTCGCAGTCAGCTTGGGCTGAAGGAATATTTAAAGTATACAGTATGCCTTATAAAATTTCATTGGAGAAAAAACGACTTCTCGGTTGTAAAGCGCTGGGGACTCCACGGAGTGAAGAATACAAAATCAACGATTTTTTAACCCCATATAAGAAATGGCACAAAAAGAATAGAAATATTAGACTAAACTAATCAAAACTCAATACACGCACTATGAAAAGCCTCCGGTCTAGAGAAGAAACAAACTCGAAACTCGTCGCGGTGTTGTTCACAGCCATAAATGGATCCAGTGATTGATTGATTGATTGATTGTAACACCGTAGCTTACAGTCGCGTAGCTTTGTAGTTACAACCCCACGGAGAATGACCTAGTAGGTACTTTGCATACTGAAAAAAGCGCGAGAAAAGGCATTAAAATTTTGAAGACCTACTTTGATCCCTGTAAATTCGTAATGTATCTCCCTCGTTCATGTCATAACGGTAAGTTACTTCAGAAGTTCGGTGCGCAAGATGTTCTTCAGTCATTGGAGCTCCTAAAAGCATAGGAACCCTTTTTAATGCCAATAGCTTTATTCTTATGAATGATTTCCTAGTGTTATTATATCCTCCATTGCTCAGGACCTCAAGGTTTCTGCCCTTGACCGTTTTTCTACTTTCTATCTGGGAAGAAGATTTTATGACCTGATATTGCCTGTTTGTTTTTATCCTGTGCATTATTACTTCGTCTTCGAACGTCTTTGAAAGCCCATTATAATTTTTCTTTCTTTTTTTGTACTCCGCTATTTCCCTTTTCTTGTTGGTAAAATTTCATCATCATCATCATCATATGTTTTTGCTGGAACGAGTCTTTCGCTCCGTGGAGTCTCCAACCCTTTGTCACCGCAAAGTCATCATTTGAGCTGACCAGGCACCTTCTGGCCTCACAAAGACCTCATTACGATCTCTAATCCTCCACCGCGACTTTTCTACTAGGACAGGACGATCGAGGTTCAGTAATCCCCGAAGGTAATGGATAGGCTTAACCCGTTCAGGATCAATATTCAATTACAGGTTAAGCAACACGATAAATCACATTGCTCGCGCTTAAAGGGGGGATTTGGGGCCCTTAATCTTCCATCAACGATACCACCTGTGGCCCAGAAACTGATAGAAGGGCAAAAAGTGTGATAGGGTAATATTTTTACGATCGCTTTTTTCCCAGCTTTTAATTACGATCAGTTCCTCAGGAATATCTAAAGAGCACACCTCGCACCAAACAATGTTTATGTTCCAGTACTTAAAACTATCGGAGACCCGAATACTGTAAAACTAAGCTCTGCTTTTACCAAATTATCCACAACTTTGGCTGTTTTAAGCCTTCTCCCAGAACCACTGACTTCTAGCAAAAACTTGGCATGATTCAGATGTCCGGTTTACGCATCAGTAGCACGATAGGCTGCGCGAATACTCGTTTGGGAACATAATGCGCATGGCAAATCGTGAACCGCGGCAAGTGCGAAGATTATTTTGATGTTGCTAGCGGGTTTAGAATGTAGCATTTGAATTTGTGTATACAGGTTTAAGAATGAATAACTGCACTCCGAAAGTAGGTTGAATTGGAACTAGGTGCGACGGGTCCTTGAAGAACCAGTGTTACACATGTTACTGTTCCATTCGACGTACCTAATTGTTCCGCCTATTCTGATTTCGAAGATCCCGAATTCCTATGCCAGTTTTATCCACGCTAACGGCAATACACTGATTTTTGTGAGACGACCGGGCTCTTTTGTATTGTTTCCGAGTAGCTCATTGGTCCGAAAGACCGGTCATGCAACTTTATGTTTCTCGTCAAAGCTGCGGGTCTTCTTTGACAGTGCAAAGCGGATACGTCATCTGAAATTTTATTAGAGCTATATGTCGGCCCTCCTTTGCAAGGGTCCTCTTCAGGCTCAAGCTGAAAAATGAACTTGTGGACAATTAAGTATTTGTCCTTAAATGTCTGATTTCGTGAATTTCTTCTTTGAAAATTGCTTGGAGTTAAAGCTGGTTAGGGGGGCTGGCTAGGGGGCTGCTTGCGGCTATAACACCCGTGATGGGTCTGTATTTTTTTTTTTTTCACAAAGTCACTGTTCGCAAAGGAGCTAGACGCTAGAACATTTGGAACATAAACTGTAGGCTATCTACTGCGAAATGTACTTTGAGGATTTTTGATTGTAAGATATCTTTCAAGTCGTCTAAATTCGTGATAACAACTTATTATTCTTGGTCATTATCTCGGATAGTTGCACTTTACATCTGGCTAAATTTGTCACTGTCTATGCTTTTTCATCATCTTCTTTTTTCATTATCATGTTTCACATCATTCAAATTCGAATTTTGGGCATAGCTTGCGAAGTGTACTCAGAGAGTTGTTATGTTTTGTTTTTAATTCAGGATTTTAATTTTGATACAAATTAAGGGAAATAGCATCTGTCTAGAGGGACGGTAGACATTACCAACTTGTTCAGACAGGATTCGACCGGGTTCTTTTTGTAAAATACTGAATATTATTTAAATTTTTATACTTCGCGGAAGGTCCGTATCCAGGAATTTATTTGGGGGGGGGGGCGCCTTGGTCGGACCAGAAAGTACAAAAAGACATAGATCAGAGGTTAAAGCCTACAAAAAACGATCATTTTTGTATGTTTCGGGGGGGGGGGGGCGTCAAACCCCCTACCTCCCCTGGATATGGTCCTGTTTCGCGGATACAACTCGCTCTCCTGTGTTGCTGGTTCAGAGCTTGGAATGGTTGTTATACTAGTCACTATGCCATGTTTAATGTTTTATTTCGTAACTTTCTCTTATTTTAAATATTCCTTCAGCCCAAGCTGACTGCGAATCATATTTCACATTGCAAAACGGATACGTCAGCTGAAGTTTATTAGAGCTATATTTCGGCCCCTCTTGGCAAGGGTCTTGTTCAGGCTCAAGCCGCGGCTTCCGTTTTGCAATGTAAAATATTCTGTTTTTTCGCGGCTTCGTTGTTTTTCCTCTTCATAAGCGGGCAAAAAAAACAAAATATTGTTATACTGTCAGAATGTTGGATGCCGAGGATATTTCTGTTACGACCCCTTAATGTGTTATAATAATAATAATAATAATAGATTTATTGCCCATCATAATGCACAAACGTACAAAAAGACGGAGTAATTAAATGAAAAGAAGGAACAAAAAAGAAATGAAAAAAAGAACATTACTATCAACATAAATAATGGAATGAACACAAGAAACTTAAAAAGAAAACCACACACACTGACAGAATTTACACTGAGTAAAGCATCTGCTGAGCTACATTAAGGCTCGCCTTTCCAGAATAACAGATATCGGTCGTGCTACTCCATAATTTGAAGACAATCTGCTATTACTTGTCCAAGATGGAACCCTCAGCAGATACTTTACATATTTTAAATGTTTAAAAGGGCCATAACAGATACGAACTTTCAGAGGTGGTCGTTTCTTTGGGTTTTGATTTATGTAACAGGCCAAGGACATTATAAAATCCAGAAAACTCGCCTGATGCCATGCGTCATTTTCGGTTGTGTAAAGCTAGTCTCAGTCAATAAGAAGAGGGAAATGGGGTTGGCTAATAGCTTATTTGTTCTGGCTAATAGCAACCAGTTCTTTTGTAGTTCGGTAGACGCGCTGCCATTTATGTTTGCTCTTTTGCCTGCCAAAATACCTGATCGCATTTGTATTGTAAATCCTTGTATTTTGTTTAAACTGGAAATAGTCTGGCATTTTGCAACGTTTTTCGAACCTGACACGACCGTGAGATCAACTAATGGCGCGATCCGGATGCACCCGGCTCAAAATAGATCTTAAGCTTAACCAAAAAGGACTGAGATGGGACAATCTAGTTACCCATCCTTTATTCACTTAAAGAGGCTTGAAGACCCGATGAAAATACTTTACTTTGTTGCTCCGCTATTCGCGAATAATCAGTTTTAATATAGTGGAATTTTGCTGTCGGATTCGCTGCACCTCTATGCGCTCATTGCACCTTTGTTAAATGCTTGACAAAAACGATTTACGAAAAATAAGTTGTAACGCATTGAGCTACCGTCCGCGAGCTGGATGGGACAATCTAGGTACCCATCATTTATTCACTTAAAGAGGCTTGAAGACCCGATGACAATACTTTACTTTGTTGCTCCGCTATTCGCAAATAATCAGTTTCAATATAGTGGAATTTTCCTGTCGGATTTGCGGTACCTCTATGCGCTTGTACCTTTGTTAAATGCTTGACAAAAATAATTTACGAAAAATAAGTTGTGACGCACTGAGCTACCGTCCGCGAGCTGATGACTAGCTGCGTTCGTTGCACTCCGGGCTGTCTCTGGTGTTTAGTCACCGGTGTCCGGTTCTTCCCTTAAAACGCGTTTTTTTTGTTCACCTGTGAGTTGATGAAAACTTGCTAACTCCTCGCTGAAGCTGGGCTCACGAGCAGGTTCTGGTTAGTCCGCACCGGTGAGATAAAACCGGACACTGGTTAGTTCAAAAACGGGTTATAAGACTGGTGAGAAGTCACCGGTGGATGCAAAAAACGGCTTCTAAGAAAAACCGGAGACCACCGGTGAGAACTCCCGTGACAAAGAACGCAGCTACTGGCTATAGAAAAGCCACGTTTGTGCTGAGATTCAAATTTTTCGCGTCATAGTAGAATTTTGCGTTGTGAGGACGGCCGCAGATATTCTGAACAGCATGCTAGAGCAAATGGTGATAAGTAAAACAACCCTTTAACACAATCCAAATAATGCAGCTTAGTCAGCTAAATGATACAGAAATAAGTTGGCTTTTCAGTTAAACTTGAACAAGAAAATAGATAAAAAAACAATTAGTTTGTTCTATGAGTCAAAAGTAAAAATACAGCTAATTATTTGTATGATTTATTTATCTCAATAAAAAAAAATTTATGTCATCTCTGCCTACCAGTCAGCTTCAAGAAGAATTTGGTGTTTCCGCTAAGCTATCTTACACTGAACGATTCTCGAGCGGGCAGAATTGATGGATTTATTGTCATTAAAGTTGATTCTTTTTTCTCTGGCTGTTAGAAATTTTCAAGAAAGATAAGTTATAGTAGTGTTTAGGAATATCATCCCTGTCGATTGGTAATGATTTTTCTCCTATTTTATGCAATTTTCATTCTTTAATAAATGCCTAAAATGTACCACATAAACTTTTTTTTACCTTTGTCCCAATGAAATTTTTTTTATATCATTGTGTAATTATGGCCCTTGGCTGAAATAAAGGTATAATATTTAAAAAAAAAGATGAATTTATGATAAATAGATATGATAGATAAATCTTATTATTCGCCAAAAACTGATCATGGCTCACGCCCGATTTGTTTGGTATAGTCATGGATATAAATGAACACACACATAATAGGCCTACGCATATACGGCTACAACGGTCATAAAAAACATGATAAATTTAAACTAGCAGCTCGGCTTATGCTTCGTTATACAACTTTAAAAATGAAGAGACAGAATTCTTTAAAACCTCTGGTGCGCACATTTAATCGGCTGCAGCTTTTCAACCGTAGTAGCTACCTTGCGAGGGAGCCTTTTTGACAGCTTTTCAGAAGGGAAAATATTTTTGTGGATCGGGTCATTCACAGATTTGACACCAAACTCCATGCAGAGTTTCAGCCTTCGTTCATGTAAGGAGGCGATTTCGAATTTACGTACACTGTAAAAAGTTTCTCCGTATAAAGATTAAAGTTAACTGCAGTATTTGCTACTCGGATTCATCTTATCTCTATTTGGTATTAATCTCGTCTGCGTAGAGATAAGGATAATCCGAGTAGCAAATACTGCAGTTAAGTTTAATCTTTATACGGAAAAACTTTTTACAGTGTAGTGCGGAGAAAATGTTCAGTTTTGGAGTTCTTTGCTTACATCTTTGACTTTTTTACTTGCTTTTTATTTCTAATACACTCTACGTGCTCTCTTGGTCATTTTAGTTCAAATGTACCGGTACCTGTTTTTTTTTTTGCCGGATTCAGGTGCGAGAAATTTGTTTCCATTGAAGGTTGGTTGATGGCAATTGTTTGGGAGAATTTATGAGAAGGAACTGGCTAAATAATTAACAGATGAATATGGTAACAGATGTTCCGCGTCATCGATCACGTCAATGTCATTCAACATATTTTTCGGTATATGATCTGAAGTGTTTGGCAATTAATCCTTTTATTTTTAGTTTTCCTTTTACCGCTGGTTCGCAATTGGTTTTCTTGAATGAAAAAAAAAAATAACATCCCCTAAAAAGCTCAACGGCCCGTTATATAGGGGTGAATACCTGGTGCAATGACAGGATGCAGAATAAGATCGATAATGATACGCTACTGAATAATCAGGTTTCCGTATAACCCGGTTTAATCAAGGGCCCGCGATTTTGGATCATCGGTGGCTGTTTCTTATTAATATCATTCCGTATGCTCAAGTGTTATAAACTTCGAATTAACCCTGAACAGGGGTTCACTTTCGCCCATTATTCTACTATGGCGCTGACCTCGTTCATCGCACTGATCAATATTGTAGAGCTAATGGCGGGCCATGGAAATGCGATAATCGCGGTAGAACGATCGTTGGTTTTATTTGCGTTTTGTATATTTCAGACAACCATCGTCCCCCTTCTGACACTCTTTCATCCGAAACCACGACATCTTCTCCAGTTCTATCTTCGTCGCTCCGACGCACCCCCACTCCTCCCGGCGTTCCGATTTTCTCCGAATACCCCTCCCAGCAACCTGCGTTTAACCTTCCTTCCGGTCTTCGCTTCATTCACCCAACCTTCGGCTCCTCCTACGACTCACGGTTCGCTCCGCCTACACAAGAACCACGCCCCGTGCATCCATTCAGCGTTGAGGATTTGCGGAAGTCTAGCAGTAGTGGCGCTGTCATTTCGCCATGGACAGGTGGCCTCGGTGGTGACAACGATGAGGAAAAGCGAAGGGTTGAAGGGGAGCAATGTGGACTGGCGTGTTTGGTCTGTGGGGATACCAGCTCTGGAAAACATTATGGAATACTGGCTTGTAACGGGTGCAGTGGGTTCTTTAAGAGAAGCGTCCGCCGACGGCTAATTTACAGGTAAGTCGGAAATCCCAAATTTTGCTTCTTTTTTTCTTTTACTACGGAATGGGAATTGAGAAGCCAGGTCACAGTAAAAACGGACAACACACTCAGAATACAAGGTATAGAAGACTGAATTGTAATTTATTTTCTAGCCATAGAACTAGAAAATGAACTTATTCTGTTATAATTATTAAGTAGTGAACTTAAATACAAAAGTGCTCCTCAGCTGGGATTTGAATCATCATCGGATCGGATAAATCCCAGCTGAGTAGCGCTTACGTCTTTCAGTTGACCACTTATAAATGTTTCTATCTCAAGTACGTCTTCCCCATCAAATTAAATCTTTAGTTTTAATTTGTTTACCACCATGAGGACCCACCATATGGGTCTTTGTTTGACTATAAAGCTCCGACGTTGGAGTCCTGGACTTCTATATTCAGTTCAAAATTTGTATTCTGGTTTATTTGCAACGGTACAAGTCCCTTGTATAACACCATCTACGTAATGTGTATAATTATTTATATTTTGTTTCTATCCGACAAAGTCGACGAGTAAATTACAGAAAGAAAACACACAAGACTAATCATATAAACCTAACGTATTTCAGTTTTAGTTTAATTCCAGTTTCATTATAATGATACTGAAGTTGATAGTCGCTGGAACTGATAATACTATTGTGTAGCAGAACATCCGTCTCCCCCTTCTCGCAAAGTAGTCATTCTTCGATTCTGCAACCCACAACGCGAATGAGCGCTTTCACTGTAAAAGCGAGACTTCACCTTCCAGATTTTTCTTCCGAATTCTAGACAGCCGTTTTCGTCGAGACGGATCATGAAGGTGAAGCCAGGCCAAAACCGTTCCGGATGTCTGGAAGGTGCCATAGAGGCAACCCGTTCGAGAGACACTACAAATATGCAAATGGGGAAGAAAAGGGAAAGTGATTGACAGTTGTGACTGGGATTCAAGAGATATTTGAAATGTAAAGGAGACATCCAGGAAATGTTGAAGAACAGCAAATTTAGCTGTCATCATTATCATGAAAATCTGGGAGGGTTGGCTTGACTATGGGGAAGGCCGTGACGTCTGGTCATCTGGAAGGTGAAGCCTGGCTTTAAGCCTACACTGATTCTCACTTTTGACTACACACCAGACAATCAGTGGAGTGCAATGCTGATCGTGTGCAAGCCATCAATGGGCTTCAGTTCTTACGGAATGCGATCGTAGATTTCTGCATGACGCATCGTGATGTCCGCTTTCTTCCGGGCAAGACCTGAGTTCCTCAGGAGGCTTACCGGCGAAACGTCCCCGTGACAAAACGTCCCCGTGACAAACGTCCCCGTGACAAAACGTCCCCGTGACAAAACGCCCCCGTGACAAAAAGCCCCCGTGACAAAACGTCCCCGTGGCGAAACCTCCCCAAGCATAGATTTTTAAGTTCGCCTCGATCTTCAGATGCATGATCGAGGTAAAACAACTTGAGAGTGTGCATTACAGACGTGGGAACATTCCTTATAAGCAGGAAAGATCGGACGTAGGACCGGTTGCTTCATAAATGTAATTGTTTTCAGTTAAAATATGTCGTGTAATATGCCTTGCAAGTTCCAATTGACGCGTAACTGATGAGTCCTAGGTCGTTTGAAGCAACATGCACAATCTGAGGAGCACCAATATGCTCCTCAGAGAAACGGGAAGCCCGCTGTGGCTCAAAGAGAGTCAAACAAGGAAAATGCAAAAATAAGCGTAGTGCCGTTATGCTTGATGGGAAGCGAGGAAACGAAAGCGGGTGGAACGACTAGTTGGGTAGAGAGACCTAGTAAATCTAGGTTAGACGGGTTTGATCCTGTAATAAAATCTTTTAATAACAAGTATCACAAAAGTAAATATCGAACAAAAGCGAGATCAATGAGTGATATCGCAGCGTAAACTAACACACAAATAAACCAATTAAATAAAAGATAAAACGAAAACTGACAAACTACTAAATCTTTGCACTTTTTAGCCGGGAGCAACACTTTGGTTTGTTTCTTGAGAATCGGTACCGGAGAGTATCGGTTGTCAACCCATCGTGGTTTTCAAAAGTATATATTCCAAAAACATTTTTTGTCTGAACTGATGACGCAATCAGTAGTCTCATAGGCCTAGCTATCCCTTAGCGATGAAAACATTCTATAGCCGGGGACGTTTCGCCATGGGGACGTTGATCGCGGACGTTTCACCACGGGGACGTTTTGTCGTGGGGACGTTTTGTCATGGGGACGTTTCGCCACGGGGACGTTTCGTCAGGGGACGTTTCGAATGGGGACGTTTTGTCGACAACCCCCTCAGGAAGTGACAAAAATTCCGAAATTCTGTTGAAAATCCAAAAAGTTGAGCCATGAGCTCTACGTCGGGTTTCTTGGAAATTTTTTTTTTTCCTGCAAATTTTTAAGTCAGAACATGTGGGAGCGACCCTGCGGCAGCGTCGCATGTTGTCTGCTTTCTCTGGTTCCATTCTTATAATTATCGGTTCTTAATACAGCAGAGGTCTGCTTCTTTGAAAGTTGAACAGTGCCTTTTTCATCCACTTGTTGTTACGAAAGTCGACTACCAGTCGGCCAAAGTATCAAAGTACGGGCTCCCAAGAACTCATGAATGTGTGGTTTGAGTCGTCGCTTTGCCGTTGAGCCCAGAACTGCACTATTCTAGGTTAACCAACGTTCAAAAATATACCTCAGCTGTACTTGCACGAACAAATAATCACAAAAAACCTCTGCCTCTGTAATACGACCATGCGAGTCGAATGCAGTCCCAATACCCTGCCCGATGCAAATGAGTGTAGGGTAGGAGCTACCTTGAACAGGTTGATTTGGTGAGGTATCTAGGTTTTTACCTAGATTGTAACATGTCTTGGAAACGTCACAGCGATGCTGTGGCATAAAAAGTTGCAAGAGGCCTTGGAATCATACGTCGGCTGAAGCACTTCGTACCAACTTGGGTGATGTTACTTCTTTATCATGCGATTATTAGCCCCTATATATCTTACGGTTGTGTGTTATGGGCTAGCAATTTTACTAGTAGTTTTAAGCGTGTACAGATTTTACAGAATAAGGCAGTCCGTTTAATAGGTTAAAGAGACTAATAATGGAAGTTAAAGGTGATGGATGTGGGCCAGGTTCGTGACTACCAGGCTGCGGTTTTTACTCACCAGTGTTTGCATGAAGTGTGTCCGTCTGTGTTTTTAGATATTTTTTTTAGACAAAATAATGATTTGCATGATTATTTTACAAGGAATGCTACTAATCTGGTGACGGAGTATAGGAGTGGTAGACGAACTAGCTTTTTATTTAAACATTTGGGCCAGGCGGTATGGAATTCCCTTCCAGATAGTATTGAGGCGGCTGAACACCAACAATTGTTTAAAAAAAGAGTAAAGAAATTTTTGTTGGAGGGATGAGGAGTCACGGTTCAGAGAATGAAGGTATAAGTTTTTATTTCTTTTTTTATTACCTTTACTTATTTATTTTTTCTTTCTTCTATTTTTTTTCTTCTTTTTTCTTTTGTGTGTTATAAGGAAACAAAAATTGATTAATTATTGTTGAAATGAAATTAAGTTACTGTTTAAGTTAAGTTGAAGTAGTTTGTGGTAACCGCCCAGTGCCAGTGAATTTATGTCTTCTCATGGGCGGTTACCTATCATGATGGGTTATTATGCAATTTAGCAATAAAATAATCTAATCTAAAAAATCTAACGCGGACCATCACAATTCGTTACCTTTACAAACAGCTATATCGCAGTAGAGCCCCGGAGAAGAAATTTGGAGACTAAAAGCCGATTGGTTGTCTATGATTGTGACTTCACGAGTGACGCGCTGCAGAGCGGGTCCTCCTCGCCTCTTACAATTTTCCTCTGATATGCGCAGCGGCGAAGAGGGAAGTAGATGAGTATCAACTCAAAGCTCAGCAAGTACCTCTAGCTCCGCTCAGTTTTGTCGGGGTATCCATAGTCGGTGCATGGGACCAAAGATGGAGGTTCTATTGGACTACTATCCGGTATTCGAATTCCTTCGTACCATATTTCACTGAGAAGATTAACAAAAAACAAGTGAATTCCAAGTAATTTATTTTCTTTTGTGTAATAATTGTTTATATTCAAGTATTTCAACACATGAAATGTAATGGCCGACGTATTTAGTGCCATGTCGGCGCTAAGAGTTAGATCAATAAAAATATCTATCTATCTATCTATTATTTCTTCTTGGTACTAGGCAGTGCAAACCCAGAGGACGCTCTCAGCAAAAGAGACTTGCACACTAATATTATGAGATAATTTGCATTGGGGGATTCCAACCGCCTGGTGGGATTTACAGGCACTATGCATGGGGCTGAAAATTATCGGTCATTTGTGGATACCGGAACGTGAAAATGCTAGAGTCACAGTCATTAGTTGCGTTTTTGCAGATACCATGATATCTGATACCACGGTCTAAAGTCGTTTTTGCAGTTATCGTGGTAACTGATACCACGGTCAGAAGGCGTTTTTTGCAGTTATCGTGGTATCTGATATTCAGATAATACGGTCCGACCGTGGTAACTGATCGCGGTATCTGAAAAAGTCATCTCACTTTCATCGATTTTGTCAAATTGGTGGGAAAGAAGTTTGGCACTTAGTGATAAGACTGAATATCAGTTTTTCTTTTGGGATGACTTCGAAATGCGCAGTTTCGGCAACTTTCGTTTTTGCAGAGCAACCGTATATAAGATACCACGGTTACTGCAAAAACGACTAATTGCAGATCCAGTTACCGAGGTCACAGATACCACGGTATCTGCAAAAACGCAACTACTGTTTTCTTGAGTTTTCGTTTATCATGAATCACAAAATCACAAAACCGCCATCTCCTCACCACCTAGTTGGGAAAGGATTGGCTTCTTTCCCCCATCTATCCACTTAGGCTAGCGACCAAACTAGGGCAATCTTATTGGGACCAAATGCGGTGGCATGATTGTTTCTGGTATGGAAACTTGGTTGATTCCTCCCAACAGTACATGGAACTGTTTTTGCCTTACTTCGTTAATAAATGTAATGAAAAGTTCCATGAGCTGTGCTATTTTTTGTAGTTATGGTTCACGTGTTATTCGGACCTGGAGATGATACTCTGGTGGGATCTGAACCAGCGGCCTTTGGCTTCTATTTCCAACGTTCTAACCACTTGGCCATCGAGGGACTTGGTGAACAAGACCATCGAGGAGCATTTTTATCTTTTGGTTCACCACTTCTTCTGTTATCTTCTCAAGGACGACCTTATCCATAACATTAGGATGTTATGTTTTGTTCAGTCCGCATCGATTTCACCGCATTCGGTCCGTCCCTTCGTAAATCCGGTGATTTAACCTATTTATTTGGTCTCATTCGTTAGCGAATTCGGTAATTCATCGGAATTTTCTCAAGTCCGTATCTGTTCTATTGCATTCGGTCAGTCCATTTCATAATTCGGTCATTTATCAGATACATTTGTTTCATCCAACTTTTGTGCAGTCCTCATCGGTTTCGCCGCATTCGGTCCGTCCCTGCGTGAATCCGGTGATTTAACATGTTTATAATGGTCTCATTCTTTACCGAATTCGGTAACTTTAGTCCTAGACCTGTGAATTTAATTCAAAATTTATTTGTTATGATAAAAGTCCCTTTTACATATTCCATCTGTATCTTTGTCCGTATGCCTACTTATAGAAATAGGCGAAGACCTTCGATTGACCTGCATATTTGTATTACAGATGTCAGGCTGGAACCGGAACCTGCATCATTGACAAGGCACATCGGAATCAATGCCAGGCCTGTCGTCTCAAGAAGTGTCTCATCATGGGAATGAATAAAGATGGTGAGCATTTTCATTCCATGTTTTACCTCTTGTCCACGACTCAGTACGGGGGGGAGGGAGGTAGAATAGCCGCTTCAACTCATCTC
The DNA here is from genome assembly GCA_030848855.1 of Branchinecta sandiegonensis. NCBI lineage: Eukaryota > Metazoa > Arthropoda > Branchiopoda > Anostraca > Branchinectidae > Branchinecta > Branchinecta sandiegonensis. The sequence continues at coordinate 4,326,757 of JAUPMV010000011.1, forward strand.
CACCTTCTGATCTTGAATTCACACAAAATAAATTCTAGCAAACGGAATGCAATATGTTTCATTTCAGTTAAACGGATTCTGACACAAGTGTGACACCTGTTCTTTCCTTTTTACTGTAAAATCTTTAATTCTGATTGTCTGTTATTTTCATTTTATTTCTCCCTTAGATTTATTTGAATTTTAACTGGTTACGGTATTTTAGTTTTGTATATATTTAATTTTTCTACTTTCGCCATTTGCGTCTGAGTAGCAGGTCATGGATCAGAGTTTGGAGTTCGTTGTTGTTGTCTTTGTTTTTGCGTATTGGTCCTTTATTTATTTTGTCCTATTAACCGTTTCGGTAGAAAAATAAAACATTCGTTCCTTCCTTTAATTTTTTTATGGCACTTGCAGCCTCTGGCTCAAGTGCTATGTACCGATCACAATTCCGTCTGTCGGTCTGTCGGTCGGTCCGAGTTTTTTGTCCCACATATCCGAGTTAGGGTACTTCCAGATGTGCTAGGACAATGAAACTTGGCAGGCATATCAGGGACCCGACCAAACTAACCCGGAAATAATCAGTTTCCCGATCCGACCATATGCGGGGGAGTGGGGGCGCTCGAAACTTGAAAATTTAGGCCATTTTGTCACACTTTTTCGAGTTAGGGTACTTCCAGATGAGCTAGGACAATGAAACTTGGCAGGAATATCAGGGACCTGACCAAAGTAACCTTGAAATAATAAGTTTCCCGATCCGACCATATGCGGGGGAGTTGGGGCGCTGGAAACTTGAAAATTTAGGGCATTTTGTCACACTTTTTCGAGTTAGGGTACTTCCAGATGAGCTAGGACAATGAAATTTGGCAGGAATATCAGGGACCTGACCAAAGTAACCTGGAAATCATAAGTTTCCCGATCCGACCATATGCGGGGGAGTTGGGGCGCTGGAAACTTGAAAATTTAGGGCATTTTGTCACACTTTTTCGAGTGAGGGTACTTCCAGATGAGCTAGGACAATGAAACTTGGCAGGAATATCAGGGACCCGACCAAACTAACCTGGAAATAATCAGTTTCCCGATTCGACCATATGCGGGGAAGTGGAGGCGCTGGAAACTTGAAAATTTAGGGCATTTTGTCACACTTTTTCGAGTTAGGGTACTTCCAGTTGTGCTAGGACCATGAAACTTGGCAGGCATATCAGAGACCCGACCAAACAAACTTAGAAATAATCAGTTTTCTGATCTGACCATTTTTTTTGGGGGGGGGGGGGGGTGGAGGGCAGGGGAATCCGGGAAATTGAGAAGTGTGTAACTTTCGAACGGATGATCGGATTGTAATGAAACTTCATAACTGAATAGAATATATATCTGTAATGTCCCGTTTAAAGTCTTGACCGGATTCGGTAGCCATAGGGAGTGGGGGGGGGAGACCGGAAATTTCAAGAAACGGTTAGAATTGAGGGATCGGAGTGAAACTTGCTGGGAAGAACAAGCATCTGCTCTAGATAAGTCCTTTAGACCATTGTACTGGATCCGGACACTTATGGGGGGGGGGGGGTCCCGGAATTCCGGTGATGGTCGTTTTGGGGATTTTCACGATGAAACTTGGCAGGCATATCAGGGACCCAATCAAACTGACTTCAAAATAAAAATTTTGTCGATCAGATATTGGTGGGGGGAGTGGAGGGAGGGGAATCCGAAATTTTCAGTCATGCGTAATTTTGGAATGGGTGATCGGATTCGAGTGATATTTAAGAACTGAACAGAGGACATTTCTCCGATGATTTTTTTCATATCCGGACCGGATCCGGCAACTATTGGGGGGTGGGGGCGGAAAATACGTGACCCGTTTAGAATGGAGGGATCGGGATGGAACTTTGTGGGAAGAACAAACAGATGCACTAGGTAAGTCATTTGCTGAATCGGATTGGCTACGTGCACCGCGGGGGAGCTGGGGGGTGGGGGGGGGGGTGGACCGGAAATCTCGAGAAACGGTTAGAATGATGGTATCGGAGTGAAACTTGCTGGGAAGAACAAACATCTGGTCCATGTAAATCTTTTACATAATTTGACTGGATCCGGACACTTGAGGGGGGGGAGGAGGGGGTTTCCCGGAATTCCGTTTTTTGGGGGATTTTCACGACGAAACTTGGAAGGCATATCAGGGACCCGGTCAAACTGACTTGGAATAAAAAAAAATCTCGATATGATAATCTTGGGGGGGGGGGGGGTTGAGGGAGGGGAATCCGGAATATTGAGTCATGCGTAACTTTGGAACGGGTGATCGGATTCGAGTGAAATTTAATAATTAAACAGAGGACATTTTTTTCTGGTGACCTTTTTCATTTCCGGACCGAATCCGGCAATTATTGGGGGGAGGGCGGAAAATACTTGACCCGCTTAGACTGGTGTGATCTGGATCGAACTTCGTGGGAATGACAAACAGATGCTCTGGATTAATCATTTACAGAACCGGATTGGCTCCGGTTATTATGGGTGGAGTTGGAGGAGGGGGGGGGGGGGGGTCTGGGATTCCGGTGATCGCGCGTTAAGGTACTTCCAGATGTGCTAGGACGATGAAACTTCGCTGGAATATTGGAGACTCAACAACATTTGCTTAGAATTTGCTAATGCCAAAATCCGATTATTCCTTAAAGTACCAATCTTGACCGCAAAGTAAAAAAAATACTTTTAAGCAATATATGCATTTTCGTGATGCCCATCGGCCCATTAGCAGTTTTGCCTCAAGGGTTTTGCTTACAAATGAAGTTCCAGCTCCCTTAGAGTGCGCATCTCAACCGCAAAGTCGAAACTTACTTTTGATCAATCAAATCATCTTGACCCATGCAAGTGCCATATGAGCTTACAGCTCTTGTTTTTTTACTCTTAACAAATAATTAAACTCACTAAAAATAAAATCCATGAAAAACAAACAAAACAAAAGACAGCAAAATAACAAAAATAAACTAAAAAGCCGAACCCACACCGAGAGGTGCCCTTCCGCCATAGGATACCTTTGCTATGGTAGATCTGTTTCTAATGCCGTAACTTAGATGAAGATCTCTAGATGAGGGTTAAATGTTGTTCGGGGTCAAGCTCCGCTAGTTTTTGATAAAACTGTGGACTGCAATGTATACTAGAGAGGTCTAGATGGGTTTGGGTTTCTTCACCAGAAGAGTTATTTTCACTGTAGCATAACTAGAAGAGCTCGCATATCAGTAATTCACTTTTTTATGTCAAAATCCCAAACCAAAAGCCCCACTTAAATGACGCGCCCCTCTCTAAACAGACAGGAAGCACCTATGATCAGAGTGTCCTTTGGGATCCCAAATGAAAGCAAGGTCTAGCTGTAATATGACAGATCTGTACGTATGTGCGTCTAATGACGATAACTCACCGATCAGACTAGGTAGGAACCCTCGCCCACTATATTAGTATAATTTTGTCAGGTGTTCTGCTCCGATTCCCCGAAAATCTAACAAGAGACCGTGGTATTTTTGTAGCTGTTCAAAACGAGCGTCAGCCCAGGAATAGTGCCACATTCCGACCGGAAATCTTTGCGGAAATGGACAGGGACCGGTTCATTCGAGAAGCAGCCGCTGCAGTAGGAGTATTCGGGTATGTAAACTGTAAAAAGTTTCTCCGAGTAAGGATTAAAGTTGACTGCAGTATTTGCTACTGGGATTAATCTTATCTCTACTGAGATAAAATGAGTCTGAATTAGAGATAACATTATCTGTTTACAGACAAGATTAATTCCAGTAGTAAATACTGCAAGATTTTTTTTTACAGTGTATTCCAAAATATTACTACAGCTTTAGCCGAGGAGAATGTCTGTCTCCCCCCCCCTTTCGTAGCGCAAATTCGCCATACTCCAGTTGACCGTGTCCAGGCGGACAACCCCCCGTGTCTCAATAGCTGCGTTCTTTGTCACGGGAGTTCTTACCGGTGGTCTCCGGTTATTCTTATAAGGCGTTTTAGCATCCACCGGTGACTACTCACTAGTCTTATCACCCGTTTCTGAACTAACCGGCGTCCGGTTTTATCTCACCGGTGCTGACGAACCAGAACATGCTCGGGAGCCCGGCTTTGCCGAGAAGTTAGCAAATTTTCGTCAATAGACGGGGTTTCGAGCAAAACCCAGAATTTAGGTCGTTTTTGCACTCACCGGTGACTATCCACCAGTGAACCAAAAAAACGCGTTACAAGAGAAGAACCGGACACCGGTGGCAAAACACCAAAACACCGGAGTGCAACGAACGCAGATAATGTAGCACTTGTCCAGAGATGTGCTGCGGTGGTGTCATCTGCACCTCGCACTGCTCACTTCTGCCGCCGCTAGGCAGCGCTACTCCCTTTCCGTTTATTATGTTTAATCTTTTATACTGTCTGTAGTCTACTCTTGCATTTTTGTTAACTCTTTGACTTATTATGACTCATGCCATGAACATGAGTCATCTACACCTACACTTCGTTTCCGGACCTCGACCGGCCAACAACACTTCACCTAAAGGTTGTCAAGTTTGGAAGTACCAGTAAATACATATAACCTTTTGCTTATAAGCAAACTATAGGTCATCGATACGAGTCTTATTTAAAGCTCCTTAGAGTGGGCTGGCCTATACGGCGTACTGATAGCCTATTGTCAGTTCCATCTGCAAATCATAGTGTGAATTGACCTAGGGAATCCATAATGAACCCGTGAAGTTCTGCGCGTGTAGTTGGCCATCTTGACGCCCTAGGCCATCCTCATCCCGGATCCCGATGACTATATATTTAGACATTTACAATCTTCTGTCCGGCCTACTACACCGCTCGCCATAACATCAGGTTGAGAGTGCATTCACGGTGGAAGAGAGTGTGGGGTGAAGAAGTGTATTTTAAAGCGGACCTTAAGAGAGAAGAGCAAAAATTTTATATGGGTTTAAGGGGAAATTTTCTGCCGTTGGGATCAAGAAGGAAATACCTGGGAGGGAGCGTGCGGTAGATGGTCTTTACTCGTGCCGTGTGTGTGGGGACCCGGAGGAGAGGAGAGTGTGGACCACTTCATGTCATATTGCCAGGAACTCAATGATTTATGGGTGGAGCTGCTCCAGAGACAGGCAGGAGATGAGGAGTGGCTAAATGGTCTGATGTGTGGTCGATCTTTTATATTAAAAACCTGGCAGTGTTTGTCCAGGTGGGACTGAGACACAGGTCTCTGTTCTTTTAAAGTGTTCTAATTATGTAGTTAGTTTTCTTTGTTTTGTCTTCACAAAGTGTGTTGAATATGTAGTTAGTATTTGATTTGCATAATATTTTTTTGCACTATGGCCCGTTGGGCTTTCCATGTACAATACATATATACATACAAATACGTAACGGATGTAGTAGACCCACAAATTGCTGGGTAGAAAATGTACAGTCTTCTTCCAGAGCACTGGAAATTTGCACTGTATTTGGAGCAGAAAGTGAAAGCTATTGAAAGTGAAAGATCCGTATTTTGGGTCTCTGTCACAAGCGATATAACGGATTTGGTGATATAACGGATTCGATTTCCAAAAAGCAAAGCGAGAATCCGGCGAGTGCCACATCAAATGGAAAGTCGCTGGGCTTCTACAAATTTCCGCTGGCTTGCCGAATCCACTCTCCACGTACGGAGTGAATTCAATTTTCAAGTCACTTTCCAAAACCAGCGGAGAGCCAGAACTAGTGTTGGGCGATATTCGATATCGAGAACGATATATCGACATAACGGACGAAATATCGATATCGAACATCGAAACGTAAAATCGAGAACGATATTTTTGCATTCACAATTATTGTAAACAATCCAACATAACCTTCATTTATATCTCCGAAACTGGAGCAATATGTTTTAGGTAATTCAGTTCTTGTTTATTCGGAGTTTAAGATGATGCAAGATTCCATTTAACGACAATTTTGTTAATAAATTTTGGCAAAACGAGGCGTATCCTATAGCGAAACACGCTAAAGAAATATCGATATATAGACTCTCGAATATCGAAAGTTAAAAATAGCGACATATCGATATATCGAAAAATCCAAATATCCAAAAGACTAGCCAGAACAGCGTCAAGCAAAGCGAGTTTTAGCCGCAGTCGTAGAAACACATGCGAATAAGCCAGCGGGGATTTCCGGACCGCCCTAATGAGATAACTGAGAACTTTCAGAAGCTAATCCGCGTGGAGCGCTGAACCTGAATAATGCAAATTGCAAGATAGGAAGAGAATGACACTGGGTTGAAGCGTGGTCTGTCATGTCTGTGATGTAACGCCCTCGCTGACGTTTCAAACAAAAGATTCTGACAAAAGAGATGAGCACAATCCGCAGATTATAATCTGCATAATCACTCACTTTCCATTTCAGACTCTTTCACGTTTCGCTATAGGCGTATTCTCGCCGTTCCCCACGGACGGGGAATGCTCCGACTATCATCACCATCATCAAAAGTGACTCCCTTTCAGATTCAGAGGGACAATTTGCTGGTGTTGGTGCAATGTAAAATTAATTAAAAACAATCAAACAAAACCAAAAATAAAGTGAATCCAGACTAATTTCGTCAACTGCATATTTTTTTTTCGAACAAAATCCATTTTGGAAGCATTCCCCTGTTCTCCTTGTTTACCGTACGCGGAGTCCGCGTGGAGTGACTCCGTCTATTGTCGCCGTCCCATTCGATTCCCCGAGGAGTCCTTGGGGACCGGCGAGAATACTCCTTATGTCAAATTTTCAAACCATCCATTGGTAATGTAGCTACAGGAGACGGAGTTAGACATTACAAGCTAGACGGTACTACACAGAAACAAAATCCGAAAAAACGCAACTTAAGACCTTCACTTTGCCTTGACAACGTCCATCTAGTTTAAACTGTGGATTGCATGACTCAAAACCCACACCGGCTGCATGCTTCGGTTTATAATAACTTATTCACTGATTGGATTAGCTGCAGCCCCCACTGCTTCTTTGCTAAGTTTTCATGACCATAACGTGGATCGTTTGTTTCTTCTCAAACGATACGTGGACCATGATGGCAGTAGAACTTTGCTCCGCCTCTTATCAAATAATCTACAGTTGACGTACAACGCAGGAGACAGAACTTCCCACTAGGGCTATCATAAAGCCTTGGGCTCTTTAGAAAATGTATTTATTATAAATAATATTTGAATAATGTTACAAAGTACTGAAGCTCTGATACTAATGCACCAGGCTCCAATTATGTTACAAAGATTCTGTTCCTTCATAGGTTTATTCTGGCCCTTCTGATTTTTGCACTTGCCAAGTTTGTCTGTTCACGCAACGCAGTAGGCTGTTTCGATAACTCTCTCTGAGAAGCTTATTGGTCAGAGGGCCGGTTATGAAAATCCTGCCGCGTTTATCCTCCAAGGCAATGAGTCTGGAGAGGGGCCGAAGAGAGCCAAAATCTTGTGTAATTTGATATAAGCTGAGATGAGTTTCAAAGGGGTCAGTTCTTCTAGGACACCTTAGCAGAGACACTAATTGGTGCGAGGTATCCTTTAAGAGTAGATTTATGCATCCAAAAACACACATAAAATTGAACCCTGAACCCTGACGAAACCCGCTCGGAGTTTACAGCTCTTTTTTGCAGGTCACCTATTTCTCTGTACTTGAACATGCACAACAAGCCACAGATGGCGCCGTATATCCTTTCCCCGCACCAACCAATCATCGATGTTCCCAGCAGTCACTTCCAGCCAGCGTATCGTCTACCATCTAGCGGGACTAAGCAAGCATCTCCAATCCCAACTCCAGGTTAGCATTGATGATACACATTGAACAAAATTCGGGAGAAATGGAATATGAGGAAAAAACAAAAATATTGTACTGAGATGGTGAGGTGAATCACTAAGGTAAAAAACAAAACAAAAACAGGACTGGTTGGCCTAAAAAATCTTATCCCTTGATGACAAGTGGAAAAATTGGTATAGATCTGACTATTCCGGGCAGCAGGCAATACATGTATGTTGGCTTTTTGCGGCCAAAAATCGATACTGCACTGAGCTCGAATGGAATACAGTGAATGAATGAGTGAATTTATTACATGCAGCCTAGTAATAAGGCATTTGCACAGTACAGAAAAAAAAAGATAACTGAATGCTTGACAAGAAATATAGAGGGTACACAAAATCTATAGCAACAGCAAAAGATAAATGAATGCAAAACAAGAAATACACAAGGAAACACGAAAAGAACAATAAATTTAGTGCATTAGCTGGCGCATTCGGCAATGGGCAGGAAGGCGGTAAAGATGTTCACTTATCTATCTCTTTTAGCTTGACAGTTGGGTCCAAGACAAAAAAAAACTTCACCATGATTCGGTGATTGAGTATTGCGTAAGTATTCCATATACAGTATATGGGATACTTTTTTTACTCCCTCGTATTAAGTTTTCCGCTCTTTCCCTACTATCGATTGAAACATAGTAAGTATGTATGTATATTCTTTATAGCCCGTTATACCCAAGCCGAAAAAAAACGGAGTAAATTAAACAAAATGGAGAGAAAAGACAAATAGCGTCAAAACAAAAAAAAAGTCCTACACTGTCAGAAGTTTCATAACAGATAACACGAGGATGCGCGGTTTCAACAGAAAATGCGTAACAGATAACACTTCAGAATGTTCTCTGTTGTGTTTGAAAACGTTATGCATGAAATGTTTTGCATAACAAGCTTTGTTAGGAAGAGCCAAAAAAGCATCTACTGACTTATTCCTTATCGATATGTCGTAAAACTGAGCAGATACTTTTTGGCGGTTTCTCGGTTCTTCCTGATGGTAACGCTTATTATGCACAACACTTTGAAACACAAAAGATAACATCCGAAGCATTATCTGTTACGCATTATCTGTCGAAACCGCGCATCCTCTTGTTATCTGTTATGAAACTTTTGACAGTGAACAGCACTACAAATGAAAAGCACAAAGGACGAGTTGATCATTGGTCATCCATTGGACAAGCCGTTTGAAGAACTTTCTGAACTAGCTTTTCTACAGCCTCGTTAGGTTCTACCAGGCTGATCTGTTACGTGCCCACGGTGACATTTTTAGTGAGTATTTTAAGTTAGTGACTCGGCGACCTAAAAAATCTTAAAAGAAAACGAAAAAAAAACCCTCAGTATCAATACACTGAAACAACTGATGTCACCTACACTACAAATATCAGTATATTTTCATTTATAATTCTGAATCCTGGCCAAAATTTCGATCCAATCTATCTTCGTAGCTCGTAGTTTTACTAAGCAGATATGTCTTATTCTTATTTGTAAGAAGATAATTTAAAAATTAGTCAAGTGGAATTTGGATTAATGCATTAAAAATAAAGCCCAGCCAAGCGGAGCGAGGCCCCGTCATGACCCTTTTAAAGCTGGACTTAGGCGTTGGCGTTGACATTCCCTTCAAATGGCGTTTGTGTACGCTCAGTGCAATATTGTTCTTCCCCCCCCCCCCCTTAAGCCTCCATATAACTTATCTGAAGAATCGACCAGCGCAAGGTTTGGAACAACGCGGAAGTTCGCCTAGGGTATTGAAGAATTTTCTAATCTTTAAAATAAAAGGTCTTGGTACGTCTCCGATCTTTTTGTTGGAGAAGGCGTGAACCACCTGAACGGCGAAGCGTGAAGCTGCATTCTGGTTTAGGGCTGAAGAGGGACGGGAATTCGAGTCTTGTTTTACCTACATACTGCAGAACTAGGAATGGCAGATTTCAGAACCTCGAAGCAGAAAACCTTGAGCGTAGCTATTAAAATGCGACGTACAACGGAGCAGGGAGTAGATGCTTCTTTGGGCGTTGTTAATTTCGAATTGGTGCTAGTTATGTACAGTAGAGGTATGCTTATGTGAACGTTTGTTGACAGTGAACTTTGCCATTTTCATGCACTTGCTGTGTCTAAAGCAAACTACCAGTTAGCCAAAGTAGGTAATTAAGGGCATCTGAAAACACCTGTGTATGTATTTTGGAACTTCATTCTACCATTTAGCCCAAAACTGCACTGTTCACATTAAACCAACTGTTCACATAAACATACCTCTACTGTAGTTATGTCTGCGTTCTGTAATAAGGTACACCAGTTGCAATTGAAATTAGTTTCGTGGTTTCTCCTAATAACAACTCGGAGGTATTAAGGTTCTTGGGATTCCATAACATAAGTGACGGGGTAGACTTATCGTTTACGTTTACGTTACGTTTATCCCCTCTGTTAGCACCATAACTCTTGAAGGAGTTGAGGTATATGTTTCTTCTGACGTATCGTTCGAACATACCCCCCCCCCCCCCCCCACCGCACGTTATATCAGGATAGGTTAAAAACAGCAAAAATCTTGATCCCTTTCTAGGCTGCATCGAAAGCTGAATTTCTTTCAAGTTCTCTCAAAAAATTCTTCTTCAAATTTTCTTCTCTGTACAGAAATTTTTTCACTTGCTGTACCCAAATCTGTTTGAGGTCGAGAAACGCCCTACTTAGCAGTTTGTTTCTAGGCGAATTCAGAAGAACCCCGGAAGCTGTTTCAGGCAGCGACGCCCCGGCGCACGTTCCCCTACTTCCGTTTCCGACAGGAAATCCTATGTTTCCCACGCTGCCCTCTCCGAGCGGGGAAAATGTTTTCGAGATTTCCGCCAGGTTACTGTTCATGACCGTTAGATGGGTGAAGAGTCTGCCGTCTTTTTCTGGCCTATCGATCAGCGATCAGGTAAGGCTGTTCGAGTGCTAACATCACTTCTACTTATAGGACCCCTCGTACCTATAATGTCAAGGCAACCTACTTCCGTAACTGCATCCATTAATTCTTAAACCAGGAGACCTAAATTTCATATGTTACATTCTGAACCCGCTAACGCCACCTAAGTAATCTTTGCACTTGCCACGTTGTTTACTAGTTTCCACTTGCATTATGCTCCCGACGAGTGTTCGATTATTATGCTACTGATGCGTAAAACTAGTTTTCTGAATTTTTGCCGAGTTTCTGCTAGAAGTCAATGATTCTGGGAAAAGGCTTTAAACAGCCAAAGCCGTGGATAATTTGTTAAAAGCAGAGCTTAGTTTTACAGTATTCAGATAGTTTTGAATATTGGAACATAAACAATAAAATATTGCGAGGCATGCTTTAAAGCTCCCATAGCCGCACTTGAGTTTGTCTGCTATAGTTATGGGAGACGCTTAGTATCCTTCAGTATTGTCCAAATAGGTGTAATGAGCTGAATAGCGCTGTACGGGATATTTACGTCTTACTACACACGCCTGTTCAAACAGGAACTCAACAGGTTCTTATCGACACAGCGTTCGGCGTTGCCACGCTGATACAATTTTTTGAGCTTCTAAAAGATCAGAAAAAGTGTTCTTAACTACACGAATACAATTGACGCCCTTTATAGTGTAAAAAGCTATTAAATTAACGGATGGACAGGCATTGATGCTCGAACTAACACTAAGCAGACGTAACAGAAGAAAACGTGTTCTTTTGAAGAAAAGTTGTTTCTTCAGCTTGCAACAAAGTAGAACTTTAACACTTCCTGTGGCAACCTTGACGACGCTGCTTCTCTCCGCGGCCTGCTGGCGGAACCAACCAAGCGATCTGATTGGCTCTGCAGAAGGGAAAATAGAGCCTGGCTCTATTCTCCTTATTCGCCTTATTACAGCGCGCTCCGAGGAAAAGAGGAATCTGTAATAAGCCTTATACGCCGTAATACACCTTACAGCACCTATTTGGACAATGCTTAAGCCGTACTAGCTCCGTTCTCCGGGAACTTCTTGGGGAGTCGAGGGGAGCCGCGAAAATAGAGTGAGCCCTCCCTTGATACTCCCCGGTCGGAAAGCAACGAGAACACGGGGAATACTCCGTATGATTTACGCAATTTTAGGTCCTTGCATTACTTGTTCAGGTGACGCAGTGAAGCTTATGCTCTACTTCTTTTCACTTTTATTTATTTTCAACTGTAAACCCCCGGTTGGAAAGCAACGAGAACACGGGGAATACCTCCGTATGATTTACGCAACTTTAGGTCCTTGCATTACTTGTTCAGGTGACGCAGTGAAGCTTATGGTCTACCTTCTTTTCACTTTTATTTACTTTCAACTGTAAACCCCGGTTGGAAAGCAACGAGAACACGGGGAATACCTCCGTATGATTTACGCAACTTTAGGTCCTTGCATTACTTGTTCAGGTGACGCAGTGAAGCTTATGGTCTACTTCTTTTCACTTTTATTTATTTTCAACTGTAAACTGAGAATCGAAAATAGGCGAACTCATGGCGCTTGATACTGACAAGGAAGATAATGGAATAGTATAAGGTTTCAGTTGTACTGTAAAGTAAGCACGAATGCCGCATCTGAGTCGTTTATGCCGGTTTTTCGAAGGAATGATGAAATTCACCAACATGATACTCGACATGCATCGGAAGTAGTTACAGAAACGAGAAGTCTCACGTCATCTGGCTTTTCAATCAAATTAATCGGTCCGAAATATGGAATTATCTGCCAAATACCTTGGAAAATGCTAATAGCATACCAGAGTTCAATAGTAAGATTAAAAGTATCTTATTGGAAAATACTGAATTAGATCCTAACTTTTTCTACCGATAGTTCTCTATATTTTTGTTTGATTAATTTACTTTTGTTTTCTTTTCCCATCTTCTTCTTTTCTTTTTCCTTGTATTTCTTTTCTTAATAAATGAATGAATACTGTCACCCGTTACGGGCAGTGCTCACTTAAGCTGTAGTTCGTTTAAAGTTTGTGAATAAACAAACTGAAACTGTAACTACTACAAGCTGGTTACTGCTGTACAAGAAATCATTCTTTCGTTTTAGACTATTTTACTGGAGACCAGCTGGCACGAATTATTCCTGATCAGCGCTTCCCAGTGGTCAGAACCATCGGCGCCGAACAGCATCCTCAAGTTTGAATCCCACGCGCCGCTCTTGCAAAATGACAAATCCGGAGAGTCCGTCAAACAGGAGCTGCAATATTTCTGCGAGGTTGCGTTGCGACTGAAAGTGCTAGAAGTAGATGTCGCTGAATACGCCTGTCTTAAAGCGATACTGCTGTTCCGACACGGTGAGTCAGTACATACTTAAAGCACAACTTTTGTGTTTTGAAAATACCGTTACTTTCCACGTAGGCTATTATTAGCGATTTTCTTGTTAGCGGTTGTCTACTCTATCCAGCCTACCTGCTCTCCGACGCAGCAGCTGGGAGCAAAACATTTGAAAACTGAACGCACTGTGGTTAAAAAGTGGGAAAACTAAGCAGAATGAAAGAAGTCTAATAAAGAAGACAGATCATGTAGTCTACCATGTCTTTCAAAATGAAAAACAACACTTTCAAGCTTCTCGTATCCTTATGTGGTAAGGAGGGATCAGCGGACGTTGAAGTTTCCGGCGAAGTTTGCGTTACGTGACTGAAAAACTCGGCACAGCCAAAAAAGCAATGGAATTCGTAGGCACAAAACGAAACAATGGCAGGAGGTGGGGATTTTATATGCTTGTAATTTCATGTGTGAGCTAGGTATAATGTAAAAGGCAGAATAAACAAGAGGGGTCCTTTAAAGCACAACTCCTACTAGAAATGATCTTTTCACTATGAAACTGATCAGAACAAACTTTCTCAAATACCATTACTTTACATCTGAATTTAGCGATTTTCTTGTTAGCGCCTGACGACTCTGCATAGCCTTCCTGCTCTCCGACGCGGAGGCTGGGCGCAAAACACTTAAAAACTGGACGCACCGTTGAAAAAAAGTACGAAATCTAAGCAAACAAAATTAGTCAGAAACAGAAGATTCTCATATCCTTGTGTGTGAAAGAGTTGTCAGCGGACGCTGAAGATTCTGGCAAATTTTGCGTTGTGTAGCAGGCAAAACTCGGCAAGGCCAAAAATGCATTAAAAATTCATGGGCACAAAATGAAACAATGGAGAAAGCTGGGGATTTCAAAAGCTTATAATTCCATAAGGGAGCTAGGTATATTATAAAAGGTAGAATAAGCAAGAGGGGTCCTTTAAGCCGTTTTTTCGCGATACACTCTGGGTGATTTTCGATTTTGCGGCTCGAAATTTCGCGGAAAATTCAGTTTCATCTGCAACAATCCCAATAATCTGTTACGAATGTAGCTCTAAATATTGTTCCGCATTTAGCAGATCGTGGTGGCCCAAACCAATCCGGCGGAATATCCCAAACATTACCACATCACCAATTTGTCTACTCTTCAATATTCTAAACAGAGAAATATAACAGCAGGGAGTAGCGCCAAGACGTGTGCCTTCGATGCTTCGCAAATGGGTCACACTTATAGCGCTGCCAGCTACGCTTGCGGCATTTAAAGCAAGACAAACTTGCAGGTTTGGAAATTTCTAGTAAAGCTAAGATACGGTCTGCACACATCAAGGAAACAGTGGAGGTTTTAACTTTTGTTTTGTTGTGTTCAGATTATGATGTAACTGGAGCCAGCGCTGGTGCACGACTGATTGCGTTTCAGTAGGGGTTTAGTTTTAGGGTTCAGTTTTAGCCCCGCCTCCGATGGTCCAGCAAACGGATGTGTGATCAGCCTGTTGAGATTTACAGGATAATTCGTGTGCTTACCAGGGGACGTTCAGTCAAGAGCAAAAAAAGCACTAGGCTGTAGCGCCAAGACTTGAACGTCCTACTGAACTTAATCAGTCGTGCACCAGCGCTGGCTCCGATAACTCCATATTCTGAACAGAGCAAAAAAATATGCAACCTCCCCTGTCTCCTCGATGTGTGCTGCACTAGAAATTTTTAAACCCGCAAGTTTGACTCGCTTTAAATATCTCTAGCTTATTGCATTGCTCCAGTGCAATGAATGCAAAGCAAAATAACACTAGAGAGTAGCGCCAAGACTTGACAAAATTGACACACACTCTAATAACAGCGATACTAGCACCACCAGCGATAGAGAACGTCCCTACTGAAACTCCTTCAGCCGTTCATCAGCGCTGGCTCCGATAACTGCATCTCCTGAACATAGCAATAAAATGATACAGCATCCTGTTTCCTTGGTGTGTGCAGACCGCACTTTTGCTTTACTAAAAATTTCGAAACCCGCAAGTTTGTCTCGCTTTAAATGCCGCAAGCGTAGTGGGTGGCGCTACGAATATGGCCCGTTTGCAAAGCATCGGAAGCATAGTTCTTGGCGCTACTCCCTATTGTTATTTTGCTCTGACTGAAAGCATAGATCTTGGCGCTACTCCCTAGTGTTATTTGCTCTGGTGCAGTCCCGTTAGTGAAAATGATAGTGCATATTGGGATGTGAGGCTGCACATTCTCCCTAGAACCTTACATTTCCTGGTACCACCTGGCAACGACGACACAGGAACGCGCAGACAATCAATCAATCATTCAATTCAAATCAATGAATTCAAATAAGTATCTTTTTTCAGAAATTCCCCAGCTTCAAAGTCGCAGTCAGGTCGAGCGACTTCAGGACCAAGCTCAAACGATGCTGAGCCAGCACATCCGTACAATCCGGCCGGAAGATTCCGTCCGGTTCGGCCGCATTTTACTGTGTGTCCCCCTTTTCCGGGTTACAAGCGCCCAGCGCGTGGCCCAAATGTTCTTCCGACTCACAGTGGCGGAGTGTGATTTTAACCGAATTTTGCTAGACATTTTTAAACACTGCTAAACCTTTTAGCTATTATTTCCTATGTGCAATAAAACCTTCTAGTCAACGGAGCTATCAGAAAAAAACGTAGCTGCTTCTCGTAAGCTGAATCAAATTACCTTGAATTACAATCGCAAGCAACACTTGCACACCTGCAGAGGCTTCAGGCCAGAGCCTCGTTTTTGTTGCAATAGCGCTGCCGCATCGATGCTGCAGCACTTCTTAGCTTTTGCACGACATGCGTTTTTGGATTGACTTTCTTCTTGGTTAAAGCGGCAGCTGCAGCACCTTGCATGGAAGCACGGACTTGGTCGGTGAGCAAGACCGTGGTTCTCGAGAAGCGCTGCCGTCTTCCTCGGAAGCACTGCAGTGCAAAAACGGATGTAGAAAGAGTCAGTCCGGAAGCGGCCGAGAAGTGGACCTGCAGCGTGCAACAAAAACGAGGCTCAGCCTAACGATTCCTTTTTTGCTGATTTCTTTTTATATGAGTGATATATTTTGGTCTGGCGCGGCAAACCAGATCAAGCCCCTTTTTGAGCCGACAGACCTCAGCCAACTAAGCGTCAGAAGTGGAGACAAAGTTTTGGCGTACAGGAGAAGATCAGAACTTTAGAAATAGTTTTCGACAGTAACTCCAGGTCCGCGACTAAACGTCGGGAGCGAAGAGGGAGGGGAGACGTTAGTGCTGAGCAGTTGAAAGACAAGTAGGTTTTAAAGACTTTTGAGGGTAATAATTAATAGTAATTAAAGGGCGATTCTGGCGGTCTGGAAAGCTCCACGAGCTTATGCGCCGGCTGTTTTTGTGACTTCGGCTAAAACTCGCTTCGCTTTCCAAAGCTGTTCTCGCGCTCCGTTAGTTTCCGCCATAACTTGGAAAGCGAATCCACTTTCGCAAGTGGAAAGTGATTTCGGCAATTCAGCGGGGAGTTGTAAAGGTGCAACTGAGGCGCAACTACTTTCCGTTTGTTCTTGCGCTCGGCGGATTCTCGCTTTGCTTTTCGGAAAGCGAATCCAGGTGATCGCCAGAATCGCCCTTAAAAACTTTTGAGGGTTCGATAAAAGGTGCATTTTTGTTATGTCCTCGCTTTTGCTAGATTTTCTAAACTAAACGCCGAGGAAAACGAATGTAGGTGTTTCCTGGTTTGACATAAAGAGCACTAGCCTACGAAAAAGGCATCCTAGTTCAATTATCGGCTAGGATACCCCCGAAAGACGTAAACGGAGATTGGTCGCACAAGAACGACTTCCCCGGAAATGCTCAGTGCCATTGATCCAGACATGCATCCAGTATTTCTTTTTGGTTGGACGAGGGGTAGTTGGTTGTTGGTTTCTTGTTTTAACTGTATAGAAAGTTGAAAAAAGACATGCATTGTCTTTGTGAAACTTGTTTTTCCGCACTATCCAATACACCAGTTGCGTTTTTGCAGATACCATGGTATCTGTTACCACGGTAACTGGATCTGCTATTAGTTGTTTTTGCAGTAACCGTGGTATCTGCTATACGGTTGCTCTGCAAAAACAACAATTGCCGAAATTGCGCTTTTCGAAGTCATCCCAAAAGAAAAACTGATATTCAGTCACATCACTAAGTGCCAAACTTCTTTCCCACCAATTTGACAAAAACTGATGAAAGTGAGATGACTTTTTCAGTACCACGATCAGTTACCACGGTCGGGCCGTGGTATATGAATATCAGATACCTCGATAACTGGCCAGATACCACGATAACTACAAAAACGCCTTTTGACCGTGGTATCAGATACCACGATAACTGCAAAAACGACTTTAGACCGTGGTATCAGATACCACGATAACTACAAAAACGAAACTGTCGTTTTATCATGAATCTAAAACCTTGAAACTAGTGATTTTTTGTTCGGGGTCGGGTCTAGTTCCAGACCGTCGCAAACTGCGCAGACAAAGACGTATCAATAAAGCTGTGCCTGGAGTGAGAGGCGGTACACTTTAGGTTGCGACTGAGTGTGACTAAACCCTCGTACATTCTTGGTAATGATTTAGCCGGTGGCACGGCGGTCAAGGTTTAATATCGCGGATGGGGATCAGGGGCTTCACGTATGGGGGAAGGAGGGGGGGGGACGACCCCCCAATGTTGTCTGCCAGTCGGTAAAAATAGCCGAGTCGGCGCGAAGCGCCGCGATTATTGGTAAAAACAGTCGATTATTTTCTTGGAAAAGGTCGATTTTTCTTCAAAACAGTCGGTTTTTCGTAAAAATAGTCGATTTTTTCTTAAAAACAGTCGGTTTTTTAAGATCAGCCGATTTTTCGTCAAAACGGTAATTTTTTTCTGCAAAAACATTTGGTAAAATGACCAGCCAGTCGGTAAATATCTTGCCCCACCCCCCAAAAAAAAACAACAAAAAAAACATTTTGGCTAGTAACGCCTCTGATGATGGGATACCTACGTTCAGATTGCGGAATGGAATCTGATCGGAACCAAAATAACGCTTACCCCACTGAACTCATTTGCCCTTACTTGACATTTTTCTTTCAGTTTCTCTATCATTTCATTTCCTTAAGATTCTAGTGACTCTCTTTTCCCGCAGTCGAGGTTTGAACAGGTCACTAAACCACAACGTAACTATTATAAAGGAGAGTAGACAGAAGACAGGCGAGTAACAATCATATAACATTTATCACATAAAAAATCTGCAAATCATAGCTAAAATATACACTCCATCTCTTACTAAAAGTATCACATACTGCCACGCCTTAACCATGCTTCACCGAAAAAAGCCTACAATTTTCTGGTCCAGAATTGGTAAGCAACCATTCTTCTCGCGTGCTACGAAAAAAATGATGAATTCCTGTAAGTTCCTACTAGCATATTTTTCACACACTTCTTTAGCGTGGGCTACGTATGCCAGACAGGGTTGCCCCATCGAAAAAAAGTAGATACCGTAGTGACTTTTGGTCGAAAACAGAGAGTGATTTGGGAGTGAAATTTTGTTTTCACGCAAAAATGGAAAACGTTCACGTTTGGTCAGAATCAATGCTGCAAAATTTACAAATTTCAATTTAGTGTCCTTGAAAAACGTGAAATAGTCACTTTTGGTAGGAATCACTGCTGGAAAATGACACCTCTGGACGTTTTCTGAAATAGAGTGAATTTTATGTCCTACATGGGACAAGAGTGCCAAAATAAAAGAGAGTGACAATTCACTCTATCGTGCGACATGTGACAACCCTGATGCCAGACCGCAACTAACTGTTAGAAGCGTGTCGTCAAATTGAAACACAAGCTTGAGGCAAGTAAAATGAGGATGTCGATGTCGTAGTTAGATTAGTCCGAATTTGTAGTTGCGCCGTCTTTGAATAGGTAGCGAACTTGGTTTCTTGTTAAAAGTTAGAGGCAGATCAGCCTTATCTAAGGATCGTATTTATTTATTTAATTTAACGTCGTAACAGATATGGAATAGCTGCTGGTAACCAAACGCACGAGAGTTTGCGGTTTGACGTCACTCCGTGGAAAACATGATGTTCAAAACTTACGCATAATTTAGTGGGATGACGTGCTTTAACGCAGCCCCAAAAAAGCTAAAACTGAAAATTTCTGAATAACAAATGCATCCCCTGTCGAAAAATGTCTACATCAACCGACTGGAATATTGGCTTCCGAGGAAAATGAGAAGAATCAAATCCAACAGAAACATAGAAAACAGAAATTCGAGCAACACACCAAACATAGATTAGCCCGGTCCCTATAGTTGACAGGTAGGCTTCATGAGGTTAGGAGCACCATTGCACTTGGAATTCAGTTTAACCCCCCTAGACCCAATTGCAGCATGAGTTTGTCTTTTTGGCAGTCTTGTAGAACATTTTCGATGTATCACTGAGATTCTGTGATTTCGCCACTAAATCGTCTAGCTTTTCGCCGCGTTGGAGGACTGCCTCGATTGTGTTATGCTAGAGAAAGGAAAACAAAATTACCGGTAGGTCTAGCGCTACCGAAGGCATGGAAGTTGCAGCATTGCCATCTCACTGGTTGGCAACGGGCCTAGGCTGGAGTCTGTCGGGTCTAACTTAAACCACAAAGGACTCTCCCCTTCAGTTCAGCCAATGAGAAGGATCAGGTTCAGGTTCTTTTGTTTCAAAAACACTTCATAACAATATATGTCGATCACTGGGGGCAGGCAGGGATATGAGCTCGTTAGGTCGGCCACACGAGAGTCAGATCCGGTTGGAACTTCAAAATGGAACTTCCAGGACTTACAACCGTTCTGCTTATCAATCGACTAATCATAAAGTTAGTCTTAGGAAATTCTTATCTCTCTGGCCCAACGACCGTGGGTAGAAGGTATTCAAAAGGTTTAGGGAATCGTGGTTTCGAATATTCAAGAAGGCTGACACTATTCCGCCACTTTTCTCGTGAATTCCCATGTGCGTTTCATAACTAATATCTTAGCAAAATCATCGGGATGTCCGCTGTCAGGACCATACATTAAAGATCCGGCGATAGGTAAGGGGGTCGCAAGCCTGCCTGTTGCGCCGCAATGACTGTTTACCAAATAGGTTAATTAGACATCTGCCTATGGGCCCAACAAATTTTAAGGCCCAACGACAAAGGATCAAAATAAAACTGATTTTTATCCTTCAGAAAATTAGCCAAGCATTCTTAGATTGTTTGTAGCAAACTATATGTACGTTTGATATACGATGCAAATTCCATCTGGCATGTGCACATTATTAAATTTTTGCTAGTTCCATGTATCCCAATTGAGCACGGGACATCCAAAACGAAGCTTTCTGTGTTTCTGTAGCCTACAAATGGCTTTTCTCGGGCATGTGCTTCTGCACGTAGCACGTCCAATTCGAATAAGATCACAATTTCTCGCGGTAACTATGTGACAAGGTTCCGGATTCCCTAGCTCCCACCCCCACAACGATCCGGACTATAAGGATTTCCACTGAACCGGATAACGTCCTCGGGCGGATGTAAAAGTCCATTTCCTCAAACCTCGCAGTTGTCCTCCCCATACTGGTCACTCATGAGTCACATCCCGCTGGAACTTCTACGACTTACAGCCGTTCCGCTTATCAAATTTCATCGCAACCCCTCTCGCCTGGCGCTGCATGCCATAAGACCCCCCCCCCCCTCACCACAAGGTTGCCGGATCTTTTCCGGATCTACACTGACCATTTCTGGCTGTTTTGAGGATCAAATTTCTTTGCAATCTATACAACTCTATTCATCTTTCCGGCAAAGAATAGAATCCTGGTTCTGCACATTTTCTAACACTCTTGATGACTAACTCTTCCTGCCGATGCAAAATCACCCTGTACCTAGCGGAAGAGCCGGTAGGGTATCACAGCTGCTCCCAAACATCGCCGTGATTGATTAACACAGGATCGAGTTGTTGAGTTTGAGTCGTTAGTGCTACGTTTTCTCGTTCTTCCCAAAGATCACTGGCGTGTTTTGGACTTAGTCATATAGAGTACTATTCGCGGTGATACAAGGAACTGCATCTGTTTTCGCCTTTAAGTTCTAAGAGAGGACTGCCTAATACAGTAAGAGTAAACAACGTAAAAGAGTTTTATTTCCATTTCAAAAGTAAAGCGTCGAGGTGAACTGCTTTAGAGGCTGCTGAGCTGCAGACACTGCAGTTCCTAACTTCAACAGTAAAATCTCAAGATAGGCCTTTGAATAAACCTATTACCTTAACTAATAATAAACGACCATAAAAAAGGTAGCATATCTATCACAGAGAAACGTTTATTTTCGGATTCAGTCGTTCGCGTTTTACCCTCTTACTTGCATGAGGCATGATATGAATGTATGAATTTATTACGCACTGCCCTGCGGCGCGTAAGTAAGAGTAGATATAGGCTAATCAAGAGAATGTTCAGTGATTCTTACCATTATAATTCTTGTTTCATCCAAGTCTGCCTGAATCTTTGTCAAGGCATCAGCTTCTTTTGGATTCTGGTACTTCACTAGCGCAGGTTCCAATCCCGCATACTGTATATTTGTTCCAGATGGCCAGTTTGTGGGGGGGACTTTCGCGGCAAAGTCATCTAAGATCTGCATAAGCAAAGTGTGTGCAACTCTGTGGGGATATTCTGAATCTGAGATAACCACACCAGCTAGGTTATCAGAACGGACGTAGCAATGACACATATGATCTGAAAGAACAAATTAAACATAAGGGAACCCAGAAATGGACACATGCAACTCTACAGTGGGAAACTCGTGGTATTTGAAAATAATATTTTCATCAAAAGGAAAAATCTCAATGCAACGGAAGCCTCTTATTATATTTCCTGGAGTCAGTGGTTCAGGAAACCCTTTTCCAGAAAGCTCAGAAACATTGTCCTCCCATAAATATTCCTTCAGTCCAAGCTGACTGCAAATCATATTTGATAGTTGAAAAGGGATAAGTCAGCTGAATTTTATGGTTTTCCCACAAGTTCGTATTTCCAAGTTGAGCGGCTTTGAGCCTGAAGAGGACCCTTGCCAAGAAGGGCCGAAATATAGCTCTAATAAAATTCAGCTGACGTATCCGTTTTGCACTATCAAATACTATTCTCCCACCAAACTATTTCATTATCTCGAGAACCAAGGCTTAAGCCGACTATTCAA
This sequence comes from Branchinecta sandiegonensis, assembly GCA_030848855.1. Lineage (NCBI taxonomy): Eukaryota > Metazoa > Arthropoda > Branchiopoda > Anostraca > Branchinectidae > Branchinecta > Branchinecta sandiegonensis. Next base: position 4,348,960 of record JAUPMV010000011.1, read on the forward strand.
TCAATCAATAAATTTTATTTGAACCCGAACAGCACTAGGCTAACACGGGTGGGAACTGAAAAAACAAACACTCACGTACAATACACATAAAACACAACTAATTCTGAACCTTCTAGGCTGACCTAGCCTACATGAGAATATCCCGCGTTTGTCTAGTGTAACCCAACAAAATAGGAAGGAAGAACTACAAAAACCAGACTGTCCAGATTCGCCAGGCCCTGGTTTTCCTTTCCTAAGTGGCGAGCCAGGGCTTTTTTTTAGTGTTTTTTTCCCTCTTTTGAAGAAAAAAGTGCTACTCAGTCAATACCAGACATGCCGTTGAATATACATCCATCATAGTTACTGACAATCATGTCAAGGTGAAGAGTTCTCTCTTATCTTTAAGTTAAGAATTAGACTTTTCTCCATTTTTTCTTAAACACAAAATCTGGTCTGGACCAAAAAACAACCTACCGCATACAATCCACAAAACATGATTGAACATCTATCTGAGTCAATCTAAACTTTTGCTACTAGATCAAACTCAAGCTCAAACACTAGATTATGGGGTTTTAAAGATTCCTTGAGCCCAATCTGACTTTGAAACATTTATTCATATAATGTCTACAACGGATACGTCAGCTACGATGCTTCATCAGCGATATCTCCCTTCTTGGCAAGGGTCCTCGTCAGGCTGTCAATCTTCTGGTCCAACGTCGGGGAAGGAAACAGACCTGTAATCTTTTACAGGTTACTATATGTTTTTCTTATAGCGAATTCATGTTTATTTCTAACAATTGTGCAATTTGTTTTCACTTTTTCCCAAGTGTCTACACCTGAACGATGATGACCTGACTGATTCAAGTGACCAGCCGTTACAGTAAAATAGTTGGCAGAAATTTGTTGGGTCCTCACAGAAATTCATGTACTGGAAACACAGCTTGTATGGGTGGAAACCTAACCTTAGCCTATTATCAAAGGCTAGTGACCATTTCGTGAAGTCATGAAAGAAATAGGGAAATTTGATAAAATTAGTGTTACAGAATATGTATTTGTATCTATACACATACAGTAGAGGTATGCTCATTTGAACACTTTTTTAACTGTTCCACTACCTTGGCTTTGTTGCTTGCATTTAAGAAAGTAAAATGGAAAAGAACAAGAGCTGTAAGCTCATATGGCACTTGAATGGGTTAAGATGATTTGATTGATCTAAAGTAAGTTTCGACTTTGCGGTTGAGATGCGCACTCTAAGGGAGCTGGAACTTCATTTGTAAGCAAAACCCTTCAGGCAAAAATGCTAATGGGCTGATGGGCATCATGAAAATGCATATATTGCTTAAAAGTATTTTTTTTACTTTGCAGTCAAGATTGGTACTTTAAGGAATAATCGGATTTGGGAAGTAGCAATTTCTAAGCAAATGTTGTTGAGTCTCCAATATTCCAGTGAAGTTTTATCGTCCTAGCACATCTGGAAGTACCTTAACGCGCGATCACCGGAATCCCAGACCCCCCCCCCCCCCCCTCCTCCCGGGGTGATCCAGATCACACCAGTCTAAGCGGGTCAAGTATTTTCCGCCCTCCCCCCAGTAATTGCCGGATTCGGTCTGGAAATGAAAAAGATCACCAGAGAAAAATGTCCTCTGTTTAATTATTAAATTTCACTTTAGTCCGATCACCCGTTCCAAAGTTACGCATTGCTCAATATTCCGGATTCCCCTCCCTCACCTCCCCCCTCCAAGATTATCATATCGAGGATTTTTATTTATTCCAAGTCACTTTGACCGGGTCCCTGATATGCCTTCCAAGTTTCGTTGTGAAAATCCCCCAAAAACGGAATTCCGGGAAACCCCCTCCTCCCCCCCCCCCCTCAAGTGTCCGGATCCAGTCAAATAAGTAATTTATTTATGACCCGCCATTTTGAAAAGGCGGAGTAAATGACGAATGTTTGTTCTTCCCAGCAAGTTAGTTGGTTAGTTAGTCAAGTATAGTCGGATCGGGAAACTGATTATTTCCAGGTTCGTTTGGTCAGGTCCCTAATATTCCTGCCAAGTTTCATTGTCCTAGCTCATCTGGAAGTACCCTAACTCGAAAAAGTGTGACAAAATGCCTTAAATTTTCAAGTTTCCAGCGCCCCCACTCCCCCGCATATGGTCGGATCGGGAAACTGATTATTTCCAGGTTCGTTTGGTCGGATCCCTGATATTCCTGCCAAGTTTCATTGTCCTAGCTCATCTAGAAGTACCCTAACTCGGAAAAGTGTGACAAAATGCTCTAAATTTTCAAGTTTCCAGCACCCCGCACTCCCCCGCATATGGTCGGAGCGGGAAACTGATTATTTCCAGGTTAGTTTGGTCGGGTCCCTGATATGCCTGCCAAGTTTAATTGTCCTAGCTCATCTGGAAGTACCCTAACTCGAAAAAGTGTGACAAAATGCCTTAAATTTTCAAGTTTCCAGCGCCCCCGCTCCCCCGCATATGGTCGGATCGGGAAACTGATTATTTCCAGGTTCGTTTGGTCGGATCCCTGATATTCCTGCCAAGTTTCATTGTCCTAGCTCATCTAGAAGTACCCTAACTCGGAAAAGTGTGACAAAATGCTCTAAATTTTCAAGTTTCCAGCACCCCGCACTCCCCCGCATATGGTCGGAGCGGGAAACTGATTATTTCCAGGTTAGTTTGGTCGGGTCCCTGATATGCCTGCCAAGTTTCATTGTCCTAGCACATCTGGAAGTACCCTAACTCGAAAAAGTGTGACAAAAAACTCAGACTGACCGACAGACGGAATTGTGATCAGTATATGGCACTTGAGCCAGAGGCTGCAAGTGCCATAAAAATAACAAACTTGATATCAGCTAAAGCTACTTTTACACTGAGTGTATTTACTGGTACTCTGCGGGTATTTTCCCCCCCAACAGCAACAAAATCCTCGGGTATTTTGGACTTCAATTTTGCAAACTTTTCACCCGGTTATTTGTTTATGGAAGGGTATTCTTCGATGTCAGCAACAACAAAATCGGATGTTCGAGCAGAAATTTTGACGATGTCCATATAAGAAGTGGTCCAAATGGACACATGTTAGTGTCCATTATAGATAGATACCATGAGCTTTACAACCTTGGAATTTATTGCCACATGACAATGCCCTCCCTTGAAAAATACCCGGGTACTATGTGAACACTTTCCTCTCTCGTCTCCAGGGCAAAATACCCGCCGTGTAAATGATCCTTAACAGCCAACTATTTCAGGGTTATCCTGGCACAAACTTGAAGTAGAAATTCAATTAACTTTCTTTGATTTTGAATTTACTAAAAAGGTCCTTCTTCTTGAGGGCATCTGTAGGTTCAGGCCGTCATCTTCTCCACTGAAGGTGCATTCCTCGTGGCAAACTTTTCAAATCGTAAAATGCAAACCAGGTGTCAGTTGAGTCACTTTCAGTCGTGAATTAGTAGAATATTCAAAATGTGACAAAAGCATGAGTGGTTATTACAAGTATTCATAGTAAAAATGTCTGGTTCGGGTTTTAGTTTTATCTTCTACGATCCTTCACTGTTAGCAGACATTCACATAAGCATACCTCTACTGTAGAGCCGAGTGGCCAGCGAGATGCCTTATGCATTTACATTCATAAACCATTCTAGGGACTATCTATCCCATTAGCCTAGTAAATGGGAAATAAAGACTTCTTGTTTGACATCCCAAGCCGAAATTCATCGGCTAAAGCTTAGTCAACACCCTTGTATCTCTGAATATAAATGTAAAATAAAGAGGAATTCACTGGGACACTGGCTTTCTTTTTAGATATTGTTAACCTTTCTTTGAAGTTCCTGTGATGAGACAAAGATAAGCAAAGTTGGGCAACAGAATCGTATAGTTAAACTGTGACTGAAATAGTATAGGCTCCAGTACTGAAAGTAGTAAGATTTTTTTTGTAGTGGTTACGCAGGACTCCTTTCAACACTTTTGCAGGAATCTTAAAGAGTATTGCTAGGCATTCAATTTATTATGCAACTTGGTGATGGATGACAGTTGACAGACAAAACTCTAAAATTGTACTAACCTCCCTGCTTTACAGACTGCCTTGTTCCAGGATCTGTCCTTTCGACTATGACATTGGCTGAAAAGGCCATGAACTCCTGAGCATTCCCTCTCTGGAAAAACCCAAAACTCATCAAATCATATACTGCTAACAACGGCTTCACACCTCCTGGTCCTTTATAATGGACACTCAGGCTGAAAAGCTTCACCATTCCTGTGTTTCAACTGAAAGATCCTTCACGAAATCCGGTAGGAATCCAAAACTTTTTCTATATGAGATGAGCTGTTGAATCTACAGCATTCTATCCTTCGAATTTTGATTACGTTGCGAAGACGTTCTATAGATGGCATGTGCTGCGGATAGATAGACAAAACGAAGTCGGAGAAAAGGTCCGAATTCCGAAAGGTGTCTTCTGTTCTTGAAGAAAACATTAGAAGCTTGAAATAGCGCGGCGCCTTTCAGATGACTAGCTTCTTCTCAAAATTCGTAAGCACGTGTGTTCGAAGCTGGGACTATTTCGCGGAAGGTTCACATTTGCGAATTCAATGCCAGTTCGAATCAGAAGCTACTGGCGAATCATCGGCACCAATCATTTACTTTCACACGATTATACCAATTACGAACAAGCGATTAAAACTCTTCGGCTCGAATCGTTAAAGAACAGACATCACAGTTTAAGGATTGGTACGATTGGAAAGACAGGGTTGCCACAGGTCGCACGATAGTTTGAATTGTCACTCTGTTTTGCTTTTGTCACTCTTGTCCCACGTAGGACATAAAAATCACTCTATTTCAGAAACTGACCAGATGTGTCATTTTTGCAGCAGGGATTCCGACCAGAAGTAACTTTATCAAGTTTTTTCATGAAAGTAAAATAAAGATGTGGCAGAGGCGATTCCGACCAGAAGTGAACATTTCATGAAAATAGATTTCACTCCCAATTCACTCTCTGTTTCGGGCCAAAAGCTCTGTCAATACTTTTGGTGTGGCAACCCTGCAGACAGATTCCGCCACCTCTTCCCGAAAAACTCCCTGAAGCGACGTTTTAAAACAAGGCAGCCAATTTTACTTATAACGTTTCCAGCATTCAGTATCGCCCGTCGGAAAGTCTGTTACCTTCTCGTTCTCACCCTTGTTACAAACTACACCAACAATCAGTCAAATTTCACGTTTCTGTAGTTTATTCAGTTCATTTCTGCCCGTCCGGTTAATTGTTTCACTTCTGTATTTTGTTTATTAAGTTAGTGTTGTTGATGTTAAATTATTCGGATGTTGTACCTATTAGTTGCGTTTTTGCAGATACCATGGTATCTGTTACCACTGTAACTGAACCTGCAATTAGTCGTTTTTGCAGTTACCGTGGTATCTGATACACGGTTGCTCTGCAAAAACGACTATTGCCTACATTGCACTTTTCGAAGTCATCCCAAACGAAAAACTGATATCCAGTTACATCACTAAGTGCTAAGCTTAGTTCTCACCAATTTGACAAAATTTGATGAAATTGAGATGACTTTTCAGATACCACGATCAGTTACCACGGTCGGACGGTGGTAACTGAATATCTGACATCACGATAACTGGCCAGATACCACGATAGTTGCAAAAACGCATTTTGACCGTGGTGTCAGATACCACGATAACTGCGAAATCGACTTTACACCGTGGTAACAGGTACCATGGTATCTGCAAAAACGCAACTATTATTGTGTGTTTATTTATTTTATTTCGTTGCCTGTTTTTGCTATTGTGTCAGTTTTGCATTCAACCTTAAACAAAGCTTAACCGGAAAGGGCTGAGAGAGGACAAATCTAGTTACCCATCATTTCTTCACTTAAAGAGGCTCGAAGACCCAATGAAAATGCACTGCTTCTTTGCTCCGCTATTCACGAATTGTCGAATAGTCGCAATATTCACGAATAATCGATTTTCATATAGTGCATTATATGAAAATCGACTATTCGTGAATAGCGGAGCAACGAAAGTGCATTTTCATTTGGAATTTCCCTGCCGTATTTGTGTTACCTCTCTTAGCTTGTACCTGTGTTGCATGATTGATAATCGTCGTCATCGTTATACGAAGACATGGGACTTTGATGACGAGGCTCCCTACGCCTCGGAGTGTACGTTTTTCTCTCTCTGCTCCCGCTAAAGCTGCTGTCGCTGTTGTGTCTTCTTCTTCCGCCGTGTGACCTATCTTTAAAGCTTACTCGTCTCATGCTGTCTGTTATGGCGTCGACAGTCGGGTAAGAGACGCTTCCACTCGATGCTGCCTGTAGAAATCGTTCAGCTTCTTTTGCTTCTCTGACGCAGTCTTTAAAGGTCTTTGGTTTTGCTTTAAGGATGGAATGGTACATATCCTTATTGTCTCTTACGGCACTGCAAAAGGTCTGGATCGCCGCAATTTCTGGACCCGAAGCTGGGTCTGATGTTAATGGGCCATAGATGTTTTCTACCTCATTACGGACATGGTGACTCAGATCAGCTACGGTCTGACCTGGCATCAGCTTGATGGTGTAAAGCCGACCGAAGTCGTAGCTTCGGTCATGTTCCAGCTCGTCTTTGAAACAGTCCAAAAGTTTTTCTTTCAAATCCACGAACCTTTCAACCCTTCCTTCAGGCGTCCCTTCAATGTCTCTAAGACCATCCGCTACTGCACCTCTTAGCTTAGTTTTTATGGCACTTGCAGCTCCGCTCAAGTGCCATATACCGATCACTTTTCGGTCGGTCTGTCGGTCCACTCTTCTCGAGTTAGGGTACTTCCAGAAGTTCTAGGACTATGAAACTTGGCACGCATATTAGGAACCCGACCAAACTAACATGAAATTAGTCACTTGACCGATCCGACCATCGTGGGGGGATGGGGGAGGTGGCGGAATCCAGAAAATAGGGGCATGCATAACTTTCGAATGGGTGATCGGATCTTAATGAAACTTGATATCTGGGAAGACCTCGTGTCTCAGATGTCTCAAATCAAGTCTGGACCGGATCCGATGAATCTTGGGGGGAACCGGAAATCGTGTGAAACTGTACCCCAGAGTGGAGCGATCGGGATGAAACTTGGTGGGAATAGCAAGCACAAGCTCTAGAGAAACAACTGAAAGAACTCGACCGGATTCGGACACTGTTGGGGGAGCTGAAGGGGGGGGGGTCCGGAATTCCGGTGATTCGTAGTTAATGTACTTCCAGGTGGGCTAGGACGATACAACTTGGCAGGCATATCAGGGACCCGACCAGATTAACTTGGAAACAGTCACTAACCCGATTCGACCATCGTGGGGGGAGGGGGAGACGGCAGAATCCGGAAATTAGTGGCATGTATAACTTTCGAACGGGTTATCGGATCTGAATGAAACTTGATATCTTGAAAAATCTCATGTCTCAGATGTCCCATTTCAAGTCCGGACCGGATCCAATGAACTAGGTGGGGGGGGGGGGGGGGGAGGGTCGGAGGGGAGGACCGGAAATCTTGTGACACGCATGGAGTGGAGCGATCAGGATGAAACTTTGTGGGATGTACAGGCACAAGCCCTAGGTGGGTCAGTGACAGAATCGGACCGGATTCGGGTGCAGAGGGGTGGGGGTGGGGGTTTGTAGGGGGGTGTCCGGAATTCCGGTGACCGTCAGTTAAGGTACTTCCAGATGTACTAGGACGATAAAACTTTGCTGGAGCATTAGAAACTTGACATCATTGGGTTAGACATCATCACTTCTCCGATCCGACCATTCCTTAAAGTTTAACTGAAAAGCCAACTTATTTCTATACGTTTGATTTGAATACACTGAATTATTTTGACTCATATAAGGGATATTTGTTTTTTACGTCGCGTAGTCTAGTAGTGACGTTCAGAATCTCCGCTGGCTGCACGACAAATAACTTTAAGGCGAGTCGCGGAAAATTTGAATGTCTGCAAAAGCGCGTGTTTCAATGGCTAAGAAAGCGAAGATTTTGAAATGTTCTATTCCCGATTGCATAATCACATCCGAAGATAGCCCTCTGTTCCGTGCTACCGCGAATAGGTTTCCTTTGTGGAAGGACAAAGTCAACAGAAAATTTGGCCAGCATTCCACCAAGTCGGTTAGCAAGTTCGATTTTTCAACTGGTCATATTCTTCCTTCTTGGCGAATGCCAAGTTCTTCCGGGTCACTTTCACTTCCCATGTTACTTTCATCTTCCTGGCTTAAAGAATGCAAATCCGCCGTGAATTGTTATTACGGCAATTGGCTGCCGCTGTAGTTGCTAAACATTCCAAACATAGAGCTACGTCCGTATAGAGGTACAGCAGTTGCGGAAGAGAAATGACGTCAGCTAAAAGTCAAGAATCGTGGATACCAAAGTAACGAAGTAATGAGTTTTTGTCGGTTCTTCTAGCCTCATTAAGTAAAAATATGATGGGTAATCAGACTGTCGTATCTTAGCCCTATTCTGTTAACCTTTAAAGAACTCATCTTAACCGCAAAATACAAAAATACTTTCAAGCAAAATTTACTTTTTCCCGATCGCCATAGGACCATCATCCTTTTCGCCTCAAGGATTTTTCTTAGAAACTAATTTTCAGCACCCTTAAAGTGCACATCTTAACCCAAAAGTAAGAAGAAAAAAATTGACCATCACTTAAATCCTCTGACCCAGCCTTGCAAGTTTGGCGCATCTTTACCGAAAAGTGAAAACAATACTTTTGACCATCACTTCCATCTGACCCAGCCTTGCAAGTGCCATATGAGCTTCCAGCTCTTGTTAACAAAGGCAGAACTTGGTCGTCAGTAAGTCTGCACTTAGCAACTGTCACTTCCACATTCGTCAGACATTTCTTTAGTTCTTCGATCTTTGAAATTTCAACTATGTCTGTGTCTGGATTGCACAAAAATGCCATGGTGTTTGGGCAATATGAATGTCACTTAAACGGCTAAAGTTGTCAGATCCGTATCACACACCGCTGTTCACCACCTTATAACGGGGTTTCTTCAGATGTTATAAACCGTCATTCTTGATCTAATAGGTAGCGTTCTTGAGGCTTATGATCGAACACACTGTTCTTTATCCCAGAGGCTATCGGGCTATCTATTAATCTGGGGAAGTGTCAATATCTTTGTTTTAATCCGCCTAAAGGTTCTTCTTCTACCCTTAAAGCAGGGACCCATAAATTTCCTGTAATAACTCGCCATTCAGGGGGCTTGTCAATAAGAGGTTTCTGATGCGCTCTTGACCGAGCGTCAGATAGTTCGAGAAATACCCACGGGGATAAAATACCCGACTATCCAGATAGGAAAACACAAGGACACAAGGATCCACAAGGACGTTTTTAAGTGGGGTTTTGGCAACACCGAAGATGAGGTTAATGCTGAATCGATCAATAGTTTCAAGTGCATTGTTGATCGGGTTTTTAACTCTGATCAGTTCGACTACTCAATTTTTTTTAGAGTTATTTAGAGGCGAAAGCCTTTTCTCTTGCTTTGTATTATTATTATTATTTTTATTCAAACCTCTTCGCGGGATTTCCTGACTCATGCTTTGCTATCTACAGAATAACTCCTTGACCTTCTCCGTACCACTACATCGTCTGATAGGGAGTTCCACGTGGCGGCCACTTGATCTTCCATTTGGCATTTTGGCATGATCAAATGTTTGAAGTTCCTAGTGCAACGACGGCTTGCGGCAATCATTAGGCTTAGAAGAAAGAAATTTGCGACTTTTTACAAGAGTTTGATGACGTTTTCAGTGAAGTCCCAGGGCGGACAAGCATTGTAAAACACAAAACTGAAACCGACGACGCAAAGCCTGTCATCAAGACCAAAGGTTTCGATGGGATCCCAAAAATCTAAAATTTGACTCAAAGAATTGGGTCATGTCTTCGCCATTCAGTCCTCGTCAGATTCCTAGAATATTTGTACTGTTAAAATAAAGTTAAAAAATGGATTCAACATGTCTCCTTGCCCCGATACCGAATGACTAATCAATTTCAGAAACAAATTTCAGCTTCAACCAAATTTCCAGTTTCAGCCGAATTCGTGATAAACCAGCAAGAAAACTAAGTTCAGATATGGATTCAGTGGACCTCCTTGCCCCTTCAATGAATATCCTATTAGCTCATAAAACATATATGTTTCTACCGTAAAATTCAAAACCCTCCTCTGCCTCTAAATATAGGACTAAAGGACCCACCTACGAACTTTGCCTGTACTTTGCCAATGAATCCTTGTACTAAGCTTGAACAACATATACCAACCCTTTCGACCTTCGATTACACTAGCTCTCTCCAACATTCATAGATCATATCATCATCCACCACGCACCAGTATACTAGTGTGAAGAAAGGGGAGGGACTGCTATAGCCGAAAATTGGTCGACAAGTTTTGTGTCCGGTTTTTGCCGGATTCCAGGTGAACTACTTGTCCGGTGAGAAAATAACTTTCATATTCGGATTCAGCTTGTCTCTTTACCCCTAAATCAATTTTCAACAGCTTTCAAAAAATATTTATTTTGCTCCTTAATTTGAAACTCCTCCCCCACCTTCAAATATAGGGCTACAGAGCCCATCTTCAAACTTGATCTGTACTTTGACCCAAAGGATCCTCCGCACAAGAAATACAGCGAATGCTTGAGGCGGGGATAATACGTCCGACTAAGAGCAAGTGGGCAGCAGTTCTAACCGCTTTAAAGGGCGCATCTTAGCCATAAAAAACGAACAAAAAATACTTTCGAGCGAATGATATACTTTCATGACCCAAGGGCCCATGATCATTTGTGTACCACTGCTTTTGCTTACAAAATGGATTAGCAGCCGCCTTAAAGTGTGCATTGTAACCACTAAGTGCATGGCATGTTATTTTTTTTACTAAACCATACATTTTCATGAATCCGTATGGCCTATAATGGTCTGTGCCTTAAGACAGCGCAAATCTTATCTGATATTCCTGCCTACTACATATGCTTGCAAGTGCCATATGAACTTACAGCTCTTGTTTTTAGTGGATCTGGTGGAAGCACTGGCCAAGAGATAGATCGATGACGATCTGAAGGGGAATTCTCATGTTGACAATATTATCCGTAAAACCAAGAGATCAATCGATGACGATCTGGAATGGAATTCTCACATGGACAATATTATCCGTAAAACGAACTTTTTAATTAAATCCCTCTCTACTCTTAAATCTTTCGGTTTGGATACTAAATGCCTCCTTTGTTATTTCAAAACTTATATCCGTCGTTATTAATATGCTTGACCGGTTTGGTGAGAAAATGTCCAAAAGAGCAGTAAGAATCATTCTGGGTGATCATAATATGTCTCAGAGGCTCTCATTAAACTGAGCGTTCCGAAATTCACTGACCGCAGAAATACTCTTTCAAAGAGTTTTGGAAAAAAGATAATGTGTTGTCCCCAGATGGCCCATTTCTTCCCTCCTCCCCTCCCGTCTTCTATGCGTCGGTCCGAGAGGAATACTGGCAATCAGTTTTCTCAATATCCTGTTAATTCTTCTGCCCAATTTTTACGTAGTTTCCTCCCATCATTTATTTCTGGTCATTTCTTGTAGGTGTATTAATTAATTGTTTTCGGGTCTGTGTATTTCCTAAATATTGTACTCCACTTCTAGCTGTAAGCTATTTTGATAATAAACTTGATTGATTGATTGAAAAAAAGAGAAAAGTAATTCGTCCCTCACTGTATCCGGTACCCTTTCGGCAAAACTGAGATTCACTGGCACATTTGGTCCTTCACCCTGGGATCGTTGTTACGCCTTTATTTGCGTTTAATTATATGTTTCACTTTATGTTTTTTCAATTTCCGTTTGACTAGCCGCGATCAAAACCTTCGCAACAGCTTGTACTGACTGAATTACTCTGCATCTGTTTTTTCTTTAGTGACTTTACCTACCGCATTTGATTGCAAGCTCCCGACGATTCTGAACTACTTTTACCCTCATCAATATGCGCAAATATCGGCTTCTTTTGTTGGTCCCCTGGGCTTTACTCCCTCTGCTTAATTGCTTTCCCTGATCCAGTCGACTTCGAACTAATATGCGGTTATGAATCTTCGGGTGTAGTGACGGATTTTGCAGGCGAACTGACGTTTATGTCAACTGACGGTAGCCGAACTGACGTGTTGACGAACTGACGGATTTCTAAAATAGGCGAACTGACGGTGTTGCAACTGGCGTTTATGTCAACTGACGTTTTGTCAACTGACGTCTGGGCGAACTAACGTGTAGAATAACTGACGTGTGTGCGAACTGTCGGATTTTTGGTTTTTGCAAACTGACGTGTAGCGGTAGTGACAGCGACCCGAAATTTGCCGTCTGAGTCGTCCTGTACAGCTTATTGGTTGTCCACCACTGCGACGTCACGTCTGGCTCACTATAGACCGGGTTTCCCACGCCTGCAGGCATGCTACAGTTTTTCATCTGGTATGCGCAGCGGCGAAGAGGTAAGTAGACGGGTATCAACTCAAAGCTCACAGCAAGTGCCTCTAGCTCCACTCAGCTTTGTCGGGGTATCTATAGTCGCTGCATGGGACCAAAGACGGAGGTTCTATTGGATTAACTGTTCTTGAAACTGTTAACATACGAGATGCACGACGAGTTTCGTTCTCGTTATCTGATTGGTGGGCACCGTTTGCTGCGGACTAGCAACCAACCAATTAGGCAGGGTCAATGACGCATACTTTTTGTTGCGAATTTTTCAAGCATTTTCTATGCGAAGCACGATAGTTGAACTATTCTGTGGTTTAATCCCGTGGAAAAACTATTATGTTGAAAAAATAAAAAATGGCGTCAAAACACGCTGTTTCTGCTTTAAACCGACTCTATTTCTCGATTCCAATTTCCTTCAAGGTTGTCGCGAACAGTCATATAATAAAACTGCATTCACATTTAATGGTAAAATTACATATACATTAACTTCTGTCCGATTATCGGCGGAGTCTGTAAACCTCCTCGTCTAGAATCACAGACGGATCCGCTACGCCATCTTCACTATCCAACCTTGAAATCAAGATACCTTGCGTCATGCGAGATGGCGCAGCTAGAGTCCCAATATAGCATCTGTTCCAGGGCGGACGCAACGGGATTCTATCATTGAAAACTATCATTAAAATAAACTGTCATATTCCGGGAACACTCTCCATGAACCGGGATCTTGGTGAGCCCTCTCAAAGCTAATCCAATCAAAAACAGCAGCTACACTGTAAAAAGTTTCTCCGAGTAGGGATTAAAGTTAACTGAAGTATTTCTACTGGGATTAATCCTGTCGCTACTGAGATACGATCAATCCGAATTAGAGATAAGATTATCTTTTCAGAGACAAGATTAATCCTAGTAGCAAATACTGCAAGAATTTCTACCGCTTAACGGACCGCTCAGTCGAGTACACACTAATCACAGAGTCTACACCCCCTGAGGCCAGTCTCATCTTGTAGGGGTGGAAGGCGAGACATGCGATGGTGCCGATTCTTGCCCCCATGAACCCCTCATGATATTTTATGGCACCGATATTGTCACCCTTGCCTCTGTAGACGTTGATTGTTTGATTCACAAAGGAGCTGAAAAACAGAATGGTCAATCAATTTCAGCCAGAACACTGTAAAATGTTTCTCCTACATCTGGGCTACAATTCGGAGATATTTATTCCAAGTTGGGAGAGTTAAATTCGACGGAGGATTAAAACGCTAGAATGCAAAATATTGCCGATTGTCTGAAAGCGGAGTAATTTTACAAACGATCCGTTAAAAATTTTCATATTCGGATTCAGCATGTTTCCTTACCCCTAAATCGACTTTCTCATTAGCTTTTAACAGACGGACAACTTTTGCGATGTGATAGGTATCCCTCCACTTACGTTTTGGGATCCCAAAAAGGTGCGCAAAGTGAAATACCAGCAATTTAGCCAGACTCGGTGCGTCAACAGCTACGTACGTTAAATCCAAATAAATGTAATTATCTTGGCGAAAGTCCTGTTAAACTTATAATTGAATGTTCAGATGAGCCGAGTTCTGTCCTAACTGCATTTTTTAACAACTGTTTTTTTTCGACGGTATGTTCCCAGACAGGAGAGCTTATGTAACCCCTATACCACAATGTAGAAGTGCTAAATCGGTATCTGACCTTCGACCAATATCTTCAACTCCAGCTCTATCGAAAGTGTTCGAGAGTTTTATCTATGAAAATCTGTACGCGGATTTTGACGAAAGTTTAGACCCTAGACAGTATGGTTTTAGACCTGGTTGTAGCACCACCCATTATCTAGTCAAATTAATTGATGATGTCCTTAAGCACCTAGAAACTGAGAACACGTATGCTGAGATCTGACTAAGTGATATTATTAAAGCATTCGATAGTTTGGATCATAAGGTTATTATAAGGCTACTGAATCGACCGCAATGGGAGCTCGAAATTAGTGGTTAGGTTGCTAGCTAGTTTTTTTTAACTGGTCGAAAGCGATGTGTTAAAGGACCACTCGCACTATTTACTCTTCAACTTACAGTATTTTAAAATATTTGAATAGTCTAAAACTATGCTGTGCTTTCAACAAATAACCTATGGTTTTGGCTGTTTTAAGCCTTTTCCGAGACCCGTTGACTTATAGCGAAAACATTTACGTAACCGATTTTTCTGATGGAAAAACTTCTCGCAGACAACCTTCGACAGCGCGATACACATCGAAGGTAGCAAAATACGGCAAGTGAGAAAATCAGCGTGGCTTTGCTAGAGGGGTTAGAATGTACCGTACGAAATCGGGGTCTCCGGGCTTAGAAATATATGGAGTGGTTATGGAAGTAGGTTGCATTAGTATTGTAGGTAAGACAGGTCCTTTAAGCTGAATAGCGAGGACATTTCGGAATTCATGAGTATTTTTTGTGGAACACCCCAGGGTACTAAGCTGGGCCCATTGTGCTTTTTAATTTTTTTTTTTGACAAAGTGTCGCAAGAAGTTTGTGCCTAATCGAAACAGAACGTGTGCTGATGCAGATAACTTGGTTTATGTGAACAACTACCCTTTCGAAAGCAAGGGAAAATAGGATGTTGTTTCAGTTGACAAGCTGCATTTTCCTATCAAGCTCCATCCGGATCGAGCCGAGCCACGAGCCAAGAGAGGCATGCAGGTCACACAATTTTGGTTCCCCCCTCCAACTCCTCCCACTGAGGTCGGATCCGATTCGAACACACAAATGTCATGCCTGGGGTATTTGCTCCCACCGCTGTTTCCCTCAAACTGCACATTTAGGGTCCATGGTGTATTTTTCAAGTTTCCGGAGCAGTTCCGGAAAAAGTCCGGTACTCGCCATCCAACTCCCCCACGAAAGCCGAATTTGGTACGGAATCGTTCCAACGAAATCCTTCAGTCCATTTGGTCCTACGCATGATTTACCTACGCAAAATTTATGCCCCCCCCCCCCCAACGTGGTCGGAATATTCGCAACTTACCCGGGTCACAAGGTTCCGGATTCCAAGAACCAAAACGATCATTGATTTAAGTCGAGAACTGACTTTAGTTACTTTCGTTTTGTTTTTGTGTTAACCCATCTTTTGAATCTTTATGATTAGTAAAGAAATAAATGAAAGGAGAAATACGTGATCGGTGTTAGGTTGCTAAACAAGCGTTGGGTTTCTCCGGAAGGACGAATGTTCCACCGCGCGTCCAGCAGTTTTTTGGGTTCTGCTGGACAAAGGAACATCCTTGCTTCCGGGGCGGCGCGGAGGCTTTTGGGGCGCGCGACAGAACGATATACACCAGACAAGACCGATATCCATCCTCTTGCTTCGTTGCCGTGATCCAGAGCAGATCAAAAGATAAGTTTATATTTTATGTACAAGTGTTTAATCAGTAACTATGTAGAGTTAATGTTATCTTCAATATAGTTAGTTGTGTTCGTCTTACCCCGTCCTATACCACACATTAGGGATGTAGTATATCCCGCATTCGAAGATCCGCTCGTCCGGCCTACGCTACCATATTAGGTCTCTGACCCCGGCGGAGGTTTACGTTTACCTAGCTGGGAACCGCTCCAGTTAACCCCTGGACACCCCAGTTAATAATGCACAAAAAAACTTACCATGCATAAATGTCAGTTCCAGGGTGAACTGCCATCGAAGTCATTCCTGCGGACGTCGTCAAGTTGTGTACCGAACTACTTCGTCGTAAGTCGAAAATCCGAACTTCACCGGAAACACTGAAAGATAAATATTGAAGTTGAGCGAACAGACAGTCTCTAAGGATATTTTTATTCTGCGTCGTAAAGTTGTTGACTAACAAACTGGTGAAAATGGCTGTTCCCTGGTGCTGGTGATGTATTTCTCTAGCAAACTCAAGACAAACAGAAAACATATTTCTTGGAAACAGCTTCGAGCTTTAACAAGAACAGATAACGAGAACAACTTCTATCTTTAACTAATGCACTGTGCACAAAAAGACGATAATGCTTCGTGAACATTGAAGTTTAACAGGAAAGCCAGATTACTTTTGTATATTGTACTTGAATACATTTAATTATTTTGACTCTGTTGAGAGATTCTTTTTTTCTCAGTAGACGCTCGTAGTGACGTTGAGAATTATAATTAGTGTTAATATGGAGGAGAACCACGAAATCGACTTGACCGTTGTATCGATTTCGAGAATAAACTGAACTGAATTGAGAATATGGACGGCGTCCCGCCAAGATCAAATTCATAGTTAGACTGCATAATATGAATTTCATCGAGAACGAGGTTTCGTAAAAACGCGAAATACAGACAATAAAGACGCTGCTATCTGACTGGCTGCAAAATAACTTGGGCACAGAGCATGTTTATCTGTTGAAAGCAGGCAATCGTGTGCCTTTGTTGATCGTAAATGTTTCAAATTACCACAAGCCTGAAAAATCTTTCAAACATAACAAATGTTACTCGAGACTAGTGGCGCAAGGAAATCACGCAATTCGGCCAGGCTTTCAAGCCTGTTAAGAGTGAATTAGCGATCCAATTAGATTTTCGTACTTCAACCCTATTTCGTGAAACTTTAAACGGGTGTCTACCCGATGGGTTGCGGCTACCCTCCCCCCCCCCCCTCCCCGTGTACCAAGTTCCCCCTGGCAAAAAGCCACAGGGTACTTTATATTTGACGGTGCAAAGCGGATAAGTCAGCTACATTTTATTCGAGCAATATTTCAAATGTACAAAATGTAGCTGACTTATCCGTTTTGCACCGTCAAATATGATTCGCAGTCAGCTTGGGCCGTAGGAACATCTATCACCGAAGTACGGAACTAATCGCCCATACATGCCGCCAACAAGTATCCATCTTAGCTGGAAAGAAGAAGAAGAGACAGGTGACTCTAAAACCAAAATGCAGAAGAATCTCTACCCTTTCGACGACCCAATCGAACAACAAAAACAGTCGCCGAGTCCAGAATAAAATCACATCACCAGCTTTAACCCCAACCAACTTTCAGAGAAGAAGTTCTCAAAAGCAGATATTTAAGGAAGAATCTTAAATTGTTTTTCCACAAGTTTATTTTCCAGCTTGGGCGGCTTGAGCCTGAAGAGGACCCTTGCCAAGAAGGGCCGAAATATTGCTCGAATAAAATGTAGCTGACTTATCCGTTTTGTACCGTCAAATACGATTCGCAGTCAGCTTGGGCCGTAGGAACATCTGCCACAGGGTACCCCAACTGTTCATAAAATGGAACATACTTTTATGAAAAGTAAAGACAGGCGAGCGGCCAGCGAGCCGCCGTCACGCGCTTACATTTAAGTCGCATATCTAGGGAAAATCCTTATGTGCTCGC
The DNA here is from genome assembly GCA_030848855.1 of Branchinecta sandiegonensis. NCBI lineage: Eukaryota > Metazoa > Arthropoda > Branchiopoda > Anostraca > Branchinectidae > Branchinecta > Branchinecta sandiegonensis. Next base: position 4,366,734 of record JAUPMV010000011.1, read on the forward strand.
GGTTAAAACTGCAGTGTTTAATAAGATTTGCGCATCCCTGTGTTCTATGTTATCAAACTCGGATCAAAATAAAAAACGGACCGCAGTGTCCGCTCTCTGGCCGTTTTTTTTTTTTTTTTAGCCTTGACTTGAGGACTCGTTGAGTCACGCTGAGGGGTCATTGCAAATATTCAATTTTAGCATTTTTCATATTTTCTCGTCGGTCTCCTAATTTAGGAAGTGTTTAGTTTACCGGCAGCCTCTTCATCTTTGATGTCATATGTGTTAATTATAACATATGTTAATATAGCGTGTGATAACTGTTTGGCTGACAAGACAGCTTTATAAATACTTCCTGTAAAACCATCTTCTGAGACAAAAAATTATTAATAATCAAAGAAATCCTACCTTCCACTGATGACGTGAGTCCCGGAGACAGATGTGTTGAAAAAGCTTACATCGACTACCCAATGGCTGTGTTCTCGCCAGGTCATGACCCGGGCAGAATTGGGCTTTAGACGTCTGTCATAAATCCGAACGGAACCGTCAGAACAGCCAGCGACGATCGTCTGACCAGCTAGAATGAAAAAAAGAACAGTTGCGTTTTGCAGATACCATGGTATCTGATACTGCGGTTGCCTTGCAAAAACAACAAAAGCCGAATTTGCAGTCATCCGAAAAGAAATACTTAATTCCACCCACATGATAAGTGGCAAAATTCTTTCCCACTAATTTGACAACAAGAGCTGTAAGCTCATATGGCACTTGCATGTGTCAAGATGATTTGATTGATCAAAAGTAAGTTTCGACTTTGCGGTTGAGATGCGCGCTATAAGGGAGCTGGAACTTCATTTGTAAGCAAAACCCTTGAGGCAAAACTGCTAATGGGCTGATGGGCATCACGAAAATGCATATATTGCTTAAAAGTATTTTTTTTACTTTGCGGTCAAGATTGGTACTTTAAAGAATAATCGGATTTGGGAAGTAGCAATTTCTAAGCAAATGTTGTTGAGTCTCCAATATTCCAGCGAAGTTTCATCGTCCTAGCACATCTGGAAGTACCTTAACGCGCGATCACCGGAATCCCAGACCCCCCTCCCCCTCCTCCAACTCCACCCACAATAACCGGAGCCAATCCTGTTCTGTAAATGATTAATCCAGAGCATCTGTTTGTCATTCCCACGAAGTTCGATCCAGATCACACCAGTCTAAGCGGGTCAAGTATTTTCCGCCCTCCCCCCGATAATTGCCGGATTCGGTCCGGAAATGAAAAAAGGTCACAAGAGAAAAATGTCCTCTGTTTAATTATTAAATTTCACTCGAATCCGATCACCCGTTCCAAAGTTACGCATGACTCAATATTCAGGATTCCCCTCCCTCAACTCCCCCCCCCCCCCAAGATTATCATATCGAGGATTTTTTTTTTTATTCCAAGTCAGTTTGACCGGGTCCCTGATATGCCTTCCAAGTTTCGTCGTGAAAATCCCCCCAAAAACGGAATTCCGGGATACCCCTCCTCCCCCCCCCCCTCAAGTGTCCGGATCCAGTCAAATTATGTAAAAGATTTACATGGACCAGATGTTTGTTCTTCCCAGCAAGTTTCACTCCGATACCATCATTCTAACCGTTTCTCGAGATTTCCGGTCCACCCCCCCCCCCCCACCCCACCCAGCTCCCCCGCGGTGCACGTAGCCAATCCGATTCAGCAAATGACTTACCTAGAGCATCTGTTTGTTCTTCCCACAAAGTTCCATCACGATCCCTCCATTCTAAACGGGGCACGTATTTCCCCCCCCCCCCCAAATAGTTGCCGATCCGGTCCGGATATGAAAAAAATCATCGGAGAAATGTCCTCTGTTGAATTCTTAAATTTCACTCGAATCCGATCACCCATTCCAAAATTACGCATGACTGAAAATTTCGGATTCCCCTCCCTCCACTCCCCCACCATTATCTGATCGACAATATTTTTATTTTGAAGTCAGTTTGATTGGGTCCCTGATATGCCTGCCAAGTTTCATCGTGAAAATCCAAAAAACCACCATCACCGGAATTCCGGGACCCCCCCCCCCCATAAGTGTCCGGATCCAGTACAATGGTCTAAAGGACTTATCTAGAGCAGATGCTTGTTCTTCCCAGCAAGTTTCACTCCGATCCCTCCATTCTAACCGTTTCTTGAAATTTCCGGTCTCCCCCCCCCCCCAACTCCCCCCTGGCTACCGAATCCGGTCAAGACTTTAAACGGGACATTACAGATATATATTCTCTTCAGTTATGAAGTTTCATTACAATCCGATCATCCGTTCGAAAGTTACACACTTCTCAGATTCCCGGATTCCCCTGCCCTCCACCCCCCCCCCCAAAATGGTCGGATCAGAAAACTGATTATTCCTAATTTTGTTTGGTCGGGTCTCTGATATGCCTGCCAAGTTTCATGGTCCTAGCACAACTGGAAGTACCCTAACTCGAAAAAGTGTGACAAAATGCCCTAAATTTTCAAGTTTCCAGCGCCCCGCACTCCCCCCCATATGGTCGGATCGGGAAACTGATTATTTCCAGGTTAGTTTGGTCGGGTCCGTGATATTCCTGCCAAGTTTCATTGTCCTAGCTCATCTGGAAGTACCCTCACTCGAAAAAGTGTGACAAAATGCCCTAAATTTTCAAGTTTCCAGCGCCCCAACTCCCCCGCATATGGTCGGATCGGGAAACTTATTATTTCCAGGTTACTTTGGTCAGGTCCCTGATATTCCTGCCAAGTTTCATTGTCCTAGCTCATCTGGAAGTACCCTAACTCGAAAAAGTGTGACAAAATGCCCTAAATTTTCAAGTTTCGAGCGCCCCCACTCCCCCGCATATGGTCGGATCGGGAAACTGATTATTTCCAGGTTCGTTTGTTCGGGTCCCTGATATTCCTGCCAAGTTTCATTGTCCTAGCTCATCTAGAAGTTCCCTAACTAAGAAAAAAGTGACAAAATGACCTAAATTTTCAAGTTTCCAGCGCCCCGCACTCCCCCCCATATGGTCGGATCGGGAAACTGATTATTTCCAGGTTAGTTTGGTCGGGTCCCTGATATGCCTGCCAAGTTTCATTGTCCTAGCACATCTGGAAGTACCCTAACTCGGATATGTGGGACAAAAAACTCGGACCGACCGACAGACCGACAGACGGAATTGTGATCGGTATATGGCACTTGAGCCAGAGGCTGCAAGTGCCATAAAAACCTAGGCTCTTGTGTTGGTGATGATGAAAGCAACTAATATTTGCAACCAACAACCGCAACCATAGTTGCGTTTTTGCAAATACCATAGAATCTGTCAGCTTGGGCTGAAGGAACATCTACAGTCAAAAGTCGTTTGATGAGTATCTACTTTGCCAGTTACAGAGGTATCTTATATTCACATACCACGGTCTGACATTAGTGACTTACGATTGTATCTGAAAAAGTCATCTCACTTCCATCATGACCAAACACAAGAGCCTAGGATTTTGTCAGATTGGTGAGAAAGTAGCTTACACTGGTGAACTGTGTAGAATATTTATTTTTTTATATTATAACCCAGGTTTTTATGGCACTTGCAGCCTCTGGCTCAAGTGCCATATACCGATCACAATTCCGTCTGTCGGTCTGTCGGTCGGTCCGAGTTTTTTGTCCCACATATCCAAGTTAGGGTACTTCCAGATGTGCTAGGACAATGGAACTTGGCAGGCATATCAGGGACCCGACCAAACTAACCTGGAAATAATCAGTTTCCCGATCCGACCATATGGGGGGGAGTGCGGGGCGCTGGAAACTTGAAAATTTAGGGCATTTTGTCACTTTTTTCCGAGTTAGGGTACTTCTAGTGAGCTAGGACAATGAAACTCGGCAGGAATATCAGGGACCCGACCAAACGAACCTGGAAATAATCAGTTTCCCGATCCGACCATATGCGGGGGAGTGGGGGCGCTCGAAAATTGAAAGTTTAGGGCATTTTGTCACACTTTTTCGAGTTAGGGTACTTCCAGATGAGCTAGGACAATGAAACTTGGCAGGAATATCAGGGACCTGACCAAAGTAACCTGGAAATAATAAGTTTCCCGATCCGACCATATGCGGGGGAGTTGGGGCGCTGGAAACTTCAAACTTAGGGCATTTTGTCACACTTTTTCGAGTTACGGACTTCCAGTTGTGCTAGGACCATCAAACTTGGCAGGCATATCAGAGACCCGACCAAACAAACTTAGAAATAATCAGTTTCTGATCCGACCATTTTGGGGGGGAGTGGAGGGCAGGGGAATCCGGGAAAGTGAGAAGTGTGTAACTTTCGAACGGATGATCGGATTGTAATGAAACTTCATAACTGAATAGAATTTATATCTGTAATGTCCCGTTTAAAGTCTTGACCGGATTCGGTGGCCAGGGGGGAGTTGGGGGGGGGAGACCGGAAATTTCAAGAAACGGTTAGAATGGAGGGATCGGAGTGAAACTTGCTGGGAAGAACAAGCATCTGCTCTAGATAAGTCCTTTAGACCATTGTACTGGATCCGGACACTTATGGGGGGGGGGGGGGGTCCCGGAATTCCGGTGATAGTGGTTTTGGGGATTTTCACGATGAAACTTGGCAGGCATATCAGGGACCCAATCAAACTGACTTCAAAATAAAAATTTTGTCGATCAGATAATGGTGGGGGGAGTGGAGGGAGGGGAATCCGAAATTTTCAGTCATGCGTAATTTTGGAATGGGTGATCGGATTCGAGTGAAATTTAAGAACTGAACAGAGGACATTTCTCCGATGATTTTTTTCATGTCCGGACCGGATCCGGCAACTATTGGGGGGGGGGAATACGTGACCCGTTTAGAATGGAGGGATCGGGATGGAACTTTGTGGGAAGAACAAACAGATGCTCTAGGTAAGTCATTTGCTGAATCGGATTGGCTACGTGCACCGCGGGGGAGCTGGGGGGGGGGGGGGACCGGAAATCTCGAGAAACGGTTAGAATGATGGTATCGGAATGAAACTTGCTGGGAAGAACAAACATCTGGTCCATGTAAATCTTTTACATAATTTGACTGGATCCGGACACTTGAGGGGGGGGGGAGGAGGGGGTTCCCCGGAATTCCGTTTTTTGGGGGATTTTCACGACGAAACTTGGAAGGCATATCAGGGACCCGGTCAAACTGACCTGGAATAAAAAAAAAAATCCTCGATATGATAATCTTGGGGGGGGGGGAAGTTGAGGGAGGGGAATCCGGAATATTGAGTCATGCGTAACTTTGGAACGGGTGATCGGATTCGAGTGAAATTTAAAATTAAACAGAGGACATTTTTCTCTCGTGACCTTTTTCATTTCCGGACCGAATCCGGCAATTATTGGGGAGAGGGCGGAAAATACTTGACCCGCTTAGACTGGTGTGATCTGGATCGAACTTCGTGGGAATGACAAACAGATGCTCTGGATTAATCATTTACAGAACCGGATTGGCTCCGGTTATTGTGGGCGGAGTTAGAGGAGGGGGCGGGGGGGTCTGAGATTCCGGTGATCGCGCGTTAAGGTACTTCCAGATTAAATTAAATTAAATTAAATTTTATCTGTAACCCGTCTAGGTAAAGACGGAGTATGGTAAAAAATAAAAAAAAAGAGAGAAACAACATAGCATCAACAACAACCAAAATAATTAAAATTCAGTAAACCGGAACATCATGGAGCTCCATGGGTGGCTACAGCTTTCCTTCATCCTATTGATGGATCTCAGGACAGCCGCAGACGGATCAGCTATACGGAACTTTTCGATGAGATGGCTGTTCCTTGTCCAGGGGGGGGGAGGCGTAGCAAATATTTAGAAAACCGAAAGAAAATGGAAAGAATTTGACGAAGATTTTCGTTACTAAAGATGGTCCAGAAAGGGGAAAGATACAAAACGTGTGGAAGAGCAGTGGCATTGTAAGAGTAGGCAAGAATCTTTCGGTTAAACAGCAACTTTCCAGAGACGATACGGGCATAAGCTCCACTGATGCGCTTCAGCAAATGAGCGATCAGTAATTTTCGAGTGGTTTTCATTGAATCTCCGATTGGCAGTCCTAGGTATGTCAGACTGGATTTGCTTTCGACTTGGCATCCTATAAGGTCGATGATCGTTGGCTCCCTCGAATGGTTATTAAATTTGGTTATTAAAATGGTTATTAAACACAGATGTGCTAGGACGATGAAACTTCGCTGGAATATTGGAGACTCAACAACATTTGCTTAGAAATTGCTACTTCCAAAATCCGATTATTCCTTAAAGTACCAATTTTGACCGCAAAGTAAAAAAAATACTTTTAAGCAATATATGCATTTTCGTGATGCCCATCAGCCCATTAGCAGTTTTGCCTCAAGGGTTTTGCTTACAAATGAAGTTCCAGCTCCCTTAGAGTGCGCATCTCAACCGCAAAGTCGAAACTTACTTTTGATCAATCAAATCATCTTGACCCATGCAAGTGCAATATGACCTTACAGCTCTTGTTATTTTATGGTTACATATAAAAGCACGAATTCGGTAACTGTAATTCTTTCGAAGCAACTGCAGTATGACATACCGCGGTAACTGCGAAAGCGACACAATGCAGATCCAGTTACCGTAGTATCAGATACCATGGTATCTGCAAACACGCAACTCGTATAACTACAGAATCCGCCCGAGAGATGGTCAGTGCGGTCATTCCTGACTAAGATTCGTGTTCTGCTGCTTGTTACTGATTAAGAATTTTACCAACACCGCGGGTCAGGATTTTGTTTTCTGATCCGATGTTTTTATGGCACTTGCAGCCTCTGGCTCAAGTGCCATATACCGATCACAATTCCGTCTGTTGGTCTGTCGGTCTGTCGGTCGGTCCGAGTTTTTGTCCCACTTATCCGAGTTAGGGTACTTCCAGATGTGCTAGGACAATGAAACTAGGCAGGCATATCGGGGACCCGACCAAAGTAACCTGGAAATAATCAGTTTCCCAATCCGACCATATGCGGGGGAGTGCGGGGCGCTGGAAACTTGAAAATTTAGAGCATTTTGTCACTTTTTTCCGAGTTAGGGTACTTCTAGATGAGCTAGGACAATGAAACTTGGCAGGAATATCAGGGACCCGACCAAACGAACCTGGAAATAATCAGTTTCCCGATCCGACCATATGCGGGGGAGTGGGGGCGCTCGAAACTTGAAAATTTAGGGCATTTTGTCACACTTTTTCGAGTTAGGGTACTTCCAGATGAGTTAGGACAATGAGACTTGGCAGGAATATCAGGGACCTGACCAAAGTAACCTGGAAATAATAAGTTTCCCGATCCGACCATATGCGGGGAAGTGGGGGCGCTGGAAACTGGAAAATTTATGGCATTCTGTCACACTTTTTCGAGTTAGGGTACTTCCAGTTGTGCTAGGACCATGAAACTTGGCAGGCATATCAGAGACCCGACCAAACAAACTTAGAAATAATCAGTTTTCTGATCCGACCATTTTGGGGGGGGAGTGGAGGGCAGGGGAATCCGGGAAATTGAGAAGTGTGTAACTTTCGAACGGGTGATCGGATTGTAATGAAACTTCATAACTGAATAGAATATATATCTGTAATGTCCCGTTTAAAGTCTTGACCGGATTCGGTAGCCAGGGGGGAGTTGGGGGGGGGGGAGACCGGAAATTTTAAGAAACGGTTAGAATGGAGGGATCGGAGTGAAACTTGCTGGGAAGAACAAGCATCTGCTCTAGATAAGTCCTTTAGACCACTGTACTGGATCCGGACACTTATGGGGGGGGGGGGGGGGGTCCCGGAATTCCGGTGATGGTGGTTTTGGGGATTTTCACGATGAAACTTGGCAGGCATATCAGGGACCCAATCAAACTGACTTCAAAATAAAATTTTTGTCGATCAGATAATGGTGGGGGGAGTGGAGGGAGGGGAATCCGAAATTTTCAGTCATGCGTAATTTTGGAATGGGTGATCGGATTCGAGTGAAATTTAAGAACTGAAATGAGGACATTTCTCCGATGATTTTTTTCATATCCGGACCGGATCCGGCAACTATTGGGGGGGGGGGATGCGTGACCCGTTTAGAATGGAGGGATCGGGATGGAACTTTGTGGGAAGAACAAAGAGATGCTCTAGGTAAGTCATTTCCTGAATCGGATTGGCTACGGGCACCGCGGGGGAGCTGGGGGGGGGGGGATGGACCAGAAATCTCGAGAAACGGTTAGAATGATGGTATCGGAGTGAAACTTGCTGGGAAGAACAAACATCTGGTCCACGTAAATCTTTTACATAATTTGACTGGATCCGGACACTTGAGGGGGGGGTAGGAGGGGGTTTCCCGGAATTCCGTTTTTTGGGGGATTTTCACGACGAAACTTGGAAGGCATATATGGGACCCGGTCAAACTGACTTGGAATAAAAAAAAAATCCTCGATATGATAATCTTGGAGGGGGGGGGGGGGTTGAGGGAGGGGAATCCGAAATATTGAGTCATGCATAACTTTGGCACGGGTGATCGGATTCGAGTGAAATTTAATAATTAAACAGAGGACATTTTTCTCTGGTGACCTTTTTCATTTCCGGACCGAATCCGGCAATTATTGGGGGGAGGGCGGAAAATACTTGATACGCTTAGACTGGTGTGATCTGGATCGAACTTCGTGGGAATGACAAACAGATGCTCTGGATTAATCATTTACAGAACCGGATTGGCTCTGGGTATTGTGGGTGGAGTTAGAGGAGGGGGGGGGGGGTCTGGGATTCCGGTGATCGTGCGTTAAGGTACTTCCAGATGTGCTAGGACGATGAAAATTCGCTGGAATATTGGAGACTCAACAACATTTGCTTAGAAATTGCTACTTCCTAAATCCGATTATTCCTTAAAGTACCAATCTTGACCGCAAAGTAAAAAAAAATACTTTTAAGCAATATATGCATTTTCGTGATGCTCATCAGCCAATTAGCAGTTTTGCCTCAAGGGTTTTGCTTACAAATGAAGTTCCAGCTCCCTTAGAGTGCGCATCTCAACCGCAAAGTCGAAACTTACTTTTGATCAATCAAATCATCTTGACCCTTGCAAGTGCCATATGAGCTTACAGCTCTTGTTTAATTCCTCGACCAAATACTTACAACTGAAAATCTGTCCTCGAAATTATCTCCTCCGACTGGCCGATTCCATCATTTTTTCGTCTGTGATTACCCTATTTTTATATTTTTACCAAACTTATCCCGTCAGTCAGTGTGCAATAAACTGTTAATTCATTCATTCTTCACTTTTAGAAGTTATTAGTTGTGTTTTTGCCAGATACCATGATCAGTTACCACAGTCGGACCGTGGTATCTGAATACTAGATACCACGATAGCTGCAAAACCAACTTTAGACCGTGGTATTAGATACCATGGTATCTGCAAAAACGCAACTATTGAGTCAGAATAAAGCAGCGTCGTGTCTTAGGACAGTACCACGAGCTTTCTTCCCCGGGTTCTTGCAAGGAGCTCGGTTGTGACAGAGCATAATAACAGTCACAGTCGCTTTCGTTAATTTTCGCACTTGAACGGGAAGTCCCGCGTTACCGCACACTTCCATTGTCGCCTTCTAGGACCTTCCCGTTTCTACTCTTCACCATTTTCCCGCTTGCCATCTACGAAGATTTTTAGGCCCGAATAGTCCTTTTCTGGTCGCCTGGAAAATGTCCAAAAGAGAGCAGCGAGAATCCTTCTGGGTAATTGTAACATTTCATATGAAGAGGCTCTCGTTAAACTGGGCATTCCTAAATTAATGGACCGCAGAAATACTTTGTCAAAAAATCTCAGAGCAAAGATAGTGTGTTGTCCCCAGATGAGCCGGAATATCCCCCTCCCCTACCGTCGCCCGTGCGTCGGTCCGAGAGGAACACTGGCAATCAGTTTTTGCCGTATCCTGCCAATTCGTCAGCCCAATTCTTTACACAATTTCATTCCAGCATTCATTTCAGGTCATATTTTGTAAAGTGTATTACGAGTCCGGGTACTTCCAGATGGGCAAGGAGAAGAGACCTGTTATACTTATTACGGAGCTGGAGAGATTGACTTGGAACTGTCACTTCCTCAATCCGAGCATCCAGGGGGGAGTGGAAGGAGGGGGACTCCGGAATCTTATGGCATACGCAGCTTTCATCTGGATGAAACTTGATAGCTGGGCGACAGCAGATCTTACGTTTCAAGTCCAGACTGGATATGGCAGCAGTGTGGGGATGTTCCAGCGGTACGCTTACAGAACCGCGGATCCACGTACTATGGGGGGGGGGGAGTTGGATGGGGCTTCGTGCAATCCTGTCACAAGCATTACTTTCGAACCAATGATCCAATTCCGACGGAGCTTTAAATATGGCAAAATTCCACGTCCTATTTGTCCTATTTACAGGTCTGCTGCAAGTCAACAACTGTAGGGGGAGTTGGGAGAGGGATTCCAGAGATCTTGTGGAATGCAGGACTTTCGAAAGAGTGACCCGATTCGAATGAAACTTGATATTTGTCGAGACCACATGTAATTTTCCGTTTGGTACCGACCAGATTCGGCCACTGTGGGGGGAGTTCGAGGGGGTTCCAAGAATCTTGTGACAGGCGGAGATGTCGTAACGAAACTTGGCAGCAGGACAGTGACTAACTGTTTTCCTTTCCGTTCTTTATACTGCGCTATGTCCCTTTTCTTTCCAGTGCGTCATAAATTTATTGTCATCATCAACATCATCATTTTCGGAGTTTGAGCATTGTACCTCTTGATTCAAAGTTCATTTTCTGAAATCTTCGAACAGTGGAAACAAGCAACGTCTTTTGTTTTTGTGCTTAGAGAAACTTCTTCAAAACTGATGAACTTGACAAACTTTACAGTTTCCTTATACAAACAACAGATAAGTTGTTCGATCGAAAACATATTTCTCAAAAACATATTTTTACAGGCCGCCCCTAAAATTCCCAAGCCCCGGGTAAAAAATAGTTCTGAAGAAGAACTGCGTTTTCTATAAACTTCTAATCATGTTGTCGTGGCTGCAATTTCTAGCGTAGTCCAAATTCTGGCCATGTCTACATCAACATACCTCCCCTTTAGCAAACGCGACAACAGGGTTCCTACCATATAATGTTTCCTAGGAGTGCCTCCTGCTGCAAATTCAAACTGCGAATCTGCCATAATATGATTAGGGATTCTGCCCATCGCTGCAATTAGGGATCCTAACGAGAATCGCTTTAATTCCGCTTCACATTGATGAGATGCTAAACCAACGCAGCTAGACTAAGCGTCCCTGTTATTGGCTTGTTTTTCACAGGGCAGCAGTGAGGGCGGATATTGCCAAAGGGATTAGAGCGGGAAACATTGAGCTATTTAGAAAGTAATGAGCTAATCTAAATCTGAAACTGGATGGGACCGAAGATCAGGTGAGTTCAACTTTCTAGGGTACTAGCTAATCAGATTACTACCCCGCGCTGGCACCAGTCTGCATTCCAAACGGCAGAGACCAAGCAAAGCCTCGGTCTTGGAGTAAATAAATAGTATTTTTACTTCTAAATTAAATATTCATTTGTTTATTTCCCTCAGAACTGAGAAGTTCAAAATATAATGTATAAACCAGAACTATGTCTAAACAGGGACCCATAAATTTCCTGTAATGACTCGCCATTCAGGGGGCTTGTCATTTCCTATGCTTCTATGTTGCTATGTTGCCCGAGCCTCATCTAGTTTCCAAAAATTCCGCTTGGGTCGAATCGGCGTTCTTGCTCAGATAGACAAAATTTGTTGGGACTATTCAGCATGCCACCAGGTACCTAAGCTAGGACAAAAGATCCAGGATACTCTTCCATTACAGAGAAATATTCCTAGTTCAGCACAATAGCTGCGAAAAATTTTGTCTATCTGGATAGTCGTGTATTTTATCCCCGTGGGTATTTCTCGAACTATCTGACGCTCGGTCAAGAGTGCATCAGAAATCTCTTATTGACAAGCCCCCTGAATGGCGAGTCATTACAGGAAATGCATGGGTCCCTGGTCTAAACCATCTGGTCCATTCATGGTCCATATGGGCTTATTTTAGAAGTTAGGTGAAGTGAATAGGTAAAAGTGGACCAAATAGATCAAAATGAGCGTCACTGACGAAAGGAGGAGTAGCCAAAAAAAAAGTACGGTACGAAATGTGATCTGTTTGTTTTGTTTTAAATATCATACAAACGAGTTGAATAACAACACATGCTACGGGATCTAAAGAAAAGATATTACTATTGCGGAATTTTCTGATTGGCTAGTGCTGAACCAAGTCAAATAGGAAAACGACTACCTTATATATTCATTCGGTTTGGTGTGGATATGGCAATGTGTGGATTTGATTTTTTAATGGTTATCCTGCAATATCCTGCAAAATAATCTGACTGGCTGGCACCATGGAAAGTAAAAAATAAAATGACAATAAATAAAGAGTAATAAATAAAATAATCTGACTGGCTGGTGCCGTAAACTGGTATCCGAACAACGGAGATCCAGCAAAGCCTGGGGATTGGAACGATTCTCAGAACTGGAGAATGTCAGAACCACCGAGAATCGTCCGAGGATCCTCAAATCTAGAAACTGGGAAGCGAAAGTTAAAACAACCACCCGTCAAGGCATCAACCAGATATCTCCACTCGTTTGTACCTTAATTTATTCAACACTATATCGACGCCTAAAAACATGAAGAAATAACCGATAGGGCTACAGACAATATTATGAAAATTCGACAACGTATTTTAGTGTTTTATCTTATATCTAGTATATCTCGTATATCTATTAATTTGACAAACGAATTGTTTATATCTATTCTAATTGTTTCTTTTGTCGTGTAGTGTACGATTACTTTGTCGTCAGCCTATGCTATCCAATGAATAATTTGGTATTAATAAATTAACTAAATCAATAGTATTTGACTTCTAACTAAAGGTTAGCTTATTTTCACAAGTTAGGTGAGGTGAATAGTTAAAAACGGGTTTAAATAGATCAAAATTAAAGTCACTCAGAGAAGGAAGAGAAACCATACCAAGTACGAGATGTGATTTCTTTTAGTCATTTCAAACAATATAAAAATAAGTCTAAATTACAAAAGATGCTAAGGTATTTAAAAACAAAGTATTTTCACGCGTTGTCGCGGGGCCCCTAAGAAAAGTGGGGCCCAAACGGCAGGTGCCTACTCTGCCTAATGCGGCGCTGCTGTCAACAGAAGTTTCTTTTTAAGTAATACTTCATGGCCATTTGGCTAATATAGCCTATTCAATTATGTTCCTTTTTCAGCAGGGATATAACAGGTTTCGAGGAATTATCGAATTACGGAGATGTACAACTTCGAAGCTAAGAGATGAAGATTCCCAAACTTTAAAAAGATCAAAGGTTTCGATGGGATTCTAAGGGAAATATTTTTTGAGGTTGCTGATACAGACTATCAGGTCTCCACAGATCTCCAGAAACCAAAAATTTGCGACGTAATTCTTATGGACCCCTTGTCAAGATCCATTTGGTAAATACTCTTTTATTGAAATGAATATTAGGTAATTATTTTCATTCGTAAAGTTCTGCCAACGATCCTGGTATTTCCCGTATTTCTTATTTAAAGCATTTCCCGAGTCATTTGTGTTTTTCATGGCACTTGCAGCCTCTGGCTCAAGTGCCATATACCGATCACAATTCCGTCTGTCGGTCTGTCGGTCGGTCCGAGTTTCTTGTCACACTTTTTCGAGTTAGGGTACTTCCAGATGTGTTAGGACAATGAAACTTGGCAGGCACACTTTTTCGAGTTAGGGTACTTCCAGATGAGCTAGGACAATGAAACTTGGCAGGAATATCAGGGACCCGACCAAACTAACCTGGAAATAATCAGTTTCCCGATCCGACCATATGCGGTGCAGTGGGGGGGCGCTGGAAATTTGAAAATACAAGGCATTTTGTCACACTTTTTCGAGTTAGGGTACTTCCAGTTGTGCTAGGACCATGAAACTTGGCAGGCATATCAGAGACCCGACCAAACAAACTTAGAAATAATCAGTTTCCCGATCCGACCATTTTGGGGGGCAGTGGAGGGCAGGGGAATCCGGAAAATTGAGAAGTCTGTAACTTTCGAACCGGTGATCGGATTGTAATGAAACTTAATAACTGAATAGATTATATATCTTTGATAACCCGTTTAAAGTCTTGACCGGATTCGGTAGCCAGGGGGGAGTTGGGGGGGGGGGGAGACCGGAAATTTCAAGAAACGGTTAGAATGGAGGGATCGGAGTGAAACTTGCTGGGAAGAACAAGCATGTGCTCTAGATAAATCCTTTAGACCATTGTACTGAATCCGGACACTTATGGGGGGGGGGGGGGGAGGGTGTTTCCCGGAATTCCAGTGATGGTGGTTTTGGGGATTTTCACGATGAAACTTGGCAGGCATATCAGGGACCCGATCAAACTGAATTCAAAATAAAAATTTTGTCGATCTGATAATGGTGGGGGAGTGGAGGGAGGGGAATCCGAAATTTTCAGTCGTGCGTAACTTTGGAATGGGTGATCGGATTCGAGTGAAATTTAAGAATTGAACAGAGGACATTTCTCCGGTGATCTTTTTCATATCCGGATAGGATCCGGCAACTATTGGGGGGGGGGGGGAATACGTGACCCGTTTAGAATGGAGAGATCGGGATGGAACTTTGTGGGAAGAACAAACAGATGCTCTAAGTAAATCATTTACTGAATCGGATTGGCTACGGACACCGAGGGGGAGCTGGGGGGAGGGGGACCGGAAATCTCGAGAAACGGTTAGAATGATGGCATCGGGCTGAAACTTTCTGGGAAGAACAAACATCTGATCCATGTAAATCTTTTACACAATTTGACTGGATCCGGACCCTTGAGGGGGGGGGGGTAGGGGGTGTCCCGGAATTCCGTTTTTTTGGGATTTTCAGGACGAAACTTAGAAGGCATATCAGGGACCCGGTCAAACTGACTTGGAATAAAAAAAATCCTCGATATGATAATCTTGGGGGGGGGGTTGAGGGAAGGGAATCCGGAATATTGAGTCATGCGTAACTTTGGAACGGGTGATCGGATTAGAGTGAAATTTAATAATTAAACAGAGGACATTTTTCTCTGGTGATCTTTTTCAGGACGAAACTTGGAAGGCATATCAGGGACCCGGTCAAACTGACTTGGAATAAAAAAAAAATCCTCGATATGATAATCTTGGGGGGGGGGAGTTGAGGGAGGGGAATCCGGAATATTGAGTCATGCGTAACTTTGGAACGGGTGATCGGAATCGAGTGAAATTTAATAATTAAACAGAGGAAATTTTTCTCTGGTGATCTTTTTCATTTCCGGACCCAATCCGGCAATTATTGGGGGGAGGGCGGAAAATACTTGACCCGCTTAGACTGGTGTGACCTGGATTGAACTTCGTGGGAATGACAAACAGATGCTCTGGATTAATCATTTACAGAACCGGATTGGCTCCGGATATTGTGGGTGGAGTTGGAGGGGGGGATCTGGGATTCCGGTGATGGCGCGTTAAGGTACTTCCAGATGTGCTAGGACGATGAAACTTCGCTGGAATATTGGAGATTCAACAACATTTGCTTAGAAATTGCTACTTCCCAAATCCGATTATTCCTTAAATTACCAATCTTGACCGCAAAGTAAAAAAAATACTTTTAAGCAATATATGCATTTTCCTGATGCCCATCAGCCCATTAGCATTTTTGCCTCAAGGGTTTTGCTTACAAATGAAGTTCCAGCTCCCTTAGAGTGCGCATCTCAACCGCAAAGTCGAAACTTACTTATGATCAATCCAAACATTTTAACCCAAGCAAGTGCCATATGAGCTCACAGCTCTTGTTTTTTCTACTTTAACAACATTTTAACCAGTTTTGTATTTTTTTTTTTTTTAGTTTAACAACATTTTAACCAGTTCTACTGGAGAAATTTTGCATCCCGATGTATTAAGCCCTCCTTTTACTTGACTACGGCAAAACCACCGATCCGCTGAGAAAACTAAGAACAGACCTGGATTCAGCACGTATTTTTACCACCAAACCAATGGTCTAATCGACTTAAAGCACAACTCTTACTAGAAATGATCTTTTCCCTATGAAAGGGATCGGAAGAAACGTTTTTCAAGATACCATTACTTTTCACTTGGAATTAGCGATTTTCATGTTAGCGCTTGTCAACACAATCCAGCCTTCCTGCTCTCTGACGCGGCGGCTGGGAGCAAAACGTTTGAAAACTGAACGTGGCGCGGTTAAAAAGCTGGAAAACTAAGCAAATAAAAGAAGTTAAAATAGAAGATTATCATATCCTTATGTGTGAATGAGTTGTCAGCGGACATTGAATATTTCGACAGACTTTGCGTTCTGAAACGGGCGAAACTCGGCGTGGCCGCAGAAGCGCTAAAAATTCGTAGGCAGAAAACGAAACAATGGAAAAAGGTGGGGATTTTAGAAGCCTATAATTCCACAAGGGAGCTAGGTATACTATAAAAGGCAGAACAAGCAAGAGGGGTCCTTTAAGAGTCAAATTTCACTTCAGCCCAATTTACGTTTTTTGCCGGATTCCGGGCGAACTACTTGTCCGGCGAGAAAATGCAGTTCACAGACAGACTCGTGTGGATTCAGCATGTCTCCTAACTGTTAAATCGACTATCTAATTAGCTCTTAAAAAAATATTGGCCCCTTAATTTGAAACCCACTGCCCACTGAATATATGGCTTTGGAATCTATCACCAGAATCGAAATATCTCAGCTTTTTCGAGAACTATCGTGCTAACGGATGGACGGACAGAAAGACGGACAAACTTTACGAACAGGTATTATGTCACTCACGTTTTCGGATCCCAAAAAGTAACCTACGATGTCTTCTGACGAAGCAATCTGTTTTTCCGGCCAATTGCGGAATCAATTAACTGATCACCGTGGCTACATAATGTCACGTGGAGGACGAACGGACAACCAGTGAAGGGACGATTCTGGCGATCTCTTGTATACGCTTTACGAAAAGCAAAGCGAGAATCCGCCGAGCGCAAGAACAAGCAAAAAGTCGCTGAGCCTCAGTTGCACCTTTACAGCTTCCCGCTGACTTGCCGAAATACTTTCCACTTGCGAAGTGGATTCGCTTTCAAAGTCCTGGCGGAAACTAGCGGAGCGCGAGAACAGCTTTGGAAAGCGAAGCGACTTTTAGCCGAAGTCGCAAGAACAACTAGCGTATAAGCTCGCGGAGCTTTCCAGACCGCCAGAATCGCCCTTTAAGCTTGTTCCACTTAACTTTAGTAACGACCAAAGATCGACTGGAAGAGGGAAAGGAAAGCCATGATACAGGCAGAGGCGTCACTAGCCAAAATGTTTGGGGGGGGGGGGGGGGGGGCGAGGCATTTACCGACTGGCTGGTAATTTTTACCGACTGCTTCTTCAGAAAAAACGACTGTTTTCAACAACAAAAAATGACAGTTTTGAAAAAATCGACTGATTTTCAGAAAAATCCACTGATTTTCAGAACAACTGGCCATTTTGACGAAAAATCGACCAGTTTTCAGAAAAAAAAGACTGTTTTCATGAAAAAAAAGGCATACAAAAAGGCATAGTCCCACAAGAAAGGCATCGTCCCGAACCGTGGGCGCTACAATCGGAAAGCTTTACGAAATTTATACAGCTCTTTTTGTCCATTTTATTTCGCTCTGGTGTCGCATAACTTCTACGGAAGAAGGAGTTGCAGAAGATGAGAAGATACTATTTTAAGTGTACGAAGCACGTGCTTTATTTGCCAAAGTTATACCACAGCCACATGCTAACGGAGCGTTTCCAAGTTAAAGATGGAAGCGTCCCACTTCCCGATGAAAAATGTATCTCAAAATAGTACTATGAAGTAATACGAAAAAGTTGCCTGCAGTACTAACGATGCTACTACATGCTTCTACTTCAAAGCTACCGTGTTACTGCGTACTAGTATATGCTACTATTAGCAAGACTGGATGCTACTATGGCAAGACCGGATGCTACTGGATACTACTACATAAGATTGGACCAGTCTAAGGCACATTAAATGATGGTATTCTTTGCTATTACATAGTATTACATGCAACGTTTTCGTACTACTACCATACTACTACGCAGGCTACAAATTTTTCATCGGGTTTTGGAAATTTCGTCGGCTCTGCCAAAAATTATGGGCAACAGGGCGCAGCCAGCGCACATGACACTCTACTTTCTTTTCTGGCCGACGAATGAAAAACTATATATTGTATTTGTTGTGTTTTATTTAATTCCTCTATTTTATTTTACATACTCCGCTTTTCAAATGGCGGGTCAGAAATAAATTACTTACTTACTTACTCCCCCTGGAGTGTCAAGAAAGACTAAAAGAGGGAAAGGAAAGGGCACCGTACAAGAGGTGATAGGACTAAAAAGAGGAAAGGCATGCTAAAGTTGTGCCTGTTCCTGAGCTTAAAAAGAGCCTAAAAGAGTACTAAAAAGAGGAAAGTGTATCAAAAAGAGGAAAATCATACTGAAACTCGTGCCTTTCCTCCGGAGACTCAAAAATAAGAAAAAAGTTAATTTAAAATGGTGTTAGAAAATGAGTCCTGCCTACCCCCACGTCATTTTCCGCGCGGGCCTGCTCTAGAACTCCTGCCGTCCTAGAGGAGCTAGAAAGAGGAAAGGAACGCTATTTCCTTTTCAAGCCAGATACATCTCTGTTGAGGGAAGGTTTTTCTGGAAATTTGAGCTTTGGTTTGAGGTTGGGCAGGAGGGTTTCCTATGATCAATGGACAGAAACCAGAAATTTTTCTGCCACGAAATGAAGATGCGTTTTCGGCGACTATACGATAGCCTCTAGATTCTAGACTTACTTGTGCTATCGCAGCCAAGAGCTGTTACGCAGCCATCAACGCCAGTCGGTAAGTCTGCTAGTCGCAGTTCCACGTTTGCGTCCCACAGCCGAATCATTTTCACGTCACCAGATACCACTAGCAGTTCTCTAAGCTGATCCCAGTGCAGCACCATACCAGAGCCTGGAACGGAGACACGGTTAGTTAAAAATAATAATAATATATTGCAAAAAATGGGCCACTGGCCTCTCTAGAAAAATAGCTGTTACCGTTTCCTTATTTTCATATCGGAAGATGAGGAAATTCAGGTTTCCGTTTTTAACACTGAACGGCCATCGAAGAAAACACTAAAATGTCTAAATAAGCCTACCTATATTGCATTCAGTGGACTTACTTCAAACATTATTACTAGCGATAGCCAGTCCTAGCCAAGCTCTTTCTTCTATGCGTTCTTGGTAGGTAACCAGGATGATTTTAGTCTTCCCCGTGGGCACTTTCAATTGTCGGCATTTTGAACAATTCACTTGTGGGCATTTTGAGTAGTAAGCATTTGGAACCGCGGGCATTTTGAGCCGTGGGCATTTTGATCGTGGGCATTCTGAGGGTGGGCATTGTGAGAGTGGGCAAAAAGATCATGGTGATTTTGGGAATCACCCGGTTCATATTGTTGTACTTTTTAACTGCAAACTAATGAAACCGAACAGAAACAGAGGACGAACTCACCTCGTGTCGAAGGCGAAATTTCCGGTAAGCACTGCCATGCGGTGACCAAAGACGACGGCGATTCACTGACGGTGCTGCCATCCACCAACGTTTCAGATAACTAAAAGAAAAAGAAGAGCTTGGCGTAATGTAGAGCAACAAAATGACCCCCAAAATAAGCACGGGCACTGTTCTGTTCTGGCATTTCTGTTGGCACCAATGACACGACTCGATCGGTCCGCATTACGGCATTTCGAAACACAGACAGGCGTCACGTATAGAGTGGGGGGAGGGGGGCATCCAATGTCCCCCCCCCCCCCAGTTTGGCTAGTAACCTGTAATGCCTAAGATCAAAGACATACCAATTACGGTTCTCAGCTGGTCTTTAGCAAAGAACTGCCATCAAAGCCTGAACCAAAGCTGTATCTCAGATCCACCAAAAAGAACTGTAAAGCGGACAGCCCCCCCCCCTAAAGACCCTATAAGTGACTATTTTTTTTCGCCAATCAGTACGATTGTGACAAAAGATAATGGAGAAAACATCCTTCACAAGAAGCAAGTTCATTAGTTTCTCCATCTCATCTGAAATTCTCAACAATGACTCTTGATTGGGAATTTTTCGCAAAGGCAAATCTCAGGGAATTCCCTCCCAACGAGGGAATTCCTCTTATCCCAGCAACTTCTTCGTCCCATGTGTTTGAGATATCACGCTCTGGTTTGAAAGAGCTGCTTTTCTGATTTCCGGCTAACGCAATACGAAATTCCGAAATTCAGGAAGAAAAATGCAGAAAACTTTGTTTGGCACAACTGACTTCTGAGTAGTTAGATATGATTAACCAGACAGCCGATTGTTGCCTCGGCGGAAATGATAAATGGAGATGAGAGGGAAGATGAAGTTGGCGGAATGTTCTACTTATACTTGATAATTTATGATAAAATGAACTTTCACAGCATTGGATTGCAGAACGTTTTACATCGTAAAAAAGCTGATTATAAATAATAAGGCAATAATCAGGAAATATCCAGTCAAATAAAGCATTAGACAGTTAAAACATTGTCGGAGGACAGGTTTGACACTTATTCAAGAACTTCAACGAACGCTGGCTCAAAGCTCTTTCAGTAACGTTCGGTTTTGGCGCTGATGGGTTGAGAACCAGAACTTTTTGTGCTTTAGATCGAAGTAATCGAGGCTTTGGTTGGCAATGTGGGGATGGAAAAAGGTGATGAAAACTTGAGTGAGAACGCTGATATTCCCGAACAATTAGTACAACGAGTAACACGTCGGGTTGATAGGGTTGGGAGGCGGGGTTCCCTCATCATGAGGACATAAGGCACTTCCAAAATAAGCTGATACGCACTGAAACACTGGCTGCTACGAGATTCTGATAAACAACCGTTGACTGTTCACGGAGAAGGGTGTTCCAAATTAAGGGTAGAAAAACTACGTTTTTCATCCTAATTTTTAGGGACATAGCGACATGCTGAATCCATTTATGGACTTTTCGAGATTCGAAATCGGGATAACGAGACACGCTGAATCCATTTTTGAATGTTATTTTCTTGCGGGGCAAGTATTTCATCCGGAATCCCGCCCAAACCGGAAATATGGTAGAATGAAAAGTTTTTGTATGGAGTTGACGAGAGATTCGATATAGGGGTAACATCTACTGAATCCATTTTTCAACTTGATTTTCTTGGCGAATAGCAGTTCACTCAGAATCCGGGAAGAAACGGAAACTTGCTCCAAGTAAAAGTGTAAGAAAACTTAAAGCACAACTAAAACCAGACAATATTCCATTATTCTGGTGAATTTGTTTTATAAGCACCACTATGATCGGATCTGGAAAGAGATTATTTCCAAGTTAATCTGGTCGGTTCCCTTATATGCCTGCCAAGTTTCATAGTCCTAGCTTATGTGGAAGTGTTTCACGAGATTTGTTTAGTTTAAGTTTAGTGTTCCTACATGTTTTTTTTCACAGTAAAGCCCCACCCTTCCGGTTATTTGTGATTGGCTCAGTCCGAGGTGCGATCTTACAGAGCAATCAGGTGACGTCAGTCAAGACTGCGGGTAATATGTAGCGTCCTCTTACGGCTTACCGACGAAACGTGCCGTGTCAAAGCATCCCGATGGCAAACGTCCATATAGCGAAACGTCCCCACGACAAAACGTCCCCAAGACCTTTAAGTTCTCCGTGGTCTTCAGGCAGGGCTAAACCAACTTCAGAGTTTCTGCTACGAGATTCTGATAAACAGCGAGTTGTTGGCGGATGGTTTGCTGTAAGAAAACTTAAAGCACACCTCTTGCTAGAAACGATCTTTTCACTATGGAACGGATCATTAAAACGTTTCGCGAAAATACCATTACTTTCCATCTGAATTTAGCGCTTGTC
This sequence comes from Branchinecta sandiegonensis, assembly GCA_030848855.1. Taxonomy (NCBI): domain Eukaryota; kingdom Metazoa; phylum Arthropoda; class Branchiopoda; order Anostraca; family Branchinectidae; genus Branchinecta; species Branchinecta sandiegonensis. The sequence goes on from JAUPMV010000011.1 coordinate 4,388,628, forward strand.
TTGTTAGCGTTCGTCCATTCTATCCATCCTTCCTGCTCTCCGACGAAGCTGCTGGGCGCAAAACGTTTGAAACTGAACGCACCGTGGTTAAAAATTAGGAAAATTAAGCAAATAAAATAAGTCAAAAACAGAAGATTCTCATATCCCTGTGTGTGAAAGAGTTGTCAGCGGACGTCGAAGATTCAGGCAAACGTTGCGTTGCGTAACGGGCAGAACTCGGCACGGATGAAAAAGCCCTAAAAATGCGTAAGCACAAAACGGACCAAAGGAGAAAGGTGGGGATTTTAGAAGCTTATAATCCCATAAGGTAGCTAGGTATATTATAAAAGGCAGAAAAACCAAGAGGGGTCCTTTAAAGCACAATTTCTCCATCCCCTGTGTGTCAAAAATCCGTTGGCTCAGTATTTCTATTACAAAAAAAATGTCAAATTTTCGACAGCAAGCAGTTCTTGATACTAAACAAAATTCCGTCAGGATATGCCAAAATCGTTGCCAACCGCGGAAAACTTACAGGAATTCTCAGGTATGTTCCGATTTGCTAACGCTGAACCACGTCAGACCGAAGAACAATAACCTAAAGTCACTTTCGGTTTTCAAGACAGCAAGGAGTGGATGTGATTTTATCTATTGGGCTTGGTTCGAAACTAGCCAATCAGAATATTCCTCAATATTCCCCAAAATAATCTGATTGGCTAGTACCCTCAAAAGTTGAACTGATTTCAACTTAGGTGCGAGACTAGCTGGTATCCGAAACTGGCCTCAATATCAATTGCAAACGGCAAAAACCCAGCTAATTCTCTGTCTCAGAGCGATTTCCGGAACTGGCTGGTACGGCCTACTAGCTAAAACCCGTTGTGAATGGGCCTTTAATTGCACTCCGCCCAAGACTAGCCAGAAGAGAAGAAGAAAAGAAAGGTGGAAAGTCAATAGTGATTGGCGCCGAGCTCGACCCAAAGCCAACTGATGCTGAAGGAAGGGGTCCACGACAAAACGCATTTCCTGATGATGGCAACACCATCCACGCGGGGACGTCTGTCTGACTGAGGCGTATTCTCGCCGTTCCCCGAGGACTCTTCGGGGAATCGAAGGGAACGGCGAGAATAGAGGGAGTTACTCCACGCGGACTCCGCCTACGGAAAACAACGAGAACACGGGTAATGCTTCTAAAATGGATTCTGTTTGAAAAAATATACAGTTGACGAAATTAACCTGGATCCACTTTATTTTCGGTTTTGTTTATTCTGATTATTTTTATTAATTTTAAATTGCACCAACACCAGCAAAAACTGATTCACCTCCGAATCTGAAAGGGAATCCTTTTGATGATGGTGAAGGTAATCGGAGCATTCCCCGTCCGCGGGGAATCGCAAGAACACGGGGAGTGAGTCCCCGGGACAAACAAAAACGCGGGGACTCCTCAAGTGGAGTCCTCGGGGAAAGGCGAGAATACGCCTCTGGTCTCAAATAACGTCTTGAAAGTGGGTGATTCTGACTTCGCAAATACAAGAATGCTTCCGACTTAACTCCTTTAATTAGGACAGTAAGCGCGTCAAGAGATTCGCTACCGGAACACAAGAGCCAGGATTCTTAGAATAGGAGGCAAATTCCTTTGTTGTATATTTTGTTTTTTCACATTTAATTAGAAGGATAATTTAAATGAAGGAATGAGATGGCGATGAGGAAATGTTCTAAGAAAGAGGGGATGGTGCAACAGGAGAAATGCATTGTACATCTTAGAGGCGCTGCAATTACCATCCTGACGAAAGTGGATGTATTTGCGGTTTTTGGCTTTTCTCCATGTGTCGGTTAACCTACCTATTTGCCACTATTGACCGTTTTTTTTACTTTTTTACACTAGTGGCGTTTTTGATCGCCGATGAAATTTCACCAGTAGACGAAGCGAGTTTGCCGATTCGTGCTTATTTACTGTTTTCGATAGCCGATAGCCTTTGGCGTTCGCCGTTGTTTTTGGGTGCGCAAAAACAGGATTTTGTTTTGCTGGCAGTTTATAATCCTTCGTTTATAACATAAACTACATATTGGATATGTCTACTCACATTGGACTTCAAAGAGGCTGTTCTCACAGCGCAGAACATAAAGAACATAATCCTAATTTCCTTCCATTTTTGAAAGAGACGCCAAATCGTCAAACGAAATCCCAACGTCTACGGCAAACGGCGCCGGGCGATGGACAGGAATTCAGGCGATAGACGTTAGCCGATCAGAACAAAAACAGAAATTGAGACATACAGCTACGGCAATCGGCTTCCGGCGAACGTCAAGAACGACAAAAAGTCAGATGGCTACGCTATCGCCGAACTAATCGGCGATCAAAAACGCCACTACTATTGACCGTTCAACCGAGCTCTAAAAACGGCTCCGTCACCGGCGCCTATCTCTTCAACGAGAACTTTGAACTTCGCGCCGTGCCAAGAGCGTAGGTCGGTTGGACGGAGCTCCCGCCTCAGTCCACAGGTCGGTTAACCGATCGGCAAACGGAGCAAAAAAAAAAAAAAACAGCTTATAGAAACTTAGGTCGGTTAACCGAAGGAGGAAAACAACTTATAGTGGGAAATCTTGTAGGTCGGTTAACTGGATGACGGCAAAAGACGCTTGCGGTTTTGTCCGTTTACGTTACTTCCATGGAAGGAAAAGTTTGAGCGAATCACAAAATAGAGAGTCGAATTGCTTTTAAGCAGAACAGCGTTTAATTTTTGAAGTTTGAAGAATTAGAAAGGGTAGATTAAGAACTAGATCCGAGGGCTTACCGACAAAACGTCCCTAAACCGTCCCCGTGGCCAACCGTCCCCACAAAAACGTCCCCATAGTAAAACGTCCCCATGGCGAAACGGTCCAAGCGTAGATTTTGAAGTTCGCCTTGGTCTTCAGGCACGTACAGTTTCGAAGTAGTTCATTACACAGAAAAGAGCTCCGATGGGGACGTTTCCAAGACATGTATCGTTCCCCCACGCAACTACATTCGAGTTCGGCAACCCTTCGTATGAAACTCGTGCAAGGTTGTATCGTCTGTCGTACTAATATTCGGGAATTATTCAACCCTTTCAGCAACAGGACGAGAGCCTTACAGATTACTCAATAGACAGGAAGAAAAACCAAACATAAGAGATGCACCAAATCTGACAGGAACCTCGCTGACATTACATTCTAACTTACCCTTATTAATGTCGCATGAACGGCACAGCCGTGTCCTGTGCGGATGTGCATGGCTTTGATTCACTAAGTATTATTATTACCAACGACAAAACACATTCCTCATCCTTATATTTACAAGCCTTTTACAAAGGATAGTGTTTTGTTACGTGTCAGAAGAAATTTGGAAATTTTTGTTCACTGAAGCAAGCAAGCTGGAGGTCAGCAACATCAGCAGAAAGTCTACTACGACAAGAACACCCAACTGCAACAGTTCAAGGGTAATGATGAAGTACTCTGCCGCAGAATCATCCCGGAAGCTGGTATATCATGGAAGTTACAGCCAGGATACGATGGTCCATACCGCGTCGTTGAAGTCTGTAACGACCACAACTACATAATCATGGACGAAGAAACCGGGATCGAAAAGCGTATCCACGTCAACCGCTTGAAGCCTTACCCGAAGTCTCAGTGGAAGTACAACAACGTAGACATCAACGATGGAAACACAAACGCTTCTTCGAAAGCCGCCACCACTGACGAATCGTGCAGCGAAGAGAGTACTCCTTGTCGTCTTCAGAAGCAAGGCTCGTGGACACTTTCCGCAGAATGACTGTTTCGAGTCATTCCACGAGCCACCAGAGACAGAGAGTTACCTGAAGCAACGGCAGTCAGATGAGCATCACCAACCACAGCCAGACAGACAACAGCAAACGCAGCCACATTCATCGACAGCCACAGAAGAAACGCAACCACAATGGTCAATAGCCACAGAAGTACAAGGTGCAGACGATCATCCTCAAACACGAAAATCTTCAAGGACAAGAAAGCAAACCGATTTTTCTGGAAATCCACTTTTCTAGAGTGTATTTTGTTACACTAAGCACGAGAATATTTCTCACTTATGATTTAAAGTTAATTTCAAGTTTTCAGAGTTTATTTCATTCTTCTAACTTTAATTATGACGTCTCGTTATGCCCTGCGAGATCACTCATAATTGTATATTTTGTATTTTCTTACATTTGTATTTTTGTAACATTTTCGCGCGAGGTCGCGCTATTTTTTTTGAAGGGGGCTATCTTGTATTGAAATATTTAGTTATAAATATTCAGTTTGTAAATAAGGTTATCAGTATATTCAAGTCTAATGAGGGTTGTAAGTTCAAGTTCAGTAAGGGTCAATGTAAATATTAAGTAGTTTCGGGAATATGATAAATATGTAAAATGTAAATAAGTGTCCGTGCTTGAGTGTAACTTGTGATTTTGATTTGAGTTAGTATCCAGATCTTGTACCGAATAGTGGAAATAAAGTAGTGTTAGTCTGTCCACAATTATATAACACTCATCTTAGCCTTTCCCTCTCAATACCCTTTTTCCCAGCCACCCAGCCCCGAACTACGAATTACAAAAATAAAAATCTTAAATAAATCTAGTCTGTAAAGTGTAGAAAAATTGCTATGCGGGTATATACAAAAAAAATTAACGTTAAGAAAAACCTCGAGTTTTCGCAGTTTTAAACCCGGCAATAACGGAGCTGCAACCTATGACAACGATGCAATGCACTCCATTTGCTTCAGTTCTCAGAAACGACAGCGAGCGTGGATTATATAAGACAAACTAATTGAATTTCATCCGCTTTTATACACATTCCTGAAGAGTTAATCAGCCAGGGTAGCTCTTTCCGGAAGCGCTGAAAAGGCTATCTCTCCGCGCATTGGGAAATATTAAGAGCAGCAAAAATTATATACAAACAAAAACGCCTAATGTCAATGTTCCAGGGAATCTAACACCGTATTACACTGAATAACAGGGACCAAAAGACGGCATTTCCAGAATTCGTCCCTGCAGCGTCCCAAAAAAAGTAAAATCATCAAACATGGGGACAGGGAAAGGGGAAGGGACCTCTAAAGAAAATACGACCAACGGAATTAAAAAAATGTTTCTTGGGCTTCGAAAAGAGAATACAACAAACGGACTGTTCCCGAAAAACCTAATCAGCTTGTACACCAACCCATCCCGAAAGTTAATTAACTAATTCTAAGGAATGCTTCTTGGAAAATACTAGAATGAAACAAGGGACATTGGGAATGAAGGAATTCACAGCAATATAGCCCATGGATCAAGTTCCAAACCATTACACTAACCCAGGTCGAAAGTAAATTTAATTAATTCTAAGAACTGCTTCTGGAAAAATACCAGAAGTCAGGACAGGGAATACGAGAAGACGAGGACTAAGGACATTGAATGTACAAAATATAATCCCCAATGAAGCCCGTCGGCCATAGCGGAAAAAATAACAATAAATATAAAGCACTCAAACAAAGAAAAAGCAAAATCAAACCGAAAATCAACATCTAGAGGAATGTGGGCCATTTCAGCATTCAGGAATCTACACAATCTTTGGAGGTCACCATAAAACTTACTTCCCACACTTAAAACCAAATACCTTTCCTACGAAGCCTCCCGACCTTTTCTCAAATGTATCAACTCCTCACAGTAAAAAATCAAACGTACCACATCCAAAAAATGGTTAAACCAACAAAAGCAGCTCGTCCTTACAGCAAAAAAGAGGGGATCGACTAAAAAGAGGCACGGCACGGCACGACATGGCGCAGGAGGCACAAGTAACAAAAAGATATTAGCAAGAAGTAGAAGTAGACAAGTAAGCGAGAGTTCGTAACTCCAGAGCCTAAAAGAAGGCACGTTAGAAGATTGTTCCTACCCCTCACTCTGCAGCCTGAAAGGACCCTCTTAGTTTTCGTGCCTCTTTTTAGTACTCGTGCCTCCTACACTATGCCGTGCCGTGCCGTGCCTCTTTTTAGTCGATCCCAAAAAATCTCGATGTTTTGGAGTCACACCTAGCGTTTCTAGGAAAAAAAAAAAAATCAGAATTAGTAATAAGGACAGTAGGGACCAACACGAAAGGAGAAATCACTCAAATTTATTTCCAAATAGCTCAAATCTGGAAGAGGAATAAAATAGATATTCCTTCAGCCCAAGCTGACTGCGAATCAAATTTGAAGGTGCAAAACGGATAAGTCAGCTACATTTTACTAGTGCTATATTTCGGCCCTTCTTGGCAAGGGTCCTCAAAATGTAGCTGACTTATCCGTTTTGCGTCGTCAAATATGAGGAATAAAATATTTACGAATTACACAAGAACGAAACAAATAAATAACACACCAAAAAAGATATGACCAGAAATAAATGATGGGATCAAACTGTGTGAAAATCGGGCAGAATAATTAGCAGGATATGGAGAAAACGGGTTGCCAGTGTTTCCTCTCGGACCGACGCACAGACGACGGGAGCGGAGGGGGAATAGACAGAAACGAAACAATATAATTATTTTATTATCCCATCTGGGGACAACACACTATCATTGCTCCAAATTTCGTTGAAAGAGTCTTTCAGCGGTCAGGTAATTTGGGAACGTCCAGTTTAATGAGGGCCTCTTCATATGAAATGTTACGACCACCCAGAATGATTAAAAATGCCCAAACGGGTTCACAGTCCCAAAGAAAAGCATGCAGTAAGATCGCACGCAATGACTGAGCTCCTGATTATTCTCATCCACTTTTTTCTCCCCTTCTTTTTTAATTCATTCCACTATTTTTACAAGATAGAGCAATATGGTATTAACACTCTTGATGACTATCTCTCCCTGCCGATGCAGAATCTCTGGGTACCTGTGGAAGAAAGCAAGAAGCGGTGTCACAGCTGCTTCCAAAGATCGCCGTGATTGTTCGACACAGGATTTGAGTCGTTCCGGACACGTTTACTCCTTCTTCCTGAGGATCACTGGCGTGTTTGGGACTTAGTCATATAGAGTATTAATCTTTCGCAAATCCGAGCGAATTTTTCAAACCCGAGTACTTTACACCGAGATTTCGGGTGGAAGTGGGTATTCTAGGGGGGCTGACAGAAGGTAGAAATAGCGTAAAAGGTCGCTGAAGCTTTAAAGCACAGCTCTTACTAGAAATGATCTTTTCCCTATAAAATGGACCAGAAAAAACGTTTTCAAAAATACCTTCACTTTCCACCTGAAACTAGCGATTCTCTTCTTAGCGCTTGTCGATTATATCCAGCCTTCCTGCTCTCCGACGCGGCTGGGCGCAAAAGATTTGAAAACTGAACGTGCCTTGGTTAAAAGTGGGAAAACTAAGCAAATAAAAGAAGTAATAAACAGAACTTTTCGTTGTGTGACGGGAAAACTCGGCAAGGCCGAAAATGCGCTAAAAATTCGTAGTTACTAAACGAAACAGTGGAGTAAGGTGGTGATTTTAGAAGCTTTTCCTTTAAAAGTTTGCTGCTAGAATATTTTGTATCGCGCGGAAACAAGAACACAAGTTTCAGTGAGATCCCAAACTGGGGTATGGGCTTTCTTCATTAGCCTATAACCGGTCTGGTAGAAAAAGAAAGGGAAGCCTACTGATCGCCTACACAATAACAGGCGGAGATGTCGTGCTGGTTCCCTGATATTACTAGATAACATCTTATTTCGTGTTTAGATCGCACTAAGATCTGAACAATTTACTGTAGGCTAGGCCTGACTCAATCAATCAGATTATCAAACCAAATAGTTTAAAGCTAGAAGAGGTCGTATCACATACAAATTATTTGGTCATTAAAAATTCATTAATATGCTACAATTTGCGAGACGTCGGTAACAAACTGACAGGATAAGGCAAAAACCGACTACCAGTGTTCCTATCTGTGTAATGAGAATAATCAGGGATAAACAACACATAAAAAGGGCTGGGATAGGACAATCTAGTTGCCCATCACTTATTCACTTAAATTGGCTTGAAGACCCGCTGAAAATGCGTTACTTCGTTGTTCCGCTACTCGAGATCTATGTGTTTTCTTTTTCGTATATGGCAATTTGCTGAATTAAAAGTATTCATTCATTCATTTGCTGAATTAAAAGTATTCATTCGTTTCTTGGAACTGCAGTCTGGGATTCTTTACCAGTGAAAATCAGGGCGGCTGAGCATCTTTTAGAGTTTAAGAGAAAATTAAAAGAATATTTAATAAAAGATGGTTGAGAAATGTATTTATTTGTTAGGGGGTAGGGGGTGGTAGGTAGGTAGGGTGGTCTGGTTGGTTGGGAGGAACGGTTGGTTGGGGGTGGTAGGGAGGAATTGGTGGATGGGTGATCGGGGTGGTAGGGAGGGAGTAGGGTTGTTGGGAGGTTTATGTTTATTTTGGAGGTGATAATGTGAAGGAGTTTGGTCTGTTTTTTTTTTGGGGGGGGGGGTCTGTTCTTTTCTTTTTTTTGTTTTTTTTATTAGTTATTTATTATGTTGTTTTTTGGTGTGTTTAGAAAATGGTTAACCTTTACCACTGCACGCCAGCAAAAACGTAGGTTTTTCCATTAGTGCAGTAGATGTAAATACAAAAGAGTTAAATTGTGTTTATTAATAAAATAAGTATCAAGTAAAATAAGTATCAAGTATCACCAATAATCGATTTTCAAATAGTGGACTTTCCGTGTGATTTGTGGTACCTCTATGCGCTTGTATTTTTGTTGTATGCCTTACGAGAAAGATTTATGATCTTTTTTTGTTCAGGCACTAAGCTATCTTCACCAATCTCACCGCTGCAAACTGAACAGCCATGTTTGCGTTGGGATTAAAATTTTCCACAACATAGTAGAATTTTCGTTGTGGGGACGGTCGTAGATATTCTGAACGTCATAACTAGAGCAGATAGTGGAAAATAAAAAAAAAACTTCGCAGAATCCAAATAACTCAGCGTATTCAATTAAATGAAACAACAGTAAGTTGGCTTTTCAGTTAAACTTTAAACTAAATAATGCGAAAATGAGAGCTGTACCTGCACGTTGTTGTTTACGGGAATGATGTCCTTCCAAATCCGGACTGCGCCGTCGTCAGATCCAAGAAGAAGAAGAGCATTGTCGTGCGCATTTACAAAGTCCAGCGCAGTGATGCGACTCCCCTTTGGGTTTAAGTTCGGACAGTAGATAGTTTTTTGATTGAGGTCCGTGTCCCAGAAGCTGGAAAAATAATGAGGTTGCTAAATTGCTGGCCCTTCAAACCGCTGAAACCCAAAAGTACTAGCTGGAAACCTTTAAGTTTGTGGTATTTAATAACGATTCAACTTCTTTGGGCAATTTTCATTCTTCATTAGTTGCGTTTTTGCAGATATCATGGTATCTGATACAACGGTCTGAAGTCGTTTTCGCAGTTACCATGCTATCTGATACATGGTCAAAAGACCTTTTTGCAGTTATCGTGGTATCTGATATTCAGATACCACGGTCCGACCGTGGTAATTGATCGTGGTATCTTAAAAAGTCATCTCTCTTTCATAAATTTCTGTCAAATTGGTGGGAAAGAAGTTTGGCACTTAGTGACGTGACTGAATATCAGTTTTTCTTTTGCGATGACTTCGAAAAGTGCAATTTCGGCAATTGTCGTTTTTGCAGGGCAACCGTATATCAGATACCACGGTTACTGCAAAAACGACTAATTGCAGATCCAGTTACCGTGTTAACAGATACCATGGTATCTGCAAAAAGGCAACACAGCGAACCTCACTTGACATATTTTTACTTTTTTACGGGGAACACCGTCGAAGACATATCACGTCTAGTCTTTGGAGTCCTATAGGTCAAAGATTCGAGTCTTGGTGAAATTAGTATCTGAGACATGTTTTGTGTGCGTTAAAAGTAGAGCAGTCAGTGCCTTGAGTAATTCTCTGTGTTTGGTTGATTTATTATCCTTTTATTTAACAAAAAAAAAACATTCAGATAAAAACACCCATTCCTCATCCAAAAGTGAGTAAAACCACTATAGTTCCCTTCGGGTTTAAGTTCAGTCAGTTGTGTTAAGTCCAGAGTGTCATAAAGGTCTCGTATTATTCACACAAAACACATCCAGCTAGACATGGCTATCAATAACTGACCACCAGGGTTGTCACGCCAGATAAAAACATCGAATATGACAAAAGAAAATCACCGAAGGAAGAACATTCCGTAGTGCGCGATACTAGACTGGATATAAGAATAGTCACAATTAACAGATTTTGAGAGTGATAGATTTTAATGCCTAAGAGCCATCAAGGGCCATCGCACCAAAACCATAAGAAAAACTTATGAGCACTATGCCTATATTTGAATCTACAGGGATAAAGAATTTTCCCTGGGTGCTAGTCCTATCCGGAGGTACCTTCCAAACAGATAAATAGCCTGGAAACTTGTCTCTTTCATTCTCTGACGTCCCCAACGTCCAGCTCGATGGACGACTCCCGTTCAACACCGCTCCGAGGGCAGCGTTGAGCTTTTTTTTTTCGATTTCCACCCGTATAGCATAGTGCTATTAGAGCTTGGTCACACTTGGCTCATTTCCTGGCTTTCTGGGTTGCAGAAGTAGAGAAAAGAACAAGATATAAATAATTCTGAAAGTTATCCTTTTAAATTCAGCAGATCAATTAGAGCAAAACAGCGTGTATAATTATGTTAGAAGAACCCTAATTGACCCCCTAATTGCAGTCTGGTCATTATCCCCAAGCTGCCACGAAGCACATCAAATCTCACGTCCCCTAGGGATTTTCAATTGTTTGCGGAACAGGCAGCTTTTTGAGCCCAGGGTGACCAAGCTCTTAGGGTTAAAATAAAATAGATCGATTGACTGGGCTGAACGTGGATAGAAAAAAGGCCTGCACAGATTGAAGATGAAAAAGTGTGGACCTTCCCACTCATATGCTCCCATCAAGCTGAATGAGCATTTTCACGTCGACGGAACCCATCTTCCTCAGCCGTTCAACGTTCGATCGATTTTCTCATTTTCGCGCTGATGGGGTCATCCGTTCAACTCTGCAGCCATCAACGCGAAAACGCCACCTTTGTAGCAAAAGCTGAGTATTAAATTTGGATTGAAAATCCCGAGTTTGGATATAGCCTTTAAGCTTTCCCGTATGAAAGTAATTAAAGTCATCGTATTATGTGACATTTTCCCAATCGTAAACAGCTGAAAACGATTGGAAACGATCGTAAACAGTTGTTTTTTTTCGATTGGAAACAGTTGTTTACGATTGGAAACAGTCGTTACGATCGGAAACAGTTATTTACGATTGTAAACAGTTGTTTCTAATTGTTTCCAATCGTTTGCGATTGTAAACAGTTGTTAACGACTGTATTTTTACGATTGAAACCGATTGTTTCCAGTAGTAAAAATACAATCGTTAACAACTGTTTCCAATCGCAAACGATTGGAAACAATTGTTTACGATCGTTTCCAATTGTTTACGACATGAAAAATATCCCATAATACGAAGACTTGAATTATTTCCATACGGGTTGACTGTGTACTGCAGATTAAGCTGGAGTGGGAAAGCGAAAACGAAGTGACTCTCGACCTTGTTTTCCTACAAAACTATCATCATCATGAACGCATTGCAAATGATCTTTCATTTATTTTTCATATTTCCTCGTGTTTATTCTTTCACTCTGTCCTTCGGGCTGGGATTATTACAAGTCGGATATGACAAGAAAATATAGATATACGTGGCTATTCACTAGAAAAACAATAAGTCAATTTGCACTGAACATAAAGGCTGTCTAGTTTCGTGTTCTTTTACGGTTTTTAATCCAGTTTCGGTAATGTCTTACAGGTGGATGGCCCAGTACTTCTGGATTGTCTAAGAAGTGTGTAATTAGTGGATTGATCATTCTTTTACTAATCTGGGAGCGCTTATTTCAAAAAAAAAAAAAATTACGATCCTGCCACCCGCATGGTGACAGGGGACTATTCATCAGTAGGACAGGTAATAATTTTTCTGTCAGGAACTTGGAAGATTTGTTCTGTTGAATTGTTGGGTTTTCTTGTCCGGTAATTGCATCTGAAGATTTAGGGCAAAATGCCTGTCATAAAATAGTTACTCTCTCCACAAATCAGATGCCGGCAGTGCGACTGGCAGAACGAATTATTGGTTAGAAGTGGAAGGGGGTATTTAATTTCGTATTTTATTTTTATTTGGAAGTTTTCATGGGGGATCAGACAAAGGAGAAGAGGCGTGAAAGTGAAGTGAGTCTTCTGAAAATCAGTTTATCGACGTAGTGCGGCGGACATAGCATCTTATCTTAAAGACCTAATCCAAACATTCTGTTTACCTTCTCTTAGTGATCGCATGCCACGAATTTGTTTAGATTTGAACTCGATTGCCCAGTTGCTGTTTCGGCTCGAGAAAAAAACCAATGCACAACGTCTGCTTTTCTAAATGGCGGAATTTTCCAGGATTGATTAGCAGAGAATTATAAGACCTAAGTGATAATTTTGTATGTCTTCAGAGGTACCACACTGGTCTTGGTTTTATAATTTATTTCTATTCGTAAATAAACAGTTGGAGCATTAGATGGAAATTATTATTTTGACCCTTGGCTCCCTACGTGCCATAACAACTGTCCGGGATAATCGGCTGAGATTTAGTCCAGACAGAGTTATTTCAAACCTAGGAATTTTTTTTTTTTTTTTTTAAATTTGCTCATTGTTTTACGGTGTTTTTAGTGGTTTTGAACATTCATAGTGACAGTAGGGATGATTAGCATTGTGTGTGTGGTAGAAAGACCATTTTGTGGCCCGCTTTAACATATCTTTAATAGTTTCCAGGCTATTCAACTGTTTGGAAGGTTCCTCCGGACAGGACTAGCACACAGGGAAAATTATAAATCCCTGTAGTTTCAAATAGGCTATAGGCATAGTGCTCATACGTTTTTCTTGTTGTTTTGGTGCGATGGCTCATGTTGGCTTGTGCATTAAAATTTATCTATCTTAAAATCTGTTTTTTGTCACTGCCCTTATATCCAATTCCGAGCACTAGGGGATATACTACAATTTTTCCGCAACCGAAGATACCATCATAGGTCTAGGACCCTGGCGGACATTTCTCATATCACAAAAACGCAAAGTTGGGAACTGGGGAGCCCGATGAAAAATTTATCTCAAAACAGTAGTACGAAGTTGTAAAAAGTAGTTTAACTGATGCTACTACATGCTTCTACTTCAAGGCTACCGTGTTACAGCATTCTACTGCATGCTACTATTAGCAAGGCTGAATGCTACTATAACAAGACAGGATGCTACTGGATACGACTGCTTAAGATTGGCCCAGTCCGAGGCATATTTATTGATAGTATTCTTTACTATTACATATCAATACATGCAACTTTTTCTTACAGCTATCAAACAACTACGCAGGCTACAAATTTTTCGTCGCGGGTAACATGCCGTAGCCTAATTCTGCATTCACACCTTCTGAATTAAACACTGCGTAAAATCCGTCATATGTTTCAGATCTAACCGCATTTACGTCCGTACACAGAGAATTTTTTCGAGGCCTGGCTAGGTTGCAGGAAAACTATCGTTCCGGATCTTTTCTTGGAGTTATCCGGTCTAATAGTGCGAACACACGATCAGGATAGGGAGCTCCCGGACTGGAATTCCTGCCCGGATTTTTGGCACCATCATTATTGAAAAGTTGAAATTTTTTTGACTTGATGATGAAAGTGAATGAAATCTGGCCGGGAAATCCTGATCGTGTGTTTAAAGCACAACTCTTACTAGAAACGATATTTTCCCCATGAAATGGATCAGAAAAAACGTTTTCGAATATATCATTACTTTCCACCTGAAATTAGCGATTGTCGATTATCTCCATCCTTCCTGCTCTCCGACGCGGCGGCTGGGGGCAAAACATTTGAAAACTGAACGTGCCGTGGTTAAAAAGTGGGAAAACTAAGCAAATAAAAGAAGTAATAAACAGATGCTTCTGTAATCCTTGTGTGTGAAAGAGTGTCAGCGGACGTTGAAGATTCCGGCAAAAGTTTCGTTGTGTGACGGGCAAAACTCGGCAAGGCCAAAAAAGCGCTAAAAATTCATAGGTACAAAACGACACAGTGGAGAAAGGTGGGGATATTTATTTATTTATATATTTATTTGACTAAATCACGGCCAACAAGGGCCATATGCATCTATTAGAAGCTTATAGTTCTGTATGGGATCTAGGTATATTACAAAAAGCAGAATAAGCAAGAGAGGTCCTTTAAAAGAATGCAAAACCGTACCTGCAGCCATCTGTGCCGGCGACGGCCAAAACCGGTTCGTAGGGATGAAAGCGGATCACAGATGGCATGTGCGAATTTTTGTGCGCAAAAACTTGCTCTTCAAGCCTTCCAGATGTCATCTTTCGTATCTCTTCGTGGATCTCCATTCTCGTCCTGCTGTTGCTGATGTATCTATTAAGAAAGCAAACATTTTAGAAATATATTCCTTTCAAATCACTTTTGTTTCAAAAATTCTTCGTCACGTCTGCTATTACTACTTTAGAAGCCTGGGACTCCAATCGAAGCCTCGTTTTTGTTGCATGCTGCAGGTCCACTTCTCCGCCGATTCCGGACTGATTCTTTCTACATTAATTTTTGCACTGCAGCGCTTCCAAGGAAGACGCTGTTCCAAGGAATGACGTACCGTCATTCGTCGAAATGTATAATTCATCGTAATTCTTCTATAATTCATCGTAATTCGTGCTTATTTTATAATTGTTGAATTCTAGTTCTGACATACGTGAAATGTGACGTCATTCGTCGAAATGCATAATTCGTCGTAACTCTTGTTTATGTTATAGTTATTTGATTTTCAGTTCTGATATGCAGTGATTCGAATTGTATATAAGTTTATTATTTATGACAAAATTATGACAAATATTTTGATGTTACTATATTTATGACGAAAAATCCTATGTTCGGCTTGCCCGTGAAGGAATTTTGAAAATAAATTGAAATTGAAGACTGCAGCGCTTCTCAAGAATCACGGACTTGCTCACCGACCAAGTCCGTGCTTCCCTGCAAGATGCTGCAGCGCTGCCGCTTCAAACAAGAAGAAATTGAATCCAAAAACGCATATTGTGCAAAAGCAAAGAAGTGCTGCAGCAGCGATGCGGAAGCGCTATTGCAACAAAAACGAGGCTCTAGTAATCCCCTGGACAATCAAGTGCAGTAGCTCACAGGGAAACACGAAGGAAGCCACAGCATTGAAAATGATTCAGATAGGGAAAGGTGCAGTCGCCCTTGACAGGGAATTGTAAGTGGTGAACCGAATGGCAAGAATTATTATTCTATTACTGTTTATTATTCCTCGAAGTATACTGGAGCAATATACGAAAGAAAATAAATATCATGGCGAGGAACCAGGTCCGATTTGTGTAATGTTAAACCCAACATTTGTTGTGTGAACGCGAAAATCTGAATGAACTTGGGTTAGAAGTTTTTGGAGTGAATGAAAGAGGGGTGGATGAAGAATGGATGTGCACTATCATGGGTAATGGTTGTTTTATGAGTATTGAACAGTTCGCGAGGTTCCTCAGGGTAGCCCTAGCCCATAGGGATAGGTGCTCATAGAAGGTATTATTTTTGTTTGTTTGTGCTTCTTTCTCATGTATTTGCCATGACGTTTGCTCTTAGTATAGATAAATCTTTTCTTTTGTTATCATGATAGACAACCTACATGACAAAGTAGAATTATAAAAGTGCACTTGGAATCAATCAAAAGAACAAAGACGAAATAAAAATCACTGGTTAAAATGGTTAATGTATGTTGACTGAAAAATGGAAAAGATTATGGCACGGGAAAATTGCGGGAAGCAGCCCTATTCATTGCTGCAATTATCAGACCAGTCACAGCAGTAGCTAAGAAGTAATTTTTTGATTTAGAAAGTGCAGTAGACAGGCATATCTAGAGCAAAATAACACTAGGGAGTAGCGCCAAGACTTGAACAAAAAAGTGACACACACTCAAATAGCAGCGACACTAGCACCACTAGCGTTAGAGAATTCTACTGAAACTCATCCAGTCGTGCACCAGCGCTGGGTCCAGTAGCTCAAAATTCTGAACACAGCAAAAAAAAAAAAGATACACCCTCCCCTGCTTCTTCGATGTGTACAGACCGTATCTTAGCTTTCCTATAAATTTCTAAACCCGCAAGTTTGTTTTGCTTTAAATGCCACAAGCGTACTGGGTGGCGCTACAAGTATGAGCCGATTGTTAAGCATGGAAAGCATAGTTTTCACGTTCTTCCCTGTTTTTATGGCACTTGCAGCCTCTGGCTCAAGTGCCATATACCGATCACAATTCCGTCTGTCGGTCTGTCGGTCTGTCGGTCGGTCCGAGTTTTTTTGTCCCACATATCCGAGTTAGGGTACTTCCAGATGTGCTAGGACAATGAAACTTGGCAGGCATATCAGGGACCCGACCAAACTAACCTGGAAATAATCAGTTTCCCGATCCGACCATATGGGGGGGAGTGCGGGGCACTGGAAACTTGCAAATTTAGGGCATTTTGTCACTTTTTTCTGAGTTAAGGTACTTCTAGATGAGCTAGGACAATGAAACTTGGCAGGAATATCAGGGACCCGACCAAACGAACCTGGAAATAATCAGTTTCCCGATCCGACCATATGCGGGGGAGTGGGGGCGCTCGAAACTTGAAAATTTAGGGCATTTTGTCACACTTTTTCGAGTTAGGGTACTTCCAGATGAGCTAGGACAATGAAACTTGGCAGGAATATCAGGGACCTGACCAAAGTAACCTGGAAATAATAAGTTTCCCGATCCGACCATATGCGGGGGAGTTGGGGCCCTGGAAACTTGAAAATTTCGGGCATTTTGTCACACTTTTTCGAGTGAGGGTACTTCCAGATGAGCTAGGACAATGAAACTTGGCAGGAATATCACGGACCCGACCAAACTAACCTGGAAATAATCAGTTTCCCGATCCGACCATATGGGGGGGAGTGCGGGGCGCTGGAAACTTGAAAATTTAGGGCATTTTGTGACACTTTCTCGAGTTAGGGTACTTCCAGTTGTGCTAGGACCATGAAACTTGGCAGGCATATCAGAGACCCGACCAAACAAAATTAGGAATAATCAGTTTTCTGATCCGACCATTTGGGGGGGGGGGGGGGTGGAGGGCAGGGGAATCCGGGAAACTGAGAAGTGTGTAACTTTCGAACGGATGATCGGATTGTAATGAAACTTCATAACTGAAGAGAATATATATCTGTAATGTCCCGTTTAAAGTCTTGACCGGATTCGGTAGCCAGGGGGGAGTTGGGGGGGGGGAGACCGGAAATTTCAAGAAACGGTTAGAATGGAGG
Organism: Branchinecta sandiegonensis; assembly: GCA_030848855.1. Classification (NCBI taxonomy): domain Eukaryota; kingdom Metazoa; phylum Arthropoda; class Branchiopoda; order Anostraca; family Branchinectidae; genus Branchinecta; species Branchinecta sandiegonensis. The sequence goes on from JAUPMV010000011.1 coordinate 4,405,950, forward strand.
GATCGGAGTGAAACTTGCTGGGAAGAACAAGCATCTGCTCTAGATAAGTCCTTTAGACCATTGTACTGGATCCGGACACTTATGGGGGGGGGGGGGGTCCCGGAATTCCGGTGATGGTGGTTTTGGGGATTTTCACGATGAAACTTGGCAGGCATATCAGGGACCCAATCAAACTGACTTCAAAATAAAAATATTGTCGATCAGATAATGGTGGGGGAGTGGAGGGAGGGGAATCCGCAGGGGAATCCGGGAAATTGAGAAGTGTGTAACTTTCGAACGGATGATCGGATTGTAATGAAACTTCATAATTGAACAGAATATATATCTGTAATGTCCCGTTTAAAGTCTTGACCGGATTCGGTAGCCAGGGGGGAGTTGGGGGGGGGGAGACCGGAAATTTCAAGAAACGGTTAGAATGGAGGGATCGGAGTGAAACTTGCTGGGAAGAACAAGCATCTGCTCTAGATAAGTCCTTTAGACCATTGTACTGGATCCGGACACTTATGGGGGGGGGGGGGGCCCGGAATTCCGGTGATGGTGGTTTTTTGGATTTTCACGATGAAACTTGGCAGGCATATCAGGGACCCAATCAAACTGACTTCAAAATAAAAGTATTGTTGATCAGATAATGGTGGGGGAGTGGAGGGAGGGGAATCCGCAGGGGAATCCGGGAAATTGAGAAGTGTGTAACTTTCGAACGGATGATCGGATTGTAATGAAACTTCATAACTGAACAGAATATATATCTGTAATGTCCCGTTTAAAGTCTTGACCGGATTCGGTAGCCAGGGGGGAGTTGGGGGGGGGGGGAGACCGGAAATTTCAAGAAACGGTTAGAATGGAGGGATCGGAGTGATGCTGGGAAGAACAAGCATCTGCTCTAGATAAGTCCTTTAGGCCATTCTACTTGATCCGGACACTTATGGGGGGGGGGGGGTCCCGGAATTCCGGTGATGGTGGTTTTGGGGACTTTCACGATGAAACTTGGCAGGCATATCAGGGACCCAATCAAACTGACTTCAAAATAAAAATTTTGTCGATCAGATAATGGTGGGGGGAGTGGAGGGAGGGGAATCCGAAATTTTCAGTCATGCGTAATTTTAGAATGGTTGATCGGATTCGAGTGAAATTTAAGAATTCAACAGAGGACATTTCTCCGATGATTTTTTTCATATCCGGACCGGATCCGGCAACTATTGGGGGGGGGGGGGAATACGTGCCCCGTTTAGAATGGAGGGATCGGGATGGAACTTTGTGGGAAGAACAAACAGATGCTCTAGGTAAGTCATTTGCTGAATCGGATTGGCTACGTGCACCGTGGGGGAGCTGGGTGGGGTGGGGGGGTGGACCGGAAATCTCGAGAAACGGTTAGAATGATGGTATCGGAGTGAAACTTGCTGGGAAGAACAAACATCTGGTCCATATAAATCTTTTACATAATTTGACTGGATCCGGACACTTGAGGGGGGGGGGGGGAGGAGGGGTATCCCGGAATTCCGTTTTTGGGGGATTTTCACGACGAAACTTGGAAGGCATACCAGGGACCCGGTCAAACTGACTTGGAATAAAAAAAAAATCCTCGATATGATAATCTTGGGGGGGGGGGGGAGTTGAGGGAGGGGAATCCGGAATATTGAGTCATGCGTAACTTTGGAACGGGTGATCGGATTCGAGTGAAATTTAATAATTAAACAGAGGACATTTTTCTCTTGTGACCTTTTTCATTTCCGGACCGAATCCGGCAATTATCGGGGGGAGGGCGTAAAATACTTGACCCGCTTAATCATTTACAGAACAGGATTGGCTCCGGTTATTGTGGGTGGAGTTGGAGGAGGGGGAGGGGGGTCTGGGATTCCGGTGATCGCGCGTTAAGGTACTTCCAGATGTGCTAGGACGATGAAACTTCGCTGGAATATTGGAGACTCAACAACATTTGCTTAGAAATTGCTACTTCCCAAATCCGATTATTCCTTTAAGTACCAATCTTGACCGCAAAGTAAAAAAAATACTTTTAAGCAATATATGCATTTTCGTGATGCCCATCAGCCCATTAGCAGTTTTGCCTCAAGGGTTTTGCTTACAAATGAAGTTCCAGCTCCCTTATAGCGCGCATCTCAACCGCAAAGTCGAAACTTACTCTTGATCAATCAAATTATCTTGACACATGCAAGTGCCATATGAGCTTACAGCTCTTGTTTCTTTTCCCGGATACGCCGTCACTAGCCTTTTACCTTTGGGGGAGGTCCAGTTTTGGCAGCAGGACTTGAAAATGTGCCGACAAAAAACGCAGTTGCTGCAAAGCGACAACGTCGCGAATGCTGCACCCAGGAGAAATAAAAGCGCCGCAGGTAAAATTTTTATAATCCGCCTTTTTTGTTAAATTCTAGCTTTTAACGTGGTTCAAGCCCCCCCAAAATTCCAAGCCTTAAACGCCAACTAAATGACGTACCCTTCTTCTAAATATTGTTTAATTTTCTGGAAACACTCATGATCAGAGTGCCTTTTTGCGATCCCACATTTGTTCTGAATTAACCGCAAACAAAAATAGGCTAGCTTTCAGGTCAAGAGACGTGCTTATTCCTGAAGTTCTGAAATCATTAGAAGTAAAAGTCAAGTAATGAATGGAAACCAGCTGAAGCTACCGTTAAATTGTAAAGAACAAGAGCTAAATAAATGCCACTTTAATTACCAAGCTCAGTAACTGGGGTGAACCATATAATGAATTCATACTACCGAAAAACTAACTAAAAAAATAAGGAGCAGATCCGGAGCGGTATAACGACCGAACTTCAGAATGGAATAAAACTCTTGGCAGAACCACCTAAAACAACCGAATGTGGCAAGTCTGGTAACAGATTTGCACCAAACAAAAATCAGGTAAATTACCGAATTCGGTAACGAATTAGAACCAAATGAATCTGATTAATCACCGAATTATGAAATGGATTGACCGAATGCGACAGAACAGATACGGAAGTCCGGTGAACGACCGAGTTTGCTAACGAATGAGACCAAATAAATACGTTAAATCACCAAATTTTACGTCGGGACGTACCGAATGCGGTGAAATCGATGCGGACTGAACAAAAGTTGGACAAAAAACAAATTTGATAAAGATTGGGAATCAATAAACCCGTTTAATCACCCAATTTGGAAATGTGGGTACAAAAGATTTTATAAAACAGGATACCGCGATGACAGTGAGCCCCCCCCCCCCCCCCTCGGGACGCCCCTGGTCATCACTCCTACAGAAAGTACAGAAGTCGGAAGTGTTTGGTAACAAAGCCCCTAAAACCTATTATTTTCCAAACCAGAGATATCGCAAAAAATACAAGACATTAAATTTTCCAAAGCAGCCTCTTAAAACATCAACTTCAATTTTCTTGAAAACTAATGAGCCAATCTTCTTGGTCTTTTCGGCAGGACTGAAATGAGTGAAAGTTGTGCACTCCGCAAAAATAAAGTTTTGTATCTCCTCCGACTGGTCGTTTACCTGTTCACTACTGAGTAGGCTATTCACGGATTCTTCGTAGCTACCATAGTCTTCCATTGCGGTCTAGGCAAACGCAAATCAATATATGATATAGCCTGTCTACAGAACATTCGGAATGAAGTTGGACCAGTCAGCTACCGCGTCGTAGCAATAACACTGTTGTTTTTCGTTACTTTCACGCGGTTTCCGACTAATCCGTTAGAAAACGGCTTATAACTCGTGGAGAATCGGTGATCTATTCTATATTTTGTGAAGAAATCTTCTTCTTCTTCTTAAAAAAAAAAAAACTAAACAAAGACAGACTTTACAGAACTGAATTCTCATTTTTGAGTGAACATGTTTGAAACTGTGTGTCTTTAGTGTGTGTTTTTGTTAGTGACTTTTTATTTCTGCACTCTCTTACTGCACTTATGCCCACGGGTAGTGCGTAATAAATCATTCATTCATTCGCAGGACACGGTCGTGCCCTTTTTGGTTGCGTTATGTATAATGTTTTGTTTAATGAATGATAAAAGTAATACGAATTAAATTCAGTTAGACCGTTCAGTCATAAAAACATAGGTGCCATAGAGAAAGTGCAGCGACGTTTCACAAAGTTCTGCCCTGCACTATTTACCTTAGCAACGACAAATCGATGGTGTTTTAAAATTTGTCATGGTCATTACGACAATCCTTCCGAAACAATTCCAAGCTATAACACGTAAGGCCTACGTGGACATGAATTCAAGCTTTAGAGTTGGTGAACACCCTTCTATCTTAATGAACAAATACCGATCAATGACTTAAAGCACCCATGACACAGTTTTTTCGGCTGATAAATAAATAATTGCCCTTTAGGCAATCAGTCACTACAAAAAAGGCAAATCTAAAAAAAAGGCTGCCGTATGAGCTGTTAGTTCAAGCATATCCTCCAGTCTATCGGTCACATAAACTTCGTGCATGTTAACTTGACGCCCACGTGCGCGAAGTCCGGTTTATTCTTAGCTTACACTTCACAAGATTCAAAATGGCATCCAATTCTAAGTTCCAGCAAACATCCTGTCCAGTTTAATTAAGATTTTGTCAGATCAAATCAACGGTGCGTTGCATCTCGAAGTTTAGGGGGCATTCCGGAAATAGAGCGTTCCGAAATCCGGTGCTGCACAAACTTAGATACAAAATAGGAAATCGAAAACCAGTTGCTATGGTCAGATGGGCTGGAAGATATTTCAGGCAGGTGAAGCAGAATACAACCATCGATTCAAATCGGTGGATGGAACCCTTCACCCCCTACTCAACAAATCAGGAAGGTAGGAACGCACGGTAGAGATAAAGTTTTGATAGAAAGAAAAAGAATCCGGATGGGAAATATGCGTGTACTCTTTGCGGTGGTAAAGATGAGGATATCGGTCGTTTTTTAAGCCGGTGTCAAGAGCTTTCGGATATCCACAGGGAGATTTTCGGTGGGGATATCCCGATAATTCCTGGTACCCTGAAGTGTACTTTCACCCAGTCGATCAATAAGATTTGTCGGTTTGTTTCTAGAGCGCTGGAATTTAGAAAGCTTTCCGTAGATTACTTGTATGGTTATTTACGTCTCTGTGTATTCACAGTTTGTACTTGTATATGGCCCTCGGGCTTTTTCAAATTCAATTATTATTATTATTGTTATAGGTCTACCTATGTAGTCACTTTTGGGGTCCTAAAATCATACTTCACTGATCTTTCAGTTTTCTTAAGTACAAAAGTTTTATAGATATAAAAGTTTTATATACACATTTATAAGCACACAATTAATTAAAAAAAAGACATATGCTGCTTGATCGGCTTATAATTTCATGGACGGGCGGAATTCAGGACTCAGTCGTCATAAGGGGTCGATTCATTTTTCTGTCAAGATGCGAATATAGATAGATAGATAGATAGATAAGAAGATAGAACAAAAGATACCTTAGCTTTTTGTTCAATTTTACTTCAACTTTCAATGCAATCATATTTTTTGTTGAATTTATCTTCGTCTGTACTTGACGAGATACACATTTGACAACTTAATGCTGTGAGAGTTGGTTACATGTAGATCATCAACATAGAGATATTCTGCCCGATCTGGCACCGGCGACAGGTCGGACGCGGCACCAAAAATTCCTGATGCAAGTTAAATGTCGCACTAACCGGTATTCGAATTCCTTCGTACCATATTTCACTGAGAAGATTAACAAAAAACAAGTGAATTCCAAGTGATTTATTTTTTTATATGTAATAATTGTATATATTCAAGTATTTTAACACATGAAATGTAATGGTTTATTGCCATGTCGGCGCTACGAGTTATAAATAAAAATAAAAATATCAATCTACCGATCTATCTCGAAGTCAACAAACGCTGACACAAAGTTTTTGTTATATGTCTTTCTATTTTGGCGAGTATAGTGGTTATAGTTTGTACTTATTCGGATTTAGTTCTTGGTAAGCGCAGTTTAGGGGGCAATGTGGGTCGGCAAAACTATTCGGAAATAAAAGCGATCGGATTCCGAAATGAGCGCGAAGGCAATCCCATCTCTGCTGAAGTTGGAACTCGGAATTCTTTGAGGAAGAGAATAAAGGGACCTTGCCTTGACAGCAGATTATCCTAAGAGCTCTTTTCTGAATGCTTGTCCGACAGATCCAAAGTGCAAGACGGGACAAGCATACTCGAGAACTGAGCGAATAAATGACGTGTAAAGCCGGAGCATATGGGAATTCGGACACAAGAATTTGAAAAAAAAGCATTAGGACGGAAAGGGATGCCCTGAATTGTTCTGTATTTTCTCGCACATGAGCCTCTCACTTCAGAACAGAGGCGTTACTAGCCAAAATGTTTGGGGGGGGGGGCAAGGACTTGCGCATAACACTTTCAAGAATAACACCATTTCACTTAGAAATAAAGTGTTATGACCAATTAAGTTTACACTATTTCGTGCCTAGATCTCTAACTAACGGGAACGAAAGATACATAACATATAACATCCCAAAGTGTTATCTGTTGAAACCGTGCATCCTGCTGTTGTCGATACGTAACTTCTGACAGTGTAGTATTTTTACCTATTGAAGGTGTTGTTGGAGATCTGGGCACGAAATAGTATAAACTTAATTGGTCATAGCACTTTTTTTCTAAGTGAAAAGGTGTTATTCTTGAAAGTGTTATGCGCAATCTGTTATGAAACTTCTGACAGTGTTTCAAGAAAAAGAACGACACTTTTCGAAAAAATCGACTGATTTTCAGGAAAAACGACTGTTCTGACGAAACATCGACTGATTCTCAGAAAAATCGACTGTTTTAATGAAAAAAAAAACAACTGTTTTGGCGAAAAATCGCGGCTCTTTCGCGCCGTTATTTTTTTACCGACTGACCGAAAATATTGGGGGGGGGGGCGTCCCCCCTCCCCCCCCCCGTCGTGACATCCCTGCTTCAGAATAAGTGTAAAGTAATTTCCAGGAGTTCGGTTTTTGTGCAAATCTGAGGGGTGAACGAGGGTTTTTGAAAATTTAAATTTTGAAAATGAAAAAACAGAAAAAGAAAGTATGTTTTAGAATGAAAAGTGACGTTAAAGTAGGGTAAACTCTAAGGTAATTTTTGTGTTAACGTCACTGAGTTTAAGGCGGAGACATAATCACTTCCTCTAGTTCAATTTAAAACCAGAAAGAATCAAAAAGAAACTACGAGGGAATTAAAACAAAAAGGGTGTCCACAATAGTCCATCATACAGTCACAACAACAGTCACTTAAGAAAATCCAAACTCTTTATTTCAGTTTTTTTTCCCTACTTTATCTCCAGCCTTGCCAAGCATTACTACTCTTTGAACGTTTTTACCGAACTGCAGCTTCGCTCAAGCGCCATACCGATCACTTTTCGGTCTGTCAGGCCACTGTTCTCGAGTCAGGGTACTTTCAGAAGCAGGGGCGTCACGACTAGGGGGGGGGGGGGGGGAGGGGCGGGGGGGATACCCTCCCCCCGAAGTTGTTGTCAGTAAAAAAATTTTTGGTGGAAACAGTCGATTTTTTTTTAAACAGTCGGTTTCTCGTAAAAATAGTCGGTTTTTCTTAAAATTAGTAGTTTTTCTTAAAATCCGCCGATTTTTCGTCAACACTTTTCTCAATAATAGTCGTTTTTATCTGCAAAAAACGGTCGGTAAAATGACCAGCCAGTCGGTAAATACATTGCCCCCCCCCCAGACATTTTGGCTAGTAACACCTCTGTTCAGAAGTGCTAGGAAAACAACAGGGTCCCTGTTTCGGAAAGCCCTTCCTCCATGGAGTCTCTATCTACTATGGAGATCTCCCCTCTTTTTACTATTTTTCTAGCAATATTACCTTTTACCTAACATGTTTTACAACCATTAAACTACCTACTAATATTTTTAAAACTTGTAAAAAACAAAAAAAATTATTACTTTCGAAACCAAGCAGTCAAATTTTATGGGTTCGATCAGGAATAAACTACCAAAAAATTCCAAAACTAAACTAACACACTACCTGTTTCAAGATGCCCTTCCGCCCTTAGAGCATCTTTCTTACAGTGGCAAAAAATTGCTTCGATAAGAAAACATACAACTTATTCCTTCACTCACGTACAAAAAACCAACCACTAAACTCCCGATTTAAAATCTCCTTTCTTTACAACATGCTAGATATCACTTCAAAACCTTAAAATTCCTTCAGGCTGTAACTTTGACTGCTCAAACAAAAAAAATAGTTAGATTAAAGATTAGAATATTATTATATAAAAGATAAAAAACCTACTGGTCACCCCCACTCCAATTTTTAACGTATCATTTTCAACCATTCGACATCCACGCAAAAATGTATGATGATTGATGATTTATTGATGATTATGATGTTTTGACGCACTCTTTAGAGGCCAATATGTCCTATTTTGCATTATAGTATTGTTATTATTGTGAGAGCCAGCATCCAGGGACGTGAATGTTCTTTCAAGACCCTCCTCTCACTCCAGGAAAGATGTCGACGGTGTTTTTCCAAAAGCTGATAAACTTCTTTTTAAGTAATGGTGGGTTTCCACACTGCATAAAATCCGAGCGTAATTTACGCACGTATTTGAGCTTGAAAAGAACTCTGGCAATACGGACGCATTTAGATGCAAAACGGACCGATTTCTCGAATACGGCCGTACTGCCAGGATCTTTTCAAGCCCAAATACGTGCGTAAAATACGCTCGGATTTCAAATGCGCTCGGATTTTACGCAAGTGTGTAAATGCACAATAAACCGAGAGGCAAAAGTGCTTCCTAGACTTAAAAGTTCAATTTACAAATTTGCTTATGGTTCATTTATCACGGTAAAAGTCATCTTAGCAAAAGTTATCTCTCTTGGATCGTTCGTCGTCATATCAACAGACTGTCTACGGTGGCTCGGTATAACATTCAAATCTTTATTGTCAAAATTTTGCTCTTCGGTTGTTCCGTAGCGCATATGGGCGTATCCGTAATCCGTGTTCCGTATCCGTAGCACATATGGGCGCATCGTCCCCAACCGGGGGCGCTATAATCGTAAAGCTTTGGGAAATTTATACAGCACCTTCTGCGCTCCTTCTATACTATTTCGTTCTGGTGTAACTCATGTTCTGCGAAAGAAGGAGATTAAAAAGATGAGATCATGTTATTTTAAATATGCAAAGCACCTGCTCCACTTGTCGAAATTATGTCATAACCATACATTGACGGAGAAGTTCAAAATTCAAGATGCAAGTGTTACCCTTTTCGATGTTTCCTCATCGCTTTAAAAAATCATGGACAACAGGGCCCAACCAGCGCACGACGTTATCCACTGCTTCTTGGCCGACGATTGAAAATTAAGTCTTTTTTATGTGTTTATGTGTTTTATTTATTTTCTTCATTTACTCCGCTATTTGAAAATGGCGGGTCATAAATAAACTACTTACTTATTACTTACTTACGTTACGTTTGTGATGAGACGAGATTTTTCCCGAAAATTGAGTAAGCGCGTTCTGCTTTCAAATGTTTTGCGTCTAGTCGGAGAGCAGAAAGGCTGAATAGAGTTGACAAGCGCTAACAAGAAAATCGCTGATTTCATTGGGAAAGTAATGGTATTGTCGGAAAACATTATTTCAGAGCCATTTCGTCGTGAAGAGACCATTGCTAGTGAGTAGTGGCCATATCCGCATTTGTATACTGCATGTCTGGTAGAAATTTCAGCCAGATCGGCGCACCCGCTACGGAGAAACAGGATTTTCCCAGAAGTGCCAGGCGCCATTTGGTGGTCAAAGGGTAAAAGGTTTTTTGCTGTTCCTGTAAATTTAACACAACTTCGCTTACCACCTTACAAAAAAAAAACGTCGATGTACTTACCTCCACTGTCTCTCATAATGCTCCATACAGTCCTCGTCTTCGATAGGAGTGTGAAGGATGGGCCTCATAAAATTCCGACACGAGTTTCGAATGAATTCGGTCTCAACTTTGGGTCTCATCAGGTATGATTCATCAGTCGTCAACGATATTGAGATCGGTCGGGTCTCTTCTGCCACCTAAGGTTAAGGCAAGATTAAAAATAGGCTAATAACAAAATAAGCAACTATTTCCGTCATCCCGCTCATGGCCTAATTAATGTTTTTCAAGGATTTTCAAGGACCAATTGGAAATCACATCTGAATTTTTAGTGTTCAAGTTGTTATTTCATTATGCTTTTTTTCTTTGTTATTTTTCACTCCGCTGTCGCTATGCATTTGGCGGGTTACAAATAATATATATTTTCATTTAGTTTCACTAGTTTGTTTTCCGGATTAGTGGTTAGCTTCTGGCGGTACAGAGAGTTTGAATCCTAGCCGAGGTACTCGACAGTCGACCGAACCGGTAGACGGTTCTGTAAGATGACGGGGAGGACCCTATTCTAATTATCTTCTTCGTCTTCTTAGAGTTGAAAGACGGGAGCTCTGTTCGGTTGTAATTATTCCTTGACATTTTCGACGTCCGGGGCCTTATTTTAACAACGTTAGCCTCACGTACAAACAAAGTGTAAACTGAACAAGAGCTGGAAGCTCATATGGCACTTGCAAGGCTGGGTCAGATGGAAGTGATGGTCAAAATATTTGTTCCCCTTTCCGTTAAGATGCGCCAAGCTTGCTAGGCTGGGTCAGAGGATGGAAGTGATGGTCAAAAGTTTTTTTTTTTTTTTACTTTTCGATTGAGATGCGCTGTATGGGTGCATAAAAATTAATTTCTGAGCAAAACCATTGAGGCAAAAAGGATCATGTGCTCATGGCGATCGTGAAAAAGTAGATTTTGGTTAAAAGTGTTTTTTGTACTTTGCGGTTAAGATGAGTTCTTTAAGGGATGGTCGGATCGGAGAGTGACGATGTCTAACCCAATGATATCAAGTTTCCGGAATTCCGGACCCCCCTACAGCTCTCACCCCCCCCCTCGGTACCCGAATCCGGTCCGATTCTGTCACTGATGCACATAGGACTGGTGCCTGTACTTCCCACCAAGTTTCATCCTTATCGCTCCACTCTATGCGTGTCACAAGATGTCTCCCCTCCGACCCCCCAGTTCATCGGATCCGGTCCGGACTTGAAATGGGACATGCTGAGACATGAGGTCTTTCAAGATATTAAGTTCGTTAAGATCCGATAACCCATTCGAAAGTTATGCATGCTACTAATTTCCGGATTCTGCCGTCCCCCCCCCCCTTCCCCACGATAATCAGATCGGGCAAGCGACTGTTTCCAAGTTAATCTGGTCGGGTCCCTGAGATGCCTGCCAAGTTTTATCGTCCTAGCCCACCTGGAAGTACATTAACTACGGATCGCTGGAATTACGGAACCCCCTCCACCTCCCCCACAGTGTCCGAATCCGGTCCAGTCCTGTCAGTGATGTATCTAGAGCGTGTGCTTGTTCTTCGCACTAAGTTTCATCCCGATCGCTCCGCTCTGAGAGTTTCAGACGATTTCCGGTTCTCCCATCCGAATCCCCCCCAGATTCGTCGGATCCGGTCCGGACTTGAAATGAGACATTTGAGACACGAGATCTTTCCAGATATCAAGTTTCATTAAGATCCGATCACCCGTTCGAAGGTTATGCATGTCCCTATTTTCGGGATTCCGCCACCTCTCCCTCACCCCAGGATGGTCGGATCGGGTAAGTGGCTATTTGCAAGTTAGTTTGGTCGGGTCCCTGATATGCCTGTCAAGTTTTATCGTCATAGCCAACCTGGAAGTACATTAACCACGGATCGCCGGAATTCCGGAACCCCCTCCAACTCCCCCCACAGTATCCGAATCCGGCCCGGTTCTGTTAGTGATGTATCTAGAGCTTGTTCTTACCACCAAGTTTCATCCCGATCGCTCCACTATTTCCGGTTCCCCCCTCCGACTCCCCCCCAGATTCGTCGGATCCGGTCCGGACTTGAAATGAGACATCTGAGACACGAGATCTTTCCAGATATGAAGTTTCATTATGATCCGATTACCCGTTCGAAAGTTATGAATGTCCCTGTTTTCTGGATTCCACCATCTGCCCCTCCCCCCACGATGGTCTGATCGGGCAAGTGACTATTTCCTAGTTAGTTTGGTTGGGTCCCTGATATGCCTGCCAAGTTTCATCATCCTAGCATATCTGGAAGTACCCTAACTCGCGAACACCGGACTGACCGACCGACCGACCGACCGACGGAAATGTGATCGGTATATGGCACTTGGCCGGAAGGCAAGTGCCATAAAAACTGAAAACGCTTTTCATAGGTATCGTCTGATGGTTTCCTCTGTCCACGCATCAGCCCGGTGGGGGGCAGATGCGTGAAAAAAACCGAAAGTATCGTTTTTCTGTTTTTGGGGACAGTTAAACAGAAGATATGACACCAATGCTACGAGATTGTTCAATGGTTTGCATGCTGTTTGCTTTGTGGTTAGATTTTCTTGTTTGCTTTTTTTGGGATTCCAAAACGTAAGTGGAGGATACCTATGACTTCGTAAAAGTTGTCCGTCTGTCTGTTCGTCCGTCTGTCAGCACGATAACTCTCGAAGGGAATGAGATATTTTGATGAAACTTGGTGTGATGACTCTTTAGGTCAAGGGAGAGGTTGAATTCGGAGATGGGCTCTGTAGCTCAACATTTAGGGGCGGGGATTCAAATTAAGGGGCGAATAATCTGTTTATAAAAAGTAAAAGTTTTATCTGAAGTTGATTAGATGTCCGATTTAGGGGTAAGAAGACATGCTGAATCCGCTTTTGACAATCATTTTCCACCCGGACATATAGTTCGCCCTAAATCCGGCTGGAACCGGAAAATTTGTTAACAGTTAAAAGTTTTATCTGAAGTTGATAGGATGTTCGATGTAGGGGTAAGCAGATACGCTGAATTCGTCTTTGAGCTTTAGTTTTTGCAAGACAAATAGTTCGCCCGGAATCCAGCCGAAACCGGAGATTTGGCAGAAGTAAGGCAGGAAGATTTGATCAATTTCGTCAAAGTAGCTATGACGTATAGCCTAGGGGCAAATACACAAACATGCTGAATCCATATCTGAACTTGGTTTTCTCAGATGATTAGCTATTGGCCTTCTTCTGTTTCTAAATCTTAATATTAAAGATGTTCAAGGAGTCTGGCGAAGACCGGATATCTACAAGACCCATTTGTCTGGATCAAATATTACATTTTTGGGATCCGATCGGAACCTTTGGTCTTGTTTACATAAGAAATGGCCCGTCTCACCCTGTTAGCGGTACGTCGCCAAAGTCGTGTATCACTTGTAGGCTACACAATACTTGGCCAAGTACTTCAAATTTGTACTTCGCACTAATTAGGCCTACTGTTTATGTTTCAATATTCAAAACTATTTGAATACTGTAATATGCTGTTAACAAATTATCCACGGCTTTTGCTGTTTTAAGCCTTTTCCCTGGTCCATTGACTTCTAGTAAAAAAAATCGGCAAAATTTCGATAACGGGTTTTACGCATCAATAGCATGATAGACGAACCCTCGTCGGGAGCATAATGCCCATTGAAAACCGTGTATCGTGGCAAGTGCAAAGATTAGTGAGTTATCGTCAGCGGGCTTAGAATGTAACATGTGAAATTTGGGTCTCCGTGCTTAACAAGAGCTGTAAGCTCATATGGCACTTGCATGTGTCAAGATGATTTGATTGATCAAAAGTAAGTTTCGACTTTGCGGTTGAGATGCGCGCTATAAGGGAGCTGGAACTTCATTTTTAAGCAAAACCCTTGAGGCAAAACTGCTAATGGGCTGATGGGCATCACGAAAATGCATATATTGCTTAAAAGTATTTTTTTTACTTTGCGGTCAAGATTGGTACTTTAAGGAATAATCGGATTTGGGAAGTAGCAATTTCTAAGCAAATGTTGTTGAGTCTCCAATATTCCAGCGAAGTTTCATCGTCCTAGCACATCTGGAAGTACCTTAACGCGCGATCACCGGAATCCCAGACCCCCCTCCCCCTCCTCCAACTCCACCCACAATAACCGGAGCCAATCCTGTTCTGTAAATGATTAATCCAGAGCATCTGTTTGTCATTCCCACGAAGTTCGATCCAGATCACACCAGTCTAAGCGGGTCAAGTATTTTCCGCCCTCCCCCCGATAATTGCCGGATTCGGTCCGGAAATGAAAAAAGGTCACAAGAGAAAAATGTCCTCTGTTTAATTATTAAATTTCACTCGAATCCGATCACCCGTTCCAAAGTTACGCATGACTCAATATTCCGGATTCCCCTCCCTCAACTCCCCCCCCCAAGATTATCATATCGAGGATTTTTTTTTTATTCCAAGTCAGTTTGACCGGGTCCCTGATATGCCTTCCAAGTTTCGTCGTGAAAATCCCCCCAAAAACGGAATTCCGGGATACCCCTCCTCCCCCCCCCTCAAGTGTCCGGATCCAGTCAAATTATGTAAAAGATTTACATGGACCAGATGTTTGTTCTTCCCAGCAAGTTTCATTCCGATACCATCATTCTAACCGTTTCTCGAGATTTCCGGTCCACCCCCCCCCCCCCCCACCCCACCCCACCCAGCTCCCCCGCGGTGCACGTAGCCAATCCGATTCAGCAAATGACTTACCTAGAGCATCTGTTTGTTCTTCCCACAAAGTTCCATCCCGATCCCTCCATTCTAAACGGGGCACGTATTTTCCGCCCCCCCCCCAAATAGTTGCCGGATCCGGTCCGGATATGAAAAAAATCATCGGAGAAATGTCCTCTGTTGAATTCTTAAATTTCACTCGAATCCGATCACCCATTCCAAAATTACGCATGACTGAAAATTTCGGATTCCCCTCCCTCCACTCCCCCCACCATTATCTGATCGACAAATTTTTTATTTTGAAGTCAGTTTGACTGGGTCCCTGATATGCCTGCCAAGTTTCATCGTGAAAATCCCCAAAACCACCATCACCGGAATTCCGGGACCCCCCCCCCCCCCCATAAGTGTCCGGATCAAGTACAATGGTCTAAAGGACTTATCTAGAGCAGATGCTTGTTCTTCCCAGCAAGTTTCACTCCGATCCCTCCATTCTAACCGTTTCTTGAAATTTCCGGTCTCCCCCCCCCCAACTCCCCCCTTGCTACCGAATCCGGTCAAGACTTTAAACGGGACATTACAGATATATATTCTGTTCAGTTATGAAGTTTCATTACAATCCGATCATCCGTTCGAAAGTTACACACTTCTCAATTTCCCGGATTCCCCTCCCTCCACTCCCCCACCATTATCTGATCGACAATATTTTTTATTTTGAAGTCAGTTTGATTGGGTCCCTGATATGCCTGCCAAGTTTCATCGTGAAAATCCAAAAAACCACCATAACCGGAATTCCGGGACCCCCCCCCCCCCATAAGTGTCCGGATCCAGTACAATGGTCTAAAGGACTTATCTAGAGCAGATGCTTGTTCTTCCCAGCAAGTTTCACTCCGATCCCTCCATTCTAACCGTTTCTTGAAATTTCCGGTCTCCCCCCCCCCCAACTCCCCCCTGGCTACCGAATCCGGTCAAGACTTTAAACGGGACATCACAGATATATATTCTCTTCAGTTATGAAGTTTCATTACAATCCGATCATCCGTTCGAAAGTTACACACTTCTCAGTTTCCCGGATTCCCCTGCCCTCCACCCCCCCCCCAAAATGGTCGGATCAGAAAACTGATTATTCCTAATTTTGTTTGGTCGGGTCTCTGATATGCCTGCCAAGTTTCATGGTCCTAGCACAACTGGAAGTACCCTAACTCGAAAAAGTGTGACAAAATGCCCTAAATTTTCAAGTTTCCAGCGCCCCGCACTCCCCCCCATATTGTCGGATCGGGAAACTGATTATTTTCAGGTTAGTTTGGTCGGGTCCGTGGTATTCCTGCCAAGTTTCATTGTCCTAGCTCATCTGGAAGTACCCTCACTCGAAAAAGTGTGACAAAATGCCCTAAATTTTCAAGTTTCCAGCGCCCCAACTCCCCGCATATGGTCGGATCGGGAAACTTATTATTTCCAGGTTACTTTGGTCAGGTCCCTGATATTCCTGCCAAGTTTCATTGTCCTAGCTCATCTGGAAGTACCCTAACTCGAAAAAGTGTGACAAAATGCCCTAAATTTTCATTTTTCGAGCGCCCCCACTCCCCCGCATATGGTCGGATCGGGAAACTGATTATTTCCAGGTTCGTTTGGTCGGGTCCCTGATATTCCTGCCAAGTTTCATTGTCCTAACTCATCTAGAAGTACCCTAACTCAGAAAAAAGTGACAAAATGCCCTAAATTTTCAAGTTTCCAGCGCCCCGCACTCCCCCCCATATGGTCGGATCGGGAAACTGATTATTTCCAGGTTAGTTTGGTCGGGTCCCTGGTATGCCTGCCAAGTTTCATTGTCCTAGCACATCTGGAAGTACCCTAACTCGGATATGTGGGACAAAAAACTCGGACCGACCGACAGACCGACAGACGGAATTGTGATCGGTATATGGCACTTGAGCCAGAGGCTGCAAGTGCCATAAAAATTAATTAATGCAATTATGGAAGTAGGTTGCATCGACATTATAGACACGACACGTCCTTTAAGCATTAAGTATCAAGGACTTTCAGATTTTTTTCTCAAGTATCAAGTATTAAGTAGGATCCGTGACAATGAAAGTTCTTAAGTATAAGTACTTGACTTTTAAGTAGGCTACATGACTTATACTTAAGTAGTACTTACATATTCCTGAGCCCAAGCTGACTTTGAAACATAGATTCAAATAATGTACACAATGGCTTCCCCGACCTTGACCCTGAAAATTGACAGCCTGACGAGGACCCTTGCCAAGGCATCGTAGACAAGCATCGTAGCTGACGTATCGGTTGTATACATTATTTGAATTTAAGTAGTACTTCCAATACTGCACGTTTTAAGAACTGCACGTTGAGAGAACATACGTTTATAAAGCTGTGAATGGAGCTCCCGCCATCTAGTAGGCTAGTATGCTTACGAAGGGCGCAGTGCACTTCACAGACTACCAGAGTTTCATCTGGTATGAAGGCTTTTAATTCATGGATAAAACTCTTCCGAAGAAGCATCTTAATGTGCATCGATGTGATCGATGCAGTATGTACTTAGGACAGTACTAGTAGTACTTAAATAAGACGCAAGTGTCTCGATTTGTGCTAAAGTACTTGAAGTACTTCCCGATACTGGCAGAACAAGCAGAGGTGTTACTTCGCGGAACCCTAGGGTCACGCAACGGCATCGTTCCGGACCCCCATGGCATTTGCAAATGTAAACTTTAAACACAGGAAACTACATCAGCAATTAAAAGCATGTTAACTACGCTCGACAGCTATGATACAATGGGAAACAATTCCGGATTCGTTACTGCTCAACTTGTCTATGGTCTGTCTTTCTTGCCGAAGTTGAGATCTGTTAATGAGAGCTGCGGAACCCTCTTGTAAAGTAAGGGGTCCGTCCAAAATATGCACCTACGCGCATGAGGAAGGAAATAGGTTTCTTACCACGGGGGTAATAAGAGGGGTTACGCTGCTCTTCCTTCGGCGGCCTGATCGAGGGGTCGTTGCAGAGAAGTCTGGCACAGATAGACTAGAGTTGACCATAGGTGATGACACATCATACCTAGATTAGATAAAGAGTATTCCGGTAAAGGTCCGAAACACACACCCACTATCAAAAGTTTGCACTCACCTCTTTAGCCTACTCATCACAATTGCCAGTCACTCAACATGTTCAAGAGTCATATCGACAGAATGTTTCAGGAAGAAATGTTTAAACTTAACAGTTTTAAGCGAATTTTTTAGAGGCTTTGTGGCCTGATTTTATTTTTTTGCAATATATTATCAATACAGAGAGGAATAAAGAAGCTTTGTACAGGCCTTCGTTGACTTCCTGACTAAATTGTACTCCTAGTCTTATTTTGTCAGTATATTTTTTTATCTTTGCTTCAAGTTTCGTTGACACGCGGTTATTTTTTATCTTTAAGCTGGACGTGATTTGTACCTAATTTTATTTCCCACTTCAAATCTTGACGCTACTTTATTTTATTTCCCATTTTAACTCTTGATGCTTGACTGTATTACATATTGAAGGCATATTCACTGTCGCATTTTCTATATACTGTAAGGCCTGTCATTGCTTTGACATTCCCTGCAACAGTTTGTCCTCGTTTTTCCTTTGTCATGTGTGCTGTTTTTGTACTTGTATGGTCTTTGACCGGGTTGAAAGGAACTGACTGAACTCCGTGCGCAAACAAATTTAACTGACGAGATCCGACAATCTAGTTACGTATCAACTTCACTTAAATAGACCTGATAACCTGTTAAAAATGCGTTACTTTGTTTGTCCGTGATCCACACGTAATCGATTTTATCAAATGAACTTGTTCTTTCAGATGTGTGGTACCTCTATGTGCTTGTCCCGCTACGCTTGGGATATTTACCAACTACAAATGTAAGCCATTGCTGAAGAATAAAATAAAATGTCAGATTCCTTGCGAGACATCTTAACATCATTTTCCTACTGTCTACAGGCATTTCTACCGAGCGTAGCATCTTTTTCCTTGGAAATGCAGTTTTTGAATTCAAATTCTAAGTGTGGGTGAAATTTGGATTGTCGTGCAAGCAGCACACACTCTGAACGTTAATATAAAGCCCCGGATGAAAAAAAAATACAAAATCCCTCACACGAGTCCAAATATTTCAGTGTATTAAAATATCGGGTGTAAAAAAAAGCTGCCTTTTCAGTTAAACTTTAAAGGATAACTATATTAGTGATGAACTATAATTCCCTAATCGTTCAGTCTTGTTTCCATGGTTTTCCTATCATTGTTTATCGAGCCTACTGGAGCTCGGCTGAGTCTTGCATTTTCGGTGTCTGGCATTTTTCAAGGCGGATCAGGCTCCCGCTTCCGAGGAGCTCATTGTTCAGCAATAAGTGTTATTCAAGCATTCCCCTATTTCCAACCAAAGCCAATGGGGCAGAGTGAGGTTAAAAACAGTCAGAGACGGGTTAATGATCTTTAGAAACAAGACCAAAGGTTTTGATGGGGTCTAAAAAATTTATTATTTGATCTAGATAATTGGGTCTAGTAGATATCCGGTCTTTGCCAGACTCCTTGAACTTTTTATTCAAACAATGTTTACAACGGGTACGTCAGCTACGATTCTTCATCAGCGATATTTCGACCCTTTTTGGCAAGGGTCCTCGTCAGGCTGTCAATCCTCTGGTTCAACTTTGGGGAAGGAAACAAACCTGTCAAGACAGGTCACCTGTCATGAAAACAAACCTGTCAAGACAGGTTTGTTTCCTTCCCCGAAGTTGAACCAGCGGATTGAAGCCTGACGAGGACCCTTGCCAAAAAGGGCCGAAAAATCGCTGATGAAGAATCGTAGCTGACGTACCAGTTGTAAACATTGTTTGAATAAATGTTTCAAAGTCAGCTTGGGTTCAAAGAATATTTTTCCTTGAACTTTTTTACTATTAAAATTTAAAAACATAATCAACACACAGAGTTTCATCAAAATATCTCATTCCCTTCGAATATCATCCTGCTGACAGACGGACAACTTTTACGAGTCATAGGTATTCCTCCACTTACTTTACCCCAAAACGGCAGTATTTCCAAGAAGTTACGTGTGTTAGAGTACTGGAACATAAACTTTATTTATTGCGTCTTATGTGCTTTAAGTAAAAAGTTATCCAAAAAGATTCGCCTGCTCACTCACGGAATTCACATTCAAACTGTATATTTATATATCTATATATACTGTATACTTGATACTTATTTTATTAATAAACACAATTTAACTCTTTACTATTTACATCTACTGCACTAATGGAAAAACCTACGTTTTTGCTGGCGTGCAGTAGTAAAGGTTAACCATTTTCTAAACACACCAACAAACAACTTAATAAATATTTAATAAAAAAATAGAAAAAAAAGAAAAGAACAGACCACACGAAAAAAAACAAAACAAAACATACCAAACTCCTACACATTATCACCTCCAAAATCAACATGTATATACGTATGTCATATACATCTACATCTTTGGGTAGGCAAACTGTTGAATTTGCGACGCTTTCGTTTACGACTAGCTTATTTGTTGACACGAAATCTAAACTCGGCATCATTGCTGTAAAAGTAATTTTTAAATTAAATTCAACTTATTCTACTAAAGTAGAGTATGCTTATGTGAACGTCTGGTAAATGTGAACGATCGCCGAAGAAAAAACTAAAAACCAAACAAGGCATTTTTTTCAATAAATACTGATGATAACCAGTCACACCATTTGCACTTTTTGAATATTTTGTTAATTCACTGATGAAAGTGACCGAACTATCAGCTGATTTCCTTTGTTAATTTGAAAATTTTGCCAAGTGGAACGCAACTTCAATGGAAAAGATGGCGGTCCGAACCTCCACATGCAGTCAAAAGAGGAAGAAGATTTTTTTTGAAATTCAAAATCAAAGAAAGTGTATTGAATTTCTATTTCAACTTTGTGCTAGGATAACCTTGAAATACTTGGCTATTAACTGATATTAAGTTTGTATTTTTTCTTTTCCATTTTACTTTTTTATATGCAATTGACAAAAGCAAGGTAGTGTAACAGTTAAAAATGTGTACACATAAGCGTACTCACACACATTACTTACTTTCTAGGGGATCCCACAACAGCAGGCGCAAGCACCGCAATGTGAGCAAGGGTATTCCCGACTGAGGCATCTATGACGTCACGAGACACCATCTGATCCCGGGCCTGAAACGAAAAAATTATAGAATACTTGGGCATTTTTCGAAATTAACTGCTAGTAGAACAATTACTAGTGAACTTTAAAGTGAGAAATTTCAACAATAACTGAAGGGTTTAAAGATGTGAATAAAAATGATACAACCTGTACCAGGCATTTCTGAAGTAGGGTATTTGTCCTAGGTTATTGGGATTATTTTTTTTTCCGTTATAGCCTACTCCATTTGTCACACTTCTGTGTTTAAAATGGGTAAATAAAACATTCACTCATTCAATAACTACGAGATCTTAAATCGTTTCGTCAGTCTGTCGATTGGCAGGATTAGCCTACTCAAATGATTTAAGATTTGGCAGGGTTAGCCTACTCAACGAGAGATGAAAGCTCATATGGCACTTGTAAGAACCCGATGAAAAATTTATCTCAAAATAGTACTATGAAGTAGTACGAAAAAGTAGCATGCAGTACTAATGATGCTACTACATGCTTCTACTTCAAGGCTACCGTGTTACTGCATACTACTATATGCTACTATTAGCAAGACTGGATGCTACTATGGCAAGACAGGATGCTACTAAATACTACTACATAAGATTGGACCAGTCTGAGCCACATTAAATGATAGTATTCTTT
The DNA here is from genome assembly GCA_030848855.1 of Branchinecta sandiegonensis. Classification (NCBI taxonomy): domain Eukaryota; kingdom Metazoa; phylum Arthropoda; class Branchiopoda; order Anostraca; family Branchinectidae; genus Branchinecta; species Branchinecta sandiegonensis. Next base: position 4,427,288 of record JAUPMV010000011.1, read on the forward strand.
GCTATTACATAGTATTACATGCAACTTTTTCGTACTACTACCATACTACTACGCAGGCTACAAATTTTTCATCGGGAACAGTTAGCATGTTTGTCAGATACGGTTTGCAGTTCTCAAGGCTGCCTCTCTCTCCCGATATTCATTTCATCAGAAAATCGGCTTGATCTACTAAATCTGAAATGGTTATTCCACTCATTGCTCTCCAACGACTCACTTTCTCCCACAACGGTGATCGAATCGCGGGAGGGACTATTTTTAAACAAATCTGACAGAGTCCCTAACATGCCTGCCAAGTTTCATGGTCATAGCACAGACTGCCAAGTTTCATGTTCATAGGACATTTGGAAGTACCCCAGCTCGTGATGACCAGAATTGTGGAAAACCCTCCCAAACTCCCCCAACTGTGATAAGATCCGGTCCTGTTTTGTCAGTATTGTCTCTACGGCTTATGCTTGTTCTTTCCTCCAAGTCCCATCCCGGTCTCTCGACTCTAAGCGTTTCACGAGATTTCTTGCACTCCCCGTCCAGCTCCCCCCCCCCCAGTTACTGGATTCGTTCCGAACTTGAAATTGATCATCTGAGACACTTGTTCTTGACACTTGTCAAGCTTCATTTACGTCAGATCACCCGTTCTAAAGTTATGCATGTCACTAGATGCTGGAATCCCCATCCCTCCACTCCCCCCAACATCACCGTATCGGGGAAGGAACTATTTTCAAGTCGACCTAGGAGAGTGCCAAATATGTCTGCCAAATTTCATGGTCATATTACATCTGGAACTATCCTAACTCGTGATCACCGCGGAAATCCAAGGACGACACCCTCCACTGCGACACGATCCGGTCCTATTTTGTCAATAAAGTATCTAGGGTTAATGCTCGTTCTTCCCTTCAAGTTCCATCCCGAACCCTCGACCCTAAGCGTTTCAAAAGATTTCCGCCCCCCCCCCCCCCCTCTACCCCCACCCCCAGTTATCGGATCGGAGGGATCGGGATGGGATTTGGTTAGAAGAACATGCGTAAACCCTAGATACATTATTGACAAAACAGGAACTGATCGTGTCATAGTGGGGGGGGGAGGGACTGGAGAGGGTTTCCTGGAATTCTGGTGATCGCGAGTTAGGGTACTTTCAGATGTGCTAAGATGACGAAACTTGGCACCCATACTAGGGACCCGATCAGACTGACTTGGAATTAGTCCCTAACCCGACCCGGTCATAGTGGAGGAAGCGGAGGGATGGGGAATCCGGAATCTAGCGACGTTCATAACTTTAGAACCGGTGATCGTATTTGAATGAAACTTGACAATACTCAAGAACAAGTTCAGTTTCAAGTCTTGACTGGATACGATAACTGACCGGGGGGAGCTTGAGGGGGGCACCGGATATCTCGTTAAACATTTAGAGCTGATGGATCGGGATGGAACTTGGTGGTGACAGAAAGCATACACCCTAGATACATTATTGATAGAAAAGGACCGGATCGGGACATTTTGGAGGGGGTTTCCCGGAATGCCGGTGATCACGACTTGGAGTACTTCCAGATTATTTATGACGAGGAAATTTTGCAGTCAAATCAGGGACCAGACCACATTGGTTTGGAAATAGTCACTTCCCCAATTTGATCACCATGGGGGATGAAGGGATATGGAATCCAGAGTATAGTGGAAAGAATAACTTTCGAATGGGTTATTGGATGTGAATAGAACTTGACAAGCGGCAAGAGCTAATGTCTCAGATCTTCCTTTTCAAGTCCGGACCAATTCCAATAACGATGTGCGGAGCTCGAAGGGCCCACCGGAAATCTCGTGAAAACCTTTCCAACTACTTAGGTCATATCCAGTTCGGGCACAGAATTCTCACGGCTAGAGTATTTGCTTCTACCATCGATTAAGCCATACGCGAATCGGAACCAGAGAACAACAAAACTTCTATTGAAACAGTTGTCGATGAGTGGAATAACCATTTCAGATTTACTAGATCAAGCCAGTCTTCTGATGAAAGGAACAGTCGGCACTGAGTGGAATAGCCATTTCAGATTAGTAGATTCCCATCTTCTGACGAAAGGCATGTCGGGAGAGAAATCCAGCCGTGACAACTACAATCTTTATCTGAGAAACATGCTAAGTGCTCTTAACAAGTGTCAGATGAAGTTTCAGCTCTTGTTTTAATAGGGAACTGAATGACTTAAATGTTCCTCAACCTGGATTTGACCCCAGGACCTTCGGCTATCTAGGCCGGTGCTCAACTACTGACCTACAGCGGGGCTTGAAAGCATAGCTCGCAAACCACTACAATAGTCACATAGAAGCGGAGCATGGGAACAGAGATCGCACCGACGGCAAATTCCTCAAAGCAGTTCACATCCTCATGTCACGGGATTAGATAGATAGCCTATTTAGTGAGGATGGAATTCTATCTTCACTCGATATCCAAACATGATGTAGATAGTTCAAACCGATTTCTTACAGATGTCAGGAGTTGTCTGGCCCATGCAAGACTTCTGTGAATGGTATTGATAACAGCAATAATTCCTGTTAAGTAGTTCGAACCACAACAAATTATATTCAGTATTGGTGCATTTTTTGACGATATGGCCAACGTACTTAAAAGTATATAATGTTAGTTTTGAGAAATGTGATGGTAGTTAGTTAAGTTAGTTTGAAGAATTAGAGATGTGAACGATCTAAAGGTAGGCTAAAATGTATGTAAATATTAGACTGTTTTATTCATAGCCCAAGGGCTTCAATAAACACCTATTTATCTATTTACCTATCTACAGTTTCGGCGAGGGCAAGTCGGGATTTTTTTTCTTGTGTCCAACAAAACGGGGATGATCCTGCTTTCATTTTCTCCATTTTTTTTTAAATTGCTTGGACCGTTTCTTAAGCTTTGCTTTATCTTTTACTCAAAATAAAACAAAGAATTTCATGAAAAGAAGGACTACCCCTTTGCCCCTCCCTAATTTACGACACTAACCCTTATTTTATACGGTGTTGTTTTATACAAGCATTCCAGGAAGGACGGGGCGACACAAAGCGACAACTGAAACGAATATTAAGAACATGTCAAACAAACGATATGCCAAAATGAAGATCCAGGTCAACATCATGTTCCATAGATCCAAAGGTGTTACAAGAGAAAGACAACACAACGATATCAAACATGCTGTATGTACAATGCCAAGCGAATCCTTTCAAACGGAATGTGGATTTCGACAAGGTCATAAGCCCTGGTAGCTCAAACAGTCGATGACAAGCAGTCCATTCAAAAATGTCAAATGAATCCTGCCAAACTAAGGCTTCTGAAAATTTGATACTCGCCACCAGTATGGAGAAATGAAGTGCAAGTCAGCAGCGTACCGCAATAGTCTCGAAGGTGTCATAAGTGAAAGCTAACATAACGTTCACAAACACTTAATATATGCAGAATGCCAAATGAATCGTGTCAAACAAACTGAGGTTTTTGATACGGTGATAGGCCGCAGAAGTTCTATCAGTTTCTGCTAACACAATCACCCCGAATTACAAACGCTAGAATATCAATAAGAAGATGATGGTTAATATAAATAGTGTTGAACACCGCGAAACGGAAAAGGGGCGAAACGTTTCAAAACAACGACCGTAAATACTTTCCGAACACCTGAGCAAAGTAACTGAAGAATTTGTTGTTGATACTTTAGCAGCCCCACCCCCCCAAAAAAAAATAAATAAATAATCTTCTATGCGGTCTGAAGTAGCGTAGTACTGTAGTATAGTACCGGAATTGCAGGTCTACTAACCATTACTCTTTTTCCAAAGTCCCTCGTAAAGTTTAGCGTGGCTTTTTGCTGATCCCTTCTCGCAAAGATATCAAAGTTTCGTGAAGTCGTCATGAATTTGGTTGACGCAACCTGCTTTTGTGGGGGAACGGTTCACCAGACATCTTTTAATGCATGTTCTCCGAAAGAAGGAAAAAACATAAGATCATGCTACTTTAAATATGCAAAACTTGCTCAATATTCCAAAATTCTGCCCCAACCACCGCTAACGTCTAAAGTCTCCTCGTCTCAACCGAAAATCATCGAGAACTGGATCAACCAGCGCATGACCTTTCATCCTGCCTCCTTGCTGAAGATTAAAATTGTGTTATCTTCTGTGTTTTGTATTTGTTTTTACTTGTTTCTTTTATTTTCCATACTTCGCTTTCCAAAATGGCGGGTGAAAAATAAATTACTTATTACTTACTTAAGAGCAGAGTAAAATAACACTAGGGAGTAGCGCCAAGACTTGAAAAAAGTGACACACACTCGAATAGCAGCGACACTAGCGCCACAAGCGATAGTGAACATCCCTCGTCCCTACTGGAACTCAATCGGTCGTGCACCAGCGCTGGCTCCAATAACTTCATATTCTGACCACAGCAAAACAAATATACAACCTCCCCTGCTTCCTCGATGCTGCAGATCATGCCGTAGGCTTACTAGAAATTTCTAAACCTTCAAGCTTGTCTCAGTTTAAATGCCGCAAGCGTAGTGGGCGGCGCTATGAGTATGGCCCGTTTGCGACGAAAAGAAAGCATAGGTCTTGACGCTACTCCCTAGTGTTATTGTGCTGTGCTTTAGAGAAGGACTTTTTTATGAGCCGAGTTTGATCACAGGTTCTTTTTCTAGCTCAGGTCTAAACACGTTATTTCAAACAATTTGGAAATGTGGGGAAAAAGATTGTATAAAATAGTATATATATCCGAATTATGACCAACTTGTCTCCTCCTCAAAGGCGGGGCCACCTGTCACTTCTCACTACTTGACTCCTTCCCAAGGGACAGTCAAGAAGAGACGAAATATCGCTAGAATAGAACTCAGCTGAAATTCAGAGGTATATAATTCTGCCCCCTCCCACCCAGCTCTACCCTTTGTCATCCCACGAAAACAAATCCCAGGCCTACGTGGGCACTCAGCATTTCGTCCTTCTTCTACATAATGTTAGTTTCGAGAAGTGTGAAGTTATAACTTCACACTCGTCGACTAACTATAGTTAGTCGAGTAAGTTGGAAGAAGTAGAGATGTGAACGATCTAAATTCCGACCAGTGACTATAATGTATGCCAATTCTAGACTGTTTTATTCATGGCCCAGGGGCGTCAGTAAACATATTTATCTATTTACCTATCTTTGTTGGGGGGCAATTCTTGAAAACATCCTTCAGCATTACGATCAGTGGCGAAACTAGACCATTTCCGTGGGGGCGGGGCGCAAGCCCAGATTTTACCGACAAGGCTTTACAATTTACCGACAAAACGCGCCGTTGCAGCGAAGCCTACGTTCTTCTGAGCGTAAGCTTCTTCTTCGCTAGGGTGCTAAATGACTGGGAACAGCTGATGGAGGAAATTGGTTTGTCTGAATCCATAGCAACATATCTAACCTTGTTTGAAAAAAGCGGGAGGAGAAAAACGCATTCACATATCAATGAGATTATATACATTGTTGCACTAGTCTTCAGATTCGTCAAAGAAAAGGAACTCACACTGAATCCAACAACCAAACTAAATAAAACCTGAGCAATTTCGAATCTTGTTTCAACAAAGGATGGGAGAAAAAAGGTTTGAAATATCAATCGTGCTGAACAATTCTTCAACATCAGCAACGAAAAGGAACTGGACCAGCCAAATGACAGTATGAGCATTACTGGATCCATTCTGGGCCTTATTTACATCTTTTTTTTTAGTAGTGAACTATTAGACAGAAGTGCTCCCCAGGCGGGTTTCGAACCCACGACCTTCGGCTTAGAAGACCGCTGCCACCAATGAACTACAGAGGAGTTTGTGAACATAGTTTGCAAACCACTACAATAGTCAGATAGAAGCGGGTCAAGGGAACAGCTGATCTCACCGAAGGCAAATTCACCTTCGCACTTCCCCTCCCCCTTGTTCTTTTACCTTATTCGCTCCGAATGAGGTAAAGTATTTAAGGTAGTGCTGGCAGAAAAATAAAGTAATTCGCTTGGCAACGCGGACAAATTAGAAACTGAACTGAAATGCCGCGAACAGACTTTTCGTTGATTAAAGGTTAGATTTAGTTGTTTAAAGAAAATGTAGTTACACAAATTAGTTCAGAAATCTAAATGAGAGAATTAATTTCCAAATATTAGGGATGAAGAATAGTAAATAAAATATGGGTTTATTTTTAAAAGTTAGGTGACGTGAATAGTTAAAAGTGGGTAAAAATAGATTAAAATTAACGTCACTGAGGGATGGAGGAGTAGCCACAAAAAGTACAAAATCTAATATCTTAGTTTTTTAAATGATATAAAAAGGCTATGTGCAAACCGGCTCTTTTGAATCCTAATCTAATATCCAAATTTGGCTTCAGGCAAATCCGCTTTCTTTTGTTGTTCGCTGTCAAGACGAAACAAGATTCTGGTCGTCTACATTCCTGTCCTACACAGCAAAAACTTTCGAGCGTCTTGCTCGAAAGTTGCTACTTTTAATAAGACAATAAAAATGTAATACGACATTCAAACATATTAACTGGGTAAGAATCCAAACCTACCAAATATATGGCATTTGCTTATTATTCACAGATGAGTTTTTAGGCTAATCAAATGAATCTGGGATTCACGGTGTCCCAGGATCAGGCGAAAGTACACTGTCAGAAGTTTCAGAACAGACAACACAAGGATGCCCGGTTTCAACAGACAACACGCAACAGACAACACTTGGAATGTTAACAAACATTCCTTGAGCCCAAGCTCACTGAAATATATATTCAAATAATGCATAAAACGGATGTGTCAGCTACGATGCTTTAGAAGCGATATTTCGGCCCTTCTTGGCAAGGGTCCTCGTCAGGCTGTCAATCTTCAGCGTCAACGTCGGGGAAGGAAACAAACCTCATTGCAGGTTTGTTTCCTTCGCCTTCGTCCTTCATTGTTCGTCTGTCCGTCCGTCTGTCAGCACGATAACTCTCGAAGGGAATGAGATATTTTGATGAAACTTGGTGTAAGGATTTTTTGGGTCAAGGGAAAGGTCGAGTTCATAGATGGGCTCTGTAGCCCTACATTTACGGCTGGGGGAGGGGGTACAAATAGAGGGGAAAACAAAATACTTTTAACAGCTAATGAGATAGTCGATTAAGGGGTAAGAAGACATGCTGAACACGATGATGACAACACTAATGTGAAAATCATGTTCTACCCGGACAAGTGGTTCGCCTGGAATCCGGACAATACCGTAAAATTTGTTAAAAGCAAACATCTTATTTGAAGTTGATCAGACGCCCGAATTAGGGGTAAGAAGAGATGCTGAATCCGTATATGACATTCATTTTCTACCCGGATATATAGTTCGCCCGGAATCCGGCTGAAACCGGAAATTCTTCTATAAGTAAGTTGATTAGATGTGCGATAAAGGGGTAAAGAGATACGCTGAATTCGGCCGAAAGCGGAAATCTGGCAAAAGTAAGGCAGGAAGTTTCGATCAGTTTCTTCAAAAGAGATTCGACTTATAGGGGTACACACACATGCTGAATCCATATCTGAACTTGGTTTTCTCAGATGATTGGCTATTTGGCCTTAATCTGTTTCTAAATTTAATAGTAGAAACATTCAAGGAGTCTGGCGAAGACTGGATCTGGTGAAGACAAAATCCAACTGTCTGGATCAAATATTAAATTTTTGGGATCCCATCGAATCTTGTTTGTACTGCCAAGGGCCCTATCGGGCTTTTTGTGTATATCATGTCATATCAATATAGCGGTCATTGTGCCGTACGTTGTTTTCCGAACAACAATACTTGAGAAGTTCGAATCAGCGCAGTGAAATTTCGTTTGAAAGTGTCTGATTTTTTATTCGTCGGTTCCTCATTTCTTTTAGCACGATTTATTACCGTTTTCCCGGGAATGATTAAATAACGATATTAATCTGTGTCTAAGCTTACGGAATCCTTTGATGTACTTGTAGTGAGTAACCAATGTTTTTCTTTGCATCCTTCGTTGACTTCTGAGAACTATTTTTCTTTTCTGAAGTTAGCCAATAAAGACAATAAACAGTTCTGGTTTCCGTTTTTCTTCGCTGGTTTCAGACTACCACTTTTGTTAGCAAAAAAAAAGCTTCTTGGGATCCCATATTTTGGGGGTGGGGAGGGGTTTCTAATTAAGGGATGAAAATAAAATATTTTTTAAAAGCTCACGAGGTCATCGATTTAAGGGTAAGGAGACATGCTGAATCCGAATATAAAAATTATTTTCTCACCGGACAAGTAGTTCACCCGGAATCCGGCAAAAAACGGAAAATTTGTAAAAAGTAAAAGTTGAATCTGAAGTTGATTAGATGTTCGATTCTGGGGTAAGAGGACATGCTGAACACGAACATGAAAACGGACAAGTAGTTCACCCGGTATCCGGAAGTTTAGCATGAAACTCTAAAACCCAATGTTATAGTCGGTACAGGGTGAGGAGACATGCTGTTGCAACGTTCGAACATACTTAAGATAAACAAAAAGAGTATGAGATCAGTTTAGTTATCTTCAAAGTCCCAACCGGCATTTACTGGGCGAAAAAGGCAGAATGCATTCGACAACTGTCTGGTGAACAATTATAAAATTTGACGACCATTTTTCGAAAAAAAAACCCCAAAACAGGTGGCTACACCAGTCCCTACCCTACCCCTTTGTGCATACAGGCGAAAGCTCTGCGCGTCGGACGATGCCCTAATCTATGGGCGTCAAAGGGAGACACGTTTTTTGAAAATTACGTATTCTTTGGGTTTAGTCACGGATGATGGAAGTCTGTCGACTCGTGTCGGGGGGGTCGAAGGGGGTCAAGATATAATGTTCAAACTTCGTATTGGGGTACGGGGTTTCGAATGAAGGGTAAAAAAAAATTATGTTTTATGAGCTAATGAGATAGTCGTGCAAGGGGTAAGGAGGCCAGCTAAATCTATATTTGAACTTAGTCTTCTTGCCGGACAAATGCTCCACTCGAAATTCGGCCAAAACTGGAAATTTGGTTGAAGCTCGAAGTTGTTTCTGAAGTCGATTAGAGATTCGGTGTCGGGGTAAGGAGACACACTGAACTATATTTTGAACTTTTGACAGATAAGCTGGCAAAATTTGCCAAAACCCGGAAATTTAGATTGAAAGGTTCTCCTCTCAGTGTCACTCTCCGCTGCTCTGAATTTTGTCAAAGTAAAGGACCTTTCTGAAGTCGATTAGGATGAGATATTCGAGTAAGAATCCTTGCTGAACCCATATCTGCACTTGGTTTTCTCATCTGATTAGTTGTTTGGCCGTAAGTTGCCAGAAATTCCAAAACGGTAACATTATTTTTTTGTACGTATTCAAGCGGTGGGGTTTTGACAAATAGCAAAATGTTAAAGGGATCTGGCGAAGACTCGAAAATCTACAAGATTTGATTGTCTGTATCAATAAGTCCAATGAATATTTATTTTTTGGGATCCCATCGAAACCTTTGGTCTTGTTTTTAATAGCCAAGAGATGGTGAGCGAGAACCAGGAATCATAAACGCATGCGCGTGTATGGTGTCAGCAAAAACCGTCAAATCACATCCTGATGCACGATTCATCCGCGTTTTATCCGAAATGATCAACTTGAATCTTCGGTTTCCAAAATAAGAAGGTTTTCGTGACATGGGCTACGTCCGGCTACTGTTTTTATAAAAAATGACTATTTAATAATATTATAAATGAGGCCTTCACCTCTTTCGGGCTTTCCAAAACCAATCTTTTTTACTCTGTCTTTAACGCGTCGCTGCCGGCCATACCCGACTTCAAAAGAAGCGGTACCAAGTGAGCCTGAAACTGGCAAAAATGTTAAGTTCAGAAGTTAAGTTAAGTTTGTTCCACTTTTACGGGTACTAGTCCATCAGACTATTTTGCAAAATTCTCTGACTGGCTAGTGTCAGTGAATACAATCGGATAACGAAGACCTATTTCACATTCAGTTTTTGAACAACAAAGTATGGATGCGGTTTTTCGTCTATCTTCGCCACTGGCGAAACGGAATAGTCCGCAAAATAATCTGATTGGTTAGCATCCTCGGAAAGATCGGAACTGGCTGGGACCAAGTTTTTGCTAAAACCCATTACGAATAGGCCTTCACATCTCCATGTCCAGGGACTGAATGTTTTTTACGATTCCATCCACGAAAAATAGTCCTGAAATTATGTTTAAAGGACCCCTCTTGCTTATTCTGCCATTTATAATATACTTAGCTCCCATATGGAGTTATAAGCTTCTTAAATCCCCACCTTTCTCCATTGTTTCGTTTCGTAACTACGAATTCTTAGCGCTTTTTTGGACTTGCCGAGTTTTCCCGTCACCCAACGAAAAGTTTGCCGAAATCTTCAATGTCCGCTGATAACTCTTTCACACATAAGGATGTGATAATCTTGTGAGTTTCCAAATGTTTTGCGCTCAGCCACCGCACGGAGAGCAGGAAGGCTGGACACAGTCGACAAGCGCTAACAAGAGAATCGCTAGTTTCGGGTGGAAAGTAATGGTATTTTCGAAAACGTTTTTTCTGACCCCTTTCATAGGGAAAAGATCATTTCTAGTAAGAGTTGTGCTTTAATGACTTTGAAATTTAAGTCTAGGTCATATCACCAAGAAATAAGTTGGATAGCTATCCTTGTCTAAAACTGCAAATACTTCAACCTTGTCTTACCTTGGATCTTATATAGTTGCAGATCAGAGCGGCTGTGGAAGCGACATCCGGGTAGGGATCCTTTTCCAATAAAGTCAACCCCGTCCAAAGCCTTTGGTAAATTCCACTGGAGGAAAGAGTAAAGGGCATCTGGAAACTTCCGGAGAGAACTAGAAAAATGTTCTCGGTCACTTTAACTCATTCTTATTTTGTTTTATTATTTATTAATAATTACCGTATTTACAGTGTCAATTATTTTATTACCTGCGGTACTCAACTTACGATATTCTGAACACATACAGTATCCTCCACTCGGTAGATAATTTGAAAAAAAAAAAAAAAATGAGTTCAGTTCATATCAGTCAACCCGTCAGCATTCTTTGAGGCTATACCCACCAAAAATAAACAGGAAAATTATTCACCGTTCATTTTGTTACCGTGCATAACAGGCATGGAACGGCTTAGCTGTGGGACTGTTGCCCAGCCAAATTTACTCTCGTTTAAGCAACATATTGGTGGTACTCAGTTTAGTTGCAGTGCCTATGTGAATCCTTTTTAATGTATTTTCGTTGTATCCGTGTAAAGTGCAGTGTTGTAAAACAATAGTTCGTGTGTTTTTTAGAGAGAGAAGCTTCGGCTTAACCTCTTTTTCTATTATAGGACACCTGAACAATGAAACCATACTTGAACACACCATGGAGAATGCATTTACAGACATGGCCACGGAGAGCATTCTTCTCCTGAGCGTGACGTTTTCAAAATAGGGATGTTCGTTTCTGGAGGTTTGCACATGCAGACTCCAGGACAAAAAGCGCAATTCATTCAAATCTTGTACAGCGCTGGCCGGATCGTATTGGAATTTCTTCTAGATACGTTTGGGCTTAACTGGTTAAAAAATATTCCAGAAGAAGGGTTGATCGGAGACAATTGTTCATTTCTAAAATTGTCCGGTACTGAAATAAGGACAGATGCAACATGGAGCAAAAATCATGGCTTGGAAACACTATTTCGTATTTGGACTGGGTTTTCTGCAGGCAATGTTAACGGAAGTCATACAGATAGGGATGATGCTTGGTACTCTTCAGTCAGGTGTCCTTTAACAATAAAACAAAAAAAAGGATTTTTAATCATTGCATGCTTAAGAATGTCGCTCTTGCGGGTCTTCCCTAACTCCACCAAATTCCCAGTCACTCCAAACCATTCTTATGAATGTCTCTCTAGGGTCTTCATTAGCTCCAACCAATAACCTACTAGGACCTGTTGTTTTCCTAATTAATTTACAGGAAAGCCAACTCCAGCTTAGAGCATTTCTTTGCATGTGAGGTGATGTAGATTTTTCTCACAAATTAACACTTCAGAGCTCCTTCAACGATGCCAACAGCTGGATCTGCGCTGTGAATTAATGAAGGAATGCACGTTTTATCGGTATCCGGTCAAAAACGGGATAAACAAGACCATAGGTTTCGATGGGATCCCAAAATTTTCATTTAGATATATTCAGATATCCGATTTGCGCTGTCAAATATTCAGATATGGATCCAGCATATGGTTTAGCCTACGTCGTATCTCCTTCCTTCCTTACTTCTGCCCAACTTCCGGTTTCGGCCGGATTCCGGACAAACTACTTGTCTGGCAAAAAAACTAAAGCTCAAAAACGAATTCAGCATGTCTCCTTACCCCTACATCCAACTTATCTAATCAACTTCAGATTAAACTTTTACTTTTAACAAATTTTCCGGTTTTCGTCGGATTCCGGGTGAACTATTTGTTTGGCGAGAAAATAAATTTAATATTCGAATTCAGCATGTCTCCTTACCTCTAAATCAACCATCTCAATAGCTTTCAAATTTTTTTTTGTCCCTTAATCTGAAACCCCTCCCCACCCTCAAATATAGGGCTACAGAGCCCACCTTCGAATTTGACCTATATTTTGACCCAAAGGATCTTCCCACCAAGTTTTCTCAAAACATCTCAATCCCCTCGAGAGTTATCGTGCGGACAGACGGACAACTTTTGCGATGTCATAGGTATCCTTCCACTTTCGTTTTGGGATCCCAAAAACTCGATTGCAGATACCACCAAAAAAAAAAACGTGCCCAGGTTATGAGACTCGCGATGTTTGGCTAAATCATTTTAAATTTTTTTTTTTAAATGTCTGAAGTGGCGACAGTAGCCTAAATTAAAAACTATGGGGCTAGTGTGGGCAACAGTGACCTTACTGTGAAACAATGCTATCTGTAAACAATCTAAAATTATCTGACTAAAATGACAACTAGAAATTGCTTATTCAGTTCATTATTCAGAATTTTCCTGGAGGCAGGATGCGAGACCGTACGCGTGTCACTTACCTATCAGTGTCACAGACCCACCCACTCTCGCACTTTACAATTCAATGGGAGACTACCTGACGGGCTATTTAGTGAGTTTGTTGACGCTGCTCGTGGAACCCTATTGTGCTCCCACAACGTGAACGGAGTAATTCGGAAAAAAATATTCTAGGTTCAGGTTCAGGTTCTTTAATTTCGAAAAACACTTCGTAACAATATATTTCGTTCACTGGGGGTCGGCAGGGATCCGAGCTCGTTAGCTCGGCCCCATGTAGTAATTCCAAATAGTAAAGGTCAATGCCCCCCTTTGCTTTGATACAGCGGAAGAGGGCAGTTTTCTGGTAGAATGCGAGCAACTCTCAGATTCAGGGACATTTTCTTATGGGTAATAATAATAATAATAATTCCTTTATTCTCCATAATAGCATAAGAAACACGCTAGCTTCGGATAGTCAATTACATGTTAATATACTTATTTACAACACACTTAAAAAACAGCCTCAGGATATTCATATTCAGGCAAAATATCTCTGTGAGTTTCAGACGACAGACATTTGAACCCAAATTTCATCGTCAGGGCATGTCTTCTTTCTTTAAGGGTCGGTAGACATAATACACTAAGACTATCTTCATATGAAACATACTGGGCCCCTAAAATGATTTTGCACGCTCGCTTTTGGATACCCTCGAGCTTATCACTCAGAGTCGAGGTGAGGCCAGGGTGCCACACCGGGCAAGCGTATTCCGCATTTGGCCTAATGTAAGTGCAGAAAATAGACCTCAGTTGCTTGGGAGGAATCGCGAATCGACGTAACGCGGCAAACGACCGTAATAACAGAGCGCATTTCTGAACTATGGCCATGACGTGGGATTGCCATTTCAGGTCGCTCTCAACTGTAACGCCAAGGATTTTAACCTTGTCCTGAACAGTGAGGCCGATATCTTCAACAGGTGGCAATTGACGCTTTAAAAACGACACTCTCATTACAACACTTTTAGGTAGGCTTACTGTTAACTTAACATCATCAAGGTCACGCGTCAGTGTAGAAAATATCTGTGAGAGTGGAGGCTGGGTCGACTGTGACGATAAAATTCGTAGCGCGAGACTGGACAGGTCGTCAGCGAACTTATAACGATATAACGGTACTGCGTCAAATTCACTGGTGTCCTTAACACCAAAAAGAAAGTTAAAGGACCTGTCACCTATAATACTAACGCAACCTACTTCCAGAATCACTGCATATATTTCTAAACCCGAGACCCTAATTTCGTACGGTACATTCTAACCCCTCTAACAAAACCACGATGATTTTCTCCCTTGCCGTGTTTTGCTAACCTTCGATGTGTATCACGCTGTCGACGGTTCTCTGCGATGTAAATTGTTTCCCTGTTTCCGCTATAAGTCACGTGACTCGGAAAAGACTTAAAACAGCCAAAACCGTGGGTTATTTGTCGAAAGCACAGCCTAGTTTTAAAGTATTCAAATATTTTGTAATACTGTATGCTGAAGAGTAAATAGTGCGAGGGGTCCTTTAAAGTAAATAAGATATTCCAATTTTCAAAGAGTGTTTTAGCTAAATAAAGGGTATTCTAAAGTGTATTCTTTTCATTATGTATATGTATTTTGCACAGCCAAGTGGCTATCAAACTATTCATTCATCCGTCACTACTTTCACATTCCTGACAGTTTGCTTACACGACAGTTGACACACAAAAATCCGTCGGTTGGTTCAAACGTCAGCTCGCTAATTCTGTCATGTAATTTTTACCTATTTTTTTGTCCGAGCGAAAAATTCCACCCCTGTATTGAAGTAAACCTCGCACTATTTACTCTTTAAGTTCAAATACCAGAAACTATCTGAATACTGTAAAACTAACCTGCTTTTAACAAATATCGACGGCTTTGGCTGCTTTAAGCCTTAGCCCAGACCCACTGACTTCTAGCAAATCTTGGCAAAACTCAGATAACCGGTTTTACGCATAAAGAGCATGATACGCTATCACTTGTCTGGAGAATAATGCACATGGAATATAGTGAATCCTGGCAAGCGCAAAGATTTGTGAAGTGTCATTAGTGGTATCAGAATGTAACATCTGAAATTTGGGTCTTCGGGTTTAAGAATGAAAGGATGCAGTTATAGGGAAGTAGGTTGCATTGTCATTATATGTATGACGGGTCCTTTAACTGAGAAGAGGGCGTCTAAACAGGAGACTACCTAATCTTTTTGACTGGCGACCAAAAATTTCCTTAGCAATTTAAGAGGGCATACCTGATGGACTATTTAACGAGTTTGTTGAAGCTGTGCGCCGCAAATTCTGAAAGCTGCTGGAGGATGTCAGCTGTGCTTCAAGTCTGCTGTCGCTCGGTCCCGACAGAAGCCTTGTACGGTCAGGACTTGTCCCTAGGACAACTGAAGACCGCACCCGTTCTCGAGCAGCACCGCGTCGAATTGGTGTCGTATTAATCGATTCTGAAAAAAGAAGAAATAATCAAAATCAAAACCGTTGTCAGCTAGTATCAGATTTAGTTTAATTTAACTATGTTTAGAGAACCTGTCTTACCTATAATACTAACGCAACCCACAACCCACTCCATGTATTTCTAAACCCGGAGACCCCAATTTCGTACGGTACATTCTAACCTCTCTAACAAAACCACGCTGATTTTCTCACTTGCCGTGTTTTGCTACCTTGGTGTGTCGACGGTTGTCTCCGAGAAGTTTTTCCATCAGAAAAAACGGTTAGGTAAATTTTTCCCTGTTTTCGCGTTTCAGAAAAAGGCTTAAAACAGCCAAAAACCGTGGATTATTTGGTGAAAGCACAGCCTAGTTTTAAAGTATTCAAATATATTAAAATACTGCAAGTTGAAGAGTAAATAGTGCAAGGGATCCGTTAAAGAAAATTACACAACTAATATAGGGTAACATTCCTGCCCGGAAATGAAAAAATAGTGTGCTGGGCTAGGGCAGGACACTAGCCAATGTTAGTAAAAAAACCAAAAAACAGGAATTAACAGATTAACTGAATATATCTAGAACGAAAAAGAGAAGAGAGAGGAAAAAAATAGCCTACGGTTTCAACTTTAAACAAAAATTATAGAAGAGAGAGAGAGAGATCGAAAAACGAAATAAGAAACACGGAAAACAAACTGAGCTAGCTGAAATAAAAAATTTACCGTGAGTCGATATTGCGAGTAAGAAAAATTCTCGTTACGACCATTGCAGTTTCCGGGCAGTTTCCGAGAATTCGACTTGTGAGTTAGTAGAAAAAAAAAGCAGAAGGTTTCTGTGCCGGGAGTAGGAATCGAACGCACGACCTCTTGACTACTATCCGATGTGTTAGTGAACACGGCCAAAGGCGAACTTTTACAGTGCAAAATTACAGTGCATAAGGGGCAAGGGCCTGCCAGCTGGCTTTGGGAACACTAAGAAGGGGGTTTGAGATAACAAAGAAGGGGGGTCCTGTCGACAATAAGTCCCTGTATCTTTATCTAAGCCCCCCAGGTCGGTTTGATGGCCGAAAGTTGCGTAGTCAAGTTTGATGTGCCTTTAAACACTTTCTGTAATGACTCTTCACTGCTCGCTTAAACGGGTCGCTGTCACTACCACACAGGTCAACTCGTACACACGTCAGTTTGCCCATACCAAAAACCCAACAATTCTTCCACACGTCAGTTCGCTCACCGTCAGTTAAACGACCGTCACTTCAGCCAGCAGATCCGTCAGTTCACCCAGAGTGGAGCTGAAAATCTTGTTCAACCCCTTTTGCGCTGCGAAAAGATTTTGCCTTGTGTCTTTAAGTTTCCTTTCGACCCGAGCTTAAGCGTATACAGGACAACATGGTGTGGTATGTTCAATTTGACAACGACGTAACGTGGCAGTTTTATTTATTTATTTACGACCCGCTTTCTAGTTACAGCGGAGTAAAAGAAAACAAAGCAAAATACACAAATTTAAATATCAAGCTAAACATGTTAGCGTTCTTCAAATACACTTTAAAACGCAGTCGACATTATTATATTTGACAGTGCAAAACGGATACGTCAGCTGAATTCTATGTCGACTCTTAAAAATAGCTCATCTAGCTGTAATGAAATTCAACTGACGTATCGGTTTTGCACTGTCAAATATGATTCGCAGTCAGCTTGGGATGAAAAAATCGTTAGTCAATATTATTCAAGTGCAACTGCCATCTGAATCAAATTCGCTGGGTAGCGCTAAGGGCTAACTTGCAAAATGTCCCCATGGCAGAACATCCCCGTGCCGAAACGTCCCCATGAACAAACTTGCCCATGGCGACACGTTTTACAGAAATGGCCCATGTTTTCCCGAAACGGCCCATGTTTTAAACGTTTTGCCATGGAAACGTTTCGATTTAGGACGTTTCGAAGAAAACGGCGAAAGCACGCATCCGTGGTTCAAATTCGCCTTATTCCACTCCAGCGCTTCAACCTGACTTGCTTCTGAAAGTCCTCGTTGTCTTTTTATCAACCCTTCTGACAGGTACAATTACTTTAGACCAAATTCAACTGATAACTAGCCTGAGGGCAGATTGTTACCGGTAGGATTAAGAAGGAAATATTTGGGTAAGGTTAGATTACTTCGTGGTCCTTACTTCTATCCGACGTGCTGTAAAATGAATGAATGTATTTTCCATTTAATGAGTGAATCTCAGGAGTCAAGAGAAGGAAGGAAATATTTGGGGAAATGAGTTGGGGGGAGGAAAGGTTTAAACAAATTTTGGAAAGTAGAAGTTTTAGAGATATTAGAAATTTTGGAAGATTATTAAAGGTAGCCATGATTCACAGGGAAAGTTTTTTTGTAAATAGTTGTTGAGGTTATGGTTTCGTTTTGGTGTTGTTTTGTTGATCCATGGCCCTTTGTGCTTCTACGGAAATAAATCTAATCTTATCTTATCTACAGTAAAATATGGATCCAAAAGGTAATGAGTAGAACATGACAGATTTGACTTTCTGCTCCCACGACAGTGTAAAACTTCCATTGCTCGGGCAGCAGATTGCGTAATTTCTACTCATCAACTTGTCTCATCAGCACTTGTCACAAGAGCTTATAAAGAGACAATGGGTGACTTTCAGAAACATGACCGCTTGGAAGCGCTGAACTGGGATATGGCAGATTCTAACACCAGCTAATCATTACCAGCCTATTCAAAGTAGCCCAACTGAAGACAAAGAGTTTTCGAATGTAAATCATAATCAAAGATGGTGGATGAAATTCACTGTTTATGTCAAAAGAAGGTGACACATTTGATTGTCAGCTGGATCTGTATCTGTCTTGCCATATCAATCTTTCGCGGACAAAAAAATATACTAGGGGGGGGGGGCACTTGGAGAGGTTTCAAAGATGGACTCCAATCCTGAATATATAGGGACGTCGCGAGGACATGAATTAGGAATTCGTGCTTAGAAATTGCGATCAAATTAAGGCTTTGGTCATTTTAGATGTTAACGTGAATAGTTAAAAGTGGGTAAAAATATATTAAAATCAAAGTCACTGAGGGAAGGAGGAGTAGCTACAAAAGTGGGAAATGTAATCTCATGATTTTGTTATAAAAGTATAAAAAAAAGTTAAATGGCAGACGATGCTAACGGGAATAAAAAAAAGGCTTTGGTGATATAAATAGAAGAAGTCAGATCCTGTACCAAAAAAAATAGGTTGCTGCTTTTAAAAAGAAACTTTCGAAGCCAATTTTTCTGTACAAACATTTCTACTCGACAAGCGTCTTAAAATTTACAAAACTTTCTTTAGCTTTGATAGTGCAAAACGGATACGTCAGCTGAATTTATTGGAGCTACATTTCGGCCCTTCTTGGCAAGGGTCCTCTTCAGGCTCAAAGCCGCTCAAGTTGGAAATACGAGCTTGTGGGATAACCAGAAGGAATTTTTACTTTCTTCAGCTTCCCTTATTTCCCGGAGTAGGCTATCCCTGAGATCCCATTTTCCGGATCCGAGAACCTGACTGTCAGGTTTAGTGGAAAGCCAATAATAAAATTAGGATTCACATAAATCTGTTAAAAAAAAATCAATAGAGCGTTCAGAAACACAATAAACCAGAACACCAGGGAACAGCGACAGTTTATATACGAAGTGTTTGTGAGAAGCGGGAGAATGCGGCTAGCTGGGATAAAATAGAGTGGGTCTTATTAACATAAGAGATAGTGGGCCTAGTTTATAAGCAGCCGAAAGAGACATGGGACGAAGAAATTAGCTTTAAAGCGGGTTTAAATAAGGAGGAGATCAAATTAACTATAATTTGAGTGTAGACAACCTGCCACTTGGGAAAGAAGAAAGTATTCGGGTAGTGTTAGGGAGGAAATTGGTGCTTACTTTGGAGGTGAGGGGGATCGATGAGGGTTTATTTTTATTTCATGTATTCGTGTGATGTGACGAACTGGAGGGGTTAAGGGAGGACATTTTAAGGGGGGAGTTCACAAAGGGATTGGTCAGTGAAAATTAGGGAGAGTAGCCTATATCATTTAGGATTGTGCGAAACCTGACGAGGGTCCTCAGAGCTTTGAGCAACGACCAAATTTCCAGTTTCGGCCGAATCCGGGTGAATCATTTGTCCGGCAAGAAAACTAAGTTCAGATATGGATTCAGCCGCCTCCTTACCCATTAAAAGACTTTCTCATTAGCTTATAAGGATTTTTTTTACCCTTAATTCGAAACCCCCTCGTCTGCCTCCAAATATTTAAAGGACCCATCTACGAACTAAGCCTGTATTTTGTCTGTGAATCCTCATAAGAAGTTTGAACAACATATCTCAACCCTTCGATCCCCCGACACGACAGACTAGCATGACTAAACCCAAAGAACACGTACACTAGTCGCAATAGTCTTTGACTAAACCCAAGAAACGTCGCGCATGTGTACACGCGACCGCAGTCACTATCCCTCCGACTTCCATACATTAAACAAAGCGACGCGCAGAGCTTTCGCCTGTATGTATAAAGGGGTTGGGTAGGGACTGGTATAACCACCTGTTTTTTTCCGGAAATTGGTGGACACATTTTTATGAAACTGTTTATTCTGCCTTTTTGACCCAGTAAATGCCGGTTGGGAATTTGGAGGTAAATAAACTGATCGCATGGACTTTTTTTTGTATCTTCAGTAAGTAAGTAATTTATTTTCACCCGCCATTTTGGAAAGTCGAGTATAAAGAAAATGAAATAAATAAATAACAAGAGCTGGAAGCTCATATGGCACTTGCAAGGCTGGGTCAGATGGAAGTGATAGTCGAAAGTATTTTTTTTTCCTTTTCCGTTAAGATGCGCAAAACTTGCTAGGCTGGGTGAGAGGATGGAAGTGATAGTCAAAATTTTTTTTTTTTTAACTTTTCGTTTGAGATACGAAATTTCAGGGTGCTTAAAATTAGATTTCTAAGCAAAACCCTTGGGGCAAAAAGGATTATGTGCTCATGGCGATCGTGAAAAAGTAGATTTTGCTTAAAAGTATTTTTTGTACTTTGCGGTTAAGATAAGTTCTTTAAGGGATGGTCGTATCGAAGAGTGACGATGTCTAACTCAATGATGTCAAGTTTCTAATGCTCCAGCATAGTTTTATCGCCCTAGCACATCTGGAAGTACCAACTCACGATCACCGGGATTCCGTACACCCCTACAGCTCTCCCCCCTCCCCCCTCGGTACCCGAATCCGGTCCGATTCTGTCACTGATGCACCAAGCACTGGTGCCTGTACTTCCCACCAAGTTTCATCCTGATCGCTCCACTCTATGCGTGTCACAAGATGTCCGGTTCTCAACTCCGACCATCCCCCCCCCCCCCATCGAATCCGCTCCGGACTTGAAATGGGACATGCTGAGACATGAGATCTTTCAAGATATTAAGTTCGTTAAGATTCGATAACCCATTCGAAAGTTACGCATGCTACTGATTTCCGGATTCTGCCGTCTCCCCCTCCCCCACGATAGTCAGATTGGGCAAGCGACTGCTTCCAAGTTAATCTGGTTGGGTCCCTGAGATGCCGGCCAAGTGTTATCGTCCTAGCCCAACTGGAAGTACATTAACTACGGATCGCTGTATTTCCAGAACCCCATCCACCTCTCCCCACAGTGTCCGAATCCGGTCCATTCCTGTCAGTGATGTATCTAGAGCGTGTGCTTGTTCTTCGCACCAAGTTTCATCCCGATCGCTCCACTCTGAGAGTTTCACACGATTTCCGGTTCTCCCCTCCGACTCCCCCCCCAGATTCGTCGGATCGGGTCCGGACTTGAATTGAGACATCTGAGACAGGAGGTCTTTCCAGATATCAAGTTTCATTAAGATCCGATCACCCGTTCGAAAGTCATGCATGTCCCTATTTTCGGAATTCCGCCACCTCTCCCTCCCCCCCCCCCCCCACGATGGTCAGATCGGGCAAGTGACTATTTCCAAGTTAGTTTGGTCGGGTCCCTGATGTGCCTGCCACGTTTCATCGTCCTAGCATATCTGGAAGTACCCTAACTCGCAAACACCGGACTGACCGACCAACCGACCGACGGAAATGTGATCGGTATATGGCACTTGGCCGGAAGGCATTCGAAAGTTATGCATGCTACTGATTTCTGGATTCTGCCGTCTCTCCCTCCCTCACGATAGTCAGATCGGGCAAGCGACTGCTTCCAAGTTAATCTGGTTGGGTCCCTGATATGCCTGTCAAGTTTTGTCGTCTTAGCCCACCTGGCGGTACATTCACTACGGATAGCCGGAATTCCGGAACCCCCCTCCAACACCCCCCCACAGTGTCCGAATCCGGTCCAGTTCTGCTAGTGATGTATCTAGAGCTTGTGCTTGTTCTTACCACCAAGTTTCATCCCGATCGCTCCACTCTGAGAGTTTCACACGATTTCCGGTTCCCCCTTTTGAATCCCCCCCCCCCAGATTCATCGGATCCAGTCCGGACTTGAAATGAGACATCTGAGACACGAGATCTTTCTGCACATGAAGTTTCATCATGATCCGATCACCCGTTCGAAAGTTATGAATGTCTTGGCCGGAAGGCAAGTGCCATAAAAACACGCATAATGTAACACACATTTAATCTTCGGCCAGGAGACAGGATAGAAGGTCTTGTGCTGCTTGGGTCCAGTTGACGATCCCTCTATCGACAATATCATTGGGTTTTATCATGCTAGATTTCCAAATTCCGGACAAACTACTTGTCCGGCGAGAAAATCATTTTCATGTTCGGATCCTTACCTCTGAATCGACTATCTCATTGGCTTTTAAAAAAAAATCTCGCCCCTTAATTTGAAACCCCTCCCCCACGCCTGAACATAAAGCTATGGGGCCCACCTACGAACTTGACCTGTTCTTTGACCCAAAGGATCCTGGGACCACACCAAGTTCGAACAAAATGTCTCAATCCCTTCGAGAGTTAACGTGCTATCAGACAGACGGACGGACGGACAACTTTACGAAGTCATAAGCATCCCGTCACTTACATTTAGGGAAACCGCGACCGATCAACGTTATAGATGGCAGCAGCTCATTAATCACGATGGTAACAACAGATAAATCATCAAGATGGTTGAAGATGTACCATCAACAGCTCAATCGTCAACGAAAGGAACGCAATGCAGTACCAACAAATAAAACCAGCGACCATATCAATGTTGAAGATCGCAACAGCTCAACTGCCAAGGTCATTGATGATGGCAACAAACCTATCATTAACGAACTGTGTGTAGTACAGTGGCAAAAAGTAAAAACAGCGACCGATCAGTGTCCAAGATGGCAGAAGCTCGATCACAAGCGACGAAATAAAATCCCAATTTCTCGTTGATTTACTCGCCTCTTAAACCCAGATCCGCTCTGGAATGAATCCAGATGCAATATATTTTCACGAATCGAATCGGCCGCGGGAGGGACCATCTGGAACGAAACGTCATTCCCTCATAATCCCCATCTCGTGATTAAGCGAACTGAGGAATTTCTCTAGCTGCGGAGAAGTAAATACACTACAGAAGGTAGTGCATTTACTTCTACATAGAATGTCGCTGAACAGAATAGTGACTGCAGAAAGGATATAAATATTATAGTTTATGATAGGCATAGGACCGATTCAGATATCAGGTATAACTAGATCTACGTTGCTTGGGCAACCTTTGTTCGGCTTCGCCGACTAAAGTGTTTGGTTTAGTTTCTTCGCTATCGGTTAAATCAGTAATCGTCAGTAATTACATGATCAAAGGCTATTTCCCAGCGTTAAAAAACAACAACAAAATAATATCGGTCGAAGGGACTTTGCAGCCAGTTGAACTTTATCCTATTCAATCGCAGACATCGTGACGGAT
The DNA here is from genome assembly GCA_030848855.1 of Branchinecta sandiegonensis. Taxonomy (NCBI): domain Eukaryota; kingdom Metazoa; phylum Arthropoda; class Branchiopoda; order Anostraca; family Branchinectidae; genus Branchinecta; species Branchinecta sandiegonensis. The sequence goes on from JAUPMV010000011.1 coordinate 4,450,563, forward strand.
GAAAACTCAAATACCATAGATGACACTCTATTAACTATTACGAAGCTACCTTATGTTTTTCATTATCATTTTTATCCGTTGCGTAAACACTTTATTCTAGGTTACAGCGATGGACCATTGAGACGAACTTTTTTACCCTCAGATTTACAGAGATCGAATACAATGGGAATTCAGTCTGCGTCTGAACCATAGCAGAATAACACTAGGGAGTAATGCCAAGACTTGACAAAATTGACACACACTCAAATAGCATTGATACTAGCACCACTAGCGATAGAGAACGTCCCTACTGAAACTCAATCAGTTGTGCACCAGCGCTTGCAATAATAAATTAAAATTCTGAACACAGCAAAAAAAAAAGATGCAACCTCCCAAGTTTCTTCGATGTGTGCAGAACGCATCTTAGCTTAACCAGAAATTTCTAAACCGGCAACTTTTTCTCGCCTTAAATGCCACAAGCTTAATGGGCGGCTCTACGAGTGTGGCCCATTTTCGAAGCATGGAAAGCCATAGATCTTGGCGCTACTCCACAGTGTTATTTTGCTCTGGTCTGAACGTTGAAGAGAGCAGTCGCAATCGCAATTTCCTTTCAACTTTTATTGTGAATTCTTTATTGTGAAAACTTTTATTGGCTAAACTGACGGTCGAGTTTTTGAGAGCGCATAGCAACAACCATTAACTATGGCATCCTGGGAGGCCTCAACTTTCTTCAGTAGGGCTTCGATGTCGAGCTTGCGGAGACGATATTATCAAATACGCTGCTGAACTCTTTCCCTTCTCGGCTGTGGGCGATGCAAAGCAGATTTTCTGGTCGAAGGTGTATCCTGAGCCTCGTTTTTGTTGCATGCTGCAGGTCCACTTCTCCGCCGATTCCGGACTGATTCTTTCTACATCCGTTTTTGCACTGCAGCGCTTAGAAGGAAGACGGCAACGCTTCTCAAGAATCACGGACTTGCTCACCGACCAAGTCCGTGCTTCCCTGCAAGATGCTGCAGCGCTGCCGCTTCAACCAAGAAGAAATTGAATCCAAAAACGCATATTGTGCATTGCAGCAGCGATGCGGAAGCGCTATTGCAACAAAAACGAGGCTCTGATGAGCCGAAGCCTCGACTAGTTGGAGCGAAAGCAATTTCGAACAATCTAGCTGATTTGCTACGAGCCTTCGAAGACTGCGACTTGAAAAATTTCTCCTTACCCAATTTTGCCATCAAAAAGCCAGAGGAAGTCCCAACTGTGCCTGTCGCAGTTCACTCCTCACTCTCCGCTAATGTCAACAAATGTTTGTTTCAGTTGAAATCTATTTCAGAGCTCATCAATATGAAAAAACATATTTGCAACTACACTGTGGACTGTTCAGGCCAGAATGCCAGAAAAGCGGACGTATGCGGACAGGTCAAAAATCGTTGTAGAAAACGTTCCGGATAACTTCTCAGATCCGCTGTCTAGAAAAACTCAGCTAAATCCGATTGATGGCCATGGACAAATAACTAGTATCACCGCATCATCTCAGAATACGCGATGGGTTCTCCAGACAAGCGATGCTCACTCAGCTGGACGGATAGCCAAATCTTTAAAGCACAGCTCTTACTAGAAATGATCTTTCCCCTATGAATGAATCAGAAACAACGTTTTTGTAAGTACCATTACTTTCCACCTAAAACCAGCGATTCTCTTATTAGCGCTTGTCGACTATATCCAGCCTCCCTGCTCTCCGATGCAGCGGCTGGGCGCAAAACATTTGAAAACTGAACGTGCCTTGGTTAAAAAATAGGAAAACTAAGCAAATAAGAGAAGTAATTAACAGAGGAGTATCACATCCTTAAATGTGAAAGAGTTGACAGCGGACGTTTGAAGATTACGGCAAACTTTTCGTTGGATGACTGGAAAACTCGGAAAGGCCAAAAGAGCGACAAAAATTCGTAGTTACGAAACTAAACAATGGAGAAAGGTGGGGGTTTTAGAAGCTTATAATTCCACATGGTAGCTAAGTATATTATAAAAGGCAGAATAAGCAAGAGGGGTCCTTTAAGCGAAAGAATGCTCGGAACTTCCTCGCGTATCCTCGAGCCAAACCACTTGGGAGTTATTCGACGGTTACCGGAAGGAATCGATGCTAATTCTATCAGATTTGCTGCCTTCTGGCCCATTGCCCAATACGCCAGCTAACGCAGTAAATTTATTGTTCTTTGCGTGTTTCGTTGTGTATTTCTTGTTTTACGTTCATTTATCTTTTGCTGTTATTGTAGATTTTGCAGATGTTGATAAGGCAGACATTTGAAAGATGCGTCGCCGGTGCTAGACCATGCGATCACAAAGTTATTCAGAGCCACCAAGCAACGGACCCAAGTCCGATTGGTCTTGATCTAATAAAAGCACCCCTTCCGTAAGGTCGGGGCTTTTGTGCATGTCTTAGCTCTAGAATTACCACGGTTATCCATGTAGGATAGTACGATCTAAGGAACCATAACTGATTTATTGAGCCATTCGCGGTTTCGCTGCATAACAGCTTGTACTTAGACATGCATGGCAAGGCAGAGAAAATTAAGCTACTGGGTGTTACCATAACCCCAGATTTAAAATGGGAAGCCCACTGCCAGGACATGCTGAAACGAGCCAATGCGGGACTACAAAACCTAAAACTTCTTTCAAAAATGAAAATACCCCAGTGTACTACGAGTTTATACTTCTTTCATCAGAGCCACCCTGGAATACGCAGCACCCGTTTGGCATTTTTCATTATCGCAGGAGCAAAGAGATAAACTAGAAAGAATCCAGAAGCGGGCTCTTCTTATTATTCATAGTGGACCGAAACTTCCCTACTCATACCTTTTAAAACACTTTAACCTAAAAACACTGCAGGAGCGCAGAAAGGAGCTAAGCCCTGACTTTGGTTCAGCCATGGTATCTCATCCTCTCCACTCCCAAGTCCTCCCTCTCCCCTATCAAAATGTTAGAAGTCGACCAGAACGAGTGGTAAGTTCTAAGGTTCCCAAGCTTTGTCCCGTACCTACAAAACACGCTAGATATGCAAAAAGTTTTATTTCCGAGGTCGTGAAATATTTTAACGAAGCGTGAATTTTTAAGCGTACTGACATTAGATACATTTGTTGTAGTTTTTTCTGTTTGTTTGACAATATTCGCAAATTTGGTTTATAACCACGATAGTCGATTTTTACAATAAACTTTTTATCTATCATATCTAACTGCTGTGAACCTCGCCGAGTATTTCTTGTTAAGCGTTCATTTACCTTTTTTTTCCATATATACTATGCAAATGCCTTATTACTAGGCTGCATGCAATAATTTGATTCATTCATTCAATGTTCACTAATTTCTAGCCCCTCATGAACTCACTCTGGCAAATGATTCTTACTTAACAAGTCCCTCTCCCCCCAGGAAATTATGAAATCTGCTTGAGATTTAGCTGTAAAAAATGGTCATTTAAAAACGCCCCTCGTCTCCAACCCCATAAATACTAATGGTCGGTGAAGGAACAAATTTCGTAGGCACCAGAATGCCACAAGTTTTGCGGCCAAATGTCACAGGTATCAGCAGAGGACAGTGGCAACACTGATAGCGAGTAAATTCCTGAACTCATAAAATTACTTTCTCTCCGCTGAGTCAAAATCGGATGGCTCTGAATAAATGTAACCTGGACAGGAAAAATATTCTTCTTTTTTTCAGGGGGGGGGGTCAGGAGGGAGAAATGGGCTGGTTTAATGGGTGCTTCGGTTCCAAGTTCCTTTTCGCTGATGATTCCATTCAACAATTTAGTCAGAAAATACTCACCCGTGTCTCGGTATCACTTGAAAGGAAACTTTGGGACGCCTATTCGCTTAGCACCCGTTAAGATGATTCGCGGTAAGACTGGGCTGAGGGAAGAACAGAAACTCGGACTTACCATTCGCAGTAATGGACGAGGTTGAGCTCGTCTCCTCCTCTTGTATTTGCTGGGTGGCCACTTGAATAAAGCTGATCTCAAAGGCATAAACAATCCATTGGAGGGCGCTCACGAGCTCCTATCAATTAGGAATCCAATTATTTCTCTAATTAAACCTGCAACTCAATAAACCGGGTTACGTGACCAGAGTACCATGAGGCGTCGAACCAAATTGGATCTTGAGGTAAATTCCATCACTTGGACCGGAAATGCCCCCGTAGCTTCGAAACTTTGGCAAAACTTAAAGCGATTCAATAATAAGGATTTTAGACGCACTTGAAAAGGCCCACCCTTGGATGACAATGACCAACCCTCTTGGATGACAAGGATCAGCCCTTACCTACTCGCCTAGGTTGGGAACTTTGGCCAGATCTAAAGCCGTTCGATATTTTGTTTTGTGTATTTTACTCACGCTGTTATACAAAAAGCGGGTCACAAATAAATAAATAAATAATAAGGCTGTAGACTTGAAAAGATCCAGTCTAGGATGACCGCAATCAGCCCCATCTACGTGGTAGGTAAAGAAGTAGCCGTTGGCCCAGAGAGGGTACAAATATTAAGTATCCATGCTTTTCCTCAAGTTCGAGCATGGCTATTAAGATCTTGACATCTTGGGAAAGTAGTCTTCATGGGTCCTCTATGGCTTAAAGGGCAACTCGCACTATTTAAAGTTTATGTTCCAATATTCTAAAACAGTTGAATACTTTGAAACTGCTCCCTGCTTTTTAACAAATTCACTTTAACAAAATCACCCACCGATGGTTTCTATCAAAACACCATGTTCAGTTCGCATGAAAGCAAAGCTACTTCACGTTGCCAAGGCAAAAGTGGGTCTAGCTATGTATGAGTAAGCCTTCCTGCCTGACCCTAACAGCAAATTGTGACGTTTTTACTGTTCATTTAAGTCTTTCGTCGAGCATGCAACATAGGTCCAAGTGCAAAGAAATTATTAGCCAGTTTTTCAGTCCTGAACCCGTTTTATGTGCTTGTCACTGTGTAAATTTTTTTAAGTCTATTTAGTGTGTTTTCAAACTATATGAAAATAATGTAGCCACGTTTATGTACATTGATTTTTTAGTGTTTTAATATGTGTATTTTATTTTGTGTATTTTCCTCATACTCCGCTGTTGTACAAAAAGCGGGTCACAAATAAATAAATAAAAAAGAGGTACAAGTCTGACAGGGAGACTCCACTATATGAAAATCGATTATTTATGAATGCTCTTGATGACTAACTCTCCGTGCCGATGCAGAATTGCTGCTAGCGTAAGAGCCGGAAGCGTCACCACAGCTGTCCCCAACGAACGCCGTGATTGGTTGACACAGGATTTGAGTTGCTAGAGTTTGAGTCGTTTCTCGTTCTTCCCGAGGTTCACTCGGCGTGTTTTGGACTTGTATAGAGTATATAGACTTATATAGAAGCATATAGAGTATAGCGGAGCAACGAAGTAACAAATTTTCATCGGGTCTTCAAGCCTCTTTAAGTGAATAGGGGATGGCAGGGGCGTCGCTATCAATCAACCAATCAATTTAATTTCAGCT